>CM060977.1:47108294-49608294 GCA_030765065.1 Deroplatys truncata | reverse complement strand
ACCCCAATGATTAGGAAATGCCGTTGTTTAAGAGAAAGAGAGGGGAGAAAGAGAGAGAGAGTGCACAAATAAACCGAAAACTCGAATATCAATTCTGCAATCCTTTATAGGTTAAAACCTTTGATTTTCCATCTGTCTATAAGCCACATAGTGATTGATGTTATGGTCAACCTTGAGCCTTAATTAGACGGCAAGTATGCAATCCATAAAGCTGATTTTCCCATGATATTGATCTATGTGTAAAACTGAAGTACATTATACTTATTACTCTCAAAGAGGACAAATTTACTAGACATTATTTTAATAATCTGATTTAGCCGCCTAGGCACTGCATCACTTAGGTGCTGGAAAAACTCTGGCTCTAAATGCAAATGCCGCCACATTTCACGACAGTGTTCCGAGTTTTTGAATATTTTCTACAACGTACTTTAAATAAAAATATATGTAATAAAACAATTATTGGTTTATTGTATAAAATAAATCTTCTAATTTCATACATTCACATGACCTTTTCTATCCACTATCATTTATTAGCGGGCGTACAAACTATTTTGACTAAAGCTTATTTTTCCGTATACTACATTTTAATCCAAATAAACCTTTGCAAAAGTAATTGTGTTACGGCTTTTGTTATTGTTACAAAGAGAACAGCGATAGTCAAATGTTTAAGAACTGGACTTTATACGCTGGCCTTAAAATACCATACTGTCTCCATGGATTCACCAGAAACAACTGAATGCTGAAGCTACTAAGAGAATGACCAAGAAATGAACATTTCGAGCCTTTAAAAACGGTTATCTCAGAAACGGCTTTTGCCACAAAAAATTTATATGAAGTAAATTGTATGTTTTAAAGAGATCTGCAGTTTTTATGTGTCACGTTTTCGTCTATCGCTTAACGTTTAGTAGTTGTACAAGATTATACATTTCTTGCAAATGAGATGGACTTCACAGAGTATTCCCAGAAAATTCAAGATATACATTTAATTATCACGTGAATATCTTTAATATATTGTATTTTACTCAAACTCGTTAAAGCCATTTTTTAGAAAAACAAAAGTTCCAAAAAACGTTCCATGTAAAGGGTAGCTTGGGGTGGGGTATTTTCTTGAAAATCTTCGTGTCGCATCCTAGGAAGTACTGAAACTAAATATCAAGTTTGGTATTTATCCGACTTTTCTATTTTGAGTTATGCTGTTTATGCACACACAGACACGGACCTTTTTCTAAAAATGTTTTTTTGTTAATTCAGGGGGCCTCAAACATTTATTTCCGGCAGAATCTCGGTATAGCATTTTTGGTAGAATACAATACTTCCCCTGCATACTATACCTAGTAGAGAAGGCAATAACTTACACAACCATGCACAATTTTTACTGAAATATTTTCAGTTTGAAGGTATTTTTATACCTACCTAGTATATTAATATTTATACCATTTGCTTCAGATATATTAATGTGATTTAAACAAAATGACAGTGTAGTTCATTATCTGTGTAAGGAAATTGTTTTTATTTTAAAAGAAACTCGATAACTAATATCATCATCAAAACCCAAGTACATACTAAAGTGAAATATTCTACACGTAATTATTTAATTCATCATAGTGTTTATGGAAAAACTTAAGTATTTAACATTATGGAAAATCACTTTTGACACCTCTGCCTGTTTAACTTAAATGCTCCTTCACTCAGAAAAGTCCAAAAGTGTGCATTACCTACGCATGGAATAAAGAATTATGGGAAATTCAAATCACAAAGCAAGAAATCGAAAACGTTAGCTTTATATCCCTTGTAACGTTAATACGTTATTAAAACTTGTTTTCAAGTAAAACTTGCATATCAAATATAAAATCTGCTGATACTTGAACAGTGTATTTACTCATGGTTCAGAATTTCGTTTGACCACTTTCTGTTAAAGTCTCGGTAACAATATACCTTGACTTCTTTTTAAACGTAGGGAGAAGTTTCAAGACTTTTACAGTGAAAACAGGTCATGCTTTGTTAGCAATAGCTATTTTTAAACAAGAGAAGTTTCCATGAGTGCCCATTAGATCATTTGTACCAACTGAAATGAAGTTTTCAGATATGCAGCAAAACACTTCAGACGAAAGTAAGAAATGAAAGTAAAAAAGAAAAATAATAATCCTCAAGTTCTTTGTGTACGTTATAGCAATGCAAAGTGAGCAGACGAAAAGAGGTTTAAAGGAAAGGGGTGCACTTAGCCATGCGCACATGTATGCGTGAGTTACAAAGCAGTAGTTCCCAGAAGAATTATGGTACTTATATGATATAAATCTGAGCGACCTTGCAGCTCGGCACATTACGAGCAGCCTTAACTGTTTCATAAGATCTGAGACTGGTACGCAGTAACACAGTGTTGCAGTGTAATGCTAGTAACTCAGAAACACTCATAATCTTCACTCCAAGTTATCAACATTTCGGGTACGTAAATAATATTCACGTGACTTTATCTATACACGTTTACTTTCATATCTCTTCTTACAAAACCTTATTATTTTCTTCACCACGTACCTAGTAGGTGGAGAAGGTAAAATTTCATACCGAGATTTCACCAAAAATACAAGTTTTGAGGCCCCCTGAATTTAAAAAAATATTTTTAGCAAAAGGTTCATGTGTGTGTGTGTGTGTGTGTGTGTTTGAACTAAAAAACGGAAAGTCAGATAAACACCAAATTTGGTATTTAAGATCAATATCTTTCAAAGATGCGACACGAAGAGTTTCAATAAAACCACCCTAACTAAACTAGGTACCCATTAATGAAAGATTTTTCGAAATTTATGATTTTCTAAAAATGGCTCTAACGTTTTGATTAAAACACCTTATATTAAAGATATTTTCATGACTAATTGTATATCTTGAATTTTCTGGGAATAGCCTGTGCATTCCTCTTCATTCGGAAGGAATTTTGTACAACTGGTAAAAATTTAAGCGATAGACGAAAAGGTACTAAAAAAAATACATCTCTTTAAAACACACATTTATTTCAAATAACTTTTTTTAATTCAATCAGCCATTTCCGATATTAACGGTTCGAATTGTTCAATACTTAGGGCATTCTTTTAAAGTCGTGTGGATCTTCAGCTGTTTCTCGCGATGTCATGGAAACACTATGGAATTTTAAGGCCAGCATATGGCGTCCAGTTCTTAAACATTTCACTATCGCTGTTCCCTTTGTATCTATAACGAAATGTGTAATGTAGCTATTTCCGGAAACGTTTATCTCGATTAAGATTAAGTAGAGATGAAAATAAACTTCCGTAGGAATAACTTCTATACACATTAATAAACAATAGAGGTTATAGAAAATCATGTGAATGTAACAGATCGGATATTTTCCTATCTACTTCATGTTAAATGCGATAAACGTTGGCAGAAATAGCGTACAGGCGGGCCAATAGGGATACAGGAACTGAAGCATTGGGCATATCTGCCGGCTTTGAAATTACTGCTCTTTGTATGACATCACGATAAATAAAAAGAATGGTGGCTTGGCACTTGAGATGGTATACTTCAAATGTTTATTTTTATTTTGTTAGCCCCACGTTGTGGTAGCCAATTTGAAGTGGTATACTTCTGTTATATTTATCTATTGAGCCCCACGTTGGGCGCCAATTTGCGGTGGTATTTATGTTGTATTTATTTATGTATTTAGCCCCACGTTGGGGAGCCAATTTGCGATGGTAAATTTATAATGTTATTTGTGTATGTGTTTACTCAACATGGTGAAGCCATTTTGTGACGTGATTCTTTGTTAGGTTTGTAGCTCCATCTGGTGTTAGCAATTTGCGGCAGTATTAGTTTTTGTTTGAAAGAATGCTACTTTTATTTTATATAATTTTTTTTACTGTCCTCCGGCTAGCTATGATCTTTTTGGGTCGAGCACTTCTCTTTATACAGGTTGTGTAAACGGAAAGGAATCTTTTATCCAAAGATAACACTGATGAAGGAATTTGTTTTACACTTTTATTGTCGAACACAGTCACTATCACATTTACATATTGATCTAGACACTCGCCAAACTGAAACTGTTATAACAACTTCTTACTGATCACTTTTAATTCACGTACTTCAATCTTTTGTATAATTAACTTTACCATACTTGAGATTTTTCATAACTCTTATACGCGTAACTTGCGAATCAATAGCCGACGTGTAATATTTCTGCTGGACTTAAGGCGACGTGTATCATACAAATATTTTCGACGAACTGACGGACTGAAGGCGTGTAGTGAACAAAGAATTTTGATGAACTGACGGGCTCTACCTCTAACCTAGCTCTTTTATACTCATACACCCCGATATGCCTAAAGATTATAACTGAGCTGCAATTGGCTAATAAAACGCGCCAACATTAGCGTCTATTTTTATATCCAATGAAAATTATGAATACATATGCTCTAGGGAAATGTTCCAGAAGATTCTAAAGGAAAACGCGCCAACATTACGTAACTTCCTCGTTTCCAATAATGATAAACAGCTCACCCCCTCGCTGCATTATTGCACGCTATTATTGTCAGTTTCAGTAAGGCAGTATAAACTTACTTCCCAACAATAATTACAATCAACAAACATCTCAAATCAATGTCACATAATAATGCATATTCATACTATAATCACTCTTTATATTTAAATAATTTGTGATACAAATTACTGCATCACACTTTACATGCCAAACTCAGGCCTGGAACGTTTCCTTCTCAAATTTCCTTTCCCAATAATCATTTCATTCCATGTATTATCTGCGTCCACCACCTATGGTGATGTTTGTGGTAAGAACGGACGAGCCAATAGTCTCGAATATCTCTGAAATGGTTAATACCACAACCGACTTTATTTGGCGTGAATTCCGTATTTTAAGAAGATGAAGTGCTTTGCCTCTCTCTTATAATTTACCAGTTATATAAAATTATATAAAAATCATTCCGAGTGAAGACTTCGGAGCTATTCACAGAAAATTCAAGATATACTTTATATTTGTCATGAAAATTTCACGGCGTTTTAATAAAACTCTGATGTGTTACACTCACATGACTTTCTCTACTCTTGTACAAACTATTTTTACAAACGCTTATTCACCATCTACTTCATGTTAATCGAGATAAACATTTGCAGACTCTATCTTATTGCTAATTTTCTTGTAGATGTAAGGGGAATATATATTTACAAGGGCAATATAGAAATACAGTAGCCTTTAAGCACATACATATCTCTTAATAGCTGGTTGCTAGGTGCAGCACCATTCCCTTTGACACAGATTAATACTCTTTGCATATCCAAGACAAAAAAATGAATAACGAATTCCCAATTCAGAAAATAAGTATTGAAAAATTTAAGGGAATAACAAGCAATATCTCGAAAATGGTTCACTCGACAAAAAACATGTATATGACATAAATTGTGTGTTTTAACGCGATCTACATTTTTTGTGCAGTAACATTTTATCTATCTCTTATGGTTTACCAGTTATGCAAAAGTCGTTCACAATGAAGAATACTTTTGGAGACATTCCCAGAAAATTCAAGATATACATTTTATTTGTCATGAAAATATCTTAAACATACGATATTTTAATCAAAATCGTTAGCCATTTTTGGGGAAATTAAAATTTTCGAAAAATCTTCCATTTAAAGGTTAATCTGGGGTAGGGGGATTTTCTTGAAAACCTTCGTGTCGCATCTCTGGAAGATACTGAACCGGCTGTGTTTATCCGACTGTTCGTTTCTGAGTTATGCTGTGCACAGACACACAGACACACACACGGACATGTTTCCAAAAATGCTTTTTTTTTATTCAGCGGCTTTCAAAACATGTATTTTCGGTGAAATCTTGGTATCGAATTTTTGGGTGGAATACAATACTTCCCCTACTTACTATACGTAGTAGAAAAAGTAAAAATCGTTGGAATAATTTTTTTTAAAATAAAAAATAATTAATTCGTATTCTTTAGCAATGTGACGCGAAGGTTTTCTACAAATTCCACCTAATAAAATTGATTAAAATACCATAGGTGTAAGACATTTACAGATAAACTAAGTGTGTATCTTGAATTTTCTACGAATAACCTGAGAAGCTCTCTTCATTCGGAATGTATTTTGTATAAAAGATAAATCATAAGAAAGAGACAAATAATTACTCCACAAATAATAACTCCACAAAAAGTAGGTTATTTAAAATACACAACTTATTTTAAGTGCCTTTTTAGTGGCATCAGCGATGTTTTAGATATTCATTGTAGTTAGTTTGAACTTTTGAAGTGAAATGTATTTAGGGCAAATTGGCCTGGATCAGACTAAAAGTGAAATGCATGATTTGGCCTGATCGAGAGACTCTAGCCGGTAGTTGAAAAGAAAGAGAGGGAGAATACGTCATAGACAGTCTACGCGCATGCTCCGCGTGCACTGAACTAATACGTGGTATAGGGAACCAGTAGCACTTGCATATTATACTGTACATTAACTGAACACATTGTAATATTATTATTGTATTAGTGACCTTCCAGTTTTAAATAAGGTTTTACAGTGACCGTGCATTGATGTCTTTTAGACTATTATTCCGCCCCGTATAACCCTCTTTTCGTAGTTATATTTCTCCCAATAAAGAAATCAGAAACTTTTTCTGAACTGTTTTGATTTTATTTGTATCTGGAAATATGGATTCCAAATTGGTGAAAGATATTACATTTTAGTCCTAACGTAAGCATTGTACAATAAAATCAACATAAAACAGCGTTTAAGATCCTAAGAATTTCTAAATAAAAATCCCAAATGTTTATATGCATTATTAGCCTTCTAGCAATGTGGTAATTATACGATTAGTTATTACATATACTTAAACCCAGATCTGTATGTATTGATTCAAGTAACACTTGCCATTCATGGTGTACACTGTTTACATATTTTATTACTTCTAGCTACAGCTAATATACAGCTGTTCATTTAAAATTCTTCATTCAAATAGATTATTAATATCGTCGTAAAGTTTAGACTCGTCCAAATGGTTCTCAATCCTGATGTATAATTTTAAATCATCAACAAATGAAATACATTCTGTGCAATCATGACAAAAGTAAAAGTAAGCTTCAAAGCTAGGTTACAGAGGTATATCCTAACTTTTCACTATCCTAGAACGTGACATGCTAATATTAGAACAATATGTTATAATATTAGCTAATATTATAATATTCTAGTATGCTAGAATAAACGCCAGAACTTAAGAATTTTCACTTCTAACGCGCAAGAGTCTCACGCATTCTGATTTTTATTTATTACTTTGTTATTCTTCGAAGTATCGCCATATAGTTGTTTCCCACGATGTCGTGGGAAGAGTAGGAATTTCAAGTCAGCATATAGCAGAACCACTTTATAAACCTAACTGTCGCTTCCTCCTCCACCCCCCCTTGTTCCTACATCGAAATGTGTAATCAAACTATTTCTGCAAACGCGTTCATTTCTATTAAAATGAAGTAGGTTGAAATATAAGCTTTTGGAAGAATATTTCTAGAAACTGAGGGAAAATAAGCAATAATGATTAAAGAAAGTCATGTGAATGAATTCAAAATTTTAGCCTTACTCTCTCAATTTTCACACACACACTTTCTCTGTCTTTCTTTCTATTCTCTCCTTCTCACGTTGTCTTTACCTCTCGCTCTGTGCAAAGTTTATCTTCGTGGAAACCTAGCAATAAAACAAGCTTTTTTTCCAAACTGATATTTAAAACATGCAATTACATATTTTAATGTTACAGATAAATAATCTTCAGTATTTTTAAGCACGAGAAGAAATATAAGAATCCATTGATTTCTTTATCAACAGAGTAAATCTAAATGACAACTAACTCTGTGTATAACCGAGCGAAGTGGCGCCGTGGTAACGCGCAAGACTTGCATTCGGGAGATCCCGGATTCGATTCTGGCGACCGCCCACTCTGACCCATGGGTTTTTTCGGGGTTTTCCCGGGTCGTCAGGCGAATTCAGCCACCGAATTTCCTGTCTCTGCATTTCGAAGTGTCGGTGATGGTATTTCTGTGCGGCTTCGCAGGAAAAGATATATTCTCTCTGTGGACTTTTCTCAGTCCCTCGTCTTTCGGCTGGTTACCGGGGTAAATGTACCGGCTGTTTGGAGCGGGGTGTTGTGACTTCTGTGTGCTGCGGGGGTTCCCGGTCTCCCTGTCCGACTGTAAAGGCATCTCAATCTGGAAACTGTAGGTACCCTGTTATGCTTATGCTGTCACTCCTGGTTCCGGCTGCCCGGTGTCTCCTCTCACTTTCTTCTTCCTGCAAGGGGCGCCTTACTACAGGAGTGCCGACTCCTCTCCGATCAACAGAAAAGAAAGAATGTATATAACAAGTACTATTATTTTATAAAAAGAAATTCTCTTATCTGATTCAAGCATTTGGTAACATTTTATATGCGTACAAGTATCTCGCATAGTAGCTCAAGTGATAAGAGCGTCAGCACTGAGAGTAGAAGTAACGTGGTTTATGTCTCGGCCACGGCATTGAATGTTTCAAGTCTCATTCAACTTTGCAACTCACGGCTAGTGTGATAGAACAATTGAATGGGTGCTTCCAAAAACGGGCTTACCATCAATTTAAAAGATGTTGCATGCTTCGATTTATTGCATAAACAACCTTACGGAGAGGTATAAGATGAAATACAAAGTTTGAAATTTTATGAAATTTATTGAAAACGTGCCAGTTTTTGATAGCAAAATTAGGCAGCAGGATGCGCAGATGTCGTAACTGTGAAAGATTGGTCTATTATTGTATTTCTATGTATACTACAATCTATGGGTTATTTGTTTTATTGGATTTTTCAAAGACTGACTTTTCTTTTGAGCCATGTTGGCTCCCTGCTCACTTCTGCAGAGAAGTCACCATCATACTGCATGTTCCTTACGCCTGTCAAGAGGTACAATCAACCAGCATCTTACTTCGTACTGCATTATCGGCTGCTACCTGCAGAGAGAGATACTCAACAGAAGCCACCGTAAAGACACTGGTGTGGCGCTGCTCGAGTTCCTGACTTCAGGTCACGTAAGGAAAGGCTGGAGCTACCCCGGCATCAGCAACACAGACTGAAGAGAAATATTAGTCTGAGTTCCCCGGCAGTCAGAGCGCAACGCTTTAACACCGGGTCTAGGGAAGCGCCTTCAGGCACACGCCATTTTTGGCCTTTGTCGAAATTCTGCACAATATACCTTTCAGTAAGTAATCTTCAAAATGTAACATTCAGTGCGTGTGCCGTGTTAATGTAGCTTTTGAAACGAGAGGGAGAACAATGTACTCTAAACTATTATTGTAAAGCTTAACGTCGTAAAACAATATTGCAAGAGAAACTGAAAACTTGAACGTGAAATTTCTTATTGTATTTGAGCCGGTGTATCATTTGTTAAATGATTGGCTTTGGTAAACAATATAATATTATATTGTGGCTGTGAAAAAAAAGTTTTATTGAGTTTACAATGGATTTAAATTCTATCCTAACTGATTATATCATTTAAATAATTGTAACCTCTGGGGTACTTCATGATTCGACGTGTTTGTAAAATGGAACTAGCATTGTAATATTACGCCGATTCTATTATTTCCTTTTTAATAACCTTTCCTTTCATTTCCTACGTTACGTAAGATTTAATTTCAATACACGACCTTACAACTTGTGATAAAATAATGTTTGGCACGTTTTTACGAGCACCCACTGAAACTTTGATTTTCTTCAGTTATTAATTGTCACTTCACAAAATTCTCGTAATCGCTTCGTTAATGTGATCTATTCAACTTTTACTGTCACTTCATCTTATTTTTACTATCCCTTCACCTTCTTCGAGAGGAAATACAGAGACGTAGCTAACTTTCCGGACGGTTCACTCGTCGGGGAGTCGGAACACAAGATTTCTCCAATCTCTCGCTTCATAGTAGCAGTCGCCAACTTGCTCGGAGAGCCGCTTTTGATGTCGCAGCTGAAACGTCCTCACCAACTCGCTAAATTTCAACAGAGTTCCAGAACGTTAGAAAAGGGGAAACATCCAGAATATTCTGATTATCTAACGATAGTTCTTCCGGTGTTTACCTGGCGAGAGAGCTACTTATCTTTGTTTATCTCCGACTGGCCGACGCGCACCTCCCGATAACCTTGGACCACATTCGCTGCGTTATAATACTAAAGAAATCAATTACTCGTAAATCCTCGTTTCATAGCCGGTTGCAAAATTTAATACATAAACACGCAAACTTATAAACAGCTGAGGTTCTTGCAGTATTTGAGTGCATTTGTTCAACAAATGTAATTCGGAATAGAAATCGATATTTATTGAGTTCGCTCTTTAATTATTTACGCAACGCCTGAGGTTACCAAAGTTTTATTCTGGTGATGAAAACGATTGTGCTGTACTTTCTTTGCTGTTGTGTTCTTGTAACATAAAGTAGACATTTATATCACGATATTTGTCCTGAAATTGTTAAATTGAAAGTCTTGACAACCGAATGTATGTTGCAAATCTACAAGCAATAAATCCACGTTCTTTTCTTGTTGCAGTTTCGCTTTTCCTGAGTGTCAAAAAGGATCTCCGGGAGACGGAAACTGGCGAAGTCAGCTTAAAGGTAAGGGATGATAAACAATGCTGCACGTATGTGACCTTTTCGAAAGGAACGATCATTGAAATCAATTCCATTGAGGAAGACTGTCACGGCCAATATATGTAATATGAAATTTGCAACAAAAGTACGTTTCCTTTTTGTGCTTTATTCTAAATGTATTGAGGCAGCCTTGCTTACTAGGATATTTCATCTCTATAAAACACTTTGTTCATCCAGTCTTTCTGCTATGAACTAAGTCAATGATCTCGTTCAGGAACAATTTCGGAAGGTATGCATACATGGTATGTGAGTTAATTTCTAACAGTTTAAACAATGTTTTACGTTGCATCTTTTGCCTGCTTGGGTAATACCCATAATGTTTCAGCAGTTTGTAAATTATGGTCCATATTTACACGCATATTTTATAAATGTATTTTTATTTTATTGATTCTATCTTCATATTTGAATTATAGACACGATATTACTAAATAATATGTGCCATTGAGTCCATCCTGCAGCTGTGTTGCGGTGTGCTGTTAGCTCACCGCAACACAATAAAAAGCTCACATAATATCAGTGATTTCCCCCCTTATCTGGTCGTAGACGTTCCCTCACGGCATGAAGGTGGCTGTCGCATTGAGTTCAAGTGTAGTGGTTATACTTATATGTAATATAAAATTTAGTTTAAATTGTATAGTTTAGTATGTTATTGTATAGTAACCTACTAATTTACACAACGGAAAGCATTTCAAAATATTCACCCGTTAAGAGTTTTAGAAATTCAATACCGAAAATATTCCTGCAGGTTCGCAATCATTCTCCAGTTGAAACTTTAGGTCATTTAAATCAGTGATGTGGTGCTTGTATATGGTGAAGCCCTTGTTTTCGTGTAAGTATGACAAAAGTAAAAGTAAACTAAGATGCAACTGTTCAATAGTATCCTCCGCTACGATACTAACTCTTCGATATTAAAGATAAACTTTGATGGGTGCAATAATACATATCATTTTTAAAAACGGTAAGTTAAGATAAAACTCCCTGAAACTTTTATGTTATGTCAATATGATTCTTAATACCTTTATGTGGATATAATTATGTTCATAATTCCTGTTCCTATGTATCACTGAATGCATCATAGCTTGGGCTGCAACATCGGAGTTGCTACGTGGAGGAAAGCGTATAGAGTTGGAAAATTAAAATTAAATTGAGTTTTATTTATTGACGTTCTTTAACTGCCATGGTCGTTAGCGTCCCATTCTATATTGGGCGTGAAAGACCGGTAATTTTACTCAGAGGCCTCTTTATCAGGCTTGAGGTTCTTTTACGTGTCGTAAATCTACGACACGGGACCACGGGCTTTACTTCCCTTCCAAAGGAAGCCATGCTAAGGATTTTTACGCCCGAAATGTTTACAATGAGAGGGTTACCTGCACAGTTGAGAGTCGAGTATATCGCCGCAAAGTGTCCACGTAGTAGACGAAATAATAAAGTAAAGGGTAAGAAAGTCAATAGCATTGAAAAACTATATATTGGAGTAAGGGAAAATGTTTTCTGTATTATTAATGCAAACCTTGCAATAGCACAATTGCTTATGCGTATAGTAGATCAGTGCGAGGAAATGTCAACGCAGAAACATATAAGCATTGTATTCAAAATGTGATGACAAACTGCTGCAGCAAGAGTCATCAAATCAAACATTTAACGAGCTATGCGCGAAATTTATTTCTGCTAATATTCCCTTATATAAACTATAGGATATAATGTTTCGGGTTGTAATTCATTGCAGTAAATTGTCATAGAATATTATCTATGTGCACATATGAAGTAGCGTTTTGCATTAATCATTTAATAAAAGCATTTCAGTTATATATGCCAGCTGTTTGTATTATAAATTTAAATAGTATCTACTCCAGAAATAAGAGATCATGCTCACGAGACGTGCGTAATTCTTCTTGTATAGACTGTACCACGCGCGTTTACTGTCTGCCTTATCGCTACATCTTACCTGCCTATTCTATACATTGTCCTTTGTGATGTAGTGACTACCATGCTAGCCTCTAGTTCCCGAGGTCACGAGGGCGATGGATTTTTTTTTCGGGCGTAAAAATCCTTAACATGCCTTCCATCGGGAGGGAAGTAAAGTCGATGGTCCTGTATCGTACATTTACGGTACGTAAAAGAATCTCAAGCCTGATAAAGAGGCCTCTGACCAAAATTACCGGTCTTTCACGCCCAATATAGAACGGGACGCTAAGGACTATAGTAGTTAAAGAGCGTCCATAAATAAAAATCAATTTAATTTTTACAGCACGCCTCTAAACAAACGTAACGACTCCGATGTCGCAGCCCAATCATAACATTCAGTGCATGTGTAGTCTGCTGGTTAGCACGCTACCTAATCCGGAGGTCACGGGCTCGATTCCCGGCTGAAGGGTGGGAATTTTTCTTTAGCCAGGATTAATCTCTATCCTTTCTAGAGCCTGGAAGTATGAAAGATAATCTGAATGTTTTTGTATGAATTTAAAGATAACACAATGATTAACACAAATAAGCAATTGTTTCAAAGACAAAAGCTGCTGATATGACCTACCTATTATAGGCGGCATATAAATGGCAGGAGGGGAATTACACACTGATATTTTCAGCAGCTGTATAAATAGTGACCAAGGCGTAAAGAGCATATCATAACATGCAGAAATAAGATAGGAACCAATACTCTATTGCGGGTAACGCGTTTGTATTCTGGAGTTTAAGCTCAGACTCGACTCCCACTTCTCGTCGTCAAACACTCCACAACTTTCAAATTGCTCTTTCGTCTGCACAAACACGTGCACACAAGTTTCTTAGGATTATGGTTCAAATCGGTGATTACAATTCGAAACAGGTAGCCTTTGTTATGTCAGTATGAACAGTGGCAATGCAGAGATAACTTAGGGCACAGTTGTAGGAAGATAGTTCGCAAATGAGAGCCTGGGGTGATAGCGTAGCGAGGTCTACGCGGGGCCGAAGCTCCCCTTGAGACACATAGCAGTGACTCTCCCTCTCTGGGGATTTCCTAAACAACCGCACCTGCCTAAGCAGGGACGATAATGTATACGCTGCCTATGCAAGTCAATCCATAGAAAAGAACTGCCACAAAATCCAGTTGGGTAACGGGGTCTCTATCTATCAGATTTCTAGAGTGGTATCGGAGGCCCTGGCCCTACTAGACATCACTGCCTAGACATGCCCTCATGGGTATCGCGACCAACTGTCCCTTCGAGACCAACCCAATCCAAACAGCTTCCCGACGAGATGGACTCAGCGACCGCAGCTGGGAGGATCGGAACCCCGCGGTGGGGGATAAGAAAAAGTTATGTGCTCCCATTGACAGTTTGTTTACTACTGCATGTCATCTTACAAACGTAGCGAAACTCTGGTTTACTACACGCAGTCAAGACGAGTTATCTGCTGGCGTTGACATTTTGTTTACTACTATGTATTTGTAGTCCCCTTGCGGGGCTCTTGAATTTTTTGACTAGTAACCGCCCTTTGTTTCTGTGTATATGTGTGTATGAAGAGAAAAAATGTTTACATAGTGCATTGCTATTCCTAGCATACCTGTCATCTGCGGAATGAATACTGTGCTGTACACTTGGTGTTGGAAGTGTTTGGAAATCGCCGTGTTATCGCTGTATTCACACTTTCGCCATTTTGATCCATGTGTTTTTGAATGAGTAGATCGACGGGTGCAGGAAGCGGGTGGTTGTGTTACGTATTTCCTGCAAAATGAATCATAATATACTACAATTCGTATATCACAGTTCATAGCTATAGTATCCTGTACCCCGCTCTGATCTTAGAATACGACATTTAGTATTTAACCTATACAGACTTAACGTTAAGTTACGGCCAAACTTTCAGGGCACGTTGCTCACATGTGGACAAAAAACATTGTATAGGTCCAGAAACGCTTTACTTCCATGTTAGACTTCGGTTTCTACAGTTCTTCATACGATGGGAAACATACAGGAACAGAAAGTACTTCCATTCTACATGAAACTCTCCTTTAATGAAACGTTCGAAATGTCCTGCGTTAGCATTGATGTATGCATCATTACGCCATCGCATTGAATTCCGGATGCGCTGATGTATCCCTGGAGAATCGTGTCTACACTCTGAATTTTGTACATAGGTTCGATACACAAGAACTTTAAATTATTCCCACTATGCCTCCACACTTACGGTGAAGCTAAGAATTACAACTTAACCAGACGTAATCAAGAGGGCATTTTCAACATTTCATGCAAGCACACTGAGACATATGTAGATCTATTGTGGTTACCACCTCCCAGGAGGAAGGCGGCAGGCGGACACTGCCGCAACTCGATACACACTCACTTCCTTTCAACTCGCAACTGCCCACGAGAGCGCTCGCTTATATAGGCAGAACCTTCCACAGAGGGTTCTCGAACGTTCTAGAACTATTTGGACACATTTTCTGTAGGAGGTAAGGAGATAAAGCTTCCAGAAAGACCCAGTTATCTCCCAATAGCGCGCCCGTTGTTTACGCTGGCATTATCGTTGTTAACTCGGACGGCTCGGCATCGACCTCTCGATAACCTTGGGCCATAGCCGCTGCGTCACGATTTTGTGCCGAGGGAGCACGTTTTGATAAGCTTGGTTTAGTTCAGCCACTGTAATATTTCTGATTTCATTTGTTTTCCTTGAATGTTTCAAGTGTGTCGGGATTTGTTTTGTACATGTTATGTTTAACTCAAGTAAAATCACAGACTTTTAGATCCGTGGGGTGAGATAGCCTACACTAGCTCTAGAAAAACTTCTCTAATTTTATCCTAAGATGCATTCAATGTATTATGATGTTTGGATTAGTGGTATCTTGTTGAAGTCACCCATATGATTTCGTCAGCTGATTAAAATGAAGTGAGAATGTCTTTTCGATACCTCACCCCATTTACCTACTTTTTCAAAATAAGATCGAACACCAGACAAGCAGACGGCCTTGGGTAGGCAGGGAAATCGGAGTCTGAAATGCTAAACCTCGTGCAAGTGATAAAGATATCGTAGAATCCAGCACTTCGTCCTTTATTTATTGGATTAAAACTGTAGCCAACATTTTATGTCTAAAGTCAAATTAAGCCTGATGTTTGAGACTTTTGATTCCCTATCATGAGATGCGCAATATGAAGTGCGTATATACTCATTTCTGCTATTTTCTCCACTTTGTACTAGTTGCTGAGTGAATATGCAACAATTGCTCTTCCTTGTGAAGCAATACTGGGATACAAATTCAATTACAGCACTCAAAGGGCGTGCCAGAGGGAATTTCGTGTTAACAATGCCCTCAAAAGGAACACAGTACCGAAACTTGTATGAAATTTGGAACAATTTGATCTCTGATAAATGCAAGAATTATCCATCTGGACTGCCTGAAGGAACCAGTATGGCAGGAGCGGTCATCCCGTCATTCATTTAGGAGTTTGTACTCTACATGTCGACCAGCTATGAAAATTTACTCGTTTAACCTCCATGAGTTGCAGGTTAAACGAATAAATTATTGTCATTTTTTTTGGACGTTCATTGAACAAAATCCTGTCATATTGTCCATAAATGGTTCATAGTTGAACGATGGTTATATCTATGAGGTTATTGAACCTGTCGAAAATACATACCATACATGAAACACATGAGCATCTATCGTAGTTAAAGTCACAGTTTGGTGAGCGCAGTCTCCAAAGAGGGTGGTGGGACAATTTTTTTCTTTCTTTGTTTTACCATACTGTGCGCACTGCAGAGTATCTACGGATTTCCATGGAATTTGTTGAGTAATCGCTTTAGTTACAGCTTGGTCAAACATTAAACCAGTCATGCCATTTTGTGACATTCGGGGTATTATTCTCCTTCTTTCTACCTCCTACTAGGGGTGGTCGGACTTTACGGCGACACAATTAAAATCAGGCACAGGAATTTCTAAGCTTTAAAGCCAGGACAGAAAGAAATAAGGTTGAACTGTTACTGAACTATAGGTGTGGGGACGTCGCAGGTAACACATCGGCACCCTATCCCTCGTACATCTTTTGGCTTTTGCAGACAGCACTCAAACCGCTTTTTCCCTGCCTGTCAGTGAACCCTTGCCGCTGTTGTTTACGTTTTTCATAGTGATGATGGTTTGCATGTAGATAGCTTGAAGCCGAATGCTTCAGAATTCCTGTGCCTGGTGATAATAAAATGGACGGTAGGCAAAGCGAAGAACAAGACAGGGAGTGGGTTAAACTTGGTGTTCCCTCCAGCCCTAACTCTACTTTAAACGAATCCGTGTTGGTAATTGAAAGTCTTTGATAAAGGATAATTTCCAAGAACCGGTTGCCACCGAGATCTCGGGATATGACTTCTTACTGTGTGTTTGGTGCACAATATTACATACTAGATTCGTATTGACGAGAGCAACCAGTGACATGAGCTGTGCCTTCAGCAGAAGGGGACATTTTCAACGCTTTATATAGAGGTTAGTAATCTTCCAAAGACACTCTACTTTGGAGGTAGGTACAAAAAATTGTGGTTAACTTCATTTTGAAATAAGTAACTAAAAAAATGCATCAGGTCTATCTGCATTCTGGAAGTCCGATAGTGGCCCCCAAAAGTTAAAGATTTGCTTCGTCTTTCAGATATTTCCGCTATTTCTTGGCATACTCACATTGTATAGTATCACATCAGTCTGAATTTAGTTTGTAGCATGCTTAGGTAAATGCTTCAGCACAATCTTTGACTGCAGGAAGACCGTACTGCTCTGCACTGATTGTGGAGTATCCGTTTACGGCGATATATTGGCAGGATGAGGGCAGCCCGAAGGTGTGTTTGGCGTGTATCTGCCCTGAGTAACGCTAAACCACGTAGTGATGGGATGTGGGGTTTGTAGGGTGTATGGTGAAGCTTATGTAGGGGAGTGAAAGGAGGTAGCAAGCTTTGCTCCTCAACGGTTGCCGGTCATGGTGCAACGGCCCTTGTATTTGTATACGGGATGTAATTTTGATAAATCAAGCATCTCTTGAAGGGTTATATGGGAGCTCAGCCTTAGCTGCTGGTGGAGGTATATTCGATAGCAAACAGTTGAAACCGCCAGTATTTCCAGACTGGTGAATGTGTAAGGGATCATCACTTTCAACGACGCGACTGTACCTAAATTGGACTGAGGTTCGTTTTGTGAAACAGCCCTTAAAGAAAAGAAATCTTGCTAGGCTACTGCGTATGCACGTCCAAATTGCATAGAAGATTCGTTTGCATGGAAATCAAAATAGCTGAGTATGAATTGTGGCTTCTTATATATATTCAGAGGGGTAACAAAAACTTGTTTGAGGTCTTGCAGAGGAGCAAGCATTCCGTGTTACTTGAAAGCGGCGCGCACCAGATACATGAATGAAACTCACCGCCAAGTAGGCTAGGGAAGGCATTGTGTGGGAGGAGATAACAAAAGAGCACCTTCTCCCCCCCCCTTGTCTATTTCTGGACGCAGTTACCCCACCTCATCTAGCCGAGGGCCGGACACACCATTGTGTGCAAGAAGTTGCGGTTCACCTGCCCAGGTCCCATTCACGTTAACATCCTGGGATGTTGCCAAAGTTTGTTTGCTTCTACCTTTCGTCCTGGGTTACGATGCAGCGCAACAAACCTGCTAGACTCAGGGTAGCTTTACGATGAAAGTATCAATGTTTTATCAAACTTATCACTTAAGATATGCCGTCGAATACAGATTGAAAACACCAGAAAAGTTTGATTTTGTGCTTTAGAAACCCTAATAAAGTAACCTAAACTAATGTACAGTTGATAAAACATTACGAGCATTTAAATGCGTTTCCCATACCTTGCACTTTTAATGCTGCATTATTGTTTTGTTAACATAGGACTTTTTCAAACCTCCAAATAACAATTGACTAGTACAGTGTTAAATTGCAAGTTCATCCCTTTAGCTGCTATTTTTCTTGCATTTTTTTAAACAATCTGTGTATATAGTCTTTAATTTGCATCCTTTTTTCAGCAGAACTTCAGGTTTTAAGGAATTTGCCTTTTTATTCAATTATTAAAAATACTAAACAGTTTATAAACAATTATTTTCTATAAGCCAAGTCTTAAAAAATTCAATAACATACACCAATATGTGTTTTTCTAATTGACTAAATAAGATGAATGAATATTTGTATAATTATATTTAATTTCATAATAAGAATTTTAGAAGATATAATAAACATTATGGTGTAAGGAGAAGATTATATATGCTTATCAAGTGTGAATAATTACAAATAAATCAATCCATATATAACTATAGACGTAAGTAATTACAATTTTATATGTTTCATTTATTTTGTGTTATGCATACACTGCCAAGATTTCAAGTTAATCGCAAGAAAATTGCTTTAGTTTTTCGTAAACGCATTTTCTAAAACCGGATAGTTCAACGAAAAATAGTACTGAAAATCTTGTACTTCTCCAGAAGAGAAGAATAGCTTGTAAGTTTAGGCCCATTGTTAAAACGTTTCTCATGGTTTTATGAAATTACAAGTGTCTGTGGCCATTAAAAAATTTTATTTCTTTACAATAATAATTTGTATTACTTAACGAAATTCCTGATTCACTTAAATTTAGAGTTTCACTGTAAGTTGTTAAAGTAAGGTAAGGTCCCCAAATATAGCCCCCTGTTTTATAGTATTTGTCAATGTCAACATTGTAATACTTTTCTGAAGAATGCAAAAAGTAATGATAATACAAAAAGGTGCCATTCCTTTGTTAATGAGAAAGGTGATTCAAATATGACCCCTATTATTATCAAATGCACCTAAAACTTTGAGAATTGCTAATCAAATCGTTAAACACACATTAACATACAAAAATTAGTTAATATCAGAAAGCACAGAGTGCAAATAAATTGAGGTTTTTTACGCTTTGTTGACCTGTACATTGTGCATTTCTTGCACAATACTAATTATGGCCTCGGGGTCATATTAGGAGACCGGCCTGCATTGGAGATGACGCTTGTTTTCGAAAGCTACTGTTGATGTAAAAATACGTTGAGAAATTCCAAGGTAAAGCGACGACTACTGACGTTCTGCAATTAAAAAACTAGTTTCTATATATTTATATTTCTCAGTGAAATATATACTGTAACAAAAACGTGGCAAAAATTCACATTTGCACTGAAAATAAAGCACAAGATACAACAAATAAAGATCATTGTTTCATGCACTTTGTATGAATTACTAGCGCCCTCTGACAAAGTTCATGTTAATAGAGAAATTGACTCACGCTTAATATTCTTCCCTGACAAAGCATGGTATACGGCTAGTTTCGTCGCAAAATAAAAGATATTGGAGCACAGAGAAACCCAATTTGATACACTAGATTCCCTTGCATAACACAAAAATTGGTGTGCAGTGAATATATATAGGATAATAGGACCTATATTTTAAAAAACGTAAATACAGAGAGGTACAGGAATGATTTACACCATTTTTGAACAGCTGGCCCACGTTGAATGTCGGTTTGAATTTTTCCAACAAGACTTTGCTACCGCGCATACTGCTGATGAATGATTTAATTTAATTCAGGAAAGTTTTGAAGGAAACAATTATGACCCTCATGATCCCCTAATATAACTTTATGCAACTTTTATCTATGGGGGGAACTTAAAAAAAATAAGGTGCATGCAGCCTGTCATATCTTAAGCAGCTTGAAACTGCTGGAAACTAATATGCCTGTTTTAAAACTTATTCTCTCACGTGCTCCTACTGAGCGGCTCAGGTAGTAAGGTCTGTGGCCCGCATTCGGAAAGCCCAGATTTTAAACCTCCAGGGCCGACCAATATGACCAAAGTTTTTTTTCCCCGATTTTCCTCAGTCGCTAGGCGAATATTGGGATGGATACTTTAATTCGCAAATTTTCCTATCATCCCTTTGATCTCTACATTTAATTTCCTCCTGCTTCACTGCCATACCAGGCATTGGGCTGATCACCCATCCTGTGTATGCTCTAATGTCCTCGACAAACCACTGATCTTAAGCATTGGCTTGTTAAGTTCTACAAAACGGGAGTAATCATTTAAAGAAAAAGAAGAAAGAAGGTTTTCTACTGGAAATTTGAATAACAGAGTAAAACCTGCCTTGTGGGGAACATATTAGTGAATTTTACAACAATAAAAATTTGCTGCATTTTAAATAATTACAGGACATTAGAACCATAATTTCGTGAATGCAATTTAAGAGGTTTCGGGAACTAAACACATAAGGTGTTATTGAAGCTAAAAGCTTAAGGTATTTTTAACATTAAGCCAAAAATTTAATTCTTTTGAAAAAATGTTGAACAAATTTATCAAAGTACCATAGCGGTATTCTGTATTGCATTAGGCAACACTCCCTCCCACTGTACAGTATTCCACATGCATGTGATGTTTTCTTCAAGTTTAAATGACCTGAATACAGCTGTGACCCGAGGTATCCGAGAGTCAAACTTCAAAGGCGATTTAAATGGCATTCTAAAGCCATCACAAAGTGCAACTGTCAAAAGAAACAAATCTTTAAACTCCTAAAGAGAGAGAGAGAGAGGGGAGGGGAGATATTGATGTAAGCAGGCTGACAATGAAGCAAACCTTTGCATTATTTTTTGGGATCATCCTGGTGTTAGAAAGCCGGCCAGTAAAAAGACTTTTTAGACATCTGGCTCTAAAAGTAGAGCTTTTAACATGAACTGGTCACACTATAAATTGAAGATTAAAGTACACAGTGAAATAAAATTGCTATAACACTCCGCTGTTACCACTCTTGTTTCTTGCGATGGTGATTATGTATATATGTTCGCATGTCCGAATGTGTACTATTTCCACACAAATATCAGCTGGACATTTTATAATTTAATAATCAGGGCTGTCTAAAAAAGCAGTTAATGACAACTAGTATTAAAAGTGATATAATTTTAATCTCTTATAGCATAAATTTGAAGAAAATGTGAGCAGATTTTAAAGCCTTATAGTCACTGCTTCTGTTTAATACCTTATTTCTAACCGTGTCATAATTCCAGGAAATCTACTTATTTTACACTATAAAGAAAATATTTAAAGTTTGGAAATTTTAATTTACAGAGTATGCTGCATTGAATTATAATTTTGCTAACGATAATCTTTGACTTTAAAGGGAAATGCCATTCTAGGGCTTTAAAGGGGATACTATATTAGGTGTAGGACAGGATTGGTCTTCGTAGTGGTAAGGAGAGCAAGAAATACAAGAGGTGAGTGAGTTTCACATCTCAGTTCGTGGTGTTCCGATTCAATAAAGATGCCGGTATAGCTAAACAGCTGTTTTCGCACGCTCGTTAGTTCCGCTCCCACGGTTTGGCCCTGGCCACAAAAAACTATTACACGTATCGTCGCGTCGCGAGTTGTTCGCGGTAAACATCCTTTATCGTCACTTGAAATGTTCCACTTTCCCGGCACTATACTGCATTTACTTCCAGTTGAAACATGAAAAGTAGAAAGAGACAGCACTATATTTCATACAACGGTTGGTAATCCTTAACTGCCTAGTCTCATACCTTTACTATTGAGACTATTTAAAATCTGGGTTAGGTTGAAACATGAAACCAAGAAGATAACAAACAACACCCGCTTGTAACATTACGAAAGCGAGCGAAGCAAAGACGGCCGAAAATATCAGAATACTTTCCATATTTCACTGCCAAAATGCAACTTGCAACAAGTACAACTGTACTGAGAGACTAGGCAGTGAAGAGTGACACTGACATGATTTCTCGGCACTCGGACCGTCATTATTGCACCCACCTCTCTTATACCCGTCAGGTAGCGTCAAAATGGTCATATTTAAACTTAAAACTCACGTACTGTACATAGCATCGTGCCTTTACGGGACTGCGAGTTAAATATACGTTTTTGCGTACTTCCACTTTGTGTTACATGTCCGCCTTCTCGTGCGCAGAATTGTGAGTTACACGTCCACCTTCACGCACTTTCAAATTGTGAGTTACACGTCCACCTTCACGCACTTTCAAATTGTGAGTTACACGTCCACCTTTACGTACTTTCAAGTTGTGAGTTACACGTCCACCACATGTATATGACATAAATTGTGTATTTTAACGCGATCTACATTTTTGTGCAGTAAAATTTTGTCTAGCTTTTATGGTTTACCAGTTATGCAAAAGTCGTTTACAATCAAGAATACTTTTGGAGACATTCCTAGAAAATTCAAGGTACACATTTTATTTGTCATGAAATTATCTTAAATATATGATATTTTAATCAAAATCATTTTCGAAAAATTTTCCATGTAAAGGGTAATCTGGGTTAGGGTGATTTTCTTGAAAACCTTCGTGTCGCATCTCTGAAAGATACTGAACCTAAATACCAAGTTTGGTGTTTATCCGACTGTTCGTTTCTGAGTTATGTTGTTCACAGACAGACAGACAGACACACACACACACGCACGCACACACACACAGATACACACATGGACATGTTTCCAAAAATACTTTTTTTGGATTCAAGAGACTTCAAAACATGTATTTCCAGTGAAATCGCGTTATCGAATTTTTGAGTGGAAATAAATACTTCCCCTACTTACTATACGTAGTAGAGAAAGTAAAAAATAAAAGATAACAATCCACTACGGAGAATTGAACTCGAGCTGCTTGCTCAGAGGTTCTGTAGCGTAATCATGTTGCACGTCAAGCATGGTGTGGAAGTAGTCCAAATCGCTGCCTCATGGCTTGTGTTATAGAGTTAGCCAAAGCGGCGCACAGAATTCAACGGTTGTAAACCGCGCGCTCACTCGAAGGGACTTGCTGGCCACTTTTAATTTGATATATGTACAAGTGTGCACAAATTGATCAGTTTTAAAATTTTTAGAATTCAAAAATGCACTCCGTAGCCTTATTTTCGACCCCTTACTTAAGAATGCATCTGTGCAATGTCGCTGGTGTTTAAAAATTCAAATCTTTCAATAAATGAATGTTCAGAATTCATTGTATTTGCCTTTTATGGAAGAATTCTCGTGTTGGCCGCTGTGATCATGTCGATCAATGCTGAGACATCTCCAACAAGTTGCATCGACCTTCCTCGTCAGTGCACAACATGCCACTTGACCGTAGTAACTTGTGCACCATACAAGTGCAATATAGTGAAAACTTTAGTACGCTATACAAGCATGCCGGATTTCCTCCTTGTTCACGTCACAGATATTCTGAGTGGAACTTTTGGAAACAACAACAACAAGCGAAGCGTGTGACATAACCCCGGCACAAGAGTGTGTTCACTGGGATTCATATAAGCCGCTCCAAAAGTTTGTTTGTACACAATAGGATGCTCCAAGTGCTTGCTGTGCTACACCCCCTCAAGAAAGTCTTCGTCAGCACTTTCAGAAATGCTAGCATCCAAATTAATTGAAGGAATAATCTAAGATGAAATGATAATACAGTTTACGTTTTTTGATGGTTTTTCAGATCATTTATTTTATACGTTTCATAAACTTTTGTAGAATATGCCATGCAATTCTTTTGTAGGTGGTGTTTTCAAAATTATCTTTGATGCACTGGGTAGAGCAATTTTGGGTGCATTATACATATAATACTGGAATTTTCTGACCTTTTGTTCTTGCTGTTAGTAAACCTTTTTACTCCGGTGCTCCCTTGTAGATTCTTGTTGAATTGTTGACTGCGTGCCCCGTACTCCTGAAAGAACTGTTGCTGTCCTTGGATGCTCTTGTTGATAATTTCTAAATTCTCTGGAGTTTTCTGAAGTTTTCCTGAAGTTCTGTAATGTTCGTTGATCTCTCCTTTTCAGATGTCGCCAATTCTTGTCTCCTCGAGCCCCACGCTGGGCGCCAATTTGAGAAGAATATTTTTACGTTATTGTTATTTGCCCCACGCTCTGGGAGCCAATTTGAGATAGATTTGTATTGAAGGAGGCGTATTATATTTCAACTGTTGGGGAACCGAACTTGCAGTAGTTGCAACCGCACGTATAATCAACAGTTTCCGGTAGCCTTCGCCCCAAATGTATTTTTACTGCTTCTTTAAATACTATATATTTATGTTTGCCTCGGCTGCGTAAGTATTGTTGTTAGAGACATGGATGTCTTGGCAGGGTTGTTGTGCGACTAAGAATGTAGGCTTAAACAGATTATAATTTTACTTCATTCCTTTTTTTAATACATGACACGATTTAAATAACACTTCACTGATAGAGAGCTGTGAGATTCTTTTATGAATTACTTGCACTTTTTAGCACGTAAACTATATTTCGTCTCACACGAATACGTATTAAATCTCTCAAGGTTGTGTCTCGCGTCCGGTTAGGAACACTGTTTGCAGGCAACTGAATTGATTTCAACCGCCCAAACTTGTAAATTTCTGTATTTCAAGTCTCTAATTGGTTATTCCTAATCCAATAGAATACCTTCATTTAACTAAAGCCTTTTCTGGTTGTTGATTGGTTCTTTTTATAAAATGTCACTAAAATTACATTATTGCTTCCAAGAATCACAAGTAACATTTAAACTTTCTAATTCATTATTGCCTCAACGTTACCTTATTGTTAGCAACGTTAGACCTATTTTCACAGCTCCTACATTGTTAAATTACGTAATACATTCATATAACGTTATTGAACATGTATACAATAATATAAGCATATGCAATGACTGTTACATACATTTTACAAATTATTACATACACATATTGCTTCAAGGCGGGCTGTTATTGAATTTATATATTATATAATTTGATTGAAAACATTTAAGTGTTAAAAACACTACCTCATGTATTACTTTATTTTGCAATGAAAATAGAATTGTTTGACAAGGGAATAAAATATAAAAGATTGGAGTTTTCAACTTTTTACCCTAATTCCTCATTTTCGGCCCACTTTACGACTTCGGAATGTATTCCCACACCAGTTTGTCATATGTCGATAAAATTGAGTGGATGTATGCACAAAAATGCTCTACCAAATGCTTGAAAGATTAATTACATATTACACGTCTCAAAACGTGTATTTCTGGTGAAATCTTACTATAGGATTTTGGGGTGGAACGCAATACTTCCTCTACTTATTATAGGTAAGCAGTAAATAAAGTAAAAGCCATATATTTTTCTAACTTTGTTGGAAATTCAGTATGGAGTTTACTTAAAGCTTTATTGTTTAATGAGATTGATTGTTTCACCCCCATAAGGAGCTGCTTGTATTTTTGGTAACGTTGATTTAGAATAACTTCGTTGCTATGTGAGGTTCATACAACAAAGAAAACCTCTGCATGTACATAATAGTTTATACGGGATTATTGCACCATGATAGGCGCCAATTTGAAGCAATAACGGTGGTCGTCACTTTGATGCTATATATCTTACCTGCTTCATTGTTGATTCTGCTGCCGTGATCTCGCAGCTCGTTCTGTTCCGGTGGTAAGTTATGAGTACTATCCTTCAGGGTATGCGTGGACATATAGTTAAAGGACAACACCAGTATAAATTGACTGAGGAGTTTATTGTGAACTAGTATTTAAGTTCTTGAATTGAACTGCCGATCGTTTGAAATAAAGAAACAGAGTGACTCTGAAATATATCACTCGAAACTATGACACTTGAATTACTATACCTGCTAACGTCTGCAGTATCAAAGATACGGTTGGACATAATTCTTTCCGCAGTAAAAGAAACTAGACCGTGAGTTGCTAAAATGTTGCTCGGAAAAATCTCTTGCGAAATATTACTCTCACAAGCGCGTCAGTAAGCGCTTAAAATCACACACGTAAGTACCGCTGACGGTATCAGCGAGAGAGTAACTCTCTGATTGATGCCCGCCTTTATACTATTTAAGCCACGCCTACATTAGATTTACTTCCACCAAACGTATTTCACACCCGGGCCAATATTCACCTCTCTTCATGCGTGGCTTTAAGTTTGGTTACTAGGGGGTCTAGCTAAAATTTTGGAAATACCTTTCACTTCTATTTTTCAGAACTAATGCCTACGTGACTGTGTAACCTAACTGCGTTCCCATAAGTATTTAAGCTAATGTGCTCTTTATTCGTCTGATACTAATGACTCGTTATTTGGCACGCTAATCTTCCTCCTTGTGGCAAATCTTTTCAACTTAATCTTGTTGCATTATACATTGATTTAATATGCGGAAATTATTTATTGCATTTATTTCTTTATTTTAAAATCATTTCCTTATTTAATTATTTATATATTCTTCTTCTCCACCATCCTTTCAAGGCTTAGTGTGTGCTCCAAATGTTTAATTTTTTTATTTATCCATCGTTTTCCGGGTCTTCCGACATTTCGTTTTCCTTTAGGTATGTAATAGAGTATTTCCCTTAGTTAGCGTTCCTCATTCATTCTCTCTACGTGTTCTAGCCACTTTTGTCTGTTTTGCTCTATTTCTTCATTTAGGTTAAAGATCCTTAATGGTTTTCTTGAGTCACCATTCTTTATTCTATCTCTTCTAGTGACTCCTAATACTGTTCTGAAAAATCTCATTTCCGCTGCTTCTAATCTACTTTTATCTCTATTTGTCATTGTCCAAGTTTCGTTACTATATAAAGCAACTGGAACTGCCATGGTGTTAATAGAACTTCATTATCGTGTCTTTTCTCACTTTATTTTTTAAAGTTCTTTTAATTGTTCCACATATTATTGAAAAAGTTTCTGTTTTAGTTGCAATATCTGTTCTTTAATATATGATACTGAAGATCCTAAAAATTTAAATGTGTTTACATTTTCAATTATATTATTATCTAATACAAGTTTACATCTCAACGGATGGGTTACGTGAAAAGCCATGGATTTAGTTTTATTTTTGATATGCCTAAATTATAATTAAAAATTATTTTATGTAGTTCATATAGTACTCTTTGTGACTTATCTTCATTATCAGAAATGATTACTTGGTCATCAGTATATAGGAATGCCATTACAAAATTTTTCCTATTATAATTCGAAGTTATATATAAAATATTTAGCCATTGTTTCCATTCACGGATTGCGTTGTCTAAATATAAATTAAATAAAGTGGGTGATGTGCTACATCCTTGTCTCACTCCGATATTAATATCTTCTGTCTTAAAATTTCCACTTTTTTTGTTTAATACATATCTTTAACCCTTATATATTTCTTTAAATATGTCCACAGTATGGTTTGGTATTCCTCTATTAGTCATTATCTCCCGTAGTTCTCTTCTTTTTACTCTGTCAAATGCTTTTATAAAATCTATAAATATTATATACGTTGGGCAGTTAAACTCTCTCCACTTTTCTATTATTTGTTTTAATAAAAATATATTATCGGTGCATGACCTTCCTAACCTAAATCTTGTCTGTTCTTTTAAAAGTATTGTTTCAGTAATGCTACGAAGCCTGTGATTTAAAATTTCAGGGCATAATTTGTAAGCGACGTTTAACAAACTATTTATATATCCCTGTCAATAATTACGGTATCATAGTGACACGTGCTAAGTTGTGACACTGGGGGAATAGCTAAATGAGGGATTGCAGAGTTAGAGACAATCAAAACGCTTGGCTAGAGCGATCTGACTATATTCTAAAGAGTTACATTTCTACCGTGCAATAGTTGGGTTTACAAGATCAGGGATGATGATGGTACTAGCTAACATTCTTATTAACAATTTATTTTATAATGCTTACCTTGAGAAAGGTCTCGTCGTGAATGAGGAGAGCCAATACTCAACACGACTTTGTCGAGCCGCTAGTGGTGCCAAGTGAAACCATCCGGAGAGGCCGTGCAGCGATCGTCGACGGGTTCCATAGCGGTCCCGGTCAAGTTACAACACAAAGTCCTCGCGAGCAGAGCTTAAGGGCTTGCTTATATAGAGTTGAATACACTAGAGGGGTTCATTCTAATACCGTGGCAGCTATTACCAAATATGGTCTGCCAACACCCTGGAAAATGCATAGGCTTAGAACTTTCCAAGGATCATGTGATCCACAGGGTGCAGCTAAGAGCATGCAGAAAGACACGTATTCCTGAGGAAATGATGGCATAGTGAAATCCCTTTGAAATGTCAAAGGAAGTGGCAAGCCACTGTTTCTTGTTATATATACAATTTACTGGGACTTGAGCAGAATTAAGAAGTATAAAATATGATTCCATATTAATTCAGAAACTTGTAACAGGTTAATAAAATAATGCCAATTAATATAAAATAATAATTACAATACAGATTCCTCAGTCACGTTCGTGACAATAGCTAACAGTGAGGCAGTATTTTTAACACTGAAATGATTTCAGTCTAATCATATAATATATAAATTCAATAACAGCCCGCCTTAAAGTAATATGTGTGTGTAACAATATATAAAAAGTGTATGTTACAGTCATTGTAAATGTTTATATTATTGTATACATGTTCAATGTTATGTGAATGTATTACGTAATTTAATAATGTAGGAGCTGTGAGAATAATAGGTTAAAAGTTGCTAACAATGAGGTAACTTTGAAGCAATCATGAGTAAGAAAGTTTAATAATGCTACTAGTCATTATCAGAGCAACAATAATGTAATTTTTGAGACCGTATATAAAACAGCAATCAACAAACAGAAAAAAGCTTAAGTTAAATAAAAGTATTCTATTGGATTAGGAATAGCCAATCAGAGACTTGAAATACATAAATTTACAAATTTAGGTGGTAGAAATCAAGTCAGTTGCTTGTAGACAGCACTCATAACTGGACGCGTTGCTTGTAGACAGTATTTCTAACCGGACGCGAGATGCGTCCTCGAGAAATTTAATACGTATTTTGTGTGAGGCAAAAATAGTTTACGTGTTAAAAAGTGCAAGTAATTAATAAAAAAAATCTCACAGCTCTCTATATATCAGTGAAGTGTTATTTAAATCGTGTCAAGCATTAATAAAAGTGGTGAAGTAAAATTATAATCTGTGTAAGCCTACATTCTTAAGTCGCGCCACTCCCTGCTAAGACATTCATGTCTCTAAAAATATGAATACTGACGCAGAAGCAAACAAAAATATATAATATTTAAAGAAACAGTCAAAATTACAAACTTAATGTTTTTTAAACATTTTTGGGGCGAAGTCTACCGGAAACTTCTTACCATACGTGCAGTTGCAACTACTTCAAGTTCAGCTCCCCAACAGTCGAAATACAATACAAAAACTTCTTCAACTAAAATGCTATGCGTATCATTATTCCTTTCAGTCCAATAATCTTTCCTTTGCAAACAAAAGGGCAAGTATTTTAAGTCGCACTCAATTTTGAAGCATAGGGCATGAACGTTAATGAACAAGTGACAGCCACCAGTGGTTTTATTCCCCTTTCAAACCGGAATGTCTAATGCATCAAAAGGTGACCTATGATGCCCTTACACAAAGTTAGTGTCTAGAACAGAGCGTTATATCTGAACCAATATTCTCCTGCTGTCACTTGCGGTGTTACAAATGTGACCCCTGGGATTGGTCGGGCCTGGCGTTCTTCAACTCTCATTTTTCCGCTTTTCAGTATTAGAATTTATGTAGGCTGTGCAAACCTCCCTTTTGTTGAGGTCACGTTCTCATTCTGGTGCAATCAACCGGGGTCCTATGTTTTCCATTGTACTCTAGAAGTACATACATTGAGTACAGAAACGATTCGCCTTCAATTCAGAATATTCTAAAATCATATAAGAGAAGGAAATCTTCATTTTAATGTGTATAAATACATTTACTTGTTCTGGTGTTTCTTTTTCAGATTTTTCATTTTATTAATTTGTAATTTTTAGAAAATTGCACTAATGTTTCATCTTCTTCGAATAGTTGTGTTTTTAAAATTAAGTTTTATGCATTTAGTATAGCAATTTTTACTTTTTATACTACGTACCTTCAGTAAGAACAGAAAAAATTGCATTTCACAAAAAAATGTTATATTAAGAGTTCACTGGAAGTACTCGCTCTGAGGCGCCCTGAATCCAAAGAAAGTATGTTTGGAAAACATGTCCGTGTGTGTGTGTGTGTGTGTGTGTCTGTCTGTAAACAGTATATCTCAAAAACGAAAAATCGGATAAATACCTAATCTGGAGTTTAGTATCTTCCAAGGATGCGACATGAAGATTTTAAAGAAAATCCCCCAACCCCAACTACCCTTTACGTGGAACGTTTGTCGAAAATTTTGATTAAAATATCATACTACGTGACAAATTAAATGTACATCTTGAATTTTCTGATTTTCTGAGAACAACCTATGAAGTTGTCTTCATTCGAAAGGAATTTTCTTTAATCTTGTATACAAGGGGTAAACGTTAAGCGGCAGACGAAGGTGTACTACACAAAAAAGTAGATTCCTTTAAAACGCACAGTTTAATTCAAATAAGTTTTTTGTGACAAGCCGTTTCTGAGATATCGTTATTCAAGGTTCGAATACTTGTCATTATTTTTAAGTCTCGTCGATTTTCAGTTGTTTCTCGCGATGTCATGGGAACAGTATGGAATTTTAATGCCAGCATATCGTCCAGTTCTTAAACATTTGACTATCGCTGTTTCCTTTGTATCTATAAGAAAATGCGTAATGTAGCTATTTCTGCAAAGGTTTATTTGGGTTAAATGTAGTAGATAGAAAAATGAGCTTTAGTAAGAATAGTTTGTATATCCACTAACAAAGAAAAAGGGTATAGAAAGTCTTGTGAATATATCACGTCAGAATTTTTACAAGCGTTTTCCCATGGTCATGTAAAGAGCAAATTCATCACATAGCGATTCGCTTTTTAAAAATCTGACTATCGTTTTAGTCCAGTGTATTCTTCTTATATCTACCACGAAATGAGTAAATGCTTAGTGAAAGTTGACTTCTATTTACAAGTAGGTAGAAAAATAGTCTTTTGTAGGAATAGTTTGTAGAAGACTGATTAGAGAAAATCATATGAATACAATACATAAAATTTTTATACAGTATTTTTAAATCCGATTTAAGCTGAGGGAGAAATTAAGTCGTGAAATAGTAAAAACCGAGGCTTTAATGATTAAGTTCAGTAAAAACGTTTCCTAACTTGGGCATTTCTTTCCTCCTTTAGACCAAAGCATATTTTCAACTCAATTTTATGTTGTATATAAAAACATTTGCTCTACAATACTGCTTATAAACATTTGAAAATCGGCGCAATTTTCATTAACTTGAAAAATATTGAAAAATACCAAAACACACAATCTCCAACACCATTTAGTCTTTCTGTATATTAAAAATGATAATTTTATCTGTGGCAATTGTAGCGGGTAGTTTGTTGGTTGGTCTGGTGGCGGGTGTGATTCAGGAAAAGGTTAGAATTTTGCCGGATGCTCAAGTAGAGGATGGATTGTCGGTTGGTTATGAGACTCTCTTCTTAGGAGGTGTGAACAGGAGGTGAATAACACTCGGAATTTCTCCTTCACTTGCCCCAGTTTACTTTCTCTACTACGTATAGTAAGTAGGGGAAGTATTGTATTCCACCCAAAAATTCAATACCGAGATTTCAACGGTAATATATGTTTTGAGACCCCTGAATGCATATAAAGCATTTTTGGAAACATGTCCTTGTGTGTGTCTGTCTGTCTGTCTGTGAACAGCATAACTCAGAAACGAACAGTCGGATAAACACCAAACTTGGTATTTAGGTTCAGTATCTTACAGAGATGCGACACGAAGATTTTCAAGAAAATCCCCCCACCCCAGATTACCCTTTGCGTGGAAGATTTTTCGAAAATTTTCTCACAAATAGCTTTAACGATTTTGATTAACATATATGTTTAAGATATTTTCATGACAAATGAAATGTATATCTCAAATTTTCTGGGAATGTCTCCAAAAGTATTCTTCATTGTGAACAACTTTTGCATAACTGGTAAACCATAAGAGATAGACAAAATTTTACTACACAAAAATACACAATTTATGACATATACATTTTTTTGTGGAGCGAACGATTTTCGAGAGATATTCCTTGTTATTCACTTAAATTTTCCAATACTTATACTTTTTCTCAAATGGAAATTCGTTTTTCATTTTCTTCTGTCCTGATAATGCAAAGAAAATGGAATACTGCACATAGCAACCAGCTCTTAAAATATATGAGTATCGCTTAAAACCTATCAATTCCCCTTGCGTCTACAAGAAAATTAGCAATAAGATTAACATCTCGATATCTGGATTAACATGAAGCGTATGGAGAATAAGCGTTTATAGAAATAGTTAGTACAAGAGTAGAGAAAGTCATGTGAGTGTGTAACACATCAGATTTTTATTGTGATAATCCACACTCTTACAATCCCTTCTCGAATACCCCGTCACACAAGTCTTGCCTTAGCGACCCCGTCTACAATTTTGAACCTAAATTCGCCTACTTCGCCCTTATCAAGATAAATATTCAAAGCAATTGTTTTAGTCGTGGATTTACACCCATTTCTCGCACACATTCTCCTAAGGAGTGACGCAACCTCCCCTGGCCCTAGCTTGACACGAAGTAGGCGATGTGACACACGTCTCAATTTGCTCTCCCGTCCTAGATAATTTTCTGGTCTACTCCCATTTTCTGTTTTCGTCCAACCTTTTTTCTAGGCACGTGACTTTTATAACTTCTAGTTGGCTATTTTTATAAATTTTTCTCCGCTTCCATTGGCTCTCAAGAATTAGAGAGTTCGTCTTCTACGCTATGACATTATCACATTACTTTCGCCTGATTTATTTATCTGTGCGAATGACTGATTCTGGGGCTTCCCGTCTATTGTACCCCTATCCAGCGGGTTGTTTCGTGCCTTCACGAATTCTAAGGAGCTTAAGTGCTTTCTAATGACCTCGCCTGGTTGCTGCTGAAACATTGCTAATTGCTACGGTTTCAGCTGGTCTCTGTCCGCTCTGAAATACACGATTTCATACGTTTTACTTTTATTCATTTTATTTTTATTTAAATTCTTTTATTTATTACCTTCAGTTCTTTTCTTAATCTCTGTCGCCATCCTTTTTATTCCCCCCTTTCCTAATCCTTCTCATTATCTTTACTCTTATTATTATTATTGTTACTAATTATTTATTTATTTATTTATTTATTTTCGTGCGGATATTATTGCTTGGCTGCCAGCATGTTTTAAAGTCGAGACGAATAATTTCTGCATTAGGGGTGCATTTCTCTGCTCGTGCTTCATTCTACGTATTGTGACACAGTGGCTATGGTCCAAGGTTATCGGGAGGTCGGCGCCGGCAAGTCGGAAATAAACAAAGATAATTCGCGCTCGCGCCCACGTAAACACCGAAGCACTATCGGCCGATGACCACATTTTTCTGGAAGTTTCTTTCCCTCTCCTCCAGAACGTGTGTGAGAGATCTAGACTGTTCTACGGAACATTCAGTGAGCAAACAAACTAGCGGGTGCGTTTCTGGTGCGACGAAAGTGCTGTTCTCCGAGCGAGTTTATGGCCATTGTTGTGACGTTCAGGGAGTGCTGCTGCAGAAGAGATTGGAGAAGTCCTGTGTTCTATTCCGCAGCGAGTGAACCGTCCGGAAGAATTGACTACATCGTGTATATTGCATTACGCTGTTATGTAATGCAATACGGAAAGTGAACTGACGTGGAAATAGAACTAGTTCACATTAGTGAAGTGACAGTTGCGGGGGGTACGGGCGTTGAGCGCCAATTTTGCGGCACGGGATTTGCAGGAATGGTCCCGGGTTCGATACTAGCTGAGGGATTTGCACGGATCTTGGATCTAGGGTTAGTGATTGATTCATTTTCCTTCCCGTTTATTTCCCGGCACCGTTTTAAAATTTTACTCCTGGTGTTACCTCGCCACACACACCACACACACACACACACACACGCGCGCATTTCTTTATTGCTGTGCTTCATACTATCGCCCCTATCCGCCGATACATTTGTTTTCCGAACAACCTCCAACAAACTACCACAAATAAGAAGTGCGTCTTCTAAACTCTCCTCTTTCTTTGTTTCAAACTTCTCATCTCCCCGTTTCACTATCACATGATTTCTGCCTTCTTTCTTATTGGATGCCTAAAGCTATCGGGGAGCATTGACCGTTTACTATACACGTGATTTTCAGGCGACCTAACGGTACACTAACTTACTCGGTTTGAATAAGGGAACAATCACTCCTTTTCCGGTCTGCTGTTAGTACTGTCTTTTCAACCCATATTCACCTATAGATGTAATATTCACTTCCCAGTCTTGTTTAATAATGCTATTAATATTTATTTTACCTATAGTTATAATTGTATATTTAGCTACTCAAAACGTACTGCTTCACAGTGAAACTTGAACTAGATAAAAACAGTGAAGTGACCCTGGGAACTTAGAAAAGTGACAGTTGAGAAACCAAACAGTCACAGTATTCTTCTACTGACCTCCAATTAACAAAAGTTTTTCTTCTTAAGGAGGGGTGGGTCTATAGAGGGGTGTCCCGCTGGTGTCAGGATTATTATCTGGAGATGTTAGGGACCCCACTTGTGCCCTAGTTCCGGGTCTGATCATCCTCTGTGTTCTTCACTGAATCTTCCTCCCGGAAGTTTCCAGAAGAACAAGCACAGAAATCCTCCGCCGCATCCTGATAATCAACAACCAAGCAACCAATGTTTTGATTCGTTCCTTTGAATAATATGCGGATCTCTTTCCTGCGCTGAATGTAAATGTAAAATATATGCTTTGCTCGTTAATTTTGGATACTCCTGCATAGATTTAACCAGCAGAGGCAGCAAGATAGTTATCAAGACACCATTTGGCGATGATGTTAAGTAAGTTGTTATACAGCTCTGATGTGTTACATTCAAAGAACTTTACCTGCCCTCTATCGTTTATTAGTGGGTATACAAATAATTCTTACGAAAGTTTATTTTTCTATCTACTTCATTAATCGAGATAAGCCTTTCTGGAAATACCTACATTACACTTTTCCTTATAGATACAAAGTGAATACCTATAGCCAAATGTTTAAGAGCTGCAAGCTACATCCTGCTCTTAAAATTCCTTTCTTCTTACAATTGTGAGAAAGAAGTGAAAATCGACGGAACTTAAAAAATCTGATGTGTTACACTCACATGACTTTCTCTACTCTTGTACAATCTAATTTTACAAACGCCTATTCTCCATATGCTTTATGTTAATCGAGATATCGAGATGTCAATCTTATTGCTAATTTTCTTGTAGATGCAAGGGGAATATGGTAGCTTTTAAGCGATGGTCAAATATTTTAACGCTGGTTGCTATGTGTCGAATTCCATTCTCTTTGCATGTCCAGGACATAAAAAAATGAATAACGAATTTGAGAAAAAGTATAAGTATTGGAAAATTTAAGGGAATAACAAGCAATATCTCGAAAACGGTTCACTCAACAAAAGAAATGTATATAACATAAGTTGTGTATTTTAACGAGATCAACATTTTTTGTGTAGTAAAATTTTGTCTATCTCTTATGGTTTACCAGTTATGCAAAAGTCGTTCACAATGAAGAATACTTTTGGAGACATTCCCAGAAAATTCGAGATATACATTTCATTTCTCATGGCATTATCTTAAACATATGATATTTTAAACAAAATCGTTAGAGCCATTTTTGAGAAAATTAAAATTTTCGAAAAATGTTCCATGTAAAGGGTAGTCTGGGGTGGGGGGATTTTCTTGAAAACCTTCGTGTCGCATCTCTGGAAGATACTGAACCTAAATACCAAGTTTGGTGTTTATCCGACTGTTCGTTTTTGAGTTATGCTGTTCACACACACACAGACACACACACACAGACACACACACACAGACACACACACACACAGACACACAGACACACACACGGACATGTTTCCAAAAATGCTTTTTTTGGATTCAGGAGGTCTCAAAACATGTATTTCCGGTGAAATCTCGGTATCGAATTTTTGGGTGGAATGCAATACTTCCCCTACTTACTATACGTAGTAGAGAAAGTAAAAATGAATGACGAATTTGAGAAAAAGTATAAGTATTGGAAAATTTAAGGAAATAACAAGCAATATCTCGAAAACGGTTCACTCAACAAAAGAAATGTATATGACATAAGTTGTGTATTTTAACGCGATCTACATTTTTTGTGTAGTAAAATTTTGTCTATCTCTTATGGTTTACCAGTTATGCAAAAGTCGTTCACAATGAAGAACACTTTTGGAGACATTCCCAGAAAATTCGAGATATACATTTTATTTGTCATGACAATATCTTAAACATATGATATTTTAATCAAAATCGTTAGAGCCGTTTTTGAGAAAATTAAAATTTTCGAAAAATGTTCCATGTAAAGGGTAGTCTGGGGTGGGGGGATTTTCTTGAGAACCTTCGTGTCGCATCTCTGGAAGATACTGAACCTAAATACCAAGTTTGGTGTTTATCCGACTGTTCGTTTTTGAGTTATGCTGTTCACAGACACACAGACACACAGACAGACAGATACACAGACACACAGACACACAGACAGACACACACATGTTTCCAAAAATGCTTTTTTTGGATTCAGTGATTCTCAAAACATGTATTTCCGGTGAAATCTCGGTATCGAATTTTTGGGCGGAATGCAATACTTCCCCTACTTACTATACGTAGTAGAGAAAGTAAAAATATGACAGAGTTTGGACAAATCGAAATATTAATAACGGATATCTTGGAAATGGTTGATGCCACAAAAAGCTTCTTTGAAACAAATTGTGTGTTTTAAAGAGATCTACATTGCTTATGTACTACGTTTTCGTCTGTCGTTCCGATTGAAGAGGACTTCACAGATTTTTAGGAAATTTAAGATAAACATTTGCCATGTAAATATATTTAATACTTTTAATCAAAATTATCAGGACCATTTTTTAGGAAATCAAAATTTTCGAAAAATATTCCATGTAAAGGATAGTTTGGGTTGGGAGATTTTCTTCAAAATCTTCGTGAGCCATCTTTTGAAGATACTGAACCTCAATACCAAGTGTTTTATCCGAATTAGTTATGTTCGCAGGCGGACAAACAGACACACACAAAACATACGGATCTTATTGTAAAAAGACTTGTTTCATTCAAGGGCCTCTAAACATGCATTTCCGGTGAAATCTCGGTATCGAATTTTTGGATGAAATGCAATATCTTCTGTACCTACTGTATACGTGAAAGAGAAAGTAATAAAAGGCTCGGAGAGGTCAGCTTTAACATTTAAAGCATTCCGGACCCTTTATGTTTCTCAGACATGCCAGTGTTCTTTAAATTTTGTTTCTAACCTTCTCACGTTTGCCAATGAAATAGGTTGTGCGAGGTTCATTGAAAAGTACGCATACTTCTCTTCTGTTGCCAACTCATATCACGTAATCTTGTCACAAAAGATGCTAACTCGAGAATTACTCCCTTCCTATAGCATCCAAACTTTGTGTATGAAGGAAATGAAATTATAAAGCAACTTAGAAAAATATAGTCTAATGTGTTACATCCACATGGTCCTCTACTCCCTATCATTTATTTTTTATATACACAAAGAAAGCCTCTGTGGTCGAGTAGTCAGCGTTCTGGATGCTTTCAACCCAGTGGTCCCGGGTTCGATTCCTGGCTGGGGTGGGGACACTTTTCTTTAATTAAAAATCTTTTATGGAGAATCCCTCTGCAGAGTCAGAAAGTATGCATGTGGGAGTGAATATAGTGTGTTTCAAGTTGAGGCAGTATTTTTAACACTTAAATAATTTCAGTCTAATTATATAATATGTAAATTCAATAACAGCCCGCCTTAAAGCAATATGTGTATGTAACAATATATAAAAGTGTATATTTAGAAATTGTATATGTTTATATTATTATGTACATGTTTAATAATGTTATGTGAATGTATTATGTAATTTAATAATGTAAGAGCTGTGAGAATATAGGTCAAAAGTTGCTAACAATGAGGCAACCTTGAAGCAATAATGAATTGGAACGTTTAATAATAATTCTCTAGTAATTCTTGGAGCAACAATAATGTAATTTTTGAGACAGTTTATAAATAGCCAATCAACAACCAGAAAAAGCTTTAGTTAAATGAAGGTATTCTATTGGACTAGGAATAGCCAATAAGAGACTTGAAATACAGAAATTTACAAATTTAGGCGGTAGAAATCAGCTCAGTTGCTTGTAGACAGCGCTTATACCTGGACGAGTTGATTGTAGACAGTGTTCCTAACCGGACGCGAGATGTGTCCTCGAGAAATTGAATACATATTCAGTGTGAGAGAAAAACAGTTTACGTGTTTAAAAAGTGCAAGTATTCAATAAAAGAATCTTACAGCTCTCTATATCAGTGAAGTGTTATTTAAATCGTGTCAAGAATTAATAAAAAGGAGTGAATTAAAAATTATAATCTGTGTAAGCCTGCATTCTTCAACCGCACCTTGCAAAGAAATCCATGTCTGTAACAATAATACTGACGCAGCCGAGGCAAACATAAATATATAATATTTAAAGAAGAAGTAGTCAAAATTACAAAGTTAATTTCTTTTTTTAATTTGGGACCAAGGCTACCGGGTACCATACGTGCGGTTGCAACTACTTCATGTTCGGCTCCCCAACAGTTGAAATACAATACAACTCCTACTTCAAATTGGCTTTCCATACGTGAAGCAACTACATTCTCAAAGTTAGAAATGGTTATAAACTCAACCTAGAAAGAAACGAGTTGTTGGTAGAAGTATAGCATGTAGCTTCCAGTCTTAAACATTTGTGTGCTAGCCTTAAAATTCGGTCCTCTTTCCCTGCAATCGTGAGAACTGAATATCGACAGGACTTTAAAATTATGACAAAGTATTGAACATTTGAACCATTAACAAGGGACATACCGAAATTGTCCCATGCCACAAAAAAGTTATTTGAAATGAGTTGTGTTTTAAAAAGATCTACTTGTTTGTGCAATAGTTTTTGTTTATCGCTAAACGTTTATACAAGATTACACAACATTCCTTCCGAACGAAGAGTATTTCATAGGCTATTCCAAGAAAATTCATAATATACATGAATATATTTGGAATATAAATATCTTTAATATAATGTAATTTAAACAAAATCCTTAGAGACATTTTTGAGTAAAATCAACCCTTTCAAAAAATGTTTAATGTAAAGGTTAGTTTGGGGTGGGGGATTTTCTTGAAAATCTTCGTGTCGCTTTCTCTGGAAGATACTGAACTTAAAATATGAAGTTTTGTATTTATTCGGTTTTTCGTTTTTGAGTACTGCTGTTCACATGCTTGTTAATATCGTAGTGGCTTGCTTTAGTTTGCTCTCCTCTCGTACTGGGCTGATGAACCTCTCCATGCGCCGAGAGTGCTACTACACAAAAAAGACCCAGCTTTAACAAAATGGTATTAAATATCGTAAGCCTGGCATGTTGTTCTTGTTTGCCACGCGCGTTAGTTTTTTATTTCTCTCGGCTGCAGTAAAGAAATGAACTAGGCACACTTCCCCCGGATAAAACGCGATTTAATCCATGTCAGTATCGAGGCCGACATGTTATTTTTGGCAGGGACGGCATTAATAATGCAGAAAGTAAAGTGGATCGTTACAGAAACAGAGTTTATGTCGCCTAGCTGCTGGGGGAGGGAGAAGTGACGTCACTGTAAAGGAATGCCATTTCTTCTGACAAGCATTTTATTCCGCGGATCAACAAAAAACTGCGAAACGTCTCCTTTTAACCTAAATAAACCTGATGTGTTACATTCAAATTACATTCTCTATCCACTAGCATTTATTTTTATTTACCGTCAACAAACTATTGAAGCAAAAGCATATTACTTTCTTCACCTCATACCAGGCAATAGGTAGAGAAGATATTGTATTCCATCCAAAAATTTAATACTGACATTTCGCCGGAAATACACGAACTGAGATTCCCTGAATAAAAAACAAATCTGATGTATTTTACTCCCATGACTTTCTCTACTCTTTTACAAACTATTTTTACAAACTTATTGCTAATTTTCTCGTAGATGCAAGGAGAAAAACTAGAAGTATTGTGCAATTTAAACAAATAACAAGGAATATCTCGGAAATGGTTCACTCCACAAAAAAATTGTATATGACATATATTGTGTGTTTTACCGAGAGCTACACTTTTTGTGCAGTAAAACTTTGTCTATCTCTTGCGGTTTATCAGCTATGTGAAAGTCATTCAGAATGAAGAGGATTTTTGTGGACATTCCCTGAAAATTGAAGATATACATTTAATTTGCCATAAAATATCTTAAACACATGATAGTTTAATTAAAATCGATAGTGATTTTTGAGAAAATCGAAATTTTGAAAAAATGTTCCCGTAAGTGGTGCTTTGGGGTGGGGTAATTTTTCTTGAAAATCTTCGTGTCCCATTCTTTGAAGATACTAAACTCAAATACCAAGTTTGGTGTTTAATCGACTTTTCGTTTTTGAGTTATAGTGTTCACACACGGATATGTTTCCAAAAATGCTTTATTTGGATTCAGGTCACCTCAAAACATATATTTCCGGTGAAATGTATACTACTTACTATACGTAATCAGCAAGTAATAGAAAGTAAAAAAAAAAAAAAAAAAAAACAACGGAAGGAGTCCGTGTGTATGTCTGTGGAGAGCATAACTCAAAAACGAAATACCAAACATCTTGGTATTTGGGTTCAGCATCTTACAAGGATGCGACACGAATATTTTCAAGAAAATCCTCCCAATTCAGACTACCCTTTACATTTGAAATTATTCGAAAAGTTTGATATTCTCAAAAATGATTCTAACGATCTTCATTAAAATACCATATGTTTAAGTTATTTTTATGGAAATTGAAATGTATATCTTGAATTCTCTGGAAATTGCCTCTGAAACCACTTTATTCTGAATGACTTTTGCATAACTCATAAACAGTAAGAGTTTGAATTTTTGAATACTTATACTTTCCTCAAATGTGAAGCCGCTATTCGTTTTTTTTTTCTCCTGGCCATGCAAAGAAAACGAATTTCAAAGCCATTACATAGCGACTAGCTCTTATAAGGCTTGACTATCGTTTAAGCCTACCGCAGTCCCGTATTTCCATTGCACCTACACGGAAATATGTAATAAAACCATTTTTACAAATGTTTGTCTCGATTAACATGAAGTAGATAGAATAAACTTTTGTAAGAACAATTTGTTGAAAAATTGGTAGAGAAAATCATGCGAATGTAACAAATCAGAATTTGTTTTATTACAGATGCCTATAACGGTGCGTTTTCCGTGGTTCGAGTCCCGGCCTTGACAATGAATTTTTCAAGCCTTGATTCAACTTTCCAATATATTTTCTACAGTTTATACTAAATTTTGAGGAGGATTAAGTTCTGAAATTTGCCAATAATTACAGTTTTAGATTTTGTGCAAAGTCGTAAATTTGAATTCCTTCTTTAATTTATACATTTATATATAATTAGGGTATTTAAAGAGTCGCTTCAAACATTAAACCTCTATAAATATTTGAAGAAGGTGCATTGTTGTTCCACTGTTGGCGAGCTGAACTTGATGAAATAACTGCCCCACGTATGACCTCTAGTTCCCAAGGTCGCGGGTTCAAAACCGGCAGAGGGCGATGGATTTTTTCGGGCGTAAAAATCCTTAGCATGGCTTCCTTCGGAAGGGAAGTAAAGCCGGTGGTCCCGTGTCGTAGATTTACGGCACGTAAAGGAACCTCAAGCCTGATAAAGAGGCCTCTGAGCAAAATTACCGGTCTTTCACGCCCAATATAGACTGGGACGCTAAGGACTATAGTATTTAAAGAGCGTCCATAAATAAAACTCAATTAAATTTAATTTCCCACGTATGATACCAAGTTTCCGATGACCTTCGCCCCAAGTTTACTTTCCGGTGGCCTTCGCCCCAAGTTTAAAAAAATTAGCTTTGTAATTTGAATGTTTCTTTAAATATCATATATTTAGGTTTGCGTCGGCTGCGGCAGTATTAATTTGTACATACTTGTCTCTCTTAACAGGGTGTGATACGGCTAAAGAATGTAGCCTTACACAAATTATAATTTTTACTTCACTCCATTTATTAATCCTTCTCAGATTAAATAACACTTCACTGATATAGCGAGCTGTGAGATTATTTATTAATTACTTGTACTTCTTAAAACATGTAACATTTATAATATCCTCGCCGTTATGAATTTTTATCTCAACTGGATACGTATTAAACTTCTCGAGGACGTGTCTCGCGTCCAGTTAGGAACACTGTCTACAAGCCTACTGATTTCTACTGCCCGAATTTGCAAATTTCATCTATTTCAAGTCTCTGGTTGGCTAATCCACCTCAAATAGAATACTTTTATTTAACTTAAGCTTTTTCTGGTTGTTGATTGGCTATTTATAAACTGTTTCAAAAATTACATTATTGTTGCTCCAAGAATTACTAGTAGCATTATTAAACTTTCCAATTCATTATTGCCTTACGTTTACCTCATTGTTAGCAATTTTTACCTATATTCTCACAGCTCCTACATTATTAAATTACATAATACATTCACATAACATTACTAAACATGTACATAATATAATAAACATATACAATGACTGTAATATACACTTTTATATATTGTTACATACACATATTGCTTCAAGGCGGGCTGTTATTGAAATTATATATTATATAATTAGACTGAAATCATTTAGGTGTTAAAAATACTGCCTCATATTATGTTTGAGATACGAAAACAAAACAAAGAACATCACATATTGGACAAACAGTGGAACTTAGTTTTCATTTGTTTTCTTTTGCATTGCACAGTTACGATAGTTATCAGGTTCTTTAGTAAAACATTAATTATTTTATTATAGTGCATTTGCTTTAAGTTGAAACATGCAAAGTAGAAAGAGATAGCACTATATTCCACTCGACAGTTGGTAGACTTAAACTGCCTAATCTCAAAATCTTACGATTGAAACTTACTATTTAAAATCTAGGTTAGGTTGGAACATGAAATTTAGAGGCGAACAACCAACACCCGCTTGTAACAATACAAAAGTCAGGAAGATATCAGAATATTTTCAATATTTCACTGCTAAAAGTGCTACTGGCAACAGCACTATTACAAGTGCAACTGATACTGAGAGACTAGGCAGTGAAATGTGATTACGACAGGGTTACTCTGCACTCGGATCGCACTCCGCTCTCCTTGACCGGTTACGTAGCGTCAAAATGGTTACGTTTCAACTTAAATCTCACATACTGTAGTACTGCTACAAGAGTTTGTAATTTGCAAGCCGTGGTTCTGTCACTAAATGTTTTAATACAGTTGGTGCAATGCTATTATTAGGAGTTTTTCTCAGGGTCTGAGAAAATTTAGAACTCAAACAGTTTAAGAGCAGGCCCATGTTCCATTCTAATTATGGGGAGTTAATCAGAAGGTTTGAGTAAACTGATTCTGTTGCTGAAAAAATCTGGAGGGCCAAAGGTAATCAGTAATGTTACTGTTGGCAGGTGCTTCATGCATATAATGAAATAATCATTATGGAATCAGTGGTATTGCTCAGGTGTCAGGCCAGTTACAGCACAGTTTGGAGAACTCTAATAAGATATCTTAATCTGTATCCATAGAAACTAAACCCAAAGTTTGCATTCAAAGAAAGGGATAAGCGGGAAAGATATGATTGATGAAATGATTGGTTGGAGAACGTTTTCTAGACAGGCGAAGCATATTTCTTTCTTAGTGGTCGAGTTAACATCGTAATTGAAGAGTTTGGTTAAAAAAGGGCCCTCAACTTCAATTCAAACAGATATTCTGGATTTTAAAGTTACTGTATGGTATGGCTTCACTTCACAATTATTCATCATTGGCCCATATTTCTTCGTAGAAGACAATAATGGAATAAGAGTGTGTGTTACAGCAAACGAAAAGGAGCACTTCGTCATCCTCTAATTTTCATGCAAGATGGCGCTCCGCCTCACATCTACAACCTGCAAAGCAATTAATTACAAATAGTGTCTTTGGCGATCGTGTCATTAGTACACGTTTTTCAACAATGTGGCCTCCGCAATCTCCAGATCCAATCCGGCGGATTTTTGGTTGTGGGTTGCCTTAAAGAACGCGTTTTCCTGCCACATGCAGCAACCCCACTGCAATTGTCAACAAAACGGCCAATATTCCAATACATTATCAGCAAACTTCTGTACATGGTGTCACCGAAAGAATGGTGTACTTTGTAAACAACAGAACGGCGGGCATCTTCTCAGTGCTTACTAAACCGCCATTCTTTTCACCATGTATATGATGTTCTTTTCTTTTTTTTTTCGAGTGGAGGAGAAAATGATTTAGTCACTAACCCCAGCCCCGATGGGAGTCGGGACTGAGAGTGTGGGAATCTCCGAGCGTCGGCATACCCACTAAAAACTCCTCCACCGGATTGGAAGGAAAAGGTTTGCTGCGGTACCGTCTAAAGCACCCGCGCAGCCCGAGGTGATGATTAGAACTGGGCCGCAGTGCGGTCGCCAGTGGAGTAAGGATGTGTGCTAGGAGACAGGCTTGACCAAGGCCAGCCTGCCCCCTAGCGAAGTGAAGGAGAAGATAGTTGGGATTCCTGGTGGTAATGTGGTTAATGGCGTTTGGGTTTTCGGGGAGGATGTGGATGGGAAGAGGATTGGGAGGGGTGTGGCAACACATGGGATTCAAGGAAGTTGCGGATCAGGATGTAGGCTTCTTGTAGGTGGTCGTAGTGGCTGTTGAGTTCCCTGAAGTTCTTGGAGATTGAGTTGTTGGTGCTGGTCTGTAGCTCTCGAATCCCCGCAACTGAAGCGCCGAGGGCGCCCAGTCGCGTGGACCGGTCGTCGCTATCGTCGGTGTATGGCTCGACAAGGTGGCTCTCGATTCTTCCCAGCTTGCGCTGGGTCGACGCGAGGAGACCATCTTCGTCTTGGAGCTTGTTGATCTTGTTGGTGAGAGCAGTGATCACCCTGGCCGAAGTTCGCTGCTTGGCCTCCACGGCCGAAAGGCGCGTGAAGGTTGCACGGCTCAGCTCAGCCAGTTGTGAGGTGAGGTCCTGTATGCCTACCTGTATGGCTGACAGGAGGCGTTGAAGTCCATGGTGCGTAGTTTCGTCTATGAAGCCGCTGGTCAGGTGCTGAGCCCTCCCCGAGGGCTGCGTCAGGTGGTCTTCGGAAGTTGCTGTGGTCGCTGTTGGTTATGGCGTCGTTGACGGTGTTGGTGTCGTTGAAGTTCCTGGTGTTGTCTTAGGTCTTGGAGGTTGTCTGCTCCGGGGATACAGGGGGCAATGTGCCTGCCCTGTGAAGTGTGTGTTCCCGGAGCAGGTGGCGCAGAAGCGTCGGCGTCGTCTGAGGTCGTGTTGGGTGCAGGCTGACGTAAGGGAGCCTGACCCACAGTAGTTGCATCTGGGCGCAGCGTTGCAAGCTTCTGCTGTGTGCCCAAAGACACAGCAGCGTCGGCAGGGCACCGGACGATCACCCCTTGTGGCCTCTGCACGCAGGGTCCTCCCAAGGAGAGGTAGACCTGTGGCTTTGGCCGCTTCCACGTCCGATGCGGCTCCCAGATGCAGGCGGACCAGCAATGTTGGGCCTCTTGCAGAAGAGATGCGTGAGGCCCGTATTGCCGAGCGCCAGTGTTGTTGTGCCGCTTCCAGCACATAATGAGGTGGCAGGTCTCTTGGCACACCACAGATCACGACGCTATAGGGTCCATCTTTCTGCGTGTGCGCCGGCGGCGATTGTCGTCCCAGTTCAGATGCTGGGCGAGCGGATGGTGGCGTAGGTGGGTTCTCCGGCGGTGAAGAGGCAGAAGTAGCGGTGACTGGCCGCTGGCTGCATTCATGGGAGAAGCCCGGTCAGTAACTGGCGGCGTCTGCGTCGTGGCGGTGACCATCTTCGGCCTAGAAGGCTTAGTGGCCGTGGCAGCTACTGGCGGCGTCTGAGTGCTCGTTTCCCGAGGAACCGAGGCGGCGGCGGTCTGCGTCGCAGTACAGGCCAACTTCGGCCTAGAAGGCCGAGAGGTCTGTGTCGCAGTGGATGTCAGTTTCGGCTTTGGAGGCCGAGGCGATCCTGATTGGGCCGGCTCGGGAAAGGGGGCGGAGCCTGCTGCGGCCCGCTGCTCCCTCTGTAGTGGCGGCGGAGGTTCGGCGGTTGCCGGTGGGTCTGCGGTGAAGCCTGTGTCCCATTGTTGTGCCCAGTTGTTCCTATCGGCGTTGAGGTGCATCCTGCGTGGTCTCTGGAACTGAGAGCTTCGTACCGGCGGAGCTGACATCTCGAGGTGATCTCCCTTTCTTATCTCAAATATTATAATATTTATAGCATTTGTAGTAGGTTGTTGCGTCACGTATGGTAAGCCGAAGTAGGAGTATTGTAGTTGAACTGTTGGGGAGCCGAACTTGAAGTAGTAGCAACCTCACGTATGGCAAAAAGTTTCCGGTAGCCTTCGCCCCAAATGTACTTTCCGGTGGCCTTTGCCTCAAATATTTAAAACATATTAACTTTGTAATTTGACTGTTTCTTTAAATATTATATATTTATGTTTGCCTCGGATGCATCAGTATTTTTGTTAGAGACATGGATGTCTTAGCAGGGCGTAGTGCGGCTGAAGAATGTAGGCTTACACATATTATAATTTTTAATTCACTCCTTTTTAATAATTCTTGACACGATTTTAATAACACTTCTGATATAGAGAGCTGTGAGATTATTTTGTTAAATACTTGCACTTTTAACACATAAACTATTTTGGTCTCACACGAATACGTATTAAATTTCTCTAGGACACATCTCGCGTCTGATTAGTAACACTGTCTGCTAGCAACGCGTCCAGTTATGAGCACTGTCTACAAGCAACTGACTTAATTTCAAACGCCTAAATTTGTAAATTTCTGTATTTCAAGTATCTGATTGGTTATTTCTAATCCAATAGAATACTTTTACTTAACTTAAGCATTTTCTGGTTGTTGATTGGCTATTTTATAAACTGTCACAAAAATTATATTATTGTTGCTCCAAGAATGACAAGTAGCATTATTAAACATTCTTACGCATTATTACCTCAAGGTTACCTCATTGTAGGCAATTGTTAACCTATTATTCTCACAGCTCCTACATTATTAAATTACGTAATACATTCACATAATATTATTGAACTTGTATACAATAATATAAACATATACAATGACTGTAATATACACTTTTTATATATTGTAGTATACACATGTTGCTTTAAGGCGGGCTGTTATTATATTTTATATTATATAATTTGACTGAAATCATTTAAGTGTTAAAAATACTGCCTCACAGTTTAATATATAAAGTGACATTTGAAATGAATTATACTATATCTTTGAGGTACAATGCTTAAAATTTAAGTATATTTTTAAAATGGTACTGTATCTACCATTTTGTACTTCAAATTCTGCACCACTTCACAGAGGAAAAACAAACCTAACTCCTAAACAGTTTCGAAAAGAGAGGTAAACTTTAGCCCATTTTAGGGTAAGTTTTGCTCTAAAATTATGCTGCTGTTATAGGTATATTGCATCTTTTGTATGCCCAAGCCATGTGGTTTCTTTCTTTGCAAACATATGTGGTTTGTCTTCTCTCTTAGTTTTGAGCATCTTCTTCTGCGAACGACATTTTCTGGTATAAATGACCAATTTTCTCACAAACTACTGAAGATAGCTGAATGATATATTAGGATGATATAAACAATCTGCTAGTGGTATTGTGGATCTACTTTTGTGTTAATAATATATTTGGTTGTTATTTAAAAAATAATCATTTATGCATTTTCATAGAAAACTGTATAAATTTTGAAACAATCCTATCCTCCTTTGTATACAATCTTATTGGTCTATAAAAGTAGACCAGTGAACATAGAAGGAATGCATCTACATTCTGTAAATATTTCAGTTTGATATCATAAATAGTAATAGGTCATGAGTTTAGTGGGTTCAACATCGGCGGGATATGACTTTTTAATTTTTCCTTAAGATTGGATGTAGGTAAATTGTGCCAAAAACTTAATTTCTAACGCTTTTATTTGATAGATTCGACATTTGAGAACATATTCTTGTGTAGTTTGTTAGTTTTTTCCTTTAAATTAATTTAAAAATTTAAATAGACTGATTGAATAATTAGGAAAGGAAATTCAATTTTTAACTTTGGTTTTTGCAATGATTATCTTAATGTGCTAGGAAAATTTTGCAAACTTTCAGAATTAGTGAATAATTATATTTGAAATGGTGTTGCCAAAATCCATTACATTATCTTAAAAGCTTTTGAAGTTAGAGCTAATTGTTGGTAAACATACATTTTCACCTACGTCCCCCCTTAAAACATAAAAAAATTGTGACTTGTTATTATGAACTTAGCGAGTCCTTTGCAAAAATTTTGCCAGAAATCATACATTTTAGGAAGTTTTAAGCAAAAAAAAAATGTTTTTTAATAGGTACCGATTTCATTCTGCAGCAGGAAAATATTGTCAGTAAACATTTTGTTATATAATTAATTTAATTATTCTGAAGAAGAACGCAAATAAACTTGATTATTTAATACATTTCAATAGTCTTATATAAATAATGCTAAACTGGTTTAATATGTATCTACTTAATTATGTATAAAAATTTAGACTTGAAATCTAATTAAAAATATATATTATCTTACAAAAAAGCTGATGTGTTATATTCGCATGACCTTCGCACCCTTTCCAACTTATTAGTGGGTATACAAAGTATTCTTACTAAAGCTTATTTTACTATCTACTTCATTTGAATCCAAATAAACCTTTGCAGAAATGCTACACTACTCATTTCGTTACAGATACAAAGAGATCGATAGTCAAATGTTTAAGAACTGGAGGCTATATGCTACCTTAAAGTTTCATACCGTTTCCATGACAACGCGAGAAATAACTGCAACAGGCTGGCCCCGTAGCTCAGTCGGTCTGTGCGAGGGGTTCCGTGTTCGATTCCCAACTGGGTAGGTGGTAATTTTTCTCTAGCCAAGATTAATTCCTATCCTCCCCAGAGTTTGGAAGTATGAATGAGAGTGAATGTGTGTATCATTTAATGATTAAAAAACCAAAAGTGCAAGAAACCCAATATACATGAGTTAACACAATTGTCAATAGGCAATAAGTTCCAAAGGAAAGGTAGCCGATAAGACCAATGTAGTTAAAGACGGGGTATAAATGGAACTAAAAAACTGAAACAAAGAATGACAATAACGGGCATCTCGGAAATGGCAGATGCCACAAAAAAGGTTATTTGAAATAAATTGTCTGTTTTAAAGCGATCACATCGCTTGTTTGGTACGTTTTCTTCTATCACTTAACGTTTACTAATTATACACGATTTTGCAAAATTCCTTCCGAATGAAGAGCACTTCAAAGGCGATTCTCAGAAAATTCAAGATATACATTTTATTTATCATATAAATATCTTAAATATACAGTATTTTAATCAAAGTTCTTAGCGCCATTTTTTGGAAAATCGACAATTTAAAAAAAAAAAGTTCTATGTAAAGGTAGTATCTTCAGACGTTATTGAACCTAAATACTAAGTTTGATGTTTATCTGCCTTTTCAACTTTTGATTTATACTATTCATAGACACACACCGGGACTTTTTTTAAAATGCTTTTTATATTCAGGGGGCCTTAAAACATGTATTTTCAGTGATATTTCGGTATCGAATTTTTGTGTGAAATTCTATACTTTCTCTGCCTACTATGTACGTGGTAGAGAAAGTAAAAACTAGCATAGGAAATGAGATTCTACTCGTGACCGTAGGAATCAACACTTCAAATTTTTTTCAGGACAATGTGCCTGTTCCTCGCATTCGGGAGGTCGTGGGTTCGATTCCCACGGCTGACCTTCCTGACCCATGGGGTTATTCGGGTGTTTACCCGGGTCGTTAGGCCAATGCTGGGAGGTTCATTACATCCCCCAAATTTCCTGTCCCTCCATTTCACCTCCATTCTCATTTCACTTCACTTTTCATTTGCTTGATCTGATTTTGGGTTGAAAGTGTCGGCGGGAGTTTCGGCATTGCATGGTAGGAGAAAAGGATTCTCTATGCAACTCCTCGTCCCCCGGAATGGGGCGGTTTCAGAGTCCCGTCCCCCAATGGGATGTAGAAGCCCACAGGGGGGATGCCGGTTGCACCAGCCACCATCCGGAGATTTTCAATCTGTAAAAGTTTGGGCCCCTGCCATCTGCCCTGTCGTGCCTTCTGGTCCGGCCGCGCTCTGTCTCCTTTCACCTCAACTCGTTAGGGACATAGACACAAAGGATCTTGTAGGTCGAGGTACTAAGTTCTCCTCCTAACCTAGTCCTGAAAAGATGCCACATATTATAAATAAATGAGAATACCTATTATACGAAAATGCCGCAAAACAAAAGAGCAATTGAGTATGGTAACATACCAAAGGTATTCGTATTGTTAATGATTACAAAGAGTGAAACGTTTTGAGAGATAAAACTGAGTATGGTACACATTATTTGTAGGAAAATTGAATATTGTTTATCATTACAGAAGAGAGTTGATAATCGTTTACATAAAATTATTAATATGAATTTGCGCTCAAACATGTTTTCAACAAAATACACTGCTTGAGAATAAATAAAAAAAACATAAATCAAAAGGGAACTTGATTTATCATTGTTACCATCCCCACATACATTAAAGCCCAACTGCACAGTAACACTAGAGTTACATCGGTTTGCCACATTACATTCTAAACTCTGTAAAAACTGAAGGTAAGGAACCTTGAGGGAGGCCTATCATCCGGGAAGGATATGTTGCCACACTGTGTTACAGAGCCACTGCTGCATCCAGAGAACCACAACTACAGGTATACTGTGGCACCATTATATTCATCCCAAGTCAAATTGAAGTGTGACATCAAAGAATTTTTAAGCCTTGTAATACAAATCAAATTAAATTGAGTTTTATTTATGGACGCTCTTTAACTGCTGTGGTCCTTAGCGTCCCATTCTACAGAATGATTTATGAAGACATTTCTTTCTTTAATTATTCTGTTCGAAATTCACAAGTGCCCCAATTTTATCACCAAATTAAGCGGAATGTTATGGAGTTTCGATTGCCGGTCACTAGATGCGCAGATGCTCATGTTTTATTTATAATTGTTAGTTTTATTGTCGGCAGCTGTTTTTGAGATTTTTTTCTAGTCAACGTAAAAATGGAGTACACATTAAAGGAACGACTCTTTCTTGTAAAGCAATACTGGATTACGTACTCAATTACAGCTACTCAAAGGATATACCAGAGAGAATTTGGTGTTTGGAATCCTCCCCAAAGAAACACAATACTGGGACTGGTAAACAAATTGGAAAGAACTGAATCTCTGGTGAGTGAAAAGGGCAAAACTCGTTCATCTAAGCTCCCCATGGTTGTTGACGTAAGAGCACGACTGGATCAGTCACCCAAAAATCATTAAGACGTTTGTCGCAAGAGACAGGGTACAGCAACTCAACGCATCCTGTGAAAAGTGCAGGCCTAAAGCCGTATACGATTACGGTTGTCCATCAGTTACAGGAACCAGATAAGGATAGACGACTGAATTATTGTCGCTGGATTCAGGCGATCATTGTGCAAGATCCTGCCATATTGTCCATCACATGGTTCAAAGATGAAGCATTGTTCCATTTATCCGGCTATGTGAGCTCAAACAACTCACGCTATTGGGCCAACGAAAATCCACATGTTATTCATGAAGCACCTATGCACCCGGTTAAAATCGGAGTTTGGTGCGCAACATCCGCCGGCGGATTTTCATGGAGTTTGCTGAGCAACTAGGCGATGTAGAGCTGAATCAAGGATGTTTTCAGCAGGACGGCGCTACATGCCATACATAAAATGAATCCATACCACTAATTGCAAGTTTGTTTGACGATCGGATAATTTCTAAGAACCTGTGGCCACCAAGATCTCCGGGTTTGACATCGCCGGACTTCTTTCTATGGGGTTACTTAAAAGACAGGATTTATGCCACACGTCCACAGACATTGGACGATCTGAAGCACAACATTACACAGGAGATTCAAGCTATTGACAACAGAGTCCTCCAACGAGTAACATGGAACGACGTGTCGAGTTGTGCTTTATGCAAGATGGAGGACATTTTCAACATTTGCTATAGAGGTAAATAATCTCCCAAAACTCCTCTGCATTTCAGGTATAATAAGTTGTCGCTAACATAACACGTTTTGAAACAATTAAAGAAATAAATGTGGCAGTTCTTCATAAATCATCCTGTATATTGGGCGTGAAAGACCGGTAATTTAGCTCAGAGCCCTCTTTCAGGCTTGAGGTTGTTTTACGTGCCGTAAATTTACTACACGGGGCTTACATTACTTCCTTCCGAAGAAAGTCATGCTAAGGATTTTTAGGCCCGAAAAAATCTATCACCCTCCGCCGGGTTTAAACCTGTGCTCTTATAATATACGCGTATACAACGTAAGCCTAATATATCCGCCAATTCTTGAACTCCTTTATGTATACGAACGCACCGATTGATCGATAATACCTCCATAATTACGATATGTTAATTGAGATCTCTCTGGAACAAGAGCTCATGGTGAGTTAAGTTGACCTCGAAATACAGCAAAATTACAATCTTAGATCTCCAGCCAAGCAAGCGTGTTCTGGCCTGCGTGTATGAAGTAAACAATTCGTACACCTTCTGCCAATTGTGCGTGCTTTGAATCAGATTTGAGATGGTATCGTGATCATAACGTAGTATAAAGCTTTCCTATACTTTCACCTTTTGTGTGAACTGTAAACGGTATTTTACCACCTAAAGATTAACATCCCCAAAAGTACTTAATGAAAACTACACAGTAGGCTCATACACTGGTGTGCAAAGGCAAAGGACATAAAGTAACATAACAAATGCACTACTTGGTGAAAATGGATGAAGGTGCGGATGCATGATGCCGGAGGTCTCTTACATAAACACAGAAAGCTGGGCGCTGCATGGCGTGAGTGTAGCGAGCCTATTGTGCTAAATGGATCTGATCCCGCAACACTGCGCAGTTGACGAAACCGGATAAGACGGTGTGTGGTAAATCGCGAGCTGTTACGTTGCACTGTAGTGTTGATCTTCATTGTAAGATGTTCCGTACACACCATTTGGATGACTTCACCTGGGGAAGAATCATCGGGAAACTGGAAGAAGGGCGAAGTGTAACGAGTGTTGCTCAGGAGTTTTTGGAATTGCTCACAGCATTGTTTCACGTGCATAAGAAACCTTCTAAACCACAGGCACTGCTATCCCAAGGAGAGGTGGTGGTCGACCACGCTCAACTACAGCAACAGACATTTAACAGGTCAGCTAGGCACGCAATCTCACAATACAGTGGCACGGCGACTACTCAGAGGTGATATCTTTACTCAACGGCCAGTACGTTGTGTTCCATTGACATCCATACATCGGCGATGGTCCCAAGAGCATTGGACCAACAAGGAATGGGATCGCATGCTCTTCTTGGATGAGAGCAGATTCAGTCTAAATAGTGATACTCATCGTATCCTCATCTGGCAAGGGGTAATGAACCCAGGAACATCCTTCAATATGATCGTTTTGTGACCCGGGTGTTAGGTTTGGGGAGGCATAATGTTGCATGAGAGCACCAACCTCCAAATCTTTGAACACGGTACGCTCACTGGTCAACGTTATTGTTATACTGTATTCCTTCCCCTTGTGCGTCTTTTCAGGGTTGCAGTCGGCCCTGACTTCATTTTTATAGATGTCAATGCGCGACTGCATCGAACAGCGCAGGTGGTGGATCTCTTGGAACGAGAGGATATTCCGCGAATGGACTGGCCTGCCTGTTCCCTTGATTTAAATATCATCGAACACGTGTGGGATTCTTTGGGGAGACGCATTGCAGCACATTCACATGCACCAACGACCATCCAACAGTTGCCAACAGCGTTGTTGGAGGAATGGAACGCCCTACCACAAGAACTGCTTAACAACCTTGTGGCGAGCATGGGAGCATGATGCAGAGCATGCATTGCCGTCCGTGGTGACCATACACCCTTTTAAGTACCATGTATCTGTTTCTGTAAATCTAGAGAGCCATCATATGTCGTATTGACTTTAGTGTAGCTTATAGTCTATGAATAAAAGAGGCATTCACGTTCGTTCTCATTGCATATTTCGTTTAGTTGCCTACGGTAGCATACCGTAGCTGTTCCCTCTATGTATGATTCAAGTTTCATCGAGTTCTGTTACTTTGTAGTGTCACAGCATGCGAAGATTACTTTCGTCCTTAGGTTTTGTATATCATTGTATATTATCTCTTATTTGTACATTTCCAGTGTAATAACAGGGTATATAAATGTTAAATTCAGGGCTAGATGGAGGAGTTGAGATATAATCTGGTAGCCTTCTCACTTGCTGACCTGGATTGCAATCCCTTTGGCCAAAATTACAAGGGTGTAATTTTAATTATGTTTCTTCTCGCCCCGAACAGGTGAATGCCAAGTAAACTTTGGACCCATCAGTTTATCAACTGAGTAAATCTATATTCCTAAAATTTACAGAGGTCAGTGATACAGACTTAATTTATTTGATGCAATCTAAAAAAAGATTTCTCCTGCTGTGTCAAAACTCTGTCTATTACGGTGATTTACAATCAAAATAATTTGCACTTATGTACTTCTAAACATACACACACACACATACACCAAGACGCATTTCTCCGTGTTGCCTTCTTCTATTGCCTAAGCTATTCGCGCCATAAGTGCGCCTCTCTTAGCACGAGCAGACGGGAACAGTCATGTTAGAGCAGTATAGCTTACGTATTCTGTTTTACGTAACAAATGTTGCAAATAAATGTTTGTTTACATAACTTTAATTACCCCACGTATGGGAGCCAATTTGCAATAGCAATTTTACGTGTTTATAGCACCACGTTGGTCGCCAATTTGAGAGAGGTATAGTGTTGTATTTATGTATTTGTAGCACCACGTTGTAGAAGCCAATATAATGGGAGAATGTTATGTTGATTTCTGCGTTGCCATCTTGTGTGACGTCACTCGTTGGTTTGGTCTGGTCCGTATATCCCTCTGGCGTAGCAATTTGTATTAGTTTTAAATATCCACCGGCTAGCTATTTAGGGTCGAACATGTTTCTCTTGCAGGGTGTGAAGCGGAAAGGAATCTTTTATCCAAAAATTACTAGTGAAGAAATGTGTTTTATAATGTTTTATTGTTGAACACGTGCACTAACACATTTACATATTAACCTGAATACTCGCCCAAATGAAACTGTTTATAATAACTTCTTATCACTTTTAACTCACGTAATTCAACTTTGTATGTTTAACTTTAGAATATTTTATAAGATTTCTCGTACTTCTGCTGCGTGTAACTTATGACGAAAGTGAAGGACTAATTGGCGACATCTTGTTGAACTGCGGAATCAACGTGGAGTGTACGGAGAATTTTGTATAACTGCGGGCGATGTATAATGTTTTGAGAATCTTGCCGAACTGGGGGACCCGCTACCTCAACCTGGCTATTTATAGGCTTGCCTCAAGATACACCTAAAGATTATAAATGAACTGCTATTGGCTAATAAAACGCGCCAACATTAGCGTCTATTTTACTATCCAATGAAAACCACTAATACATATTATTTTTATAGAATGTTCTAGAAGCTTTTTTACCGAAAAGGCGCGAAACATTACGTAACTTCCTGGTTCCCGGTAACGATAAACAACTCACCCCCTTGCTAAAGTATTGTGTTATTGTTAACAGTTTCAGTAGAGCCGTATATTATTATTTACCAATAATAATTACAATTATTAAACCCCTGAAATCAATGATACATAAAAATACATATTCATATAAAAATAATTATTTACATTAAAGTAATTTGTGATACAAATTACCGTCTCATATGCCCCACTAGAAACATAATTATAAATATTTATAACTTGTTTAGAAATTTTATAATTTTGTTTTTAGTCTCCTAACTTTGGAACACACGCTATCACTTTCACTTTACACTTCACACGTATTTAACACACGACATATGCTTTATCTCGCCACTACTTACTGGCTCTGATTTAATTAATTTAGATATTTATCTGACATTACAAATTTTTTTTTTTTTTATATAGCAAATACTTTACCCTAAATTATTTAATCACTGTTTCAAAATTGTTTACCCTCTTACATTGTTGATAAAAATTTATACATTTAAGATTTTTTTCATAATAATTATACATATGTACCAAAATATTCACCCTCAACACAAATATTTACATCTCTTAAATCTAGACAATGTTTCACATTTTCTGTTTGCTACATAAGTATTTGTTTCAATTATTTTTACCAATTTTTGTTATTCTGAATTTTATTTTAACAATACTCTTTGAATTGTATTTTCGTACTTTTAATTTAATATCATATTAAGTTTCAATCTTTGCATTCTTAATTTTTAATTCTTGGAATTGTATTTACGTACTTTTACTTTAATATCATCTTAAGTTTCAATCATTGCATTCTTAATTTTCAAATATTGTTACAGATACTAAAAATTTAATTATTTTTTTTTTTTATATATATAATTTATTTCTCTTTTCAAATGACATATATATTTTTAGTTAACCCTCTTACGTTCCAATACATTTCTCTGCAAGTCGTCTTTAACTATCCAGCATTTACTTTACATCTCATTGCTATTTACCCTCCTGGATCAAATTGTGTGTGGCTAAACATTACTCGTAGCCGTAACCTAACCTTCAAATTTTTATCAATGAATAACCTCTTGTATTCATTTGACATTTCGTTCCCTGATAATATTTGAAAACAATCTACAGTTTCTTGAATTACACATCTTTTAACAACTTTCATTTTCAATTCTTCTACCATCTCTTTACTTTGAAAATACTCTGACAAATCTGTACTAAACTGTACTGGACTGGAGTTTTCATTTTGAAAATCTTGGTACTGTTTATTTCTTTGCATTACTGACTCATTCTGTATTTCTGATATTTCCCCTCGGAAATTGACTTGCGCCTCATTTACATCTACATTCCTAACCTCTTTCATCTCTCTTAGCTCACTTGAAATATTACTCACTTGACTTCCTAACTCTGTACATTCTACATTAACCTCACTTTCTTCGTTACTTATTTCCTTGCTCATGTCTAGCATTTTCTTTGAAATTTCTCCTATCTCACTTACTATTACTTCCTCATTTTTATCTCTCACTCGTTGGTTTGGTCTGGTCCGTATATCCCTCTGGCGTAGCAATTTGTATTAGTTTTAAATATCCACCGGCTAGCTATTTAGGGTCGAACATGTTTCTCTTGCAGGGTGTGAAGCGGAAAGGAATCTTTTATCCAAAAATTACTAGTGAAGAAATGTGTTTTATAATGTTTTATTGTTGAACACGTGCACTAACACATTTACATATTAACCTGAATACTCGCCCAAATGAAACTGTTTATAATAACTTCTTATCACTTTTAACTCACGTAATTCAACTTTGTATGTTTAACTTTAGAATATTTTATAAGATTTCTCGTACTTCTGCTGCGTGTAACTTATGACGAAAGTGAAGGACTAATTGGCGACATCTTGTTGAACTGCGGAATCAACGTGGAGTGTACGGAGAATTTTGTATAACTGCGGGCGATGTATAATGTTTTGAGAATCTTGCCGAACTGGGGGACCCGCTACCTCAACCTGGCTATTTATAGGCTTGCCTCAAGATACACCTAAAGATTATAAATGAACTGCTATTGGCTAATAAAACGCGCCAACATTAGCGTCTATTTTACTATCCAATGAAAACCACTAATACATATTATTTTTATAGAATGTTCTAGAAGCTTTTTTACCGAAAAGGCGCGAAACATTACGTAACTTCCTGGTTCCCGGTAACGATAAACAACTCACCCCCTTGCTAAAGTATTGTGTTATTGTTAACAGTTTCAGTAGAGCCGTATATTATTATTTACCAATAATAATTACAATTATTAAACCCCTGAAATCAATGATACATAAAAATACATATTCATATAAAAATAATTATTTACATTAAAGTAATTTGTGATACAAATTACCGTCTCACATGAGAGAATGAAAAACTTATTACATTCATGCAAATTGAGGTCGGAAGCATAATATTAATCTAAATAATATTCTATTATAATTATGGCATCTTTGGCAACAAGGCAGCCTTTCAACTTCAGATTTGATTCAGAAAATATTGATTTAACCCTGTAGTATATCTGACGGTCTTTGATTGTTCATTGCCATGCAAGGTTAAGGGCGTAAATATCCACCATAACAAATCCAAAACAGCGGGAAAAGGACACACCTTTACACGCGCTTTTCGAATTAAAAATTGTAAAATTTCACTTTTCTTTAAGCAATCTTTGAGGGTAGACTTTCTGAAATTGTGCCGCTCTGGATATTGTTTCGTCACTGATAATTTATGTACCGTTATTTGAGCTTAGAGGCCCGCGCATATTTTGCTATTAAACAGCATTAATCGTTTATTCATACCCATCTACCAGCGGTGTATAAACACTTGTGCACCTATAATCGTATGTGAATAACCATCATAATATAATGCATGTAGTTGCAGCTTTGCTGCATGAATGCTGACTGGCCTGTCGTCTGTGGCCTGTGAACTATGTTCGAAGTGATAAGCAACGCGCTGTAATAAACAAATATGTACTTGCAACTCCGTGCCAGGATGACTCTAGTTGTAAATGAGGTGAGGTAGGTAGTTCCCGATAAACGATAACCATAGCTGTACACATGCAGTGAATGATGTCATCCAGGCTCGGTAATGGTTTCGTTACTTTAGTAACCGTTATCCCGATAACTGTTTTCGGGTTAGTTTTAAAACTAGTTACTTTTCATTCCTTACTTTGGTAACCGTTATTGGATAACTGGTTACTTTTCATCCGTTACTTTGTAACCGTTACGGGTAACTAGTTACTTTGTATTTCTTTTTTTTAAGTTCCCTTGTTTTGCCCAGTTTATGATACTGTGTTTTTACTGCATTTACTTACCGCTTATCACCGCAGTTACCCAACACACATACACACACATCCATGCCCGAGTTTATTTGAGCTTATTTTCATTCATCGTTCGATATGACCTAAACGGTTAAAGGAAACAAAACTAAAAACAAAAAATCCTCATTAATTAGCATTTTAATGGCAATAATTATAATGTAAAAGTAAAGTAAAGTATACTTTTCAAAGACGTCAGATTTACTAGATATTATTTTAATAATCTGTCCATGCAAATGCTGCATGGAATTACCTGAGCACTGTCTTCAAAATGACAAATTGGCTTCCGACATACCCACAATTCTTCCGCGATGCACCTCCGAAATATTTGCTTACATCGCGTGTACTACAGTTAACATGCACCACTGCTTGGTCGAACAACAATGCTGGCCTTCGTAGCCGTGGTCGCTGGAGCGTATAGCTTCGATGCTTCGCCAAGCTGAAGGTCGCGGGTTCGAGTCCCGCCATGGGTATTGCGGTAAAGTAAACAGCAAAACACGATGATCATAAACTGGGTAAACAAGGGAACTTTTAAAGCAACAACGACAACAAAAGCAGAACGCTCCAGACACACCCCTCCCTGCTATGTACGCGCCCGCTGATAAAGCTGGTAAAATGCCTTCTGAAGCTGCGGTGACGGCATAAATGGAAGCGAGTATGCCTGTAACGAAATGTGTAATGAAACTATTTCCGTAAACGTTTATCTCAATTAACATGAAGCAGATAGAGAAATAAGCGTTCGTAGGAACAGTTGTACAGGAGATAAATATAAACAATAGTGGATGGAGGAGGTCATGTAGATGTAGCACTAGGATGTTTTCACAGTAAATCACTTTTGTTTCCGATATATCATGAATTATACATTTCGTCAGATTTTTCACTCTTTGCCACATACGAACTTTTGCAAAGGTTCTCAAGGATTTTGAAGGGACATCCCTTTCTGCCTTCTTTATTTTCATACAAATATATCTGTGGTGAGGGTTCAGTGCCACTTGTGGACAACATTTGTAACAGATTCACTCAGCGGTAAGTCAGTTTGGAAGTGCTATTCACGGTTTGAAGACGCGGACTGAATTTGGAAGTAAGCCCTGGAGCGTGTCTGCTCAGTGAATCACCTACCCAAGGGGCGCGAACTTCTTATCTTCCAGAAAACTGTAGGCGCGTTCTGTAGAAATGTTGTAGCTTTCCCTGCGAATGAGCTTTCAAGACCTGAGGTTTTTATTTAGCACTTATTTTCTGCGTAACCAACATGTATTTTGTTGAATGCCCAGATCCTTCCTAATCCTTATGCACTATTCAAAACGTTTCAGAATAAGGGTAACAAATAACATTTTTGCTTTCTCTATCACGTACACAGAGCGCCAAAGAAAATCTTTTGCGGATTTTTGTATCGTTTCTATGGTCTTTTGAGCGCGTCCTTCACCTCACCTATCGCAGAGCGTGGTGGCTTGATAACACAGAAATAACGGAGAAAAGAGGAGAGTTTATGTCTTTGCTTTTTCTGGTATTATTGAAACCAAAAAATGTTTTTGTGTCAGGACCAGTATACTAGCAAAATTACTCGTGGACGTATCGTGGGTATGTGGGAGGCTGGTCGCACTGTTACAATAATTGAAAGGCAGTGCATAAAGGTGTCTTTATAGTAAATAACTGGATAAAAATATTCCAGAAAAGTGAAGAAAGTGTCTACATACTCGTCAGAAAGTGGGCACTCCCCGTAAAACATCCACAGATGATGATATTCGTTTACTAAATGCAAATTATCCTTTTGTTATAATTGGCTGATAATGTTTAGTAACTAGAGATAAATATGTATATGGTTTACCGAATATGACGTACATATCATGGCAATAAAATTGGGTTAAATTTGTGTCTATAGTCCTGTTGTATTCCTATGATCAGCAATATGTTAGTAAAGGTATATTAACCAATTATAGTTTGAATTAGAGGAAAAGATGCTGTTTATTTATTTAATTATGTTCGTTTCTATGCAGCAAAACCATTGATATCACTATGAGAATACAGTTCTATTTATTTTTTGTTATAAAGTGCTGCCTTGCTATGTATTTAATGAATACCATTCAAGCTTTAATTTGCACTCCCTGAATTCCTCTCACACTGCACATTCTACAGTTTGATAACTTGTGCGCTCATCAAGTTTTCACTTTAGCTGTTAACCCCTTCAAAGGCGTGTCCTGCACTAGCTGATAAGGTATGGGCTATCAAACACGATAAGAGGTCTGTATGACAAACTGAATGCACTCACTCTACCTCTTTCTATTTTAGCCAATGCGATCGAGAGCGTAAACGTATATTTCGTTTCTACGCCATTTTGTAACCTTTGTTGTGGTTATTGGTGTAACTATTTAGCGCACCCTTGCACAGTGGCCTAAAGCAACCAATGAGATGGCCATGGCTTCGCAAGGCCACGTACAATGATAAATGTGACATAGACGCGAGGTGCAGTGAGATTTTCTTTGGCGCTTTTTGTACATAATAGGTACAGAAGATATTGCATTCAACACAAAATTAGATATCGAGATTTCACTGAAAATACGTGCTTTAAGAACCCTGAATCCAGACAAAAAGCTCTTTTAGAAAAAGATCCGTAACGATGCGTGTGTCTGTAAACAACATAATTCAAAAACGAAACGTCGGATCAACACCAAACTTGGCATTTAAGTTCAGTATCTTACAAAGACGCGACACGAAAATTTTAAAGAACATCTACCACCCCAAACTGTCCTTTACACACAACATTCTTCGAAATTTTTTATTTTCTAAAAATGGCTAACGATTCTGATTAAACTGTCACGTATTAAACATATTTATATGACAAATAAAATGCTTATCTTGAATTTTCTGGGAATATTCTTAGAATTACTCTTCATTCGGAAGAGTATAATCTTGTATAATTTAAGCGATAAACGAAAACGCACCACACAAAAAATCTGATGTGATACATTCACATGGCGTTCTCTTTATTAGTGGCTATACAAACAGTTTTTCTTAAAGCTTATTCTTCTGTCTACTGCAATTTAATCCAAATAAACGTTTGCAGAAATAACTGCAACACAAATTTCGTTTTAGAAACAAAGAGAACAGCAATAGTCAAAACTTGGACGCTGTATGCTCGCCTTAAAATTTCACACTGTTTCCATGGCATCGCAAGAAAGAATTAGATATCGACGCGACATTAACAAGGTATTTAACAATTCGAACCGTTAATAACGGATATCTCGGAAATGACTTATGCTAATAAATTGTATGAAATAAACTGTATGTTTTAAAGACATATACATTTTTTTGTGTGATGTATTGTCTATCGGCGGCGCCGTGGCCGAGTGGTTAGACCGCTCGCCTCTCACCGAGGTGGCCCGGGTTCAATCCCAGGGACCCACATGTGGTATTTGTGTTGGACAAGGCGGCGTCTGGGCGGGTTTCCTCCACCATTCATTCTACCAACTGCTCCATCATCACCTTTCCTTTCATCCATTTCACCATCATTTCGTTTCATCTACTTCCTTCTTCCCATACCAGGCATCGGGCTGATCACCCATCCCGGATATTCTGTCTGATCCTTGAGTGTCTGCTCCGCGACGGGCCTCTGACACCCGCCTGTAAGTCCTGGGGCGTGTAAGTCCTACATAAGGGGGTTCAACAGATAATGAATGACTGTATTGTCTATCGCTTAACGTTTATCAGTTATACAAGATTATACAAAATTCCTTCCGAATGAAGAGGACTTCAGGCTATTCACACATTTTATTTGTCATGTAAATATCTTATATGGTATTTTAATCAAAATCGTTAGAGCCATTCTTTAAAAGCAAAAATTTTCGAGAAATGTTCCATATAAAGGGTAGTTCGAGTTGGGAGATTTTCTTGAAATCCAAATCGTGCTGAATCCAAATACTAAGGTTGATGTTGATCCGACACACAAGGACCTTTTCCTAAAAATGCTTTTTTCTTTTGGATTCCGGGGGCTTCAAAACATGTAATCCCGGTGAAACCTCAGTATCGCACTTTTGGGTTGACTGCAACGCCTTCTCTAACTACTATGTACGTGGCACCAAAGGTAAAATCTCTTTTTGGTTTCAGGGAGCAGGTGTATTTCTGGTGAAATCTCGGTATCGAATTTTTGGATGGAAAGCAATACCTTCTCTACCTACTAGGTACGTGATAGAGAAGGTAATTATTCATAAACGTGCTTATTACTCTTCTAGCACGTACTTAGTGGGTAGAGAAAGTATTTTGTTCCACCCAAAATTCAATATTGAGGTTTCACCCCTGAATAAACAAAAGATTTTAGAAAACGTCCCTGTATGTCCATGAACAGTATAACTCAGAAACGAAATATTGGATAAATACCACATTTGACATTTAATTTTAGTACCTTCTAAAGACGCCATACGAAGATTTTCAAGAAAATGCTCCCACACAAAACTACATTTTATAAGTAAAATTTTTCAGTAGTCTTTGATTTTCTCAAACGTTATAACATTTTTATCAAAAACCGTATACACTGCCGTTTGTGAAAATTGCAACACCAAGAATAACTCCAAACTTGGTGAAGTGCAGAACAGTGTGCAAGCAATAAGTGATTTCGTTTGCAGAGAGATGGGATAACCGTAGGCCGAGCAGAGCCCTCTTGTGTCGATCCGACAACGTCAGTGTTGCGCCCAGTGTAGTCAGTGCAGAGCTGTCAAACAAGGTTGAAACAATAAAGATAAAGCCAGTATGCCTCGTTGACGTCAAAGGGAGCCATATCGGCATGTGAGAGTTCGAATGGGGCAGAATGATCGGTCTCCGGAAAGTGGGCTTGTAATACCATGACATTTCGGCTCGTAAGGGCATGCTGCTACGACAATGATGCGTGTGTGGAAGCAGTGGATAGATGAAAGTCGTACGCAGCGAAGAGCAGGTACTGGACCATGGAACATGACCAGAGCACGGGATAACCGTCATCTTGTCCGCATGGCAATAACGGATCGTACAGCTTCATCCAAGATATACATTTTATTAGTCGTGTAAACATGTTTAATATATGGTATTTTAACACAAATGGTTAGACCCATTCGTTAGAAAATAAAATAATTCCATAACTTTCCACGTAAAGGATAGTTTGGAGTGGAGGGATTTTGTTGTAAATCTTTGTGTCGCATCTTTGAAAGATATTGAACCTAAATACGAAGTTCTGTATTTATCCGATTTTTCGTTTTTGATTTATAGTGTTCACAGACTCTCAGACACAATACGTTTCCAAAAATGCTTTATATGGATTCAGGAGCTTAAAAACATGTATTTCCGAAGAAATTTCGGTATCAAATTTTTGGGTGGAATTCAATACTTCCCCTACCTAGTATACGTAGTAGAGAAAGTAAAAATGCACATCTCTTTAAAACACAGTTTATTTCTAATAACTTTTTTATGGTTTCAGGCATTTCCGAGATATCGCTTATTAATACTTCGTCGTTCTCTGCAAGTCCCGTCGATTTTCAGGTGTTTCTCGCCGTTGCATGGAAAGAGTGGAATTTTAGGGGCAGAAGGTTAATTCGATTAAAATGAAGTAGCTAGAGAAATAAGCTATCTTAAGAATAATTGTGTACCCACTAATAAATGATAGAGGGTAGAGAAATTATGTGAATGTAACACACAAGATTTTTATACGGTGTGTTGGAGAAAACTAGAGGCTTTAAACAGAGGCATGAAAGCGACCGTAGGCTTGTATCACTTTGACAAAGTTCTGTCTCAGACCTACTATCACCTTTCCACTATGTAGCTCGCAGGAATGTGAACATTGCTAGCGTTTCCTACGCTTTCGTGAATATCTGCAATCTGTTCTTTGTGCAACGGGTCACACAAACTTTCAATAGGCAGTATCTGTACCGCGGTACACGCTCCACAAAGCTTAGCCTTTACGATTTACTAAACCAAACTTGACTTAAAATTCCTTGCGGAGATTAAAGTGGCGTAAAACTGGTATGTAATATTTGAAGTCTGCAATTTGATAAATGGAGTTCTACAGTTATTAATGACTCACTCCTTTAGTCACCGTTAGCGTTTATGGCTGGCATTCAGCAGTATATCATTGAAATTTGGTATACAATGTGAAAATGTTCGATTTTTGCGTTTTATTACACTTATAATCACTACTTTAATGGTTTCTTAACATCAACAATCTTTAGTGGCTATTTAACTCCCCTGTACAACTTAGGAAAAGCACCGCGTTGAACTTTAAACTCCGTATTTCTCGATTCCTTTGCAGCATTTTTCACTATCCAAAATGTTCCATGGGCCACAGTTTATAACTTATTCGACTGAAATTTTCAAGACAGATTCAGGAATTAAGCATTAAAAATTGTTGTACATTAGCTTAAATTGTTAAATAGCTCAGTTGAAATTAATTAATTTCCATGACTCACAATAAAAGGTTATGGGATTAAATAAATGTATACAAAAGTGATTTTTTCTTAAACTAGTTAAAAGTCAATAAATACCCGCACAATAACTTATTTATGTTTGTATAATAAGCTCAAATTAAAAATTTTGGACTGGTACGTTAAATGTAAGATATAGGGAGCATTTCACATTACCATTTCAAAAAGTGACTAATTATGAATAAAAACATTAATATGTTAACAATGGTTTGACATAGCGTATTAAAAGTTGTGTGACTTTTTTATAAGAGAATGTGATTACAAAAGAAATCTGATGTGTTACACTCACATGACTTTCTCTACTCTTCTACAAACTATTTTTACAAACGCTTATTCTCCATATGCCTCATGTTAATCGAGATGTCAATCTTATTGCTAATTTTCTTATAGATGCATGGGGAATTGGTAGCCTTTAAGCGATAGTCAAATATTTTAATAGCTGGTTGCTATGTGGCGCATTCCATTCTCTATGTATGTCCAGGACATAACAAAATGAATAACGAATTCCAATTTCAGAAAAAGTATAATTATTGGAAATTTAAGGGAATAACAAGCAATATCTCGAAAATGGTTCACTCAACAAAAAAAAAGATGTATATGACATAAATGGTGTGTTTTAACGCGATCTACATTTTTTGTGTAGTAACATTTTGTCTATCTCTTACGGTTTATTAGTTATGCAAAAGTCGTTCAGAATGAAGAATACTCTTGGAGACATTCCCAGAAAATTCAAGATATATAGTTTGTCATGAAAATATCTTAAACATATGATATTTTAATCAAAATCGTTAGAGCCATTTTTGAGAAAATTAAAATTTTCGAAAAATGTTCCATGTAAAGGGTAGTTTAGGTTGAGGGATTTTCCTGAAAACCTTCGTGTCACATCTCTGGAAGATACTGAACCTAAATACCAAGTTTGGTGTTTATCCGACTGTTCGTTTCTGAGTTATGCTGTTCACAGACACACACACGGACATGTTTCCAAAAATGCTTTTTTTGAATTCAGGGGTCTCAAAATATGTATTTCCGGTGAAATCTCGGTATCGAATTTTTGGGTGGAATACAATACTTCCCCTACTTACTATACGTAGTAGAGAAAGTAAAAAGTAAAAATAGTGCTACAAGTAGAAAGAAATCTGATCTGTGGCACTCACATGACTTTTTCTATTCCTGTAAAAACCATGTTTACAAATGCCTATTCTTCTACTTCATGTTAATCTAGATAAATAAATGCAGAAACTATCTTATTGCTAATTTTCTTGAGGTGCAAGTGGAATATGGTAGGCTTTAAGCGATAGTCAAATCTTTTAAAATTGCTATGTGGAGCATTCCATTCTCTTTGCATGTTTAGGACATAAAAGGACGAATAACGAATTCCTATTTGAGAAAAAGGATAAGTATTGGAAAATTCAAACAAATAACAATGAATATCTAGTATTGGTGCACTCGACAAAACAAAAAAATATGTATGTGACATAAATTGTGTGTTTAACAGATCTACAGCTTTTGTGTAGTAAAATTTTGTATACCTGTCACGATTTAATAGTTAAATTCGTTGAGAATGAAGAGGCCTTTTGGATACATTTCCAGAAAATTTAAGATATGCATTTCGTTTGTCATGAAAATATCTTGTACATATAATATTTTAATTAAAATCGTTAATCATTTTTGAGAATATCAAAATTTTTAAAAACTGTAGCACGTAAAATGTAGCCTGGGTTTATTTATTTATTTATGGACGCTCTTTAACTGCTATGGTCCTTAGCGTCCTATTCTATATTGGGCTTGAAAGACTGGTAATTTTGCTCAGAGGTCTCTTTATCAGACATGAGGTTCTTTTACTTGCCTTTAATCTACGACGCGGGACCACCGGATTTACTTCCCTTCCGAAGGAAGCCATGCTAAGGATTTTTACGACGGAAAAAATCCATTGCTCTCCGCGGGTTTGAATCCGCGACCTATGGAACTACAGGTTAGCATGGTAACCACTACACCACAGAGTACGACATATCCTGTAGTGGGGGATTTTCTTGAAAATCTTCGAGTCGTGTCCTTGGAAGATACTGAACTCAAATACCAAGTTTGGTATTTATCCTACTTTTCGTTTTTGAGTTATGCTGTTACCGAAAATGCTTTATTTAGTTTCAGGCACTTCAAAACGTGTATTTTCGGTGAAATTTCGGTATACGAATTTTTGGGTGTAAGGCAATACGTCCCCTACTTACTATACGTAGTAGAGAAAGTAACAAATTATTCGTGTGCCGTTGATTTATTTGTTTATATTTTTACTTTCTCTACCATGTACATAGCAAGTATCCATTCCAACCAAAAATTCGAAACCGAGAATGCAAAGAATCATTTTAGGAAACTGTCCGTCTGTGTATGTCTGTGAACAGCATAACTTAAAAACTAAAAGTCCGATAACTACCACTCTTGGTATTTAGGTTCAGTATCTTCCAAAGGTGCGACACGAAGATTTTCAAGAAAATACGCCCACCCTCAACTGCCCTTTATATAGAACAATTTTCTAATATTTTAATTTTTAAAAAGTGGCTCTAACGATTTTGACTAAAAAATCATATATTAAAGATATTTACATCACGAATAAAATGTATATCTTGAATTTTATAGACATAGCCTTTAAGTCCTCTTCATTCGGAAGGAATTCGGTATAATCTTGTATAATTGGTAAACGCTAAGCGATAGACGAAAGCGTACTACACAAACAATGTAGAACTGGTGGAATTAATTGTTCTTCCACACAAGCCGTGTGTTGGTTCAAATCCGGGCTGTGGCATTGAATTTTTCAGTCGTCTGATTCTATCTTTCCAATGTAGAACTCTTTAAAACATGCAATTTACTTAAAATAAGTTTTTCTGTATCATAAAACGTTTCTGAGATATCCGTTATTAGATGTTTATCGTTCAATACTTGTCATTCGTTTAATGTCTCGTCGATTTTCAGTTGTTTCTCGCTGATTGCATGGAAACAGTATTGATTTTTTTTAAAGTTCCTTTTATACCGCGTCTTTAACTACATTGGTCCTATAGGCGGCCTTTCCTATGGAACTTGTTGACTATTGGTAATGGCGTTAACTCGTGTAACTCTTGTCGTTGAGTTTCTTGCACTTTTGGTTTTTAATAATTTAATCATTCAGATTTTCATTAATACTTCCATACTCTGGGGAGGTTAGGAAATAATCTTGGCAAGAGAAAAATTCCCACCCCAGCCGGGAATAGAACTCGGGACTCCTCGCGCAACAGGCTCTACCGACTGAGCTACGGGGCCTCAAGAATGGAATTTAAGACCAGTATATAGCGTCCAGTTGTTAAACATTTTATTATCGCTGTTCTCTTTGTAATTATAACGAAATGTACAATGTATATATTTCTGCAAAGGTTTGTTTGGATTAAAACGCAGTAGATGGAAAAATAAGCTTTAATAAGAATAGTTTGTATACCCACTAATAAAGATAGAGGCTGGGGAAAGTCATGTGAATGTATCGCATCAGATTTTTAGAAAAATGTTTCTGATAGAATTGATATGAATAGGAATAATTAAACATAGAAAATTTACGCACAAATATATTCGAATTTCTGTTGAGGAAGACACTTGAGGTTTTAAGCAGCAGTCGATATTGACAAATTGTTGCTCTAAATTTATTTTGTGTCTTTCAATTAATATATTTTTTTCATATACACATCGTGACGTGTTTCTTAAAATTTGTTTCCATACTATTTTTTATTTTGAAATACTCTCATTCACTCAACCCTATTATCAATTGTTGAAATTTTTAGGGAAAACATTTATAATACATATAAAGGGAGTATAGTGCGCCATGTGAGAAAGCTTAGAAGCTACTTCATTAAGCCATGTAAAATAATATGAAGAAGCGTGCATATTATATTTATTTTATGGTGTAAATCTACACGCAGTTGCTAGTGACAATATTTTAGATCAGCATAGTTGATCAACGTTAGTCTTACCTACTAGTAGAAAGTGAAAAACCGACTTGCGGATGCACACGTGGACAATAAACGAATTAGCCAACATAGCCGCGTGGTGTTCTTGGGTTACTTGGGTGGAATTGGCTTGGAGTGCTAAACACTCCATCACTGTCATGGCTCCCTTCCAGAGTGCGTGCACCATTCATTGGAATGTTCATGTTCCTATCCATGCACCTTGTTTTGGTACTCTAGAATTCTGTGCTTATACACAGGATGTAAAAAAACAAGGAAATGTTCCTCACATGCAAGGGAGGAAAAGTATGTCCAGAAAGGGTTTTATTTCCATATTTAAATAATAATTGTTGACTCTCCATCAATAAGCATTCTCAGTCTTTGGGCCGGCGGTGCCTGTCACTTCTAGGAGTTTCATGTTCTTGGAAGCTGAGGATCAATATCTTACCTGTTCTGTTAGAGCAATGTGCCTTACCATGAATTTCATCTAGGATGGAACTTCTGCGGAATTCGATTTCTGATTCGTCATTTCCTAAATCAAAGGTTCCATGATATATGGATAAGCTGAGGTGAACCAACTCCTTGGCTCCACTCTCTCTTAACCAAATGAACCAGACCAAGATGACCACCCACACTGGTGAAGAGTCACAGTGCCGAAAAAGAGAGACATTTCAGGATTATGAAGGACGCAGCATAACGTGAAATTCTTTTGTAATATTAACGTCTTTATTTTCTTATAAATGCAGTAAGTATTGAATAACTCATATTTTTTGTCATTACCAGACGTACTGTTGTGATGTATTGTTGGCACCAGACATAGCTTTATTGGGTCTCCTTAGATATATTTCGGCTTAACGGTCTCTGTTTTCGATGCGGATCACGCCAAAGGGAGAGATCTGTTTGAAACTGTCTGGTGTGACGTCAGACCTGTCTGGCTTTGGCTAGACACGGTTAGTGGGAGGAAAAGATACCGTCACTTCAGTTGAAGTGGTCGCTGGCGCCAAACGTGTGTGCGGCCGGTCTACGGTCTGTGGAAACTCCCTTGATCCTGTTTCCTTTGTTAACTATGTAAAGAAGCCAACTTTGTTGTGAATAAATCCCAGATAATGTGTGTTACGTAATCTTTCAAAGTAATATAAAAAACCCACCCTTCCCTTAAATCTACGCACCAAGGTCCCGGACCTTTTGCTGCCAGCGAGTTCCGCCCCCCATGTGCGTGTTGGGGTGACCTAAATTAATCATTTTCTGGTAACCTTTTAGGCCTTTCACCCCACATGTAACAATATGTATGAAACTAGCTGAAATATTCGGCGTTGCTCGTGGTTTGACAGCCTTAGGTTGCTCTTATCCAATAGCCTTCGGTTTCTTTAGAGACAGTTGAAATTATTGGTCAAGATGCTTAAACAAAGAGTTAATAAAACTCTAGGGCTCTGTAATGAACAAAAACTGTAGAACTATGATACTTAACCCCGTGAAACAGTGTTAACAAGGGTAAAGGATTAGTAAGATTGTTTTGTTGTAGATGTTGACAGTTCCAGAGCCTGTGACCCACCAACCCACCATATAAGGGTCCTTTCTTTTATAGTAAAATTCTTATTTAACAACATACCTCGCCATTCTGTCGATAGTGCGCATGCGCGTAGGTAATTGTCAACCTAACGTAGTAAAACATATCCGCTAGATTGGCAATGTTTTAATGCATTGCTGTTCTTATTCTTCTGCATAGATTTTCAATACCACAGGGCCCTGTAATCCCGTTCACACGTACACACACATACATAGTAATCTGGGCATTGTAGCCTTACCTCGGACTAAATTTTGATACTACAGGACCCTGTCATCCTGTTCACACACACACACACACACACACACACACACACACACACACACACACACACACACTATCCCCCGAGGTCACGGGTTTAAAGCTGGTGGAAGGCGATGTATGTTTTCCGGGATGAATATCCTTAGCATGGTTTCCTTTGGCAGGGAAATAAAGCCGGTGGTCCCATGTCGTAGTTTTGCGGTACGTAAAAGAACCTCAAGCCTGATGAAGAGGCCTCTGAGCAAAATTAAAAAATAAGTGTTAGGATGTTTTTTCACAGGAGAACGTCCTATGAGAAATTCAGCAATACTCAACTGTTACATTTAAGTATGCTTTCAGTTCTTTTATTGCATGGCTTTCCAATAAACTATTCTAAAAATAGTTTTACCATCTTTATCTCCTGAATTTTAGGGTTCTACTTTTGTTCTACTTTTTGGTTATGATGTTCTACTTTTGACCAGTGCTTTTATAGCCTCTCTTACTAAACATCGAGATGTTCCTAGAGCCGGCTCTGGCTCAATAAATTGTGAAGTTGCTCCTTGTCTTGCAAGTTCATCAGCTTTTTCATTTCCTTCCATGCCACTATGACCCGGCATCCATATGAGTTGAACTTCATTCTGTTCTGCTAATCTTGTGAACATGTTTAGGCAATTTAAAATCAGACCTGAGGTTACTTTATGACTGCGTACTTAGAACCTTAAGTGCATCCTGGCGATCTGAGAAGATAATCTGTTTAGCAGAGTAAGCTCTCCTTATATTTATGCCGGCAAATGTAGGAAATAATTCAAAACAAAATTATTTCGGATTATTTCAGCAAAATTTGGGCTTCCTTCCTTTTAATGGAAGTAATTACATAAATAAAGAGTTTCTTGTATTAATAAACCATGAAATTCCATAAAAATAATACTATGGTTCTTACACAGAACAGCTTTCTGTGACTTATACAATGAATACATGTGATATTTTTGCAAATTCGTGTATGTAACGAGTTAGGAGCTTAAAACACACACAATTTGTATATTAGTTTCATTTAGGAAATATATCCCCTGTTATGGAATAAAGTTGGTAACTAATCTCTTTACTTTACGCTATCCAGATATTCTCATTACAATATACAGACAGCTTTATGAAATTTTGAACACCAGCAGAGTATATTAATAGCTTTCATTATCTCGCTGATTCAGTTTAAAAATAATAAAAACCAGTGCATTGGATTTAATGTGATCGACGAGCAAAAATTGGTACTACCGATTCCCGCAACACACAGTATCTGGTTCAATTGCCTCCCGTTTTCGCCTCATTAATTTAACAGTGACAAACACTGCGACCTGACCTCTGGTGGCGTGTATCGGTATTTATTCTCCTTGCCGTGAGCACAACCCGGACATGTAATGGAGCAGCTAATTCCGTCAACATGGGGTACAAACTTAACGGACTGTAAATTACCTACTGCGACAATGGGACTAAAAGAATTCCAGAATATCTTTTAAAAATAAGGACCAGACTGGAATAGATGCACAATTTAGTATAACACAGGGCAACCTTGACAAGAGCGACGTTTCAGTAGTTTGCATAGGAAGGAGTTCTTCAAATAAGCGTTATCCATTACAGTTCCAATTTTCAACAGGTTTAAAAATTACCATACGTGAGTATGGATTTATAAGCCAAAGTTGTTAGTTGCTCAAATCTTTACTAAGTACAAAGGTGTTGTCTCTATTTTCAAATAGTTTTTACAGTTCAAAATTCATACACAAAGTATTTCTAATTCGCGACCAAAATTAACTTTTAACATCATCTTAAATCCTGAAATGATTCTTTATAATTTTCGAAATAGTCTTGTGTTACCCTAAACTTTCTCCACCGCTTACGTATAGTACTGTGAAGAAGCCGGGACCGCGCTTTGTGGATAGTGAGTGTGTCCTTCAGGGCTAACCGGCAAATGATTGGTTAGAGGGAGAGAAAGCAGACACTCCCGCTAAGGAATCACCTAGAAGGCCAATCGAGAAGGATAGCGAAGTTTAAGACTGACCTCTCTGCCCCTTCGCGGCATACGAAGCTTCCAGAAAGCTAGTGGGGGTATAATGAGAGGAGCGTATAAGCCGCGACAGGCGGAGGTTGTTGATGTGACTTACAGCGCTTTGAGTTGTTATTCAACGAGTTCTGCGAGCTTCAATGAGCGATACTGCGAGAGATGAGTCCTGTGGACCAGAAGAGAGAAGAAGTAGAATCGCGCAAAGTTTATTGCAGCGCTACGCGCGAAAAAGTAAAAAGCTGAAGTGACAAAGAAAAGTTGACAAAGGCAAAGTATATAGAAGAAATATTGTAGTGCGTAGATGTTCAAAGAATTGTACCATGTTCCATTTGGCGTCTATCCTCAAAGTAAATTTTTGTTCAAAATTGCATTCTTCCTTGTCCATTAGCTGTGGTCCAGATTTAATGATTATTGTAGGTTTATCTACATAAGCATACACATAATTCTAGTAATTATTTTTCTGTAATGCTGCTAATTTGAACAGAAAAAGAAACAATTTGCAGCAAATTTACAAACTTGTAATGAAAAAAATATGTTAAAGAAACATTTCCATCTCAACAAAAGAATGCATGATTTAAAGCAGTCATGTCATTTTGTGACACTCGGTGTCATTCTCTCCCTTTCTCTAACTTCGTGTGTTGGGCGTGATCGGACCTTACGGTGACAATAGAGTAGATGTTCCTTGGACGATAGACCAATCAAGAACAAAACAAGGTGATGGGTTCAATCCCTTCTTCCCTCTAGTGGCAATCCTGATTTAAACACAAATAAGTAGTCCAATTCATATTGTCTTTATAAAACGAAACAAAGATTTATTACTGTGCCTGAATTTGTTTGTTGCAAGAAGTGTTATAAGTTTTATCAATATTTTGTAACAATTTTTATGAATAATTTCAAAATCACAGAAACTTTTAGTTTGTCTCAGGATCCTGATACTATTAAACCATACAAGCCAAACGCTTTCAGAAACTTACTGTATGACTGATTTTTGCATAGTCTAATACGTGCTTGAATAGTTAATTTATTGATGTTGGTAACTTTTGGATTGATTAATTAAGGAATTGCTCCAAATTCATAGTATTCTATACCATAAGTGACAAAGTTGTATATTGGTGGCAGTAGCGCGGGCGATAGAAGAAGCCCTTACTGGACAACTGGCACTTCCTTTTAGAGTAACCAAAGGTTGATCCTAATAATTATTGCTCTTACGTTTCCGATTTTTTTCCCGTGAAACTGAAGGTATCAGTGATGCACTGGCCGTTGCGGACAGAGCATTTTTCCAAAAAAAAATCAAAGATCATAACTTAGTCTTTATTTATTTATTTGCATTTATCAGTACAAATATTCAAATAAAAAACGATTAGGTAACTTCAGAGATTGTCGTCACCGACCATAGGCGTCTTATCCCATCCTGTGTAACCCCTGAAGGTTCGTCAGTTGAACTCTGGAACATTTTATATACTCAGAGCTAAGTATGCAACTAATCATGCTCAACATCAGAAGAGAATGAACTTGTTAAAACTGATGTTTACTACCTTTTATTTTATAGCAAATATAAGATCATACTCTTTGTAAGATAAACGCTTGGATATGTTCCACTGTCGTTCCATTGCTTGAGTATGTACTCAAAATTAAGTACGTACTCAGAGGTTTTATTCCTATCAAGTTGAGTACTTACGAAAAAGTGAAGTGTACACACATATATAATACTCATTTTTACTTTCTCTACTACGTATGGTAAGTAGGGGAAGTATTGTATTACACCCAAAAATTCGATGTCAAGATTTCACCGGAAATATATGTTTTGAGGCCCTTGGACTCCAAACAAACAATTTTTAGTAAAAGGTCCGTTTGTGCGTCTATGTGAGTGAGTGTGTGTGTGTGTGTGTGTGTGTGTGAACAGCATAACTGAAAAACTAAAATTCGGATAGGTAAATACAAAACTTAGCATTTAAGTTCAGCATCCTCCAAAGATGGGACACGAAGATTTTAAGAAAATCTCCTACCCCAGCTACCCTTAACATGGACCATTTTTCGAAATTTTTTATTTTCTAACAAATAGCTCTTACGATTTTTATTAAAATACCATATATAAAAGGCATTTACATGATAAATAAAATGTGTACCTTGAATTTTCAGGGAATAGCACTTTAGTCCTCTTTATGTGGAATGAATTTTGTATAATCGTGTATAATTGATAAAATATAAGCGATAGACGAAACGTGTGAAGTACATCTCTTTAAAACACATAATTTATTTCAAACAGTTTTTTCTTAGTATAAGCCATTTCCGAGATAACCGTTTTAATGGTTCGAATGGTTCCAAAACTTTTCTCATTCTTTTAAAGTCCTGCCTATTTTCAGTTCTTTCCCGCGGTTGCACAAAAACAGTATGGAATTTTAAGGGCAGCATATACCTTACGGTTCTTAAACACTTAACTATAGCTGCTCCCTTTTTATCTATAACGACATGTGTAATGTAGCTATTTCTGTAAAGGTTTATTTGTATTAAAATGAAATAGAAAGATAAGCTTTACTTAGAATAGTTTGTATACCCACTAATACAGGATGGACGGTAGACAAAGCCATGTGAATGTAACACATAAGATTTTATACTATTGCTCCTTATCTTTTTCCTTCTACGATCCACACGGTTATTCGTTGCAGTGACCTTGACAACCAAATAAAAGAATGTTGCCTTGAGCCCTGAGGATGGATGTGACATGGTGGAACGAGACAGATGAATGTTCACAACACGCCAGTGCCGTGCTAATCTCGCGACAACGCCCTGAAGCTAATTATTTTCATCTGACAGAAGGGTTCTGCATTTAACTGCCCGCGATCTATCCAAGTGACAACAACATCCGAACCCTTGATCCTCTTTAATCTGCGGCTAAATTTGTGTCCATTTTTTCTCGATGACCTAACATTACACGGACTTTAGGGATTCATGGAGGCCATGCTGCTGTTAATTGTAGCTTTTGTTCCGGCACTGAGATAGAATGGGCCATCCCTGTTCAATTTATTGGACGCCGCCGTGAATGTCAGCAGATTCTATAAAGGGATAATGTCAAGCCATTGTTTTTTGAATAGACCCATACATCCTTATCGTGTTATTCTGTCTATTGTGGCACTTGTTGCGCGGAGTTGCCCTTTCTGCGGTCTGTTTATATTATTTCTATCACAGCTGTACTTGATACTGGCATATTCGCTGCAAAAAACTTCGGCGTTGTTATATACATGAGCTAGCCGCTTACGAAGTGTGATTAAGTATATGTACAATATACAAAGAGAACAAACGTATTCAGTTGTTCTTACATATTTAAAATTGGAATGCTTATTTAAGGGGGACTAGACCGAGTGAGATGGCTCTACAGTAACGTGTGAGGTTCGCATTCTGGAGGTCCCGGATTTGATTCCCGCCGGTAAGGGAATGCTGGGATGTTTCCTCATCTACCATGATTGCCTTTCATTCCGTTTGCTTCTCATCTTTAAGGTGTACCTACTTCTAGGTTTCGTGGCGTATGGCGGTGCTGGACAGAGGCACGCATGCTTGCTCAAAGGAAAGAGTGCTCCCCGTGGTCACTAGAGGGCTGCTTGGTCGACGGGTCGTTCATCACCCTCTCCAGGCAGCTCCAGCAGTGGGACAGGTCTTCGAGCCTATAACTTTTAGGGACTTCCGCGCGTCTCTGAGGCCTGTAGTCTGCCGTGATTACTTCACTTCATCCCTTCCTCCTGGGAGGTAGTAGCCACTATAGATCTATAGAGGTCGTAATGCACATCCGTTGCATAATCTATACCTAAGGGAAGACTAAACGACGGAAGTTTCCAAAAAATGACATTTATTAAATTTATGTCTTATAATGTGAATTTTCTTCCTTAATTTGATATATACCTTTAACACAATACTTGTATTTTAATATACTGTAAAGATTGCACTACATCTGCTGTGAATCTTAACTCCTACGCAATTAGGAGCAGGGAGGATGCCTTGATCCCATTTTAAGGGAAGTTTTGCTCTATAAATATGGCAACATATGTGCTCACGAATCATGTGATTTTTTTTTCAAATATATGAATGTTTATTTTCTGCATTTTTGCCTTTGAACAGCTCTCTCGTGAATGACATTTTCTGGCATAAAGGACTCGGTTGCTCAAACTATTTAAGGCAGCTAAATTAAATTTTAGCATTATAAAAAGAACATCTTCAGAGATTGTGGAGCTACTTTGGTGTTAAAGATGTCTGTTTAGTTAAAAGCAACTGCTGACATATTTTAATCAAAGGATGGTATAATTGAAAGAAAATCTTACCTTCATTAACATGTTTATTGGAAAAAATAGATAGGCATTCACCTATATTGTGGCATGTGGTGTGGTAATACATTTGTTATATTTGTGGCTGGCATCATTGTATCGCTATATGTCAGAACTGGCAACACAGACTGGTAATGACGTCATGGTAGTGGGGGTAAAAGCCGGTTCTCAGTAGTAGCGTCTGACGCTAAGTAAGAGTCTCTTGGAATGCAGTGAACAGTGAAAATGGCAGGGTGGGACGCTCCGTCGAACGGAAGGTAACATGTAACTTTATTGAATTTGAATACACTGTGTACATCCAAATTGATTCCATGTAAATTAATAATGTAGCTAGTTCCTTCTCTCCTTCCACACCATGATCTAGATATATTTTTAGGAATTTTCAGGTATTAAGGAACTTAGTTGAACTCGCCCCTGTCGGACCTCGTGTAGTTTGTGATGTGTTTTTAAACCGGTACCTCGCTCTATCCCCCGTTAGTTAAAGAAAATGTAGAGGTTACGACAATATTCTGCAAAATTTCACTCGGATATCTTAAATAATGTCTGAGAATGGATAATGAAATTAACAGATTTAACATTGGTTGCATTGGATTTTTATTCTCTCCTTATGTATCTTGTGTATAAGGGAGATGAGGCGGTCACGAAGCCGGTGCGGCAGCTATCGCAAAGAGCCGCCACACGTAGCCAAACTGGACACAGCGACAGGTTTTCCATCTTCCCCTCTCCACTGTCTCAAACGACTGAACAAACAGTAGTATTAAACACAGTAATTGCTGGTTAACTTATTGTTTTCGCAATTTTAAGCAACATATATCCTTAAATTAAAGCGAATCGTGTGCGTCAACATACACGTTTTTTTATTTGTTATTTTCTGTTTCCACCAAAGTTCGTTCTATCGAATTAATGAACCATAGGTTTGCGTTACTGATGTGACAATACGCAAGTTGATTTACTGCTTATGAAGTCCACCTTATTTTGATATAATTTTATATAACTGGGAAATTATAGGTTACCTTAAAGCATAAAACTGATATTAAATTATGTTTTCGTAGCATTAATAATTTCCCATGCATTGGCCAATGTAACTTAGCACTTTAGATAAGCATTTTTCCCAGGTTTTAAGTGAAATGTTCCTCTTTTTTTAACCTGATCAACTTGTTACCGATGTAATAATATCTAATTTATTTCTAAACAGCTGAATTGTTTGTTTTTCTTTGGTTCAGGTCTATAGCCCCCTTTGGTGACTAAAATATGTGATGGTGTTTTTCTCTTTGAACTTTAGGTTGGGTTATTGTAGGTTTTCTTCATTTTTTAAAACTTATTTCCATCGCACATTCAATCTAACTTTCACACTATCTAACATCCACACTCATCCAAACCTTATGAAGGATAGAGAATAGTCCTAACCGAATAAAAATTCCCACCCCCGAACGGGAATCGAACTCGGGACCTCCAGGTAAGAAGTAGCTCCCTGACCACTCACCCAATGGTGTTTCATCCTTCAATCTACAATGTATAATGTGTTGGTGTAACAGAAAATATGCTAGTTTTCAAATCCAAAGGTACCAGGTTCGATTCCCGCCTGGGGGTGATACTTTTTATTTATTTCCCATCTCCTTAGAGCCTGGAAGTATGAGTGAAAAGTTTAAATGTATGTATGGATTTAATATTTAAACAGAAATCCCAACGTAAACAAATCCTAAGATCAACACCATAGTAAAACGAGTGAACATCATTGCGGATGGGCATATGCTTCAAAGGCAAAGTCGTCCACATGACGACAAAAAATAGAATTGCCTTCTTTAGCAAGTTGCCACTTGACACAGCTTACCATATCATATATTGTATACATAATATACGCTTCATGAACTATATAGATTACTATGAAAAAATTCTTATGTGTTACACTCACATGACTTTCTCTACTCTTGTACAAAATATTTTTACAAACTCTTATTCTCCATCTATTTCATATTAATCGAGATAAACATTTGCAGAAACGATCTTTTGACATGCAAAGAGAATTACATTTTACACATAGCGACCAGTTCTAAAAATATTTGACTATCGCTTAAGGCGTACTATGTTCCCCTTGTTTTGTATATGCAAGGGCAATATAGAAATACAGTAGCCTTTAAGCACATACATATCTCTGAATAGCTGGTTGCTAGGTGCAGCACCATTTCCTTTGCCACAGATTAATACTCTTTGCATATCCAAGACAAAAAAATCAATAACGAATTTCCATTTGAGAAAACAAGTATTGAAAAATTTAAGGGAATAACAAGCAATATCTCGAAAATAGTTCACTCAACTTAAAAATGTATATGACAGATTGTGTATTTCAACGCGATCTACATTTTTTGTTAGTAAAATTTTGTCTATCTCTTATGGTTTATGAGTTACGCAAAAGTCGTTTACAATGAAGAATACTTTTGGAGACATTCCCAGAAAATTCAAGATATACATTTTATTTGTCATGAAAATATCTAAAACATATGATATTTTAATCAAAATCTTTAGAGCCATCTTTGAGAAAATTGAAATTTTCGAAAAATGTTCCATGTAAAGGGTAGTCTGGGGTGGGGGGATTTTCTTGAAAATCTTCGTGTCGCATCTCTGGAAGATACTGAACCTAAATACCAAGTTTGGTGTTTTTCCGACTGTTCGTTTCTGAGCTATCCTGTTCACAGACACAGACATACACACACAGACACACACGGCATGTTTCCAAAAATGCTTCTTTTGGATTCAGAGGTTCTCAAACATATATTTCTATTGAAATCTCGGTATTGAATTTTTGGGTAGAGTACAATACTTCCCCTACTTCCTATACGTAGTAGAGAAAGTAAAAACACATACACATAGGTGATTAATTATTCTTGATATAGTGTCTATGTTTTGTATATGTGATGAATAATGGACACTGAATCACGAATTGTATTCGCCCTTATTGGTAACATCTGTTGTTTATATACACCTAATTTATGTATAAACGGTAATTACATTCTTGCAGTTCCACATAGGAGATTTTTTTACCCTTGTTTACCCAGTTTATGATCACTGTGTTTTACTATTTACTTTACCGCAATTACACATACAAACACCAATAACTATGGTGGGGCTCGAACCCGCGACCCTTAGCTTGGCGGAGCGCCGAAGCTGCACGCTCCAGCGACCACGGCTACGAGTGCCGGCTTTTTTTTTAAATTAAATTAAATTAAATTGAATTTTATTTATGGAACTCTTCAACTGCTGTGGTCTAGCGTCCCATTATATATACAGCGTGAAATACCGATAACCCCGTTCAGAGGCCTCTTTATCAGGTTTGAGGTTCGTTTACGTGTCGTAAATATACGGCACGGATCATCGGCTTTATTTCCCTTCCGAAGGAAGCCATGCTAAGTATTTCTGCGCTCGAAATGATCCATCGTCCTCCGCCGGGTTTGAACACGCGACCTCGAGAAATAAAGGCTAGCATGGTAACCACTACACCACGGAGGATGAATCCTTGGACATGCAAATTAAGCGGACCTAATTTGTATTTTTCTTCTAAGAAAGGAATGCAAGTTTCATAAAAAGTTTTCTTTCCGTATCCTCTCTTTTAGCTTGATTACAATGATTATTTTCATATCTGATTGTTGGATCTACGATGTAAGTTTTATGTGATCCTTTTCTGAAAGCTATAATAACGATAAAATGGGTATATCCATCACTATCTAGGTATCGTCCTCCTGGTGAAGTGGTTACCATGCTAGCCTCTAGTCCCGCAGGTCGCGGGTTCAAACCCGGCGGAGGGCGATGGACTTTATCGGGCGTAAAAATCCTTGGTATGGCTTCCTTCGGAAGGGAAGTAAAGCCGGTGGTCCCGTGTCGTAGATTTACGGCACGTAAAAGAACCTCAAGCCTGATAATGGACTTTCACGCCCAATATAGAATGAGACGCTAAGGACCACAGCAGTTAAAGAGCGTCCATATATAAAGGTAAATTTTTTACTACCTAGTGTATATACTTCTTCAAAACACTCCCATTTTTCAATTCGCAACATGCTGGTAATTGAAATTCCTTTGGTATCCATTCGAGGCAGTAATGGATAGATAAACTCTTGTGACGATTATAAAAATAGAAACGTTGGCGACAACTGGAACTAATTTCTAAGATGCAAAAGTTGATGGTTACTTAGTTTGGCATATACAATAAGTAACAAAATTCCAGCGCGAGTTCATGAACGTGCAGTGAAAAAGTGCAGTGAACTTAATTTCCTTGGAATATAGTTGGGGATCAGCTGTTGTCGCGATGAGCATCTGGTTTTATCTGCCGCCACATTAATAGGATTGCGTCGAGGGAGCCGCAAGCTATAACCCGATCTGCCCCATCGGAGGCGTTCACCCGCAGTCGTTCACTGTGAGTGCTACCCCGGGCAAAAGTGACTCAAGGGAACGGCACATCTGGTGTTGTCATTTGGCTGGCGTAGAAAAAGCTTATGAATCTATGTTGGTATTAAATTTCATTTATATAAATAAAAATGTACGAATTGTGCGCTAACAAGCTGTGTATGACATAAATGAGGTTGAAGAATAAGTGAACTTCGTGTGCACCTGGTAAACACTACTGAAACTGTTTCGATAAATATATATTTTGGGTAAAATAATTAGTATATTGATTATACAGCAATACATGTACTTGGACATTGTCCGGATGAAGCACCGGCGCACAAGCATAGAGATGGCCAAGTCTACAGCGAGCACACTGTAACCACATCATCTGTATATTCTGCACTGTTTGCTTGAATGCGTTTTGTGTGTAAAGGGTTGAAAATCAGGGTCCAAGATTAGGGGAATCCTGTCTGACCTTGCTTCCCAGTAAGACTGCTTACAGGAAACCTCGACACCTCCACATGTGGAGGATTTGATTAAGCGCAGAGCTCAAAATTTGTACGATAGAAAACCGCTTCAGACATCACCGAGTTGCTCGCAGAGCACGAGGGTAAAGCCGCTAGTGTAGCATTAAAGCAGTCAACAGCTGCATATACCGAATATAAGTTGCGCGCTCCCTCCCGCACCATGCGTGTGAGTCGGTCCAAACCCATAACACATTTACACCAGCGGTATAGTGCTCAAGAACGCTTCCCATGAAACGGCACTTCTTGAGGAGCCTAAAATCTAGCGTTACTTCCGGCAGAGTGCTCAGGCGGTAGCGTCAGCATTCAGGAGATCCCAGGTTCGTTTCCGTTCGGCCTTTTCTCATTACCTTCGCCTTGTTTTTTGTGGTTTTCCCTAGGCTTAGGTGAATTCAATGGTAGAATATTACCTATCACGAATTTTCCTGCGAGCCCTGCGAACCCCTAGCACTCGTACTTTTGACGTCACCAGAAGTATGCTGGGCCGAACATTCGAGCCCCTCACGGAAGAGAGTTTTCGGATTGGGTTGAACTCGGCGGTGCAGTTGTTCCCGAAACCCACGGAAGATTGGATACGTCTACCTGGAAATTCCGCCCAGGCGGGGTTGTGAGACGCCCCGTTATTCTCCGGCACCAACCATGAGACGGTTGACAGACGGTGGCTAGACATTGTCGCCCCCACCGAGGTCTTCAGTAGTCTTTCCTGATAGGGATTTCCCTATTGGGCTGACGCGCGTAAGTAGCGTACCCACTTCCGTCCTGTGGAGCAGAACGTATGGGTGGTGTAGTTTTTTACCCACTTCCGTTCTAGTGAAGCAGGGGGTGTATTATAAAATAGATATCGTCCTGGAAAGGCCCATGGATTTATCTCTCGGTCCCGAAGCTATGGGCTGGCATGCGATGGCACCTTTCAGTGTCGTAGTACTAGGTGACGTGGGTTGATGCGTTGCGGCCGTCCGGTGTAATTCGCTTTGTGTAGACGTTTCTCCCTGGCGTTTGGTGTCCGGGACCGTCTGTTGGTGGCTCTCATTGAGGTATCCTTCATTCTGTCAGCTTCCAATGGCCGGAATCGCCTGTTGGTAGCTCTCTCCGAGGGATTGTTAATGGTCTGATCAGCGCTGGCAATTCGGATAGGTACATTCTGGAATTGTTAGGGATCCCTCCTTCGCTAAGCGCATCGCCTTCCTGTTCTGGCCGCCCTGCGGTTTCCTTCACCTCACCCGCCCTCCAGGAGATCGCTGTAAGCCGCAACCCGTCTGAGGCCTAAACACATGGGCTTGCTGTAGGAATCACTCCTGTACGCACTCTTTTATCCTTTATCCTCGCCTTCTTACACCCAGAAACCTACAAACACTTTAAACCCCAACCAACACAGTGGTAGGTACACTTTAAACTACAGACACAACATGTGCCTACCAGACAGAGTATTATGAAGAGTGAAGCAATGCTTTGGCAAAATCGGAGATGCAAAAACTTTTTCCCTTAGGGGAATATTATGGCGGTTATCGTCGTCACCGTCTTACTTACGTTGTCGTAATCTCGTCGCTATGACGTCAGAATTGACGTTGCCTTCTGGAATGAGGGTCGCCGATGTCAGCTAGGAGTCATGCCACGAAGTCTCAGGGTTCAGCTGTTAGCGAATCGATGTTGGTCTCTTATACTGGTTATATATAGATAGGATTTGGGGAGTGAAATAACGTCTAGGTACTGTCTAGAAAGAAACACAGTTTTTACTTTTTAATTCCTGCGCGCCTTTATGCGGGAAACCCTGCAAGATTTTGTTTTTGTCACTAACGCAAACAATTCTCTAACACTGCACTCGCACCATTGTGGCAATGGGTTCACTGATATCTACTCCGGCTAGTTATTCGGTAGATCGGTGCCCCATCATTCTTTAGTCGTGCGCTCAATGGAAAGCGTTACTTGGCAAATGTTTATTTATTTATAAATTAGGAAAAATGCGCCGACAATTGTTACTGAAATACTGTATAAATATTAAATATTAGTCACTTCGTCGTTATATAAAGTTAATTTCGACACTGCGCGGTATTTAACAAATCTAGTAAATTATCACCCTTCTCTTATAAAGAGTATTACGTGTTCCCATATAAAGGAATCATGATGAACGTGTAAAAGCCACGCTTACGTTCACCTATATGAAGTTACTAATAATCTTCGAATTTCTTTACATGAAGCCACGTGTTCCTAACTTCTCATTGGTGCTAGCAATCTTCTGTATTTTTATTGGCTCTTCAGTTGAAAATTTGAAGTACCGTTACTTGTAGCGTCTGCTTTCTCTTGAAACTTGGTACATTCCCTCGAAATACAAAGAAACAGAGACTTATTGCTCTAAGCTCGGAAAACACAATGAATTTTTGAAGCGGAGCTTCGCCTAAATCTTTTAGACTTTCGTACGTAATTACGCCTTGATTTATTTGATAATATTTATAAAAGTTGATAACACGTTTACACTTTTTAAAGGGCTCCTGATTGATGTAACTTTTAACCCAATTACGTTAAAATTGTAGAAAATCATCAAGGGGCGTGTTAATTAATCACTAATAATTCATAATCAATAATTAGTTAAGATTCCATTCTGTGCAGGTGTACTGATATGGAAATGTCGCTACAATATGCCACTGATTTGAAACAGAAATTTATGGTAATGTTCACTGAATACATAAAAACATAAGGAGAGCTTACCTGGTAAACAGATCCTTATCTTCTCAAATAGGCAGGCTGGTCGTAGGGTATAGTGGTATAGAGGGAAATGAAAAAGATTGATGAACTTGCAAGACAAGGACCATCCCTCCATTAATTGGGCCAGTGCCGGTTGTAGGAATGTCACCATGTTTAGTAAGAGAGACTATTAAGAACTGCTCCAAAGTAGAGCATCATAAAATCGAGTATAAAACTCCAGGAAACAGGCATGGCAAATTATTGATTAGGAAATCATGTAAGAAACGAGATGAAGGCTTACTTAAATGTAACAGACTTAGCTGAGAAAATCATCTTAACACGATGGGAGCGTTTCAGGCTAGCCTAAATTGCAAGAAAGAAATGAAACAGCCCAGCACATAGTATGCTCCTGTGAGGGATTGGCTCACAGGATATATATTGGTTTTAGGAAAATGTTTTTGGAGCCAGAAGACTTTATCTGTTATGAGACTGTATTCCTTGGTACAGGGTGCAGGCATAATGAATTGGCTTTAAAGCGATACGTTAGCACAATAAGCCCAAGGCTGAAGTACGTCTGGAGCAGTGAAGGAACTCTGCATCGCATAAGACAAGACCAAGAAACGGGATCTCAAAAGTGAAACATATCCTCTTTGTATAGCTAATGGTTCCGATACGCTTCAAAATACTCCAGCTTCACTGAAACAATTACATATATGTATACACTGGCTAATCGTTTGCCTGTAGATGTTTATTCCATTATCTTCGAGTGTAGTTGAATGGAGCAAGTGTAACGCGCGACACGTGGACAGCATGTCTTGTGGTGCCGGTGAAATGAGCCTTACATTATCGTTACACTCTCTGCATATGAGATTATGCATCAAGGTTGCCACAAATAGTATTTAGGAGATAGAAATAGAGACGGAGAGGCCACCGGTTAACTGGTGAATAGCGCCGCACATACGACTTTGTACTTCTAAAGTGATCGCTTTGAGGAAGGGATAAAGGGGACACAAGAAGGACGTCCAGATCCGGACGACGATGTGCACTGTCCCTAACGACTCCAACATGATACCAATTCTGGCGATGACTAATCTTACCTTAGCTACTTGCAACCTTGGTGTCCCGGGAATAGACGAAAATACCCAGGAAAGAAGGGACCCCAGGATTCCCAACAAGAACCAGAGAGAAGTTCTTCGAAAGCACGAATTCCACCGTCCTGCCACAACCGCCTGGTCTGGTCCTACAATCCTGTTGAGGTGAAACAGATCAAAGGAAATGACGGGGACAAGAAGCTACTTACTTAGTCGGCTTACCCTCCTCGTGTGCAGAGCTTCCAACTCTAGGACTTACAACCGTGCCTAGGGTGAGGTGCCTGTCGAGGAGCAGACGAACATAGAATCAGAGAATGAAGAACCTAGAACGGAGGATCGGCCTGTATGTGAGTGATGAAGAAGGTGATATGAAATGAAGGCGAAAGGTATAAAAGAAAAGGTGATGAAACAATTTTGGAGTGACTGGCGGGAGAGACAAAGAATACGGGAAAACCTCCCAGACACCGCTTCACCACCAATCCCAAAAGCGGGCCCCTGGGATTGAACCCGGTCCGCCTTGGTGTAAGGCGAGCGGTCTAACACTCGCCACGGTGCCTCTGCAGGACCGAAATTATAGGCCTTAAATTCATGGTAGAAGGGGAACTACCTCAGCATTTGCCGAGAAAACAAGGAAGAAACCCATGGTCAGAGTATGGGAATCAAACATAAATGATAACGGTACTGACGAACGAAGGGGCCCCCGAAACCAAGACAAGCACCGCATGCAGGCCATGCGGCTCCTTGTGCTTCTACTGTGATCCCTGGAGGGAGGGTTAACGGGAAAGACTCGAAGGGCGATCACATCCGCATGAAGACGGTAAAAGCAAGGTTGGGGTGCGTAATTTTCCAGTTTGAACGCATTCGACGCTCCCGGGATCACCCATAAACCCCTAACCTTCAGGGTCCACCGATGAAGCGCCTGCCCGAGAGTACCCGGAGGCGGTTACTAACTGAGCTGTTCCTGAAACGACGTCAGAACAATCCACTAGGAGCGCACAGCTACCGCCCAGCCCCAACATGCCACCTCACTCGGTAGTTTCATTCGTTTCTGCAAAGCAATCTGTAGTAGCTTTTCTTGGCGGTGATAAATGATAGTCCATCTTTGAACCAAACAGCACAGGAACCGTGTATCTTGTAGTATGCCACCGTGCTACTGGCACCTATATGCAACCTTAACATTTCTGACCTAGCGGATGCATTACTTCCGATTCTTAGTTAGGGAAACTTGCAGTAAGGAAGGATCTCCAAGAATACAAGTTGAGACTAGTAGAGAGGGAGATGAACCAGAGGAGGTTAACAAAAGAACTAAACCAGGGGAAAACATTGATAAAGCAGTTGCATGACAGTAAATGAAAGAACGTTTTATCGAGAGAAAATCGTTGAAACACCAACAAAATCTTATGACAACCTATACCACAGTACTCTCCCTAATTGCAGCAAAGAACTCGCATCCAAAACCCGTGGAAGAAATTGAAAAAATATACTAAGAGACAAAGTCAGAGCAGCAGTCAAGGAAGCGAGAACTGGGAAAGCCCTCGGAGAAGACAATATAAACAATGAATATCTAAAAGTAGAAGGAGATATCATTGCGAATAACCTAACTAACCTCTTCAATGAAGTAATAACGATAGAAATAATACCCGAAAATTGACAAGTAATATTATACTACTACACAAAAAGGCAGCAAAGCAGATACAAATAACTACTGTCCAATTGCACTGATATCAAACATATATAACATATTCTCCAAAGTAATCACAAAAAGGATGAGCAGGAACATTGAAGAAAACCAACCAGTAGAACAAGCAAGATTCAGCGAGGATACTTAACAACGATCACTTATAGAATCTATATAGATCACTTGTAGAAAAAACAGAATATAATCTCAAAATATACTTAGCGTTCATCGACTTCCAAAAAGCATTCGATACGGTTGAGCATGTACCATTACTGATAGTCCTGAGGAAGTATGGAACAGAAGAAAAATACACCAGCCTCCTCGCCAATATATACTTGCAAACCACCGCCAGAATCCAGATGGACAGACAAGGAAGAGAGTTCAGGCTACAAAGAGGGGTGCGGCAGGGTGTCACAATTTTACTCAAACTCTTCTTTTGCTTGATGGAAGAGTTTTTCATTAATATCAAAGGGAATGCGGCATAAATATAGATGATGAAAGTATCTAACCTACGCTTTGCAGACGAAATAGTTCTCATGGCAAATACAGCAGAAGAATTACAGGACTTTATGATAGAGGTAAATGAGCTGAGTACTAAAGTAGGATTCGATATGTATGCAGAACTGACAAAACTAAGGCAAATGGCAGAGAGAAAGTCATCGCAATAATGCAAGCTGAACCATTGGAATATGTGCAGGAATTAATTTACCTAGGACAAACAATCTCCTTCAAGAAAAGTATGACCAAGGAAATTACGGGGAGAATATCGACGGCATGGTCAAAATTCTGGGCACTGAAATTCTGTTACTAGAAAAATCCTTCAATCTTAACATCAAGAGGCTTATCATGAACATATGCATATTACCTTCACTGGTATACGGCTCGCAAACTTGGAGCGCAACAAAAGAGTACAAAACGTCAATAAAGACATGTCAAATAAAAATGGGAAGACAAATTCTAGACATCATATGGTGAGAGAGAATTAGGAATGATGTAATAAGAAATGTTAATTTTTTTGTGTTAACAAATTTATCTACCTGATAGTTCAGTGGCGTGGCTCCTTTATCCTTAGCCGTGAACTTCACAACACCAAATACCAAGCGTGGATCATTTTACCAAGCAGGAAATCATACAGGCTTAAAACAAAGGGAATAGAACAAGGCGATACAAAAACAAAACGAGTGTTTTCGAAATGGCTATGCAAAGTACACTTGAACTGAAACTTACTGTTTGTATATCACAGTGTAAATATCTTTGTTAACAAATCAATATTTACAAGATTCGTACTCAAATACGTATGTATCATTTTAATAACAATTAACAGGATTTAAGCTTTTATACAAAAGTACATTATGTTTTAGATAAAATTCTTTTTACATCTGTGCATAAAAGTTACACTCCTTCCCTTTTCATCTTATTCCGGCACTCATTAATTCGTAAACCTGCTCAAACATTTGCAAAATATAAAATAACAAATGTATGAAGTACAGTTATTTCTCACGATCTCCCGCAAACAGAATTTAGATTGCTCAAATTTAAGAAATGGTACATGGTAGCCCCTGAAGCAAAATTTAGAGAATAATTACTTACCTAAAGGTAGTTAGAGAAACTTAGACTAGACCGAAAATTTGGGTGTACGCCTCGTACTCTCTACTTGCATAAACTGGCCCCATAACTGGATTCAGCAGACTGATTTCTCTTTCCTCAGGCTGGGCGCGCTACTTCTCGGTGCCGGGGAGGGGAGATTGACGACAGCACTACCTTGCCCCTGACGGTGGTGAAACTATGATGTGCTGTGATGATGTGGTCATAACGTTGAATCACAGTGCAGCAGGCCGGCCATAATTCTGGAAAAATTCTTGTTTGTCCGATGATGACGTGTCGTTAAAAATGCACCACTTCTAGCAGATTCTCATAACTGTCGTGATGGGGGGTTGCACCCAAAATGGCACAGAGTAAGAACGCAAATAAAAGATGCAGAAAAGACCAACATTTGCCAAAAATGGATTGGATGGGACAGATTATGAGGCAAGACCCCAACCGATGAACCCACAGGTTAACAACATGGAAACCCAGGAACAGGACGAATAAAAGTAGACATGATGGTCAGGCGAGCTTAAGAAGACATTCGGCAGCAAATGGCTACAACAGCAAAAGACAGAGAGAGAGAGATGTTAACTTAAGTCAAGACAGCAACCCAGAACATCAATACAAGAGTGCGTCAGAAAAAACTAGCATGAGGAAACAGAGAAAAGGAAGTGAAGGACTACAGAACCAGTGCATGAACAAACAGTGAAGCGCTAAAGGATCTGTGTATAGTGTTGAAGTCAGCCAAACTAGCAAATAGACAACAAGAGAAAGGAAAGTGAAGACTACAGAAACAGTGCATTAACAAAGAGTGGAGGGCTAAGGATCAGTGTGTAGTGTTGAAGTCAACCAAACTAGCAAATAGACAACAAGAGAAAGGAAAGTGAAGACTACAGAAACAGTGCATTAACAAAGAGTGGAGGGCTAAGGATCAGTGTGTAGTGTTGAAGTCAACCAAACTAGCAAATAGACAACAAGAGAAAGGAAAGTGAAGACTACAGAAACAGTGCATTAACAAAGAGTGGAGGGCTAAGGATCAGTGTGTAGTGTTGAAGTCAACCAAACTAGCAAATAGACAACAAGAGAAAGGAAAGTGAAGACTACAGAAACAGTGCATTAACAAAGAGTGGAGGGCTAAGGATCAGTGTGTAGTGTTGAAGTCAGCCAAACTAGCAAATAGACAACAAGAGAAAGGAAAGTGAAGACTACAGAAACAGTGCATTAACAAAGAGTGGAGGGCTAAGGATCAGTGTGTAGTGTTGAAGTCAACCAAACTAGCAAATAGACAACAAGAGAAAGGAAAGTGAAGACTACAGAAACAGTGCATTAACAAAGAGTGGAGGGCTAAGGATCAGTGTGTAGTGTTGAAGTCAGCCAAACTAGCAAATAGACAACAAGAGAAAGGAAAGTGAAGGACTACAGAATCAGTACATGAACAAACAGTGAAAGACTAAGAGGATCAGTTTATAGTGATAAAGCGCATACATAGGATCAAAAGTAATAGACTAGTTTTAAGAATAAGGAGAATCCTCCCGGGATGGCTAACCGGGATCACCAAATCAAGCCACCTCTCCAAGGAGAGAGGCCTATGCTCATGGGAGACATGGGCTAATATTAATACTTTGGTTTAGCCCTGTTTAGTACGCTCGTAAATCACACACGTGCTCACAAGTGTCGAGCTCTCTAACCCCGTGTACTATTTTCACGACGGACATTTGACCAAGGCTTTATTCTGCACACTTTACCTACTCATGTTTTCCAGGGGTTAGATCACGATATCGAGCGGAGCTTTTGTTGTTACTGATAATAGGGTACACTGTTTGGGTTCCTACGTAGCGGTTAGGAGTATGATAGTGATGTCAGCACTCGTGTCTGTAGAGGCATGTTCAGTAAACATCGCTGCTTGCCAGCTATCCCCACTTCCGTTCCTTGGGTTCACTACACTCTTTTTGTTATCAATGGGAAAATGTGTAGCTTTATCAGTGGCATACTTTCCTACAAATTGTTGAAATCTTGCTGCTGTTATTTCCATGTTTCAAATTTTCAGGCAGAGTTGTGCTGTTATCTCAACATTTATGTGCTGTACTCATAAGGGCAGCTGCATTCATGGAACTTATTTTGTGTCATTCAGTCCAAGAAGAAAGCACTCAGTTAAATGTTTGCATTCAGGAGTATTTGAGGTTAAAATACTTATTTTGAACGAGTTAAGTTGGACTTCTCGTGATTTTTCTAATCCCACTGATGAGTGTCAAATTAGTGTACACTTTCCACGAGCCCAAAAATTGTTACGTCAGATAAAGACGCTGAAGCTAAAGCGAATAGTACAGCAGAAAAAACTTTGTTCATATGTTAATGTTTGAGTTTCTGTATTTACTTCAGACTAATAAGCAGGCATAGAATTTCTAATCATTAAAACCAGGACGAAAGGAAACGAAGTTGAGCTTTATTGGACTTAAAGCAATGGCGTTGTAGGTTACAAACCACGCCCATCTGTAGTACAGTCTGTTGACGTTTGCAGGTAGCAATCACCAGACACTGTTTACCTGCCCGTCAGTTACTCATGGCCGCCGTTGTTTAATTCTTTATATGATAATGGTTTGAGTGTGGATAACCCTAAGCCAACGGCCTAAGTATTCCTATGCTTGCTGATATGAGAGTGGTTCCTAAGTGTTGATTTGGACATCAAATGATAAGGTCACAATAATGCCCAACCCACACACTCTCAAATTAGTTTTGAACATTCACTGTAGAAAGATTCTGAGCCCGAACTGAATCAGATTGATGCGCATTTTTACCAATTACTTACATTACTGATATCAATTCTTCTCTATACCTGTTATGTGGCTTAGAATATGATATGCTGTAAGCAGGAAGAACAAAACAATTGGATATAACAGGGTACATGTAATATACTCTCTAGAATAATTAATCTAATAAATACTCTCCTGAAATTCAACATTACAGTTCCATTTTAACTATTCTTCACTTTCTACACGTAACGTGCTTGAAATATTTTCAATATTAATGAAAGTCTTAGTAACACGTACGTGCCAAATCCCCATTCTTTGTAACCATTTAACATTATTTTCTTGACTTTCCCGATATTTACCTATTAAATATTTTCCTAAAAATTGTAATTATCATTCATCAATGAGATATTACCTTGTACAATAAATTACATCCAAAATATTAACAATAAACACATTTAAAATGTATCCTCACACTACTTTAAATTTCAGTGTTATTCAATTATAAGTCATGCCTTTCAATTTAAATATTAAGGAAATTAAATTAATATTACCCATTTAATACGCTGGCAAGGGCAGAGGCCCTAGGAGCAAACGGCGTTCTTTCTCTGTTAGAGCCCTCAGCTGTTACTATGGTATATATGTATCGGCTTCGGCAATTAAGAGGGCACAAAAAGCTTTTACAAAAAAGTTTAATAGTTAAAACAACAAAAGTCACAAATGAACTTACACCTTTTACCTTGTTTTCCAAATAGTCGACAAGTTTCTCAACACATTTTTCCCATCGTGATACCAGTTTCAATATGCCCTGTTCGCAGAAGTTCGTTTCCTTGGAGTATAGTCATCTGCGGACTGCTGATTTCACTTCATCTGTCGCAAAGCGTTGTTCGGCCAGGAATTTCTTCATGGAACCAAACAGATGAGAGTCCGACGGTACAAGGTCGGACTGTATGGTGAATGCTGGAGCACCTCCTAACCAAATTGGGTGATTTTCTGACGAACAGCAGCCGCAACATGGGGGCGAGCATTGCTATGAAGAGTTTTGACATCGTTAGCATTCATGTTGTGGCGTTTGACACGAAGGGCATGACGCAACTTCACCAAAGTTTTCATGTAGGCTGCAGCATTCACAATGGTCCCGTGTTCAGCAAAGTCCACCAATACAACTCCATCCCAGGATACTATCACAAGCACTTTCCTAGCACATTGATTCACTTTGAATGTTTTCTTCGCTGGGGAATCAGCATGTTTCCATTACATACTTGCCTGCTTGGTTTCGGGCGTGTAGTGGTGTGCCTACCACTCATTCCTGGCTCCTGACGATTCCTTTCAGAAAGTCATGCCCTTCTGCGGTGTACCGCGTTAGGTGATCCAAGTACGTCATCATTTGCTGGCCCTTGTGGTTGCCTGTCAGGTTCTTAGGCACCCAGCGAGCAACAACTGTACGAAATTTCAATGTGTCATAAACAATATCGTACACTGCACCATAGGAAATGTTGAACTGTTGCGATAAGGTTCGCAGTTGCACACGCCGGTCCTTCAGAACTGCCGCCTCAATGCCTCTGACATTCTGCGGGGTTGCAGCTGTTACCGGCCTCCCGGAGCGTGACGAATCACTAAGGTTCACACGGCCCTCTAGGAAGAATGCACACCACCTGAAGACATTGCCACAATCCATACAATCATCCCCATACACACCACGCACATCCCTGTGAATATCACTCAGTTTATGCCCTTTAGCCCTCAAATATCGAACCACACCTCTCTGCTCTTCACACGTGGACGACAGTAACATGCGCACCATATTTGTTGCTTAGTTCACGCTTCTCTCGCTCAGTTGCACATGAAATAAAAAATACCCTCTGTAATGAAAACTTCAAACTATATCTGGGTGAAATTCCAACATTCCAGCTACAATACTAAAGTAGAAAAAATTATTGTGCGTTACTTTTCGATCCGCCCTCGTACAAACAACTCGTGTTTGACGTTAGCAGCTAGACTTGCTGCTCGTAAAATAATCTTTAGCAGCTCAATGGCACTAAAGCTGTTCAACAAATATTTATCTTGAATACTTTAATACTGTCGTTGCGGTTCTTCGCTTGCCAAAATGATTAACGTGCTTCATGTCGTTTATTATCCAGGGAACTAAATCGTGATCGACGGTTACACACACAATAATTACTAAATGCGTATTAACTTGATATATGCACATGCTAAGTCACATTTACTAGACAGACAGGCAGGCAGACAGACATATAATCTTTATTAGTTTCAAATTGTTGAAATTATTACACAAGTATTTAGTGCGTGGGTCATTAACTGTACATGCATATTTAAGATACAAGGTATAGTGACAAAATAAAGAACAGAAAAAGAAGAAAAATGAAAATAGAGGTAAATTTGACTAACTGAACAGATTTGACCTAGTTTTGCGCACTTTAGCGAAAAAATTGCCCATGTTTTGCCAGTTTCTCTGGTCAACCAGTAGTTCCCAATATGCCAGTCTCTCTCTACAAGGACATAAGAATATTTCTTTGAGTTTAATTGTTCCCTGCTTCTCCCACTGAGCGCATTCGGTCAAAATATGTACCCAGTCCCCATCTAAATTACAGAATGGGCAGATTCTCCTGCCAGAATCGTCAGTCATTTTCTGTGACCTCCAGTCCCCCAGTCTAAACCATGCTGATCTTTCCTTTCTTCCTAAGTTAAGTATATATTCCTCTTTACCCCAATTCAATTTTATTTCATTTGCTAGACTTAGAGAAGGTTTGCTTTATACTCATGTTGCTCCGATGTATGTTTAATGTTTTTCTGCTAACTGTACCTGTCCATGCACAGTGCTTGCTAGGCCAGTACTGCAAATGCAACTGCAACTGCACACACAGGAGCTCTCGTCTCTGTCTCGGTCTAACTCGCCAGACCGCAAGGGTCGGTAACGCCGCAGTCGTGCCAACTATCCCCTTCAGGCCTTCAGAACTTTGCACGTGGCGTACTTTAAAATTGCACAACAATAATCCGGTGGCGCTACAGCCCATTGACGGCCTAATCCAACCAACCCGACTACCGACCTAACACCCACGTATACACGGCAAAAGTGGATGACCGATACGAGGAGCTGATGTGGCGAGCATCCCGCAGCCCCACCCGGAATGTTGAGTTCGTTGACTATCGCAACTCCTCTATCTCAAGAGTAGCCTAAGTGGGCACCGATCCTATACCCGGGACTTAAAATCCCCACACCAGATCGTTCCGTGGCCGTGAACCAGGGCACTAGTTCTAGCCCACTGCAGGAGTAAGGAGGTACTTCCAGCACAAAATAAAGGAAAACACTAGAAAACTGGATCTATTAGTATACTTTTGCACATTCAGCTTATGTGCTGTATTCTTCCGAAAGTTTGGATAAATGTTCGATCCCTTTGTTCCAATGATTTATACCGAGAACTGCATGTGTCTTTATGCTTATCCAAACCTTTCTTCCAGAAGTAAGACACTGTTTCATATCTTAGATGCTTAAAGGCGTAAGGGGAAGGTATTTTATAAGACTAAAAGGGAGAAGTTGCTACCTAACAGAGTGCAGACCCCTGAGCTTTCCTGGAGCTATTCCGGAAGACAGCCATTAACTCCTGTCCCGGGGGATTCTCTTATACAGCTATGGCATTACGGTAATTTCCTTTGGGTGTTGGGTACTCGCTATTTTAAGACTACAGTGTCACATATTCTACGTGATTAAAAATAATTTCCTGCTCGCTTCCCATTTTTATTCTTACCACGCGGTTTAAAAAACATTACAGTGCTTCCTACTGCAGTGTCGTATACGTTTGTTACAAGTGAATGTGAACAGGTACAAATCTATATCTTACCAGGTGTTGTACCGATGCAATCAGCAAGGATTTGAAAACCAAGCGAGATTGCTCATGGTAATGTGTATGACTCCATTCGAGAGGTCCTGGGTTCGATTTCCGTGGAGTCGGCCACTCTGACCATAGTTATTTCGTGGTTTCCCCGCATCGGTAGGCGAATGATGGATAGTTCTCCAACCACAAATTTCATATCATTATTTCCTGTCCAGGGTGTTTACTGATACTGGAAATAGTGGATTTACTGGAAATATACTCGATTCCTTTTTAGATACTGGAATTAATTATTACATGCTGGAAAAATTGTATGAAATATGCATATAGCATTCATTTGTTTCAAACTAAATTTTCAGGTGATTGGTTCTTGGAAAATTTTGCTAACAAAAGTATTTTTGTTAATATTATTGTTTTGGACTATATATTTTTTTAATAGCTTTTTACCTTCATTCCCTTTCATACTGGCTTTAATGCTTCGAAATTTCAAAATTATGAAGATTGTTACGGGGGAGGGAATAGGGAGAGCCTAAAGTTAGAAATGCAAGATCTGCTGATGTTTCATTCCCGTTTCCGCGAATATCAGTGAATATTTGGTCCATTGTTATGAATAGTATGTGATGGGAAATTTATGAAATTATAGCTCTAAGGGGTAAACGGGAGTATTCAGGCTAAAAAAAATCTTCTAGATTATTGTGCAATAATTTCATAAAGAGTACAGAGAATAAATTTAATTAAATCATCATTAGAGATTTAGAAAGCCACACATGTAACATCGGGTATGGCAGCTAGTAATAAACACAACTTCATATGATGGCTGCGGGAACAAATAAAAGCAGTAAAGATGTTAGGTTAGCCATAACACGATTTAAACACTGCTGCATTCTTACTACAACATAACTCGATGGAGTACTGGAATTTTGTTAAAACCTGTACACTGGATTTTTAAACCTTCAAGACCGCTGTCCGCATCGTTTCCTTTGATGTGTTTTAAGAATTTGAGGACCAGGCGAAGGCAGTTGTTACGTTGCGGCAGGGCGGTGGAATTTCCGCTTTGGAAAGGTTCCTCCCTGACACTTGCTGGGACAACTTGGTCCCCCTTCCTTCCTGGGAGCTGTCTCGTTTATTCGCAGGAGCTCCAGTTTATGAATGACTAAGGCGGGACTAGCCAGCGTCAGGTTTTGTGCTATGTTAGGGACTCAATCCCGCTTCTGGTCGTTTTCCGTGTCTCCCCTTCATCCATTACTCCCAAATGTCACGTTGGAAGCGCTATGGCCTACTTGCGGGGCTGTGCTTTAGTTACTGCAGGTCCCTCCATCTGACTACGCCTTACACCTGAGGGTTTGAAAATAAGGAGAGGGCTAGGTTTCAAAAGGGGTGAATGGCCTTTATTTCTGCTGAGACCCAAAACGTAAACATAGATGGATGGATGGATGGATGGATGGGTGGGTGGGTTATCTTTATCAGTGTGAAAACATTAAATTGCTTGCACAAAAACTTAGTGCATTAGTCATTATTTCTCGTCTTCATAAAAAGAGAATAATTTCACATCCATCACATAGCCACCAGTTCTTAAAAGATTTGACTATTCTTACACTTACTGTATTTTCCTATTCCTATTTCTGTAAGGAAATGTGCAATAAAACCATTCGATTAACAAGAAGTTGTGATGAATAAGCTTTTGTAAGATAGTTTAAGAATTGTTCGAGAATGTCATGTGAATGTGACACATATTTTTTTCTTACTTTCTCTACTACGTATAGTAAGTAGGGGAAGTATTGCATTCCACCCAAAATTTCGATACCCAGATTTCACCGCAAATATATGTTTTGAAGCCCCTGAATCCAAAAAAGAAGCATTTTGGAAGCATGTCCGTGTGTGTGACTGTAACAGCATAACTCAGAAACGAAGAGTCGGATAAACACCAAACTTGGTATTTAGGTTCAGTATCTTCCAGAGATCCGACACGAAGGTTTTCAAGAAAATCCCTCCACCCCAGATTACCCTTTACATGGAACATTTTTCGAAAACTTAATTTTCTCAAAAATGGCTCTAACGATTTTGATTAATTCTTCATTGTGAACGACTTTTGCATAACTGGTAAACCATAAGAGATAGATAAAATTTTACTACACAAATTATGTCATATGGTTTTTTTATTGAGTGAACCATTTTCTAGATATTGCTTGTTACTCCCTTAAATTTTCCAATACTTATTTTCTCAAATGGGAATTTGTTATTAATTTTTTTTTGTCCTGGTAATGCAAAGAGAATAGAATACTCCACATAGCAACCAGCTTTTAAAATATTTGACTATCGCTTAAAGCCTGCCATATTCCCCTTGCATCTCCAAGAAAATTAGCAATAAGATTAACATCTCGATTAACATGAAGCATATGGAGAATAAGCGTTTGTAAAAATAGTTTGTACAAGAGTAGAGAAAGTCATGTGAGTGTAATACATCAGATTTTTGTTATTTCTTTAGTTTTTCGTTAGCCTTACTTACTTAACCTTTTTTTATTATTATTTTACATACTTTATTCGTAAATGTGCTGTTTGATGAACTACGCTTAGTTTGTCAACTACAAATCAAATGCACAAATTATATGAGTTAACTGTGATGTCAGAGAAGCCGTCCTGCTCCCGCTGAGGGAGAGAGAGAGAGAGAGAGAGGGAGAGGGAGAGGGAGAGGGAGTGAGGGGGGGAGGTAAGGGCAAACGCGAAATTAGAGATGCAAGCGGCTAGTCTGACAAGCGGAATGTATGCTTGACGTGATAGTAAAACACGACGCAGCCAGTCTTCTCTTACCTCCGCAAGGTTTGTCTTCAATTCTCTAGAACCGCTCCTTTCTTGTAGTACTTCGTCATGGTAATCCAATAGGCTGATCTTTAATAGATTCTATTTTCATTTAGAATTTATTATTGAGAAACTTAAGACTTTTTTACCTACATTGCACACTCTATCAATTGTAAAGGTGTTTTAAAGAGAATCTCAAGTGGGAATTCCTTGTACGTCCTACATAAATGTCCTTTTGGAATGTTTCAGTAGTTTGAGATATTTGTACACAGTTTGTGGGATGATATGATGCCCAATGTTGAGATGCATGTAGCTTCGAGCTACTTTAACTGGACCTAGACATGGACAGTTTCCAGTTCAGAGCGTGCCGTCTCGACCGCCCAACAAATTCAATTCCTTGCGGTATAAAAACGTGGGCTGCTCATCTCCATCCCGGCTGCAGGCTCGAGATAATCGATTATCTTATGTTACACACTCTAGCATTAAACCTTGAGGAGCCCCCACCCCCAAATTGATGAGCAAGGGCTACAAAGGCTGTCACTCCGTCTGTTCCAGCCTATCCACAAAATTATAATCCTTAGCCTCTGACATCTTCTCCTCGCTTAGGGTAACATCACTAGTTGTGTCCATTTCTTATAATGGAAGGAGAGATCTGCCGAAATAGAGGCATGTAATTAAGTAAATTTCGATCCTTTTCCCAGAAAAACTTTAAATCAAAATAACATTAGAAATACTTTAGCCAAAAACAAAACAAAATCCTACCCTCTATCGCTTATTAATGGTTATTCAACTCATTCTTACCAAGATTTACTTACCTATCTACTTCATGTTGATCGATATAAACATTTACAAAAATAGCTACATTACACATTTCGTTGTAGATACAAAGGGAATAGCGACAGTCAAATGTTTAAGAACTGGACTATGCTAGCCTTTAAATTCCATAGCCTTTCCATGACATTGCGAGAAGCAGCTGAAAATCGACAGCCCTTAAAGGAATGACAGTATTGAACAATCCGAACCATTAAAAAAATAATTAAATTTAGTTTTAATCTGATGTGTTACACTCACATGACTTTCTCTACTCTTGTACAAAGTATTTTTACAAACGCTTATTCTCCATCTAGTTCATGCTAATCGAGATAAACATTTGCAGACTCTATCTTATTGCTAATTTTCTTGTAGATGTAGGGGAAAATATAATTACAAGGGCAATATAGAAAAACAGTAGCCTTTAAGCACATACATATCTCTTAATAGCTGGTTGCTAGGTGCAGCACCATTCCCTTTGCCACAGATTATAACCCTTTGCATATCCAAGACAAAAAAAATGAATAACGTATTCCCATTTGAGAAAATAAGTATTGAAAAATTTAAGGGAATAACAAGCAATATCTCGAAAATGGTTCACTCAACAAAAAAAATGTATATGACATAAATTGTGTATTTTAACGCGATCTACATTGTTTGTGTAGTAACATTTTGTCTATCTCTTATGGTTTACGACTTATGCAAAAGTCGTTCACAATAAAGAATACTTTTGGAGACATTCCCAGAAAATTCAAGATATACATTTTATTTGCCATAAAAATATCTTAAACATATGATATTTTAATCAAAATCGTTAGAGCCATTTTTGAGAAAATTAAACTTTTCGAAAAATCTTCCATGTAAAGGGTACTCTGGGGTGGGGGGATTTTCTTGAAAACCTTCGTGTCGCATCCTTGGAAGATACTGAACCCAGATACCAAGTTTGGTGTTTATCCGACTGTTCGTTTCTGAGTTATGCTGTTCACAGACACACAGACACACACACGGACATGTTTCCAAAAATGCTTTTTTTGGATTCAGGGGGTCTCAAAACATGTATTTCCGGTGAAATCTCGGTATCGAAATTTTGGGTGGAATACAAGACCTCCCCTACTTACTATACGTAGTAGAGAAAGTAATAAATAAATTTAGTTTTATTTTGTCGCGGTAACTTCGTGTTATCTTATTTGCGGAGCGCCTGTTATTGTTTTACTATTTTAAATTTTGAGTTCTTTGTCCTCCGGCTAGCTATTATTATTATTCAGTCGAGCAAATCTCTTGAACAGGGTATGTAAACGGAAAGCAGTTGTTACTAAAAGATAACACTGATAAAAGAATTTGTTTTTACACTTTTATTGCCGTCACACTTCATTAATTTCACAGATTTACTTTTGATACATGCCTGACTGAAACTGTTATATTTTCGAATGTAACTATAATCACTTATTTGCCGCACATTATTAATTCGCGTATTTCACATCTTTTAACTAACTTTACGTCGCGAGAGATTTTGTAGAACTGCGCGACGTATAACCCGTGAATGATTCTGTAGAACTGCGCGACATATAACCCGTGAATGATTCTGTTGGACTGAGCATTATCCGTCTCTGGCATTAGCTTTTTATACTCCCTCACCCCGATATGCCTAAACATTATAACAGAGCTGCTATTGGTTAATAAAACGCGCCAACATTAGCGTCTATTTTTATATCCAATCAAAATTACGAACACATATGCTCTAGGGAAGATGTTCCCTCCATTTTTTTAAGAAAATCGCTTTAATCTAACGTCATTTGCTTGTCTCTTCTAATTAATAAACAACTCACCCCATCATTTCACTGTTACCCGCTCCTATTGTCAGTTTCAGTGAGGCCGTGTAAACTTCTTTCCTAACAATGCTTATAATTAACAAACATCTCAAATCATTGTTATACAATAATGCTAATTTACACTACAATCACTCTAGCATTTACAATGTTGTGATATAAAATACTGCGTCAATTTATGGACACTCTTTAAGTGCTATGTTCCTAAGCGTCCCATACTATATTGGGCTTGAAACACCGGTAATTTTGCTCAGAGCCCTCTTTGTCAGGCTTGAGGTTCCTTTAAGTGCCGTAAATTTACGGCACGGGACCACCGGCTTTACTTCCCTTCCGAAGGAAGGCATGCTAAGGATTTTTACACCCGAAAAAATCCATCACCTCGGGAACTAGACTATCGTGGTAACCACTACACCACGGAGACGACGAAAAAAGAAAGTTATTTGAAATAAACTGTGAGTTTTAAAGAGACCGACATTTTTTGTGTAGTATGTTTTCGTCTATCACTTAACGTTTACTACTTATGCACGGTTATACAAACTTCCTCTCGAATGAAAATGACGTCACAGCTATTCCCAGAAAATTCAATATATACATCTTATATGTCATGTAAATACCTTTAATATAGGATTTTAATCAAAATCGTTTGAGGGATTTTATTTTCTCTATTACGTATAGTAAGTAGTGGAAATATTGATTACGCCCATAAATTCGGCGGATTTCACGGAAATATATGCTTTGATGCCCCCTTAATCCAAATAAAACATTTTTGGAAACATGTCCGTATGTGTGTGGTGTGAATAGCGAATAGTGAATTTTTCGAATATATTGTATTTCTAAAAAAATGGCTTTATGATTTTGATTAAAGTACCGATATTAAAGATCTGTACGTGACAAAATGTATATCTTGAATTTTCTGCGAATAGCCTTTGTAGTCCTTTTCATTCGAAGGGATTTTGTATAATCTTACATAACCGGTAAACGTTAAGCGATAGACGAAAACATACTACACAAAAAATGTAGAGCTCTTTAAAACACACAATTTATTTCAAATAAGTTTTTCGTGGCATAAGCCGTTTCTGAGATATCCGTTATTAATGGTTCGAATTGATCGTTTTTTGGTCATTCTTTAAAGCCCTTTCATTATTCAACTGTTTCTCGCGATGTCATGGAAACAGTATGGAATTTTAAGGTCAGCATATAGCGTCCAGTTCTTAAACATTTGTCTATCGCTGTTCTCTTTGTGTCTATAACGAAATGTGTAATGTAGCTATTTCTACAAAGGTTTATTCGGATAAAGTTATAGTATATAGAAAAATAAGCTTTATTAAGAATAGTTTGTATATTCACTAGTAAACGATAGAGGGTAGAGAAAGTCAGATTTTTTTTTAAAATAACACATTAACAAAATGACAGAAATGTTCCATATAAAAAGTAGTTTGGGTGGGGGATTTTCTTTAAAATCCTCGTGTTGGAACTGAAATGCCAAGTTTCGTGTTTTAATTATACTGTTTCATATACACACATTCGGAATTTTTTATAAAAATGGTTTTTGGATTCAGAGAGCCTTAAAGCGTGCATTATCGGTGAAATATCGATATAATTTTTTTGGGTGAAATGCAATATCTTCTCTACCTACATGTAGTGGTAAAGAAAGTAAAAATAAATTAAAACTTGTTTTATTAACGCTAAGGTAAGCGATACATCAACGAAACGACTAACAAAAGCCTTTACCGCATACTCTATATGGTTGCTGAAATGAAACTGGGTCTTGTGCTTGAGCGCCGTTGCTCGAAGTAACAGAAGACTAAACGTAGGTTGAGAGATGTTTGGTATACCAGGAAGTAATTTTACCTAGGCAGAAAGACTTAGTGTGTTTCTGTAAGTGCAATAAGCAAGGAAATGAAAGGGGATATACTATACATATAAGAGCTGTACATATGAAAGGGGATATACCATACATATAAGAATTGTACAGTAATAATATAATTCACTAACATGTTAAAATATTTAACATCTAACATATGTACAGAGCTGATTGTAAGAAACGGGCGAGCTAGCAAAAATTCCGGGTAAAGCATCATGCTAAGTAGAGCATACCTTTCACCAAGCGAACAAGCAGGGAACCGGTAACGATACTGAGAAATAGAAAGAGGCAGATAGTGAAAAGAAAGAGACGGAGATATTGCACCCGCTTCACAACGCGCCAGGGTGACGTTTAAGCGCACGATTTGAAGCAACATATTCTCATACAAGTTAAGGTTATGCGGTTGGAGGACCAATTGGAAACGTCGTTACATTTTTAAATGCAGAGGTGAGCGTCACTAGGCTCAGGTATATAAGGGCAAACAAGGACCCAGAACGCGCTCTCTCTCTTGATCTCATCTAGAATTTGGACGACACGAGGTGCTACGCTATTAGCAAATGTACGTGTGTGCATACGGGTTGAGTGCGTGGGCGGATAGCTAGGATCCTGTCTTATTTAAAGTGGTGGGATTATAATAATGGGAAAAGCTAGCCGCCCATAATTATTTCAATTGTGAATAAACTTCATTGATTAAGGGAAAATTGCAGTGTATTTTTTAACTTGCCTTATCCGCAATAACCTGAGAATTAGGAATTAGATAGGGGTAGGAAAAGTTAGGAATGGAATACGCAACAACCGATGAGCATCCATAGCCGAGGAAGCACACTGCAGCAGACAACATCAACCCAAGGATCGACGATTTCGCGCTACAAATAGCGCACAGCGCCGTTTCCGGCTACTGAAACTACTCGTAGTTACGGTCGTGCAAGAGATTCATCCGCAACTCATCGAATGTACCTACAGCTATTCGGTTTAAGACGGATAAGGCTGACATTTGCATCGTATGAAGAGAGTACAGACTGTACACAGATGATTATAGGGGTTTTAAACATATATTTTCCCTGCGGTTTATAATTTAATTTTCAATCATAACTGAAGAAAAGCTTTTGAAGTCATTGTAACACGAATTACAAATGTTCAATATAGGATCCATTTTGTGACACGGGATACATCCAGCCGGTAGTCCATTCCTCATCACACTGACGTTAACATGTCTGATGTAACCAATCCTACTACTGCAATTATCTTCCGTCTCAGCTCAGGTAGGTACTGATAGACCACGAGAAGAAGGCAAGCGAGAGGAATGTGTAACATCGACACTTTCCTGCGTCCGTATCATATTTACGCTCGCCGTGTGGATACGATAAGCATGTTAGGAGGTTATAAACTACATAGTGTTGTCAAGTACTCACCCATGGCTAGAAGTCCGGCAGCGGTTGCTGTTCTACTCGTATCAGATCTGGCAGCATTATCAGTTCATTTGCACATATAAACACATTTCGTAGTAAATGTAGTAAACAAATCGACAGTACGTGAGCAGATAAACAGTTACAGAAACCCGCTTGCCCCTCAGGCCCCACTCGCCTTCTCGTGGTCTATCATATATATGTAGCTTTCTTAACACACTGTCATTGTTGGAATTGCGAGTTCTCTCTCCACATTCTCATCTGACACACGCGATCGTCCAGTGCTCTTTTCTTTGCAGACACAGCCTGTCGTTTGGATCTGATGGTACACTCGCTTCCATTTATGGCGTCACCGCAGTTTCGGGAGGCATTTCACCAACCTTCTCAGCGGGCGCGTACTTAGCAGGGAGAGCGTTCTGCCTTTGTTGTTCGAGCAAGCAGTGGCGAGTGTTAACTGTAGCTCACGCGATGTATGCAAATATTTCAGAGGTACATCGCGGTAGAATTGTGAGTATGTGGGAAGCCAATTTGCCATTTGAGGACATTGATAGGGCAATTCCATTAAGCATTCACATGAACAGAAAATTAACATAATATCTAGTAAATGTGTCCTCTTTGAGAGTAAAAAAGTATAATTTATACTATAATTACTGTTATTAAAAATATTATTTCATGGAGATTTTTTTTTAGTTTAGCATCCCTTAACCGTTTAGATCATATTGAACGACGAATGTAATGATGATAAATTAGCCAGGGATGCACAGAGCTTAAAGTTACCCGATATATTTTCAAGATAACGGAAAACCCCGGAAAAACCTTATCGGGGTAATTCGCCCTAATTGAGATTCGAACTCCGGACCTCTTGAATGTGAGGCAGACACACTAGCCCTACACCACAGAGGATGGATAAATGGTATAAAATAGTGTTTTATTTAGTTGTATATTTCGACTGGACGTATGATTCCAATAGGTAATCTCCAGTAAATGTATCCCGAAAGTAAAAAGTATAATGTATTTCAGTTTTACACTATACTGCTTTTAAAAATATTTTTTCGTGGCGATATTGTGCAAAACAGTGTTTTATTTAGTTATATATTTAAAAATGCTTATTATAAGTGATGACGAGTAAAGCTATTGCTCAAAGTTATACATATATGCATATGTGATTAATCTAGAACTGTGCACGTAAAACAGAACGCCAATGCGTGGGCGAAAACGTAAACAGATGCCACACCTCTTCCTTGCTATTCATACTCCACCTATAGTATGAGTGGAAGGGCAGTAAAATGCCGCCTAAAGTCGCGGTGACGGCATAAATGCAAGCGAGAGTACCACCTACGCATGCTATTACCACAATGGACGCTAATAACAACTCATCGCTATACGCCCACTGTATTATGCTTCTCGAATTCCAAGATAGAGAATCAAATAGTTTAGCTTATGCATCAAAATTATATTGTACAGTGCAGAGAAAAGTATAAGATTAAAACCCCTATAATCACTTGTATACATCCTGTATAGGGGAATGAATGTTACAATGTAACGTCCGCGCCAGGTTGCAAGAGTGTGCCAAGTGTTCGTACTACAAATCCGAGAGGTGTCTTCCATCTTGTCGACATCTCGACCACGGACCAGCTTGTCTTCGGATCTCTGAGTAAAGCTGCCAAAGGACATTAGTTCGCAAAAAGTGAACTCCAGAATGATTCCGTGGCCAGCAAACGGACGTGTTCCACTTTCGCCGAAACACTTGTTTAACCAATAAGAAGACTAAATGTAAATACTACATATCACTCATTAGTTACTCTTTACTTTTGTATGTGTAATATATTCGAAAGAATAAACCAATATAGATAACAACATGAGCGTTAGTTTAAGGGAAATATATAATTGATGGGCAAAAGAAAGGGGGGGAAGGGTGAACGATTTATAGGATCGTTCTTGAATAGTTACGAGGTGGAGACACTCCTGCAAGTGTTACACATCAGAATTTTAAGTACTAATTACATACTTTTAAGGGAGCACTTGTAAACTTTGCAACCTTAGTTGAAACCTTTCACCCAATTTCAGTATTTGTTTTTGTTAAATTTAACATCGAAGGTCATATCGGCGGCTTTGGCAATGATATTTGAAGTAGTTTGTATTGTTATTTTGAAGGATTTGTATTATATTTCAACTGTTGGGGAGCCGAACTTGAAGTAGCTGCAACCGCATGTACGGTACCCGGTAAACTTCGCCCCAATTTTTAAAAAAAAATATTAACTTTGTAATTTGAATGCTTTTTTAAATATTATATATTTATGTTTGCTTTGGCTGCATCAGTATTGTTGTTAGGGACATGAATGTCTTTGCAGGGAGTGGTGCGGCTAAGAATGTAGGCTTGCACAGATTATAATTTTACTTCACTCCTTTTATTAATGCTTGACACGATTTAAATAACACTTCGCTGATATAGAGAGCTGTGAGATTCTTTTTATTAATTAATTACACTGTTTAACACGTAAACTTATTTTTTTTGTTTCACACGAATACGTATTAAATCTCTCGAGGACACTTTTTGCTTCTGGTTAGTAACGCTGTCTGTAGGGAAGGAGCTAACTTCTAAATTTGTAAATCTTTCTCCTTTACAGTTTCTGATTGGCTAATCCTACTCAATAGAATACCGTTTAACTAAAGCCTTTTCTGGTTGTTGATTGGCTATTTTTATAAACTGTCGGTAGAATTACATTATTGTTGCTCCAATAATGACTAATAGCATTATTAAACTATCTTGCCTCATTATTGCCTCATGGTTACCTCATTGTTACCTCTTCTTAGCAACTTTTAACTTATTATTCTCACAGCTCTTGCATTATTAAATTACGTAATATATTCACATATAATTACACATGCATACAATAATATAAGCATATGCAATGACTGTTGCATACATTTTACAAATTATTACATACACGTATTGCTTTAAGGCGGGCTGTTATTGAATATTATTATACAATTAGACTGAAATTATTTAAGTATTAAAAATACTGTCTCATATTTAATCGTTTACTATTATATCTGTGCTTTTGTTTACGTAGGGTTTTCTTTATAAACATTAAATTCACACACACACACACACACACACATACACACATGTACACTCTTACTCATACTTCCAGACTCCAGCGAGGATGAAGAATAATCCTGGAGCGTAATATTAAGAAACTTTCCCATCCTCCAACCGGGAATCGAGCCTGGGACCTCTGGATTTGGAAGCTACCATTCCATCCACCAGACCACAGAGCAATCAATTTCACTATTGTTTGTATCACTATAACAGTATTTGTCTCACTCAGGCTTGATTCTAGTTATCTATATTCCGCATTTTCAGAATTGTAACAGCCCATTCGGGAGTTAAGACTTGCTGTCATAATAGACAAAGGAAAATATCACAACTTCATTATAGAAATTATATTTTTATTCGAAAGCAAGCACAAGTAGGAAGCTTTTTCACTTTCACTACCGCTTACTTATAGGAAGTAGGGGAAAGCGTTGCATTCCATCGGAAAAATCTAATGCAGATTTCACCGGAAATATCCGTTGTGAGATTCCCTGTATAAAACAATAATTAGGAAAAGGTTCGCGCGCGCGCGCGCCCGTGTGTGTGAACAGCATAACGCAACGAAATGATTGATAAATACCAAAATTGCTATTTAGGTTCGGCGACACAAAGATTTTGAAAAATATCCCCCACTCCAAAATAGTTATTTTGAAATTTTCGATTTTATCAAAAACGACTTTTAACAATTTTGATTAAAGCTTAAGGTATTCACATGTAAAATTAAATCATATCCTGAATCTCCTGGGAATCCCAGTAAAGTCCTTTACATACGAAAGGAATTTTGTATAATTTTTAGCAACTAGTAAACCATAATCGACAGACAAAAACGTACTTACTGCACAAAACACGCTGCTTTAAAACACAATTTATTTCAAACGCCTTTTTTGTGACATTAGCCATTTTTGATTAACACGTTGTTATTGCTTATAATTGTTGGATACTTATGTCATTATTTGTAGCGCTATTCAGTTATTTCTCGGGACGTCATGGAAAGAGTATGAAATTTGTAGGTTTGCATACAGCGACTAGCATTTAAACGTCTGGTTATCGATTCCGCTTCTTCTATCCTCCTTGTACTTTCAAGGAAATATGTAATGAAAGTATTGCTGCAACGGTTTGCTTTGATTAACATACAGTGGATAGAAAAAAAATCTGGTAAGTTACTAGCATATAACTTTCTCTACCCTCTATTGTTTATTAATGGGTATATAAATTATTCTTACGAAAGTTCATTTTTCTATCTACTTCGTTTTGATCCAGATAAACCTTTGCAGAAATAGCTACATTAGACATTTCATTATAGATACAAAGGAAACAGCGATAGTCAAATGTTTAAGAACTGGACGCTATATGCTGGCCTTAAAATTCCATACTGTTTCCATGCAATCGCGAGAAACAACTGGGACGTTAACAGGAGTTCAAAGAATGACCAAACACTTGAAGAAGGTTTGTTGCTGCTACGTATGATAAGCCAGTTTGAAGTAGATGTATTATAGTTCAACTGTTGGGGAGCCGAACTTGAAGTAGTTGCAACCGCAAGTGTGGTAAAAAGTTTCTGGTAGCCTTCGCCCCAAATGTACTTTCCGGTGGCCTTTGCCCCAAGTTTAAAAATATTAACTTTGTAATTTGACTATTTATTTAAATATTTTATATTTATGTTTGCCTCGGCTGCGTCAGTATTTGTATTTTTTAGAGACATGAATGTCTTAGCAGGGAGTGGTGCGACTGAAGAATGTAGGCTTACACAGATTATTATTTTACTTCACTCCTTTTATTAATGCTTGACACGATTTAAATAACACTTCACTGATATAGAGAGAGAGAGCTGTGAGATTTTTTTTATTAATTACTTGCACTTTTTAACACGTAAACTATTTTCGTCTCACACTGATTACGTATTAAATTTGTCGAGGACGCATCTAGCTTCCGGTTAGAAACGCTGTCTACAAGCAACTGACTTCTGAATTTGTAAATTTTGCTCCATTTTAGTTTCTGATTGGCTAATCCTAGTCCAATAGGATACCTTCATTTAATTAAAGCTTTTTCTGGTTGTTGGTTGTATATTTTATAAGCTGTCACAAAAATTACATTATTGTTGCTCCAAGAATTACCAGTAGCATTTAAACTTTCTAATTCATTATTGCCTCAAAGTTACCTCATTGTTAGCAGCTTTTAATATATTTTTCTCACAGCTCCTACATTATTAAATTACCTAATACATTCACATAACATTATTGAACATGTATACAATAATATAAGCATATACAATAACTGTAATATACACTTTTTATATCTTGTTACATATACATATTGCTTTAAGGCGGCTGTTATGGAATATATATTGTATAATTTGACTGAAAACATTTAAGTGTTAAAAACACTGCCTCACACTGAACAATGTGGACCATTAATAACGGATATCTCAGAAATGGTTATTTGAAATAAATTAGGTGTTCTAAAGAGTTCTATATTTCTTATGTAGTATGTTTTCATCTATCGCTTAACGTTCACAAGTTATATAAGATTATGCAAAATTTCTTCTGAATGAAGAGGTCTTCAAAGATTATAACTAGAAAATTTAAGATATACATTTTATTTGTCATGTATATATCTTTAATATATGGTATTTTAATCAAAATCGTTAGCGCCATTATTTATAAAATAAAAAAATTCGAAAAAATCTACCATATAAAGAGAGTTAATAACGTGAGAATTTTCTTGAAAATTTTCGTGTCACATCTTTGGAAGGTACTGAACTTAAATACCAAGTTTGGCGTTGATCCCACTTTTCGTTTTTGAGTTACGCTGTTCACAGCACATACACGGAAATGCTTCTAAAAATAGATTTTTTTTGGATTCAGGGTGTCTCAAAAGATGTATTTCCATTGAATCTCGGTAGAGAATGTTTAGTGGAATGCAATGACTTTTCTACCTACTACGTAGTTGGTAGAGAAAGTAAAAATCTGATGTGTTGCATTCACATGCCTTTCTCTACCCCCCTAGCGCTCATTAGTAGGTATACAAACGATTCTTTGGAACGTTTATTTTCCTATCTTCTGCATTTTATTCGATATAAAACTTTTTGAAAATTGTTGAATTATGCATTCCGTTACAGATACAAATGGAAAAGGGACGGTAACATTTTTTAGAACTGGTCGCAGTACGCTAACCTTAAAGTTGCATATTTTCCCCATGCAATCGCGAGAAACAACCGTGTGTTGAAAGGACTTAGTAAAGAGAATGAACAAAGTATTGAAGAATTCGGATATCTCGGAAATGGCTTATGCTACAAGAAGTATAGTTTGAAATAAATTGTGTCTTTTTAAAGGGATTTACATTTTTTTTTGTGTTGTACGTTTTCGTCCATTCATTCGTTCGAATGAAGAGGACTTCACAGGCCATTCCAAAATAATTCAAGATCCAAGTTTTACTTGTCTTGTAAATATCTTTAAAATATGGCATCTTAATCAAAAACGTTAGTCATTTTTTAGAAAACAAAAATTTCAAACAAATTACAGTATAAAGGTAGTTTGTGTTCGGGGATTTTCTTAAAAATACTCGTGGCGCATATTTGGAAGTACTGAACCTGAATTCCAAGTTTGGTATTTATCCGACTTTTCGCTTTTCAGTTATAGTGTTTACAGACACACACGCACACGAACATTTTATCTAAAATGCTTTATTTGGATTCAGCGTCTTTAAAACATATTCCCGGTGAAATTTCGATATGGATTTTTTTGGTGCAGTATAATACCTTTTTTACCTATTATGTACGTGGTAGATAAAATAAGCTTTCGTAAGAATGGTTTGTGGAATTTATATAACAATAAACGATAATGGGTAGAGAAAGTCGTGTGAATGTAACATCAGATTTTATTTCATAATCCAAATGAATGGCGTTCTACCGCAGAGTTTTATCCGCATTTTAGGGACGTAAATTACACTCTTGAATATAATGCAAAGTCAATTTCCCTTTCGATATTGCTTTGGCAATGTATCAAATGGGGATCAACGCTTTAAACTCGGAGCTCTATCCACTAGATGCTTGTTTATTATCACAAAACACCGAGTGAGAGAACATTGTTATGTGTTCATTACGTACTTCATATGCTGGATTGTATTGGCGATCCAGAAAATAGATTAATACGACAGAAAAATAATTTGCTAACACGCATGTGCTTTATCTCCTGTTGAATACTGCTACGGATTAAATCCGATTTCATTTATATTTCCAAACATTTTTATTGCCGTCCATTTTAATTCGATTTTTATTCCTCTAGAGAATTTAAAATAAGGATATACAACTTTTTAGGTAAATGCAAGTTTATTGCATTCTGCATGTTCGATGAAAGAACCTAAACTACGGCACTAATATTTAATTATACAAGGCTTAGGTACATTATTTTTCCACCCATTTTCTGAGTTCCCAAGAACACCTGCTGATAAAATTATGAAACAACACGTTGGCAGATGTTTATATTCTAATATAGCTTTTAATTATAAAAATTTTGTTTGTTTTGTCTCCAGTTGTTCCAAAAATAAGTCAACTTTGACATTTTCACTTCACGTTATTTTTATTTTCTCTACTACATATAGTAAATAGGGAATCTATAAAGACATCTTTGGAAACATGGCGTGTATATCTCATATTAGGTTCAGTATCTTCCAAAGATGCAACACGCATAGCTTCAAGAAAATCCCCCGAATCCAAACCATCCTTTACATAGAACATTTTTCTAAATTTTTTATTTTCTAAAAAATGGTTAACGATATTGATTAAAATACCATATATTAAAGATATTTACACGACAAATAAAATGTATATCTTGAATTTGCTGGGAATAGCCTGTGAAGTCCTCTTCATTCGGAAGGAATTTTGTATAATCTTGTATAACTGGTGAACGTAAAGCGATAGACGAAAACGTACTACACAGAAAATTCAGATCTCTTTAAAACACACAATTCATTTTAAACAATTTTTTGTAGCATAATCCATTTCTGAAATATCCGTTATTTATGGTTCGAATTGTTCATTACTTCGTCATTCTTTTAAAATACTGTCAACGCTCAGTTGTTTCTCGCAATTGCATAGAAATAGTATGGAATTCTAAAGCCGGCGTATAGATTCGATTCTTAAACATTTGACTATCGCTGTTCACTTTGTATCTATGACGAAATGTGTAATGTAACTATTTCTGCAAACGTTTATTTGGAGTATAATGCACTAGAAAGAAAAATAAGCTTTAGTAAAAATAGTTCGTGTATCCGCTAATAAAGTTAGAGGGTAGAGAAAGTCATGTGCATGTATCACATCAGATATTTTTTTTAATGAGACGTGTGCTAACATTACAAAGAGAGAGAGATTTGTGTGTTTGTCCATGTTTAAAGGGTAATTTCGAAACTATCAACCTATTTTGAAAATTATTTCACTGTTGAAAACACTGTTTCTCCGATGGGCGTAGGCTATAAGGTATTTAAAAAAATTTAAAGCTCATATTGCCCAATATCAATCCTGTTTTTTTGATATCGTATTTTTTGGCTTTTTATTGCAAACGAGCTTTCAGATCAAAGGGGTGCATGCTGAAGTTTTACACGTTTTAAAATTGATTATGGATAGTGGAAGGCGAATTTCATATCGTTTCCATGACACCAAACCTTTCTTCCATTTTGCTGAAATTTATTATCAAGGAGTTTCTGATATAATTTTGTCAATGGAAGGGGGACACGTCGTGCGCTGTGACTTGTATAGCTCTGTTGTGGCTAATACCCCACAGGAGGATATAGGCTGCAGGCAGACAGGCCACAGAGACATGCGGAAGTCCCTAACAGTTCCAGGCTCGAACACACGTGCCACTGCTGGAACTACTTAGAGAGAGCGCTGAACGACTCGTTCACCAAACCGCTCTCTAGTGTCCACGGGAAGTACTTTTTCCTTTGGACAAGCCTCCGCGCCATCAGTCCGATACGGCTATACGCGAAGTAACCTAGAAGCACACTTGAAGGAAACGGAATGAAAGGGAAATGATGGTAAGGAAATCGTGGTAAATGAGAAACCACCCCGGCATTCGTCTACCGACCAGAGAAAACCAAAGTCGGAGGAAGTGGATGACGGGAGTCGATCCCGGAACCTCACACTGTGCGGCGGAGCTATCTCGCTCGGTTTTGGTTATCCTTGTTCAGTTAGGCAGTAGAAAACAACGAACTGTAAGCTATCTTACAATTCTCAAAAGCTACGACGTTTTCCTCTGTTTATGTAGAAATCTGCACTAATCCATCTGGTCAAAATTATTTAAATTATACTTTAGGACTCGGCAACATCCATAGATTACACCTTAAAACTTCCAAAAACTACCAACTCGTATTTTCAATTATATACGTGACCTCGAAATGTTTAAAAGCTATTCTTTCTAATTTTTTTTTCAAACCCTTAAAGACAAAACTTTACTACATGGCTATTCAGGGCACACATTTCTGCACCTGGGTTACAGAACATGGCGAAAAACTAGTGCTACTACTCATATTTACAATGTGTTAGGAGTGAAAATTGTAGTCTATTAACGGCTTTCAACAGCCATTCCATCATTATTTTCAAGTAGTTTGCGATACAGCATAAAAAAAACGAGTGATGGAATAAGTATGGAAAGTTTATCGCACAACACAATTTGGTGTATCAAACTCAGAATTCTGCAACACTTCACAGAAAAACTCATATTTCCATTACTCTTTGGAATAGAGGGGTAAATTCTAGCTAAAGTTTAGGAGAAAATTGATACTAGTGCTAGCTGTTTCCACGTCCAAGCCATGTTTTGTTTTCTTTTCTTTTCCAATATATCAGTGTTTTCCCCTACATTTTTCTATGTTCTAATATAAATAAATCGTTTTCTTAGAAAGTATTGAAGGTAACTAAACGAGATTTTTGTGTAATTTTAATGCTATTGAGGACAAAATATTCCGTAATAATAAGATGGTTGGTTATCTTTTAATAAATTCATTACTGATAAATTCTTTTAAAAAATGATATACATATCTATATCAGTAGAAATTTCAGTCTGATATTTTAAATAGTATCTGGGATAATGCATCATGAAATAGCAAATTTAATATTGGCGTATAATCTCGTGTTACTCGATTCTCATTTTTACGGTTTTATTGGTAACAAAAATGGCTCGGGATATGTGAGCTGCTATTTTTTTCCTAAGTCACAAAGTCTATGTTGCTTAATTTGGATTTATTGTTTGCCAAAGGTGTCGTTAGTAACGTAAACCGAATAAAAGTGTCACCTGTGTTGAAGTAGGAAAACGATTACCTAGGTCTAATGCAGGCTTTAAATACATATTAAAAGGCGTATATGGGACCAGGTGATCATATTTTTTTAATAAATCCATATCCAGAAACACTTTATGTGCTAGAATGTGTAAAACATGGTTGAGGACTTTGACTGTACAGATAACTGAAGACAGGAAAGAAGTAGAAAATAAAACTGAAATACAGTAAGTAAACAGAAAGCATTTTAATCAACTATTGAAGGTGCTGAAAATATCTGCCGCCAACTTTGATACATTTTGTGCATCGTCTGAATATGTGATTGCTGAACTCTTGTGTATAACTTAAATGTCTCTCCAGTTTTGGAAACATGGTGTGGGCTGGGTGACGCCTGTTGGGATAACCTTATTGATAGAGCCAGCAAGTCCCTCTTGCATTCCTTCGGACTTCTCCGTAGATAAGGAAAATATCTGTGTACTCTGCATTTGTGTACAAGGCCATGTACATTCCCTTTTGCTGATAGCCACACAAATAAATACTGCAAAATATGAAACCACTAGATTAATACTGCAAACACTATCGTTGGCTGTAGGTATGGTGAAGAGCTGCTGTGAATCATGCAACAGCTGATAGACTATAGTTAAACATTATTGAATAATCATTGCGAGGTTTATTACTTGTCGCGGAGTCTGCGTTTGTTTATCTAGTCATCTTTCTTCCCGTTTCAGGAACTCTGGCGCGTAAATCAAGATTTTCTTGACATGGGTCCATAAATAAAATATCACATGGTATACTGTATCTAGCACCATATAACTTACTTTTTTCATTCTAATGTTTAAACTATTTTGTTGTCGTATACTATATTTATTTTACACTAAATATATATAGAATGCTGATGGACTGGGCTAATGGCATGATGTTATATCTGAGTAAAAAAACAAATAGCACATCTCTCTGGCGGACTGTTAACATTATCTTCAGGGATCCATAGAGCGTTAGTAGATGCAATTAAAGTGATGCTAAAATAGCTGCAAATATTTAATGAAGCTGAGACAGACTTAATGGAGACTGGCTTTGCAATTTTTAAAAGCCCCGGCAGTGAAAATACGAGTGAGTTTATGTCTGCACTTGAAGGAAACAGGAAGGTTACAAAAGGAAGCGCTGGATTTTAGCCTTGCACGGTTGATGCTGCGTCAGGAAGCTACAAAACTGTAGGTCACAGCAAGTATGATTGTTTAACTACTGGAATTATGGCTTCTAGGACGATTATATCGCGAAATACATCTCGTTTGTGATGTTAGAGAAACGTGTGCTGGCAAAAGTTTAAGAGATTTAAAGATTTGACTGATATAATATATAGGTATCTTTTATCTACAGAAAATAGATCATAGTTTTAGACGTTAGGTTCAGTAATTTGAAGATGAGGATGTTGAAGTAGTAGATATGTGCCCCACGTATGGGAACCAATTTGAAGTTGTTATATTGTTGTTGGAGCTGTTTATTGTTTCGTTATTTTGCCCCACGTTCTGGCGCCTATTTGAAGAAGTTGATAATTTACGTAATTTATTAGCCTCACGGCGGCCGAGTGGTTAGACCGCTCGCCTCTCACCGAGGCGGCCCGGGTTCAATCCCAGGGACCTGCATGTGGGATTTGTGGTGGACGAAGCGGCGTCTGGGCGGGTTTTCTCCGGGTTCTCCGGTTTCCCCCGCCATTCATTCCACCAACTGCTCCATCATCACCTTTCCTTTCATCCATTTCACCAACATTTCGTTTCATCTACTTCCTTCATCCCATACCAGGCATCGGGCTGATCACCCATCCTGGATGTTCTGTCTGATCCATGAGTGTCTGCTCCTCGACGGGCCTCTGACCCCAGGCACCCGCTTGTAAGTCCTGGGGGGTGTAAGTCCTACATCAGAGGAGGGTAAACAGATAATGAATGAATGAATATTAGCCTCACGCTTGGGAAGCCAATTTGAAGATAATATTGTCTTTTCGTTGTTTATTTATTTCTCTCCACGTATGGATGTCAATTTGAAGTAGTGTTACTGTTTGTTACGTAATATGCTGTAACGTATGAGAAGCCGATTTGAAGATGTATTTTTGTTGTTACGCTCCAAGTTTTAAAAAAAATATTAACATTGTTATTAAACTGCTTCTTTAACTATTTATGTTTATGTTTGCCTCGGCTGCGTCAGCATTACTTTAGAGAGATGTTTTTCTTAAGCAGGGCGTGGTACGACAAGAATTTAGACTTATACAGATTTTAAGTTTTAAAATCATTTATTTTTATTAATCCTTGACACAAGTTAAATAGCACTACACTGACATCAAGAGCTGTGAGATTGTTTTATTTAATACATGCACTTTGTTATCGCGTATACATAATTTTCGTTTCACACAAATACGTAATATTTCTTTAGAGAACACATCTTCCATCCGTTCAGTACTAAGGTCTGCCAGCAACTAAAGATTTCAACCGTCCAAACTCGTAAGCTTCTGTATTTCAAGACTCTAATTGGCTAATCCTAGTCCAATAGAATATCTGCATTTTACTAAAGCTTTTTCTGGCTGTTGATTGGCTAATTCTAAACTGTTACAAAATTTACATTATCGTTGCCCTAATCATGACTAGTAACATTTAAACTCTCCAACTCATTCTTGCCTCAGGGTTAACTCATTGTTGCCTCATTGTTAGCAACGTTAAACTTATTATTCTCACAGATCTTACACTATTAAACTACGTAATGCATTCACATAACATTATTAAACATGTTTACAATAATATAAGCATTTGCAATGACTGTTATATACATTTTTACAAAGTATTACATACATATTGCTTCAAGGCGGGCTGTTATTGAATTTATATTTTATATAATACAATTGAAATTATTCAAGCATTAAACATACTGTCTCAATGTACAAAATAAAACAAACAAAAAAGTTTCCACTAAAGCACCTGTGGTTACCTGGGATCCAATACTGAGACACCCAATTTTTCAGAAGAAAATTTGCCTTATGTAGCAGCAACTACTTCGCCTGCTATTATGGAGGGTGGTATCACATCGTCAGACTCTGAACACTGCGTGAGGTATGGAGAAAGAATGCGCATGTGTAAACAAGCTAAGTAAGTTTGTCACATGCATTAAGTTATCGTCACAGATGTGGTTCGTGCAAGGAGTTTATCATTGAAAGCACGACCGTACAATTAGTTTAAAACAATACAATAAATTCATGTCTACAGTCTGTAAAACTTTTGCGCAAATAACTGATTTCTATTGAAACTTGGAAGCAGGGACGTACCATGTCTAGCATCATTATACACGTAATAACTATAATAATGTAACACCATGTAACATCAATAAACGCACCTTAATACTTATAACTGTTGTAAGGAGGCCCAAATGTACCTCATCATAGGATAAACAACTTATAGTCCAATACTTGTCCAATAAGATTGCCTTCAATGCCAAAACAATACTGTAGGCATTTCTTCATGTTCCGTAAAATGTTTCTACCATGATTGGTGACTTAGCAGATATTCCCTTAAGCAAATGGCTTGATCTTCAAACTGTAAACTTTCGCTTTAGGATAACCCTATAGACCATAATCCATTATTTAAGTCCGGGGATCGGGAGCCCATTCCATTGTTCCCCTTCAGCCACTCCGCTGTGATAAGTGCTTGAATGCCATACTATTTCGGTTTTTGTCCAAATGCTTTTATATATCTGTCCAAATCGGGCATTAATGAATACCCCACATTTCGAGGTAAGGAATGGCAGAATCAGACAGCTGAAAAATTTAATGCCATAGCCGGGATTTGAACAATTACAATTGACTTACAATTGTAGTTGCCATTGGGGTGTGTCATTTCAATATAATCTGAGATCTCCTTGTGGTTTACCGGAAAAATGCTAATCAGTTGGAGAATTTAATGTGGTGCCGGCATGGTAGCTCAGTGATTAGAGACCGGTGATTCAAATCCCGGCTACGGCATTGAATTTTTCAGTCGTCTGGTTCTACCTTTCCAACCTTGTCCAACACAGGCCTCTGAGCAAAATTTCCGATCTTTCACGCCCAATATAGAATGGGATGCTAACGACCATAGCAGTTAAAGAGCGTCCATAAATAAAACACAATTTAAAACCTGTAATTTTGCTCAGAGGCCTCTTTATCAGGCTTTAGGTTCTTTCACGCGCCGTAAATCTACGACACGGGACCACCAGCTTTACTTCCCTTCCGAAGGAAGCCATGCTAAGGATTTTTACGCCCGAAAAAAATCCATCGCCCTCCACCGGGTTTGAACACGCGACCTGGGAACTAGAGGCTAGCATGGTAACCACTACACCACGGAGGACGACAGAGAAAGACAGAATGAACACCTATGCTAACATAGAAATTCGACTAAGGAGAAGAAGCAGGAAGCAAAAGAAACGAAGAAAGTAACTTTGTGAAACAAAAGAATGCTCAAGCAACTCTTCGCTGACACAGAAGTGAAATAAAATTAGCATTTGAATAAGCATAAGTTGAAGTACAGATCATGTTTTATAAACAGGCTCTTCCTTAATAATGCAGGCCCATACAAAAGCAGTGCGAGTGAATTAAATAGAAACCTCGGCAGGCGATGAAAAGCGCCGCGCTCTTTCGCAGCCAGAAAAGGCTACAGACCCACGCACTGCGACCCAGATAGCGGGAAGAAGTTGCGATGCTTAGTTTTTATTCCTTCTTCGCCCGATAGCAAATTGGATGCGAGCTCAATCCCGCAAAGGGATTCCCTTCCTGGCGCTATTGTCTGCATAGCGTCGTTCCCTTCCATATCGGAGTCGGGAAGCCAACAACTTCCTTTCTTTTCCACCTTCTTTTAAGTGAGCCAAGTATTCTAAAAGAAAGAAATAGTTTTTCTCCATACTGCATAAAGAAAATGTGCAGCTTAGTTCTATAGTGAAGAATTATTAACATTATTATCTCCTGAAATTGAAGGACTTTATCATTGTTACCGACTAATTCATAGGAATGAATGTATCTATGTTTGTTTCCCCTTAAATTTTGTTATGCAAGACAGTGGACTTTCATTATTTTGACACAAAGATAGAGGCGCCACTGGCTGAGTAACTTCGTTAGATATTTCTGTCTAAAGATTGATAAACCCGAATATATTATGCCACGGTAATGCATAGAATTTTCCCAGTGACCAAATTACAGAACCTTCATTTAGACGTGGGCGTATTGTAATGTATGTGTGTGCATTGTCGCGTCGGACACATTGCTGTGTATAATATTATTGAACTAATTATTTCATTTTTGAGTTGAATTCTTGTCCGGCGCGGCATATTTCCCTCCAACTCCTTAGTCAAGGGGGATGAAGGCAAGTTGAGGTACGATCCTCTTTGTCTGAGAGCGTGACGTCACCAGTAGAGTCAGTCTAGTGTTGTAGCAGCACCAAGGTAACTTTATACTAAACCAGAGTTAAATGTGAATTTATGTATATTATTTATTAATATCCCACGCCCACTTTAGCTTTGTGCAGCAAGTTCCTGGTATATCTTGTTTGTCTCTGTAGCTACGACCACCCCCCCCCCCAATGTTTATACCGGGGAAACTAAATCTAATATTTTAGCTGCAAACATTTTGGCCTCGTCCCGGTGTATAACATTTTCACGGGGAATTTTTTTGCCTGCATTACCTGTTTATAACCGGTTCTGTTCCACCTTCAGCTTCCCTCCTCTCGTCTCGGCTAATCAGTTCAACGCAAAGTCTTTGTATAGAGACTGATACGTTGTGAAACCGCAAGTTTAACTGTTATAGCTATTGTAATGCCAAAAAGTCTGTATATCTGAACACACAGAATAAATTATGATTCCTGTTGGACAGCAAGCTATGGAAGTGAGACGGCGATTTATAGATGTATTCTCTGCTGTTCGTACCCCTCAAAGAGAAACGGTTTAGTATCTTGTGTATAGTTTTAGGGAAACGGGATCTATACATGTGGCGGAATATACTCTTCGCCACTTGGTTTGTAGTCTGGGTTGGCAAAACAAAGCGTAGCTTAAGTTAGCTATGCCAGTCACTTTAATGTCAAAATTACCCCCTCCATCTATCTCCCGTCGGCACGGCTGGCCTGCCCTAATTTTCCACACAGAGAGACCGATTCCAACCTTCGACGAGTCAACACTTCTGCCTTTGGAAAGTTGCTTACGTCGTCGACACGAGTAAGACCTCGTTAGATCATGATTATGTTTGGTAATGTATTTCCTTTTGTTTAACTTTGGTAGACTTTGCGTATCTCTCATTAGGATATTATCTACCATTTAAAATTCTAAATTTTGATCTAACGCGAAAGGATAATATGGTGATTGTGTCAACTACTTTAAATTTTGTGCAACTTATTAGAGCTGTGTTAACAGCCATGGTTTAATGGAGCAGTTAACTCACTACGAATTCAACTTTCTTATGTTCTATGACATAAGTAAGGAATTACATTATATGAGGTACTAATCACCTTAAACTATGCTTTTCATTGATTTAATACCAGAGTTGTAATTGAGAGTTATATTACTGTACTCACTTGTATTGAATGCTCCCTTTTTAAACTTTTGTTTTATTTGCACTCAAGGATTATTTATGCGTGTCTTTACCCAGCTCAATTTATTATGAAATGCAAGGAATAGGAACACAATTTTTTTAACATCTAAATTCATGTCCCTGCATTATCGTTTGTACTTAACAGCTCACAGATCATTTTAGTATTTGCTTCCAAACAATTTATTGCGCAGATCGCAGACAAATAATTTATATATGTTATACACATACTACTATATTTTATATATGTTAAATTGTTACAAATTGTATTAATATTCCTGTTGCATAATTATTACTCACATCAGTTTACCCTTTAAATTATTTATGCTCTCCTATCGATCCCAGGGTTTCCTTAGCCTCTTAGGCCCAGTACGATTAACTCAACCTCCTAGTTAGTGATTTACGTAACTTGACGAGAGGAGGTGCTTTGCATACTTGATAAGAAACCGAAAGAACATCGAGGAAAAATTCTCTCATATCGGAGAAAAACTAGAACATAGTCCAAAGAAATCTCTGAGAAAGCTTGCCAGGAATCAGAATTGTTGCAAATCTCGGCTTAGAGTGCCACTAAACCTTTAAAATGAAAATCGAATAAGATAACTAGTTCAAAAATTGTAACCACGCGATAATGTGAGTAGAGTTAATTTCTGCAAATGGGTTTTGGATAATGTTAACAAAAATTTTAAAGATCGTTGTCAAAGAAGATTAAACATTTTAAAAGTGCTAGCAGCACAGAATTGGGGAGCGGACTATCATGTACAAATGTGCAGTTATAAAGCTTTAATACGCCCTAAAATGGAATATGGTTCCATAGTATACAGAAGTGCCAAGCCATCCATTATAAAAGTACTGAATTCAATACAGACTTCCACTATTCGGATTGCAATAGGTGCTTATCGCAGCAGCCCTGTAGATAGCTTATTAATAGAAGCCAATTAAACTCCATTACAATGCCGTATAAAGGAATTAAGCATCATCTACGCTCTCAAAATAGCTACAACACGGAAATCTAGAATGTACCCACCGATTTTCTCAAATCTTCTTTGTGATGCTTTCCCACACAACATTTACATTCATTGCCATTTCAAATCAAAATAAACAGATATCTCAAAGAAATGAACACCACAATTCTAATATCTCCTCAAAGCAACAACGGTCGGATCATCTACCCTAGAAGAAGAAAATGCCTCCCATTGATATAGATTTAAGCAAACATCATCAGATAAATACCAATCAGCTAATCTACAATCAGCTATTTTAAGAAAAGCTAGAAAAATATACAACCAACCTCTGTATCTTAATGGATGGCTCTAAAACTGAGGAACGCAATGGATGGGCTGTGATATGTGGAGATATCATCCTCCAATACTAATTACCATTCTTGTTCTGTATATATATATAGTTGTGAATTATATGCTATTAAAAAGGCACTAGAATACGCTCTTGGAAACTGCACATAGTAACTCTTGCATAATTATCAGTGACTGTTAACCTTAAACGCAATACAAGACACGTTCTCCACCAACAGTATTGTAAAATAAATAAACAATCTCGTTACCATCCTTAATAACTAGAAAAGGCACCCAATTTCATGTGGATACCATCTCATAAAAACAAACCCAGTAATGAAAGAGCCGATACTGCAGCAAAACAAGCTACAGAACTACCATCACAAGATACTGATACCAAAATACCTCTCCAAAATGCAGTCACACACTTTAAGAAGAAAATACAGAAAGAATGGCTGACCAACTGGATGGACAACTCTACAAGCAAACTCATGATGCACGTGGAACCTCAACTCAAGAATATCCAATAAGACAGCTACAGCGGCGAAACCAAGTTGTAATATCCCGAATACGAATTGGGCATACTAAACTGACACACTCTTATTTGTTAAATAGAAGCTCTCCACCAATTTGTAAAATATGTAAAACAACATTAACAGTAGTACATATACTAACATGTCCAAAATTTGAGAATCAGTGTAGTCAGGTTGGTATGCCCAAAAATATTTCTGCAGCACTCAAAGATGCAGCTTTCATCCAGAGAGTAAATAGTTTTCTTATACATCAATATATTTAACCAAATTGTAACCTGTAAATGTATGCATAATGTATAACTATTACCACTGTGTTCCAATATTGTAAGCAACTGTACGTGGAAGGTGGTGATGAGACTCAGGAGGGTTAAAACGACCCTAAATAAAATTTAATTAACAAAATATATTAATGATCGCTATATTGATACGCGTTTAATTTCTTTTTTTAAAGGACAATGCATGGATTTATTTATATGGCCACATTAAGAGTTAATAACCATTTTCTTAAAAGATGTGAGATATATGTGGCGACACAAGGACATAAATTCCAACATCTATGCGAAGGTATATAGTTATTGCAGTTATAAGAGGGCGGATCGAAAAGTAACGCACGATAATTGTTCTACCTTAGTATTGCAGCTGGAATGTTGCAATTTCACACAAATATAGTTTGCAGTTTCCACTACAGAGGGTATTTTTTGTTTCATGTGCAACTCTAGCGAGCGAAGCGTGAACTACGCAACAAAGATAGCGCGCATGTTACTGTCGTCCACGTGTGAAGAACAGAGAAGTGTGGTTCGATATTTGTGGGCCAAAGGGCATAAACCGGGTGATATTCACAAGGACATGCGTGGCGTGGATGGGGATGATTAGATGGACCGTAAAAATGTTTCCAGATGGTGTGCATTCTTCCTAGAAGGCCGTGTGAACCTTAGTGATTCGCCATGCTCCTGGAGGCCGGTAACAGCTGCAACCCCGCAGAATAACAAAGGCATTGAGGTGGCAATTTTGAACGACCGGCGTGTGCAACTCCGAACCTTATCGCAACAGTTCAACATTTCCTATCGTGCAGTGTACGATATTGTTCATGACACGTTGAAATTTCGTAAAGTTAGTGCTCGCTGGGTGCCTAAGAACCTGACAGACAATCACAAGGGCCAGCCAATGATGAGCCTGGATCGTCTAACGCGGTACACCGCAGAAGGACATGGCTTCCTGAAAGGAATCATCACTGGTGATGAGTCGTGGGCATACCATTACACGCCCGAATCCAAGCAGGCAAGTATGGAGTGGAAACATGCTGGTTCCCCAGTGAAGAAAAAATTCAAAGTGACTCATTATGCTAGGAAAGTGCTTGTGACAGTGTTTTGGGATATCAATGATGTTGTATTGGTGGACTTTGCTGAACACGGGAACACTGTGAATGCTGCAGCCTACATGAAAACTTTGGTGAAGTTGCGTCGTGCCCTTCGTGACAAACGCCACAAGATGAATGCTGACGATGTCAAAATTCTTCATCACAATGATTGTCCCCATGTTGCTGCTGCTGTTTGTCAGAAAACCATCAAATTTGTTTGGGAGGTGCTCCAGCATCCACCATACAGTTCGGACCTTGCACTGTTGGACTTTCATCTGTTTGGTCCGATGAAGAAATTCCTGGCCGGCCCACGCTTTACGACAGATGCGGAAGTGAAATCAGCAGTCCGCAAATGGTTATACTCCAAGGAAACGGACTTCTACGAACAGGGCATATTGAAACTGGTATCACGATGGGAGAAATGTGTCTACATACAATGCTCAGCATGGTAGAGACGTTCCAAAACCCAAACCAGCGTAATAATGACTATGAAGTGGCAACTTATCTGGCTCAGTTTCATCCTTATGTTTGCACCGATTTCAAACAAATTTGAAATGTATCGGCAGATTTTCTTGAAATTACAAAGTCTGAACTTCATACTTCCAGTACGTATTCCAAGTAGCGTATATACCTAAAATGGATACCCTTACCGGTTGTTATACTATATCTTATATATTTTCTACACCTTATTTAAACTAGTGCTAAAAGTTACTAGCCATTGGTTCCTTGGCACTTGAAAAAATTATGAATTACTTCTTTATTTTTATATAACAGCATGTGAGTTCAGTAAGTTTCGGTGGTATGTTTTACGTCCTTGCAATAATTAAACATACTAAACCTCCTGGGAGTAAATAAATACTTGTAAAATTATGTGATATTGTGTAACTTTGTGCCAATACCTACGTGAGATATCAATGCCCCCATAGCGCTGCGGTAGCGTTGCTGCCTGCGGTGAGAGAGAACCCTGTTTCGAATTCCGTTATACCGGCATGCGAGGTCTGTTACAGGGTGCACTTAGATTCGCATGTCTTTGGGGCTAATTAAAGAGCAACTGAATGGGCAAGTTGCAGCTCTGCACTCGCAAACCAGGCTTTAGGGGCCCAGGGGGAGGCAGCATGCTGATCACATACCACTCCAATACTGCACTCTTCATGATGTGTGGACGGAGGCAGGGAATACAGTGGCCATGCAATAGGCTATTGCGCCATGTAACTGTGCTATTGAACAGTGGGGTTTTCACTAAAGGTCCCTTGTAGTACTTCTCCTATTTGCCTCGACTAATGAAACAGAGCAGTTAATACTCACACATTAGATTCAGTAACTATGTGTTTATTTGTATCGGTATCGTTATAAGAATCTCTGGCAAATTCTGTCAACTGATATGAAATAGTGCAGGTCTTTGTTTATTCTTGAGAGTACCCGGTACTCGCTAATTTAGCTGATTTTTTTAATCACAGATAGATATCACTTATATATAGTGTGTTTCAACAAGAGTGTCCTGTCTTTCAACTTAAATAAAACACGTTCTTTCTTTTTTATTTTGGAACATAATTAATGTCATTATTCGTGGAAGAGAACATCAGTTAAGTGACCGCCGCGACTTCGTTGGGTTGCGCGTATACGGTTGAGCCAATTTTCAATAACAGAAGAACGTAAATTACGTCAAACTTCACGAATAACTTCACGATGATCACAAGATCATTTACTGTTTCTGGCTTGTTGACATAAACTCGAGACTTAACCTAACCCCAAGAAGTAATCCAACGGCGTTAAATCACATGACCTCGGGGGCCAGTTAACATCACCACCACGGGAAATGACGAAACTCTGAACTTCTCCTTCAAAAGATCCATTATTCGAGAGCAGTATGGCATACGGCACCATCTAGCTGGAACCAGATGTTTCTGAGATCCATACCATCAAATTGAGGCCAAAAATAGACCCTTATAAGTGCCCGGTATCTTTCTCCATTGACAGTTAGAGTTTCTCCATCTTTATCTTGGTAAACATGTGGACCAATGATTCCACCATACCAAAATCCACACCACACAGTAACCTATGGTCGTTGGGCTTTAGTTCTTGAGTTAACAAAATTTTTAAGCGTGAAACATCAAGTCCAGATGCAGAACACGCCAAGTTGTGGTCGGTGAAAGCTCCAATTCTTGCGCTCGACGAGCAATTGATTTGTTTCCGCTCTCGCGTACACTCTCACGCACGGCGCCTATGTTTTCGTTCGAGCGCTTACGTCGATTACCTACAGGCGTTCTTTGATCGCTGATAGAACCACTTCTTTCAAATTTATCGATCCAACGCCGAATCGTTCTCTCGCAGGGACGATTATGCACACCGTAAACTTCACGCAATACACGGAAGTTTTGGCGAACATTATGATCCATTTTGAAAATAAATTTTCACAATTTCTACGCGTTGCTGAATTCTGTAACGTTCCATGGTTATTTGTAAACAACAAGTTTAACCACATGAAAAAGATTACTGCTGCAACTCAATAGCAACGGCAGCTATCCATGTTAAAGATAGGACACTCCTGTTGAAAGACCCTTTATTTAACTTCATTATTTATTTTTTTACAAGGTTCACTGAACCAGAGCTCATAAATTGGGAACAATACAAATGTAATAATGGTGGGAAAACAGCCTTATCCTAATTTAACATGCATTATTGCAATAACAACTAATAACATATATAAAGACCATCACGTAAAAAAGATGTCAACAAGCAATTCTTATATATACAATATACAATACAATTCTTATAATAATATAAATTCGGGGAGAGATACTGAGCATCATGCAACAATTTCAAATAGGAATTCCTTCTTTAAGGTTTCAATGACTTTTCTTTTAAAACCTTTTACATTTTTGCAAGTTTTTATATCTATAGATAGTGCATTGTACAGGGTGATTTATGAAGAACTGACACATTCCTTTCTTTAATTATTCTGTTAGAAATTCACTCAATGCCGCAATTTTAGCACCAAATTAAGAAGGAATGTTCTGGCGTTTGGATTGTCGGTTACTAGATGCGCAGATGTTCATGTTTTATTCGTTATTGTTAGTTTTATTGTCGGCAACTGTTTTTGAGATTTTGTTCTTGTCAACGTGAAAATGGAGTACACATTAAATGAATGAGTCTTACCTTGTAAACCAATACTGCATTACGAATTCAATTACAGCTATTCAATGGGCATACCAGAGAGAATTTGTATTCGGAATCCTCCCCAAAGAAACACAGTACTGGTAAACAAATTGGAAAGAACTGGATCTCTGGTGAGTGAACAAGACAAACCGTTCACCTAGGGTTCACATGGTTGTTGATGTAAGAGCACGACTGGATCAGTCACCCAAAATATCATTAAGAGGTTTGTCGCAGGAGACAGATACACGCACTCAATGTGTCAGAGAGCTGTGAAAAGTGCAGGCCTAAAGCCGTAAAGAATAACGGTTATCCAACAGTTACAGGAACCACATAAGGATAGACGACTGAATTATTGTCGTTGGTTTCAGGCGTTCATTGTGCAAACTCCTGCCATATTGTCCATCACATGGTTCACAGATGAAGCATGGTTCCATTTATCCGCTATGCACCCGGTTAAAAGCGGAGTTTGGTGCGCAATATCCGCACAAAGGATAGTGAGACTAATCGTTTTTTAAAACAATGTAAACAGTGCAGAGTACCGATGGATTTTCATGTAGTTTTCTGAGCAATGATACGGTAATTTGTATCACAAATTACTTAAATGTAATTAATGATAGTAATATGAATATGTATTTTTATGTGACATTGATTTCAGAGGTTTATTAATTGTAATTATTATTGGTAAATAATAATATACGGCTTTACTGAAACTGTCAACAATAACGCAATAATGCAGCAATGGGGTGAGTTGTTTATCGTTACCGGGAACAAGGAAGTTACGTAATGTTTCGCGCCTTTTCGGTAGAAGCTTCTAGAACATTTCCTAAAGCATTATGTATTAGTGGTTTTCATTGGATATTCAAATAGACGCTAATGTTGGCGCGTTTTATTAGCCAATAGCAGTTCATTTATAATCTTTAGGCGTATCTTGATGCAGGCCTATAAATAGTGTAGGTTCGAGGTAGCTTGTCCCCCAGTTCAACAGAATTCTCAATACTCTACACGTCGGTCTCTCAGTTCGTCAGTCAGTCCTTCATTTCACCAAGTTACACGCAGCAGAATTATTATAAAGTATTATACATTTAAAAAAATTACATAAAGTTAAAGTATGCGAGTTAAAAGTGATAAATAAGAAGTTATTACAAACAGTTTCAGTTTAGCGAGTATCCAGATTAATATGTAAATGTGTTTGTGAACGTGTTCGGCAATAAAAGTTATAAAACCAATTTCTTCATTAAGTATAATTTCTGGATAAAAGATTCCTTTCCGATTCACACCCTGCAAGAGTTAAATGTCGACCTAAACAGCTAGCCGGAGGACAATATACAAAACTTTAAATTCTTTCGGAAACTAATTGATACAAATTGCTACGCCAGAGGGAGCTACGAACCAGACAAAGGAGTGACGTCACAAGATGGCAACGCGTGAAGTAAACACACAACATTTGTAACATTATTTGTAATACCGCATAAAATTGGCTTCCAAACGTGGCGCTATAATAATGTTAAACACATTGTAACATTAATACACTCACAGCAACTAGACGATGTAGAGCTGAGTCAAGGATATTTTCAGCAGGACGGCGCTACATGTTACACATCAAATGAATTCATGGCACTAATTGCAAACTTCTTTGATGACCGGATAATTTCCAAGAAGCTGTGGCTACCAAGATCTTCAGATTTGACATCGCCGAACTTCTTTCTATGGGGTTACTTAGAAGACAGGGTTTATGCCACACGTCTCCAGAAATTGGACGATCTGAAGCACAACATTACACAGGAGATTCAAGCTATTGACAACAGAGTCCTCCAACGAGTGGCCAGTAATATGGAACGACGTGTTGAGTTGTGCCTTATGCAGGATGGAGGAAATTTGCAACATTTACTATAGAAGTAAATAGTCTCCCAAAACTCCTCTGCATTTCAGGTATAATAAGTTGTCGCTAGCATAAGTCGTTTTGAAACAATTATAGAAATAAATGGTTTAGTTCTTGTTAAATCACCCTGTATAACTTAATGGCATGTGAGGTTAAGCTGTTTAGGCCATAAGTAGAAGTAATTGTATTTGATTTTATTAGGTTTATATGGTTTCGTGTATTATATGCATGCTTAAAGAGTTCAAATATTAAATTGAATTGTAACAGAGTATTGTTTATTATATGGAGATATATTGTGTATATTATCGAAGACAGTTCAATGCTTATTTGTAAAGGTAAGATGTTGGTCACATTACATAATATTTTTGTGCGAGTCCTATAGGGTAAATTATAAATTATTTTGAGGACACCACTTTGGAGTACTTAAAGATTGCGAATTAAAGCTTTAGCAGAATTAGCCATAAAATGTTTAAATATTCAAATGATTGAATGAAAGCATGATAGACGCTACGCAAATTATTTTCGCTTAGGCCTTTAAATTTCTAACTATGGCCCTATCTAACTTTCCAAAAAAATGAAGTTAAAATAAATCTGATATCCATATTCACATTACTTTCTTTAACCAGTATTGCTTATTGTTTTACAGGTTCTACAGAAGTATCGAAATAAACCTATGCAAAAAGCTTCATTACAAACTTTGTTGCAGTTACAAGAGGGATAGAGGAGACCAAATCGATAGACAGATGTCTAAACGCTAGTCGCTATATGCTGTCGAAATTCAATACTCTTTTCATGATCGCGAGAAACAGCTGAATAGCTACAGCACTTGAAGAAAATGACGAAAGTGTTGAAAAATTCAAACTAATACTAACGGATATATTCAGAAAGCTAATTCCATAGTAAGCATTTTTTTAAATAAATTGTATGTTTTAAGGAGGTCTAAATTTTATCTGCAGTACCTACGTTTTTGTGAATTTCATAAGGTTACACAAAATTATACCATATTCTCTCCGAATAAAGAGAACTTCATAGTCTGGTTCCATAAAATTCAAGATACACATTTTGTTTGTCTTCTAAATACCGTTATAATATGGTGTGTTAATCAAAATATTTAGAGTTTCTTGAGAACATAAAAAGTGTTGAAAAATGTTCCATTTAAAGGGCGGTTTTTGGTGGAGCAATTTTCCCGAAATTTTTCATGTCACATTTTTAGAAGACACTGAGCTTAAACACAATGTTTGGTATTTATCGAAAATTTCTGTAAGAGATATGGTGCTCACAGATAGAGATACACGCGCATGCGCGCGGGCTTTTTTCTAAAAAATGTTTTTTTTAATTCAAGGTGCCCTAAAACATATAATTCCGGTGAAATCTTGACATGAAGTTTTGGGTGGAATACAATAATTCCTCTTGCCTTCTATAGGTAAGAGGCACAGAAAGTAAAAAAGAAAATCAATGTGCAGTGCCCCAGTTATGAAAATGCGGAAAGTTTGAAACTTTAAATGTTGTGCATTGCTCATCAACTGTGGTTCCTTAATGATTTACATTAAAACTTTTCTTGAAAATAATACATGTATTTTTCATTTTAATTTTCTAAAACTCAATCAGTATTAGATTATTAAAGTCCTAAATGAAAAACTACGTTTGATAGCAGGAAAAGGCTGTTTAAATATCGTCAACCTTCGAAGAATGTACGAGTGCAATCATTAGATTCCGAAATTCCATAAATGCAATAAAATTACTTGATTTAAATTTAGCTGCCATCCCCTTGTGCAGCTATGCACCGATTCCAGCGCCCCTGCCATTTTTGCATCCTGGAAGTCTCGCTCTTGAAGGTGTTGAGCATCTGCTGCGATTCGCGTTAGATCTCATCCACCGCACCAAAGTGGCGACCCTTCAGCTTTAATTTCACCTTGGGAAACAAAAAGAAGTCGCAGAGGGCCAAATCTGGTGATTACGGGGGTGAAGAAGGACGACCACGTTGCTACGAGCACAAACTGTGAGCACGTTGTGGTCTTGGAGCATCCAACTTTTCTCTGCCCACAGTTGTGCTCGATTCCGACCAGTGTCCTCCCTGAGACGTCTCAAAACGTCACAGTAAAAAACGCATAGAAATCCTTAGCATGGCTTCCGTCGGAAGGAAAGTAAAGCCGGTGGTCCCGTGTCGTAGATTTATTGCACGTAAAAGAACCTCAAGCCTAATAAAGGCCTCTGAGAAAAATGTCCGCTCTTTCACATTCAATATACAGCATGAATCACCTAAAACTTGCTCCGCAAATATTTCGAAAATGGAAAGTGCTATTGATGTGCAGTTTTCGCAGCACTGATTCGTAGTCAGGGGCTCGTACATTTAGACTGTAAACAGATTTTAATAATATTGAGAAAGTGTATTTTTGAGCAAACATACAATTTTTTAAACGGAACAATGCCTAGTTATACCAAAAGAATAAAGGTAGGGTAAATTAGAATGTCAATGGTCTTTATTGCAGGATTCTAGTGCGAGGGTTTACGAGAAATCGTATTTTGAAAAGTTTCCACCCCGACAATTGTTTGTCCCATTCAACCTGCTTAGTTGCTAGGTACGATGTTGTTATGTTTGTTTTCATTGTGTTTTCTATTCATTGATTGCATTGATACTTTCTGGTCAGTTAGTTTCTGACAGTTCAAGCAGTAAGTCGTGAGTGGAGAATGGGGTTTACTAATGCAGAAAAGGCTGACATGCTCATTGTGTATCGAGAGTGTAGGAAGAATGCAGTTCGTTCCTGTACAGTGTATGCGGAAACGTATCCCAATAGACGTCAACCATCTCGGGAATTATTTATCAACCTCTTCAAACAATTACGTGAAAGTGGTACTGTAACGCCTAGAAAACGTAACAGAAACAAACAAGTGACTGGAGAAGAGGCAGAAATTAATGTTTTGGCTGCCGTTGCAGTAGATCCGAAAATTAGTTCCCGCACAATCGCACGTGGAAATGGCATAAGTCAGGCATTCTCCATCGACATAGGTTCCATCCCTATCACATCACTCTCCATCAAGAGCTGCATGGAAACGATTTTGAGAATAGTGTTAACTTTTTATATGGTACTTCAGATTCATCATGTATCTTGTTTAGTGATGAGGCAACATTTACTAATCATGGCCAGGTAAACCACAGAAACATGCACTATTGGTTTGTTGACAATCCCCGTGTATTAAGTTGCTCATTCAAGAGATCCTTGATTTCATTCATGAAATAAACGAATTGTTAAAAGAAATAGCAATAGAATTCTTGTAATTATTCAGGTTAATATATTTGATTTAGAAGCGTAAATTAATTTATAATCCTATTCATGCTCCTATTCAGGAATTTGAACATAATGAAATTAATATACCTCTAATTAAAGTTATTAAAAAGAGGATTTTTATCGAATTGTTGGACATTAGAAAAGAGTTGGCTTGGCAGGTGGAACGTCAGATTTAAACGTGTGGTGTGGGATAGTGAAGCATCAGCTCATAGGCCCTTTTTTCATAGAAGGAACAATGAACTCGCACAAGTATCGCAGCCTCCTGACAGACCATCTGCCACAGATGCTAGAATACGTTCCTTTGCAGACCAGGAGGAACCTGTGGTACCATAGTGCACGAAGTACTACAGCTTGTCTTAACGGATTGTTTCCAAATCGGAATGGACGAAGAGGGCCTTACCTTGACCGGCCCGTTCACCGAATCTGACCCCTTTAGACCTTTTTGCTGTGGGGAGCGCTGAAAAACACTGTCTACAAGGATGTACCAACTACACCAGACGATATCAAACGACGTATTACTGCTGCCTGCTCTGAAATTTCCGCTGAAATGTTAGAACGTGTGCAGCAGACTGGAAGCGTGTATAGAAGCTGCCGGTGGTCATTTTGAACACAACCTTTGAAGGGCTAAGTTCTCTTTACTTGTACGAATCCACATATGTGTTGTAATGTGTTGCTACCACAGGTTGTACAAGTGTCGGTGTGTAAAAGTTTCAGAATAAGATTTCTCGTAAACCACTTGCACTAGAATCTTGCAACAAACCCACTGCCTTTCTTATTTACCCTACCTTTATTCTGCTGATATAACTAGGCATTGTTCCATTTAAAAAATTGTATGTTTGCTCAAAAAATACACTTTCTCAATATTATTAAAATCTGTTTATAGGCTAAATGTACGCGCCCCTGACTACCAATCAATGCTGTGAAAACTGCACATCAATAGCACTTTCCATTTCCGAAATATTTGCGGTGCAAGTTTTTGGGTGATTCACCCTGTAGAAATAGATATAGATAGCTAAGGACCACAGCAGTTAAAGAGCGTCCATATATAAAAGTGAATTTAATTTTTTTTACAGTAAAAAACATCAATCACTCTTTGACCCGCAGAAATCAATTCACGGTACACAATCCCGTGAATGCCTAAAACAACAATGATCATGCTCTTGGTTGTCCTCCAGCGATGTTCTGCCATTTGTGAAACGTGAATGCCACTCAAAACATCTCGTCCGACTATTGCTGCATTCCCGTAAGCTTGTTTCAACATTCCACGGGTTTCGGTTGCCGATTTCCCGAGCTTCACACAGAATTTGATGTTTGCTCTCTGTTCCAGTTTCAAGTTCAATTGATTTCGCCCAGGTGAGCGTGCACGTGCTAGTGCAAACTTGTGTAATACAGGTATCAATGACGATATTACTTTGAAACTTTGTATACCTCTCTTCAAGGTTATTACTCGTCTGTGCTGTACTCGCAAATCAATCGCATGATCCCTTCGGTCACAGCAGACACAGTCCCAGAATTTAGTGATGCACTTCGTATTCTGACAAACTGTGAGAGAATTTTAGAAATGTGGCAGAAACGTGCGCGAAAAAGATTTCGAGAAAATAAAGTTCTAAAAATCTGATGTGTTGCATTGACATGACTTTCTCTGCTCACTCTTCTACAAACTATTCCTACAAAAGCTTATTATTCTTCTACTTCGCGTTCATACAGATAAACTTTCATTTCACATTTACGAAATTTCTTGTATGTATTAGGAGGATACAATAGGCTAAAGTGATTATCAGATTTTTAAATACCGGATCGCTATGTGATGTCTTTAAAATTCAATGCTCTTTGCATGGTCACGAGAAAAAAGTATCTAATAGCCACTTACCACTTAAAAATTCCAATCAGTAACAAAGAATATCTCCGAAATGCTTAATGCCACAAAAATTTTATTTATAAAGCATAAATATATGTTTCAATGAGATCTACAGTTTTTGTGTCGCAAGATTTTGTCTATCTCTTAAGATTTACCAATTATACAAACACATTCACAATGAAGATAATTTTACAGACTATACACAGCAAATTCAAGTTATAAATTTTGTCTTGCAAATATCTTAAATATATGGTATTTTAATCAAAACCATTAGGCCATTTTCAGAAAATTAAAACTAACTGAATTTTTACCACGTAAAGCATAGTTTCAAGTGGGCAGATTTTCTTGAAAATCTTCGTGCCACGTCCTTGGATGATGTTTGGTATCTTATTGAGTTTTCGTTTTTGAGTTATACTGTTCATAGATACACATGCACGAACATGTTTCTGATTTTTACATTATATACAACGCACAAAGTTGGTAGAAAGGATATTGCATTCCACCAAAAAAATCGATGTGGAAATTTCACTGAAAATGTATGTTTGTAGTCCCTGAACAAAAAAAAAGCATTTTTAGAAAAATATTCGTTTGTGTGTGTTTGTGAACAGCATAACTCATACGAAAAGTCGGATAAATGCAAAATTTGGTATTTAACTTCAGTATCTACCAAAGCTGCGACACGAAAATTTTCAGCAAAATGGGTGGGATGGGGGATCCCACCTTACATGAAACATTTTTTGAATTTTTTTTATTTTATAAAAAATGGCTCTTAACAAGTTTGATTAAAATACCATATATTAAAGATATTTAAAGGGCTAAAATTAATAACTTAAATTTGCTAGGAATAGCCTGTGAAGTATACTTCATTTGGAAGAGATTTTGTATAATCTTGTATAAACTTGGTAAACGTTAGTCGATTGAAGATAACATCGATAACGTACTACACAAACAATGTAGATCACTTTAAAGGGCACAATTTATCGCTCCCTGGAGGCTCGAAATGCCATTTTCATGACTTGTCGGAAACTCGGTTTCTGGGTGTTATATAGGTGCGAAAAACTTTTCTTTTTGTGGGATCAGCCATTTCCGAGATATCCGTTATTGATGGTTTGAATTGCTCAATTATTTATCATTCTTTTAAAGTCCTGTCGACATTCAGTTGTTTCTCGCGATTGCATGGAAACAGTGTGAAATTTTAAGGCCACCATATATCGTCTAGTTCCTCAACACTTGACTATCGCTACTTCCTTTGCATTTATAATCCAAAGGTTTGTCTGTATAAATAGAAGTAGATAGAAAAATGATCTTTCGCAAGAATAGCTTTTATAACCACTAATAAATGATAGAGGTTAGAGAAAGTCATGTGAATGTAACACATTTTGTTCAAGGAGTTCTCAAAACGTGTACTTCGGTGAAATCTCAATACTCAATCCTCCTCCATACCCCACATGTTGATGCAGTAATTTGTATCACAAATTACTTAAATGTAAATAATGATTGTAATAGGAATATGCATTTTTATGTGACATTGATTTGAGATGTTTATTGATTGTAATTATTGTTGAGAAGTAAGTTTATACTGCCTTACTGAAAGTGACAATAATAGCGTGCAATAATGCAGCGAGGGGGTGAGCTGTTTATCATTATTGGAAACGAGGAAGTTGCGTAATATAGGCGCGTTTTTCTTTTAGAATCTTCTGGAACATTTCCCTAGAGCATATGTATTCATAATTTTCATTGGATATAAAAATAGACGCTAATGTTGGCGCGTTTTATTAGCCAATTGCAGTTCAGTTATAATCTTTAGGCATATCTGGGTGAAGGAGTATAAAAAGAGTAGGTTAGAGGTAGACCCTGTCAGTTCATCAAAATTCTTTGTACACTACACGTCGCATTCCCGTCAGTTCGTCGAAAGTATTTGTACGGCACACTTCGGATATCAATTTGCAGGTTACGCGTAACAGAGTTATGAAAAATCTCAAGTGTTATAAAGTTAATTATACAAAAAGTTGAAGTACGCGAATTAAGAATTATCAGTAATGAAGTTATTATAACAGTTTCAGTTTGGCGAGTGTCAAGATCAATGTGTAAATGTGATAGTTAACGTGTTCGACAATAAAAGTGTAAAACAAATTTCTTCATCAGTGTTATTTTTGGATAAAAGATTCCTTTCCGTTTACACAACCTGTATAAAGAGAAGTGCTTGACCAAAAGGATAATAGCTAGCCGGAGGACAAAGAACCAAAATTAAATAAAATAACAGTAGCATTTTTTTAAACAAAAAAACTAATACTGCCGCAAATTGCTAACACCAGATGGAGCTAACAAACCTAACAAATGAATCACGTCACAAGATGGCTTCAACGCGTGAAGTAAACACAAATACACAAACATTATAAGTAATACACTCGCAATGTTCATTTAAAAGGCCAGAGAGGCAAAACTTCAATTCGTTCCTCATTCAACAACTATGTTTGAAGGGTTTTTTAATGAAAATGTTCACAAATTTATACCTTTTGGAATTGTAGAAAATTCAGTATCCAGCATCCCTAATGTCTCGAATTATGTAAGAATTGAAAGAAGGAAAGACCTCTACAGTAGAGAGTGAAGATTTTAAACTGTGTAATATATAGCAGGAAACTGTTACAGTAGAGATATGCCAACATTAATCTTCCAGAAACGACGTAGTCTTTTATTTTAGGCACTTTTCCTAGAGCAAACATTTCAGAAGCAACACATTAAAAATATGACATGGGAATCGGGAGCTAAGTTCAACATACTTTTGGCATGTTGCGCTGATACGGAGATTCTAGACGCAGCCAGGAGCGAAGGATAAAATGCAATATACCGAGCACACATACACACGTGTTCTTTTTATATCACGACTACGCGAGGATGTAATTTTGTTCTACAACGAAGAAAAGTGTCGTGTTGTGTGTTATTTTAGTACCCACGAAGATGGGACCTAGCGCGCCTCTACGGCATCTGCATGGCTACAGAACACTAATGATATTACACGCAATCGATTGGTGCTATGTTGAAAAATCCCATTCCAGAAAAGATGAGAACATCGAGAGGACAAAAAAAAATGCAGCGTATAGCACAAAAGAGAATGGTGATTAAAAGAACAGGAACAGTGTACGTCCCAACAGACTTGGGTTTGGTTCTCTAACAGGTCATTTGATGGGATAGCTTCTGGGTTATTTCCCGGGAGTATCGCTGCATGGTTCATAGACATACAGTGATGTGGCTCATTTTTACGTTGATTTAATTCCTCTTCTACTCCCCCATGACTTCGGTCACTGTGACGTAAGTGGTACAGTGCTGTTGTTTAGAGGGCTACCGTGGGTTGAGCAAAAAGTCTTCTTCTCTTTGTGTTAGACGCAGTCACCTGTTCCGTTGGTGAATCACGCCCTCCTTCCAGCTTCTTTTTGGGCATCGTGGACTTCTTTTCCCTTGTGGGGGTTTGTTGTATTATCTCCGCTCACTGTTGTTTTAGTTAAGTAGTCCTGCCGCTTTAATTAGGGGCAGTAGTTTATTAAAAAAGTGTTTGTTTTCAGGAAACTCATCATTTGGGTTTATCAGACCTAACAGTTCATATGTTTTTCTGCCCAGTATTCAGATTTGAAGATTAGGTGAGAGGCAGTTTCGTTTTTGTTGCATAGCCTGTATACTGGTTCATCTCTAAAGACACCCATACTGCCCCTTACTATTCGTGCAATTCGTTCCTCCGACATCCTGGATACATATTGATTCCATTCTTACGGAGGGGGATGGCTCTGTAGTCCGCATTCGGGAGGTCCTGGCGACCCATAGGTTTTTCGTGGTTTCTCCGGGTCGACAGGCGAATGTTGGGATGGTTCATCTTCTACCGCGACTCTCCTCCTTCTCATTTCCTGTACCCATCCTCTTCCTTTTGATCTGTTCAAGGTGTATAGGACCAGGCGACAGGTTTGGGGGGTTGCGTCTGGGTGGTGCGCTATGTAGAGGTTTCTTTCCTGGCATCGCTACGGGAACTACGTACTTAGGCTTCACCTCCGAATGGGCTCCTCCCCGAGGGGAAGTGCCGAGGCTCGGTGGCTTGGGGACAGAACCGGGCGGCGTCAGATGTGTTCAATCTGAAAACATTAGGGACCCCTTGTGCTCTTGTCGCCCTACGGGTCTTTCCCCTGCCGAGGATAGGAGTATAAGGGACCAACTGACCTGTGTGCGCTGCTCTGGTTTCGGGGAGGGGCCCTCTGTACGCTCGTACCTTTACCTTCGTCATTCCAAACTTTCTTCCTTCTTGCAACCCAGTCTATCACTGGCTGGATCTTACATATCTCTCTACATTTCTTACTCGGTCAAACAACGTCTTTCCAGTTATTTTTCTCAGTACACTAATCTCGGCTGTTTCCATCATTCGTTTTGTATTCTCGTGGTCACTGCCCTTGTTTCTAAGGCATAAGTTCATTACTGGTCGAACAATCGCTTTATAAACTTTGGCTTTTGTTTCTTTTCTCTTGTACTTATTTCTGTACACCAAGTCATTAATGCAGCCAATAGTTTTGCTACTTTTGAAAGTTTATGGTTCATTTCTTGAATTAAATTTCCTTCGTTTATAACATTAACACTCATAATTTTATTTGCAACTTTTAATTTGCATCGCAGCGGTCTTACTAATAGTTAATGCTTTTCTTTTGTTAATCCAGATTTCATGTTAAAATTCTGGCATTTAATATAGAATTGGTACAAAAGTCGTGCAGGTTGTCCTCAGTGTCAGCCACGAGCGCAATATCATCTACTTAACTGACCATGCTAATCTCTTTGTCTCTCATAGTGTATCCAAGTTCATGGTTTATTTCATTTATAATTACATCCATTACAATACTAAGTAGAAGTGGACTTACTCTACGTTAATTTTATCAGAGAATTTACAAACTTATTTGTTATCTGTTATGCTACTGTTGCTTAATGTTGCCAACTAAGCACCAATGTTCTTTACGCCATAATTAAGTACATACCCGTAGCGTATTCCAAGGATGTACAACGAAGGTTTTCACAGAATTCTTCCCTTCACGAGTTAGCTCTAATGTGAAAAACTTTTCATTACTTTCTATTCCCTCAAAAACGACCATTTGTTACTTCCTCTACTACGTATAGTAAGTAGGGGAAGTATTGTATTCCACCCAAAAACTCGATATCGAGATTTCACCGGAAATACATGTTTTGAGATTCCCCGAATCCAAAAAAAGCATTTTTGGAAACGTGTCCGTGTGTGTCTGTGAACAGCATAATTCAGAAACGAACAGTCGGATAAACTTGTATTTAGGTTCAGTATTTTCCAGAGATGCGACACGAAGGTTTTCAAGAAAATCCCCCACCCCAGATTACCCTTTACATGGAACATTTTTCGAAAACTTTAATTTTCTCAAAAATGGCTCTAACGATTTTGATTAAAATATTATATGTTTAAGATATTTTCATGACAAAATGTATATCTTAAAGTTTCTGGGAATGTCTCCAAAAGTATTCTTCATTGTGAACGACTTTTGTATAACTGGTAAACCATAAGAGATAGACAAAATTTTACTACACAAAAAATGTAGATCGCGTTAAAATACTCAATTTATGTCATATACACTTTTTTGTTGTTGAGTGAACCATTTTCGAGATATTGCTTGTTATTCCCTTAAATTTTCCAATACTTATACTTTTTCTCAAATTGGTTATTCTTTTTTTGTCCTGGACATGCAAAGAGAATGGAATGCTCCACATAGCAACCAGCTCTTAAAATATTTGACTATCGCTTAAAGCCTAGCAATTCCCCTTGCATCTACAAGAAAATTAGCAATAAGATTAACATCTCAATTAACATGAAGCATATGGAGAAGTAGCATTTGTAAAAATAGTTTGTACAGGAGTAGGGAAAGTCATGTGAGTGTAACACATCAGATTTTTTTTAATATGTTTGGGATACTGACTGAAAAATAAATAAATATTTAATCTCAATGGCCTGTGAGGTCCTAGCATTGTAGTTGAATATTATATAATTGTATAAATTTGGTAACCATAAAAGTCATTTAAATACAAGTTTTTGCTAATTTATTTAATTTTTCTTTGTAGTTTCGGCCGTTGTAGAAATATTCAGTGCTGTATATTTACGTTTTCCAAAGTGTAAGTGATTCATTTGAAGGTGCATGTTTAGAATTATTATCTTTATTTTGCTGCACAAGAGTCCTTTACTGCAACCTATGATATAGACAAAGAATTTACATATCAGGAGCGGCCCCCAAAACAGCGGCAGAACACCACATAACCTTTTATTCAGTGAAGCTGAACTAAATCACATCAGTGAAGTGAGAGGAGAACTGAACTATATCACATTAATAAAATTACAGTGAAAAGCTGACGTCACAGTATCGAAGGATTTGTGTAACTTAAAGGAGGATTGAACTAAATTTTTAAAGAATTCTAAGAATAAAGTATAAACAAATATGAGCGCATTGTTGAAAACCTCGTCGATCTACGATTTCTAGTTTTCATTCTGGAAGCATTTTTATGTTTCATTATCACCTTACGGTGACTCACGAGGCTGGGAGCTTGGCACTCTACTTATTGTCACTTGTAATTACAGTTCAGAAACTTAGAAAACTCTTAGGAGGGGTAACTCACCTAGTCCTGTATGCCCCCACTCTAACTGCCTTGCGTGGGTGCAGCGGTGCAGCGGGTGTGAAAACAAATGTTTGCAAATAACCAGCGATAGTACTTCTTAGACATGCTGTATTATCATAGGATATCTTCCAAAAGTTAAATCACGCTTTTTAGGATATTTCATAGCTTTCACTCCTCCAACTATCTCTTCTCGCTGATTGATTTTCATAATACGGATTATTTCAATTGAAGTTTTACAAAAAGACTAGCTGTTGTATTGTTTTTACAGAGAGACCAATCACTCACCATCATCATCTCGAAGCTGTGCTCTTTAACATATCTGTTACAGAACTGGAATTCTTATTTTAGTTTTTGGGGTATCACAATGTAAAATAGGTTCTAATTAAATGTTTCTACACAATAAAAGTGTTGTGTTCACAGCAGTGATGTGACACTTGTTTCCCGCATATCAGCCCACTTTCTCTTTAAGACACCTCATTGGCTAACTCAATAGCCAAAGGCAAAAGGCGGTAGAGTTGGGGCGATTTATCCCTCCTGAATGCTTGCGCAGCCCGTAAACCGAGGGATTTTACTAAGTTGTTATACTATAGCTAGCCTTGCATTGAATTTAATTCCTGTTGTGATTTTGTGATTGCAGGACAGTTTTCCTTTCTGAGTGTCCTGTGAGGTCAAGAATGCCTGCGTGCGGTGCTTATGGTTGAGCAGATGATTCCGGCGTAAACAGAAATATTAGCTATTATTCATTCATTGATAGAGATAAGAATCGACTTCTGTGCTATGGAACGACAATTTTTGCACCAAACAAAAATGCTAGTGTATGTGAAATTCATTTCAAAGAAAGTGATCTTAATGAGGCTATAAACATAAGAATAATTTTTTTTCGAGTGGAGGAGAAAATGATTTAATCACTGACCTCAGCCCCGATGGGAGTCGGGACTGAGAATGTGGGACTATCCGGACGTCGGCATACCGACTAAAAACTCCTTCACCGGATTGAAAGGAGAAGGTTTGCTGCGGTACCGCCTAAAGCACCCGCGCATTCCAAGGTGATGGTTAAAACTGGGCCGCAGTGCGGTCGCCAGGGAGTGAGGAGTTATTGCCGGGAGACAGACTTGACCAAGGCCCAGTCTGCCCCCGCAGCGAAATCAAGGTGAGGATAGTAGGAGTTTAAGGTGATGCTGTAGAAGTAATGTCGCTTCAGCGTGTAGCATTCTTGTAGGTGGTTGTATTCGTGGAGGTGTAAGAAGTTCTTTCTGGTGAAGTCGTTGGTGTTTGTTGGCTGTTGAATCTTGCGAGTGTCTCGTTAACTATGTTGTGGTGTGAGTATTCGCCCTTGTGAAGCCGAGTGTAGTCCTCAAAGAAGCGCAGGTTGTGACGGGCCCGCTCACTCCGAGGAGAACATCCATGGAAGAGTTGTCTGCTGAGTTGTTAGTTGATGGCGAAGACTGCTGCGGTGTTGTGATGGCTGAGGATGTTATGTAGTTCTGTTACACGCTTCTCCAAAGATTGGAGGAGCGTGTGGAGTTGGTTCAGCTTAGCGGTGTTTCGAGTTGCTAGAGTGTGCAGGCCTTGTGGTGTGGCTTCCAATTGGTTGTTCCGGCGGAGACGAACTTCGGCTTGTTCTTCATTGTTAGCTGTGATGCGTCGAATTTCCTCGTCCATGTTGCCAAGGCGACCGTCTAAGTTTAGGATCTCAGAGAGTAGTTCCTGGTGTCTGGGTGAAAGCGCTGTGGAATTAACTCTGGATGGAGGCGGCTGCTGTGGTGGTTGCCTGTAGAGGGAAGAGCCTGAGAGTGCGCTGGTGCGCCTGATGTAGGCTGTGGCGCAGTTCTGTTTCGGCGTGGATATAGTGGGCACTGTGCCTGGCCTGTATCCAGAAATTCAAAAGCCCCAGATTGGAAGATAATGTGGTGCCTTCGAAATTTTTAAGAGGACCATTTTGTTAAGTGAAAGCAAGTGCTATAGCTAGTCCATAATTCAGTAAGAAATTCTCAGAAAGAAAGTGAAGTTACACAGGTTTCTGAGTCCTTACACTTGGAGTTAAAGATTAATGCTGAAATACTGTGCGCGCTGAGAACTGAAATTTTTAGTGCTATAAACGGTGTTAATACAAACCAAAGTTTGACTGGTGAGGAAGGCGAATCTTCAGCTTAAATAATGAAGATTAAAAACCAAACGAGTATTTGAGAAAATCCAGTGAAGATGAAAAAGAAAATTGTATGTCCAGAAAATATTCTTTTGTACGTGTAAATGCTCTCCTTGCACTATTCAGTATTGGCCACTTGCGTGGTGGGCCTGTTACAGAAAGAAAATGTAACACGCGAGGGTCATTAATGCGAACTATAATTAATTGTGTGAATAGGCAGATTAGTGGTGCTCTGGTGGCGAAAGTGACTCATTAAAATCACTTTCTCTAAAATGAATTCCACATACTCTAGCACTTTTGGTTGCCATAAAGTGTTTGCGTTTCATAGCACAAAAGTCGATTCTTATCTTTACCAGGAAATGAGTAATAACCAATATTTCTTTTTACCCGGAATTATTTCACAACTATAAGCACCGCACGCAGGCATTCTTGACCTTACACCTCGCAGGGCACTAGGAAAAAAACTGTCCTACAACCACAAAATCACAACAGGAATAAACTGCAACACAAGACTGACTATAGTGCAACAACTTAATAAATATTCCTCAGTCTGCGGACTGCGCGAGTATTCAGGAGGGGTAAATTGCCCCCACTCTGCTTGTCTTTTGCCTATAGCTATTGAGTTATCCAATGAGGTGTCTTAAAGAATAAGTAGGCTGATACGAGGGAAACAAGTGTCGCGTCACTGTTGTGAACACAGCAATTTTATAGTGTGAAAAAAATTAATAGGATCTTGTTTACATTGTGACAACTCAAAAACTGAAATCCTCATTCCAGAATGATTTTAGTGCTTTTTAATTTCCAGAGGTACTTAAAGAGCAGAATTTCGGGATGGTGATGATTATGATGATACTGATGATGTGTGATTCGTCTCACTGTAAAAAATTAAAGCCGCTAGATTTCTTTGTAAACCTTCAATTGAGATAATTTGTATTATGAAAATCAATCAGCGAGGAACGTTTTTCCTTGTAGAGATAGATGGGAGAGTGAACGATACGAAATACCCTAAAAAGTGTTAATTAACTTTTGGAAGATATCCCATAATATCGCATGTGAAATGCTATCGCTAGTTATATGCAAACGTTTGTTTTACACCCGCTGCACCTTGCTCTTTGCGTGGCCTATCAAAGCAATCCACAAACACCCATTTTTGTTGCAGTACTTTAGTCCTGTCTCTACAGTTGGATAGTTGGATAGTTAAAACGTTGGTCTGAGTAATTGATAAACGATTTTGTGAGATTAAATAAAATAAAACACGGGCTAGGTGTGGTGCTCAAGCAGCGACTCGCAGGCATGCCCGTCCAAGGCAGTTAGAGAGGAGGAATACATGACCAGGTGAGTTACCCCCGCCCACGGTTTTCTCTAATTTTCTGAACTATAATACAGGTGACAATGAGTAGTGTTCCGCAATCCCAGCCTGATGACGTCACCGCGAGGTGAGCATTAAACCTAAAACTGCTTCTAGAATGAAAACGAGAAGTCGTAGAACGACGCGGTTTTCAACAATCGGCTCAGATTTATTTATATTTTATTGTTAGATGACTTTAAAAATTTATTTCAGTCCTCCTTTAAATGTCCAGTGAGTATTTTTTTTGTGAAACTTAAAGGATTTCTACTGTTTTACGCGGACAGGTTCCCAGCCTGCCGCGCAATACCCAACTTGGGGGACTAGTATCTGTAACAGAGATTTACTCCCAAGTCAGACACTTTCATTACATCTACGCACTTCTGAAATACTAAAAGAAGAGCCATAGGTGGCGAAACTGAAACAGGCATGCAGCATAATCCTGGGCGGATAGAAAAAGAAGAAGAAGAAGAAGAAGAAGAAGAAGAAAGGGAAACAAATCTTTTGGGATTTGTTAATAGATTGCACAATACTGTAGCATTATCTTCCTCGTCACTGTTCTTTATGGTATCTAGAATGTGTGTACTTTTGAAAGGCGCTTCTGGAGTTCATTTTTTCTTGACCTACTTAGAAGTTTTACAACCTTTCAAAGTTTGTTTTCCGAAGAGGTAACTTTGCTACCTCAGATAGCGTGTTCATTATAGTTTGGTATTGATTTCAACTAATTATCACTCCTCCAGACCTTAATGATCTTTTCAAACCAGTTCGATAAAACTTCCGCAGTAAATGAGCTTTTTTTTATATTCCCAAGAACACCGAGTACAATCTTTGTAGAAAATTAAAGAAGAGAAAAATAACAGTAATACAAAAAATAGCTACTACACTTTAGTGATTCTTAGGCAGTAAGGCCCAATCTCCAGCAGAGATATGGGAATTAAAATTGTTAGCAACTTTTAACCTATTATTCTCACAGCTCCTACATTATTAAATTACGTAATACCTTCACATAACATTATTACACATGGATACAATAATATAAGCATATACAATGGCTGTAATATACACTTTTTATATATTGTTAAATACACATATTGCTTTAAGGCGGGCTGTTACCGAATTATATATATATATATATATATATATATATATATATATATATATAACCCAATTAGACTGAAATCATTTTAGTGTTAAAAACGCTGCCTCAAGGAAGTAATGATAAAGCACTTACTCCTCACATAAGATAACTGATTCCAAATGACCACAACTCCTGTAGAAGCACTGCAGTATTCAGTGTTCACGTTAATGGCTAGGAGAACAACACAGAAAAGTGATGTAATTTCTACAACAACTTGTGGATGTTCAGTAGCAGACGGAAATGCGAGATATGCAGCGTAACTAGCATTCCATCAACTCTTAGAACTTGTCTAATGCTTGCAATTAGTCTGTACAATTGACCCGAATAGCAAAGTTTGAGAGCACTTAGTGCACAGGAAAGGGAACAACAGAGCCTTGCCTGAAAGCCCTACTTACTACAAAACACACAAACTATATTACTAACAGTAAAAAGATTTAAATTTACATTTTATTGGTCTTACTTCCTCGATGTAAGGGTTACCAATAAGGACAAAGTAATCTAAACACAAATGTGATCGAAGAATATGAAATAATAGATAGACAGTTGAGGTATCTTTATTGGTTTGAAATTATTGAAGTTATTTCACAAGTATTTTTTGCATGGGTCATTGACCGTAGATGCATATTTAAGATACAATAGGCTGACAAAATACACAACAGAGAAAGAATACACAAAAAAGGAACAAGAAAAAGGGAAATAGAGATATATTACCTTTGTCTAACTGAACAAATTTGACCTAGCTTCGCGCACATTAGCCAAAAAGTTGCCCATGTTTTGCCAGTTCCTCTGGTCAGCCAGTAGATCCCAACATGCCAATCTCTTTCTTAACGGACTTAAGAATTTTTCTTTGAGTTTAATCGTTCGCTGGTTCTCCCACTGTGCACATTCCGCCAAAATATCTACCCAGTCCTCATCCAAATCACAGAATGGGCAGATTCTCCTGCCAGAATCGTCAATAATTTTCTGTGCCCTCCAGCCCCCAGTCTAAGCCATGCCATTGCTGATCTTTCCTTTCTTCCTAAATTAAGTATATATGCCTCTTTATCCCAGTTCAATTTTATTTCATTTGCTAGACTTAGAGAAGGTTTAATTTTACAATCCGATTCCATTTCCTGTTGGTTGATGTCTCTTAGTCTTCTTTTAACATCTTTCCATATGTTTTTGACATTTGTTTCAGCTCTTAGCAATACTGACCCCATTCCTATTCTCCTCAAACCCCTTTCCAAATCAGCTGCCCAAAACTTAAGAGACAGGTTTTCTCGCTGGTATTTATAACATTTGGATCGTATGAAATAATACATAATGCTGAGTATATAGCACTGCCGAATTCAAGCTAAGTATATAAACGGTTTCTCAGAATATAAATGGAGTATTTAATGGCTGTCAAAGCTGCAGTGTTTAGCAGAGGATTATCAAGATTAACATTTTTCCAAAAAGTAGCGTGTTGTAGCGTATGTGTGAGCATTGTCGTGACGGACACATTACTGCTGTGTAGAATGACATTATTGAACTAATTATTTCGTTTGTGAGTTGCATTCTTGTCCGGCGCGGCATTTCCCTCTACCTTCCTAGTTCAGGAGGCGTGAAGGCAAGTTGTGGGACGAGCGTCTTTGTGGCGTCACCAGTAGCGTCAGTCGAGTGGATATCTTCAGAGTGTGTGATTGTATGTAGGAATGCGTGTTGTCGTGTGTGTGCGTGGGGCATCTCCCCCAATGTTTGTCTGTAAACGTTTGGAAATTATGTAGCTGTACTAAGGTAACCTTATAATAAACCAGAGTTAAATTTGAATATATATGTATTGTGTTATAAATATCCCACTCCTGCTTTAGATTTGTGCAGCAAGTTTCTGGTATCTCTCGTTTGCCTCTGTAGCTACATCTCCCAATGTTTATGCCGGGGTAACTAAATTTAATATTTTAGCTGCAAAACATTTTGGCCTCACCCCGGTGTATAACATTTTATAACTTAATGTAATCTATATTTACAAAACTTCATACATAAAGCTGACAATTCAGGATTTAAACTCCGTTATTGAAATGGTATCGTTGTTTGTTTGATAGATTGTTTTGTTTTTATAAAATGTTGTAAAAGATGCACAAATAATTATATTTATACTATTCTTCCATTTACACCCCCCAGGGGTTTACTTCAGTAAATACGGAACTGGCGTTCCCGGGGCCCCGAGCCACCGGTCCTCCAGGTTTGGGGGGTTGGGTTAGGGCCAACAGCCTTGCCCCTAAAACTGCATTGTCCTCCATCCTTTGTGTGTGGACAGCCGTTTTAGAAAAGTTCGACAGTCGCTGATTTGAAGGGTAAATTAGAACTTCTGAATGCAGATACTGCGGCAACAATGAAACTACAGGTGTACAGCAAAGACAACAGTCTTGCTGCCAAGCTAGATGATGACAATGACCTGCTCGGATCCCATTCGGTGGAGAACGATATGCAACCGCATGTAATTGATGTTTGTTTTACGTAATGAAATGGAAGAGTTTTCGAAAGTAGACAAGTTTGAAATTTGGAAGAATGAAGAATAAAAACTAAAACTGGAAGAATATGCTAAACAAGAAGACATACTTAGAGCGTATGCTCGTAATCGCCTGGGAAGATACAATGTGGACGAAATGTAAAAACGAAAATCAGAGAATGAGAAAAACCCCCTAAGAGAGGAGATAAGGCTGCAGCAAAAATTGATGTTTGTTGTCTAGTGAGAGTACCCGGGCATCCAACAAGGAGAGCTACAGTAAAATATGTAGGTTGTGTGGAATTCAATCTAGGCTAGTGGACTGGTGTCAAGTATGGTGAGCCTGCGGGAAAGACTGATGGGAGTGTTGATGGGAACAATCCTTGGACTGCCCGCCGAAGTATGGTGGACTAGTTAGGCTTGTGTATGTTGAAATTGCAGATTTTCTAGTAGAAAATTTTGAGTTGGAAGGACTTTAATAACCCAGTGTTTTTACTCGTTATAGTCTATTATTCTATTACCACCATCACCACCATCTTCCATTTACTAATTGCGTTGTCAATATAGAATAATAAGATCAATATTATTACAACGTATAGTACATAAATTAAGTCAAATTGAAAGAATATATGTTGAAAATAAGTACAAGCAAAACAAAAGCGATTACCCATCAGGTTAAACACCCTGTGCGCTGAGAAATAATAATAGAAAATAAAATACTGGAACAAGTAAGTAATATAAGCTTGAATAAAGACAGGGATATTGAAAATAAACTGAATAACTTTCAGTTAATTTGTGGAACAATAAATAGGATTCTTCAAAATAAAACCAGAAAAGATACAAAATTAAAATTTTATAAGTAATGACTGTACCAATGTTAATGCTCGGAAATAAAACTGGATATCAAAATAAGACACAGTCAGCGGAAATGAATTTTCTCCGGAGAGTGAAAGGATGCACAATAATGGATTTGATACGAAATTAAACTATACTAAAGAAGTATATATATGACTTAAATAAAAAAATAAGAGTAAGTATAAAGACAATTGGATAGCCCACCTATCTTGACTAAGTACTGAAAGAATCCCAGCATTGGTGAATAGCTATCGCCCTCAAGGTTGCGTCAGTCCTCGCCTCTCTATGCTTCGAAGACAGCGCCGTTGATAGCAGTCCCGGGTTCGATGCCCATTCGGATTGGAGTCGAACGCGGTGTAGTGGAAGATACCGAAGTAATGGTAAAATTCAGTATACCTGCTTTCCCCATCCGACGTGGCTTCGTCTTGTTGTCCTGGCTGATTGATTTAATTGTGCGGTAATTATCGCTGTTGACCTGGCTAGTTGTTCTCAGCGGAGATGTCTGCATGGACTTTGCCTATCAGGATTGCTAATAAGCTCGTCGATCTCAGTTGTGGTCCAAAGGAGCTCAAAGATGAAATCACTCCTCATCATAATGTTGGGTTTATCGCTATTTATTGTCACTTCACTCTAATACTACATAATGTTCCTGATTACTTATCACTTTATATATAACACCATTTGCGCGCCAACTTTGTTTGACGGAGAAGCGTGGATTCCTCGTGTGTATCTACAAGTCAACTCTCAATTTTTGTGGTAAATCTCGACTATTTAAGGACCACGTTATTTACTCCCACCTAAAATTTTGGGATCTGATGTCTCATTGGATGAATTTACGGGTTCTCTCAGCGTGGCTAAATATTATTTAATTTATATAGATTCCTATTGACTAGTTTGTATATATCATGTGACCTTTTTCCCGGGCTTCTCTTGGTAAACTGCCGTTCTGTGTTATTTTCCTTCACTCCATACTTCCGGAGCCGAGAAAAAAAGTCATAAAACCTTACCCTTCGATTCTAACACAAAAGATCCCATTTTCGCTGCACATGCAAACAGAATATTTCTACCCTAACTGCAGAGTTCAAGACATTCTAAACTTAGTTAAACAGGAACATTATGTACACGACAAATATTACATTAATCAAAATACTATTTACATGGTGTTCACATTGTACACATATATCATTTATGTATCAAATTAAACACTAAATAAGTTAGCACATAATAAAATTAATTCGGGTACATTCTGTCCAAAGGTAGAAGATATGTTGGACGTCCGAGGAACAGATGATGTGAAGTCGAAACAGGCAAGAAGTCCTAATCCTTGCAAGGATAATGATTATGATATATTATACCTTCTCTGAGGGATAGGTATAATTTTGAATAATAACTTAAATGTTGCGGAAGTTACCATAACACAAATTAAAAAATGTAGAGCCTGTAGCAGATGCAGACGGTAGGTCTTTCTCGGGTACGTTTTCTTGACACCTTCCACAGGGCCATTGTTGGATTGCTAGTTCTCGGCCCGCCCACCACACACATTTTTTAGGTCTGCGCGTGAAAGCCGTTCTGGCTCCTCCACATTCTCATCTGCCACACGCGGTCATCAGGTGGTCTTTCCCTTAGAGAGACGTTTAGATCTAGTTTTACTACTTCGGTGATGTTACCAGAAGGGGGGTTAAGATCAAACATTCGCCTACACTCCCGCTGAAATGTAACCACTAAATCTTGTTTTATGAAGTCCAAGATACAAAAAGCCTTTTGCACGTGAGTTGCCAGGTTTTGTTTATTTCATTGCTATGGCTACAAAATAAAAGAAAAATATCAGCGTGTGTAGAATTCACATTTACTCTTCACCTTAAATTATAATTCAAAATTGTTGTAATTCAAAGTTTAAAAACCTCTATAATCATTTGTGAAGACCCTTTATATACCTATGTAGGTACTAATGTTATAAAGACAAAAAAATATTATGTGACACACTCACATGACCTTCTATTCTCTCTATCGTTTATTAGTGGTATACAAACTAATCTTACTAAAGCTTATCTTTTATTCTACTTAATTTAGTCCAAATAAACTATTGCAGAAATAGTCGCATTACAAATTTCGTTATAGATACTAAGAGAATAGCGATAGTCAAATGTTTAAGAACTGGACGCTATATGCTGGCCTTAAAATTCCATGCTGTTTCCATGCAATCGCGACAAACAACTGAATGTTGACAAGAGTTCAAGACAGTGACCAAATAATACGCAATTCGAACCATTAATAGCGGATATCTCAGAAATGCCATGTGCCATAAAAAATTATTTTAAGTAAATTGTGTATTTTAAGGAGATCTACATTTTTTATAATATGTTTTAGTCTATCACTTAACGTTTACCAGTCAAAAAATTGTAGAAAATTCCTTCCCAATGAAGTGGACTTCAAGGCTATTCCCAAAAATTCAAAATATAAATTTTATATGCAACATAAATATATTTACTATATGGTATTTTAATCAAAGTCGTTACATCCATTTTTTAGAAAATAAAAAATTACGAAAAGTCTTCCATGTAAAGGGTAAGGGGATTTTCTTGAAAATCTTCGTGTCGTAACTTTGGCAAGTACTGAACCCAAATACGAAGTTTGGTACTTAATCCGAATTTTCGTTTTTAAGTTGTGCCATACACATAGGCGTACACACACGCATGGAGCTTTTTCTAAAAATGCTTTTTGGTCTTGTATTCAGAGGACCTCAAAAGATGTATTTCCAGTGAAATCTCTATATCGAATTTTTGGGGTGGAATGCAATAAAGTAATGAGTAAAACGTAGTGAGTGAAAAAGTATTGCGATTTACCTCAAAGGTAATGGAAACAAGAAATTTAAATAATTGCATAAAGTTTTACAGGATACCTCGAAAAAGGTGTGTTACGGGGAGTAACTTTTTACTTTTCCTACCACGTAGGTAGTAAGTAGAGAAGGTATTGGATTCCATCAAAATATTCGATACGGAGATCTCACTGGAAATACATGTTTTGAACCCCCTGAATCCAAAAAGGCATTTTTACTTTCTCTACTACGTATAGCAAGTAGGGGAAGTTTTGTATTCCACCCAAAAATTCGATACCGAGATTTCACCGGAAATGCATGTTTTGAGACGGCCTGAATCCAAAAAAAGCATTTGTGGAAACATGTACGTGTGTGTCTGTGAACAGCATGACTCAGAAACGAAGAGTCGGATAAACACCAAACTTGATATTTAGGTTCAGTATCTTCCAGAGATGCGACACGAAGGTTTTCAAGAAAATTCCCCCACCCGAGATTATCCTTTACATGGAACATTTTTCGAAAATTTTAATTTCCCAAAAATGGCTCTTAACGGTTGTGATTAAAATATTATATGTTTAAAATGTTTTCCTGAAAAATGAAATGTATATCTTGAATTTTCTGGGAATGTCTCCAAAAGTATTCTTCATTGTGAACGACTTTTGAATAACTGGTAAACCATAAGAGATAGACAAAAGTTTACTACACACAAAATGTAGATCGCGTTAAAATACACAATTTATGTCATATACATTTTTTTTGGTCGAGTGAACCATTTTCGAGATACTGCTTGTTATTCCCTTAAATTTTCCAATACTTATACTTTTTCTCAAATGGAAATTCGTTATTCATTTTTCTTTTGTCCTGGTAATGCAAAGAGAATGGAATACTCCACATAGCAACCAGCTCTTAAAATATTTGACTATCGCTTAAAGTCTACCAATTCCCCTTGCATCTACAAGAATTAGCAATAAGTTTGACATCTCGATTAACATGAAGCATATGGAGAATAAGCGTTTGTAAAAATAGTTTGTACAAGAGTAGAGAAAGTCATGTGAGTGTAACACAACAGATTTTTAGGAAAAGGTTGTGTGTATTTCTGTTTCTCTCCTTCTCTTTCTCTCTGTCTGTCTGTCTGTGTGTATGTGTCTGTGAACAGCATAACTCAAAAACAAAAAAGTTTGATAAATACCAAACTTAGTATTAGGTCCAGCATCCTATAAATATGCGACATGAAGAAAATCCCACACTCCAAGTTACCAAAGTTTGATTTTCTAAAACAAAAATTGCTGTAACGTCTTTGATTAAAATATTGTTCCTGTATTAAGGATATTTACATAGCAAATGAAATGTATATCTTGAAATTTCGGGGTATGGCCTGTAAAGTTACCTTCATTCGGAAGGAATGTTGTATAATTTTGTATAACTTGTAAACATTAAGCGATAAACGAAAACGTACTACACAAAAAAATGTACCTCTCTTTAAAACCCACAATATATTTCATATAACGTTTTTGTGGCATCAGCCATTTCCGAGATATCCGTTGTTACTGCTTCGATTTGTTCAATACTTTGTCATCCTTTTTAAGCCCCATTGAATTTTAGTTGTTTCCCGCGGTGTCGTGGATGTCAATAAGCGATAGAGGAGAGAGAATGTCATGTGAATGTAACACATCAGATTTGTTTTTGTTTCATTTGTACAGCCTGTGGTCATATCGGGGGCTTTGGTTTGAGAAACCACTTACTGGTAGTATCTTGTAGCAGTGTTAGCACTCATTCTTATTACACAGGCGGTAGACACTGATGATATGTAAAATAAAATGATATTTGGGAAAAGAATTTTGGGAAGGAAACTTTTCAGGCCTGAGTTTAGGGCAGGTACGTATCTCCCCGGCATTTATCATTATGAGGTCTGAGCAAAACCTGACAGAAAAGGCTTTCAGGGAGATGAACCGCGGTTCTTACCTTCGCGAACTTAGGGATGGATTTTTACTTTCTGAATTGTAGAGTTGTTTGTAACATTGGTTTTTCTGTTGATTAGCCTTTACGATCACCACACTCGCATTCACTCCCACATTCATTCTAACGTACTCTACGGATAATAAGGAATGTTTCTGTACAAAGAAAAATTTGATGTGATACATTCACATGACTTTCTCTACCCTCTATCTTTTATTAGTGGGTATACAGACTATTCTTACTAAAGTTTATTTTTCTGTCTACTACATTTTAATCCAAATAAACCTTTGTGAAATAGCTACATTAAACATTTCGTTATAGATACAAAGGTAACAGCGAGAGTCAAAATGTTTAAGAGCTGGAGGCTATATGCTGACCTTGAAATTCCATGCTGTTTCCATGCAATCGCCAGAAATAAATGAATGTTAACAGGACTTAAGGCAATGACCACGAAATGAACAATTCGAACCTTTAATAACGCATATCTCAGAAATGACTTATGCCACAAAAAACTTATTTGAAATAAATTGTGTGTTTTAAAGAAATCTACATTTTTTTGTGTAGTACGTTTTCTTCTCTCGCTTACGGTTTACCAGTTATAAAAACGTATATACAAAATTTCATCCAAATGAAGTGAACTTTACAGGCTATTCCCAGGAAACTCAAGATATAAAATTTATTTGTAATATAAATATATTTAATATGTTATTTTAATCAAAATCATTAGACCCATTTTATAGAAAATAAAAAAATTCGAAAAATCTTCCATATATTCTAGGGTGGGGGATTTTCTTGAAAGTCTTAGTGAAGTATCTTTGGAAGGTACTAAACCTGAATATAAAGTTAGGTATTTATCCGGCTTTTCGTTTTTGAATTATGTTGCTCACAGACACACACAGGGACCTTTTTGAGAAATTGCTCTTTTTTATTCAGGGGATCTCAAAACATGTATTTCCGGTGAAATCTCGGTATCGAATTTTTGGGTGGAATACCCTGCTTATATGGATTGGATGGATGGGATGGGGTACCTTCTCTCACTACAGGGTAGTTAAATTATATTCGAACCCACTCGCGGCCTCTCTCTACTGCGCGAGACAGCCGGAAAAATTACGCCGGCAGAGGCACAATGCTTTCTCTAAGTTCCTCTAGTGTGCAAGGATTGTAACGATACACTTTGTCTTTTGAATAACCCCATAAATAAAAATCAAAACTCGTTAGGTCAGAAGAACGAGGGGGCCACAAATCAACACTAATTATTCTGTCATCAAACACCTCTCTTATTGCATGTAATGATTGCAAGAAATTGTGCAAGAAATCGCAAGAATTCCTGCTACTGAGCTTCCGAGAGTAAGCGAGAATATTTAGACGGGATATACTGCCTGTTTGAGAGCAGAAGGGAAACATTTCCAGCATCTATTATAAGGTAAAGATTTTAGTCCGCCGTTGCCGGCGTAATTTACCCGGTGACTGCCGGCCGTCTCGCGCAGTAGAGAAAGGCCGCGAGTGGGTTCGAATATAATTTAACTACCCTGTAATATGTACGTGGTAGAGAACGTTAAAGTTCCCCCCAGCCGGGAATGGAACCCGGAGCCACTGGATTGAGAAGCCAGAACGATGACTACTCGATCTCAGAGGCAGTCGATGAGCTGTTCTGACAAGCTTGCAATCTAAGCTTGCCATCAACTGCTCCACTTTGTGCTGATATATCAGCATTAATAATTATCAGCACTTACACCAACTTTAACAGAAGCATTGTCAAAACCAAATTAAGTGGATGTACTTGAATTCCCTGCCGCTATTAGCTTGAAAGTATCTTAGAATTACAGCGTATCAGATATAGCATCAAACTGAAATATTGGTATCAGGAAAACAACATTAATAAGCTGAAGGTAAAATATTGCGAGTTAAAGGCAGACACGAGCACCACTGTAGGGTGATTCATTACAGAAATATTGACTCCCAGCAATGTACATCGTAAACACCACTCTTTGGAATGCCGATAAATTTTGTTGGCAAATAAATCGATCTGAGAAGCCATCTGTACCTGTCACTTAGAAGCTACAAATACCACAAAACTCAGGTGCGGTTCGCATTCAATCACTCCTAACTCCTTAACATTCAGTCTATTCATTTACATTCCGTGCCTCGTTTACAATTTCTCATGAAGCATTTCTCCTCTATTATGATTAATTGCACTCACCTTCAGAAGGGCACGCCTCTTTGATTACACAGACGCTGAAATATTCAGCTGCTTCTTTTTTCGCATCGTCTACAGTATTTCCTTTTCTTAATGTAATATTCACTAATTAAAAAAGTTTCTTTTGCTGAGTTTCTCTTTGTGTTTTTGAGTGTATACTCTATCTCGAACCGTGTACGTACACTTCATTACTTCAAAGGTCTTTGTTTCAAATACCGACACTGAAGCACGAATACCCTCGATCCAAAATAAGAGTGCCATTCCAAACAAAGGGACTGACACTCTTTGGAACCAATTCTAAACTACATGAAATTCATAACAGCAAATAGTGATTGGGATAATGAAAGTAAGGTTTTTAGTAGTGAAATAGATTTATTTGTAACAGACAGAAAGACGACAGTAAGGCTTTTATTTCGAATTTCCCCTTTCGACTTTTGTTTCTCTGGGTAGTGGGTGGAAAATCTCTTAAGGGCTGTCCTACTTCATGATGTAAAGCAACGTAGTATTTAGGATGTAGTAGGGAAAACCTGAGGATTCGGGCTTCGGCTTGAAAATAAATACGAAGAAATTAATGTATCACATTCAAAAAAGCATTTAATTTGTGATGTAAATATTTTATGGTATTCTTTATACCATATAAACATATGACACGAAGGGTGTTTTTTTAAGTAAGTACCCATATTTGTTTTACAAAATGAAAACATTATTTTCCAAATACTTTATTATCATTCATTACCTTACACTACTTCTCCACATAGTCACTACCATTATTCAGGCACTTGTCGTAATGGGAAACCAGTTTTTGTATGCCTTCGTCAAAGAATGATGCCGCCTGCGCTTCTTGTTTAACAACACCATAGTCGTTGAAATGTTTTCCACCAAAGAATTTCTTCACATGAAGGAACATATGAAAATTACTTCGTGTCAAATTCGGACTGTAGGAGGGTGGTCTAATTATTCTCAACCAAATGATGTGATAAAATTTTGAGCTATTTTTGGCTGTGCATGGCCGGGCATTGCCACTCATTATTTACACATAAACCTCGCACAATTGGCGAAGAATGTTTGCAGGCGTGACATTTCTTGCATTAAAAAAAACGAATCTTGACTTCACAGTCGGCGGGTCGTTCGATTGTTATGAAAATTTCGAAACGGTCTAACAACAGGAAAACACAAAGTGACGATCGCTCACAGCTGCGTCCGGCATGCGCATGATTGCGCATGCTTAAAATCGCAAGGTATTAAACCGGTACTTATTTTAAAAACACCCTCGTGGTAACAGATAACGAAATCTGTTCCATGTAAAGGGAAAGTAAAGACAACAAAAAAAATTAATCCATCACATTTATTGGTCCGCATGTTGAGATGCCAGGAATAGCACAAGTATCACAACATGCACTCATGCAGAGCAGTAGTAATAGTAAATAAATGGTTACTTTGGCCAATTGCAGATAGCATTACAATTGCAAGGCAGCTGCACACTTCGGCTCCCTCCGTCCACCCACACCCAGGACATCCTAGGCAGAGTGCAGTATTAGCGGTGGCATGTGGTTAATAAGCCAGTATGCTGTCAACATGTTCTTACAACATGCGGATTCCAGAACCTAGCCGCCGCTTTTTCTGTGAATTGAGTCCTCAGTTGGTCCTAGGACCTGAGCCAATCCCTTACCCATGCCGATATCGGAAATCGAGCCCTAATCCCTTCGCACCGCAAGCAGCAGCGCTTTGTTGATTGCTAAAAATAATAATAATAATAATAATAAATAGCTGCAAGATGTTTTAAAACAAAATTAGACAATCGGGCAGTACACTGAGCGAGATGGCTCAGACGGCAACGTATTGTGCCCGCATTCGGGAGTCCCGGGTTCGATTCCCGGTGGCCTACTCTGACCATGGAGTAATTCGTGGTTTTCCTCGTCGCTTAGGCGAATGCTGGGGTGGTGTATTCTGCCACAATTTCTCCTTTTCTTCATTTCCTATCATTTCATCTCTCTTCTTTTCACCTTTCAGGAAGTGTCTTCGGGTTCCGTAGTGCGGCTGTCAGGCAGATGGCCTTGCTGCTGCGCTTTGTAACGGATTTTTTCCCGTAAAACGCCAGGGTGCGTTAGCCCGCTTGCTAGGGTCACTTTGTGGCCCTGTTGCGGCATTCTTCGCCTCTGTGTCTGCCTGTGGCCCTGCGACCTCCTGCAACTCCTTCACTTCATACCTGCCTCCCGGGTGGTGTAGTCACAATAGATCTGGTTGGTCGCAGTGTGCGAGGTGTTCCCTTCGGTAATTACCTCATACCGCATCGGGCAGTACAGTATAACCTATTCTCGTGCTGGGCCTGGGCCGAGCCGGGCCGGACCTAAAAGTATCGGCCCGTGTAGACCTCCAGGATGTATAGTCCATACGAGCTAAAGGAAGGTCCTGTCTAGGAGAAAGTACTACAATATCAAAGCCATTTCCCCAAGAGCGGCTTTTGCAATGTGAATTTCTATGTCACTCATAAGCAGGCATAGGAGTTTCTAAGCATAAAGCCAGGACGAAAAAAAATTAAAGTTTAACTGTTAAGTGACATCACGTGTTAAAAACCACCTCCCATCCCTCGTATAGTCTGTTAGCGTTTGCAGGCAGCACACACCAGACCGTGTTCACCTGCCCGTTAGTGGCTCATGGATTCTGTTGTTTACATTCTTTGTATTGACAATATTTTTGAGTGCAGATAACTTGAAACCAACTGTTTAGCAATTTCTATGTCTGCCCATAAAGCTTCCAAGGCAAAAGCCTGTTGATCAAAATGGAGCTTCAAGCTTTGCATTTTAGCAGATTTTATCAGAAACTTGATATTTATATCAGATTTAGGTTTTAGTCAAATAACAGATAATAAAAGAGAATTTAAGGAATAACTAGAAGTATCACCTCCGAAATAGTATGGATAAAACTAGAATGCCGAAACAAATACTAAATTAGAGATGGAAAGGCAAATCACATATTGGAAGTCTGATGTGTTACGTTCTCATAACTTGATTCACTGTTCTTATAAAACCTTATTCCTCTATCTATTTTACGTTTATCGAGATAAGCGCTTACAGTTAATTACACACTTTCTTATAGTTACAAGAAGGACAAGGATCTGAAGCCCTATTCAAACCCTTAAAAAGCGGGTTGCTATATGCTGGCTTTGAAATTCCATACTCTTGACAAGAGAAACAAGTGAATGACTACTGAACCTTAAAAAAGTATAAAGTATATGAAAATCCAAACCAATAGCAACGAATATTTGAAATTGATAATAAAACGTAAAAAAAATGAGTGTTACAAAAGCTGCATATTTTAAGGAGATGTGTGCTTGTTTTAATAAACTTTTGTTGTCTATTATGGTTTGCCATATACAGAATTATACTTAATTCATTCAGAATGAAGAGGGCCTCACATATTAATTGTCATAAACATTGAGGCGGTAACCATGGTTATATATACCACGTATATAATAATGTAAATTATAATGTGAAATGGTATTAATAAACAAAATACTTGTTATATAAATAGAAGTTAAGGCATAAGTTTTATGTATGTACAAGTGTAGCTGGAGCTGTGGAACCCTTGTTAAAAGCCGACAAACGTATATTTGTGTTAGAATTAGGACCCAGGCAAAAAGGACTTGTACGGGAAAGTCATAAAAACCAGACCTTGAGTCTTTGTGAAATAGAAAAGGCGACAAGCGAACACAACATATTTTTGTAGAGAGGTCACATGTTTGCAAACAACGAACAATAACCTGGCAAGTCTTCTAGAAGGTTCCAAACTGAACGAAGACAGACAATAAGGAAGTATATGTTTAAAATGTTTAAGTGCAGCAAAGTTAGTTGTAGCGTCCCCATCAGCCAAGGCGGTTGCGTATAAAGTGTTGCAATGTGAATAACATACATGTAAGCTCTCAGAAGCAGACGTTATTAGTTACTTCTCATAATGTAGTAGGAACGTTGAAATGTTATGAATTTAAAAGTCCATAGGAACGTGTGATAAATACTACCAGTATTTCTATAGCACTTATAAAATATACTTGATTGCTCAGCGACCGCAAGTTTGGCGCTAGAATGTGGTGGTGCTAGACCGTTCTACAGCTCCAACTATCTAAAGTAACTGTGTAGCTTCTTTCTAAAACAGTAAATGCGTGTGCCATTAAAGCATAGTGTTCTTCATTGATTAATCTATTTTAGAGTTGTTACTTCTTACATTCCTACCCGTATCACACCCTGCAAAGTTAAACAAGCTCTACCAAAGACCCAAATAACAGCAGCCGTGGTAAGAAATAAAAATAACACTTTAAGACTAACAACTAAAACACAAGCTAATTATCAGTATCACCATAGTTAATATATTAATTCATATATTAATATATCGGACATGCTGCGAGTTATGCTCTCGCACCACCGCAACATCCTAATCGTTAGAGCCATTTTTGAGAAAATAAAAAATTAGAAACATGTTCACGAAAAGGGTAGTTTGTGGTGAGGGTATTTTCATGAAGGTCTCTATTTTTATTATTGGATATACAAAGTATTCTTACTAAATCTTAATTTTCTATATGCTACATTTTAATCCAAATAAACCTTTGCAGAAATAGCTACATTACACATTTCGTTATAGATACAAAGTGAACAGCGATAGTCAAATGTTTAAGAATTGGACGCTGTACGCTGCCTAAAAATCCCATGCTGTTTCCATGACTTCGCGACAAGCAACTGAATGTTGAAAGGACTTGAAGAGAATGACCAAGAAATTAACTATTTGAAGCTTTAATAGCGAACATCTAAGAAATGGCTTATGCCACAAAAACACTCATTTATCTCTTTAAAACACAACACTGCATTTTTTTGCCTTTTGGTCTATCTTTTCGAAACGCATTCCATATAAAGGTTAGTTTGGGTAGGGGGGTTTGTTGAAAATCTTCGTGTCGCATCTTTGGAAGATATTGAACCTAAATACCCAGTTTGGTATTTATCCGACTTTTCGTTTTTGAGTAATCGTGTTCACAGACACACAGACGTGTTTCTAAAAATGCCTTATTTGGGCTCAGGGGGCTCAATACACGTATTTCCGGTGAAATCACGGTATAGAAGTTTGGGATGGAATGGAAATACTTTCCCTACCTTCTATGTACGTGGTAGAGAAATTAAAAATTGAGTTAATCCTAATCGTAGAAACTTGCAAGATCCAACCCTTCTTTATGTATATGCCAAACATTAGAAACCAGCCAATTTTAAAGCGAACCACATCTCGTGATAATTCTGCCATTTTACATCAAATTTTGTTGCCATGTGCTGTCTCATTAACGGACTTTCTCTGTAAGATCACCAGCCAGACATCACTCGAATATCTCCTGTAACCGGGTAACTCTTGTTCACTTTGATACATGCACATAACTTCTGTTGTGTATACTGTCGGTGGTCGCTTCGTAGCCCGCCATATTAACTCGGCTGCTACACTTTCTTGTGAATGGCAACATATTACGTTACTTTATTCTTATGTTTTACGTGGTTATTATTGCTCAGACTAAGGATCCGGGACAAGTTAACAAGCAATGTATGTAAAGCTTACTATAGAGTTCCGTAAACAGTACATGTAGTGATGATGGATAATGAAGCAGGATATATACATCGGAATGAGAGACACACGTTTATTGCACCTCTGGTCACGGAGCGGAGTACACGGCCTCACAGGTAAACAACGCGCCAATGCGCCAGCTTATTCCACACTACTCGATGCGAATAAACATTACTTTAGTCTGAAGTTGTGGCGGTTCCTTAGAATGTTAATTTTGCACTGTAAATGACTCCTTACTCTTGAATGCAAGTCATAATTCAAAATTGTATTTTTCTTTTTACCGCAGAGAAAAAATACAAATTGAAAACCCCTATAGTTAAACACTTTATACATCCTGTATGTAAGGGAAATTCTATAATAAGATTACATATTACCTTGCTGAGGGGACTATAGAAAGCAATACTTGTGTGCCATTCCTTGCACAATATCCACTAGAGATTTCACAAGAGTATGTCAAAGGACATGCACTCAAGTATGACAGAGATTGCATTGCTGTATTATTTTGAAGGAAGCCGTGCAGAACATTCGTAAAGAATCCTCGCTAATGCTCCAGCTATCGGGAACAACAATTTTCTGTGTCCCACACGAGGGCATTTCTTCTCCAGCAGGCACTCAAGTGTCTCCCTACAAACTTCCATACATCGACTTTTCTCTTTTTACCGGCTATAAGCTCTCGGCCTTACTCCCCCTGGCCTCATTCTAGCTTTATCAAGTAAGTACCTCTCATTCTTCTTCGTATAATATTCTTTCTTTTCTCTTTAAGCACAGCTCATATATCCTTCACTTCACGTTTTTTCTTCTCAGCAACCCTTTGGTCAGCTGTCCTCTGTAATGCTGACATTTATTTAAAAAACAGCTAGAGATCTGACACGTTATGGTTTGAATAAAAGAATGTTGATAAAAACACTGTTTATTAACTCTGATAGCTATAATCGGAGTAATGTAACAATGCGTTCTTAAATTATACATATTTACATGAAGCGGAAATTCCGTATGTGGCATGTTGGATTTTGGGATGTCTAAAGTGGCAACCTCCACCTATCAGAAATGCTAGAAGCTTGAACATCTAAACGTTTATAGTACATTCAGACACCATATAATATATGAAAATTAAATTTTATTTATTTGCAGGTAATTTTAGAGGGTTTGGCAAAGACCGCATACGAATTATGAGCTCTCAACTGTGACCGTACCAAAGTACTAATTGGGCCCAAATTTAACATGTGACTAATCTGGTCATCCTACTAACATATGCTTCTTTTAAAATATTGCTCAAGAACTAGACCGCAGTCGGGTTTCAATTTTTAAGGTTAAAGGTACGGATAAACAAAGGGTCCTCGCAACCTGTGCAGAGCACCGCAAGTAGGCAACAACGGCCCTTTTTGGCACTATCTTGACCCTTGGGAGCGAGGTTTGCAAGGAGACCCGAAGGGTCACCATATTCGGATGAGGAAGGGCACAAGCATGAACGGGTCCCTAACGTTACCAGATCGGAACCCCCAACAGTCCTTCCTGGTCGGGCCCACTCGGTGGTGAGACATAACTGATAAACCTCTACTGAGCGCACAGCCACCACCCAGGCGCAACCCGCCGAACACCGTCGCCTGGTCTACAACCCTGAAACAGATGGCATGGAAGATGATGGGTACAGGAAATTAGGGGCAGGAGAGTCGTGGTAGAATATGAACTGCTCCAGCATTCGCCTGCCGACCCGGGGAAACTACGAAAAACACATGGGTCAGAGTAAGCGGTCGCCGGGGATAGAACCCGGAACCTCCCGAATGCGAGTCGCACACGTTACCGCGGGGCCACCTGGCACGCCTTAAGTTATAATAGTAGATTATGATGATACGAGGGTAAAAGTAGGGTTTTATTTTGCAAGCAGGAATGTTTGCGAAACGAAGATCGTGAACAGAATAAAAACACTTTTAACACGTGTGGCATATACTATTTTTCAGACAACCTTCGAATTTGTAAAATATCAATAATATTATATGATTCCTGAAAGTAGCAGAGTTCAACTTAGAATGGGGTTCTTGAAACAAGAGAAATTACATTAAAAATCTGATGTGTTACATTCACATGACCCTCTCTACTCTTGTACAAACTATTTTTACAAACCTTATTCTCCATATGCTTCATGTTAATCGAGATTTTAATCTTATTGCTAACTTTCTTGTAGATGCATGGGGAATATGGTAGGCTTTAAGCGATAGTCAAATATTTTAAGAGCTGGTTGCTATGTATGTCCCGGACATAAAAAAAAAGAATAACGAATTCCCATTTGAGACAAAGTATTGGAAAATTCAAGGGAATAACAAGCAATATCTCGAAAATGGTTCACTCAACAAAAAAAATGTATTTGACATAAATTGTGTATTTTAACGCGATCTACATTTTTTGTGTAGTAAAATGTTGTCTATCTTTTATGGTTTACCAGTTATGAAAATGTGTTCACAATGAAGAATACTTTTGGAGTCATTCCCAGAAAATTCGAGATATACATTTCATTTGTCATGAAAATATCTTAAACATATGATATTTTAATCAAAATCGTTACAGCCAGTTTTGAGAAAATTAAAATTTTCGAAAAATGTTCCATGTAAAGGGCAATCTGGGGTGGGGGATTTTCTTGAATACCTTCGTGTCGCATCTCTGGAAGATACTGAACCTAATGCCAAGTTTGGTGTTTATCCGACTGTCCGTTTCTGAGTTATGCTGTTCACAAACACACACACACGGACATGTTTCCAAAAATGCTTTTTTTGGATTCAGGGGGTCTCAAAACATATATTTCCTGTGAAATCTCGGTATCGAATTTTTGGGTGGAATACAATACTTCCCCTACTTACTATACGCAGTAGAGAAAGTAAAAAGTGAGATGTGAAATGTTTCATGTTTTGTTGATTCGCTAGCAGTGATTTTCAGTGAAATTATTTTCAATGTTTTTGCCTCACACCAGCCGTTGAAGCGATTAAATACTAAATCATATTCCCTTCGGGGCTTTTTGGGTAAGTACTTATAGCGTTATTCCTTCTGCTGCCTCTACAATTTCACCTGGCTTTTCCATTTCAGTTTCTTCTGATTTTTAATTTCCGCCATTTCATCTTTATGTGGGTTAGACGAAAGAATAACGCTTTATATCAAAGAAAGCAAACGGCTGCCAATATAAGAAATAGGTTAACTCTACAACAAATTGCGATAAATTGAAGTATGACGATTTGTGTTGTGAACAGACAATGTGAACCCATGAGAAGTTAATGTAAATCATGTAAAAAGGATATAATGGAAAGTAATACCTAAAATCGAGTTATTAAACATGTGCAAATACAAAGGGCAATTGCCATGTGATTGGACACTAAACCAAAGTTGGTCACACTGAAGATTATCGCACTTGTGAGACGTTAGAAGTTCTAATTTTAGGCCATGCCGTCTAAAAGGATCTTACAACTTTCAAAAGGTAGCTTAGGTACAAATCTGTACCATTTGAGAAATCTGAACTAAGGTTTCGACACTTACGCTTTAGGTCCTTCCGAAAATTCCTGACTACTTATGAGTTTCAAACACTACGCTTATTTTTAACCCTTTATGTAAAGTTTATTACTCTGTGGCCTTCATATATTGATGGAATTAATTGTTCTTTCACACAAGCCGTGTGTTGGACAGGGTTGGAAAGGTAGAATCAGATGACTGAAAATCCCATAGCCGGGATTTGAACCACGGATCTCCCGGTCTCCGTCCGGTTGCTCTAACCACTGAGCTACCACGGCAACATGCCGACACGACATTAAATTCTCCAACTGATTCGCATTTTTCCCGGTAAACCACAAGGAGATCTCAAATTGTATTGAGATGTCATACCCCAATGGCGACTTACATTCTTTGTAAGTACTTTAAGTCCCAGCTTTATAGTTACAACCACTATTAGGTCAATTAATGGAATTAATTGTTCTTTGGGGCAGTATTTTTAACACTTAAATGATTTCAGTCTAATTATATAATATATAAATTCAATAACAGCCCACCTTAAAGAAATATGTGTATGTAACATAATATACAAAGGTGTATATTACAGTCATTGTATATGTTTATATTATTCTATACATCTAATAATGTTATGTGAATGTATTACGTAATTTAATAGTGTAGGAGCTGTGAGAATAATAGGTTGGAGGTTGCTAACAATGAGGTAACCTTGAGGCAATAATGAATTAGAAAGCAATAATGCTACTAGTCATTATTGCTGCAACAATAATGTAATTTTTATGACAGTTTATAAAATAGCCAATCAAAAACCAGAAAAAAGCTTAAGTTAAATAAAAGTATTCTTTTTGATTAGGAATAGCCAATCAGAGTTGAAATACAGAAATTTACAAATTTAGGCAGTAGAAATGAAGTCAGTTGCTTGTAGATAATGCTCATAACTGGACGTGTTGGTTGTAGACAGTGTTTCTAACCGGACGCGAGATACGTCTTCGAGAAATTTAATACGTATTTTGTGTGAGACAAAAATAGTTTACGTGTTAAAAAGTACAAGTAATTAATAAAAAAAATCTTACAGCTCCCTCTATATCAGTGAAGTCTTATTTATATAGTGCCAAGCATTAATAGAAGGAGTGAAGTAAAATTATAATCTGTGTAAGCCTACATTCTTCAGTCGCACCACAACCCTGCAAAGAGAAACATGTCTCTAACATAATACTGACCCAGCCGAAGCAAACATAAATATATAAGATTTAAAGAAACAGTAAAAATTACAAAGTTAATATATTTTTTTAAATTTTTGGGGCAAAGGCCACCGGAAAGTACATTTGGGGCGAAGGATACCGTAAAGCGGGTTCCATACGTGCGGTTGCAACTACTTCAAGTTCGGCTCCCAACAGTTGAAATATAATACAACTCTTTCAATACAACCTACTTCAAAATTGACGCCCAAAGCATGTTGCAAATAACGTAAAGATACTGCTACTTCAAATTGGCTTTCAATACGTGGGGCAGAAACTATCAACTTCATCTTTCACAAAAGCCGTGTGTTGGACAGGGTTGGAAAGGTAGAACCTGATGACTGATTGAGCTTTATACTTATGCTGCAGCGATCGGCGAAAATTATAGGCTATATTCTATCTCAGATAAGAACGATCCTGTTGTAAACAACAAGGGGGAGCGCACTCAATCCCCCACGTGTTTGACGCTATATGTGGGCACATAAATTCTGCAATAGTGGCTGTAGCACACTAACTTCTTGACCACTAAACCGAATAAGACATCGCCAGTAACTTACTAAATCTATGTGTTGCAGAATTAATATTATCAATACAACCAACTAATAGTGTACACATTGGGTTATTTTTCTACATAGTCTCCATATTGGTTTAGGCACTTGTTGCTTCGTGGGACGAGTTTGAATATTCCCTCCTGGTAGTAATCCTGTCCTTGCGTGTTCAGCCACGCTATACCGAAGTGCTTCACCTGCTCATCTGAAGCAAATAGTCAGCCTCAGGTGCTCCTTCAAGTGAGGAAAAAGTTGAAAGTCGCTTGGAGCGGGTCTTGTAGGGAGGGTGGCAGCAAAACTACTTCAAAAGCGTGGTGGTCTTCTGGGATGTATGAGATCGCGCGTTGTGAAGGAAGATGATGTCCTCGGTGAGAAGTCCTGGCCGTTTCCTGCTGAATGCTTCGCGCAATAGTGCCAAGGTCTGCCAGTATCGGTCAGTAGTAACTGTGTGCACTCTTCCCAAAACCTCCACGAGTATTACACCCGCCGGTCCCAAAACACTATAGTCATCACCTTTCCGGAGATGACCTCACCTTAAACTGAAGTGTCTTTGGAGAGGAGGGGTGTTTCCACTCTATTGACGACCGCTCACTGCTGGGGTGTAGTGGTGGCTCCATGTAGCGAAGAAAAATGTTCCCTTCCGTGGAGAACCGTTGCAAAGGTTGTAGACTTGCACCCATACGCTTCTCCTTGTGTTGATTGGACAGATCCCGTGGAACCTATCGGGAACAAACCTTCCGGTGCAGAATATTGCGAATAACGTGACGAATGCTTCCGAACGACATTTCGAATTATACTGTCAGACACCGCAACGTGCTCCTGCTGTTGTACTGAATCAGCTCCTCCACGCGAGCTGTGTTCAAATCTGTTGATGTCGAGCTGAGTCGGCCACTGCGATCCTCGTCGGTGACGTTTTCTCTACCGGTCGCAAACGTTCGACACCATTCTGCGACATCCTGACGAGACATTACAAACCTCTGTCAGATGCCGATGAATTTCAACCGCGGTTACATATTGTGCCCACAGAAATCGAATAACGCAGAGGATTCTTCGTGAGACCAGTTTCCCAAACGAGTAGCTATTAGTGTTTCCCTACAATTAGCGCCGTAGGTGGCGGGTAGCTGAAACTCTGCACAGTAGCGATTGCATTATTAGAATGGCTCCACATAACTAATTTCTCTATAACGGACGAAACTCCAGCAATATTGGTCTAGTAACCTTAGTTTCTGATCACCATAGTATAATGGGTACGCTTGGGTACCTTAAGAATTGCGAAACAATGCGAGATCATTTGCTGCGCGTCACTTCTTCAGGTTTGTCTTGCCTGTGTTTATTTCGGCATACTTCATGAATGACAGCTCCCTGCCTTTAAATTGCTTACAAGTTTTCTGGGCTTGTGAAGTGTGCTAGAGGTGTAGGAAATGCAATCTTAAATATCAGAAACGACTCTGCACGATAAAGATTAACACCTAAATCTGCATTCACCTCGAGACCTACTTTGTTCCAAGAGGGCCGTATGGTATAGCAATACAACTTATGTATTTTACAACTGTTTCATTAGTAATAGAGTGTTAGGCTGCATATTATTTAACAATAATAAGTTAATAGGTATAACTGCGCCCGTATTCTGTTTAATCTATGTCTCTATGTCTATGGTAAGCATTCCTGTCAGAATTCATGAGCCTAAACACATCTGTGGTGTATGTGCAGGACACAGAGAAGTGAATCTAAACATTTGTAGACCTTTACCTCCCCGAAATTTATTCGTGCTGAGAAGTGATTACAAAACTATATACAGTGGTGTCCTTGTTAGATTATTGTGCGAAAACAAGTGAAAGAAAATATCCATGAACCTCCCTCCACCAGTCAGTGACCGAAAGGAGCGTTCCGTCTGTCTATTTCTCTTTTTCTTCCCTCCCATATGTTTACAAGAGGATCGTCCTAGTTTCAGAAAGTTTATACCTTATAATTGCCAAAAACTATCTTTACCCATATTTTAAAACCCTAATTTAGAAGTCTGCATCACTCTATCTGGACAAACATTGTTTAATTACGAGGCGTGTTTTTAAACGAAGTGCCGTTTTAATATTTCGCCGCTGCAGTCGGGATTTTGAGCATACGCGATCACTTTCTCCATTCATTAGGAAGCCAGACGTAGCTGTGAGCAATCGTTACTTTGTTTTCTGTTGTTAGAACGTTTCTAAATGTTCAAAACAATAAAAAAACCGCCAACCGTTAAAGTCAGGTCAGTGATTCATTTTATGAACGCAAGAAGTACTACTCCAACAAACTTCATCGCCAATTATGTGAAGTTCATGGGGAAACAGTAATGAGTAACAATGCCCGTTCACACACAGCCAAACAAACTCAGGATCTGATCGCATCATTCGGTTGGGAACAATTTGACCACTCTCCCCACTGTTCAGATTTGACACCAAGCTATTTTCATTTGTTTCTTCGTCTTAAGAAATTCCTTGGTCGAAAACATTTCAGCGACGATGATTTGTGAAACAAGTGCAGACTTGGCTTTCATCTCAGGCGGTATCGTTCCTTGACGAAGGCACACACAAACTGATTTCCTGTTACAAGTGCCTGAATAACGACTAACATTATGAATGAGAGGTAGTGTAAGGATGTAAAGCAATGAATAATATTAAAATTTATTTTTTTAAAAAAGTATACGTACTTACTTTGAAAATGCGACTCGTACATAAGTCAAAATCACAGGTTATCTTATTAACACAGTATATGGCAAAACATACGGCACTGAAATGATCGATAATTTGCTGTGAAAGTTTCTAAGAAATGGTTAGTTATTTATTGTATATAATATTTATTTCGACATATTGTGAATAATTTTTGCGTTGATTTCTACAATTGTGGTTCTCGCGACAGAAAGGAAAATGTTTATTGTAGCGCATTATGCCCAGTCATGCGGAGTAGGACGTCAGATTTAATAAGGAGGTAGCAAAAAACAAAATAGCTGTGAGTTCCGCCATACGTGATCAGTTCTTTGTCAACGAGTGGGGACAACAGGCGTTCAAGAATCGGGGACTACTCTCTAGCAAGTGTTAAAGGAGTCGCCTAAGTGTAGTCTACGACGAACATCACTGAAATTTGCTTTGAACGATAGGTCTGTTCGGCGGATGTTTTAAAGAGGTAGATGAATTTTCATACTGGATTCAAGTCCGGTTATGGAATGTTGGGCTCTTATTTGTTGAAGGTGCCGTACAGTAATCAGGAGCGCTAAAGAGACCTCGTCTCACATCTTCTTGAACGGACGAAATACGGCAACGTCCAGAGGGGATGTTGTACCTACGCCTACAAGGGGCGTCCCCGGGAGGAAGGATGAGGCGAGAGGAGATACCGGACGGCCGGATCCAGGAGTGACGGTACAGCAATGACAGGGTCCCGAAGTTTACAAAGGTAGACACCCCATCAGACGGAACGGCAGACCCTGAAAGAAACCAACGGGATGAAGGATAAACAAAATGACAATGGAACGAAATGGAGGTACAGGAAATTACGGTTCTGAAAGAAACCACTCCAGCATTCGCCTGACGACCCGAGAAAACCCCGGAAAAGCCCATGGGTAGAGTGGGCGGTCGCCGGGGATCGAACCCGGGACCCGCCGAATGCGGGCTAAGGACGTTACGGTTTGAGCCATCCCGCTGGTTTGAAGCCGCATTGTTACCGCGTTCGTGCGAGATTTTCTCCCTTTTTATCACGCCTGAAACTTACCTCCCAACGACAAGGGGCGCAACAAGTTGGAATTGCCCACACCGCGGTAGAGTCACTTGCCCTTCTGCAACGACACTTTAGAGATCGCCTAATTTCTCGTGGAATTCCCATTCCCATATCCAGCCTGCTCCTGATACCTACGTATGGGGCATTTTGAAAGAGTCAGTTTTCAACTACAAATATTCCTGAACTACCCGAGAAGATAACGTCGCTTTTTGTGTCATTAAAGCAACCTTTGTTAGGGCCGGTTTCACATTAGGGCAATCAGGTTCGGCTTTACTGAGCTGAACAACTCCACGAAACAGTAAAGTTGGTATGCTTGCGTATTTGCGTCGAGTGAACTTCCATCGTTTGTTTATGGCGACGCTGTTCCTAAAATAAGCTTTTGTAGGCTACCCAGAGCATAAAGCTTAAATGACCAAAAAACGTAAAACTTTACTTATCAAGAAGTCAAATTCTCCTAGAAATTGTGAACTAACATAAGCAAGCAAATTAGTATAAAGTAAGAAAAACAAACGTGGAGAAAAATGAAGAAAAGGGTGGATTAGAAGGTGTGAAACAATTTTGATAGTTCTGCATGATTTAAGTTGTGAGATGCCGGAAAAATCTCCAGCTGCAATTAGCATGCTTTCAATTGCATAGAACTTCAATGTGAGATTGTTGAATGCCTCACTGTTGGAAAGCCAAACTTGAAGTTGTTTATTAAAGTGTTGGCCCCACTTACGGTACAAAGTTTCCGGTGGCCTTCGCCCCAACGTTCACTTTCCGGTGGACTTCGCCCCAACTTTTAAGAATCAACTTTGTATTTTAATGTTTTTTTAAATAGTATATATATTTATGTTTACCTCGGCTGCGTCAGTATTAATTTGTAGAAACATGTATCTCTTTGCAGGGGGTGATGCGGTCAAAGAATGTAGGCTTATACAAATTATAATTTTTTACTTCACTCCATTATTAATCCTTCACGCGATTAAATATCACTTCACTGATATAGAGAGCTGTGAGATTATTTATTAATTACTTGCACTTTTTAACACATAAACTTTATAATATTCTCGCCGTAATGAATTTTTTTCTCACACTGGATACGTACCGAGCGAATGAACTGCTCAGATACGTTGCCTTCTAGCGACTGGCGTTTACCGCTTAAATTTGTAAACTTTTTTATTTCAAGTCTCTGATTGGCTAATTTTACTCCAATAGAACACTTTTATTTAACTTTCAGCTTTTCTGGATGTTTATTGGCTATTTATAAACTGTTTTGAATATTACATTATTGTTGCAAGAATTACTAGTAGCATTGTTAAGCTTTCCATTTCATTATTCCCTCAAGGTTGCCTTATTGTTACCTCACTGTTAGCAACTTTCGACCTCTATTCTTACAGCTCCTACATTATTAAGTTACTTAGTATATTCACATTGCGATGATAACTTTTGTTATATTTATTTATTTATTTAACATTTTTTGTAGCCCCACATTGTGGTAGCCAATTTGAAGTGGTATACTTGTAATATTATTTAATTTGTTGAGCCCCACGTTTGGGAGCCAATTAGCGACGGTATTACTTATAATGTTTGTGTATTTGTGTTTACTCCACGTGGTGAAGCCATTTTGTGACGTGATTCTTTGTTAGGTTTGTTAGCTCCATCTGGTGTTAGCAATTTGCGGCAGTATTAATGTTTGTTTGAAAGAATGCTACTGTTATTTTATTTAATTTTGGTTCTCTGTCCTCCGGCTAGCTATGATCTTTTTGGTCGAGCACTTCTCTTTATACAGGTTGTGTAAACGGAAAGGAGTCCTTTATCCAAACATAACACTGATGAAAGAGTTTGTTTTACACTTTTTATTGTCGAACACATTCACTATCACATTTACACATTGATCTTGACACTCGCCAAACTGAAACTGTTATAATAACTTCATTTACTGATAATTCTTAATTCGCGTACTTCAACTTTTTGTGTAATTAACTTTACCACAGTTGAGAATTTTCATAACTCTGCTACCGTTAACTTGCGAATCGATAGCCAACGTTTACTGTACAAATATTTCTGCTGAACTGAAGGCGACGTGTAACGTACAAATGTTTTCGACGAACTGACGGACTGAAGGACTTTACCTCTAACCTAGACCTTTTTTATACTCCTACACCCCGATATGCCTAAAGATTATAACTGAGCTGCTATTGGCTAATAAAACGCGCCAACATTAGCGTCTATTTTTATATCCAATGAAAATTATGAATACATATGCTCTAGGGAAAATGTTCCAGCAAATTCTAAAGAAAAACGCGCCAACATTACGTAACTTCCTCGTCTCTAATAATGATAAACAGCTCACCCCCTCGCTGCATTATTGCACACTATTATTGTCAGTTTCAGTAAGGCCGTATAAACTTACTTCTCAACAATAATTACAATCAATAAGCATCTCAAATCAATGTCACATAAAAATGCATATTCATATTATAATCATTCTTTACATTTAAGTAATTTGTGGTACAAATTACTGCATCATATGCCCCACTAGAAACATAATTATAAATATTTACAACTTGTTTGCAGATTTAATTCAGGTGCAAGTTAATTTCAGAGGGGAAATATCTGAAATTCTGAAGAAGTCAGAAATACAGAGAAATAAATTGTCTGAAGAAGTTAAAGACTTGTCTATAGATTTGAATCAAAAGCTAACTTCTGAAATTAACAAACACCAAGCTGTTCAAAATGAGAATAATAGAAAATTGGAACAGACAATAGAGAATCTGCAAGGTACTGTAAATAGGTTAGAATTGAATTCAAGGGTAAATATATGTGATGTGAATGTATCTGATGTACAAAATAATGATAGAGGTAGTTCCTCAGGTATGACAAATAATGTGAGTGATGCGGCAGCTTCATCCATAGCTAATGCTGAAACTCAGAGCGCACAAGTAACACTAGAGAATTTAAATATGGGAGTAGGGAATTTGCAAGATTACAATCATATCTTAAGTGATTTTCCACTTCCAAAATTTAATGAAAACTCCAGTCCAGTACAGTTTATTGCAGAATTATCAGAGTATTTTCAAATTAAAAAGATACCTGAAGCATTAAAAATGACAGTTGTTAAAAGATGTGTTGTTCAGGAAACTTTAGATTGTTTTCAAATGTTATCATGGGACGAAATTTCATATGAATACAAGAGGTTATTCATGAACAAATTTTTGAAGGTTAGGATACGGCTACGAGTAATGTTTAGCCACACACAATTTGATCCAGGAGGGTAAATAGCAATGAGATGTAAAGTAAATGCTGGATAGTTAATGCTGAACTGCAAAGCAATATATTGGAACGTAAGAGGGTTAATTATATATGTATGTTATAAGAAAGGAGAAACAAATTCTGGAAATAAATAAATGTTTAAAAGGAAAATAACATTTTCTTAGTAACTGTAACAGCATTTGAAATGAAGCATGATGTTATATTAAAGTAAAAGTACGTAAATATAATTCCAAGAGTATTGTGAATATAATGTACAAAACAACAAAAATGGGGTAAAATAATTAAAAACAAATACTTATGTAGCAAACAGAAAAATGTGAAACAGTGTCTAGATTTAAGAGATGTAAATATATTTGTGTAGAGGGTGAATATTTTTTGGTAAATAGGTGTAATAATTACAAAAATTCTTGAATGCATAAACTTTTTGTCAACAATATAAGAGAGTAAACCAATTTTGTAACAGTAACTAAATAATTCAGGGTACAGTATTTGCTATAATTTTTTTTTGTAATGTCAGATTAATGTCTAAACACATTAAACTAGAACCAGTAAATAGTGGCGAGATAAAGGAAAAACATATGTCGTGTGTTAAATACGCGTGAAGTGTTAAGTGAAAGTGATAGCGTGTGTTTCAAGATTTAGGAGACTAAAAACTCAATTATAAAATTTCCAAACAAGTTGTAAATATTTATAATTATGTTTCTAGTGGGGCATATGATGCAGTAATGTAAAGAATGATTATAATATGAATATGCATTTTATGTGACATTGATTTGAGATGTTTATTGATTTTAATTATTGTTGAGAAGTAAGTTTATACGGCCTTACTGAAACTGACAATAATAGTGTGCAATAATGCAGCGAGGGGGTGAGCTGTTTATCATTATTAGAGACGAGGAAGTGACGCTAATGTTGGTGCGTTTTATTATCCAATAGCAGCTCAGTTATAATCTTTAGGCATATCGGGGTGTAGGAGTATAAAAAGGGCTAGGTTAGAGGTAAAGTCCTTCAGTCCGTCAGTTCACCGAAAATATTTGTATGCTACACGTCGCCTTCAGTCCGTCAGTTCGTCGAAAACATTTGTACGTTACACGTCGCCTTCAGTTCAGCAGAAATATTTGTACAGTACACGTTGGCTATCGATTCGCAAGTTACGCGTAGCAGAGTTATGAAAATTCTCAAGTGTGGTAAAGTTAATTACACAAAAAGTTGAAGTACGCGAATTAAGAATTATCAGTAAATGAAGTTATTATAACAGTTTCAGTTTGGCGAGTGTCAAGATCAATGTGTAAATGTGATAGTGAATGTGTTCGACAATAAAAAGTGTAAAACAAACTCTTTTATCTGTGTTATCTTTGGATAAAAGACTCCTTTCCGTTTACACAACCTGTATAAAGAGAAGTGCTCGACCAAAAAGATCATAGCTAGCCGGAGGACAGAGAACCAAAATTAAATAAAATAACAGTAGCATTCTTTCAAACAAACATTAGTACTGCCGCAAATTGCTAACACCAGATGGAGCTAACAAACCTAACAAAGAATCACGTCACAAAATGGCTTCACCACGTGGAGTAAACACAAATACACAAACATTATAAGTAATACCGCCGCAAATTGGCTCCCAAACGTGGGGCTCAATAAATAAATAAATATAACAAAAGTTATCATCCCAACATAACATTATTAAACATGTACACAATAATATAAACATAATACATGACTGTTACATACATTTTATAGATACTGTAGTATACACATATTGCTTTAAGGTGGGTTGTTATTATGTTTTATATTATATAATTACTGAAATCATTTAAGTGTTAAAAATACTGCCTCAAATGTTAAGAGAAATATTGTTTCTGACGAGAGGTCTTTGTTACTGAAATATAAAGCAATACGTTATATACAGGTGTGACGGCCTCAACAATGTATACCATAAAATATTAAGTTTAAATTTAAAATGAAAGCATGTCCAATTACAATTTGTTTCTTTCCAGTCGGTTTTATGTTTAATTGTTATCAACAATAATTTCTGGTACCATCACTGCCAACTGTTTACTTAATCGAAATTTCCCGTAGAATTCTTGGTCATTCCATACGTGAAAATGTTTCGGACGCATTCTAAAGATTCTAGATGCTGTTGTGCATGTTGCTAAAATAATTTGCATTTCATCATCACCAATATCGTCTTCTTCAGATAACATGGTGATTCCTTAGCCTAAACCACAGTTCAGTACGGTTTAAGCCAAGCCACGTGTAAGTTCAGCTTATCACTTGAACTACGCACATTTTGGCTTAAGATTCCGCTTAAGCCCGATTAAGCTTAAGCTTAAACCGTGGAACCGGGCTTAATCAACATATTGAATAAACTTCAGAAACGTTATGAACAGTGTGTGGCAGTTGATTTCGAATACATTCTGTAACAACAGCATTAAGTAACTTTTCAGTGTCGTTTGTTTTGCTGCATACTATATAGGTTGTTGATAAAGAAGTATTCCATATTTTGAGAGGTGGTAGTATGGATCAAAACAAAATATCCAGTAAACGTGGGTTATAAAATGCATACCTTAAGGGCTATGAGCACTTGTTCACTTTCGCTTCTGTGAAACACCTCTTCTACTGCAAGCTTTGTTATTACCTACGACCTACAGCAGGCAGTAAAGAATTGAGAACACTTTACTCTGTTATTGTCCATGGATACAGCATGTTAGTGTTGTTACGGTAAACCCTATTCAGTTCTGGGTAAGTGCACCGCATATTTTTATTAGTTCTAATGGAATCAGCTTGTGTTTTGATACGTTTGTGAAATGCTTTTACATTTCAGTTTTATCTTTAAATCTTTGGTGTATGCAACCCCCATTACTGATGTACAAGCACTACGGGAAGGCGTCATCAGTATCTGCCAGAGCATCCGTGACCAACCTGGATTGGCAAGAGTGCGTGATTCTCTAAGACGTCGGACAGAAGCATGCCTTACTATGAATGGACACCATATTGAACACCTCCTTTAGCGATGGTTCACAGGTGCAGGTGCTATCTAGTGGCAAGCAGATTACATTAGAAGCTATGCTGTTTCACAGTAACAGAGCAATGTGTACTCATTTGTTTACTGCCTGTTGTATGTCGTACGTAATAGCAAAGAGCTTGCAGTAAAAGTGATGCTTCACAGTAGCGAAGTTGAACAAGTGCTCATTGTTCTTAAGGTATGCATTTTAGAGCCCCTGTTTACTGGTCATTTGTTTCTTGTTTTGGTCCATACTATCACCTCTCAAAAATATGGAATACCTTTTTTTTAACATCCCGTATGCTACAAAAACTACACCAAACCTTGATTTTAATAATATCTATCGGCCAATTGAGACGTAAGTTTATGCTTACACTAAAGGATCCAGGGAAAATGAATGCCTACATTGAGCCATACACAGTTTTCTAACCCCTTACGTACGAAACTGCATCATTTACCAAATTGGAAAAACTCACGCTTTACGTCTCAGTGAAAATAGTAGGCTAAACAGTGACTTCTAAAACTTCCCGTTTTTGCTTTAAGCTATTATATAAAGAATGTATTCATGCAAATTCGGGTAAGACAAGACGTGGTATACAATACAAAACAGGAAGAATGGTCCGGAAAACGGAAAGGGGGAAAAGAAAATCCGTAGCATAATGCCTTTTCAAAGTCGCTTCATAAAATACTATACGTATTGTAATATTTAATACTGGAAAAAAAAACACAGCATTGTTTAGGACAAACAACGCGTTTGGTTTTTATAAACCTTTGGTAATATATGCGCCACTCCCTTTTATCGATACGGTTGGCCGAAGTCGTTAAAGCACAGACCCGTAAAAGGGAGGTCCGCGGTCATATCCCACCGCACGTCTTCCCTAATTTAGGTATTGGCCATGTTTTCTTAATCCTCATAACTGGCAAATACCGGGGCTGTACCCTAAAATTAGATATGGAGCATTTGCTTCCTAAATTTTATTTCATGTATCAACAGTGGGTGGCGCTGGAGAGTGGTTAGACCGCTGGTCTCCCATCAAAGCGGCCCGGGTTTAGTCCTAGGGTTCCGCATGTGGGATTTGTGGTGAGCGAAGCTGCATCTGAGCGGTTTTTCTCCGGGTCCTCCGGTTTCCCCCGTCACTTATTCCACCCATAATCACTTTTCCTTTCGTCCATTTTGCCTTCATTTCATATCATCTACTTCCTCACCCTCATACGGGCCGATCCCCGTTCCGGTACTTCATTCTCTGATTTAATGTTCATCTGCTCCTTGACAGGTATGGTTGTAAATACTATGGGGATATAAGCCCTACATACGCTCAGTAAGCAGGTATCAACAGTGTCCACCACTGTACGCCATATGTAGTGTTTTTAAAAAATAATCTGATGGGTTATTATCACATGAATTCCTCTTCCCTCTAATTATTCTTACGAAAGTTTATTGTTCCATCTAGTTCATTTTAATTGAGATAAAAATTTGCAAAAATAGTTATATTATACACTTCATTGTAGCTACAAAGGAAACAGCGGTACTCAAATGTTTAAGAACTTGACTTTTTATTCTGGCGTTAAAGTTCCACACTGTTTCCATGCAATCGTGAGTAACAACTGAATTTCGACAGGACTATGTTGAGTGGCAAATTATTGAACAATAGTAAGGATTTCTCGGAAATGGTTTATGGCACAAAAATATATTCGAAACAAATTTTGTGCTTTAAAAAGATCTACATTTTTTGTGTAGTACTTTTCGTCTATAGCTCAACGTTTACAATTATACAAGATTATGTAAAATTCCTTTTGAATGAAGAGGACTTCACAGACTATTCCCAGAAAATTCAAGATATTATAGGTTTTATTTTTCATGTAAATATCATTAATATATAATATTTTAATACAAATAGTATTTTTCAGAAAATCGGGGTTATTACTTTCTCTACTACGTACAGCAAGTAGAGGAAGTATTGCATTCCACCTAAAAGTTCGATACCGAGATTTCACAGGAAATACACGTTTTGAGGTGCACTGAATGCATATAAAGCATTTTTGGAAACATGTCCGTGTGTGAGTCTGTGAACAGCATAATTCAGAAACGAACGGTCGGATAAACACCAAACTTGGTATTTAGGTTCAGTATCTTGTAGAGATGCAACACGCAGGTTTGCAAGAAAATCCCCCCACCCCAGATTACCCTTTACATGGACCATTTTTCGAAAATTTTAATTTTCTCAAAAATGGCTCTAACGATTTTGAATGAAATACCATACGTTTAAGACATTTTTATATCAAATGAAATGTATATCTCGAATTTTCTGGGAATGTCTCAGAAGTATTCTTCATTGTGAACGACTTTTGCATAACTGGTAAGCCATAAGAGATAGACAAAATTTTACTACACAAAAAATGTAGATCGCGTTAAAATACACAATTTATGTCATATACATGTTTTGTTTTGTGAGTGAAGCATTTTCGAGATATTGCTTGTTATTCCCTTAAATTTTTGAATATTTGTACTTTTTCTCAATTGGGAATTCCTTATTCTTTTTTTTTGTCCTGGTAATGCAAAGAGAATGGAATACTCCACATAGCAACCAGCTCTTAACATATTTGATTATCGCTTAAAGCCTACCAATTCCCCTTGCATCTACAAGAAAATTAGCAATCAGATTAACATCTCGATATCTCGATTAGCATGAAGCATATGGAGGATAAGCGTTTGTAAGAATGGTTTGTACAAGAGTAGAGAAAGTGATGTGAGTGTAACACATCATATTTTTATAATAAAAATATTATATAGGTTATGTCTACAGCGCTTTGAAGCTTGAAGCGACTTTGGGAAGACACTCGTAGCACTATCGTTTGCACAGCAGCACTAAAGCATTCTATTTTATTGCTGTATGCGGTCACACTTGTGGATGACCCGGTACTTCGCCGCAAGTGACCAACACATGCTCCTGATCGATAAGGCTTCAGAGGGGCGCAAACACCGGATGAAAAACTGCTTGTTGCTCTAGTGTTGAAAACATCTCTAAACATGGAGATACTGCCAGCAGTTTCCCTTCACAATATTCTGGTAATATATCTGGGGGAGAGGGGGAAAACAGAGAGAGCGCTTTTTTTTTGTATACCTGTGATAAATCTCGTGGTACGCGTGAGAGATTTTCTCCAATTACGAATCTGCGTCCCGTAAAACCGCGTTAGCCCAGCTGAGAGTTGTTCGGGATGGAAAAAGTTGGGATCAATACAAAAATAAAAAGAAGTATACATGGAATTGCGTGACCAAAAGCAGTTGTAGCACATAATTATCCTGTTCATAATTCACCGCGTGTTGCATACACTCTTTGATTAATTCGAAATTACCTGGGTACTTCCTTTACATTAGTCTTTCTGTGGGGGACGGAATTTTTATCCACATGTTATCTTAATGTAAAGTGTTGTTACTGTAATTCTACTGAGGACAAATCTCGTATATGAAATCGTGAGCTCAGTCGTTTCTAGTGAAGTATGCTTAGGAAAACTGGGAATTCCACAAAAAGAAAGCTCCATTCACATGACTTGCTCTACCAATTCTTCAACAAAATATTTTTATAAAAGCTTATTCTTTTATCTACTTATAATAAAGGAGATAAATAGTTGCAGGAATTGTTTTACTACATATTACCTTGTAGGTACATGGAGAATAAGTGAATACAGAAAGCTTTAAGCGACAGCCATATCTTTCAAAGACTGGTGATAGTGACTTTCCACTTGAGAAAAGTATTTGAAAATTCACTCCAACAAAATTGTATATCTCGGAAATAGTTTAACTTCACAAAAAAATGTATTTCACATAAATTTTTACTTTAACGAAATCTGAAATTTTTTGTGTAGTAAGATTTTGTCTATCTCTTACAATTTACAAAATATACTAAAGGCATTCGGAATTGAGGCAGTATTTTTAACACTTAAATAATTTCAGTCTAATTATATAATATGTAAATTCAATAGCCCGCCTTGAAGCAATATGTGTATGTAATAATTTGTAACGTGTATGTAACAGTAATTACATATGCTTATATTATTGTATCCATGTGTAATAATGTTATGTGAATATATTACGTAATTTAATAATGTAGGAGCTGTGAGAATAATAGGTTAAAGGTTCCTAACAATGAGGTATCCTTGAGTCAATAATGAGTAAGAAAGTTTAACAGTACTACTTGTGATTCTTGGAATAACATTAATGTAATTTTAGTTACATTTTATAAAATAGCCAATCAACAACCAGAAAAAGCTTTAGTTAAATTAAGGTATTCTATTGGAGTAGGATTAGCCAATCAGAAACTGAAATATAGCAAAATTTACAAATCTAGAAGTCAGTTGCCCGCAGACAGAGTTACTAACCAGACGCAAAAAGTGTCCTCAAGAAATATAATATGTATTCGTGTGAGACGAAAAATAAATTTACGTGTTAAAAAGTGTAATTAATTAATGAAAAATTCTCACAGCTCTATATCAGTGAAGTGTTATTTAAATCAAGTATTAATAAAAGGAGTGAAGTAAAATTATATTCTGTGTAAGCCTACATTCTTGTTGCAGCACAACCCTGCCAAGACATCCATGTCTCTAAAATAAATACTGACGCAGCCGAGGCAAACATAAATATTAAATGTTTAAAGAATCAGTTTAATTACAAAGTTAATATTTTTTTAAACTTGGGGCAAAGGCCACCTGAAAGTACACTTGGGGCGAAGGCTACCGGAAACTGTTTACTATACGTGCGGTTGCAACTACTACAAGTTCGGCTCCCCAACAGTTGAAATATAATACAACCCCTTCAATACAAACTACTTAAAATTGACGTCCAAAGCGTGGTACAAACAACGTAAAGACAATAAAACGTTCCTCAAATTGGCGCCCAGCATGGGGCAAATAATAAAACTCCTCCAAAACAACAACCACCTACTTAAAATTGGCACCAGAACGTGGGGCAAAAATAACGTAACAAACCATCTTTCTCAGAATGAAGAGGACTTCACAGGTTTTTAACAGAAAATTCAATACGTACACGTAAATAATCGTGCAAATATCTTAAGCATATATTGTTTTAATCCAAATCGTTATAATTTGTGTTGTTTGTGAACATTTACTTAACAATTTCCGTTGGAAAATACTCAAGTTTAATACCATGCTTGGTGCTTAATCCACGTTCGATCTCCGATTTGTTACCCCACCACACACACGCACGTAAGTTTTCTAAGAAATCCATTTTTGTTTTAGGGGATCTAAAAATATATTTCTGCTTAAATTTCCATATCAAATTTTTTGGTAAAATATTTGAAAATATTATAATAAAAATTGTCTTTGTTATAAAGAATGTAAACATCTGATTGATACATTTACATAACTTTCTCTTCCAATGTCAATTCTTATTTATCCGCTATACAGATATTGTAGTATTTATACAAAAATGATTCTTCTATGCGGATTGCCTTACTCGCAATGTATTTTTATCAGGAATGATTTCATATTAGTCGAAATATGCTTAGTTGTAATGGCCACTACAGCATTTATATCTTTGATTATGATGGCAAGGTTTTCCGATGTAAGCAAACAAAAGAAGGGGGGAAAATCGCAAACTTTGTCCGGTAGATGACGCTTAGGCGAGGTAAAAACTTTGAATATTTCGTAAAGCGGTAAGCCTTTTTCTACATTTTAAAATCTCCTAGTTACATAAAATCATACAAAATTTAATCAAATAAAGGGAACTTCGTGCTATCTTCCCAGGAAAGTCAATATATGCATTTTGTTAGTAATGCAAATGTCAATTGTCTTAAACGGTTGTTATTTTGATCAAACTCCGTTAGTGTCATATTTTTAATAAATATAGAATAACAAAACATTTCCTATGCAAAGATTAGTCTGATAAATAGGAATATTGATAAAAATCATGTTTCGTATTTTTGGGAGACGTTGAACTGAAATGCCAAGTTTGGTTTAAAATTTTTCGGGAAATTTAAAAAGTGGGTGTTTTTTCTGTATCATTAAACGACTCAGTTTTCACTTTTAAATGATTTCAACAACACTGTCATCAACTTCCAGTATATGCCTTAGTTTTGTACTGACTAACATTCCATGCTTTTCCATCTCCAACATCAAGTATCCTTGAACTAATTACTTAACTGCTGGCCCTGCAATGAGCATATGGTACTTATGACTGCGTCCATGTCCAACATAAGATGTAGTACAATATATAACTAATATATAAAGCATTTCAACATAGTTTGAAACAAAATGTTGTACGTAACTGCAGGAAAGTATTTTTTTCAAGATTCGTTTCGATATTCCGACATGTATTTTTCGGTAAAATCTTGATGTAGAATTTTTGGATGGAAGAGAATAGTATATTTGCTAACGACTCTGTTAATTGCAAGACCATATCAGCGCTGCCAGTGTGCTGCGATTTCCCAAATAGTTCTTTTACATGTTAGTAAATCTACTGACATGGGGCTGTCGCTTTAAAACACACTTAAACTATGTGGTAGAAAAAGCAAAATGTTGGATGTAGTGATTATTACTGGCATTTCCTTTCTATTGTGATGAGCCATTCAAGTAACGATAAGGACAAAGTGCATGGCAAGTTAAGGGTACCCATAGATGGTCAAAGCTCTTCAAAATGTAAAAATTAGTTTTTATGTTCAAAAGATACTTTGAACGTTTAGCTTGAATTAAAACTATGGATTTTGCTCTCAGAGACTTTAAGGCTTCAACACATGACAATTTATGTATCCAACAGCAGACGACCTAGTGGTCTAATATTTACTTCTAATGCCTTTAATTCGACTTTGAATTTTCTTACACTTGTGCACATTAAAAATGTTTCATACGATGTAGTTTGTAGCCAATCTTGTTCAAATTCTTAGCATAAACTCGGAAAGAATGAGCTTAAAAACTGGCATATGGTGTTAATTCGACCACTGAGGATAATTTGTTAAAAAAATTATACTTAAATGTTTAACATTTGTCTGAAACAACCAGAAGAGCGAATAAGGATCCATATATCAGTTTTGTGTATTATTATTTAAGTAACACAATAGCAATGTTCCAATTTATGATTTCTGCATCATGTGGAACATCTTATTAATTACCATAATGAAGGAAAAATCAGTATTTAAAACAACCGTAGCACCAATAGAAATTTGGCCATCCACATAATTGGAACAAACTTAAAATCAACCTCGTAACAATAGAGAACTCAAATGTCCTCTACATGAAACGAGTCCTAGGTATTTGAAATACAGCACCGTCGAGGCTGACTTATGTCTTAACGAAAGAAATTCTGCATTGAATACATTAGAATAGAAGCTTCTGCCAAACACCATGAGCACAAGACAAATACGAGGCATGTTTTTAAAGTAAGTACCGTTTTAATATTTTACCACCGTAGCGCTACAGTTGCGATTTTGAGCATGCGCGATCCCTTCATCCATTCATTAGGAAGCCAGACGCAGCTGTGAGCGATCGTCACTTTGTGTTTTCCTTTTGTTAGTGCGTTTAAAAATGTTCAAAACAGCCCAATACCCGCCGACTGTGAAGTCAGATCAGTGATTAATTTTCTGAATGCGAGAAATGTTACGCCAGCAAACATTCATCGCAATTGTGTGAGGCTTATGGAAAAACAATAATGAGCGACAACGCCCGGCCACACACAGCCAGCAAACTCAAGATCTGATCGTATCATTTGATTGGGAACAATTCGACTACTCCTCCTAGAGTCCAGATTTGGCACCAACAATTTTCATCTGTTTCTTCATCTGAAGAAATTCCTTGGTGGAAAACATTTCAACGGCGATGATGTTGTAAAACAAGAAGTGCAGACTTGGTTTTCACCATTCTTTGACGAAAGCATACAAAAACTGGTTTCCTGTTACAACAGGTGCCTGAATAAGGGCAGTGACTATGTGGAGAAGTAGTGTACGTAATGGACGATGAAGTATTACGAAAATGGTGTTCTTTATTTTTAAAAAATATTAAAAACACATTTCACGCTTACAGAAAAACACAACTCTATCTGGAATGACTTCTACTCAACCGACCCATAAGGACGGAAACAAAAAAACAACTAGCTCTGACACTGGCATACAATATTTGGCATACGTTACTTGGGTTCCACCACAAGTCCTGCCAAAACAAGAGATTCTACCAGCCGAATGAAGAGCGCTTGTGTGAACTGTGCATAAAGTCTATGGCTCGCATTCCGGAGGTCCCGGGATCAAATCCCGTGGGTCGACTAATCTTATCTTAGGTTTTTTCGTAGTTTTCCTCTGTCGCCAAAGTAAATACCGGATTGCATATTTAATACCACGACCCAAAGTTCCATCGGATATTTAATACCACGACCCAAAGTTCCATCTTAAGTCTAAAACCATAGTAAAATGAAAAATAGTTGGTAATAGCGTATGCTATGCCATCTATCTACTGTCCATTCCAAATCAGAGTTCCCTCTGATGTAAACAAAAGCACGTGCTCCTGCTTGTCACAAACCTAAGAACATACCCTTACGCCAAAGTAAATATTTCGTTAATACATGTATTGTATTATGAAATATTAGCGCGGGAAAGGTACAGAACTGCACATTTTATTGCGGTTATCATAAGAACTCATTGCTAAAGGTAATGGATATATACCAACTGTTAAGAGATTACAAAATATGATTTTCGTCTGCTGTTGCGCTAACGCCGAGAGTATCTTGCTTGTTAATGCCAACTGTATGCATGACTGCCACTCTCTTACATATACAAGAAATGCAGCAATGAATTCCTAGAGGTGCTATCTGAGTACCGATTAACACTTTGCGTAACACAGGAAATATGATAAGCGAACACGCATTCATAATACGCAGTCACACGTATGCTCAGCCCAGGTCAAATCTTGTTATTTAATCAGTTGGTATTTGGGTTCACATGGCAGAGGAAAGTGCGTGTAGTGCGAATAAACTGTTCAAACACAAAAGCGGGAAACAGTTAAAAAGTGGCGATAAACAAACAGCTCTTCATATATTTAACTCACTATTAGAAAAATACCCGACACTTGCATTAGTGCATATTACGAAACTAATATCGGATTTTACATGCGTTTCAGTGAGAAGTGTAAGTAAAGCGCGCAGGGAATATAAACATACATAATAGAACATACAAGAGGAGAATCAAATGTGGGAACTTGTTTTGGGTGCGACAGTGCTGTGGAATTGTGGATAAGCTTGTCATTATTTTGGAGAGTAGTTCTGATTCTGATATGGCAGCTGAGTCATCTTCGGAGGATTCGGATTTCGGTGTTGCACTTTTGCCCGAAGATATTGATTAACGCAAGTAAAATGTTCATTGCAGCATACTAATAAAATCGATTGTTACCTCAGGTTGCATTTTGAACTATGATTCTCACGCAGGGCGCGTTTTTATAGATTTAAACAATTACAACAAGTACGTGAGAGGGGTAGAAGCAGCCATTATGGGCGGGGATTGCGAATTACTTTCGCGCGGATAATACAAAGAGTTTGTTTTCAGTGAAAGGCACTCTGGTTTGGAACGGACAGTACAGACAATGTAGGCAGTTAGATTGGACGGCACCCTAATGCCATCTGCACGGCATGAAGCAGGGGTTACAGGAATGAGACCTAGAAGGCTAACTGTCCATCACATATCGTTCTAAGAGTTATCCACCAACAGATCCGTCGCGCTATGACCAGGGAGTTAAAGCGACGTAATGTAAAATAGAATATAAAAAAAATCTGATGTGTTACACTCACATGACTTTCTCTACTCTTGTACAAACTATTTTTACAAACGCTTATTCTCCATCTACTTCATGTTAATCGAGATAAACATTTGCAGACTCTAACTTATTGCTAATTTTCTAGTAGATGTAAGGGGAATATATATTTACAAGGGCAGTATCGAAATACAGTAGCCTTTAAGCACATATATATCTCTTTATTAGCTGGTTGCTAGGTGCAGCACCATTCCCTTTGCCACAGATTAATACTCTTTGCATATCCAAGACAAAAAGGAATAACGAATTCCCATTTGAGAAAATAGTATTGAAAAATTTAAGGTAATAACAAGCAATATCTCGAAAATGGTCCCAACAAAAAAATGTATATGACATAAGTTGTGTATTTTAACGCGATTTACATTTTTTGTGTAGTAAAATTTTGTCTATCTCTTATTGTTTACCAGTTATGTAAAATACTTTTGGAGACATTCCCAGAAAATTCAAGATATACATTTTATTCGTCATGAAAGTATCTTAAATATATGATATTTTAATCAAAATCGTTAGAGCCATTTTTGACAAAATTAAAATTTTCGAAAAATGTTCCATGTAAAGGGTAGTCTGGGGTGGGGGGATTTTCTTGAAAACATTCGTGTCGCATCTCTGGAAGATATTGAACCTAAATACCAAGTTTGGTTTATTATCCGACTGTTCGTTTCTGAGTTATGCTGTTCACAGACACACACACGGACATATTTCCAAAAATACTTATTTTGGATTCAGGGGGTCTCAAAACATGTATTTCCGGTGAAATTTCGGTATCGAATTTTTGGGTGGAATACAATACTTCCCCTACTTACTATACGTAGTAGAGAAAGTAAAAATACTGAATAAAAAGTCTAATAAGATTCGGACTAGAATTTTGTTTGCACATTGTGCGCATTTCGAATATATAAGTAAAATAAGGTTTTTCTCAAAAATTACTAACGGTATCTGCCTGAAATTTAAAATGTGCTTATTAATTTTGGTAGAGCAATATGTCAAACAGTTTTAAAGCATTTAGATAGAAACTACAAGATTTAGAAATTTCACCTGTGTTTCCCTTACACTTAACATGAAATGTGCTGGATTGTGCTTTGTGCCCAGCGTATCGTGACCGAGGTAGGTACAATCTGCCTGTGCGATATGAACGATCGATACCTAGTTAGCGAGACAGTGTTCTTTGCTCACAGGTTTTGGACCATAGCCCGAGGTACTGACTCTGTCATGTTGCTGGCACAAATAGCTTCTGAATATGACATCACTGCCAAAACTCTTGCTCTCTTGGCATGACAAAGTGCTAAACTCGTATGCAGCTCTGGTGTGACAGATTTGTCCCTGTGTACAACAAGTTGGAATGCAGCAATAGATTGTTTCATGTTCCTCTGGAGAATTTGAGTTTGGCCTCAAATGAACCCCACAGGCAATAGCACCGTTCATCACAAGTGCCTCCACCTGGAAATTCAGGGAGTGCTCCTGGATAGTGAGGGGTTTTGTCGGGAGGTAGAGTATAAAAATCTCTCCTGTCCACACTGACTCAGTTTTTACTTTCTCTGCTACTTGCGTTTAGTAAGTATGAGAATGTATTGTGTTCCACCCAAAAATCGAATTTCACGGAAATACACGTTTTAAGGCACCTGAATGTACAAAAAGCATTTTTAAAACAGCTGATGCGATACAAAGTTTTAAGGAAAATTTCCCCACTCCAAAATACCGTTTACATGGAACATTTATCGAAACTTGTTATTTTCTCAAGATGGTTTCAACGATTTCGTTTAAAATGGCATATATTTGCGATATTTACATGACAAATAAACTGTGTTATTTTTAATTTTATGGGACTAGAGTCCTCTTCATTCTGAAGGAATTTTATATAATTTTGTACAGCTGGTACACTAAGGCATATACAAACATGCACTACATATGAAATAATCCTTTAGGCGCAAAACTTACTATATAAAACCCATTTTTATGACGTCAGCCATTTCCGAGAAATTCGTTTTTATTGGTTCAGTTATTTCAATACTTTGTCATTTTTAAATGTTGTCGCTATTCAGTTGTCTCTCGTGATCTCGCCGAAAGAGTATGTATAGCTAAGCCAGCATATAGCGGCCTGACAATTGACTTGTACGAAATGTATGATGAAACCGATTCTGCATAGGCTTATCTCGATTAACATGAAATAAATTGAAAATAGGATTTTATAAAAACAGTGTGGAAGTGATAGCACAAACGATAATGAGTAGAGAAACTCAGGCGAATACAATGCATTAGATTTTACTTCATGCAATTCATTTCAGGAATTGTATTCACGTGGCTTCTCCATATTAGTCTGTATTCTTAAAAAACGGAATGTTAGATAAATACCAAATTTGGTATTGACGTTCAGCATCTTCCAAGAGTGCTAATTGAAGATTTTTAAGAAAATCTTACCTCCCAAAACTACCCTTACTTGGGAGATTACTCTTACTCTTTTTAGATGCTTAGGGTATTGGCATGATTAATAAAATGTTTAACTTAGATTTTGCTCATTTTGAATGAACTGGTAAACCGAAAGAGACAAGCAAATTTGGTTCGTTAAAACCCACGATTTATAAAAAAGTTCTGATGTTTTTCACTTACATGACTTTTCCTACTCTTGTATAAACTTTTTAAAAACGCTTATTGTCCATCTACATCCCATGGACTAGGAAGGTCGGCCACGGGAACCCATGGCCTCTCGAATGCGGGCCATAACCTAACCGCCTGAGCCATCCTGAGTAGCTTTTTGTAAGGCAGGAGTAAAGTCTTAGAAAGACACCAGCGGGTGAGTTTGATTCTCGCCAACTAAAAAATCTCTGCATGCCATAATCGACTTCCTCTTGGAACTACCTTGCAGTATTACTTGAAGAAGAAGAGGTTCTAGATGATCTACATACGGATTCACAATATCAGAGTTGCATCTCCGTCCATCCTTTTCCTAGTCTTAAGGATAAAAGTCATCAATTGAACAAAAATATGCCAGTTTTCCTTAGTTTCCAACATTATCATAATGTTGTTAGAGTTACAAGCTGGCCTAATTACTTTGTCTACTACGTATAGTAAGTAGGGGAAGTATGGTATTCAACCCAAAAATTCGATACCGATATTTCACCGGAAATATATGTTTTGAGACCCCCTGAATCCAAAAAAAGCATTTTTTGAAACATGCCCGTGTGTCTGTGTCTGTGAACAACATAACTCAGAAACGAACAGTCGGATAAACACTAAACTTGGTATTTAGGTACAGTATCGAACATTTTAATTTTCTCAAAAATGGCTCTAACGATTTTGATTAAAATATCATATGTTTAAGATGTTTTCATGACAAATAAAATGTATATCTTGAATTTTCTGGAAATGTCTCCAAAAGTTGTGAACTACTTTTGCATAAATGGTAAACCATAAGAGATAGACAAAATTTTACTGCACAAAAAATGTAGGTCGCATTAAAATACACAATTTATGTCATATACATTTTTTTGTCAAGTGAACCACTTTCTAGATATTGCTTGTTATTCCCTTAATTTTTTCAATACTATTTTCTCAAATGGGAATTTGTTATTCATTTGTTTGTCTTGTATATACAAAGAGTATTAATCTGTGGCAAAGGGAATGGTGCTGCACATAGCAACCAGCTATTAAGAGATATGTCTGTGCTTAAAGGCTACTGTATTTCTATATTGCCCTAGCAAATACAAAACAAGAATTTAGTAGGCCTTAAGCGATAGTCAAATATTTTTAGAACTGGTCGCTATGTGTAAAATGTAATTCTCTTTGCATGTCAAAAGATCGTTTCTGCAAATGTTTATCTCGATTAATATGAAATAGCTGGAGAATAAGAGTTTGTAAAAATAGTTTGTTCAAAAGTAAAGAAAGCCATGTGAGTTTAACACAGAATTTTTTATAGCTCTGATGACGTACGTCATCCCACTTTTAACAATGTAAAACAGTATGTTCAGGAGTGTCCGTTTGTGCGCAGTACGAACAAAGGTCCGTATCAGCCAATCCCATGCGATGTAACTTAAGATTTGAAACGGCCGTGGCCGATCAGAAATTGTGTCACATAATAACCCAGATTACATACTTCCTAGACATCTGCTGTTATCTCAGGAACTAGCAATTTGGTCCACTGAACCGTCCTCTTTTTCTGGTTCCATTCTGCCTGCTACTGCTTGATAGTTTTCTCCCTGGTCAGCAGTTCTTGAGTTCTGGAGGTATTTATCTGATCGTATGTTCGTTCCTGAACCAGGAGACGAAAAGGTATGATTCCTGCTAGAACTTCTATAGCCTTCGTGGAGGTGGTTCTGTAGGCACTACAAATGCGTAGCACAACCTTTCGCTGCACTCGCTGAGGTAGTATTTTTAACACTTAAATAATTTCAGTCAAATTGTATAATATGTAAATTGAATAAGAGCCCGCCTTGTATTAAATAATTTGTAAAATGTATGCAGCAGTCATTGCATATGCTTATATTGTTGTAAACATGTTCAATAACGTTATGTGAATGCATTACGTAATTTAATAATGTAGGAGCTGTGAGAATAATAAGTTAAAAGTTGCTAACAATGAGGTAACCTAGAGGCAATAATGAATTTACATGTTAAAAAGTGTAATTAATTAATAAAAATAATCTCATAACTCTCTATATCAGTGAAGTGTTATTTAAATCGTAACAAACATTAATAAAATGAGTGAAGTAAAATTATAATCTGTGTAAGAGTACATTCTTAGTCGTAGCACAACCCTGCCTAAGAGAAACGTGTCTCTAACAACAAATACTGACACGGCTGAGGCAAACATAAATATAATATTTAAAGATGCAGTAAAACTACATTTGGGGCGAAGGCCACTGGAAACTGTTTACTATACATGCCGTTGCAACTACTACAAGTTCGGCTCCCCAACAGTCGAAATACGATACAATACGTGTAGCTAAACAAAACATCTTCTTAAATTGGCGCCCAACGTGGGGCTGAGACAATATCTACTTCATCGCTCCATCCACCTTCTATATATTGCGTTATCCATGCAGGTCTTCCAAGCGTGCGCACTATATAAAATAATATAATTAATCATTCTACCTAGGATTTTCCTTGTTTCAGGCTTGGGGCCGCCAATGTTAGGCATTGAACAACTCGAGACAGTAATCACTTTCTCCGCCTTGCCTCTCTATCAATAAAAATTTCTGGCTAGATTAGTGTGGCATGTGCGGGGATCAACATCATGGTTATCTGTAGTTGTTCTTCATCGATGAGTTTTATTTGTGTTCGTGAGTCAATTTTGTAACCCATACCCCAGATATCCCCATCAACTTCTGCACAGCGGATGTTCCACGCATCTCTATTAGTTTTTAATATCGTAGCTTTAAGGGCGATTTTTATAGTTGTGTAACGCAACTTGCTGTTAACATTACGTCTGTTAATACTAGTAACAAGCCGTTAAGTCCTAGTACACTGTTTCCGCAGATCTGCAGTTTCGTCATTCCACTAGTAGGTACCCTTACGTCGAACGTGGGAGTATTTCCTATGGGGAACCAGAAATGCATGAATTATGTATAGCCTAGTCTATTCCATACACCTGATGTAGAATACTTGAACGTATTTGTTCTTCAAGGTGCGCCAATAGTTCATCTTGCTTTTCTTCCTTGTAAATCCAAGTCTTAGATTTGCAGTAATGCTATGGAGATGACGTGGATATCTTCAAATCAGCGTGAATACTTTTATGGTAACTCAAATTTTCTTCATCACTTACAAGCCAGTTCCGAACCATTCTGCCAATATCCTGACTATACATTGGGAGATCTATATAGAAGGAACCTGCATGACGCTCAAAAGTAGGAACCTTCCCGGTCATTTAAAATCATGAGATCATGTTCACCGGTCCATTCTGCCAATGCACTACCCTTCCTGTCTTTTATTGGGGAACCCCAGCAGAGCGCCTTGGAATTAAAACCTCCACCAATGAACAGATACCTACGATGTTTCCGTATACTTGTATTTAATACAAACAGGAATTTATGAAAGTCTATAATATTACACGGCGGCGCCGTGGTCGAGTGGTTAGACCGCTCGCTTCCCACCGAGGCGGACCGGGTTCAATCCCAGGGACCTGCATGTGGGATTTGTGGTGGACGAAGCGGCGTCTGGGCGGGTTTTCTCCGGGTTCTCCGGTTTCCCCCGCCATTCATTCCAGCGACTGCTCCATCAACACCTTTCCATACATCCATTTCACCACCATTTCGCTTCATCTACTTCCTTCATCCCATACCAGGCATCGGGCTGATCACCCATCCTGGATGTTCTGTCTGATCCATGAGTGTCTGCTCCTCGACGGACCTCTGACCCCAGGCACCCGCCTGTAAGTCCTGGGGGTGTAAGTCCTACATAAGAGGAGGGTAAACAGGTAATGAATGAATATAATATTACACGCTAAAGAAATATAAGCATGAATGTACCATCAACTCATCAGTATCTATCCACACGAAGTCGTCTCCAACCCCAATATTTCTCACATGAATAGAAGTACAAGGTAAATGTATGGCCGCATCAATTCTATGATCCAGCAACCATTTGGAACTATACTTTGTCATATTCTTATTTGGTTCAGCCACAATCGCAAAGTCTAGAAGCTCAGAAAGACATTTATGGCGTATTAGGTCCACAGTCCTCTTACTGCGTTCAGTTGCATAAATTTCATTTAGCAGTATGCACCTTATCCCTTTTCTCCCTTATCTGATGAATTAGTTCCCGTACTTGGGACTACCATCGACTCCTCTTTGTGTCCTTCAACTTTACATATATAACAGAATTGCACATTGGTACACTTCTTCCGCTAATGGTCGCCTCCCCCACAATTATGACAAAGTTCCACTTCGGGCGTCAGTTTACATCCCCTTGCCATGTGGCCCATTCGATGACAATTACAGCACCTAGGTAATTTAGTGGTTTCGCGTACTCTCCATCTCTCCCAACCACAGCCATTCCGATGTTGTGTCAATAAACGCTGGGCTGAAACCTTGTCGATAGTAAGAAATGTATATTTAACAACAGTTTTCCGCCAGTTTGATAGACATGTCATCCAAGGTTTTACAAAGTTCCTTTGAAATAGCATTTTTCACGCCATTTGCATCCACAAATACGTCTATGTCTAGTAACATCACAGTTTGTGCCAGGGTTTGCAAATAGACTTTAGCCATGTCAGTCAATTTCGTGGATAATTGTTCCCTGAAGGCCTGTCGTTTATCCATCTCTTTACCTTTTATTTACCGTCCTCGTTTTATGTATACGTTCCACTAATATCTCATCCGTTGAACCTCGTTTTTCATGTTTTTTACGATATCAGCATACGAAGTTCCAGGCAGTGTTCCAGGATTAAAGTATCAGCATCCCTGGTCGTCTTTTGGCCGGAGAAAATCCATTACATCTTTCCCATTATTGTTCCCTCAACGAATCTGGCGTATAGGCTGCAATTTTGTCGGTATAAATGGAGACCGACGTCTGCACACATTCTATCACCTTTCGGACAATTAACTCACGAATTTGATGTGTGACATTACAGACAGTATTGACATTTCCTTTCTTCTTAACATTATCTACCACCTTCTCTAAATTGCTCCTTAGATCAAGCTTGCCTTTCATGCTGCTACCACCTTCCACGTTACAGTCAGGTAAGTATATATCTCAGTGCAATTTGTAACATCACCAGTATTCGCATTTATACACCCGTTTGTGGCGACACTAGATATCATGGTTCCCGCCTCTATCTGGCTCGTATCTATCAACTTTATCAAACATGGGTTTGCAACCAAGGCCATGTACACTGGTGTGCAAAACCTAAGGACGAACGTAATATTCGCATGCTGTGACACTGCCAAGTAACATAGCCGATGAAACTTGAATCATACATAGAGGGAACTGCTACGGTGTGCTACAGTAGGCAACTAAACGAAATATGCAATGAGACGAACAGGAATGCCACTTTTATTCATAGACCATAAGCTACACTAAAATCAATACGACATATGATGGCTCTCTACATTTACAGAAACAGAAACATGGTGCTTAAAAGGGTGTATGATCACCACGGAGAGCAATGCATGCTCTGCATCGTGCTCCCATGCTGGCCACAAGGTTGTTAAGCAGTTCTTGTGGTAGGGCGTTCCATTCCTCCAACAGCGCTGTTGGCAACTGTTGGATGGTCGTTGGTGCATGTGGATGTGCTGCAATGCATCTCCCCAAAGCATCCCGCACGTGATCGATGGGATTGTTTTAAATTGGGGAACGGGCAGGCCAGTCCATTCGCCGAATATTCTCTCGTTCCAAGAGATCCTCCAATTGCACTGTTCGATGTGGTCGCGAATTGTCATCCATAAAAATGAAGTCAGGGCCGACTGCACCCCTGAAAAGACCACATGGGGAAGGACTACAGTATCATAATAACGTTGACCAGTGAACGTACCGTATTCAAAGAGTTAGAGGTCGGTGTGCCCATGCACATTATGCCTCCCCAAACCATAACACCCGGACCACCAAAACAATCATGTTCAAGGAATGTTCCAGGATTCATTACGTGTTCCCACCTCTCGCCAGATGAGGGTACGTCGAGAATCGCTACTTAGACTGAATCTGTTCTCATCCGAAAAGAGCACGCGATCCCATTCCTCGATGGTCCAATTTTAATGCTCTTGGGACCATCGCAAACGGTGGCGCCGATGTGCGGATGTCAATGAAACACAACGTACTCGCCGTCGGGCAAAGAGCCCACCTCTGTGTAGTCGCCGTGCCACTGTGTATCGTAAGATTGCGTGCCTAGCTGTCCTGTTAAATGTGGTTGCAATTGCATCCGCTGTTTGGCGTGGATCCCTTCTTGCCTGTTTCACAATGTAGCGGTCATCTGCTGCTGTAATTGAGCGTGGTTGACCACCACCTCTACTTGGGACAGCAGCGCCTGTGGTTTGGAAGGCTCCCCATGCACGTGAAACAATGCTGTGAGCAACTTAAAACTCCTGAGCAACACTCGTCAGACTCCACCGTTCTTCCAGTTTCGCATTGATTCTTCCCCGTGTGAAGTCATCCAAATGGTGTCTACTGGCCATGTTGCAATGAAGAACACCAGTACAGTGTACCGTAAGGGCTCGCTAATTGCCACACACCTTCTTGTCCTGTTTCGTCATCTGCCCCGTGTTGCGGGACCAGACACATTTGGCACTATAGGCTCGCTACACTCACGCCATGTGAAGTCCAGCTTTCTGTGTACATGTGAGAGACGTTTGGCCACATGCTCCCGCACCTTCATCTACTTCCACCAAGTAGTTCATTTGTTATGTTACTTTACCCATCTCGTCCTTAGGTTTTGCACACCAGTGTTTATAAACTTCCTCGGACCATTTAAGTTCCAACAAATCGAGAAACTCCTGATCAGTAAGATCCTTATTGAATTATGTTTCAATCTTTACATCACCCTGGCATTCGCCTAGGTGACCATGGGAAAAACCACGAAAAAGCCCATGGACAGAGTGGGCAGTCACCCAGAATCGAACTTGGGTGCTCCCTAATGTGAGCCACCAGACGTTGCCGCCTGAGCCATCCCGCTTTGTAAGAGTTCAGGTAATATCGAATATTGTGATTTTAACATGATTTATGAAAGAAGCCATTAATTACTGGCAGTGATTTGGCCGCTTAACACAGCTGGCACATCAAGAACCATTTCACCGTATAAGCCAGGCTACAAGCAATTTAATATCGAGTTTAACACGCTCCATTAAATGTAGAGACCATCCAAACAGATAAAACGTTGCGTTATCATCATCACAAGCTTACAATATTACGTGGGGAAACATTGTGCTGTTTATACAGCTCACATGATAATGCGTTTATTGTTGGGGAAGAGAGTGCCATTTCACCGGAGTAAATTTACATCCCACACAACCAGAATCGAAAGTAGAGCCTGTTAGTCACAGTTCAATTATATCCGGGCTTGCGAATTAACAAGGAGACAGCAGAAGCACTACTCACATGCTAATGATTGCCACTTACAAAACACAGAGGTTCCCGGTTCGATTCCCAGGTGGGTGGGCGAATTTATTACTTTCTCTACCACGTACCTGTAGGTAAAGAAAGTACTGTATTTCACCCAAAACCTCGGTATCGAGATTCCACCAGAAATGCATGTTTTGACCCACCTGAATCCAAATAAAGCAATTTTAGAAAAATGTCCGTGCATGTGTGTCTGTTAACAGCATAACTCAGAAACGAAAAGCCCGATAAACACAAAACTGTGTATTTAGGTTCAGAATCTTCCAAAGATGCAACACGAAGATCTTTAAGAAAATCCACTCCTCTCAAACTAGTCTTTACGTTGAAAATTTTCCGAAATTTTTTATTTTCTAAAAAATGGCTCTAACGATGTTGATTAAAATAAACAGATATTTACAAATGAAGTGTATATCTTGAATTTTGTGGGAATAGTCTGTGAAGTCCTCTTCATTCCGAAGGAGTTTTGTATAATCTTGCATAACTGGTAAATGCTAAGCGATACACCAAAATGTACGTTTTCTTTCTGACATAAGACTGAGATATCCGTTACTAAATGTTCGAATTGTTCATTTCGTGGTCATTCTTTATTGTTCTGATCGTCCTCCGTGATATAGTGGTTACCATGCCAGCCTCTAGATCCCGACGTCGCGGGTTCAAATCCGGCGGAGAGCGATGGATTTTTTCGGGCGTAAAAATCCTGAGCATGGATTCCTTCGGAAGGGAAATAAAGTCGGTGGTCCCGTGTCGTATATTTATGGCACGTAAAAGAACCTCAAGCCTGATAGAGGCCTCTGAGCAAAATGACCAGTCTTTCACTCCCAATATAGAATGGGACGCTAAGGAGCACAGCAGTTAAACAGCGTCCATAAATAAAACTTAATTTCAACTTATAGTTCTGTCAACATTCAGATGTTTTTCCATACAAAAAGTATGGAATTTTGAGACCAGCATATAGCGTCCAGTTCTTATACATTTTACAGTCACTGTTCTCTTTGTATCTATAACGAAATGTGTAATATAGCTTGTTCTGCAAAGGTTTATTTGGATTAAAATGTAGTAGATTAGATAAATAAACTTTAGTAAGAATAGTTTGTATACCCACTAAAAGCAATAGAGGGTAGAGAAAGTCATGTGAATAATCACATCAGATTTTCTTTAATTAAAACCATTCCCTAACATCGTAGAGTGTGGAGCTAATATTTGTGGATGAATGTGAGAATGCTTTACTGTAAATGAATAAAAACCTAACGATAACTTGCAGTTCCAAATAGTAATACCCAAAATCTTATGCATTACATTCACATGACTTTCTCTACCAACTACTGTTTACTTTTTCTCTCTTCTATAAACCACTCTCTCATATGTTATATATTTAATCGAGATAAACGTTTGCAGAAATGGTTTAATTACACATTTATTTTTATGTGCATGGGAGTTACATGAGGTAGAAGCATAGTCAGCGATTTATTAGCTTTGAAGTTCCAAACCTTTTTCCTTGACATACAAGTAACAAAAATATGTAAAGTATAGAAGCATTTGAACTAATTTATCAGAAATTGTTAACGCCAAAAAATATTATTGGTCATAAATTGCTCGCTTTAACGATGTCTACATTTTTCGTGTGGAAACCCTTTGTCTATTGATTGACCTTTATACCGGAATTAATAACTCGTATGATTAATAATTTTGTAAAGATATGGTAGGGAGATAGATAACAAATTCCGATAAATAATTTCCATATATTGAATCAACGCACAATGGAAGAAGAAAGGGTTACAACTTTGTAAGTGGATAAGGAAGGTTCCAGGCAGATAATGTGTTCAGTAAAAGGAATTAGTTAGAAGGTAGAACAGCTGAGGCAATTAGGTTCTGGCCAACTCGCTCAACAAGAAGCCCATTAGCTCAAGATTCAGGTAACTGGAACTTAAGACATTAAAAAAATCTGATGTGTTACACTCACATGAGTTTCTCTACTCTTGTACAAACTATTTTTACAAACGCTTATTCTCCATATGCTACATGTTAATCGAAATATCGAGATGTTAATCTTATTGCCAATTTTCTTATGGCTGGTTGCTATGTGGAGTATTCCATTCTTTTTGCATTACTAGGACAAAAAAAAAAGGAAAACGAATTTGAGAAAAAGTATAAGTATTGGAATATTTAAGGGAATAACAAGCAATATCTCGAAAATGGTTCACTCAACAACAAAAATGTATATGACATAAATTGTGTATTTTTACGCGATCTACATTTTTGAGTATTAAAATTTTGTCTATCTCTTATGGTTTATCAGTTATGCAAAAGTCGTTCACAATGAAGAATACTTTTGGAGACATCCCTAGAAAATTCGAGATATACGTTTTATTTGTCATGAAAATATCTTAAACATATGATATTTTAATCAAACTCGTTAGAGCCACTTTTGATAAAATTAAAAATTTCGAAAACTTTTCCATGTAAAGGTTAATCTGGGGTGGGTGGATTTTCTTTAAAACCTTCATGTCGCATCTCTGAAAGACACTGACCCTAAATACCAAGTTTGGTGTTTATCCGACTGTTCGTTTCTGAGTTATGTTGTTCACAGACACACAGACACACACAGGGACATGTTTCCAAACTGCTTCTTTTGGATTCAGGGGGTCTCAAAACATGTATTTTCGGTGAAATCTCTGTATCGAATTTTTGGGTGCAATACAATACTTCTCCTACTTACTATACGTAGTAGAGAAAGTAATAAGAGGTGTGTAAAACTGTAGGCCAGTTCTGAAAAATTAGAAACGAAAAGAATTGTTAGAACTTAGGAAGTCAAAGAGTACAACTTGTGTTTCAAATGCGAAAGTTTTGGCAAAGTATAACGTAGGAACATTGTTGGGGTAGTTATAAGATAAACGGGACTTAAATAAATAAAAGAGCGTGTATTAATAAAATTAGCGTACTTAGTCTTTCGTTTCATAAGCAGTTTAATTCTGCATCTCAAACGTTCGGCAACTCGCTTCAATAGCTCGGATATTAGCATACATTAAACTTCTTATTCATTTTAACTGGTGTTGTCTACCCTCATCCCAACCAAGCATTCTCTGAGATCTCATAGCCAACCCCTGTAGCAGCCGGCAGGAGATTCGGCAGTAGATATAGGAGACGTCAAAAGGCATTATAATAGGTAGTAAGGGTATGTTTTATTATTTTTTCACATTTTATGTTATATTCTGACGTTGCTATACAACTTTTAAGAAATCTGTCTGTCTGTCTGTCTATCTATTTGTTTTGGTTTACCAGTTATATAAAATTAATTCATAATTAGCAGGACTTCACTGGCTGTTCGCATAAAATTTAAGATATACTTTTTATTAGTCAGATTATCATAAATATATATAATATTTTTAGGAAATATCATTAGAGCTATTTATGAGAAAACGAAAACAAACAAAAATAAAGATTTTCAATGTTAAGAATAGTTTCAGGTGAATATATTTTGCTGTCGCCTTTTCAGAGTATACTGAAAATCCCAAGTTTGGTATTTACCCGATATTTGGTTTTTGAGTTATGCTAGCGTAATGAAACTACTACTGAAAATGTTTATCTCCATTAAGGAGAAGTAGATAGAAAAATAAGATTTTTTAAAACTAGTTTTTATAAGAGAAATAAGTTAATCCACATCAGGTAGCTAGGTGAATATGACATTTTTACTTTCTCTACTATGTATAATAAGTTGGGGAAGGACTGTATTCCATCCAAAAATTTGATATCGAAATTTCAGCGGCAACTCGAGGCCCCCGGAATCCCCTCCCAAAAAGAATGTGATGTGTTGCACTCACATGATTTTCTCTACTCTTGTACAATCTATTTTACAATCGCTTATTCTCCATCCACTTCATGTTAATCGAGATATCGAGATGTTAATCTTATTGCTAATTTTCTTGTAGGTGCAAGGGGAATTGGTCGGCTTTAAGCGATAGTCAAATGTTTTAAGAGCTGGTTGCTATGTGGAGTATTCCATTCTCTTTCCATGTTTAGGACATAAAAAAAACGAATAACGAATTTCCATTTGAGAAAAGTTTAAAGTATTGCAAAATTCAAACATATAACAAGGAATATCTCGGAAATCGTTCATTCCACAACATTTTTTGTGTAGAAAAATTTTGTCTATTTCTTACGTTTTACCAGTTATGCAAAAATCATTTAAAATTAAGAGCGCTTTTGAGGACATTCCCAGAGAATTCAAGATACACATTTCATATGTCATGAAAATATTTTGAACATATGATATTTTAATCAAAATCATTAGAGCTATTTTTAAGAAAATCAAAGTTTTCAAAAAATGTTTCATGTAAAGTGTTGGGGATTTTCTTGAAAATCTTCGTTTCGCATCTTTGAAAGATACTGAACCTAAATATCAAGTTGTAATTTATCCGACTTTTCGTTTTTGAGTTATGCTGTTTACAGACACACTCACATGGACCTTTTCTAAAACTGCTTTCTTTGGATTCAGGAGGCGTACAAAACATGTATTTCCGATGAAATCTTGGTATAGAATTTTTGGGTGGAATGCAATACCTCCTCTACATATTATACGTAGTAGAGAATGCAAAAAGCATTTTTAGAAAAAGATCCGCACACGCGTGTGTCTGTGTACAGCATAACTCAAAAACGAAAAATCTGATAAACTCAAACTTCGCATTTAGGTTTAGTACCTTTCAAAGGGGCGATACGAAGATTTTCAAGAAACTCTCCACCCCAAACTACCTTTTACATGGAATAGTTTTCAAAATGTTTGATTTTCTAAAAAAAATCGTTCAAACTATTTTATTGAAATACCGTATATTAAAGATATTTACATGACAAATAAAATGTATATCTTGAATTTTCTGGGAATATCCTTTGAAGTCCTCTTCATTCGGAAGGAATTTTGTATAACCTTGTGTAACTGGTAAACATTAGACGATTGACAAAAACGCTCCATACAAAAAATGTAGATCTTAAAACACACAATTTATATCAAAAACTTTAGTGTGGTATTAGCCATTCCCAAATATCTGCTATTAATGGTTCATATTTTTCAATACTGAGCCATTATTTTAAAATCCTATCGATATTCAATTGTTTCTTATCATTTCAAAGAAAGCGTATGGAATTGTAAGCCCAGTGTATAGCTTCCGCTTCTAAAACATTTGACTATCGCTGTTCTCTTTGTATCTATAACGAAACGTTTAGTGCAGCTACTTCTGGAATCGTTTGTCTCGATTAAAATTAAGTAGGTAGGGAAATAAAGTTTTGTAAGAACAATTTGTATACCCAGTAATAAGCGATAGAGGGTAGAGAAAGTAATGTGAAAGTAGCACATTTGATTTTTTTGTTGTCTTCTGCCTCTCCTTAAATAAACAAAGCAGTTTAGAATGAAAGTAATTATGAAACGGTAGCATTTGTGTTGAGAATTTGGCCCGGTTCCCTTATTTCTAGATAATGTCCACCAGACAACACAAAGTTTGTGCAAACTGTGACCTGACCGCCGAGACTGCTCGTAAAATAATTTACAAGGGCAGTGTCCCTAATGTTCACCGTCAGCTACAAAGCAAACACAGGATCAAAATGAAACAAAGGGCCGGGGTAAATAAGTTACGATTGCAAAAGGAGCCAAATGTGAACAACCTCAAAGCACACTCAGGAAAAGGATTTTCCGTACATACATATCCTTCTGAGCACGAAATGTAATATTATTTGTTTCGGATGTTGTAGAGGAAACATTTGATTTGAAAAATTACACCCCATTTGAGCTATAAACACGCTCAAATGTAATTTCTCTATGACCATCACTTTCATTTTAAAAACACATCAGGAAGTACATCAGTTGTGCACAGAGCGCCAAGGAAAATCTTCGGTGGATTTTGTATCGTTTTTTGGGGTCACATCTCTGGAAGATACTGAACCAAAATACCAAGTTTGGTGTTCATCCGACTGTTAGTTCTTGAGGTATATAGTTCACAGACAGAAAGACACACACACACAGACTCACAAACACGGACATGTTTTCAAAAATACTTTATATGCATTCAGTGCACCTCAAAACATGCACTTCCTGTGAAATCTTGGTATAGAATTTTTGGGTGGAATGCAATACTTCCCCTACTTAGTATACGTGGTAGAGAAAGTAATAAATAATAGGTAGAGAAAGTCATGTGGCACACAGACGCACACATACACAAATGTTTTATTCTAAATTATTTTCTGTTCAGGAGACCCTAAATATATTTGTGCTGAAATGTGTTATGGAATTCTTGGTTGGAACACAATAATTCCTTCGCAGACATAAGGAAGCGGAAGAGAAAGTAAAAGTGGGTTATATTCTGGTGCTACTAACAAGAGCTTAAGCTGCTGGTTTGGATTTACAAAGGATGGTATTTTGTGCTGCTGGAAAGTTTCGATTCGAACCTCGGGGACATGGTAGACATTTCTCTAGTGAGGTTTGCTTCGGTACTGGAATAGAACATGGTTTCCAATGTTTGCTCTAGGGAATGACTGTGATGTAGATGTCTGCGGAGCAACGTTTGGAGCGTGTAGGAGAACACGAATTTGGTCAGGCTGGGGGCAACATAGTACAGTAATAGATAAAACTACGATTTAAGTTCCGAAGTTGGCTTCCAAAATCAATAACGCGATGTTTCTAGGAGGGAAAGTACTGCAAATGCTGAGCTATGGTAAGAATTAGCATCCTCCAGTACAGTGGCTACAAATGGGGCACGATTCACATAAGATAAACATTTAATCTTCCCTAGGCCAGCCTGAAAAACAAGGCATAAATAAACTTACACTGGCAGTTCCACACAATACAGGTATATAAACTGACTGGTTATTCTAATAAATTAAGAAACCACATTGGCCTGGCTCCAAGATATTTTAAACTATCAGTGAGTTGGATTTAAATTGTTTACGTTCATCATCATCGTCTATGGTCTGTTCCGTCTCCATCAAACTGATCCTGTCATCTTTTTGTAGACCTTCTATTTGATCTTCATTTTGGGTTGTATTTCATTCACCTTTTTCATCCTGACGTAAATACCAATACCATTGTATTTAACAGCGGCTCTGGCCCAAGGTTATCGGTAGGTCGACGCCAGGCAGTTGGAGATAAAACAAAGATAAGTCGCGCTCTTACCCGACGTAAACACCACAAGCTTCTGGTAGTTCCTTTCCAGAATGTGCTGTGTGCATATAGTTATAGAAAGTTCAATGGAAGATCCCATTGACTATATAAGCGAGCGTTCTTACGAGAGGCCCCAGCCAATGAAAGCTGAGCTTTGTTAAACCACGCCCACCAGGGTGCAGAAGGGCAGCTGCATCCTAAAGACAGTCGTCGAGGAGCAACTAAGTTTCCAACTATCATGTCAGTCTCATACAGAAACGCCATCTTCAAATACCCTTCGTAGAATAAAACAGCCTGCGGTAAAACCCTATTGAGGGTGGGCACGCAGAAAAACCACTCAGGCTGAACCTCAGCGTGTCAGCAGCAGCGAACCAGGAGTCAGTCAGTTGAGTCGGTCGGTAAGTAAGTTGGTGTGCGCGTTTTTGCTGCGCCACCAAGTGCGGTTCTCCGAGCGAGTTGGTGACGACTGCTGTGACGTGCCACGAGTGCTATTACGGAGTGTAGCCATAAGTGCTAGATATAGAGTCTTGTGTTCGACGCCCGAGCGAGTGAACTGTCCGGAAATAGAGGCTACGTCACGAAGAGAAAACTGAAGTGTCGAGCAAATTGAGCTAGTTCATATTAATGAAGTGAAGGTTGAACCTAATCAAAATAGTGACAGTGAGAACTGACAGAAGTGACAGTTGGAAAAACTGGATAAAATCACAATATTCCTTTATTACAAGGTATATTCCAAAACTAAGGTCCGTTTGCTTGTAATAACAACTTCGCTCATGAGACAAGGTTTTTATTGACAGTAATATATGCCATCATATATACTTTACTTTTCCACATAATTGCCGTTCACATCTATACACTTGCTGTAACGCTGCACCAGCTTCTTTAACCCCTCGGCATGGAAGTCCGCCGCCTGGGACTTGAACCAGTTGGTAACGCTCGTCTTGAATTCATCGTCGGTTTGGAATCGTTGTCCACCCAGCAACCATTTCAAATATAAGAAGAGGAAATAGTCGCTTGGTGCCAGATCGGGACTATACGAGGGTGGTCATAGAGTTCCTAACGAAACTCTTGAATCTTCTCTTGGTTTTGGCAGCGGTGTGCCAGCGTGTGTTGTGCAAGAGGATGATGCCAGACGACAGTTTCCCGCGGCGTCGATTTTGAATCGCACGCCTCAGTTTGGTAAGTGTTGCACAGTACATGTCAGCTGCAATTGTTGATCCACGGTCAATGAAATCAATCAAAAGGACGTCTTTTTCGTCCCAAAACACGGTAGCCATTACTTTGCGATTCGTGTACGGCGATTGCTTATTCTTTTTTGGTTTGGGTGACCCGGAAAGGCGCCACTACATTGACTGTTGTCTGCGTTGGTATACGCTATCCATGTCTCGCCCATAATAATGTGGGAAAACAAACCATTTCCATCTCGACTATAGCGCTCCAAAAACTGTCGTACACAACGCATTCGTTGCTCTTTGTGCTGAGCAGTTTTGGCACCCACCTCGCACAGAGTTTCCGATATCCAAACTGTTCAATGGCAATCTTGCAAAGTGAAGTTCTAGCAACATTTGAGAATTCATCAGCCAGACCACTAATCGTCAAACTCCGAAGTTTTTGGTTCACTTGCTCAACGATGTCGTCGGTCCGAATACTGAGCCTACCACTCCGCTGTTCATCGTGCACATGTGTGCGACTATTTCAAAATTCTGACACCAGTGTCGAATCTGTTCGTCACTCATTATGTCCGGTCCAAGCACGAGGCAGCTGACGATCCTTATGTCAAAAAAAAAATCTAATCACACCGCGCACTTCACAACTGGCGGGATCTACGATTGTCGCGGCCATTACCATCTGCTCTCACTGACTGATAAACGCCTACTGCGTCACACAACACCGCGGTAGGTTCCTCAGGAGTCAGACAGCGCTGCGTGAAACGCCATTCACTCCCACAATCGGTTACATATTGTTCAACGGACCCTAGTTTTCGAATACGCCTCGTATTTGAAAACATATTTAACGCTCTCAGTTCATTTCATGACCTTTATGTTTATGTCCATAATTAAGTTATGTCGTGTAGCAGACTTTGAAGTGGCGATGTGAACCTCGATGCGTCAAGTTGGATTTCAGCATTGCGGCAAGCAAGGCCTATTCCGCCGAAGCTTTCGGAAAAATGGGTTAGACGAGAGAACATGAAGAGTATATTGCACCGGGATCCCTAATGTTTACATCCCTGGACGTTTCATCGATGCCTACTTCGGGCATAAGTTCCATCCAGAGAAGAAACATTACTCTGCTCAAATTACATCCACCGTCCATCCCATCTAGAAAGATGGAGAGGGAGAGGAAATGAGTGACATGAAAAAAAACGTGGTAGTATATAATCCATAGCTGTATTCGAATACCGACTTAAGAAACAAGATCAGGGTAGCCATTCGAACTCCGGACCTCCCGAACTCGAGCCTAAGAAACTACTACGTGAACTATCCCGTGTGTCTTGGGCAACGCTTATCAATGCTGAAGTACTTACAAGATTGTAAGTCGCCATTGGAGTGTATTATCTCAAAATGAATTTGAGAACGCCTTGTGGTTGACCAGGAGAAATGCGAGTTATGCCGGTAGGTTGCCATGGTAGCTCAGTTGGTTAGAGCAACAACATGGTAAACCAAAGATTGGTTCAAATCCCGGCTATAGGATTAATCAACAATGGTTATCAGGTTCGGCTCAGCTCGGGTCTGAAAGGACAAATTAAATTATGTAATGACATTTTCCAGTCCGTACAGTCATATTCAGTTAGAAATGCATTATAGCTGTACAGACTAGCAAGACTACCATAGTTTCCGTTGTTGTGCACAATAGTATATTGCGATACAAGTGTGGTATGTACCTCTTTATATAACGAGGAAAAGTTTGAAATTACGATACGAAATCGAGTATCTTCACTTCCGAGTTCCTGCAAAGCACTTAACGCATGTGTATTACATTTTCTTTTCACGATAATGAATAATATAAATGCTTAAGCGAAAATAAAAGTAGTCAGTCGGCTGTTCAAAAGCAGTAGCAAGGTCGAGCGAACTGGTGATAGATTAGTCACGCCTTATGGTATTGACCAAGTTCAGCAACTGAAAGTGACATGGTTACTTCCGTCGAAAGAGCTATATATAAGTGCTGCATGAACTAAATCGTACGTAAATGTTAACAAATAAAAGGAAATAAAGATGGTAGGATTTAAACTATAAAATATAATTATATTGAATGTCTGCAACAATAAATATACATATAATAGTTGGAGGATTAAATACATGTTATAAGATAGAATAGGAGTAGTTAACAGATGGGATACCTTGCACCTCAACCCCAATGGATCTTTCGTGCGTACATCACCAGAAGGAAGGGCTTAGGTGAGAACAGTAGCACAGCGAGGCCGCGCAAGTCGACAGAGACGCGCAGAGTTCCCTAACAGTTACAGACTTGACCACCCGGCCACGGCAGGGTCGCTCGGAGACATCCCTCTAGGAGGACCGGCGAAATACCGACCGAACTACAGTCCAGGAGTCAACCTAGAATATAAAAGGGGAATAAAATAAGAGAAAATTGGGGAGAGAAGAAATCGTGGTAGAATACACCGCTCTAGTATTTGTCGTGGTAACCAGGGAAAACCACGAAAAACCGATGGTAAGATTGGGCAGTCAGCGGGAATCGAACCCGAGATCTCCCAAATGCGCGCCTCACACGTTACCACGTAGCCAATTCGCTCAATGATGCATGTTATTATTTTATTAACATTTGTGTTAAAAGGCAAAGCGTACGGAGTGCAGGAATTTCAATTTTCCACACATGATAGTATGAACGAAAAGTATATAAAAAGCCGCTATCGTTGAAAAAATTGACAAATGGGCCCAGAGGGCTAGTATTAGTGGTTGGCTCAAAAGTAGTCTTCACTGAATAGTACAATTCGTGAGGTTTAAGTTGAAACATTTTGATGCTACCGTCCTGGAGGGGGGTGCACTAGTGACGGTCCGTGTGGCGAGAAACCTGTCACAGTTTAGGCTTTACTGCCTAATCTCTCAGGTCACTTTACTTGTTTCTACTGAAATATGGGAAATATCCTGATATCTTCGGCGTCCTAGCTTCGCTGGCTTTTAGGGGAAGGTGGGGCAAGAGTGCCATGTTAAGGTTCAAACACTATTTTCTTCCTCTAAACAGAATCATACGTATTTTTCCCCGTATATAAGATAAGCTATAATTACACAAGAACATGATAAAGTATTAAGACAGACTCTCCCAAACATTCTGAGATATTTTGATTTACATAAAGAAACGTCAGCTGACACTCTTGCCCCATAGGCTGGGGTAAGAGTGTCACATACATTGAACAAACTGAGACATTATTCCCTACAAATATCACAAATAAAGGTTCCTTTCACGTCATTAAAGTCTGTACAATCTGTATGAGACATTCCTTTGCATTCTTGACACTGAATCATTGGCTCATCAGGTGGATCTGATAACCTTTCTTGGCAAATTAAGCAAAAGTAGCCATCGTCTTTTATTTGGTCTTCAGTAGTTCTCTGTGACGTTGCAGTATCACACCTTGGTTTCTTCTTCTGTATCTTTGATTTTAACAGAACCTTTGTGGTAGTTGAGCGATTAGTAGAAGCTTGTTTGCTTTCAAGCATTTTTTATGTGGGCTGCTGGTCAGGATAACCGATTATCAGGTTTTCTTCCTGTTAGGGTTGGAGTTTTAGGAAAAGGTCTTCTATGAATTGGAAGTGGGGAAATAGTTTCAATGCTGGAGTTTTGGAAACAGGTTTAATTTTATCTGCTTCCTTTTCATCAACGAAGTAAAAGCTTTCCCTCGAAGTAGAAGCTATAGGAATGAACTCCTTTGCATTCCTTCTCTTATCATTCTCTAGGGGCAGAATGCTTGAATCTTCGATATTTTCACTATCCAGTTTTCTCTGTATTTCTGATTTATAAATTTTGTTACAATGAATTGTTTGTACTATGTTCACAGTACGGGGTAAGAGTGTCACTCTGGCACTCTTGCCCCAGAGTCAGCTGACACTTTTGCCCCCAGCTGCACGGGATTACATCTGGTGACACCATGGAGTGGCGGCTACATACACTACTAACTCTTCGCGTGCAATTGGATTCTCATATAAGTGGGGTTAAGCCATAATAACTGAGATATACCAGAAACTACCCTACCTGGGAATAAATTGGGTTTCCTGTCATGGAAATATAAGATCACAATTATGAAAAAAGTACTTTATTATACAACAAACACAATAAATTTCTAGAGCTGCCGTAATGCACAGCCCAACAAACATGCTATCTAACTCAGTGTACCCAACCTTGCAATAAAGTCACTAAGCCCGTATTTTGGACTTAAAGGGGGGTGACACTCTTACCGGATATGGCACTCTTGCCCCACCTTCCCCTATATTGTTACAAGCGGGTGTTGGTTGTTCCCTTCTTTTTTGTTTGAACCTAACCCAGATTTTAAATAGTAAGTTTAAATCGTAAGGTTTAGAGATTAGGCAGTTAAGGATTGCCAACTGTCGTGTGGAATATAGTGCTATCTCTTTCTACTTTCCATGTTTCAACTTAAAGCAAATGCACTATAGAGTTCTGTTAATTCTGAGGAGAAACTGCGGGTAACATAAAACCAAATTACAAGAGACAAAATGGTGGAGCAGCCATATATAAAAACAAACCACTATTATTAAAAACATGAATTAAATTGAAATTGGATTATCATATTCTATTATTCTATATGTGAAAAAGTAAAGTAATAAAATATTATCTCCATAATAAATGCCATGTTTTCATTACCAGCGTGTCTGAAATGAATTAAAATAGCTTTTCTGCTGCTTTACATACACGCATTTACGCACTGTGGGGTGAGATGATAATCTGGGGTATTACTATTCCACAGGGGCTTTACCTAACGTTTTTAATTAAAAGCTAAAACCCACGAATGTATATTTTTATATTAGTTTTGGGTTTTAAATGCACTCTCTTCTGACCACTTTTCCGAATATGCCTTAGTTTACTTATTCCCTAGTGATTAAAGATTAGCTAACTTAATACTTTGGAGTATGAACTGATATTTTCAGAAGAGCATCCTCTTTCTAAACATCGAGTCTTAAATTAGCGAAGGGAGATCTGTATTGCAATCGCTTTGCCTCTCAATGAGCTATATTTTGTGATCGGATTTCCGATATTTGTCTGACGTGGTGTAAGTGTAGGTTTTAACTTGGAGTAATCACAGGCGATTTGCACTTGAATTCTTGGTTTACTTAAATTGCAACATAATCAGTGAAGTAGATCATATTGAAGGAGTTGTATTATATTTCAACTGTTGGGGAGCCGAACTTGTAGTAGTTGCAACCGCACGTATAGTAAACGGTTTCCGGTAGCCTTCGCCCCAAATTTATTTTCAGGTGGCCTTTGCCCCAAGTTTAAAAAAATATTATTACTGTTTCTTTAAATATTATATATTTATGTTTGTCTCGGATGCGTCAGTGTTATTGTTAGAGACATGAAAGTCTTGGCAGGATTGTGATACGACTAAGAATGTAGGCTTACACAGATTTTAAGTTTTAATTCACTCCTTTTTATTACTCCTTGACACAAATTAAATAGCACTTCACTGATATCGAGAGCTGTGAGATTCTTTTATTTAATACTTGCACTTTTCAACACGTATACTATTTTCGTCTCACACGAATGCGTAATTAATTTCGCGAGGACATATCTCGCGTCTGGTTATGAGCACTGTCTAGAAGCAACACGTCTGGTTATGAGCACTGTTTGGAGGCAACTGAATTGGTTTCAACCGTCTAAACTTGTAAATTTCTGTATTTCAAGTCTCTGATTGGCTAATCTTACTCCAATAGAATACCTGCGTTTAACTAAAGCTTTTTCTGGTTGTTGATTGGCTATTTTTAAAACTGTCTCAAAATTTACATTATTGTTGCTCCAATAATGACTATTAGCATTTAAACTTTAAAATTCAATATTGCCTCAAGCTTACCTCATTGTTATCTCATTGTTAGCAACGTTTAACTTATTATTCTCACAGCTCCTACATTCTTAAATTAAGTAATATATTCATACAACATTATTACACATGGATAAAATAACATAAGCATATGGAATGACTCTTACATACATTTTACAAATTATTACATGAACATATTGCTTCAAGGTGGGCTGTTATTGAATTTACATATTATATAATTAGACTGAAATCATTTAACTGTTAAATAACACTGCCTCATCAGGTACTTTCAGCGTAATCTCTTGAAAACAATTACTAAAATTCCGATGTGTTACACTCACATGACTTTCTCTACTCTTGTACAAACTATTTTTACAAATGTTTATTCTCCATGTTCATGTTAATCAAGATAAGCATTTGCAGAAACTTATTGCTAATTTTCTTGTACGTGCAAGGCTTTAAGCGATAGTCAAATCTTTTAAGAGCTGGTTGCTATGTGGAGCATTCCATTCTCTTTGCAGGTACAATAACGAGTTCCCATTTGAGAAAAAGTATTGGAAAATTCAAACAAATAACAAAGAATATCTCAGAATTGGTTAACTCCACAAAAAATGTACCGGACATGAATTGTGTGTTTTATTAAGGTCTACATATTTTGTGTAGAAACATTTTGTCTATCTCTTACGGTTTACCAGTTATGCAAAAGTCGTTCAGAATGAAGAGAACATTACCAGAAAATTCAAGATATACATTTTATTCGTCATAAAATATCTTAAATATATTATATTTTAATCAAAATCGTTAGGGCCATTTCTGAGAGAATCAAAATTTTCGAAAAATTTGTTCCATGTAAAGGGTAGTCTAGAGTGGGGGATTTGCTAGAAAATCTTCCTGTCGCATCTTTAAAGATACTGAACCTAAATACCAAGTTTGTTATTAATCCTGCTTTTGGTTTTTGAGCTATGCTGTTCACTGACACGCAGGCATACAGACATACGTCCACACAGACACACACGGACCTTTTTCTAAAATTCTCTCTTTTTTACTTTCTGTACTACGCATAGTAAGTAGAGGAAGTATTGTATTCCATCCAAAAATTCGACACCAAGATTTCACCGAAAATACATGTTTTGAGCCCCCCTGAATGCAAAAGAAGCATTTTTGGAAACATATGCGTGTGTGTCTGTGAGTCTCTATGTGCCTGTGTAAACAAACTCAGAAACGAACATTGGATAAACACCAAACTTGGTATTTAGGTTCAGTATCTTCCAGAAATGCGACAAGAAGGTTTTCAAAAAAATCCCCCCACGCAAGATTACCCTTTACATGGAACATTTTTCGAAAATTTTAATTTTCTCAAAAATGGCTCTAACGATTTTCATTAAAATATCATATGTTTAAGATATTTTCATGACAAATGAATTGTATATCTCGAATTTTCTGGCAATGTCTCCAAAAGTATTCTTCATTGTGAACGACTTTTGCATAACTGGTTAACCATAAGAGATAGACAAAACTTTACTACACACGTATGTCATATACATTTGTTTTGTTGAGTGAACCATTTTCCAGATATTGCTTGTTATTCCCTTAAATTTTCCAATACTTATACTTTTTCTCAAATGGGAATTCGTTTTTCATTTTTTTTGTCCTGGTAATGCAAAGAGAATGGAATACCCCACATAGCAACCAGCTCTTAATATATTTGACTATCGCTTAAAGCCTACCAATTCCCCTTGCATCTACAAGAAAATTAGCAACAAGATTAACATCTCGGTATCTCGATTAACATGAAGCTTATGGAGAATAAGCGTTTGTAAAAAATAGTTCGTATAGGAGTAGAGAAAGTCATGTGAGTATAACACATCAGATTTTTTATATCGAATGGCTAAAAATGAGTATGAAAAATTGCCAGATGAGTTTCCCTAACCAGCGCTACCTTACAAAGAATTCGTGAAATATTAATGAACGTATTATTTTGCTATAATAAATATATTTTTGGGTGATCCTGCGTCTTTTGCGACTTGCATATGATGTCAACATAGAAGGAATGTTTAGAATTCAAACTTAAGAATTGGTTTCTAAGGAAATCCATATGTACCAATTTAAATCTTGTGGTAGTTATACCTTATACAACGGAGAGACACCTCGCACACAGCGACCTATATAGATCTATTGTGACACCACACACCCCCAGGAGGAATGGATGGAGTGGCTATAGGCCGCTGGCAGACAGGCTGCAGAGATGCGTGGGAGTAGGTCCCGTCCCTCTGCTGGAGCTGTATAGAGAGGATGATGAACGACTCTTAGATCAAATAACCCTCTTAAGTGTCCGCGAGAAGTACTCTTTTTTGAGCATGCGTCCGCGCCATCTGCCCGTCACCACCACACGCCGCGAAACCTAGAAGCATAGTTGAAAGATGAAGGAAACGGAATGAAAGGGAAATGAGGGAAGGGAAATCGTGGTAGATGAGAAACTAACCTAGCATTCGCCTACCGACTGGGTACGATGAAGAAAAAACCCAAGGACAGAATGGGCGGTCGACGGTAATCGCACCCGGACCTCCCCAAATGGAGCCTCACACTTACCGCGGATCAATTTCGCTCAGTATTTGGTGGCTATGGTAACATACAATATACACTAAGGCAGGAATATACATAACCGAGTTCTCCATACCTCTTCAATATCTCCAATATCTCCAACAATATATATTGTTATATACCAGGGTGAGGTCAAAAGGTTTGTAGCTAGTTTAAATTTTAGTTACCACACCATATGGATTGGGAGGCATAGCATCAGAGGTAGCAAGAGGACCAGATAGATATCACAAAATACACAGAATTTCACATTAATCACTAAGCCCCGGATTCTTAGGTTCTGACCTATTTTATTCCTGACCACCTACACTCCAAACTTCGGTTTATTTTAATGTTTTAATTACCAACGATTATTATACTTCAATTTTATAGAGCCTGAATTGACCTAATTTTACGTTAGGACCTAATAAAACCTATTTTTCGTGATAGAACCTAAAAGAGCCTAATTCGTTATTTAAGCAAATAAGAGTAGATTTATGAATATAAAAGTATTTTTAAAACTAAGGGAGACCGTTGGAATAAGGAAAGTATTAAATAATTAGATTATGAAACCTTGCGCAATAACTTACAATAATAAACTTTAATTAAACCGTCCGCCACAATAATAAACTAATTAAAACGTTCGCCGCCTTCAGTTATCATTTTCTAGCTATAGTCGAAAGAGGTGGTCAGTGGCACGCGGCATTTCTGAAACGTGTGATGTTTACATGCCGCAACAATACGTGAAAACAGAGGCAAACATTTTAATAGCGCTGTTGAGTAGTATGCATTATTGCTTCTTCCGTTATAGGGAGTTTCTAACACGACATTTTTTAATTTGGTACTTTCAAATACATACTAAAGTTAGAGTTAATTTAACTTTTTACAATTTAAAGTTAGTGTTTTAAACAAAGTGGTCAGTGATTTGCAAGATCCTATAAATTCCTAAATTCAGCATATAAGATCCTATAAAATCCTAATACACTGATACATAGAACCTAATTTTAACTTTTTAAAACCTAAAAATCCGGGGCTTATTAATCACATTACCTGTGGTTATTGAATATAAGCACGGTACCCTACATCTCACACAGAAGATAAAAAGAAAGAAATTAAAGGGAGATGTTACACACACGAGACTACATTCACACGATTTACACACAACCTTCCACTCCAGGCACTCGACCAGAAGTGACACAAACACACAACACACAAAGGAAATAACGCTCACTATCTCCACTCTCCACTGCTAGTAGGAATCGCCAGCTAGATAGTGGCGAATGTCGCCACGCCAGACGAACTTCAAAACCCCAGCCGAAAGAATTACCCCAACAATACTGCCGCCAACGACGCAATAATGTGTCTGGTGTGACAATACACACGCATACATGCCACAGTATTCATTGAACTCTGAATTTTTCCTGGGGTACGTTTTCGTGTATCTCTTGTGGTGTCTTAGTTGTGTAACATTTAATGGCATAAAGAGAACTTCAGAAGCTAATCACAAAACATTTAAACTGTACATTTTATCTCTCTTGCATATATTTCCACCAAATGATATTTATAGACAATCGTGAGGCATTTTTGAGGAAGTAAAAGAAAATAAAAAAGTTTCCGCGCACACACATAAACATTTTCCTATAAAAATACCCTTTTCAAAGGATCTCAAAGCTGAACTTTTTATGGAATATAACCGCTCCTCCACCTATCACAGCTAAACAGTGTGGGATGTAAAACGCTTTTGAAAAATAATTCTTAGAAATGTGCACGTCAAGCAACTTAGTGATTCACGCCTGCATACAAATTATTGTTTTGGAAATTGAGTATAACACATTTCGCAAAAAAATCTTACGTGCCATTAATATCCATTAAATGTTCTGATGTAGGGAAGTAAAAATCCCAACTGTGGTTCAAAATGGGTACCACTAAGATAATTAACATACTGGTAAATAATGAGTTAATTATCCAAACACGAATATTGTTTATTTGGCAAGTTAAACAGAAATCAAATCATAAAACAACATACGTATTATTTTTTGGCTTCTTAGCAGAGCTATAAAATCTATAATACTTATTACTGTATGCTCCAGTTACATATTAGTAAAAGAAATTTAATATGGATTTATCAACATTTTATCGGAAATACATGTTTTAAAGCTCCAGGAATAACAAAAATAATATATTTTGAGAAAAAAAATCTTATGTGCACAGACTGTGTATGTTTGTGAACACCGTAAATACAAAACGAAATGTTGAATAAATACCAAAAATTGTTATTAATTTCAGTATCTTCCAAGGATGCGATACAAAGGTTTAAAAATACGTGCCACATGAAACGTAGATCTCGTTAAAACGCGCGATTTATGTCAATTTTTTGTACCATTTTAAGCATATTCTTTGTTATAGATTTGGATTTTCCAATACTTCAACTTACATTGTTTGAAGTGTAACTCACCATTAGTTTGTTTCCCGTGTTATCATGAAAAGAGTATGGAATTTGATGACTTTCTTTTTGGGTGGCAATTGTATCGATAAAGAGTTGCTGTTCGATCTTGGTGGATGCTCTAGAAGTTCCTTGAGATATGGATGCTGCGTACTTTGGAATATTTGGATAAAATTTACCGTGCCTCTTGCACAGTTGATATGACAAGTTAATGTCGAGCGTGGTAGAATTGACTTCCTGGTGGAAAATTTTTACTCAGTGATTGTTGTAGGTTATGGTATGTGCAACGCGTAGAAAATTATTTGAATATTTTTTATTTTGTCCATTCCGTTTTAAGATACACTTAAAATTCTACTAGCTCTTAATCGTAGTAGTATTGAATCCTTTCTCAAGTTTTCCCTGTTTGGAATGTAAGATAATTATTATGCAAACAAAAATTAAAATAAATGAACTTCCACTATTTTGTGTATTATTCTATTAAATCAATGTGCTTTAACGACGAAAAAATTGTAACAAAGCGAAAATTTGCTAAACATATTCTGGCGTGTATGTGTGTGTATTGTCACGCCAGACACATTATTGCGTCGCTGGCGACAGTATTAATTCTTTCGGCTGGGGTTTTGAAGTTTCGTCTGGCGTGGCGACTCTCGCCACTGTCTAGCTGGTGAACCTTAGCTAGCGGTGGAAGTGAGCATTATTCCTTTGTGTGCTGCGTGTTAGCGTCGCTTCTTTTGATTGAGTGTTTGGTGTGGAAGGTCTATGTAAATTATGTGAATGTAACCGCGTGTGTGTAGCATATTCCTTCAATTTCTTCCTTATTATCTTTTGTGTGAGATGTAGGGGCACCGTGTTATATTGAATAAACCACAGGTAATGTGATTAATGTGAAATTCTGTGTATTTTCTGATAACTATCCCACGCCTCCTCTGGAATGTGTAGTTAAAGTTTCTTGTCCTCTTGCTACCTCTGATGCCATGCCCCCCAATGTATATGCTGGGGTAACTAAAATTTAATATCTAGCTGCAAACGTTTTGGCCTCAACCCAGTATATAACAATATATTTGTTTTAAGTACTTTGTAGACTTTATATTATAATAATTGTGTATTTGTTCCTTCTGGTTTAGAATTTTAGATATTTCCGTAGCAAATTTATATACCCTTACCTTTTCATGTAAGGTCTCCTATCTGTGTGAACATTTTATTAAGAATCCCAATAATTGAATCCGGTTTTTATTAGCTGTTGTCTGGTAGCTATCGATCGTAAAACAAATTCACCTTGTTTAGAATTCTTATATGGAAGAAATCACATATTCATAAGAATAACATATTTATAATAATATATTTAAAACATATCACTGCTGAAGTAGGCATTTTTATATATTTCAATATTTTATAGTGAAGTTATTCTTTTTCGTTTCACTTATTTAAATTATTTTTAAGTATTTTCAACGTTATTTATTTCCACTTTCTTACTACGTAGAGTAAGTAGGGGTGTATTATATTACACCCAAAAATTCGATATCTAGATTTCACCACAAATACACATTTTGAGGCTCCCTGAATAAACAAAGCATTTTTGAAAAAGGTCGGTGTATGTGTGTGTGTGTGTGTGTGTCAATGGAAAGTGAAAAGTCTGATAAATACCAAACTTGATATTTAGATTCAGTCTCTTTCAAGGATGTGACGCGAAGATTTTCAAGAAAACACCCCACCGCAGACTACCCTCTATATAGAACTTTTTCGAAAATTTTGATTTTCTCAAAAATGGTTCTAACGACTTTGATTAAAATATCATACATTTAAGATATTTTATGACAAATAAAATGTATACCTTGAATTTTCTGGGAATCTCTTCCAAAGTCCTCTTCATTCTCAATGGCTTTTTCATAACTGCTAAACCGTAACAGATACACAAAATTTTTCTACACAAAAAATGTAGATCTAATTAAAACGCACAATTTGTCATGTACATCTTGTTTGTTTTGTTTTGTGGAGTGAACCATTTCCGAAATATTCCTTGTTATTTCTTTGAATTTTCCGTTACTTATACTTTTTCCCAAATGGGAATTCGTTATTCGCTTTTTTATGTCCTGGACATGTAAAGAGAATGGAATGCTCCACGCAGCAACCAGCTCTTAAAATATTTTTCTATCGCTTGAAGCCTACCATATTCCCCTTGAATCTACAAGAAAATTAGCAATAAGATAGTTTCTGCAAATGTTTATCTCGATTAACATGAAGTAGATGGAGAATAAGCGTTTGTAAAAATAGTTTATAAGGAGTAGTGAAAGTCTTGTGAGTGAAACACATCAGAATTTTTATACCTGCTTTTAGAGTAACAAATACAATACTATTAAATATTTTAAAATATTTCAATGCTCAAGGGATAGTTGATTACAGAAATTGTATTTTAAAATAACAATGCATTAATAGTTGTGATGAACAAAGCATACATACATATACAGTGTATGAAATTTCTTTATCTATCCAATTGGATTTCTGTTTTATCATATTTTAGTAAAGTTTACAAATTATTTACAACTATTTTACTAAATAACTGCTTCAAATTTCAAAGCGATCATATAGCGATCCGCTTTTTAAAAATTTTCACTATGGCTTCAGCTTTCTGTGTCACTTTATCTACAATGGAATGTGTACTGAAACAAGTTCAGCAAGTGTTTATCTCATTTATCCTGAATAGATGGAGGTATAAGTTTTGTAGGAATAACTTGCAGAATAGATATAAAAAGAAACGGTAGAAGAGTAGGGATAGCAGGTGAATGTAACACACAAATGCGGAAATTACTACATTTAGGACACTGCCCAGTAGGAATGCTTTTTCGTGAACACATTGTGGAAACGCCATTTTTAGGTTCTCCCTAATGATGAGTTGAGCTCTTGAATGACCAGACCACATGAGGGGCATTAGAGAGGAGTGTTTGGCGTCACTCATGGAGGGTTTACTGCCGTTGATCGCCCTTGACTTCGATTGGCCTATTGTTTGTGAACATCATTTAGCCCGTTACGAACAATCGGAAGTGCGTTTCATATCTGACCACTTGGACCAATGTTCAAACGTATGGTGCTTGATTTTTTGCTCTGATACAGAAGAGGGCAGGTTTAATTGCCTCGTAGTGTCAGCCTCTACGTCATATAGGTCTCCTTTGACAAGACATTTGGATCTTCGGTCGTCGTCGTAAGACATATCCGATACAAATAGGAATTAATGGGATGAGAGATGTAAATACAAACCGTAGTGCACTTAGTGTGGAGTAGAACAAATATAATACGTACTCACACGAATTTCTCCACCCATGACAAATTAACATATGCGTTATATGTTGTAGTATTTGTATAAATGTAATTCTTCTATATATGTTACATTATTCACGATATTTTTTTCCCAGAAATAATTGCACTTTTGGAACGATTAAATGGCGAAAATAATCCAAATTGTATTTTACCTTCTCTACTACTTACGTACATAGTAAGTAGAGAAAGCATTGCATACCGCCCAAAAATTCGATACCAACATATTACAGGAAATACGCAATTTGAGGCTCCCTAATAAATAAAAAAAAACATTTTTATAAAACGGTCCGTGTGTATGTCTGTATGGCTATCTGTGTGTGTACAGTATATCTCAAAACGAAACGTCATTAAACACCAAACTTGGTATTTACGTTCAGTAATCTCCAAGGATGTGGTCCCAAGATTTTAAAGAAAATTCTCTCAACTAAGCTATCCTTCACAAGGAAAGCATTTCGTGATTTTTGGTTTATTCAAAAGTAACACTAACAATTTTGTTTAAAACACCATATATTTAAGGTATTTGCATGAAAAATAAAATATATATCCTGAAAATTCTGGGAATAGCCTATGAAGACCTCCTCATTCTGAATGACTTTCGTGTAACTGGTAAGCTGGTAAAGATAACAGAGACAAAATCGTATTAGCAAAAATGTACATGCACAATTTATGCCAAATATAATTTTTTGTGGCGATAACCATTTCTGAGATATCCTTTTTTAATTTGCGTCATTACTTTCTTATTGGTTTGACTTTCAAACATATACTACAGACAATTTCTCCAAGTGGTAAGACATTACACGCTTTTTCTCGTGGTCATGCAATGGAATTTCAAAGCCATCACATATGCATATCGCTTTAACTTGTTTTATCCTTGTTATGTCTACAGCGAAATAAATAAATGTGTAATGGAAGATTATCTGGATTAACAAGAAGTAGATAGAAGAATAAACTTTTTTAAGAAAGTTTGTAGAGGAGCGAGTATGTAAAGAAATTCATGTGAATGCACCATATCAGATTCATATTTTTTGCAGTACTTCCTTTTTAATTCTGGCCCACATATATTCTATCACCAAAGGAAAAGCATTTGTATTTTAATTAGTGATGGGACGATACCACTGTTTCCCGATACCGATACTGATGTTTGAGCAATGATACTCGACACTCCATACTTACTTTATAAAAAACTGTAAATACGATAGCTTGTTTACCCAATTATGTTCTTGTTAGCAGTTTTCTGTGTACAAACGCATGTTACAATTTTGTATTATGCTGATTTCGAAATTGTTCCCGTTTGATATTCTGAACTTGACAGAATTTTTTTTATGTTGGTAATGCCAGGTTATACATCCTGAAGCAATACGTTCTGAGTAGCTAGATATAAAATTATAATCATAGGTAAAATAAATATTAATAACAGTAGGAATAGTATTATTAAATAAGACTGAGAAGTGAATATTACATCTACAGGTGAATATGGGTTGAAAATAAAGTGCCAACAACAGGCCGGAAGTGGAGTGGTTTTTCCCTTATTCTAACCGAGTGAGAAGAGAATACGTTTTGTTAGTGTACCGTTAGGTCGCCTGAAAATCACATATTTAGAGAACGGTCGATGCTCCCCGCAAGCTTCAGCCATCCAATAAGAAAGAAGGCAGAAATCATGTGATAGTGAAATGGGGTGATGGGAATTTTGAAACAAAGAAATAGGAGAGTTTAGAAGACACACGTTTTCGTGGGAGTTCCTTTGGAGGTTGTTCGGAAAACAAATGTATCGGCGGATAGGGGCGTTAGTATGAAGCACAGCAATAAATAAATAGGCGCGCGCGTGTGTGTGTGTGGCGAGGTGATATCAGGAGTCGATTTTAAAACGGTGCCGGGAAATAAACGGGCAGGAAAATGAATCAGTCGTAGAACCACTAACCCTAGATCCAAGATCCATGCAAATCCCTGAGCTAGCATCGAACCCGGGAGCATTCCTGCAAATCCCGTGCCGCAAAATTAGCGCTCAACCCCCGTACCGCCGCAATCCCCTACCGTTAGTCAAGGCTAATAATAATAATAATAATAATAATAATAATAATAATAATAATAATAATAATAATAATAATAATAATAATAATAATAATAATAAATCATAGTTTTACTTTCTCTATTACCTATAGTAAGTAGGGGAAGTATTGTATTCCATCCAAAAATTCGATACTGAGATTTCACTGGAAGTGTATGTTTTGAGACCCCCTGAGTCCAAAAAAAAGCATTTGGAAACATGTCCATGTGTGTGTCTATGTGTCTGTGAACAGCATAACTCAGAAACGAACAGTCGGATAAACACCAAACTTGGTATTTAGGTTCAGTATCTTCCACAGATGCGACACGAAGGTTTCCAAGAAAATCCCCCAACCCCAGATTACCCTTTACATGAGACATTTTTCGAAAATTTCTATTTTCTCAAAAGTTGCTCTAACGAGTTTGATTAAAATATCATATGTTTAAGGTATTTTCATGACAAATAAAATGTATATCTTGAATTTTCTGGGAATGTCTCTCAAAGTATTCTTCATTGTGATCGACTTTTGCATAACTGGTAAAGCATAAGAGATAGACAAAATTTTACTACACAATTTATGTCATATACATTGTTTTTGTCGAGTGAACATTTTCGAGATATTGCTTGTTATTCCCTTAAATTTTTCAATACTTATTTTCTCAAATGGGAAATCGTTATTCATTCTTTTGTCTTGGATATGCAGAGAGTATTTATCTGTGACAAAGAGAATGGTGCTGCACCTAGCAAACGACTAATAAGAGATATGTATGTGCTTAAAGGCTACTGTATTTCTATATTGCCCTTGTAAATACAAAACAAGGGGAACATAGTACGCCTTAAGCGATAGTCCAATATTTTTAGAACTGGTGGCTGTGTGTAAAATGTAATTCTCTTTGCATGTCAAAAGATCGTTTCTGCAAATGTTTATCTCGATTAATATGAAATATATGGAGAATTAGAGTTTCTAAAAATAGTTTGTACAAGAGTAGAGAAAGTCATCAGATTTTTTTGCTTCCCTTTCAATATAATTATATTTTGTGCTGAAAACGTCCTTTTAAAGGATTTTCTACCCATATTATAGTATAGTGTAAGCCTGTAAGCTACGCTCGGACGCGAGTTTGACTTGCGTAGAAACAAACTAGCAGATGGAAGGAAGGAGCAAATATTTCTATGCGCTGTATTATCTCACGTCTTAAGTTCTAATTGGTTTCTGTTGGATTCACAGATTTTAGTGACCGGAGTAGGTAAATGTAATGACTGAGATGAGTCACCAAGCCAGGCTATTGCAGAAACTGATTTAGTGTGTCAGCTAAATCAGCTTCATTCACATCTCAGATAACGCTGCAGGTTACATGACTAACTCTACTGCTTCCCCCATTGTTTATAATGTTTTCATTTAGACACAAGAGTCAATGGAAGGTTGCTTTCATTCACCCAGAGGAAACGCAGTCAAGGTTTATCAAGAACTACAGTCCACTCCTTTCATTCCTTATCTAGCATAAAGTTAAACGCAACTACTTTCAATAATGAAAAATGTAAAACTTAAAAGTATCGAAGGTTTATCTTAGACATACTTCGATACCACCGATGGTATCGGTGTCCCATCCCAAATGTTAATACATATTATAAATACTACCGTATCTTTATTTTGTACTCTGAATTGCAAGCCAGTTCACAGAAAGAATAACAACTTGAGTTTTTGGTGTAGAGAGACAGCTTTTAGTTCATATTTTAGGGAAAGTTTTGCTTTACAAATTGTTATTACTGCTAAATATAGCAGCATGATTGTGTCCAAAGCATTTATTTTTCTTTTTTGGAAATATATGCGAGGGTTTTTTTTTCATCCTTGTTTACTTTGAATTGCCCTTTCTGTGGATGACATTTTCTGGTGTAAATACACGCTTTCAGGGACTATTAACTTGTATGATAAACTCATTAATAGTTTTTGTGGATATACTTTGGTGTTAATACATAAAATGGTTAGTTGTTTTAAATACTTATTGTGGATAAAGTTTATTAAACAATTTTAAATAATTAAGATACAAATCTTCTTTAATTAACAATATTATTTTAACAATACTACGACTCTAGTACTTGAGACCGTCCACTGTGTACGTTAACACGCAATTTCGTATCATTAAATATTAAAATAATATAATTAGAAGCAATAGAATTCAAATAGTCAACGAAAAACAAGTTTTTCCGTATTTTAAAATAATTTACATCTGCTAAATCGTATATAAAATAACATTTGCAACGGAACGTGGGTCAGTTTCCAGAAACACAAGTATCGAACGGTATAAACCTGGTATAAACAGGTATAAAGGAGAACCTTCCGTGAAGATTACCTACGGCGTCAGGAGGCTAGGTAGTATTTTCCATTTATGCCGTCACCGCAGATTGAGGCGACATTCTATTGGCCTTCACAGTTGGAGTGTGTATACAAGGAGAAGGTGCATGTAGCGGTTTACCTTTTCGCGGATTCAGTTGCGTTTTGTTTTACGTGCACAATTCTAGATTATTCACATATGAATATATAACGTTGGGTGACAGCTTTACTCGTCATCATTTATAATGACCATGTTTAAATATATAACTAAATAAATTTCGGTTTTGCACAAGATCTCCACGAAATAATATATTTAATGGCAACATAATGCAAAACTGAAATACGGGATACTTTTTACTCTCAAAGAGGTCACATTTACTAGACATTATTGGAATCATCCGTCCAATTTAAACATACAACTAAATAAAACACTGTTTTGTACAATTTATCCTGAAAAGTATTTTAATGACAGTATAATGTAAAATTGATTAAATTATATATTTATTTTAGAGGGAGAAGAACAGGAGGGATACACCCCTACCTGTCCTTATCACTTAGGTGCCGGAAGACCTCTGGTTCTAAATGCAAATGTTCCCACATTTCATGAGAAGTGTTCTCAGAGGGCGACAAGTGATTCAGTGCCGAGTGGCTAAGTCAGGTATTGAACAAGAATAAAGATTGGACATATTATTAAAATAATATCTAATGAATGCGTTAGTGCATTCACTTAAACTGAGCAGCCGCCCCAGATCCAAGAATCACCCCATCCTGAAAGATTCAAGAAGAGATCTCAGGCGAACCTAGGCAGATCTTGAAATCAGAAAACCCGTTGCTACCTCCCACTTGCCCCTTGCATACCCCTGACTATTATCAAGAGTGAGGCGACGAACGTATCGTCTCAAACTACATCCTATAAAATTTAATGTCTTAATTTCTGTGAAATGGTTCATGAAGTTAGCAATTTAGCATTGGCGGGATAGGGCTTTTATCTCCTCTTAAGCAGTAAGCGCTTAGTTACATACAGCATGAAGAAACAGCATTCGAATGTTAAGTCGCGGTAACTACGCTTGTGAAGTTGAGAAAAATAAAACCGTCGTATGACGGATGTAGTGGAGGATATTTATATACCGTAAGAAGATAACAAAAGTTACATGAATTGAGAAATGGACCTTGCTCTGTAACACGAATTCGTAATTTGACGAAATTGGTTATCCTTGGAAAAGTATCGAATATACCCAAATTGGTAAAAGCAACATGAAAGTGCAAAAAAGCTGTGTATAGAGTTTTTAGTACTAATAAAGTTACAAAATGTCTGGAGACGAGACACTCAACGCTGTGGCGAATTCTGAGAAGAAGAATGAAAATTCATTTTGAACTCAAAGAGCTGATATGTATTATTTTCTCCTTGCAATATTCAACAGAAATTCAAGATAACATTCAGTGGTCACACAATAGACAGCTTTTGATCAGCCGTTTACTCTGAATTACTGTAAGCGCTAAAACCATATGACCGATGTTTTGCGCACGCTTCTCTTTATAGTAACAAAACATTAATAATGTAGCAGAATATTTCGGGTAATTAGTGTGAATCCGTATAGAAAATACAGCACAATAAAGCCTTCATGTTTAACATAAACGATTATCTAATTCTGCTACGGGAGGTTATTGCTACAAACCACGATATAAGCTTATGGAATCCAGTGTGCGCACTCGACAGTCGACAGTATAGGTCCCTTAAGTTATTTAAAACCAATCTATAATTCTCCAACCCTGGATCCTGAATTACTCTTCCTCTATTAATACGATGGATAATCATACCCTTTAACAAATCCTTTTCATTGTCTTCAGACACGACGATTTGGCGTAATTATATTGATGATGCAGTATTCAGTGTGGTAAAAGAAGAAATGGCATTTACGGTAACGCAACAAAAGACTGTAGCTTATTAGAGAACATACTATTGCGAAGTCTATCTTGAGGACAGATGAGGCACATTTAAAATTAAACAAATATGTTAATACAATTACAATATATGGGCGTAAAATAAACACAATACGTTTTGCGTAACAAGGATTAGATGAAGTCTACTGCCAGTTGGAAATGTATACCGGGTGTCCCAGTAAAAACCAACAACACTTAGTATGTTGTGTGGGACCAAATTGATCATTTTTCAAGCAGGAACCCATGTCCGGAAAAGCACGGTTTGGACGCAGCAGAGCGTCGAACACATATATACATTTCTCTATTTGAATCAGTTTTGATTGGTTTGTAAAACCTTAATGACTTGTTATCACTAATCACAGAGCATACCATTTGTCAATCCACATATTCAAATCTAGAGGAGTAAAATAAATTTGGTTCCTTTATTTTTGTAGGATAAAAAAAATAGGTGACCAAAGTCATGGCCGTCCCCGTTCGAAACTGGAAACTGACGTAATGTAACAAATGAGAACATCAAATGGTGCTAAATACGCTATATTTGTCACTTAGGTGCTCACGTAGCACAATCGTAACTTTTGGTCACTTTTGGCACACTCTCGAAACACAACACAACTGATCCGTCGAATCACTACTGAACTGCTGAGTCACAACTCTCAACTGAACTACATTGGCATTGTCCACTTTCACTGTCCGCTTTTCACTTTGTAACTTTTAACTAACAGGACTCATTTAAACTCCTGGGCAGGAGCAGCCAGTTACATAGGCCCACATACAAAGCGGAAACTTCTAGAAGCGTAACCTACTCGAAACGGCCCAATGGAATCCTCTCTAGAGGGAATGCGGCACACAATAACCACATCCGGTGGCTGGGTGCGAGTCAGTTTGCGTCCGCACTGCCGGCTCGTAAGTAATTAGCGTGCGGTGTCACATTTAGAATAAGCCTACTTTATAGTTATGGTGCAATTTCGAGTTATTTCCTTTGGAGAAGACGTTAAAACAACATTTCAAACAGTTTATAAGATTTGTTTGTTCTGTTCTGACACAATTGGTGCATTTCTTGTAAGGTGATGATGACATCAGTAACATTAAAGCATATTGGAATTTCCAATTGGATGGTGATGATGATGCTGTTGAACTATCTGGATAATTGTTTTTTCCTAAAGAATGTTTATGAAAACCAGAGCTATCATGTTTGACATGATCTGGGCCTAACAAATCATTTTTAACACACACACATATCAGAATGAAAGGTTGGTAATACTGCAGCTGATTGGAGTTTCCAACACGATGTAACCTACGCTGGAGACAGTAGTTGCACTAGTTAATTATGTAGCCCTTGGGAGACGCCTGGTGCGGAATCCGAGAAGCGTGACGTCGATCCCACTCTGACAGAAACGGACGACATTTGCAATAATTGCTTCACTACTCCTAGGACCATTCTGGAAGTGCGCCAGCACCTCCCTGATTTCCTAATTATCCAATGGATTGCATCTTAGGTAGGTTGGTAGCAAACCAATAAATTGTTTTATTTCAAATGGTCGTATTTCTCTGCCTTTTCCTCCTGTCAGATGTTACCTACTTCGGCCTGTTACATCTCGTTACCATGCTATAATGTGATATAAAGGCAGTAATTCCAATGCGTTGTGTGGAACTGATTGTTTCAGAGATATTACTTTGCTGTTTTTGATATATGAAATGTATATATTAGCTATATAGCCAGTCGGCGTTGCTTGTGTGGCTTTATAAACGTCGAATTACCATTTAATTAAATTGATTTACTTCCAGCTCTATTTTATCTCTCTATTACGATGTCTCTTCCTCCTTGCTGTAGTGATCACCGTGCTAGCCTCTAGTTCCCGAGTTCAAACCCGGCGGAGGACGACGGATGCTTTTGGGCGTAAAACAATTAGCATGGCTTCCTTCGGAAGGGAAGTAAAGCCGGTGGTCCCGTGTCGTAGATTTACGGCACCTAAAAGAACCTCAGGGTTGATAAAGAGTTCTCTGAACAAAATTACCGGTCTTTCACGCCCAAAACAATGGGACGCTAAGGACCACAGTAGTTAAAGAGCGTCCGTAAATAAAAACTAAATTTAATTTTTTTATAAACGTCGAATTCGATTTAATTAATTTGATTTACCTCCAGCTCTAGTATTTCTATTACATTATTACACAATAATTTATAATATTTTACGCTAAATCCTCCGTTTCACACCTTATAACTATAGTATTATAAAATCTCAGACTTTCCTAATGAAGAAACCTTTGATACTCTCCGAAGACATAAACGGATTTATTTATGATTCCCTCGGCCTCCCCAGACAGTCTTCTAAATTCTAGAAATGTTGTAAAGCTCGTAGGTAAGTATATTTTAGTGGTGAAAGTTATCCGAAAACTAGAATAATTTTTACTTGCATTACCACGTACATAGTAGGAAAAGAAGTATTACATTCCACTCAAAATTTCGATACCGAGATTTCACCAGAAATGCATGTTTTGAGGGCCCCTGAATTTGAAAAAAGCATTTTTAGAAAAAGGTGTGTGTGTGTGTGTGTGTGTGTGTGTGGATAACATAATCAAAAACGAAAAACCGTTTAAAAACCAAACTTGGTGTTTAAGCTCAGCCTCTTTCAAAGCTGCTGCGACACGAAGATTTTCAAGAGAATTCCCCCAACCCAAATGCCCTTTAGATAGACATTTTTTTTAAATTTTAGGTTTCTCAAAAACGACTAATGATTTTCATTGAAATACCATATGCTTAAGATGTTTTCATTTCAGATGAAATGTATATCCTCAATTTTTGAATAGCCTCTGAAGTCTTCTTCATTCTGAATGACTGTTGTATAACTAGTAAACATAAGAGATTGATAAAATCTTGCCTCCAAAAATGTCGTTCTCGTTGGAGCATAGTTTATATCATTTTTTTAGAGCTAATTTCTTCAAGGGCAACTCGCTATTTGTTTTTCTCGCCGTCATACAAAAACACTGGAATTTTAAACCCGTACTACGTATAGTAAGTAGGGGAAGTATTGCATTCCACCCAAAAATTCTATATCGAGATTTCACCGGAAATACATGTTTTGAGGCGCCCTGAATAAAAAAAGGCATTTTTAGAAAAAGGTTCATAAGTGTCTGTCTGTGAACAGCGTAACTCAAAAACGTAAAGTCGGATAAACACCAAACTTGGTATTTAGGTTCTATATCTTTCCAAGATGCGACACGAAGATTTTCAGTAAAATCCCTCCATCTCAAACTACCCTTTACTTGGAAAATGTTTCGAAAGTTTAATTTTCTCAAAAATGGCCCTAACGATTTGATTAAAATATCATATGTTTAAGATGCCTACTTTCATGGCAAGTGAAATGTATGCCTTGAATTTTCTGGAAATGTCACCAAAAGTCGTCTTCGTTCTGAATAATTTTGTATAACTGGTAAACAGTAAGAGATGGACAAAAGTTTACTACACAAAAAATATGGATCTTGTTAAGACACACAATTTATCATATACTTTTTTTGTTCAGTTAAACATTTCCGAGATATTCCTTGTTATTTGTTTGCATTTTCCAATACTTACACTTTTTCTCAAATGTACATGCAAAGAGAATGGAATGCTCCACATAGCAACCAGCTCTTAAAACATTTGACTATCGCTTTTAAGCCATATCCTATCATATTCCCGTTGCGCCTAAAAGAAAGTTAGCAATAAGATAATTTCTGCACATATTTATTACATTAATATGAAGAAGACGTAGAATAAGCGTTTGTAAAAATATTTATACAAGAGTAGAGAAAGTCATGTGAATGTAACACATCAGATTTTTCAGAAACCACACTCGCTGGTTCCTCTTATACCTTCAACTAAATGTATAAATGTGGAATGAGAGTTTATCTCGAGTAACAAGAAGTAGATAGAAGAATAGGGTTTAGTAAGTATAATTTGTAAAGGAGTGAATAGAGAAGGACACGTGAATGCAGCCGATAATGTTTTTAAAACCTCAGTGGTCGGATCATTGTGAAATTCTGCAGCCACAAAAGAGCGCTCTCTATACGCAGATGTCCATTGCTAGTATTTTTGACATGCGCTATTTCCTGCCTGCAAAAGCCCTGGGGCCCCATTGTGCCAGTCATAGCAGCTCATCATGCCCGACAATGGCTCCATGACGAGCAAATGAGCAACTCGAAGAATTTAATTTCACTGAGAGATTTTCTGAATACATCCCGGTATTTTGCATTCAAAATTCTCATTTCTCTAATAGTTCTTTTCTAGCAGTTGGGGAAGGATTATTATTCAGAACTGTTTTTTCAGAGAGCATTAGAAATAATGTGATACACCACAGTGTTCTCATTTGTGGCAGATTATATGTCATCGTTAAACCAGTTGCCAAACAAGTATATACCAATACAAATAACTCAAAGCAGTGGCTGCTTATGAAATCATTTATTTTGCTTTGTAGAGATGTTTTTATCTCGCTTTTATTTGCACACCTTAAGAATTACAATTCACGTATGGTCTAAATACTGGAATCTCCTAAATCTTACTAATCGTATTGTTTTACTTTGTTTACCGTGTACTTATTAGGTACAGAGGGTATTGTATTTCACCCAAAAATTTGATTTCGAAATTTTACCGTAAATACTTGATTTGAGGACATGAATGAAAAAAGCACTTTTAGAAAAATGCTTGTATGTGTACCAAACTAGTTGAGTATCTTCCAAACTGCGATATGAAGATTTTAAAGAAAATCTCCCCATCTCAAACTGTCCTTACCATATAGCTGCAAATATAGAGTACGTAATATAAATGTTAAATGGCTGAAAAAAGTTTATGAGATGGTTGTGGAGGCAAAAATGTTGTATGGTATAGAGATATGGGGATTAGATAGAGGATGGGAAAGTATAGATGAGGTGCACAGGATGTTTTGTAGAGAAATACTAGGGCTACCGAAGTCAATTGTAAGACAGGTAGCACAATTACAGATGGGCAGGGTGGCAACCAAGGGGAAGATAATGGAAAGAGCTTTGAAATTTTGGTTCAGAACTTTAAATCTAGAAAAAAGTAATGTGTTAAGACAATGTATTGAATACCAAGAGAATAGCTTAATGAATGATGGATGGCTAAGTAACTTACGGAACATTTTGGAGAAAAATGGTTTAGGAGACAAGTGGAGAAGGAGAGAAAATACCGTGAAAAAGTTTTGGAAAAAGGCAAGGAAAAGACTGGAAGATATAGAAATACAAATCATGTTCAGTGAGAATGCCGAAAAGATCTCATTAGTTTGTTATAGGCCAATGAAAAATACATGGTGTAGGGAAAAATATATAGACATAGTAAATGAAGAAGAGAGAGAATGTATTGCATGGGTAAGAACCGGAGCATGGAGGCTAAGAGGGTTAAGACAGGGTATTCCTCAGAAGCAATGTCCGATATGTGGTGGTAATGAAGACATTGAACACATAGTATTTAAGTGCCTAGGAACAGAAAATTGGAGAAATGAATTTTTTAATAAGAAGCGGTTGAAGGGGGATAGAAATACGCTTATAATCGAAATGATGTGCAAGGACGCTAGAAGTATTGGACAGTTTTTCTGTAAAGTAAAAAATAAATGGCTTTGGACAGTGGATAGAGAAAAGTAAATCTAAATCTATTAAACTCTATTCTGCCAAAATAGTTATATTAATAAAATTATTTGTTACAAAAAATTATTTTAAATATTTGGTCCTCTCGTACAAAAATACTTAACATAATTAAAGATAGAAACCAACCTGGCTCGCGCCGGTTTAGGTAGTGTATCTTACTTTGAATGGAAAACTATAGTGAGTGTGTGATGGTTAAGTAATCAATAAGTGAAAAGTGAAAAACAAGTGGAAATGGGACAAGAAAAACTGAATAAAAAAGATAGTTTATTGACAAGAAATTGTAAAACGTAAATAAACTGTAGTGATTATCTACTGAATGAGTGGTCAGGGTCAAAGTGCAGCAGACAATCAAATTGTAAAACTCTTAGCACAATAAATACAAAAAACCATATATTTGACATTTATACATGATAAATAAAATATTTATCTTGAATTTTATAGCAATAGCCTCTGAAGTCCTCTTCATACGGAAGGAATTTTGTATAACTGATAAACGTTAAGGGATAAACTAAAACGTAATACATAAAAAAATCTGATGTATTACACTCACATGACTTTCTGTACTCTTGTACAAACTATTTATACAAACGCTTATTCTCCATCTACTTCATGTTAATCAAGATAAACATTTGCAGACTCTATCTTATTGCTAATTTTCTTGTAGATGTAAGGGGAATATATATTTACAAGGGCAATTTGGAAATACAGTAGCCTTTAAGCACATACATATATCTTAATAGCTGGTTGCTAGGTGCAGCACCATTCCCTTTCCCACAGATTAATACTCTTGGCATATCCAAGACAAAAAAAAAATGAATAACGAATTCCCATTTGAGAAAATAAGTTTTGAAAAATTTAAGGGAATAACAAGTAATATCTCGAAAATGGTTCACTCAACAAAATAATGTATATGACATAAATTGTGTACTTTAACGCGACCTACATTTTTTGTGTAGTAAAATTTTGTGTATCTCTTATGGTTTACCAGTTATGCAAAAGTCGTTCACAATGAAGAATACTTTTGGAGACATTCCCAGGAAATTCAAGATATACATTTTATTTGTCATAAAAATATCTTAAACATATGATATTTTAATCAAAATCGTTAGAGCCATTTTTGAGAAAATTAAAGTTTCGAAAAATCTTCCATGTAAAGGGTAATCTGGGGTGGGGGATTTTCTTGAAAACCTTCGTGTCGCATCTCTGGAAGATACTGAATCTGTATTAAGGGGTCTCAAAACATGTATTTCCGGTGAAATCTCGGTATCGAACTTTTGGGTGGAATACAATACTTCCCCTACTTACTATACGTAGTAGAGAAAGTAAAAAATTTAGCTGTCTTGAAAACTTCTTTTTTAACGGATTACCCTCCCCTTTTATAGGACTACCCCAAGGACTTACAAGCTAATGGCTAGGGTCAGTAGCCTGTCGCGAAGCAAGGAAACCCTGGATCGAATTGAATGGAAATGAGTTTTATTTATGGACGCTCTTTTAACTGCTGTGGTTCTTAGCGTCCCATTCTGTATTGGGAGTGAAAGACCGGGAATTTTGCTCAGAGGCCTCTTTATCAGGCTTGAGGTTCTTTTACGTGTCGTAAATCTAGGATACGGGACCACCGGCTTTAGTTTCCTTCCGAAGAAAGTCGTGCTAAGGATTTTTACGCCCGAAAAAATTCATCACCCTCCGCCGGGTTAGAACCCGAGAACTCGGGAACCAGAGGCTAGCATGGTAACCACTACACCCGGAGGACGACAAATTGTGGATCATAGCATATCCAGGATGGGTATTCGTCCATGCCTGGTATGGCAGTGAAGAAGAAGGAAATGAAATGTACTGATGAAAGGAAAACCAACCCAGCATTCGCCTAGCGACCGAGGAAAACCAGAGAAACCTTTCTATCAGATTGGTCGACCCCGGAGGTTTGAACCCGTACCTCCCGAATGCGGGGCACATACGTTACCGCCTGAGCCATTCCGCTCGATGATCTCTTTAAAACACAGAATTTATTTTCTATAAGTTCTTTGTTTTTTTTGGGGGGGTGCATCAACCACTTCCGAGATATTCGTTATTGTTACTTTGCAAGTGTTTATTACTTTGTTATTTTTAATGTGCTGTCGCTATTTAGGTATTCATCCTGTATAATAGAAATAATATTGAATTTTAAGGCCCAGCGACTCGCATTTAATCGTCTGAGTATCGATCCAGTTTCTTCTAGCCTTCTTGTACCTACAACGAAATGTGTAATGATTGCTCTCGATTACCATGAAGTAGTTAGATAAATTAGCTTTCTTAATGATGCGTGTAGAACCCATATAAAAATAAACGATAATGGGTAAAGAAAAAGCATGTGAATGTCACACATCTGCATTTTATTACTTCCTTTTACTACTGCCATTACACATCGATACTTTTGCGGCGCTAAATTTCAATTATCTACGCGTTTTTAAAGTTCTAACATATCTGAAAGCTTTCTTTTTTTTCTTTTTACTTTCTCTACTACGTACAGTAAGTAGGGGAAGTATTGTATTCCACCCAAAAATTCGATACCGAGATTTCACCGGAAATACATGTTTTGAGACCCCCTGAATCCAAAAAAGCATTTTTGGAAACATGTGCGTGTGTGTGACTGTGAACAGCATAACTCAGAAACGAACAGTCGGATAATCACCAAACTTGGTATTTAGGTTCAGTAACTTCCAAAGATGCGACACGAAGGTTTTCAAGAAAATCCACCACCCCAAATTACGCTTTACATGGAAGATTTTTCGAAAATTTTAATTTTCTCAAAAATGGCTCTAACGATTTTGATTAAAATATCATATGTTTAAGATATTGTCATGACCAATGAAATGTATCTCTCGAATTTTCTGGGAATGTCTCCAAAAGTGTTCTTCATTGTGAACGACTTTTGCATAACTGGTAAACCATAAGAGATAGCCAAAATTTTACTACACAAAAAATGTACATCGCATTAAAATACACAATTAATGTTATATGCATTTTTTTGTTGAGTGAACCATTTTCGTGATATTGCTTGTTATTCCCTTAAATTTTTCAATACTTTTTCAAATGGGGATTCGTTATTCATTTTTTTGTCTTGGATATGCAAAGAGGCAAAGGGAATGGTGCTGCGCATAGCAACAAGCTATTAAGAGATGTCTATGCTTAAAGGCTACTGTATTTCTATATTGCCGTTGCAAATACAATACAAGGGGAACATAGTAGGCCTTAAGCGATGGTCAAATATTTTTAGAACTGGTCGCTATGTGTAAAATGTAATTCTCTTTGCATGTCAAAAGACCCTTTCTGCAAATGTTTATCTCGGTTAATATGAAATAGATGGAGAATAAAAGTTTGTAAAAATAGTTTGTACAAGAGTAGAGAAAGTCATGTGAGTGTAACACATCAGAATTTTTTCGTCCTGGTAATGCAAAGAGAATGGAATACTCCACATAGCAACCAGCTCTTAAAATATTTGACTATAGCTTAAAGCCTACAAATTCCTTTTGCATCTACAAGAAAATTAGCAATAAGGGTAACATCTCGATTAACATGAAGCATATGGAGAATACGCGTTTGTAAAAATAGTTTGTACAAGAGTAGAGATAGTCATGTGAGTGTAACACATCAGACTTTTTTTTTATTCTATCCTTCGTCCAGCATATGTAATAGTCCCCAAATACTGAATAAACGCGAACCAATTGTTTGAAAGCTGAGAATCCGGTTTTTTGTATATTACTTACATGCGGCCAGCTGTAGTTGTTAATTCTGCATTTCATTTCACAGCACTATGAGAAATAGTAGAGTAATTTCTGCGAATCCATGAAGGTTATAGGGCAGAGTCTCTATAGTCCTATTTGGCATATAATTAGTAAGAATTAATTGTATGTATTTCCCATCGTTTCCCTTTCATTTCATTTACTTATCTTTCAGGTATGTTTCTAGATTTCGTGGCATATATAGGCTCTGGACAGATTCGCCATGGACACTATAGGACTGTTTGGTCGACGGATCTTTGAGCCTGGAACTGTTAGGGGCTTCTGCGCATCTCTTTGGCCTGTAGTTAGCCTCCTGTAGTTCCTTTACTTCATCTCTTCCTCCTGGGGAGTGGTAGCCGTAATAGTGTAGGCTGTTTTGCGCGAGGTTTCCCCCCCCCCTCCGTTGTATAATAATGTATACCTATAGGTGGAGTACAATATTCCTCTAGCTACCAGACGTAAGCGGTAGAGCTCACAAAAAGAAAGAAAGAAAAATCTGATGTGATACATTCACATGACTTTCTTCCACCCTCTATCGTTTAGTGGTGAGTATACACATTATCTTAAGAAAGTATATTTTTCTACTTCATTTTATTCAAATAAAGCTTTAAAGAAATAGCATATTATTTCCATGCAATCGTGAGAAATAACTAAACATCGACAGGACTTTAAAAGAATAACAAAGCATTGAGCAAATCGAAGCATAAATAACGGTTGTCTCGTAAATGGTTGATGCTACAAAAAAGGTTACTTGAAACAGAGTGTGTGTTTTAAATCCATCTATATTTATTCCCAAAAAATTCAAGATATACATTTTAATTTTCATGTAAATATCTTAAATGTATGGTATTTTAATCAAAATCGTTAGCCATTTTTTTAGAAAATCGAAAATTTCGAAAAGCGTTCCATGTAAAGGGTAGTTGGGAGTGGGCAAATTTTCTTTAAAATTGTTGTGCTGCATCTTTGGAAGATGCTGAAAGTGAATACCAAGTTTAGTATTTATCCGACTTTTCGTTTTTGAGTTATTTTGTTCACAACACACATAAGTATATTATGTACATACATGCATACGGACCTTTTTCTAAAAATGCTTTGTTTGGATTCCATATCGAAGTTTTGGGTTAAATACAATACCTTCTCTACCTGAATATATGTGGTAGAGAAAGTAAAAAGAAATGAAGAAGCCTTGAAGGGATTAAGTCAATATGCATGAATGAACAAACAGTTCCGTAGAGAGGAACTTGTATGCAGCTCTGTTTCAGAATTTTGAAATGGTATTTTAATTTCCGAAAGTGTACTATCACAATGCCATACATGCATTCCATTCTTTTTTTATCCCTCTCGAGAAGGAAAACAGCTGACGCACGCCGCACATGTTGAACCACAAAACGAGATTCACTGCGCCATCAGCCTCATGAATTGGGCATTGCTCGGCATGATGTGGAAGTATTGAAAAGTAGGTTGGGATTGATTTTTGCCAGAGGACACCACCAGCAAAACACCAGAGGGAAATGAGGCGTGCGCTCCCCTTTTCCTTTAAGTTATGAGCACATTCAAGAAAATACCAACTTATATTTATATTTCTGATTCTTTCTTACAAACAAACGCTGCTATAAACTCTTCTGGGCGAATTCGGAACAAATGTGGGCATGCTGATTGACGCCGCTTTATGTGACGGTACCTGAAATGGGTCATACCACTGTATCTTACTGGCTTCCGAATACAAGCAAAGGTCTCGAACTACTATTGACCCACAGGTATGTTCCCACATTCTTTTCGTCATGATTTGATGTCCTCTGAACCCCCCAAAAAATATCTGGTGTGTAACATTCACACGACTATCTCTACCCAAATCGTTTATTTTTATACTACTTCTACAACTATTCTCATTTTGTTACTCCTTTCATGTTATCGAGAAAAAAGTTTGCAGAATTAGTTTCAATACACTGCAATGGCTCGCTGGCCTCACCAAAAATGAACAAGAGTGAGGAGGCACCGAAGCAAAGCAGCCGCAAACGCCGACTTGTCTGCAGCAGGGAACCCCGGCCAGATGAAAAGGGAAGCCCTTACGAATGCCGTAGGGGACAGGAATGCTAAGATTCAGACCAAAATTCCGAAACGAAAATAGGAATGGAACGGCCCAGGAATATGTCCCAATATAAAGAGTGATATAATTCAAAAGATACCTTCCAATGGATTTATTCCATGAAATCCATAACTATTAACCATCAGTTTTCACCAAATAACGAACATAATAAAAAACAAACACTAAAGTATTTTCTTATCAAGTAATAATACAAAATATCTCGAAACACTTCAAAGTGGAAAAGGAAGAATTAATCAAACATTAATTCAAATAATAACGAACATAATAAAAAACAAACACTAAAGTATTTTCTTATCAAGTAATAATACAAAATAGCTCGAAACACTTCAAAGTGGAAAAGGAAGAATTAATCAAACATTAATTCAAACTAAACCAAAAGCCCCATAAATGTACTACTAAGAGACAGACTTGAAAATATACTTTAAAAGATCTCAGTAAAGCAAACCTTAACTGATCAAAACGAAAAAGAAAGATTAATATTAAAAACTCGAAAACAAAGATATCTTATTTAACATTTCCTCTCAAGGATTTCTTAAATTTTGTTTTAAGTTTATTCTTTATCAATTTATCTCAGTTAAACCTATAACCATTAACCATAAATTTTCACAAAATAACCAACATAATCTAAACCCCACACCTAAGTGTTTTCTTATTACAAAATTCTAATCAACTAATAACACCAAAATACCTCGAAACGTTTCAAAGTGGAAAAGAAAAACTTAATAAAACATTAAATTAAACAAAATGTAACTTTCTAATCATAAATACTAAACCCAAAACCTCCTAAATATACTACAAAATTTGCAAAAGATACTTTCATAATCAGTAAAGCATACTTTAAATGATCAAAACAAAAATTAATATTAAGAACTCGAAAACCCAGATGGCTTATTTAACATTTTATCATAAGAATATTTTTAAACTTTGTTTTGAATTTGTTCTTTAAAATTTCTCTCAGTTGTACTTTAGGATCTCGGTTGCTGTTTTGTTATGTTGCATTAAACCGGTGAATCTGCCTTTATCTTGGACGAATCATTCTTATTGTTACGTTTAGTTGCAATGATCACTTGTAAAGTGACATTTTTATAAAAACTAACATCACACAATAAATGAACTTGCAAGCTCAGAACAGTAGTAATAGAAAAGGAAATACTTAATCTCCCAACGTAATAACAATTAATATTTCTTTTTGGACTATAAAAACAACCACGGGCGCTATCATTTGAAATAGAATTCTACATTTTCCTATACCTTTTTCAATCCCATACAGTTACAAAACTGGTATTCTAGGAAAGCATTATTATGCATATTAAAATGTCTTTCGTAGAAGCAACAATTCTATAACAATTTACAAGTGTTATAATAGTATGATGCCCAATTCTTCCATGTACAAAAATAAACATAGAAAATGCGATATGTTCACAAGTTATCGTCTTAGCTTTGTGATACAGAAAAATTTTGGGAGGAGTGTTGTAATATAAGGTAGTTAAATCGCATCTGCATTTATCGCGAAGAATCTGTGCCTTCAACTTTAATGTATAAAATTTAAGAAAAACAAAAATGCACAAGCACACACTTAAAACTGTGTATAATGATAACCAGTCACTTACGAGTTACCTGAAAAACTATACTTTTTGGTTTCTGCCCTAAACTCCATTCACCTCATCCAAAATAGAAATACTAAGGACAAAGCCTAGCTTTACTCACGAAGAAATTCCAGACGTCATCAAACGACGCCCTTTTAATAATAACGCCGCCAGCAAAATTTGGAAAAAGAACTCTCCTTTTAATTAACAAAATTTTGTCGATAAAAAAAATCAAAACTGCTAAACATTAGCAAAACTGGCGAACACCAAAATCCAAGAAATGCTTCCACTCTCAGAACGAACGTCTGTCCAGTAACCACACCGTACCTGCAATGCTGTAAAAATCCCTTCCACCGCTCGCATAAGGCAAAGCGCCGACCACGCCCTCAATAGATGGAGCAAAAAAAAAAAAAAAAAAAAGGAACGACAAAGAACTAACTAAGCATATAAACAAAACAGGCTACACAAGTGACTGGCTGTATGGATATAACAACAACAACAATAATAACTAATACATCCAACATATCAGCACAACGCATTTCTAGTAGGTATAAGGGGAATGTAGAAAACCGAAGCGATAGTTAAATGATTAAAACACGTGTTGCTTCTTCCATAGCATTGTGAGAAACAGCTAAATGACAACAAATCAAAAAATCTCATGCGATACATTCACATGGTTTTTTTTTCTATCGTTTATTAGTGGGTATACGAATTATTCTTATGAAAACCTATTTTTCTATCTACTTCATCTAAATTCAGATAAACCTTTGCGAAAATAGTACATTAGACATACACATATAGATACAAAGGGAATAGCAATGGTCAAATGTTTAGGAACTGGATGCTATGTTTTGGCCTTAAAATTCCATACTCTTTCCATGCAATCGCGAGAAACAACTGTAAATCGATGTAACTTATAAAGAAGGTAAAGTATTTAACAAATATAACCATTAACAACGAATATCTCGGAAATGTCTGATGCTACAAAGAAAGTTATTTTAAATAAATTGTGTGTTTTAAATAAGATGTACATTTTTTGTGAAGTACGTTTTCGTCTATTGCTTAACGTGTACTAGTTATATAAAACTACCCAAATTTCTTCCGAACAAACAGGAACTTCACAGGGTATTACCAGAAAATTCAAAATGTCCATTTTATTTGTAGATATTTGTAAATATCTTTAATATATGGTATTTTAATCGAAATTGTTAGAGCCATTTTTAGAAAAAAAAATCGAAACGTTTTCCATGTAAAGGGCAAATTACTTGAAAATCTTCGTGTCGCATCTTTGGAGGTTACTGAACTTAAATACCAAGTTAAGCATTATCCGACTTGTATTTTTGAGTTATGCTGTTCATATAGACGCACATGTACGCACCAACATGAACCTTTTTCTAAAAATGCATTTTTGGATTCAAATGTCCTCAAAATATTTACTTCCGATGAATTCTCGGTAGCGAAGTTTTTAGTGGAATACAATACTTTCTCTACCTACTATATCGCTTAAAGCCTACCATAGTCCCCTTGCGCATACAAGAAACTAGTTTCTGCAAATGTTTATCTCGATTAACATGAAGTAGATGATGATTAAGAGTTTGTACAAGCGTAGAGAAAGTCATGTGAGTGTAACACATCAGATTTGTTTTATTGGGAAGGTGTTTAAAGGGTGTGAATTATTAATATTATTATACGTTGTTGTTTGAGAGATGTACTTTAGGCCGCAATCAACTCCTCCTCACCGACACAATTTGTTCTAACGTGCTGTAGCTTCCGACGAAATCCTTGAGAGAAGTGGTGAAAATTTCCCCTTACTATTGATAAGCTGTTACGTCGTCAGATTAATTGCTTTGTTATATGTTGATTCTCCATGGATGAGTAGTAACAAAACGCGCACTCCGCAGCATATCGTTTACACGTTAGTGATGGCCATGTTAACTTAATTTAGAATAAAGCACTTCTTCTCTTGTTTTATAGACATTTGGAATAAATGCTTTACTCCATTTAGCGTCTGATTGCCAACCAATTTTCACTTTCTCTACCACGTACAAACTTCGATACCGAGATTTCATTGAAAGTACATGATTGAGCCACCTGAGTCCAAACAAGGCATTTTTACTTTCTCTACTACGTATAGTAAGTAGGGGAAGTATTGCATTCCACCCAAAAATTCGATACCGAGATTTCACCGGAAATACATGTTTTGAGACCTCCTGAATCCAAAAAAAGCATTTTTGGAAACATGTCCGTGTGTGTCTGTGTGTGTGTGTGTGTGTGTCTGTGTGTGTGTGTGTGTGTGTGTCTGTGAACAGCATAACTCAAAAACGAACAGTCGGATAAGCACCAAACTTGGTATTTAGGTTCAGTATCTTCCAGAGATGCGACACGAAGGTTTTCAAGAAAATCCCCCCACCCCAAACTACCCTTTACATGGAAGATTTTTCGAAAATTTTAATTTTCTCAAAAATGGCTCTAACGATTTTGATGAAAATATCATATGTTTAAGATAATGTCATGAGAAATGAAATGTATATCTCGAATTTTCTGGGAATGTCTCCAAAAGTATTCTTCATTGTGAACGACTTTTGCATAACTGGTAAACCATAAGAGATAGACAAAACTTTACTACACAAAAAATGTAGATCGCGTTAAAATACACAACTTATGTCATATACATTTCTTTTGTTGAGTGAACCGTTTTCGAGATATTGCTTGTTATTTCCTTAAATTTTCCAATACTTATACTTTTTCTCAAATGCGTTATTCATTTTTTTTATGTCCTGGACATGCAAAGAGAATGGAATGCGCCACATAGCAACCAGCGTTAAAATATTTGACTATCGCTTTAAAGCTACCATATTTCCCTTGCATCTACAAGAACATTACCAATAAGATTGACATCTCGATATCTCGATTAACATGAAGCATATGGAGAATAAGCGTTTGTAAAAATAGTTTGTACAAGAGTAGAGAAAGTCATGTGAGTGTAACACATCAGATTTTTAGAAAAAGGTCCGTGTGAGTGTTTGTGAACAGCATAACTCAAAAACGGAAAGACGGTTATTTAAGTTCAGTATCTTTCAAGAATGCGCCAGGAAGGTTTTAAAGAAAATCCCCCAACTCCCAACTACCCTTCATATGGAACATTTGTTTAAAAATTGTGATTTTCTAAAACCTACCTCTAGTGACTTTGATTAAAATATAATATGCTAAAAATATTTACATGATAAATAAAATGTATATCTGAATTTTCTGGGGATAGCCTTTAAAGCCCTCTTCTTTTGGAAGCAATTTTGTATCATTTTGTATAACTGGCACTGCTACACTAAAAATGTAGATATCTTTAAAACACACAATTTATTTCAAACGAATTTTTTGTAGCATAAGCCATTTCTGATATATCCGTTATTAATGGTTCAAATTGTTCATCTCTTCACCATTCAATTGTTTCTCACGATTGCACGGAAACAGTATGGAATTTTAAGGCCAGCATATAAAGTGCAGTTCTTAAACATTTGACTATCGCTGTCCTCTTCGTATCGTTAACGAAATGTGTAATGTAGATATTTCTGCAAAGGTTTATTTGGATTAAAACTAGTAGATATAAAAATAAAATTTAGTAAGAATAGTTTGCATACCCAACAATAAAGATAGAGGGTAGAGAAAGCCATATGAATGTATCACTTCAGATTTGTCTTTTTTTCACTACCTGAGGTGGACAGGATCCTTTATCGTCTAACTCAGCAATATTTTATTTATTCTTCTTTTATTGAATTTTTTATTGTCCATTTATTTAACCACTTCATTATATTTTATATATCTATTCTTCTTATAAACACATTCTATGTTTTCATCGTTAAGATGCCTTTTGCTGCATTTATCTTAAATGGATAATTTACTTCATTTTTCACCTTTTAAAAGCTTTATTACAACTATCAAAAACCATATCGCCTCCCAAATATTGACACTTTATTTTTGCTTTTGTTAATAGTGTTCAATGAAATTAAAATACATATTTTTGAATCCAGAATCAATCCCGTAGTTTTATGAAAGACAACTTCTATTTTCTTAGCTTTAACACAATATTTTTAGTTTTGATTTCCAAATTTTGAACCATTCTTCTTACTATTTGAATATTCCATTTAATTAACCTCGATAGTCCGATAATCCATTCCATCCTATTTTTGATTTCCATATTAATAATCACTCCAAATTACTAATTTTTCAACCGGAACTCATAAAGCACGAGTAAAATTCAATGTAGGTTTCATAACATGGTAACAACACAAAAGCGATTCACAGTATCTACATTACGATGAAATTAATAATAGTAATACAATTAATAGCAACTGCATTAATTAACAAATGTGAATATGAAACAATATGAAAATCCTTTGAAACCACAATCAAATATAGCACGTTAGTAACCATTTACAAGCTGTAACTGCATAAAATGTTTCAACTGACAGTGCAAGTTGCACTAAGTCTTTGAAATCATTTCTATAGGTCACACATGCGTTTTATAGGACTCCAGAAACTTCGAGTTCTGACATATTCTATATTTTGCAGGGAATGTTAATTTTTTCGAGTTTTCTCCACGGATCATCAATTTTCTGGGCAGTACCTACTGTGTTCACTAGGATTAACAATTCTAGGCACACTGGCAGTGAGAGAGAAAAGGGAAGGAAATTTATGGTGGATGCTTTAGAGGCATGGAGATAGACCATGAGAGCAAAAATTCAGATAGGAGTTGAGACAGAATGTGCCTGGATTAATTTTGTAATGTATTAATTTAGTGACTAATTTGATATATGAATGATCTATGTACATAATGTGGATACCATGTAAATTGCCATTTTTTGTAATGTAATATTTGTCTTATATGTAATGTTCCTGTTTCACTAGTTTTAGGATGTCTTGAACTCTACAATTTTAGTATAAATATGCTGTTCCCATGTGCAGAGAGAGCTGGGATCTTTTGTGTTAGGATCGAAGGTAAGGTTTTATGACCTTATATGTCTCCGCTCGGGAAGTATGGAGTGAGGAAAACGTAACACAGAATGGAAAATTCCAAGGGAAGCCTGGGACAAAGTCACGTGATATATTAAACTAGTTAATAAGAGTATATATATATAAGTGAAATAATATTTAGCCACGCTGAGAGAACCACGAAAATTACTCCAATGGGAAATGAGATCCTAAAATTTTAAGTGGAGGATTGTGGTCTTTAAATAGTTGATATTTACCCCAAAATTCAGTTTACTTGTAGTTACAGACGAGGAATCCACGCTACTCCGTAAGACAAAGTTGGCGCCCAAATGGTGTCCTTTTAGTGCGGAAGTGTAAATGTGACTAATCACCCATTAACTAACAACGTATCTGTGATTCCCGAGTTCTATATAAAGGGATAAGTGAAAAATGAAGAAGATATTATTAGCTCCACGTATGGACGCCAATTAAGATATATTGTATTGAAGGAGTTGTATTATATTTCAGCTGTTGGGGAGCCGAACTTGTAGTAGTTGCAACCGCACGTACAGTAAACAGTTTCCGGTAGCCTTCGCCCAAAATGTACTTTCAGGTGACCCTTGCCCCAAGTTTAAAAAAAATATTAACTTTGTAATTTGACTGTTTCTTTAAATATTATATATTTATGTTTGCCTCGGCTGCGTCAGTATTATTGTTAGAGACATGGATATCTTGGCAGGGTTGTGGTGCGACTTAAGAATGTAGGCTTACACAGATTATAATTTTACTTCACTCCTTTTATTAATGCTTGACACGATTTAAATAACGCTTCACTGATATAGAGAGCTGTGAGATTCTTTTTATTAATTAATTACACTTTTTAACACGTAAACTTCTTTTTAGTCTCGCATGAATACATATTATATTTCTTGAGGACACTTTTTGCGTCTGGTTAGTAACGCTGTCTGCAGGCAACTGAACTCTAAATTTGTAAACTTTTCTCCTTTTCAGTTTCTGATTGTCTATTCCTAATCCAATAGAATACCTTCATTTAACTAAAGCTTTTTCTGGTTGTTGATTGGCTATTTTATAAACTATCACTAAAATTATATTATTGTTGCTCCAATAATGACTATTAACATTATTAAACATTCTTACTCATTATTGCCTCAAGGTTACCTCATTGTTACATCTTTGTTACCAACTTTTGTCCTATTTCTCACAGCTCCTAATTATTAAATTACGTAATGCATTCACATAACATTATTGAATATGTTTACAATAATATAAGCATATGCAATGACTGTTACATACATTTTACAAATTATTACATACACACATTGCTTCGAGGCGGGCTGTTATTGAATTTACATATTATATAATTTGACCGAAATCATTTAAGTGTTAATAGTACTGCCTCAAAAGTGACAAATTGCAGTAACCCAAACATTGTGATGAGGGTAAATTCTCCTCAGAGCTCCTTTGTACCACTACCGAGGTCAACGGAACTTATTAGTAATCCTAATGGGCTAAGTCCATGCAGACATCTTCGCTGAGATAAACTAGCCAGGGCAACTGCGAGAATTACCATACATTTAAATCACGTTTCTACGGAGATTTGCCTGATGAAGACGAAGCCACGTCAGACGGAGGACATAAAGCAGGTACAGTGAACTTTACTAATACTTCTCCTGTATCTACCACTGCACCACGGTCGATTAGAACCCGCGCGGGCATCGAACCCTGGACTGCAAACGCAGTCTTCGAAGCAAGAGGAACGACGCATAGTCAGGTTTGGTTGCATCATTTAGCAATGCAACACCAGCAGGATGGAGAAGGTAATGTCAGATTCGTTTCATTTCGCTGTTGTGACAAGCATAACAGGTATGTTTACCCCGTATAACATACATTCAAATTATCGTATGCTGCTATAATTATGGTACGAGTTGGCAACCCTGGCACCACATAAAGGGATTGATTCCCATAGCAGTAAACCTCAAGACGAGCAAGGTAACCAGAAATTTGTTTGGGTTTGTCTGTTTCTAGAACCGAGCGAGGTGGTGCCGCGGTAACGTGTGCGATTCGCGTCCCGATTTCGATCCCCGCAGCCGCCCATTCTGCCACATGGGTTTCTCTTGGTTCCCCCTCGTCAGCAGGTGAATGCTGGGGTGGTTCCTCTTCTGCCACGACTTTCCTGTCCCTCATTTCCTGGACTCATCATATCCTTCATTGCCGTCTTCTTTAGGTGTGTAGGACCAGAAGGCGGTGTTCGGCAAGTTGCGGCTGGGCGGTGGATGTGCGTTTTGTAGAGGTTTCTTTCCTGGCCCCCGCCTCCAAAGTGGGACATACCAGGGAGGTCCACTAAAGGTTAGCGGCTCCTGGTAGCTACGAGTGGAGTCAGATTTGATATATCTGGAGACGTTAGGGACTCCTTCATGCTTGAGCCCGTTGTCATCCGGATTTGGTTGCCCTTCGAGTCACTCTCCTCATCCGTCCCTCCCAGAGGTCACGTTAGAATCACAAAGGGCCACATAGCCTATATGCGGTACTCTGCTCCCATTGCGAAGGCCTCTCCGTTAATATGTTCCTCTACCTTTCTACCTGGAGCCATAGGAAGCATTTGATAGTATATCTTAAGAGAAAAGTTGACAATTTCAATGTCTTTAAAACTTCTGTTAAAGAGTGCCTATGCTCAAAAGCATATTATTCCGTACAAGATTATCTGAATGACAAATTATCCTGATGATAATACATATATAGCTCTCTAAGTACTATTGGTAAATATTAATGACAATTACCAGTTACATTTGATGTCTGCTCTAGAATTAATGAAGCTATTTAAATGTATGTTGAGGCAGTGTTTTTAACACTTAAATGATTTCAGTCTAATTATATAATATATAAATTCAATAACAGCCCGCCTTAAAGCAATATGTGTACGTAACAAGGTATAAAAAGTGTATATTACAGTCATTGTATATGTTTATATTATTGTATCCATGTGTAATAATGTTATGTGAATGTATTACGTAATTTAATAATGTAGGAGCTGTGAGAATAATAGGTTAAAAGTTGCTAACAATGAACTAACCTTGAGGTAATAATGAATTAGAAAGTTTAAATGTTGCTTGTGATTCTTGGAAGCAATAATGTAATTTTAGTGACAGTTTATAAAAATAGCCAATCAACAAGCAGAAAAAGCTTTAGTTAAATTAAGGTATTCCATTGTATTAGGAATAGTCAATCAGAGACTTGAAATACAGAAATTTACAAGTTTAGGCGGTTGAAATCAGTTCAGTTGCTTGCAAACAGTGCTCCTAACCGGATGCGAGACACATCCTCGAGAGATTTAAGACAAAAATAGTTTTATGTGTTAAAAGGTACAAGTAATTAATAAAAGAATCTCACAGCTCTCTATATCAATGAAGTGTTATTTAAATCGTGTCAAGCATTAATAAAAAGGAGTGAAGTAAAATTATAATTTGTGTAAGCCTACATTCTTCAGTCACACCTCAACCCTGCTAAGAGAAACGTGTGTCTAATAATAATACTGACGCAGCCGAGGCAAACATAAATACATAATATTTAAAGAAACAGTAAACAATTTCAAAGTTAATATTTTTAAAATTCGGTGCGAAGGCTACCGAAAACTGTTTACTATACGTGCGGTTGCAACTACTTCATGTTCGTCTCCCCAACGGTTTAAATATAATACAACTCCTTCAATACAACCTACTTCAAATTGACGCCCAAAGCGTGTTGCAAAGTTACAACAGAAACCATCTTCTCAATGTATATTAAGAACTGACAGTAAATGCTATACATTGCAACTCAAATAGAACAAAATGATGAGACAACAAAAGGTACAAGCCTAGTCTAAGTTAAAATAATTATTCTTGTCTATAAATATAATGTTAGCCTTGTAACGCTAGGGAAGTATTCGATTTTGTACAAAATTACAGCTGATTTGTTTCATTTTGTATATAATATGCCTTTATTTTATTTTAAATGTTCTGTATTCTATGTAATATTTATATACATATGTAACTATATTGTACATTTCCTTGACACGCATATAGTACGTATCTATTTTATTTTAAATGTTCTATATTCTGTGTAATATTTATGTTTATATGTAATTTTTGTACATTTCCTTGACATGTCTATGCTAATAAGCCTTTATGGCTACTAGTGAACTCACAGAATGCAATCCAATCCAATCTAATCTAGTTCCACATTCTATGCACCGAATTAGATACCAATAGACAATGACATCCACATTCTGGATAGTGTGGGAAGTGGATAATTCTGTGCATATAACCTCTGGATTTTGTGGCTATCCGTTCGTTCGCAAAATATGCAGTCGCTTTCCAGCTGTATTTTAGGTTCATTATATTTCTTTAGTTTTCACAAATAATGACTATGAAAATTTAAGTTGATTTTAATAACTTGTTTACTAGAGTATCAAAGAAACTAAATTACCTAGGATAGAAAAATCTGTTCCTATTTCCTATATTAAACTGTACTATCAGTCAGTCTCCGCGCTGAAACAAAAATAGATAATTCCGTTCAAATAAGGCGTTAAATCTTAATTAGAAACTAATAATATATGTGCAATAAAACGGATTACCCTCTGGCCGAGAGATCTGCACCAGATCAGGTTACAAAACGTACAAAAGTGTGTTTAGGGTTACGCACGGAAGGTTCCGAACTTAAAGCAATAACATGTTTTAGTGTATTCAGTAAACATGTAGGGCGAACTAGTGTAATTAATGTCAGATTTACAATGTCAACATCGGCACGTAATGCCACTCCAAAGGTCACGCTTCAACCCAAACTCCTGTCAACAAGAACTGACAAATACTGCAGTGAGAGATGATTCCAAAGGCAGCAGCTCGAAAATTCACGCTCGTGTGCATTCAATTCGCCACTATCGCTTGCCGTGCTGACCTGATTTTATCTGAATTAAGCAGTAAAGCTTAATGATCTGTCTTTTTCTATATATAATATAAATAAATTTATAAAGTATACCAGATATTTTGAAGTGTGGAGATAACGATAATCTATTCACAATTCAGAAATAGAAAATTTTACATCTGCATTGGATTTTAGGAGCCCTCGCCCCTGTGAATCATGATAATGCAGGGAAAGCCAAAAAACTACGAACCGGCTGCGCGGTGTTTTTCCTGTCCGCATCCTCGGCACTCGTTGCCGTCTGCCGCTATCAGAGAAAGGCGCGGATGAAACCATATAACCTTTTTAAAACTACTTTTAAAGGCTTTACTTACCAACTTTATGGAAGGAGATGCTGAAACTGGCCACCGTCGTTGTCCATACATTTTTGACACCTCTTTAGGAAACTATCCATCACCCCGTAGTTCACGTTCAGAAATTTCCTGGCCGATATTTTGTTTTAATTCTTCCAGAATGTGTTGGTTAGTTTATGTTTTAAGTTACCCCAGAGATAGAAATCGCAGGGGGTTAGGTTGGGGGACCGAAGGGCCACAAATCTCTACTAATAATTCTGTCCTCAAACACACTTTCAATTGTTCTCATCGAAATATTGGCCTATGAGCTTTTGCAGAGTCTTGTTGAAAAAAGGCAAAATCACGCTCCCTGCCTGTTAATTCCCTAAAAACGGGGGACAAAATTGTATGCACGGGCTTCAACTATTGAATCGAAAAAAATTGCCAGCATTCCTCAACGTGAACTACGACGAGTGATGGATAGTTTCCTAAAGAGGTGCCAAAATGTATGGACAACGACGGTGACCAGTTTCAGCATCGCCTTTCATAAAGTTGGTAAGTAAAGCCTTTAAAAGTAGTTTTTAAAATGTATGATTCATCCGCGCCTTTCTATGATAGTGGCAGACGGCTACGAGCACCGAGGACGCGGACAGGAAAACCACCGCGCAGTCGGTTCGTAGTTTTTTGGCTAGTACTGTACTAGTGAACTGCTTCTCTGACGAAGCAGAATTTTATATACCGCAAGATGGAGTGGCTCAGGCCCAAATTTCATTCTTCTTTCTCTACCACGTACATAGTATGTAGAGAAGATATTGCATTCCACCCAAAAATTCAATACCGAGATTTCACTGTAAATGCATGTTTTGAAGCCCTCTGAATAAAAAAAAGCATTTTTAGAAAAGGTCCGTGTGTGTGTATTGCATTCCACCCAAAAATTCAATACCGAGATTTCACTGTAAATGCATGTTTTGAAGCCCTCTGAATAAAAAAAAGCATTTTTAGAAAAGGTCCGTGTGTGTGTATTGCATTCCACCCAAAAATTCAATACCGAGATTTCACTGTAAATGCATGTTTTGAAGCCCTCTGAATAAAAAAAAGCATTTTTAGAAAAGGTCCGTATGTGTGTCTTGTGTTTCTGTGAACAGCTCAACTTAACTCAAAAACGAAAAGTACAAAACTTGGTATTTAAATCCAGTATCTTCCAAGAAGATGTGACAAGAAGATTTGCAAGAAAATCCCCCAACTACCCTCTATGTGGAACATTTTTCGAAAAGTTTGATTTTCTAAAAAAATCTTTAACGAATTTGATTAAAATACCATGGGTATATTAAACATATTCAAATGACAAAATCTATATCTTGAATTTTCTGGGAATAGCCTTTGAAGTCCTCTTCATTCGGAAGGAATTTTGTAGAATTTTGTATAACTGGTAAACGTTAAGTGACAGACGAAAACATACTACACAAGAAATGTAGATCCCTTTAAAACACACACTTATTTCAAATAAGTTTTTTTGTGGCATAAACCATTTCTGAGATATCCGTTATTAACGGTTGGAATTGTTCATTTCGTGATCATTATTTAAAGTGCTTTCAACATTCAGTCGTTTCTCGCGAATGCATGGAAACATTATGCAATTTTAAGGCCAGCATGTAGCGTCCAGTTCTTAAATATGTGACTATCGCTGTTCCCTTTGTATCTATAACGAAATATGTAATTTAGCTATTTCTGCAAAGGTTTATTTGGATTAAAATGTAGTAGATATAAAAAAATTGATGTGACACTTTCATATGACTTTCTCTACCCCCTATCTTTAATCTACACTCTATCTTTATTACTAGATATACAAACTACATTTATAGACATGGATTATAGTCATGCGTAGTTAAAAGTTTTACCATTGCAGTCTTTCCTCTGTCTTTGTTTATGTTTTTATTTCTCAGTGAGTATTATTTTCACATTAGCATATCAGACGAAACCAGCCGAATGTCCATCGTTTCTTTCTACTCTTCTAACCAGTTTTTAATATAGCACTTGCTCTACCCTGCCTTGATATGGGTTTATTGGGAACCAAAGAAACACCCCTATTTGCCATGCTCCTTCAAGTTCCGACTCAAACGTTTTCTGCCATGATAGCAATTTCTTTTCCTAATATCAGGCAAAACTAATCGAAATTAATGAAGTTTTGTAGCTCAACAATTTTCAATTCAGCTTTACGTCGTTTATTTAAACATGAAAGTTGCTGATGGAAAATGCATTCATATTGAAACCAGACAATGGTCGTTATTTTTGCTTCAATACCTGCTGTAGGTTCTGTTGCCGGCTGTTACAGTGCTTGGCTATGAGATCCTTCCCACAGGGTATGCGCGGGTGTAGTTTGAAAGGACAACACAGTTTAAATTGACTGAAAACTTTAATTTTATCTAATACTTAAGCTATTGAAGCGAAATGCTGAACGTTTGAAGATAAAGAATGAAGCTGATAATGAATGGTAGCATTCGAAACTATAACAATCCGATAACTTCTGCAGTATCAATTTTAGGGTTTGAAATAACTATTTCTGCAATAAAAGAAACTGAATAAAAGGGTAAATTGCCGTGAATCGCTATAATGCTTACCGGCAAAACACCTCGCGGCTACCGCTAAGTAATTGATGATAACGATAGGCGATACGAACTGCCGATCACCGTAAAAGGCTGTAAACCTCAAAGGCTGTGTATGAAGAAATGACACGCTAATTTTAGCAATTATGCTATTTTATTAATTTACCCCACAACGTTTCTTCACGCGCGCGGGGCCAATCTTAAACTCCCATGTATGCGTATCTGACATTGTTACCATGGGATACCTCCCCGAAACTCAGAATATCATTACCTTTCTCTTTTACCAATTCTGCCTACGTGACTCTGCAAACGTACTGAACTTATAACCTTAACTGCATCCCATGAATCTTTATACTAACGCATTCGCTCCTCCGCTACTACTAATGAGTTTGCTCGCTTAATATATTTTTCTCCGGACAAATCTTTTCAGCTCAAGTTTTTTACATTATACATAGATTTAAAATAGAGAAATTATTTCTATATATTGCTATAATTTCTTTATTTAATTATTTATATCTTCTTGTGAATAATTACGATATCAATATGCAGTATTTTGAAGGTTGGTAATGAGCAACTAATAGCCATCATAATAAGCATAATTATCATCGATCGACTAAAACTAGTAGGTCATATGTATTCAGTGTATAACTTTGGACTTTCTCCCTATTTTCAAACTTTTCCTCATTTCTGCTATACACCACTTCTCACACTTGTATCACAAATTACTATAATACAATTTTATTACTGAAGTTTGTTGGTAAACGCCACTCCTGGTAATGCTAGATTATTTTCACTTATTCCTTTACAAATGAATTAAGTCTCTCTCCCACTACTCTACACTGCCTGGTAGTATAACACCTACATGCCCCGCCATAAAACAACTTACCTGAAATTTAACTCTCCGTGTGGATTTACCTCTTGTTTGTATTAGTGGTGCATGTAAATGTTTAAGGAGGCTTTGAACAGCAGTCGATAGCATGTTTATGTTGAGGTAAACCAGTATCTAATCCTGGGAATTCTCTAGAAACATGTTTGTCACATAAAAACGGCAGTAGAAGTGCCTAGAAACGAGCAGAAGGTCGAGTAGATGGAATCCCCAGAGTGCCATTTGAAATCCAAGTGTTGAGAAGAGTATGTCACCCTTAAGTGTTACAAAGTAGAACATAAAATGTCCATACAAGAGAAGAAGCGATTTAGAAAGAAAAGAATAAGAACAAGGTTTTTTAGAATTCGAGTTTATTACTAAATTGACCCAGATTTCAATCACATGTTTATATTTTACCTTACACGTTATAAAAATTACGTATAGGCATATACATTATGAGCATTTATGATAGTGAAACCTGTCTTATTTTGCAAAATCGGGGCAAAGCACTGCACGTAGGTCATTCAGCCCCTTTTGCTTCTACCGTGACCCCCTAGGAGGGATGTATGGGGAAAGAGACCTGAAGGGCGACCATATTCGGATGACGACAGGCGCAAGCATGGACGGGGTCCCTAATGTTTCTAGATTAAACGCACCCGACTCGCCCGGGCCCAGCCACAAGTCCCTAAATTCCGAAAAAGCGCCTGGCCGAGAGCACCTGGAGGCGGGTCCTAACTGAGCAGTCCCGCTACGCTGCCAGGAAGAAACCCCTACAGAGCGCACATTCACCGCCCAGCCGCAACGCGCCGAACACCGTCGTCTGGTCCTACAACTCTGAAACAAGGAAGATTATGAGTACAGGAATATGGGAGGCCAGGAGAGTCAAGGAGGAAGATGAACCATCCCAACATTCACCTGCCGACCTGGAGAAAGCACCATGGGTCAGAGTGGGCGGTTGCCGGGCATCGAACCAAGGACCTCCCGAATGTACCCCACACTTTACCGCGGCCTAGCTCGCTCGGTTAGAACAACATAACTCAAAAGGGAAAAGTTTTATAAATTACTCGAAGTTTTGAAATTTCCAAACATTTCAATTTTGGTGCTAAATTTTCAAGCTTTTCCTACGTGCTGCTCCGCAATAATTGCAAGCGTAGTTTAAATTTCATTCAGTAATATTGAACCAATTTTGAGGGGAAGGAAACCATGTTGATTATTTGTATTGTACTAATTAATCAGATGTATCCAATTGCAGAAACAATAATTTTGGAAAAATAAAAATAAAAGAGGATACTCTGTCACCCTTGATACATTTACATGACTTTCTCTACCTCTATCTTTATTATTCGGCATACGAACTATTCTTACTAACGCTTATTTTTGTATCTACTACATTTAATGCAAATAAACATTTGTAGAAATAGCTACATTACACATTTCGTTATAAATACAAAGAGAACAGCGATAGACAAATGTTTAAGAACTGGACGCTTTACGCAAGCCTTAAAATTCCATACTGTTTCCATGCAATCGCGAGAAACAACTGAAAATCGATGGGACTTGAAAAGAATGACAGGTATTGAACAATTTGAACCTTTAATAACGGATATCTTACAAACGGATGTTTGCCACAACAAAACTCATTTAAGTAATGTGTGTGTTTTAAAGAGATCTACATTTTTTTATGTGGTACGTTTTCGTCTATCGCGTAACATTTACAAGTTATACAAGATTATAGCAAATTCCTTCCGTATGAAGAGGACTTTAAAGACTCCTCACAGAAAATTAAAGATATACATTTTACTTGGCATGTAAATAACTTTAATACATGGTATTTTAATCAAAATCATTAGAGCCATTTTATAGAAAATGAAACATTTCGAAAAATATTCCACGTCAAGAATAGTTGAGGTGAGAGATTTTCTTAAAAATCTTCGTATCGCATATTTGGAGGATACTAAACCAAAACAGACCTACACACACACATATATACACACATGTTTCCAAAAATGCTTTATTGGGGTTCAGGGCGCCTCAAAACATGTATTTCCGCAAGATCTCGGTATCAAATTTTTGGGTGGAATGCAGTACTTCCCCTACTTACTATACGTAGTAAAAATATCGAACTTTTAAATAGTTTTTCACAATTTATCCTCAATGGTCAAATTTCTGTATAATGTATTGAGCAATTTAAAGTTATAGTAAAATAATATGTCACTTCCATAATTAATTTTCTCTGAGATTCTGCTAATAATTTAAATAAGAATGGTTAAAAAGGTATTGTGCGGAACATTTTAATAAGTGAAATTATAAGAACAATCAAAGTCGAGAAAACGGCATATGAATTAATTACAGGGCTTTAGACCGCGTATTCATGTACGTTTAAATGATCACGTGATGGGTTTTTTAAAGTCTCTCATGCATAAAAATCATAATAGGAAGGTCCAAGTTATTTTCTAGACATAAAAATAATGTTATAATTTTTCCAAAATGTTAACCAAATTTCAATTGTAGCGTCCTTAAGCGCCTGGCGAATGTTTTAAACAATAATCCAAAACTTGAAACTGACCCTTACATTGAAACATTTTTCGTTATTTTTCACTTTCTCAAATATGTATGGTAAACCGTAAGAGATAGAAACTTACTTTTAAAAACTCTGATGATACATTCACATGACTTTCTCTACACACTAGCTTTATTAGTGGGTATGCATACCATTCTTACCAAAGCTTATTTCCTGTCTACTACATTTAATCCAAATAAACCTTTGTAAAAGACTACATTTGACATTTAGCTAAAAATACAAGGAGAACAGCGACAGTCAAATGTTTAAGAACTGGACGCTGTATGCTGGCCTTAAAATTCCATACTATTTCCATGCAATCGCGAGAAATAACTGAAAATCGATGGGACTTGACAAGAATGACAGGTATTGAACAATTCGAACCTTTAAAAACGGACATTTCAGAAGCGGCTTATGTCACAAAAAAACTTATTTTAAGTAAATTGTGTGTTTCAAAGAGATCTACATTTTCTGTATGGTAGTCTTTCGTGTATCGCTTAAAGTTTACTAGTTATACAATATTATACGATATTCCTTCCGAATAAAGAGAACCTCCTGGGAAATTCACAGAAAATTCAAGATGTATATTTTGTCATATATATATATATATATATCTTTCATGTATGGTATTTTAATCAAAATCGTTAGAACCAGTTTTTAAAAAATAAAAAATTTCGAAAAATTTCGGCAGTATTTTTAACACTAAATGATTTCAGTCAAATTATATAATATATATTTCAATAACAGCCCGCCTTAAAGCAATATGTGTATGTAACAAGATATATAAAGTGTATATTACAGTCATTGTATATGTTTATATTATTGTATCCATGTGTAATAATGTTATGTCAATGTATTACGTAATTTAATAATGTAGGAGCTGTGAGAATAATAGGTTAAAAATTGCTAACAATGAGGTAACGATGAGATAGCCTTGAGCCAATAATGAGTAAGAAAGTGCAATAATGCTACTAGTCATTCTTTGAGCAACAATAACGTAATTTTTGAGACAGTTCATAAAATAGCTAATCAACAACCAGAAAAAGCTTAAGTTAAATAAAAGTATTCTATTGGATTAGGAGTAGCCAATCAGAGACTTGAAGTACAGAAATTTACAAATTTAGACGGTTGAAATCAAGTCAGTTTCTTGTAGACAGTGCTCATAACTGGACGCGCTGCTTGAAGACAGCGTTCCTAACCGGATACGAGATGCGTCCTCGAGAAATTTAATACGTATTCAGTGTGAGACGAAAATAGTTTACGTGTTAAAAAGTGCAAGAAATTAATTAAAGAATCTCACAGCTCTCTATATGAGTGAAGTGTTATTTAAATCGTGTCAAGCATTAATAAAATGAGTGAAGTAAAATTATAATCTGTGTAAGCCTACATTCTTCAGCCGCACTACGCCCTGCTAAGACATCCATGTGTCTAACAAAAATACCGACGCAGCCGAGGCAAACATAAATATATAATATTTAAAGAAACAGTCAAATTGCAAAGTTAATATTTTTTAAACATTTGGGGCAAAGGCCACCGGAAGGTACATTTGGGGCGAAGGCTACCGGAAACATTTTACCATACATGCGGTTGCAACTACTTCAAGTTCGGCTCCCTAACAGTTGAACTATAATACAACTCCTTCAATACAACCTACTTCAAAATTGACGCCCAAAGCGTGGTGCAAATAATTTAAAAATAACAATACAACAAAATTACTACTTCAAAATTGTCCATGAAAAGGGTAGTTGGGGTGGGTGTTTATTTTGAAAATCTCTGTACCGCATCGTTGGAAGATGATAAACTCAAATACCAAGGCATTACTGACTGACCACCATGTTTAAATTCAATAATTTGAGCACTGGAGAAAACAAAGCGTTTTTCTAAAGAAAAAGCAAATTTAGTTAAACGCATAAAAATCTTGCTTCAACTGTGACTTCAATTTTTTCCCTTGATGTCCCTTGAATATGTCGCATAACTGCTATGAATGGAAGACACGTGATAATACATAACCAAATTTAAATTAGGAAGCTTTCTGGGCATTAATTAATAATCGCATTTTCTTCATGGACGTCCAAAATTGCAGTTATTATAATTATTTTCGTTTGTAAATCTGCACGTCTGGGATGAAAATGCTCTGCTCGTCTCCCATGAAAAAGGAATTATCATCAAGATACGCTTTGTACATTTTCAACAACCATTATTATCCGGGTAGCTTTGCCTAGGCTTGGGCTTAGAGTACCTCCATGGTTTTTCCTGTATAATTTTAATGATCTTTGCGTGTGTAACAGAGGTTGCAAATAGCTTGCTCGCCCCCTCACGTTATTATCGAGCACTCCCACTCCCTCTGCCCAGAGATTACAGTCGCGTAGTTGGTAAACAATATGTGACATATGGTCTGGGCAGAGATACCCAAAAATAAACACGTACAGGACTAACGCAGCACATTTAGAGCTTGTGTACATCATTATTGACAAGATGCTCAAGGTTGTGATATTTTTGACATCTGTCGATGACGCCAACTACGCCAGAGATGAACGCCGAGATTTACTTATACAGGATGTTTCAAAATAACCAAGTGATTCATAGAATTTTTATGGCCAAATTTGGGTCCGGAAGAGGTTCTGTATGATGACAGAGAAACATTTGTCTTGTTTATACTTCATTGCGTATCTCTTGTAAACAACGTTTGTGAATAATTTGATTAGGTTAAAAACGAACATTAACCATGTGTTTTTTACTTTCTCTACCATATACCTAGCAAGTAGAGAAGGAGCTGTGTTCCAACCAAAAATTTGACATCGCGATTTCACCAGAAATACGTGTTTTTAGGACCACTGAATAAAAAAAGAAGCATTTTTAAAGAAAAATGTCCGTGAGTGTGTGTGGACAGCATAACTCAAAAAAGAAACGTCGTATATATACCACTCTTGGTATATAAGTTCAGTACCTTCCAAAGATCAGACATGAAAATTTTAAAGAAAATACCCCCATCCAAAACTAGGCATTAATTATGTTGTTTTCTAACTTTTCTATTTTTCAAAAATTACTTAAGCTATTTTCATTAAAATAGCATATATTTAATACATTTACATGGCAAATAAAATATATATCTGAATTTTCTGTAAATATGGTAGCTTGTGAAGTCATCTTCATTTGGAAGGAATTTTGTAGAACTTTTTTAACTGCTAAATGTTAAGAGATAGACAACAACGCATTACACAACAAATGTAAATCTGTTTAAAATACACATTTATTTACAATAACCTCTTTTGTGGCACCAGCACTTTCATGTTTGCATTTTTCAATATTCTGTAATTTTAAGTGTACATGAATATGGAATTTCAAGGCCAGCATATAGTGATCCGCTCCGATTTTACACATTTGACTGTCACTTTGATTTCCTATTTGCCCCCTCACTGCTTAATTTCAAATTATTCTTGAGTAAAAATATATCTTGAGTGGCATAAATGGTTTTGAATAATTATTTTATATGGATACCATAATTATGAGTTATATGTGTGAGTTTGTCATTGGTAGAGAAAGTCATGTGAATGTATCACACCTGAGTTATGTATTCTGTAACGAAATGTACGCACCCTTGAAACAAGTTTCATTCATTTAACTCACGAGTTTTCGACGGCCATATTTATCATTAGAGTAGGGAGGAAATATTCTCGGTGAATTTAAAACTGGCCGGCCTCTGAGAGACAAAGCTGTAATCCGAGTGCTCGGGACAGCCAGGCTTTGTTCATAAGACTGCGTATATCCTTTATTATTATTATTATTATTATTATTATTATTATTATTATTGTTGTTGTTGTTAACGGTTTATTTAATGCCGTATTGACTACATGGTCTTATCACGATCTGTTATAAAAATGCATCATGATACATATTAAATTACAATTGAATAATCATAGAATTAGGTAAACATTTACAGCAGATCTGAGAGTTTTGTATCCATTAGAAACTGTAGCGTCTTCTTGAGCATATTAGGTCTGTTAACTGCATTGGGAAGATTGGAAATGACGGCTTGTCTGCATCTACTGTACTGTGGACAAGCTATAAGGATATGAAGAATATTATAGTAGTTATAATGGGGAACGCAACTATAAACAAGGTCTTCCGAGAAAATAATGAATAGACGCAACAGACAGATGTTTCAGAGTGTTTCGACAGTTAATGTTTGTAACCAAAACACACTTTATTGATTTATGGTTCTCAAGTGGAGTGTGAATACATCTCGTTACAATGCCATGCATACTCCATCACTCTTAGCTCAGTGGTAGAGAGTTAGCTAAGTCTTTCTGAGGTTGCAAGTTCAAATCTCATGTAGCTACTCAACCTTTTCCCCTTCCATTTTAAATACACGAATTAAAATACAGCAGGTTTTCTTAGTTTTTATATATATGACATTTATTTTGTAGACAATAGCAGTAGATGGCACCATGACATTAATTTATCGGTCGGAAGGAGATTTCATACTCAGTTAATTTAGATTTGTAACCACAAATTTCACCATTATTGTAATTATATTTGTAAACAGAATGAAGTAACACAATCAGTATTGTTTATATTACAATAAAACGAGTTGTATAAAATAAAAGACAATCCACTACGCAGAATCGAACTCAAACTACGTGCGTAGAAATTAAATAGTTTAACCACTGTTCTAATCAATGTCTTGTTGCTTGTATTATAGTGTTAGCCGAAGCGGCGCACAGAAGTTAACGGTTGTGAACCGCGTGCTCACTCGAAAGGATTTGGATATAATTTAACTGTTCAAGAGACTTCAGCAGTTTGAGAAACTTTTGGTTTGACCGAGTATCGTGGAAATGAAGTTAGGCACTCGCCGAATCAGTTATTTTTGTGCAATTGACTGGCTGAGGAGTAAAGCGTATGCGTAATGTGCAAATCTCTCCTACAGCCTTTACACACTGTCGTTTTCTTTGCAAAACATACATTTTTGCGAATTATGGCATTGATTGTTATTTATTTCTTAATGATATTTTAATGAATTTAAAGGTTTTTCGTGAATGCTTATTAATATGTGTAACCAAACAATACATTGATATAATCAGATGATATTTCTATTTTACTTTGTTTCAGAAGCAAATCTGTACTGGAGCAAAACATTGTGTGGATCCCGCAAGTTTAGGTAAGTGAAATCTATTTGACATTTTGTCTTTCTGACAGCAACAGCTGGACACTTCAGAAAGACCGTTTATACTTGGTTAAAGCGAATCTCTGACCAAAGTCTCGACAAATAAATGCTGTCCCACGTCATAATTTGGTGCCAGGGGAACATTACGGTGTTGATCAAAGCTCTTTGTAGACTGGGAATGGTTTGACGAGTGGCCTTTGGCTTATGCAATCCTCTGTCACTGCTCCTTTAGTGACCGTGTTGTTTTGTAACTTATTCTGAATAGCGTTAGCACAGAAACAAAACAACAGAAATCTCTATTCCATTACCACGAAATGCTACATACGATTGTGTTATTGTACGCTGCCACAAACACTTCTGTCTCCGTTAGTCTTTGACAAGTAGTAATTATTGTATGAGTTGTCAGGTAGGCGTTGTCATACGGAATAGGAACGCAGTATGGACAATTCTAATAGACAGTGTTAACATTTCCCTTGCATCTAACTGCCAAAACAGTGCTTATTTGCCTGCAATAATCTCTCACTTGGATTTTCTCAATTAAATTTTCGAGGCATGAAGCAAAACTCAAGTGGAATATAATACAGACTGTTTCATTTAACTGTGATGATTTCCAAAGCAGATTTACTCAGAAATATCTGGTTTAAATTCATTAAAAATTACATGTATGTATAGTTTTCAAGCATTATTAGCGTCAGCAATGGAGCATTAACACAGAAGGCCTATAACTTCCGATCTCGACATTGAATTGCAATCTGACAATTTTCCAACCGTATTCAACATAGGATTAGTGTGAGGAAATGTTAATTTTGAGATGAAGCATTTAATTCTTCTCACAATTAGTATTTCTGAGTGTATTTCCATTCATTTCAACCCAATTTTGAAGGAAATTCTAAGGTTAGGAGGATGCGGCCAATTCTAGATGAGGGAATTGGGAGCGCTTTATGGAACGATAGAGCAAAAAATTAGAGCAGTCATATAATTATTGATGAGAATTCTTCATGGATAGAATACTCTAATTAAGGCAGTCTCCTACCGTGATCAGTTGAGAATAAGAGGGTATTTTTCATGGGCATAAAACTTGAAGGATGTTTTGGAAACCACCAGGGTGGGCTACAATGGGCTTGCGCATCAGGGATATAGACGAAGTGCGTGAAGAAAGATTAACAACCAATTTTGATATTGACAGGAAATAAAGAATTGAAAAACTTACAAATAAATTTTCTTTGGAGGTAAAGTCAGGGCGAAGTCGGAGTAGGATCAAACTCATTAAATATGGACTCAAGTGGTTTAGATTTGGTACATGGCGAACGATAAAAATTTCAAGGAAGAGGAATCCTAGAAACACATCTTGGAATTCTCTAATCGGAAAATTATTACGATTCCTTACCACCTCGAATGTAAGGTAGGACATGTTGGGGGCTACTGGCTGGCAGCGAAGGAAATTTCTAGTTTAAAGCAAAAGAACTTATGTCTGAGCAGGCTGGTATTTGGGGAGGGGACTGTAAGCACAGCTAAATGTATCCTGTTGTATTTGGTGGTTTATGTTTATCTTTTATATAATTATTCAAGGTTTTCATTTTACTGTATTTACTTATCTTTCTTGAATGTTCTTTATTTAATATAGTGGGCCATAACGATGCATTGCTTCGTGTTTTTTATTATTATTTAAGCCGCTGTACTTGTCTATGTTTATCATATTGTTTTATTGCAGTGAATTTTGTTTTTTTTTCTCTTGCTTTCGTTATTATTTTGTGCATTATAAAAGTGTGGGCGTCTTTTGGGCCTGTGCGACAGTAAGAATAAAGTTTGTGCCCTGAAATTCAAGTAAATACACCCATTCTTTTACTGATTCATTCATATATTACTTCATCCATTCCTTCAAGTGTTAATGTAACAAAATGTTGTTTGTTTGGTTTTTGTCAGAAAATAGTTAATAAATTACTGCACCCAACAAAAACACGTATTTAACAAGCAGGTTGTGTTAGGAATTTCTTCAAGTAAAACAAGCTATTCATATTTTCGACCAATGGAAAGAATCGCCTCATTTTTTAAAATGAAAAATCCTTCTAGTTGAAAACTAAGTACTATACAAAGTGCAGCTGAGTGCAAGGAAGCGTGCCCATGCTTCTAGTTTCTTATAGTGCTTTTCTTTATTTAATGTTGGCAGAATCTGCTCATCAAGTATGTTTTACAAGCCTTGGTGGGCCAATTTTTTATTACGAGGGCTGATCAACAAAGACAGACTGATTTTTTTCACAGATGTTTATTACTCCAATTCAATGTTTACATGATCTTTTTCAAAGTAGTCCCCTCCTACTTCAATGCACTTTTTATAGCGTCTCTGCCAGTCCTTAAACACGTGCTGCAGACCATTCTTTGTCAGGTCTTTGAGAATCGCCTCACTTTTCTTGAGCAATGCTTCAGAGTTCTCAAATCGAATACCCCTAAGCTTTGTCTTTAGTGATGGGAATAAAAACAAGTCACATGGTGCAAGATCGGGGCTATAAGGTGGATGTGGTACACAGGTAATGTTGAATCGAGCCAGAAACTGCATGACTTGATTTGCGACGTGAGGCCGTGCATTGTCATGATGAAGTCGCCACCCTGTCGAGAAAGCTCTGGTCGTTTCTTTGCAATGTGCTTCCTCAGTGTAGCCAATACTGAGTGTAGTATGCTGCTGTAACATTAGTGTGAGGGGGAACCGCATACTGGTAAATCATTCCATTACAGTCAAAAAATGTGATCACCATCACTTTCCCTGCAGCTGGAACAACTTTTGCCTTTTTTGGTGTTGGAGAACCTGGCGATTTCCACACTGTGCTGGCTTGTTTTCCTTCAGGATCATAATGATGCAGCCATGACTCATCACCGGTGATAATCGATTTAAAAAATGCATCACCTCCATTGTGTGGTATGCGAAATGCACGTAGGGTCTGCAAAATAGAGCATTACTACCAACCTACCAATATGAGAGTGCTGCCGCCTACCAACATTATACATAAAAACCCGCTCTTTTCAAATATTTATGTTACAGATACGAAAGTATCACGGAAGCTACAGGAAAAAATCAGTCTGTCTTTGTTGATCAGCCCTCGAAGTTTGCATTCAAGTCGATGAACAAATGTCATGCCTGGGTAAGCCGCGGAAGGGGCGGAGTTCGGAAGCACTTCACCTGAATGGCTGGAAGGCATGCTTCGTAACAACGGTCCACATCAGCTTCTGGATGAATCCATCTCATACTGCTTTGATGTCAAAAGTTTGGCACTCAACCATTAATCTTTGAACACAGCGGGAACGAAGGGAAAGAGGGGAATAAGACAAACATTAAACGGAGCGCTGGAACCAGTTATGGGTGGAGGCTGGGTGTGGTAGAGAGGATTTAGAATTCCCTTATCAACATAAACCACTATGCATTATATTGGCACGATTCCGTGCACTCAAATGTAGACACGAGGCGTAATTTTAAAGTAAGTGCCGTTTTACTACTTTACCGTTGCAGCGCTGCAGTCGCAATTTTGAGCATGTGCGATCACCTTCCATTGATTAGGACGCCAGACGCAGGTGTGAGTGATCGTCACTTTTCTTTTCTCTCTTGTTAGAGCGTTTCGAAATGTTCAAAACTATCGAACGGCCCACCGAGTGCGAAGTCAGATCAATGATTCGTTTTTTGATTGCGAGAAATGTTACGCCAGCAAACATTCATCGCCAGTTGTATGAGAGTTACGGGGAAACAATAATGAGTGACAATGCCCGGCCACAATGCCCGGAATAATTCTACCACACTCCCTACAGTCCGGATTTGGCACCAAGCGACTTTCATCTGTTTCTTCATCTGAAGAAATTCATTGGTGGAAAATATTTCAAAGAAGATTATGTTGGGGAAATAAGAAGTGCAAATTGGCTCTTATCAAAGGCGGCGTCATTCTTTAACGAAGGCATACAAAAACTGGATTCCCGTTACAAGTGTGTGTATAACGGCAGTAACTATGTGGAGAAGTAGCGTAAGGTATAAGGCAATGCATGATAATAACGCATTTGCAAAATAATGTTTTGATATTTTTTAAAAAATTATTGGTACTTGCTTTAAAAGTGCGCCTGGTATATATTGTCACGAACCTACTTAAACTGCGTAAGACGCTGATCTGTGATATTTTGGGAGAGTTAGCTCAAATATTAAGCTACATGTTTTACACTGTGATTCTGTTTGCTGATATCATTGAACCCATGTAACTTTGAAAACTGAATGTGCCTCGACGCGCAGGTTCAGGCTTGCAGACGTCCGTCGTCCCCAAACGAGAGAGGTCAAAAGGAGTGCCCAGACGACATCTAAAAAGCATGTGACCCAAAAAAGATAATTTTCCAACAAAGAGAAGCAATAAAGAGCGCTAGAGTATATTTGCATAGCTTTTTATACTCAGACATGTCCGATGAGAATCGCTGATGTCATAATATGGAACATTTAACTTACCACAGTTCTACTGAGTAAATAGACAATCCACCGAGCTATTAGCACGCATTATTTGTTTTTATACTTTCTTTACTACGTACACTGTCGTGCATAAAAGTTGGTCCATTCTCCTAGACAGCCATAGTGTTTTCCCTCCTTCAGATAACCAACCTTTAACTTCACCGATTCAGTTCTCTACATGGCTGACCTAAAGTAACCAATGAACGATGTTTATGATCAATGTGAAATGAAGGGATGGTTCGAATACTATCTCTATGAAAGACTTTCACTATGATTGGTACACAAGGAAAGGCTAGGATAGTACTAGAAGCGGAGGGAGAGTTAGCATTTCGACATAAACAGACCTTTTGTGCCTAGGCCTCTGAGCGAGCGCCCCCGGGAGGGAGGATGAGGTGAAAGGAGACAAGAGGATGGGCGGACCAGGAAGCACGACAGGCAGAGGGCAGGGTCCCTACCATTTACAAATTTGAACCCCCTGGGTGCTGGCTGGCGCAACCGGCGTCCCTCCTCTTATAGGCGTACACATCCCCTGGGGGACAACGGTTTCCTTAGAGCATCCTTTTCTCCTGCCGAGACCTCCCGCCGACACTTGCAACCCTGAAAGAGACAAAGGTGAAGTGAAATTACAATGGAGAGACAGAAAATGTGGGGGATGTAATGATCCATCCCAGGATTCGCCTGGCGCCCGGGGAAAAAACCACGAAAAAACACATAGGACCGCAAGATCGGCCACTGGAATTAAACCCAGGAAGTCCCGAATGTGGGCCATAGGCGTAACCGCCTGATCCTTCCCGCTCGGTAAGGAAAGGCTAAACCAATTACGGTATAATTCTACCTTCTAGAGGAAGGGATGAAGAATAATTTGCACATGAGATTAAACTGAAGGAGAGCCTCGGCATTTACATAAGTGAGAGTTTTCATCAGTGACATGTAAAGGAAAGTTAGAGTTGTTGCCAGTACTAAACGGTATTGTAGGTTGAAAATAAAGTTTAAGTTGTAATGTTACTCTTCGATTGTGCAAGATCCAATACCCATGTGCAGGGAAAGTGAACAAAAAGTGCAACTTAATCTTTGGGAGTGTAGATGTTAAAAAGTGAAAGAGAAGATCTTAGGAAAAGTGGAGTGAAAACGCGAGGGCAAGGTTGGTACAAAACAGTGAACCTTCAAAATTCAATTTCCAAAATTTGTGAACAATATAAGCTTTGATATACGCAACCTAAGAATACGAGGGCTGATCGAAAAGTAACGCACAATAATTTTTTATAAAAAAGTTTAATAGTTAAAATAACAAAAATCACAAATGAACTTACACCTGTTATCTTCTTTTCAACGTAGTCACCAAGTTTCTCAACATATTTCTCCCATCGTGATACCAGTTTCAATATGTCCTGTTCGTAGAAGTCCGTTTCCTTGGAGTATAGCCATCTGCGGACTGCTGATTTCACTTCCACATCTGTCGCAAAGCGTTGGCCGGCCAGGAATTTCTTCATGGGACCAAACAGGTGAAAGTCCGATCGTACAAGGTCCGGACTGCATAATGGATGTTGGAGCACCTCCCAATCAAATTTGGTGATTTTCTGACAAACAGCAGCAGCAACATGGGGAGAGCATTGTCATGAAGAATTTTGACATCGTCAGCATTAATGTTGTGGCGTTTGTCATGAAGGGCACGACGCAACTTCACCAAAGTTTTCATAAAGGCTGCAGCATACATAGTGTTCCCGTGTTCAGTCCACCAATACAACACCATGCATGTCCTCGAACACCGTCACAAGCACATTCCTAGGAGATTGAGTCACTTTGAATTTTTTCTTCACTAGGGAACCATACTTGCCTGCTTGGATTCGGGCGTGTAGTGGTATGCCCACGACTCATCACCAGTTACTATTCCTTTCAGAAAGTCATGCCCTTCTGCGGTGTACCGCATTAGGTGATCCAAGTCCGTCATCATTCGCTGGCCCTTGTGGTTGTCTGTCAGGTTCTTAGGTACCCAGCGAGCACTAACTTTACGAAATTTCAACCTGTCATAAACAATATCGCACACTGCACCATAGGAAATGTTGAACAGTGGTGATAAGGTTCGCAGTTTCACACGCCGGTCGTTCAAAATTGTCACCTCAATGCCTCTGACATTCTGCGGGATTGGAGCTGTTACCGGCCTCCCGGAGCGTGGCGAATCACTAAGGTTCACACGGGCCTCTAGGAAGAATGCACACCACTTGAGACATTGTCACGGTCCATACAATCATCCCTATACACGCCACGTATGTCCCTGTGAATATCACTCGGTTTATGCCCTTTGGCCCACAAATATCGAACCACGCCTCTCTGTTCTTCACACGTGGACGACAGTAATATGCGCGCCATTCTTGTTGTGTGGTTCACGCTTCTGTCGCTAGAGCTGCACATGGAACAAAAATGCCCTGTATAGTGAAAACTTCAAACTATATCTGTGTGAAACTGCAACATTCCAACTGCAATACCAAGGCAGGTATATGATTGAAAACAAGGCAGGGTAAATATAAACAGATAACACGATAAAATGTTTATATATAACTTAGATCTACGTTAATGCAATTGCACATTTAATTAATGTATATATTATAGAAAAAATGTGGGGATGTAAGTACCCCGCAAATCCAGTCGAAAGAATTATTCTCGAAAAAGAGAGTCACTCTGGTAAGGGTGTGTGACTAGATTATGTCAGTACCAACATAAACACCTCTGTTCCATTATGGGCCACATTTTATGCAAGCCAATATAGTGCTTATTGTATTTCACAAAACAATTCGAGGTTTCCTAAACCCAAAAATAGTATTTTTAAGAAAGGTCCGTGTGTATATGTGTGTGCCTAATGTCTGTAAACAACATAAGTAAAAGACAAACATTTCAAAAAGTTGAACATTTTCAATAAAATCCCCCTGCCCCAATCTCCTCTTTACACGAAATATTTTTCGAAATTTTTTATTTTATCAAAAATGATTTTATTAAAATACCATATGTTGAAGATATTTCCATAACAAATAAAACGTACGTGTTGAGTTTTCTGGGAATAGGCTGTGAAGTCCTTGGAAGTTTTGTATAACTGGTAAACCGTAAGAGATAGACAATACCATACTACAAAGAAAAAATGTAGAACTCAATAAAGGAGACAATCTATGTGAAATAAAAGTTTTTGTAGTAAAGTTAACATTTCCGAGATATTCCTTGTTAGTGGTTGAAATTGTCAAATGCTTAGCATCATTTTAAAGTCCTGTAGATTTTCAGTTGCTACTCGCGATGTCAAGGAAGGAGTATGGAATATTAAGGCCAACGTATAGTGTCCAGTTTTTAAACAATTTACTATTGCTATTGCCCTTGTGTATATAACGAAATGTGCTAATGCAGCTATTTTTGGATATGTTTATCTCCATTAAAATGAAGATATTGTAAAATTAACTTTGGCAAGAACAATTTATATATTCTCTAATAAGTGATGGAGGGTAGAGAAATTCATGTAACTGTAACACATCACTTAATTTTTGGAGGGTTTTGAATTGTGAAAGAAGTTTTTCACTGCTGAACGTTGGTTTTATTACTTTTCATTATGAAACACGCTCACATTCAGTCCCACGCCCATACTTCTCGACTGTAGAGGATTGGGAATGTTTCTGATTAAAGAAAAATTCCACACACTAGTCTGGAATCAAACGTAGGATCTTTGGGTTGAGAAGCCAGTACGCTGACTACTCGACCAAAGAGGCAGCCTATAGTCCATCCAGCCTTAGAACCGGACTTGATATTAATAAAACATTTTGTATCCATCCGCGTTAGCTTCGTGTTCCTATCAACTGTGAGAAACTAACTTCTTTTTTATTGTATTAAAGTTCGATTAGCAGTGTCCCGCTTTACAAACCAGGCAGAATACAAGATACATAAAGTGCCACATAATACATACGGTGACACCAAGAAAGTACAAAGAAATAGATAGAAAATGACAAAGTGAGAACAATCCCAATCGGGCTCTCCTCTGTGACGTAATGACCGTGTTGACAAGAGTCCAAGCAAAAGTTTAGCTGCCATCAGGTTGTCAGAAGGCAGGAGCAGATCTTGCGATAGGCGGCTGCCGATTCTGGTGGTAACGGTGGTTCGACGGTCAAGAGAAATAAGATTGCACCAGGAACCGATAGCAACTTGGAAAAGAATGTCTGTGCCTGGTGGCGGATGAATCCTCATTGGTAAGCAGACCGTTTTTCCTGTGAAGTTGTGCGCTGCGCACGAAACAGGCGATACACAAGAACTTGTTTTGAAGGGACTGAAGCCTCTTTGTCACCAGACGCAGCTCCACTCCAGACCGGACTGGCGTAGCTTAACAAAGTTCGGAACAATGCTGTGTGGAGTAAAATTGTGGAATCACTTCTGATGGACGACTTGCTGTTGATCAGTGGACAGAGTTTAAATTCTCTGGCCTATGCTAGATTAACTTTAACGTATAATGGGTTCTCCAGTTCAGACGACGGCCTGATATTTCACAGTGTCATTTGGGCGTTCCTAGGGTATCGCTACGCCGTCTATGGTGAGGAGTGGTGGCGGTCCAGGTCGACGGTGAATAAAGATCATAGCCTTGCATTTAAACTGGTGCTGGTTCCGTGACGCCTTAAGAGTATTTAAAGCTGACTGAAAATTATCTGTGGCGGTCAGTAGATTCTAATCTGACACAAACAAGGCAGTATCATTCTCATACATAATATTGTCACGGCTATACCAAAAATCATTACGAACTTCTAACCTCATAGCTCAGCCGGACAAAGGGGACGTAAGAATTAACATTACTCGCTTGGCTGTGCAATGTCGAGGACCGGGAAACATAGTAAGGGGGAGACATAATGAAAAGGATTAAATTTACCAATAACACAGATTATTACTAAGATTCTCTAAGTACCTCTAACCTCCAGGATACTTATGCAGCCATGTCCCGCCACGAGGTCGACGAAGGGCGAGCACACTCGTATGTGTCTCTGATTGTACAAAAAACCCACTAGCGAAGAGAAGAGACGAGAAGAGAGCGAAACACTCTAACTCAACCCTTTTTATATCACAATATCCCAGCCCCAACTTCCTGTTAAAACTCCAATCTACTGTAGCATTCTAAATATCCCATTAACTAACTAATCAGTAGGACCAACATTTGAGTCAAGCCTTCCAGTATACAAACATAATCAGGTGTACCACACTAGTTCTTACGAAGGCTTGACTCAACGCAGGGCCTACTAACCTAACATGTGCTCGCCACAATATGAGCAGAAGACAACGCAGGAATGTCAGCGGTATAGAAACAAACTGCTCACCATTATCCTATGCATGCAAAAGAGAGGTGAACGACACCACACAGAATTAAACAGAAGCTACAACCTTCCTTTACTATTCATATTCATTACTATTTCAAATTATTCAAAAGCTTCAAACTATGATAAACATACTTCTTGAAAGCCCACAGATAATTCTGTATTTTTAAGGCACTAAACGATTATGCTGTGCTTTGATTTTTTACTATTTAATGTATTTACATTATGTATTTATGTTATGTATTTACATCAAGTCTGGTGCTAAGAATGAAGCGATTATAACAACATTTCTTTCTCTCCTCAGTGGCTTTAAAGAACATAACGAAAGCAAATTATCCTTAAGTAACTGTAGTAGCAAGCACATCTGCTGCAGGCACCACAGAAGTTTCATCAAGTTCACGACAGGTGGTAAGACATGCGAGGTAGTAGGCGTCTTCCTTTAGGGAGAGTATGTAATCAAGGGGTATAGCTGATACAACCCAAGTGAAGTTATTGATTATGGGAAGAATTATATCGCCCTACTATTCAACCTAAATACATCCAATTTTAGTAATAATAGTACAGTACAACCCCACTTAAACTAACTCGCATAGCTATTTCAGATAACGCATTTTTTCCGAAGTCGATGTTAACGATTTTAAGCAGCAAGAGGAAGAAAATAGTTGTATTCCAAATGCATGTAATAATATTTGGTAAAAATACTATACAGAATGTTTCAAAAATAGAGATCATAATTTCAGCTATGCATTCGCTATATGTAGACAATAAAAAACCCAATTACATCATGAATCCCGAAATGTTTCGTTTCTGAGTTGTGGCCTTCAAAACAGTGGTATTCACCGGAAAGATTTTCTTGCCGCAGGTAGTTTTCCTTACAGATGTACAAAGTGTCCACCTCTTGCTTGAATACAGACCTCACATCGATGTCTCATGGCCGTGCGAACACGGCGCTAAATTCCAGGTGTATTGCGCTTCCTCACAACCTACCATTCGATTCTGAAGGGTTTTCATATCAGGCACCGTAGACGAATACACCAACGTTCTAAATGGTCCCACAAGTAGAAATCGACAGGGTTCAAATCAGGTGAGCGTGGTGTCCAACAAATGGGCCACCTCTATCTATCCATCAATCAAGTAATATCGATCCAAGTACCGGCGAGCGGTACGACGGAAGTGTGCAGGAGAGCGATTATCATGTAAGAAGTGAGCTTATTGAACGAATGCTCAGTAGAGTGTCTTCGTACACATGAGGTATGGTATTTTTCAGGAAGTTTGTGTACGCCTGCCCCATAAGCCTGTTTACAAGTACATGGGTCCAACTAGCCGATCACCATCCCGGCCCACGTGTTAAGAGTGAACCGCACTTGATGATGATGAGATGTAACAATTGCATGTGGGTTTTCATATGACCATACAGGCTGATTGCGGAAATTCGTAATGCCATCTGAAGAAGTTGTTTAAATTAGCTCCACGTATGGACGCCAATTTGAAGTAGGTGGTTTGTTACTTTATTTATTAGCACAACGCTTTAGGCGTCAATTTTAAGTAGTTAGTTGCTACTACGTATTGAAAGTCAGTTTGTAGATGCTGTATTATATTTCAACTGTTGGGGAGCCGAACTTGTAGTAGTTGCAACCGCACGTATAGTAAACCGTTTCCGGTAGCATTCGCCCCAAATGTACTTTCAGGTGGCCTTTGCCCCAGGTTTAAAAAAAAGTATTAACTTTGTAGTTTGACTGTTTCTTTAGATATTATATATTTATGTTTGCCTCGTATGCGTCAGTATTATTGTTAGAGACATGGAAGTCTTAGCAGGGCGTGATGCGACAAGAATGTAGGCTTACAAAGATTTTTAGCTTTAATTCTATCCTTTTATTAATCCTTGACACAAATTAAATAGCACTTCACTGATATCGAGAGCTGTGAGATTCTTTTATTTAATATTTGCACTTTTTAATACGTAACTTACTTTCGTCTCACACGAATACATATTAAATCTCTCGAGGACAATTTTTGCGTCTGGTTAGTAACGCTGTCTGCAACCAACTGAATTGATTTCAACCGTCTAAACCTGTAAATTTATGTATTTCAAGTCTCTGATAAGCTAATCCTACTCCAATAAAATACCTTCATTTGACTAAATCTTTTTCTGGTTGTTGATTGGCTATTTTTAAACTGTCACTAAAGATACAGTATTATTGCTCCAAGAATCACAAGTAACATTTAAACTCTCAAACTCATTATTGCCTCAAGTTACCTCATTGTTAGCAACTTTTAACGTATTATTCTCACAGCTCCTACATTATTAAATTACGTAATACATTCATATAACATTATTGAACATGTATGCGATAATATAAGCATATGCAATGACTGTTATATACATTTTACAAATTACTACTTACACATATTGTTTTAAGGCGGGCTGTTATTGAATTTACATATTATATAATTTGACTGAAATCATTTAAGTGTTAAAAATACTGCCTCAAATCTCGTGTGAACTGTGCTTCATCTGTAAATAATACTAAGGCAGGAAAGTTCGGATTTGTAGCGTACTGCTGCAAGAACCACTGGTAGAAGATCAACTGAGCAGGGTAATCTGCTGGTGACAGGATTGCAAATTATAAGGATACAACTGTTGCTCTCGCAACAGTCTCCAGACAGTCGTATGAGGAACATTCTCTTGCGACGTTAACCTTCGTGTACTGATAGAAGGAGCCGTGTGCAGAGTAGAGAGCCGTGTGGAGTGTAGATCTTGGTCGTCCCCTCCCAAACCAGGCGATGTAAAACTTCTATGAGCGCATAGATGGCGATGGAGACGTCCAAATGTCTTCCGATCTGGGTACCTCTCGCTGTGGGTACCTCTCTTGTTACAAACGACGAGCCAGCAGCATTGCCGTCCGCCTTACCATACATGAAGTGCATTTGTCAGCTCCTGATTTCAGTAAATGCCCTTCGTTCGAACGCCAAACACAACACTCAATGTACCCTTCGCCTAGGAATGAACTGCCACAATATCCTGTTAATATCTTCTGTCACGTCAACTACCTGCAAGAAGATAAACGTTCCGGTGAATATCACTACTTTGGAGGTCATAACTCAGAAACTGAGCATTTCCGGGCTTTTTTTTTTTTTTTTTTGCCTACTTCTGGGGAATGCACACCCAAATTTATGCCTTCTATTTTTTAAACAGTCTGTGTAGTCGTAAAATATGCATCACAGTATTTATAAAGACTATTTCATAAAACCAGCATTTTTTTACTTTCTCTAACACATACATAGTAGGAAGAGAAGGTATTGCATTCACCCAAAATTTCGATACCGAAATTTCACCGGAAATTTGGGGCACCTTGAATCCAAAAAACATTTTTTAGAAAAAGGTCCGTATGTATATGTGAACAGCATACTCAAAAACGTAAAGTCAGATAAATACCAACCTGGGTGTTTGGGATCAGTATCTTCCAAAGGTGCGACATGAAAATGTTCAAGAATACCCCCCACCTCAAACTACCCTTTACATGGAATACTTTTCGGAACTTCTAGTTTTCTAAAAATTGCCTTGGACGATTTGAATTAAAATACAAGCCATATATTAAAGACATTACAATGAGAAATGAAATGTATAGGTATCTTGAATTTTCTGGCAATAGCCTGTGAAGTTATTTTTATTCGGAAGGAATTTTGTATAGTCGTGTATAACAGGTAAACGTTAAGCAATAGAGGAAAACGTGCCACAAAAGAAATGTAAATTTCTGCAAACACAGAATCTGTTTCAAATAACTTCTTTGTGGCCTCAGCCCTTTCCGAAAAATCCGTTATTAGTGGTTCGAATTGTTCAATACTTAGCCATACTTTTAAACACCTGTGAATTTTCAATTGTTTTTTGCATTTATAAGCAATGTGTAATGTAGCTATTTCTGAAATGGTTTGTCTCGATTAAAATGAAGTGGATAGAAAAATAAGCTTCCGTAATAATATTTATTTACACATTAATAAATGATAGAGGGTGGAGAAAGTCATGTGAATGTAATACCTTGGACTTTTTTTTCTTAAGTTTTTACTCGCAACGCTTCCGAGCAGCTATAACACACCACCGTTTGATAAGCGCTATTAATTCGCTGCTTTGTTTTACAAAACGCAAGGCAGACTAAAAACAAAACGTTTTGTGTTATTGATAGTATCATAATTCAATAATTTCCGTTAAGGTTAGAATACGAATTTGTAGACTTTTTACCTCTAATGCTTCGAGTCCCTCTTGCGCTGTCGGCATCGAGTTTCCGTTCAATGCTTATTACAGCACGCTTTCTTTACGCTGAAATGTTAAACACAAATAAACCACACGGAGCAGCACCAACAGTAAAATAACAGTGAGCCTCCGCATTGGATGCAGAGCTATAACACTTGTTATAACTGTACAATATTTCTTGAAATGTGGTTTAGTGGTTGAGGATTACATGCCTATAATACCAAGTGCTTTTATTGGAACTGTTGCAGCAACGTTGCCAACGTGAACTTGAGCATCTCATATTTTTTGTTTATTTCTTGTCAATTTCTGTTCCTTCCCTCTGCCGTTTCGTTAAGCGCAGTTTGGTTAAACGGAGTGTTATTGTATTTAAGGACGTAGGGAATTGTTATCATGGAAACATATTCAGTATCTAAGTTTCCTAGGCTTAACTGTACAAGCTTATTTCATTGCATCTTATATTACAAATGCTAATTGATGTTTCATTTTGCCTCGAAGTTAGAATAGTTAACGTTTCTTTATGAAAGTAGTTTTTCTAAAACAAGAGAATAAATCAAATAGTTTTCTATGCAAGATTTCGCAGAATTTCAGACTACCAGGAAATAAAAACGAACCTAAAGTAATGTGACTCAATGGAAAATGGGGTATATAAAAGCTGAGTAGACGGTCTGAAAAGAAATTCTTTTTCATTTTCATTTATTTCAGAGGAGAAATGTAAAGAAATTACATTTGATTCTTGGCGCTCACGCACACATACACGAGTAAAAATGCTGCATTGGAGAATGCTTCTTTTGTGTTTCTGGCAGCAAGCATGAATCTCGGAGCAGCTGAGTTTGAATCGGGTCCATTTGCCGCATTGACCAGGTCAGTCGACACTCCTACAATTGTCGCTTCCATCCCTATATAATATATTTCACGTCCTCGATATGAATAATGGCCTAATGGTAATTTGTGTTTTAATCCTTTGTTACACTTTAAAGATGCATTTGACTTACGTAACAAAGGTGCATTCCAGCTCCTGGAAACGTGGCAATGTAAGAAACATCGGTTTAAATTGGTAATGGAACGTTAAAACGATTCTACCCCGCCCTTATCTGCTTCTACAGTTCCCTTGTACTGTTTAGCAGCCCACCCTTCTTTCCTGGTTAACTGGATACAAGTTAACAAGTACTGAAGTCTGAAGTAGAATATTTTTTGTATTTGGAAGATGCTTCGTGTTTATCTGCACCACGTATGGGAGCCAATTTGTCGCGGTATCTCGTGTTATCTTACTGCTGAGCGCCTGTTATTGTTTTACTACTTTGAATGTTGGGTTCTTTGTCCTCCGGCTAGCTATTATTACTACTCAGTCGAGCATATCTCTTGAACAGGGTGTGTAAACGGAAAGGATTTGTTACTGAAAGATAACACTTATAAAAGAATTTGTTTTTACACTTTTATTACCGTCACAAGTAATTAATTTCACATATTCACTCTTGATACACGCCAGACTGAAACTGTTATATTTTCTAATATCACTATAATCACTTATTTGCTGCACATTATTAATTCGCGTATTTCACATTTATAACTAACTTTACAACGCGAGAGATTTTGTAGAATTGCGCGACGTATAACGCGTGAACGATTCTCTTAAACTGTGCAACGTATAAACTTTGTATGCTTCTATTGGACTGAGCGACGTTTACCTCGTGAATTATTCTGTCAAACTGAACAATACTTGCCTCTTGCTTTAGCTTTTTATACTCCCTCACCCCGATATGCCTAAACATTATAACAGAGCTGCTATTGGTTAATAAAACGCGCCAACATTAGCGTCTATATTTATATCCAATCAAAATTACGAACACATATGCTCTAGGGAAGAAATTCCCTCCATTTCTACAGAAAAGCGTGCTAATCTGACGTCATTTGCTTGCCTCTTCTAATTAATAAACAACTCACCCCCTCGCTTATTGTTGCCCGCTCTTATTGTCAGTTTCAGTGAGGCCGTGTAAACTTATTTCCTAACAATGCTTATAATTAACAAACATCTCAAATCAATGTCATACAATAATGCTTATTTACACTATAATCACTCTGGCATTTACATTGTTGTGATATAAAATACTGCCACAAGTCAAAGCAAGTAAAACATAGATTTAAAATTCTAATAGTGAGAAAACTTATCCAACATTCTTGACCTGTGGTTTGTCAGTAAATGAGTGAAGGCTAACATTTGATTTCTATTTTTGCAGTGCGAATGCTTATATATATATTATTAGGGTGAAACCTATTAAATATTTGGCTAAAACATGACCTATTTATTTTATTGCCTATAAAACTGTGCATTTGAGAATAAGCAATGAAAAGTAATTAATGAAATTAACACAAATAAAAGCAACTTCATCACACGTAATAACCAAGGGTGTAGTGGAAGGGGAACAAATTTTGGAGGAAAAATGTTGTAATTTGTAATTTTTTAAAATTAATTTATTTAAATTGTTTATAAGAATGGAAATAACATTTTAATGAAGCAATATTACTTTCTCTACTACGTAAAGTAGGGGAAGTATTGCATTCCACCCAAAAATTCGATACCGAGATTTCACCGGAAATACATGTTTTGAGACCTCCTGAATCCAAAAAAAGCATTTTTGGAAACATGTCCGTGTGTGTCTGTGTGTGTGTGTGTGTGTGTCTGTGTGTGTGTGTCTGTGAACAGCATAACTCAAAAACGAACAGTCGGATAAACACCAAACTTGGTATTTAGGTTCAGTATCTTCCAGAGATGCGACAGAAAGGTTTTCAAGAAAATCCCCCCACCCCAGACTACCCTTTACATGGAACATTTTTCGAAAATTTTAATTTTCTCAAAAATGGCTCTAACGATTTTGATTAAAATATCATATGTTTAAGATAATGTCATGAGAAATGAAATGTATATCTCGAATTTTCTGGGAATGTCTCCAAAAGTATTCTTCATTGTGAACGACTTTTGCATAACTGGTAAACCATAAGAGATAGACAAAATTTTACTACACAAAAAATGTAGATCTCGTTAAAATACACAACTTATGTCATATACATTTCTTTTGTTGAGTGAACTGTTTTCGAGATATTGCTTGTTATTCCCTTAAATTTTCCAATACTTATACTTTTTCTCAAATTCGTTATTCATTTTTTATGTCCTGGACTTGCAAAGAGAATGGAATGCGCCGCATAGCAACCAGCGTTAAAATATTTGACCATCGCTTAAAAGCTACGATATTCCCCTTGCATCTACAAGAAAATTAGCAATAAGATTGACATCTCGATATCTCGATTAACATAAAGCATATGGAGAATAGGCGTTTGTAAAAGTAGATTGCACAAGAGTAGAGAAAGTCATGTGAGTGTAACACATCAGATTTTTTTTACATATTTTCCATAAATAACACCAGGAGCTTATTCACATATCGTTTAGACATTTAAAATTATAAGATGCACCATATTCCTCAGCAGCACTTGCAGAGCTGTAACTTTTTTCAGTAGGGAAAATAACGCTCGGTTCGTTGTCCATGTTCACTTCGTAAAATAATGTCTATTATTTTAGACAGCTGTTGCAAAGCGGTACCTTACAGCCATTCACACTAAAGTTTTCATTCCTTCTCCCCTATCACTTCTCCTCTATCACTGGACTCCTTCATAGATTAATGTTCATTTGCCGAAATTTACTTCAAACTAATAAGAGAGTAGATTATGAAGGGGCTGGTTTGTACATTAAGTGATAAAATAGTTTTGATAACATTACCCAATGTAAAACACTCTATGAAAAACATATGCATGCGGAACATTCCCATACACTGAAGTGCACAAAATATATCTATTGTTTTCATAGTTTATTTGAGGCATTATTTATACAAAATAATTGCATTACATTGTTAAATGAAATAAAGAATATTCCTTAGATTGGGAGTTGTACGAAATAAATACAATAAATGAAAGTGAATTTCAAACTTTAATCGTTATCACTATCGGCCCACGTCGGTAAGATCTAACTTAATATTAAACAATAAAAACTTTAAACAAAAATTTGCCTATGTACTAACTTTAACATGAGGTAGAAAACAAGTTGCATAGAATGTGTCATATAAAAGTGTCATTATACACTTATAGTTAATAAAAAAAGCTAAAGCATTTAATTTAAATATATTCTCGTGTTAGCTGAAAAATTAACGCCATATTTCATGGTGAGAGAGAGAAGTCTGCGTGCCAAGGGTGCTTTGTTTCTTTTTTAAAAAATGAATAAGAGGATAATAACTCGGTTGAAATAATCACTTAGAATTATTGAAGGAGCCTGAAGGAAAAAGACCCGTTTGTGTGTGTGTCTGTGTCTGTGAACAGCATAATACCAAAACGAAAAGTCGGATAAATACAAAATTTTGTATTTAGTTTCAGTATCTCTCAAAGATGCGGCACATTTCAAGAAAATCCCCCCACACCAGACTACCCTTTACATGGAGCATTTTTCGAAAACTTTTGATTTTCTAAGAAATGGCTAACGATTTTGATCAAAACATCACATGTTTAAGATACTTTCATGGCAAATGGAACGTATATCTTGAATGTTCTGGGAATGTCCACAAAATTCCTCTTCATTCTGAATGATTTCGCAACTGGTAAACCGTAAGAGATTACTACACAGAAAATGCAGATCTCGTTAAAACACACAATTTATGTCATATGCTTTTTTTGTGGATTGAACCATTTCCGAGATATTCCTTGTTATTGTTTGAATTTTCCAACACCTATACCTTTTCTCAAATGGGAATTCGTTATTCCTTTTTTTGTCCTGGACGTGCAAAGAGAATGGAATACTCCACATAGCAACCAACTCTAAAAGATTTGACTATAGTTTCTGCTAATGTTTATCTCGATTAACATGAAGCAGATGGAGGACAAGTTTTTGTAAAAGCAGTTTATAGAAGAGTAGAGAAAGTCATGTGAGTGCAACACATTCGATTTTTTTATTGGTATGTATACGTGTGTGTATATGTAATGCTATGAGCACCATAACTCAAATACGAAAAGTCGGATAAATACCAAACTTCGTATTCAGTTTCAATACCTTCCAAAGTTGCACAAGAGGATTTTCAATAAAATTCCCCCACCCAGACGAGGTGGCTTTACATGGAACATTTTTCGAAATTTTTTATTTTCTACAAAAAGACTAATGAGTTTGATTAAAATACCAAGATATTTATATTACAAATATAATGTATATCTTAAAATTTATAGTTATAGCCTATGAAGGCCACTTCATTTCGAAGAGTTTTTATTATCTTCTATAACTGGCAAACGTTAAGCGATAGTCGAAAACGCACTGCACAAAAAATGCAGATCTCTTTAAAACACTCAATTTATTCCAAATAAATTTTTGTAGCATCAGCTATTTCCGAGATATCCATTATTAATGGTTCGAGTTGTTCAATACTTTCTCATTCTTTTTGAATCCCATCGATTTTCAGTTATTTCTCGCGACTGCATGGAAACAGTATGGAATTTTAAGGCAGCGTATAGCGTCCAGGTCTTTAACTTTTCACTACGGCTGTTCCCTTTGTCTCTATAACGAAATTTATAATGCAGCTTTTTCTGCTAAGGTTTATTTAGATTAGAATGAAGTAGATAGAAAAATAGCCTTTAGTAAGAATAAATTGTATATTCACTAATAAATGATAGAGGGTAGAGAAAGTCATGTGAAGGTATCACATCAGAATTTTTATTTTACGAAAGAGAGGCATAAGAACATTATGTGGAGTTCGGCCATAAATACATTGTAAATCACATTTTATTGAACTCTTAATACACACACTTTCTTACATATATAATATATATATATTGAATTATTAATTGTATATTAAGAGGAATTTACAAGAATATAATTTGTGTGAAACTATCCATAATTATCCAGCAAGAAATAGCAAAAGTATCTATTTTAGTAAATGTAAATTTTGTAAAATTCAAAATAGCTTTGAAGTAGTATCTATTGATCTACTAAATTGTTTACCTGACAAAATTAAGAAACTTGCATACGATATATTCAAAACAGATGATATTGATGTTGAACAAAAATCCTTCTATAGATCCAGGAATTGTATATACTGACATTTGACGTTATACATGTATGTATGATTTTATCAATTAACACCCATATCCATCCATCCCTCCATTCATACGTCTATTAATAAGGATTTCGAGTCTTACTTTTTACATCATTTCCTACTAGATGCGATAGTAGCAATTGTAGCGTATGTGTGTGCATTGTCGCGTCTGACACATTAGTGCTGTGTATAATGATATTGTTGAACTAATTATTTCGTTTGTGAGTTGCATTCTTGTTCGGCGCGGCATTTTCCCTTCAACTTCTAGTCAGGGGGGTAAAGGCAAGTGGAGGGACGAGTTTCTTTGTCTGATAGTGTGGGTCTGTGAGTAGCGTCAGTCGAGTGGATATCTTCAGAGTGTGTGGTTGTATGTAGGAATGCGCGTGGCCGTGTGTGTGTGTGTGTGTGTGTGTGTGTGTGTGTGTGTGCGCGCGCGTGCGTGGGGCATATCCCCCAATGTTTTCTTTATAACCTTTTGTGTGCAATGTAGCTACATCAAGATAACTTTATAATAAACCAGAGTTAAATGTAAATTTATATGTATTATTTATAAATATCCCACGTCCGCTTTAACTTTGTGCAGCAAGTTCCTGGTATCTCTCGTTTGCCACTGATGCTACGTCCCCCAATGTTTATGCCGGGGTAACTAAATATAATATTTTAGCTGAAAATCTTTTCGCCTCACCCCGGTGTATAACACAATGACATAAGGCAAATTTTTCGTCTTTGAAACCAAAAAGTAATCATTTTCATTGCCAACTCAAAGAAAAAGGTAACAAAAGGGCGTTAGTACAGAAGACCTTAGAATTTTGCGTATTAAAATGGAATTAAATTGGAAACGATTATAAATGCGTACATTTCAGCGATCTAATATGCCATAGTTGCTAAGCAACCCTTATGGAATCTATGCTGGAAATACGTTATACACGATTTTGACGATTGTAATAGATTTATAATGTTGGGAGATTGCATAAAATGAATCTATTTGCTTGTAGCATAAATTTCCTGGTGATGAAATGCATGTCGTGTTTGAATCTAATACATTTTAACTGGAATGATTTATTATAGACGCTCTTAGACTGTTCAAATGCGTGTTGGAAGGGTTTAGGAGAAACTGTTTGTAACAGTAGCGTCGATTCCTTCCTCACCTTTAAACCTAAAAGACTTCTTTTGTATCATCTTCTCTTAGGGCTCATTAAGACACTCGCATTTCCGGTAGCCTTTGACGACTACGTAACCACCACTTCCTGTTTCATTCTCTAAGGTTCCTTTCTGTGTTAGATTTCCTTTTTCTTTTCTCTCTCCTCCGCTTTCGCTTGTGTTTTATTTTGTATGACTGTGCAGCTTTTCGCTTTCTCACACGCTCTTTATTTACAAACCGCATCTAATGGCCCTTTTTTCAAATGTAGCCCAACTACCTCAGCTTTTTTATTAAAGAACCTACTTTACCAGCTTTTTGAAACCAATAAGCAACAAGCTTCAAAGGTTGCGGGACTCTTTGTGCCTTTTTTAAAGTAACTCGATAAGGACCTTTAAGCAAACAACTAGGGAAACGAACTGTTTTAAAAAATGAAATGGTATATTTTCTTTGTTTACTTGCCTAAATATCACTAGGGTAAACATTGTGAAGAGAACAAGCTCTCCTACTTCACCAAATTTTCTTTTTATAATTTCCTTCTCAAGCCAAGCTACCAATCAACAAGGCATAAATTATGAAGAAGCGGAACGGAGCAATGTCCTTCATTTGTTAGAAAACCATTTGCGATGGAGATGAAAAATTCAATGGCGTCAAAGAAGCCCTCACGTAGGCTCTTAGCGCCCTTTTTTTTTAAACTTCCATTTATTCCCTGGTTTATGGTCTTATGGCGGCCTTTCCTTTGGAACGTATTATTGCCTAAAGGCAATGGTGTTAACTTGTATTTGCTTGTCGTTAAATTTCTGGTAAACTTCGAATTTGATTCATTAGATCACACACACACACGCATTCACACTCTCATTCATAATTCAAACTTGGGGAGACTAGGAACAATCTTGGCTATCGAACCCGGGACCCCTCGTACAACTGGCAGGTGCTCTACCGACAGAGCTACGAGGCCAGCTTGTTTCGCTATAACCTGCGTTTTTATCCCGTGAGTATATCCAAGGATATTTACAGTAATTATTTGTACTTTAACAGAGCATAAAAGTACCTTCAACGGCAGTATTTGAACATGGGACCTTCACCACTGAAGGTCAAGGGTGATGCATCAAGGGGCACACTGTTGCCTACAAGTGTATGTCACTGCACGCACAGTGGTGCAAAGCAGTCATTTCGGCCGAAATTGATGCGACGCGATGCAGTTTACGGTGTTTACGGCATAACCTGTACAACACCGGGACTGCATAACTTCTCAATCCGTAGGATAAGAAGACTCACCCGATATATATATATATATATAATTTATTTTTATTTATGACGGCTTCCTACGTATCTTGCATCTAGTGAGGAAATAATATGCCGTGTGCTTTTCTTCGCCACATGGGCACTTTGGTAATCGACTCTTTCCGATTCTGTAGAGGTATTGTAGAAAATTGCCACAATTTATCAGTAACTGGGTCAGAACAAAAGTAGGTGTAATGTTGGATTGATTTATTGAAATGGACGGTTGTTATGAGGGGTTTTGTATGGGCGGCTTTAGAAGAGGTGAGAAATAACTGATTCCAGAGGTGTTTGTAGTAATCTTTGAGTCTCTGTTTATACAGGGACAATGGTAGTCGATCATACACTACGCTGTTTTGCTTCTTGGGGTCTATTTTTGCTAAAAAGTTGGCTCGCTCGTTTCTTAGGGCACTTTGTGACTCTTAGACTGGAGATTTAATCAAAGCCGATGGTCTCAATAAAATGAACCACGTCTTTGATATTTGACCTTCTTATATTGTCGGGTTCCAAGAAAAAGGAGCTTAAGAATTGTGCCGATTTGGCGCATTATGTATGCTTTTGTCAATGTCCGCATTACAGTTCTTGTTGCGTCACTGTATGCAAGTGTTCTTTTCTTCGCCGTTCGCCGCGCCACGATTGCGTCTTCTGGTCTAGGCATATTGGGCTGACGTTGCGAAGTAGGGTTGGCTTTTGCCTCTGCTACAAAGGTATACCGATCTCGGAGGGAGTTTCTTCTAATGGTGTAATTACCGATTAATGTTTCCTTTTCAGGCCTTTGCTGACTGTCGTCTGTAATTTGCTTTTGTCCGTTAGAAATTTCTGTTATTAAAATGTGGCAAATTTTACAATCTTATGACTGCGCGCGCGAGTTACCTAAGGGCCGGCGGTGCGGGCGCATCCCGATTCGTCTACCTGGGTGCGGCTAATGACCCGTTCCGTAACGAGCTCATTATGTCACTTGCCCGAAGTTTGGGCATTTACTGTTCCAGAAGATTCCTTTGGGCCGATTGTAGTAACCTCTCTTTCTAGAACGTTCCGCTCTGTATCCGGATCCAATATAAGGGGCTGATCTTGCCCATAGAAGCAGTTCTGTAAATTAAGAAGTTACGAAGTGAAAGGTGGGCAAGCGAAAGTGGACAGTGCCATTGCAGCTCAGTTGTGAGTTGTGATTCGACGGACCAGTTGTGTTGTGTTTCGAATGCGTGCCAAATGTGACTCCAGTGTAACGCTTGTACTACGCTGAGTGCCTAATGGATAAATAAAGTGTTTCCACTAACTGGTTTTTCATTTCTTAGAATATTAGTGTGTACGCGGAGCCATAGGTGATATATTGATTCAGGTGGCAGATTGTAGCATTGTGTTATTATTTTGTCCTTTGTGTGGGTTGTTAATATTTAGAGTCTATCCAAGTTGTTAACGTTTTGTGGTTTAATATTAAAGTAGTTTAAGAGAGGGTTGGTTGGGGTGTGGGAGGACGAGGGTTGATTTGGGGTTGTCGCTGGCTCCTTGTTGGTGTTCTCGTAGCTCTCGATGGTTCTTGTAGATGTCGATGCTGTAAAACATTTAATAAGATTATTCCTTGACTTCCTTAGTCGCACAACAAATTGTTTACTACTTCTTGATTACTATACTCGTCAATTCGCGTAGCAAATTGATATAAGTATTTCTCTTTTCTGATAGGCGTCTCCTTGTGTGAAAAGTTTTCTAACAATTTTAAAAAAGTTGAAAGTTGTTTACTCAAGCTTTGCTTGCTGCTAACGATACTAAAACAAATATATTTAATTTAACAATCCTGGTCTTAAATAAATAGCACAATATAAATAGCTTATTTACAATTGTAATTATTATAAAACAATTTTCAGCCTAATTTTCTCTTTTATATATTCATATTTTCATAATATTTATTTCACTGCCAATTTAATCCTCTTCGTCTATTCCCTTTAACGTACTTTTTTAACGTTACTCAGCGTGTCTATTTTTCTCATTAGCCTAAATACAACTTCTAATTAATTACTTAGAACATAAACATGTTTTTATGATATAAACAGTGTTTTGAAATAATAATAACCAACTATGACTCACAATGCATACATAAATATATTACATTTATTTTTCTTGTCCATTCCATTGGCTTCCACTCTTTGTCATTGCTTAGCAAGTTTATAAATTACTTCAAATCTATCTGTTTATATCTTAGTATTTAGATTGTATTAAAAGTATATTTATATGACTATACAGGATGGACCATTTAATTTGAGACTGTACAATATCTCCAAGACTAAGCGTTGTATAAAGAAATGTGTTTAATAAAAGTTGCTTGATATTATGGGGGGAAAGTAAATGGCATTAGTCGTGTTTTGTTTGAAAGACGTTATGATGGTGATTTTAGGGTCAATTTAATTTTTTTAAATGGGAATTAAGTTTAAATTAAATTGCCCCTAAAATGACCATCATAACGTCCTCCAATTTTTTTTTGCGATTAAGGGGTTTTTACAATTTAAATACTAGTCTGCATTGCTTTAAAGCTGTCATGCGACGCCCCTTTTAGAACATTTTTTGTATCTTTCAACAACGAACCACTATATCATGCCCAGCGAGCAGTTCAGCAATTAACAAAAGAGGCCAGGACCAAGAGAAGGCAATCAGAAAAGCTGAAGCAATCCAGTAATGAAAGTGCCGATGATTATGATTCTGGAATGTACTGAAGTGTGTTAGAATTTTAATGTTCAAACTTTAAACTCTGTTTTCTCAAAACAACATTTTTGGATACTTAATGTACCTTTTTATAAGAAAGTATAAGGGCTAGAGATCTGAAATTTTCAGTACATGTATATAACGCCGCGTTACACTTTCTGAACCACAATCTTTATTTTATAATTTATATTAGTGATATTAAGAAAGCAACAACATCGCAAATTTTCCACATTTTTACATTTTTGACTTTGGAAATAATTGTTTTTAATTCCTAGTGAACTGATACACATAACAAAATAATTGAGATTCAGAAGATAGCTGATTATACTAAGAACAAGCATACAAAAGTGTGATTCTGTATTGCAAGTAGTATAAGAGAAAAAGCTACATGAATTTATAAGTTTTAAAAGTAAATTTTACTATTTTACTGCTGAATGAAATCATTTTTACGGACTTAATTAAATAAGCTATCAATGCAAAGCACCACTTGAAATAATTGTCAGGATGTATAGAATAACTCATAAAAATTCAATAAAAAACCATTGAGAACTTTAAGAGCCGTGGTAATTTAACACACTTAAGGTATAATTTCCATGTGTTTAGACTACCTTGTTCCCTTAAAGGGCAGTCTTCGTGACTTGCGTATTTTCCGTACACGTTATCGGGGGAGGGAACTTTTCTGCCTTGTAGTGGGTCGCTGTTACCTCGTTTCACGATCCGTACGCTTCTACGTAAGGCTCCTCCATCGGTAAATGTGAGTGAAATAAAGGGCACGAAGACAGGTAGTGCAGGATACATATATATGATTGGCAAAGCCTTCGGCTCGCATAGTGTATGCTGGGAGCTTTAATATTCTCTGTTTTTATAACATAATTATTTCTAGACCTTACATCTGCTCCTGCAGTAAAGGAGATACAGCTAAACCAGGTTATTTAAAAAAAAGTATCAGATGTGTTGCACTCACACGACTTTCTTTATTTCTGTACAAACTATTTTTACAAACACTTATTCTCCATCTACTTCATGTTATCGAGATAAACACTTGCAGAAACTATCTTATTGCTAATTTTCTTGTAGGTGCTAGACTTTAAGCGATAGTCAAATCTTTTAAGAACTGGTTGCTATGTGGAGTATTTCATTCTCTTTGCATGACAAAAAAAAAAGAATAACGAATTCCCATTTGAGAAACAGTGGTAGTATTGTAAAATTAAAAAATAAAACAAATAATATCTCATAAATGTGTGTTTTATCGAGCTCTACGTTTCTTGTGCAGAAAAATTTTGTCTATCTCTTACGGTTTACCAGTTATGAAAATGCCATTCAGAATGAAGAGGACTTTTGGGGACATTCTCAGAAAATTCAAGATATACGTATTGTCAGAAAATATCTTCAATATAAGATAATTTAATCATAACGGTTAGAGCCATTTTTGAGAAAATCTAAGTTTTCTAAAAATGTTCCATGTAAACGGTTGTCTGGAATGGGAGAGGTTGTTCCGACTTTTTCTAAAAATGCGTTTTTTGGATTAAGAGGTGCTCAAAACATGTATTTCCGGTGAAATCTCGGTATCGAATTTTTGGGTGGAATGCACTACTTCCCCTACTTACTATACGTAGTAGAGAAAGTTAAAATGGCTGATACCACGTCAACGTACAAACTGTAGTCAAAAAGATATGTAACCAGAGAAACCACCAGACAACCTATCAACAAAAGACGTATTATTTCGGTCTTCTACTAGTATTTGAATCATTGCCATCACGTATACTGATGCAATATTCTTTTCTACGGTGCAAAGGTTTGGTCATCACCTCCCTTTTCCGCTATAATCGCTGATTATCTATAACCTGGACGCACCTTAAGTGTTAAATCAAGTACTGAACTGCGCTATGGACTTAATTCATGTAACATGCATGTGTTATTAAACGGTGTAAATTACGGTACTGTAATAGTGTGAATTAATTGCGTTTTTATATCATTTCGCGGCACTTTCCTTAACCAAACACTTCCTTAAATTTCTTAGTTTTTCTTCTACGCAGATCTCCTCTTAAACTAAAACCTCACACAAACATACAACGCTTACACCAAAAATTGCAAAAACAATTCAAAGGATAGTTAACTGCAAAGGTAACACCCTTTAATAAGAACCTAATGACCTTGCCTAATAATAAAGAATAATTATATGCTCGTATAATTATTACCTTAATAAAATAACTATAATATAGATAGTAATGTAATCAATATTATGATCGGTGCGTCAGTTTGCGATTAAATGCTCGGCTGCTAAGTTTGAACATCTGTGAATACAAAAATAGGACGCCAACGTAGCAGATACAATATAACTAGCCTTCGCAATACATGGAACAAGTGCGTATTTACGGAGGAGTTGCCGGTTATGAATAGAACCTAGCTACCCGAATAACAACAGATTTTAGTGACATCCGTTTACGGTGAAAAAAATCTGATGTGTTACACTCACATGACTTTCTCTACTCTTGTACAAAATATTTTTACAAACGCTTATTCTCCATATGCTTCATGTTAGTCGAGATATCGAGATGTTAATCTTATTGCTAATTTTCTTGTAGATGCAAGGGGAATATGGTAGGTTTTAAGCGATACTCAAATATTTTAAGAGCTGGTTGCTATGTGGCGCATTCCATTTTCTTTGTATTACCAGGACAAAAAAATGAATAACGAATTTGAGAAAAAGTATAAGTATTGGAAAATTTAAGGCAATACCAAGCAATATCTCGAAAATGGTTCACTCAACAACAAAAATGTATATGACATAAATTGTGTATTTTAACGCGATCTACATTTTTGTGTAATACAATTTTGTCTATCTCTTATGGTTTACCAGTTATGCAAAAGTCGTTCACAATGAAGAACACTTTTGGAGACATTCCCAGAAAATTCGAGATATACATTTCATTTGTCATGAAAATATCTTAAACATATGATATTTTAATCAAAATCGTTAGAGCCATTTTTGAGAAAATTAAAATTTTCGAAAATGTTCCATGTAAAGAATAATCTGGGGTGGAGGATTTTCTTGAAAACCTTCGCGTCGCGTCTCTGGAAGATACTGAACCTAAATACCAAGTTTGGTGTTTATCCGACTGTTCGTTTCTGAGTTATGCTGTTCACAGACAGACACACACACGGACATGTTTCCAAAAATGCTTTTTTTTGGATTCAGGGGGTCTCAAAACATGTATTTCCGGTGAAATCTCGGTATCGAATTTTTGGGTGGAATACAATACTTCCCCTACTTATTATACGTACTAGAGAAAGTAAAAATGTCAAAGTTGCACGTTAGTGATGTTTCGTATATTGTGTCCTCTATAGCAGTGGATCGGGTCGTTGTTTTCTGCTAGATAATGCTAACGATGCGAAACATTATGAACTATGCTAGGCTTGCCTTTCATTATAAAAATTGTACAAAATTATGCCCCGCTACACTATATAGGATGGTTTTTAAGTGCACCGACAAACTTCAGGGTGTGATTCCTGACGGAAATGGAGCACAAAAGTTCATATCACCTTGTGTCCGGCAGATGGTAGATGGACCTGACGACTTCTCTCATAACTTGCAGCGTGTGTTTTGTGTGATTTAAGCAATATAGAAGCACAGTGGTCCAGTATTTGTTCCAGAACAAGCCGAGATGGTGTTCGTGTATGACCAAGCAGGTGGAAACGGTCGAGAGGCAGCACGGATGTACACTGACAGACAGCACCACCCACATCACACAACATTTGGAGCCAGTTTTCGGCGTTTGTGTGAGCATATGCCCTTTGAGACAGACGATCGTTCAAGGCGCCGCGGACTGTACGTACACCAGATGTGGAGGAACATGTTCTCCATGGTACTGAGAGCAAACCCTGGTACAAGCTCCAGGCAATTGGCCCGCCAACATGGTGTAAACGAAAGGACGGTTGTCTGTATCCTACATGACAACCACTATTATAGCTATCAGCTTTAACCTGTGCAGGTATTATCACCGGCGGATTTTCCTCCAAGATAAAGATTCTGTCGCTGGTTTGTGCAGCAGGCCATCATCATTATGGGATTTTTGCCTTCAGTGCTCTTCACAAATGAAGTGATCTTTGATAGAGATGGCATCATTGACCTTCATAATCGTCAGCTGTGAACTACAGAAAATCCTCGGGAAAGGTTGAAGCCTCTCATCATCAGCGGTTCAGCATCAATGTATGGGTAGCGATTATTGCCAACCGCCTACTTAGACCAGTTCTTCTTCCACAAGGCCTGAACGGAGAAACGTGTCTGGACTTCCTGCAAAACTCTCTGCTTCCATTGCTGGAAATGTGCCTTTGGCAATACGACAGGCAAGTGCGCCAAGCCACTTCCACATTAATGTTCGCCGACATCTCAACATCTTCCCCAGACTTGGATAGGAGTGGAGGACCTGTTGCATGGCCTGCTCGATCACCTAGCCTAAAATCCCTGGGGTTTTACTTGTGGGGCCATATGAAAAGCACTGTGTACGGCAAGCCTGTTTCTGATGGTCAGACCCTTCAACAGCGTGTCCATGTAGCCTGTGACGATATTCGGACACAGTCCGGTACATTCGAACGAGTGAGGCAATCCATGATGCGACATGTGAACACGGGCCACTTTGAACATCTGTTCCGACATGGATGGGATTCAGGCCATGTAATGTGTGCCCGGGCTCTTTGTTTGATGTCATTCTTCAGGTCCATCTACCGTGGAAACTATGCATTTCCAGACATAAGACTATGTGAGCTTTTGTGCTCCATTTTCGGTCAGAAATCAGCCCGACTTCAAACTCGATGTATAAGCCTAGCACTTGTTGAACACATTATTGGAGTCTATAAATTTAAACAGCAAAATATTGGAAAATACACTCTATGCTTTTCTGATTGTCGAGCGTATGGGGACTTGATGTATAAATTTTATGTTCAAGCATTTCACATAAATAATAATCGCATATGATAATTTTTCCCACACAAGCTGTATGTTGAACAAGACTCTACCTTTCCAAAATCACATAGATTTAGACCAGAAGAGTGAACTGGCCAGCGAATTATTTTGTCATAAAAACGCTTTATAATGCGATTTTCTTGTACTCCTTTCCACCACAAATCCCTTCCGAATGAAGAGGAATTCTAGGCTATTCCAATAAAATTCATGTAAATATGTTTAATATATATTACTGTATTCAAAATATTAGAGCCACGTTTCATAAAATCAAAACTTTCGAAAAACTCTTCAATAAAGGATACTTTGGGATGGGAGAATTTTTTGAAAACATTCGTGTCGCATCTTTAGAAGATATTGAACTCAAATAACAGGTTTGGTATTTATCGAATTTTCGTTCTTAAGATATGCTGTTGACAGACACACACGGAGGTTTTCCTGAAACTGCGACATTTTTTGGATTCAGGCGGTCTCAAAGGATGTATTTCCGGTGAAATCTCAGTATCGAATTTGTATGTGGAATGCAATGCCTTCTCTATTATATGTGGTAGGGAAGGTAAAAAAAGCTAACCGTACAACGTCGCGTTCGCCAACTAGTAAGATGTGTGTAGTATCAGAAGGAATTTTATGGTAAACAGCTTTTCTATATACTCACTATACATATAAGTATGTAATAGTATGTACTATAATACATACTAACAATGAAGAAAGAAAAGAAAAATAAAACGAATAATAAGCTGGAATTACAAATATGTACAGTGCTCCGACCCTTAAGAACTCTTACTTAAGACCGTCCTACCCTCTTCCATTCTCCAGAGCAATTAACTTCCTTTGCCGAACCTTAAACAAAAAAGAGCATATTTTATGACACCCCGCATCCAAAATTACGTCTAAGCAGGCCTACATTTCCCTATTGGACTCTAGAATCTGTGGTAGCAAATATTGTTTTCTTGGTAATTCCGCCAGAATATCATTCCATGTTTCCTTTCACCACTGAGTGGACATATTTTCACTCCGGTGTCATCAGTTAATTTGTTGCCTTTCCTGATGTCCAATCTTAGCCACCCTAAACTTCTTTCCTCTCACGTACAGTTATCTAACTAGTCCTTCATCCCCCAGCCCTGCGCTATTTGACACTAAGTTAATTGAAATTTTAGCCGCACATCGTGATTCTAAATTCTGTCTGTCAATGTCATTTAGTTGTCTTTGAATTACCCTCCTTCCCCTACGTCCCATGTCTCTCCCTTGTAGACAAATGTATCCCATCCCAATTTCTCCTAAGCCCCTGCGCAATTTCGTTGCCAACACGTATCTCACCCTTCCCGTACTTGCTCCCTGAAATACATCGTGTAGAAGTGCCTGGTCTCCCCGTACTATGCGTAACCATTATTTAATTGCCCTTATTTTTAGATGTATGGTTTCATTGAATAAGTCGAACATTTTAAGAAGCCCACAATTTTCAATACTCCTCACCTGTAGAATTCGCTTCAGAAAATGCACCTGTATTTGGTGCAATTTTTCAATCTTTTCCCAACCCCAAATTTCTGCCCCATATTGTGGCATGTGAGGTGTTAATATTGTAATTTGTATTTGGTAACATTTGTTTGGTTTATGTTTATGTTGGCAATACAGTACGGTAATGACGTAATGGGAGTGGGGGTAAACCGGTTGTATCTTGTGGTAGCGTGTAGGACGCTCGGTCTGTCTCTTGTAATGTAAAGACCAGTGCAGGCATGTGAATGAGGATGATCCGTCAAGCGGAAGGTAACATGTATCAAATCTAATCTTCATTAAACCCTACCATCTAAACTTTTACTATGTAAATTAGTAATGTAGATAGATCCTTCTTTCCTTCCCCACAATGACCTAGGAATATTTTAAGAGTTTTCAGGTGTTTAGGAACTCTGTTGTGCTCTCCCCGTCGGACCTCGTGTAGATTGCTATGTTTTAAACTCCGGCACCATGCTCTACCCCCCGTGATATGTAAGAATATAAGAGGTTACAACAAATTGGTGGAGACACCGGGTATTACGACAAATTGGTGGAGCGCCGGATCGAATTTGATATTTTGAAGTGCATTTTTTTCCTTTTCTTCTCTTAGTTTTGGCAATGGCCTAACATCGGCTCTGTATACCACTTCCATGAGATATAATATGTAAGTATACCCGAATTTGTAAGGGGTAAACAGTCATGTGTGTAAATCAAAACATACTTTTTCATAAAGTTTCCATGTAAACACGTTTGCGTGACTTTACATGCATTGCTAGGCACTAAACGAAGAAAACTGTTATATTTTAGAAAATGCATGTCAATGTTAATTCAGAAACGATGAATCAGTTGATTGCGTGAGATGTATATTCGAGTTAATGCACTCTATGCGGCTTAATCAGCGATGCACACCTTGTATGCTGAACCGATATAGCTATTGATTACCTACCTGCATTGTGCTCTCATTTGAGTTAATTCATTCTGCACTGCATAATCTCAAGCGTTTGATTAATTGCCGATGTCTTAGCTCCCTACTGCCAAGCGCAAAGGTACAAACATTACTCAAATTAATTTATATTTATACCTGTAGCGACGTATTCTATTATATTTATTGAATATAATATTATATTTATAGTGACGTGAGTTTGAGATATTATTAGAACTCGACAGAAACTGCTTTGTCCAGTTTATATGTATGGATAGAATGTTTACAGAAGACAGCTTGCTTGAGTCTTGAGTCCCGTATTGCTTGCCAAAAATCAAAATCGTTTTATTCCATGTTACTGCAGTGAAGTTCTCTCTCTTTTCGTATTTCTTCTTCTTCTTCTTTGTTTTTATTATGCCGTTCAGGAGATGAACTGAAAAATTCCTCGCATGACTTCTTCCTTAATTACTGAACTATTCATCTTGCAAGAATGTGATGTGTGTTGGCAGCCCCAGCTACAGTCTTACTCTGCTTCACGTTGGCAGCCTGCTCATAGAACATTTTACTCAGTTTCTTCAAGGAAAAATAATCACAGTGTAAAGCAAATAGTAATTGAGTACAAACGAAAACGGCAGGATCATGTAAACAGAATGGATGAAGATCAAACAATACAAATAATACAAAAGTATAAACCAATAAGGAGAAAGAACGTTGACAGACCGCGAATGAGGTGGGAAAATCAGTTTTCTTGAACACTTAACAAGCCTTAAAGATATACCATAATGATGATGTTTATGTTAAATTTACGCGACTGTCTCTACCCACTATGGTTTATTTTTGCATATATTCAGAAACTGTTCTTTCAAAAGCTTATTTCTCTTTCTATAGAAACTTCAAAGTATGCCTTTGTCATACAGGTACCTTAAGCATTTAATCCAAAATTATTAGAGCTATTTTTGAGAAAATAAAAAATAACGCAAGGTATTCCATGTAAAATGTAGTTTGCAGTGAGCGATTTTGTTGAAAATCGTATTGCATCCTAGCTTATTCATGAGATATAATGTTCACATACACACGCGCACACGCATTAGACGGACGGATGGTTCTTTTCTTAAGTGTTTTCTTTTTCGACTTCAAATACCTTCAAAACTTATGTTTTCTAAGAAATCTCGATATCGATTTTTTGGATAGAATATAGAATACATTACTTACTCCATCTATGATAAGGACATGGAAATTTCAGTCGTAAAACTCCTTAAAGTGTATTTTCAACAAAGACTGTAGTATATAAGTTTGATCAGTATTATGCAGAAATCGTTTTTCAAAAACATGAAATATTTGTAGTAACACCAGTTTTGGTTTTAAAGTGGCACCTAAATTAACTTCGTGTCGCAATAGCTCTACTCCGCCAAGGCACCTCATGGCCCTGCGTACTCTATCTCCACATAGGACATAATGGGCAAAGTATAGTGTAATAAGTAAGAACCAGTTTCTGCTAAATACACTTTATTTGCCACTTAGGTTCTCAGATTTTTCAGTTGGAACGCTTTACACACAGAGAGAGACAGAGAGAGAGAGAGCAGAACACCACTGATCCGTCGAATCGAATAACAGCTGAACTGCCCTCGGCACTGTCCACTTTTAACTGTCCGCACTCTTCGACTTCTTGACTGCACTTAATTTCTTAGCTGCTTAACAAACTGGACTCAACTAAACTCGATTCCCGGGAAGAGCAGCCCCCTTATATAGACCTGCATACAAAGGGGACCTTCTAGAAGCAGAACCTACTTGAAACGGCCCAAAGGAATCCTCTGGAGCGACGAAGCGGCACATAATGAGCTATTGTTCCACAAGCCTATTTTCTGGAGGGATGGCTATTAACCCCACCAGCGGCCAGGAAGACAAGCCGGGGCGGGAAGGGGGCGCTCGCACTGCTGGTCCATAGATAACTCTTGCGCTGGTGCCATCAATAGTAATGGGGGATAACTCTGTCAAAGCCGATCACCAGATAACAGCACGCCTGAATAGGGTCTAATACAAGTAGCAGAAACCTTAACAGAAATCTTATGTTACTCTTTACAATTTTCTAGAGTAAATAATGCCAACTGTATATAATGGAATACCATTGCCATTTATATAGTAAAGATCATATTTGAAGAGAAAAATACTTCAATTTTAAAGATCGGAGATAAGAAATAAAGCCTTGTTCGCTTGTGTCAGAGGAATAACTTCAAATTTAAAAGGCAAGTGTAGCTATAAACAACCATATAAGTTTTTACATTTCAGGCATAAGTATGACCAATAAACCTAAATTAATTTTATGCGGAATAATGCTGCGGCTCATCTCAGTTTTCTCATTAATTTTCTTCTCGCAAGTGAACAAAAGTAAATGCATTTCTAAGTAAATAATCTCAAAGTAAATTTTACTACACTCTGAAGTAAATGTAAATCAAGGAATAATAAAATACTAACCCCAAATTATTCACGACTTTTGTAGAATTGTAGCGAGTGTATATTCGTAGAATATAACATTAACATTAATTATCTGCTTTAGATCGCAATCTAGATACCTTATTTTATTTTTCGCGCCACATTTTTCGTTCCTGTTTTCCTTTTTTAGCATCTAAGTGGCAGAAAATCTAATCTTACTCTGCCAATCTGAAGGTAATGATACAAAATATTTTCCATTATTTATTAATCTGTATTTTATAGAATGTACTCATATAACATATCCTTTAAATTAACCAGACATTTACTCTCGTACATTACATCTCGTTGTTCTGGCAATAACTAATGGCAAAGCTGCGCATTGCTCGTTGAAAGCACCCATTAGTTCTCATCGGTGAGCTCCATAGCAGGCTTCTGAAAGCGTATTTCATTACGATCAGGCGCCAATTTTCAAGCCGGGTTTAGGTGGTCTCTTTTTTGAAGCCGTACCCTTTGCTTCAATATGCTGTTGATTCTGTTGTCGGTTGCTACAGTGGTTTGCTATGAGATCTTCGCGTGGGTATGTGTGGGCGAAAGTGGGTGTTATCCTGGTGAAGAGATGACACCAATTTAAATTGACTGAGAAATTTAATGTGATCTTACTATTGAAGCGAGTGGCCGACCATTTGAAAATAAAGAATGAAACTGATTACCAACCGTAGCACTCGGAACTATAACAGTTCAATTATTATACCTGCCAACTTCGGCAGTATCAATTTTACGGTTTGAAAGAACTGATTTCGCATTAAAAGAATCTAGAAGCGTAACTTGCCGTGAGACGCTAAAATGCTTACCGGCAAAACCCCTCGCGATGGCGGCTAAATCTTAACTCACACAATCGCGTCACTGAACACTTAAAATAACACACGAGTAAATAACACACAGATTAGGTCACGATGTATGCATGAAGGAGGAATATACAAGTGGAGATGGCACTAAGAGCGGCCAGGTCTGACGGCGGCATGCGCAGCCCAGCGGGATTCGTATCGTTTCCAGGCTAAGCATTCCCGTACGGCCCCCTCGATGAATACCCTATCCAAGAACGGATGGACAAGTTCGAGCAGAAGGTTCCTATGGGGAAGAAACAGTTATCTGCTTAAAGCCCTACAGGCCCTACAACCCGGAGCAAGGACAAGAATATTCGTGGTAGACAATCCACCCCAGTATTCCATACGACGTGGGGAAACCACGAGCATGTATGAATTAATGAATGAGTATTTATTTGTCAACACTCATAAATACATTATTAAATTACATAAATTTTAAATTATAATAACATTTGAAAATGTTAGGCTCTTTAAGCAATGAATTCACTTCTTGGTTGCTTGCCTATGCTAATCTACGGTCTCAGTGTATTTATGACCCACTGTGTACTTGCTTATATTATTGATATATTTCGTCTGCCTTAGCCCCATCTTCTTTGCAGTCATTCTTGATCATTTCTCTTTTACCTTACCCAGAAAGCTTCCCACAGCTTTTATATATTCATTGCTTTTTACAATCACAATCTTCCTTATTAATACTTCCTTATCCAAGTGTAATATTTCTATTGCCAAACTTGTTCTCCCTATGTGTTTGTTTGATTACAATATAATAAACAGTGGAAATCCGTGTTCACTCATCACACATTGGACATTTTCGTATATCCTCGTCATGCCTTATGTCTTTCAAGTTTCCAGCTCCTGTTCTCGCCACAATGTATTGCATATTTCTATGTACTTTTCTCTCTCCCTCTCCCCTCAAGGAGGAGAAACCAAGAAGAAAACCAAGGTAGTCGGTTGAACGGGAATCGCACTGGGAACTCCCGATTGGTTGTCTCGGAGGCTACCCCCGATAACCAATACCGATAAAGTTCTCAGTTGAACCCTTAAACTTATCTTCTTCTTATGAATTCTCTTAGATGCATTGAACAACAGAGCTTTGAAGAAACAGCACTCTCGTGTTTTTATTTTTGTGCTCCGCCTTCTATTTTCGTACCTGCCAGAATGCAGAATGACATAACTAATGGAAGAGAGCTGGCAGTAACGTGGTATGATGACATCCGTGCCTCTATCAGCAATGCCAGACCAAATATAAACTTCTCAATAAAACTCTTATTTACGGCCAAGCACTTAGATGCTATGCGTCTGGAGTATTTCAATAGATATCCCTTTTAGTATTGGGCAGCGGAAATAGCCAGCGGTGAGTGCTATACATGGGATGAATTATCATAGTAATCTCACGTTTTTTTAATGGCAGAATTGCGAGTGGAAACACGGAAACCACATGATTTGAGCACGCATTTATAGGGTCTTTCAACAAGTGTCCTATCTTTGAACTTAAATAAAACACACTCTATAAATGATAGAGGTTTATTTCTTTTTTTATTTTGGAACATAATTAATGTCATTACGTCTGAAAGAGAACATCAGTTAAGTGACCGCCGCGACTTCGTTGGGTTGCGCGTATTAGCTTGACCCAATTTTCAATAACAGAAGAACGTAAATTAGGTCCAACTTCACGAATAGCTTCAAGATGTTATTCATAAGATCATTTACTGTTTTTGGCTTGTTGACATAAACTCATGATTTAACACAACCCCACAAGAAGTAATCCAACGGCGTTAAATCACATGACCTCGGGGGCCAGTTAACATCACCACCACGGGAAATGATGAAACCGCTGAACTTCTCCTTCAAAAGATCGATTGTTTGAGAGCAGTATGACATGTGGCACCATCTTGCTGGATTCAGATGTTTCTGAGATCCGTACCATCCAATTGAGGCCACAAATAATCCTTTATAAGAGCCCGGTATCTATCTCCATTGACAGTTAGAGCTTCTCTATCTTCATCTTGGAAAAAATATGGACCAATGAATCCACCATACCAAACACCACACCACAGTAACCTTTGGAAAAAAGTGGTCGTTCTTGAATCTGTATTGGATTGTGATTGCTTCAATACCGACAATTTTGTTTGTTAACACAATCATCCATCCAAAAGTGGGCATCGTCACTAAAGATGATTTTTTGACAAAACTCTGGGCCAGATTCCAATTGCTCCATAGCCCAGTCAGCGGATACAAGGCGCAACCTATGGTCTTTGGGCTTTAGTTCTTGAGTTAGCACCATTTTGTAAGCGTGAAACTCAAGTCCAAATGTAGAATTCGCCAAGTTGTGGTCGGCGAAAGTCCCAATTCTTGCGCCCGACGAGCAATTGATTTTTTTTTCCATTCTCGGGTACACTCTCACGAACGGCGCCTATGTTTTCGTTGGATCGCTTACGTCAATTAGGTACAGGCGTTCTTTGATTGCTGACAGAACCACTTCTTTCAAATTTATCGTCAAACACCGAATCGTTCTCTCGCAGGGACGACTCTGCACACCGTAAACTTCACGCAATCACGGAAGGTTTGGCGAACAGATAATCCTGTTTGATAATAAATTTTCACAATTTCTAGGCGTTGCTGAATGCTGTAACGTTCCATGATTATTTGTTAATAACAACTGTAACCACATGAAAAAATCACTGCTGTAACTCAATAACAAGATCAGCTATCGCATGTTAAAGATAGGACACTCTTGTTGAAAGACCCTATATAATAGTAGTGCCTATACCAATTTGTATAGAAAAAATCCCCTAAAAAGTTGGTTGAAGTTTACCATTCTACTCCAAAGTGTGTAGGAGTGATAGGACGATACAACTATTTCTCGATACTCAATAGCGATACTGATATTTGAGCGGATACTCACTTTATAAAGAACTGTAAAGGCAATAGCTTGTTCATTGAATTATGTTCTTATTAATATTCTTCTGTGTAAAAACGCATGTAACCAATTTTGTATTGTTCCCTGATTCCGAAATCGCTCATGTTTAACATTTTCAATTTTTACTTTCTCTATTACGTATAGTAAGTAGGGAAAGTATTGCATTCCACCCAAAATTCGATATCGTGATTTCACCTTAAATACATGTTTTGAGGCGCCCTGAATCCAAAAGCGCATTTTGGATTCAGCAATCCAAAGCAATCAAACTTTTCGAAAAATGTTCCATGTGAAAGGTAGTCAGGGTTGGGAGGATTCTCTTAAAAATCTTGGTGTCGCATCTTTGAAAGATACAGAACCTAAATACCAAGTGTAGTATTTATCCAACTTTTAATTTTTGAGTTATGCTGTTCATAAGCACACATCCACACAGACACACACACACACAGACCTTTCTCAAAAGCGCATTTTTGAGAAAGGTCTGTGTGTGTGTGTGCGTGTGTGTGTGTGTGTGTGTGTCTGTGTGGATGTGTGCTTATGAACAGCATAACTCAAAAATTAAAAGTTGGATAAATACTAAACTTGGTATTTAGGTTCTGTATCTTTCAAAGATGCGACACCAAGATTTTTAAGAGAATCCTCCCAACCCTGACTACCTTTCACATGGAACATTTTTCGAAAAGTTTGATTTTCTCAAACATAGCTCTAACGATTTTGATTAAAATATAGCATATTTAAGATATTTTCATGACAAATATCATATATCTTGAATTTTCTGGGAATGTCCCCGAAATTCCGCTTCTTTCTGAATGGTTTTTACATAACTGGTAAACCGTAAGAGATGATACAATTTTTGTACACAAAAAGTGTAGATCTCGTTAAAACACACTACTTATATCCTATACATGTTTTTGTCGTGAACCATTTTCGAGGCATTTCTTGTTATTTGTTTGTAGATTTCAGTACTTATACCTATTCTAAAATGAGAATTCGTTATCCGTTTTTTATGTCCCGGATATACAAAAAGAAAGAAATACTCCACATAGCAACCAGTTCTTAGAAGATTTGACTATCGCTTAAAGCCCACCATATTCCCCGTTTAGCAATAAGATTCTGCAAATGCTTATCTGGATTAATATGAAGTAGATGAGAATAAGCGTTTGTAAACATAGATATAAAAGAGTAGAGAAAGTCATGTGTGCGTAACACATCAGATTTTACATCCTGATAATACCACAGGTTATATATATATATATGATATTATTATCCTTACTAACAATAATAATAATAATAATCATTTATAATTGCAATACTAATTTATAGTATTTTATTCCTAAGAGCGTTCTTTTTTATGTAACTATATTGTGTGCTGTAAACTTCTTTTAAAACTATTTTCTACCCATATTATTGAAATTAGTCGTACAGTATACTTGTAGACTACGCGAGTTTGACTTGCGTGAACACAAGCTAACGGATGGAAGGAAAGAAAAAATATTTCCATGTGCTTATTATATCACGTCTTAAGTTCTGATTTGTTGTACTCGCAGATTTTGGTCACCGGAGTAGATAAATGTAATGGCTGAGAGCGAGTCACCAGCTGTTGCAGAAATATGGTTTAGTGCGTCAGTTAAATTAGTTTCATTCACAACTCAGTGAACGCTGCATGTTACTCCTTCCCCCATTGTTTTGCAGTTTTCATTTACACACCCAAGTCTATGGAATGTTACATTGATTTACCAACAGAAAACGCAGTCAAAGTCTATCAAGAACTACAGTCCAGCTACTCTTTGGGGAAACGTGCGAGGCAATAACATTTCAACCTCCTTTCATTCCTTATCTATCCTAAAGTTAAAATAATAACTTTCAATGATACAAAACTTACAAATTTAAAACTATCAAAAAGTATCGAAGGTTTATGTGAAACTATTAGAACTTTACGATACTACCGAGTATCGAGATTAAGGTCCCATCCCTAGTAGGAGTTAGAACCTTTTTCTATGAAGGGACGTAGAATTCACAGTATAAATGTTATATGCAGCACCATTAAAATGAATAGAGCTACTGTGGATAAAATAATGAAATATATATTAAATTAAACAGGAAATTCCAATTAATACGACCATAAAAATGTCATTTTTGGGCAATTTTTCGCCATTTAGTCTCCCCGTAAGTGAAATTCAATAACTTTTTTGAGTAATTTAAATCTTGCACAAACATTCTAGGAGTAAGCATCTGGCGTACACAAAATGTGGCCCATAATGTAATGGTACTAATGAAATCTAGCCCACCTCCTACCAGTGTGACCACCCCAGTTTTTCGAGCATAATTCTAGCCACTGGATTGACTGGGCACTTTACGTACCACAAAATATAGCTGAACTGCCGAAGGGTAACAATAAAACTGGTTTTCTTATTTCCTTTAGTAGCAGCAATAACTTAACCTTGGTCTCCATGACGGTGATGAAAGCTCTCATATGTATATGTAGTTGTAGTTCAATTTGACCACACATGCAAGTGATTCTTCACTCCTTCCCCTAGAAGACCGAATTATACTGTACTTGTTTTAGCCTTTCTTTGAATACCAATCGCAGCGAAACTTTTTCATAGAGGTGGTATCTGAACATCCCTTCATTTGACATAGATTATAAACATCGTTCACTGTTTAGTTTTTATGCCCCCGAATTGTGGAAACCCTATGAAGAAGAACACAATAACGATTTAAGGGAATGGCCCGCTGTTTACGCACGTCAGCATACATTCTAACCCTTCAGCGGTGTTCGGGTTACAGATATGTAATCTGACTCGCACATCCCAACATTTGAGAGAAGAAAATAAATAAGAATTGGTTTTCTTCTTACAACGCACGAAAGCTTCACATTTACTGTTGAAGCCTTTGTCAGCTGGATTTTGTTGCTTTTGTGCTATCTAAAATTGCATCATTTCCGAAAAAAAAACTAAATGCCTTCCTTTGAAGGGAGCATGTAATTCTTTCTCCAAAGTACCGATACAGTCTACGGCTAAATTCAGGAAAGGTGGAAAAAACGTTATAAAAGAAACACAGATAATACTTTGATCTTAGATTTCTTTAAAAGACCTACAGGAAGGTATGCTCGTGTTGTTAATGACCATATAGCTGAATAGCTGGGATGTCCAAATCCATGTTTTAAACTCACGGTACAAAAACAAATAATAAGCTCCTGTTCAACAAATACGGAGAGCACTCCATTAGAACTGTTAAATGAGAGATTGACTTTATCAATGAAATAGGACAAGATCATAGCTGGACGCGTTGCTTGTAGACAGTGTTTCTAACCGGACGCGGGATGTGTCATCGAGAAGTTTAATATGTATTCAGTGTGAGACGAAAATAGTTTACGTGTTAAAAAGTGCAAGTAATTAACAAAAGAATCATTAAAGTGTCATTTAAATCGCGTAAAGCATTAATAAATGGAGTAAAGAAAAACTTAAAATCTGTGTAAACCTACATTCTTCAGTCGCACCACTCCCTGCTAAGACATTCATGTCTCTAAAAAAGCAATAATACTGATGCAGCCGAGGCAAACATAAATATATAATATTTAAAGAAACAGTCAAATTACAAAGTTAATATTTTTAAACCTGGGGCAAAGGCCTCCGGAAAGTACATTTGGGGCAAAGGCTACCGAAAACTTTTTACCATACGTGCGGTTGCAGCTACTTCAAATTCGGCTCCCCAACATTTGAACTACAATAAAACTCCTACTTCAAATCGGCTTTCCATACGTAGCAGCAACAAACCATCTTGTTCAAACTGATGCCCAAAACGTGGGGAAAACAACGTAAAAACAAACCTTCTTCAATTTTAAATCAAAATACTGAACACTTTAAAGTTTTAAAGGCACTCCAGTGGCAAGCGAGTTACTCGCTTACATTTCATTTAAAGTCTGCTTTCATTTATCATAAATTGCGTGTATCATTTTAAATCGATTTTATCCTACATTAATTTTCATTATGGTTTCATAAATTAAAACTATTAATTTTAATAAATTAAAAACTAAATGTAATCTACAAATTAGATGATACACAGTAGAGGCTCGTGCACATTTAGTGGGGCGTGTAGTATAGACTCAACGAACATGAATTCATCACACTGCATTACAAAGCACAGCACTCCCAAACATTTTTCAATTTCCTCGTAAATATAGTCAAAATCTCAATTCTGAAAATCTTCTGCTTATATCCATAAGTATTGACTTTAATATTAGATTTTAAGTTATGCTGTTCACTCACTCACTCACTCACTCGTGTAACACATTCGTATATACGCGAATTTGTTCTTAAAAATATATACGAGGTTACCTTCTCTACAACTTGCCTATGATAAGTAGGTGTCGTATTCCATTTCACCCAAAAATTCTATATACTATATTTCGCCGGAGTAAAAAAAATTAGTATTTTAGAAAAAGGTCTGTGTGTCTGTGAACAGCATAACTCAAAAACAAAAGGTAGGTTAAACACCAAATACATTGTTAGTTTTGTTCACCACCTTCCAAGAATGTGACACGAAAATTTGCAACAAAATCCCTCCACCCCAAAACTACCCTATAAATGGAATTTTTTTAAATTTCTTATTTTGTCAAAAATAGCTCTAAAGATTTCTATTAAAATACCATACATTTAAGACATTTGCGTGACAAATAAAATGTGTAGCTGTCTTAAATTTCTGGAAATAGCATATGGAATCTTTATTCTGAAATATTTTTGTATAATTTATAATCCGTAAGAAATGGAGAAAATCTTCCTATACAAAAAATGTAGATCTCGTTAATGCACAAAATGTATTGCTACGGCCGTAGACTCATTTAACGGATTCGAACTTTCCATACTTAAGGTTAAGGCAAACAGGGAACGCGGCTAATGAGCATACCAAACTACGAATTACATCTTGTAGCTGGACCGGGAGCGTTAAAGAAGATCCAAAAGAAGTTATTTCCATTTTAACACATTGTAATTTGAATAACAGAAGATTATTTACTTTGGGCTACATGGTGAATGGTGTTTACAGAACAATCATCAACCAAAAACTCATCTTCGCCGCGAAACAGGTGCCACGAGCACTTTACACTAAGATCTTAGCACTTCAATGGTTCACACGCTAAGAGATCGAGTCATGGTCTTTTAACATTACACATCCCCACCATTACTTCCTGCCAATGCATCACCAAAGTTATTCATACATTCTAGAAGTTACTAGAAAGATCCAATGCCGCTAGATTTGAGTAGATGCTTCCGGTCTAGGCCTGCCAACCCATTCCGGGAGGGTCAAACCAAGTCAGGCCTTCCATACTAAATCTCCATGTGCTCGCCACATTATGTCAAATACATTTTTTTTGTGGAGATGACTATTCCGAGTTGTTGGGGTGAGTACAAAATGCAGCACATTTTTTATAGGAGAACTCAAAAAGTGTATTTAAACAGCAAAGTAGATATGCAGTATGAAATTAATGTAAGAGTTCGATATGTTCATTCTCTTAATAGTGAATGCATATTAGAATCCGCTCTGTTTTTCCTCCCTGAGTATCTTAGGTATGATACAGCTATGCCATTTTGAAAAATCACTCTGTTACTTTGAGGTGTAGAAATGAATTCTCAGTGCAGGAAGCTTGCTGATAAAAAGCTTTACAATGAGTAGCTGGAGGGAGTTTTCTAGTGATATTAATTTGTCAGTTGACATCACCTAGACACGTTAGCTGCGCCCCCAAGGCTGCAGACTTAGCAACAATGCGTGCCTTTGATCAGCGTCATTCACTGTCAGGGATCGCTCAAGGCAACTGCCATATCCTACTGAGGTAGCAGTTCTCCATTAGCTTCTTCCACAAGCAGATCCATAACACAGGAAACATTCGGCGATGCTCGCATTGCAGCTTGCTATAATCTTTCCGACCTGAGAGTGGGTCCTCTCATAAACGCTACACATAATATCATTCCGCGCTTGACATCCTGCGAACGCAAAAACTGTCATCATTACCACTCAATTTTATATTAACCACGTGCTATCATTCACTGTTCCAGCACTGAGTGTTAACGAAATCGTATATGAAAACCCACCCAGATACCACTTTGTCCACCCATATGCGTACCCTGGGATCGAACCCGAGCCGCCTTGGTGGGAAGCGAGAAGTCTAACCACACTGCCATGGCGCCGCCCTATGTTTGATAAGGAAACTAAATGTACTAAATCAAGAGTGGATGAAGGAATATTATTAAACAGATTGTGATGGTTATATTTTTACTTCACAAGAATGTAGTTTAAGTAAATCGATGAAATTGTCTTTAGAATTCTTGCAAGTCATCTTCCGGATGCTTATGTAAGCAGGAGTTGGGTCGTATGATTTTTTTAGGGGAAATAATCACCTTCGGTTCATCACGTGTAGAAATTATCAGCTCATGCTTACGAAGTTTTAAAAAACTGAGGCTACAACTTGGGCAGCTCGAGCCGCAGCATTTAAAAGTTATGCTTTTTTCGGTCTGGGGTGGCCTTCGCCACGTGCTTAGCCGACTCCATGCCCGTCGTCCTTTAAACACATTCTGTTACACTTGCAATTGTTGCGCTGGTCCCGGAGACAACGTGAAAATGCAACATGGACTTCTTCCGTCTATCAGTAAACCCAAAAGCTGTCTAGTTCTTGCACTGTAGTTCAGTTTAGTTATTAGAAAGATTAAAACTCCTATTCGAATCAGAATTACACCTCTAACAGTGTCACCCTTCACCACCCCTACCATGCTAGCATATAGTTCCCGAGGTCACGGGTTCAACCCCGTCGGAAGGCGATGGATTTTTTTTCGTGCGTAAAAATGGCTTCCTTCGGAAGGAAAGTAAATGCCGGTGGTCCCGTGTCGTAGATAAACGGCACGTAAAAGGACCTCAAGCCTGATAAAGAGGCCTCTGAGAAAAATTACCGGTCTTTCACGCCCAATATAGAATGGAACATTAAGAACTAGGAATGGGACCTCGATACCATTGATACCTCGCTTATCGGTGGTATCGAAGTAACTCATACTTTGAGATACGCTTCGATACTTTTTCGATACTTTTACATTTTTAAGTTTTGCATTGTAAAAGTTGTTGCGTTTAACTTTATGTCAGATAAGGAAAGAAAGGAGTCGAGACTTCACGTTATTGACTCGCACATGTCCCCAAAGAGTTGCTGGACTATACTTCTTTATAGACCTTGACTGCGTTTCCTGTGAGTGAATCAATGCAATCTTTCATAGACCCTTGTATCTAAATGAAAGCATGCAAACAATGGGGGAAGGAGTAGAGGTAGTCATGTAATATGCAGCGTTAACTGAGTTGTGAATGAAGCTGATTTAGCTGACTCACTAAATCACGTTTCTGCAATAGCCTGGCTTGGTAACTCACTCTTAACGATTACATTTACCTACTCCGGTGACTAAAATATATGAATCCCAACAGAAATGAATCAGAACTTAAGACGTGAAATAATACAGCGCATGCAAATATTTGTTCCTTCCTTCTATCTGTTAGTTTGTGTTTATGAAGTAAACCTTGGGTCACGAGTGTATCTTATAGGTATACCGTACGATTAGTTTGCATAATATGGATAGAAAGTCCCCTTAAAAGAAAGCTTTCAGCACAAAATTTAGTTACATAGAAAGGGAAGTAAAGAAATGGTATTATTATTATTATTATTATTATTATTATTATTATTATTATTATTAACCTTGACTAACTGAAGGGATATATGAGTATAACCTTTTGGTATTATAATTGGAGAATATCAAACAGGAACAATTTCGGAATTAGAATACAATACAAAATTGGTTACATGCGTTCATACAGAAAAATGCTAATGAGAATATAATTCAGTAAACAAGATATCGCTTTTTACAGTTTTTTATAAGGTATCGAGTATCGGTGCTAAAAATTCAATATAGTATCGAGAAGTAGTAGTATCTATCGTTCCATCACTACCGAGTGCAATAGCAGTTAAAGAGCGTCCATCAATAAAACTCAATTTAGCTTAATTTTCACTACTTTCACCACCCTTCTAGCTCCTTGTAATCGATAACTCTCTCGTTGACATCCCTGAGCTACGTCCGCATCCTCATCCCATCTGATATGAACGCCGCAAAGTGACCTTCCTTCACATCTGGTGGCGCCGCCGCGTTAGAGGCGACATCACAATATGTTATTACTATTTACCGCAAAAAACACTTTATCTTAGGGGCTCATTATGTAACAAAACGTTATGCACCTTCCAGTTTGTCTAAAAGACTGTACGTTTATTCCTTTTTTTTAGGGTTTTTCACACTTCCCTTCTCGTTCGCTTTGCTCCTCGCATTGGAAACAGCATCCACAGACACACCATTTGCTTCCGAGTTTAATTTAATTACATACTCAACAGCAAGACTCAATCAAATATCGTAGTTGAATGCAATCAAAACTGTCGTTTCTTACCATTTAACGATTTTTGCACTTATGTGTTTAATATTATACTGCTCTGACCTGTAACGCACTCAAATATGATCGTGACATAAGCGTTACGGATTAGCACGACCGTTGTTTCGCTCCACAGTGTCTACTGCCTTAAAGGTCTAAAATTCCAATATTTCCAATACAAGATTTGGCAAAATTCCAGTACTACATTGAGTCATATTGCAGTAAAAATGCAGCAGTATTCAAATGCGTGTTGTGGCTAGTTTAACATCCTTACTGGTTTTATTTCTTTCTACAGCCATAATATGAAGCTGTGTTTATTGCCAGCTGCCATACCCGATCTTCCGCCCGTGGTTTTACAGATCTGGCATTATATTTAAATAAATTTACTCTCTATACACTTTATTTTTTCTTTCTCTACTACGTATAGTAAGGGAAGTATTGTATTCCACCCAAAATTTCGATACCGAGATTTCACCGGAAATACATGTTTTGAGACCCCCTTAATCTAAAAGAACATTTTTGGAAACATATCTATGTGTCTGTGAACAGCATAACTCAGAAATGAACAGTCGGATAAACACCAAACTTGGTATTTAGGTTCAGTATCTTCCAGAGATGCGACACGAAGGTTTTCAAGAAAATCCCCCATCCCAGATTACCCTTTACATGGAACATTTTCCGAAAATTTTAATTTTCTCAAAAATGGCTAACGATTTTGATTAAAATACCATATATTTAACATACTTTCATGACAAATAAAATGTATATCTTTAATTTTCTGGGAATGTCTCTTCATTGTGAACGACTTTTGCATAACTGGTAAAGCATAAGAGATAGACAAAATTTTACTGCACAAAAAACGTAGATCGCGTTAAAGTACACAATTTATGTCATATCGTTTTTGTTGTTGAGTGAACCATTTTCGAGATATTGCTTGTTATTCCCTTAAATTTTCCAATACCTATACTTTTTCTCAAATGGGAATTCGTTATTAATTTTTTTTTGTCCTGGTAATGCAAACAGAATGGAATGCTCCACATAGCAACCAGCTCTTAAAATACTTGACTATTGCTTAAAGCCTACCATATTCCCCTTGCATCTACAAGAAAATTAGCAATAAGATTAACATCTCGATATCTCGATTAACATGAAGCATATGGAGAATAAGCGTTTGTAAAAATAGTTTGTACAAGAGTAGAGAAAGTCCTGTGAGTGTAAGACATCAGATTTATAACACTGAATTCTCACTTTAATTCTCATAAAATTCCTATCCCATGCTATTCATAATAATAAACCAATAATTCAAATACTCAAAGAAAAGGGAATAAAATATCAGCATATTTTGTATTTCTAATCCTAGGCTCCCCGCAGCAATCTCCAAAATTCTGGAAATATTGTATAGTTTGTAAAGAAGTTTAGGTGTGAAAATTTATCCGAATTTTTTGGTCATTTGTACATAAGATAAACATTTGATTATATAAATTAAAAAAAGAAATCATGCTAAACATTTAACATTCAAAAAATACTCTTTGTTTATAGTGTTTTCATTTTCCTCGATCCACTCATTTTCTCCACTTTGCCACCGTTTGTAGCGGGGGATTGAGTTCCACGTTCTATCTCTCTTCCTTGAAGTTCTCTGCCGGGCTGCTTGTCGTAGAGCTGAGGATAAATTGCTATCCTAGTCTGATCCTTCTCAGGATTTTAAGTAGATGAAGGCAAATAATAAACTGGCTTTCCCTTAAACAGCTTAATATATCCAAATATACTGCCCGTTGAGGCGGCTAGCCATATACACGCATACAATCTTCCGCCTAAGTCACATGTGTTATATCCTGAGAGTAAAATCAAAGAGTGTGTAACTTGGGGCCTCATCCCCCCCTTTATACCTTCCTACTATGATTCGTCCCTTTAAATGTAACAGCTATAAAAATTGTTTATCTACTTAGCGTACTATGAAAATAAAATGTTCCAACTTTAACAGTCACGCTTCCCTCTGACTTCTTTGGTAAAATCCGCTGTTTCCGTCTCACTTTACAACTCTCGTTTCTCTTTCTGTTTTTTCAACTCCCTTATCTTCCTGAAATTGGTTCACTGTCTGTCTCAGTCTAATCTCGGACCTCTCTCTACTTTCTGTGACTTTGCCTAAACCTGTGTGCATTAGCGTGTTTGTGCCTGTGGACTTTACCTCTGTTGCTCTCTCACCTGCTAGTTACTAATTACATTGTTCCTTACAGGTTTGCTTGCACATTAATTACATTCTATGGTACAAGTTATTTTACAGTAAAGATATTCTCAATATTATTTTGTGTTACTAGTTATTGCTATTATTTCAATAATCATTCTATGGAATATGTCGCCTTACACGTCCTCCCACTTCACTGGTTCCACTCTTGTAGTAGCAGTAATATAGTTGAGGCAATAGAATATTGTTGTAATTCTGGTCTCAAGCTTTGAGAAAGGGAGTAACTGAAATGGAAACTGTAGATACACACACATACATATAATATATATACATACATACATATATACATACATACATACATACATACATACATACATACATAGAGATAGAGAGAGAAGTATTACCAAGTGTGACCTTGAGTGGACTGGCCAGAGCGAAACCACTGTGGCAGGATTTTCCAAGAACCAATCATCTGAAAATTCAATCTGAAATAAATAAATGAATGTTATATGGGTACTTCGTCTAATTTTTCCAGCATATAACCACTAATTTCAGTACATTCAGTACTTCCAGTATCAGAGGATACCCTGCCCCAGTAAATAACGCGGGAATACCGATGGTTGCGTGTCCATATAATAAATATAAGCCTAATTATTCAAGTTATATTTAAATGAAACGATTATTAAAATACTATGCTTATTTTCCGTCTTGACTATTTCAATTACAAAAAGTATGACAGTACATCTTAGATAGTAACGAACTATTTTTATTCGCTTGAAGGGTGTGCTGCGGCGAAGTTACGTGGCTTACACCAGGACCCTTTCTTGGGAGCCTGGATTGAGTATAGTCACAAGACACGAACACCAGTAATACACATGCCAGATCCCAATTACCGCCATTTCTTATGCTTTCTAAGAGACGGTCTTGTTGAACGCTTTTATTATTTATTTTGCTTTGGAGAGTTCTGGATCGTAGAATAGCCGTATATATTGTGTGGCCAACGGACTTCAAACTTCCCGTTTGTGGCTGTGAAGCTTTCAATACTGTGTTATAGCACCTAATACTCATTTATCTACATCTTATCGCTTCTAATTTTCAGTTGTTCATATATGACAAGACTAAAACTATAGAGAAAGAACTCCTATTGCGATATATGTACAGTCCAGTGCAAGGAATCGTGCCGGTATAATACGCAGTGGTTTATATTCGTAGGAAATACTAAACCGTCTCTGCCACGCCCAGCCACCACCCCTTACCTGCATTTAATGTTTGTCTTACTTCCCTTCTTCTTTCACTCCTGAGACTGAAACAGACCAGTGTTTATGGGTTAATGTTTGAGTGCCAGGGACTGGAGTGGAACATCGTTGTGAAGCATGCCTTCCAGCCCACAGCTTAAATGTTACTGTGCTCTTCCCTTTCGCCGCTTACCTAGGCCTCACCTTTGTTCACAGGTTAATGCCTGTGTGTCGGACTTGATTTGAAGCCAGGGTTGATGTGAAACACATAACAACATTAAATAAAGAGAAGTCTAATGTGTTACACTCACATGACTTTCTCTACTCTTGTACAAACTATTTTTACAAACTCTTATTCTCCATCTACTTCATGTTAATCGAGATGTTAATCTTATTGCTAATTTTCTTGTATATGCAAGAAGAATTGGTAGGCTTTAAGCGATAGTCAAATATTTTAGCAGCTGGTTGATATGTGGAGCATTCCATTCTCTTTGCATTACCAAGACCAAAAAAATTAATAACGAATTCCCATTTGAGAAAAAATGTAAGTATTGGAAACTTTAAGGGAATAACAAGCAATATCTCGAAAATGGTTCATTAAACAAAAAAAAATGTATATGACATAAATTGTATATTCTAACGCGATCTACTTTTTTGTGTGGTAAAATTTTGTCTATCTCTTATGGTTTACCAGTTATGCAAAAGTCGTTCACAATGATGAATACTTTTGGAGACAATCCCATAAAATTCAAGATATACAATTCATTTGCCATCAAAATGTCTTAAACTTATGGTATTTTATTCAAAATTGTTACAGCCATTTTTGAGAAAATTAAAATTTTCGAAAAATGTTCAATGTAAAGGGTATCTGGGGTGGATATTTTCTTGAAAACTCTTATATCGCATCTCTGGAAGATACTGAACCTAAATACCAAGTTTAATGTTTATCCGACTGTTCATTTCTGAGTTATGCTGTTCACACACACACACACACACACACACACACACATAGCCAGACACATGGACGTTTCCAAAAATTCTTTATATGCATTCAGTGCACCTCAAAACATGTATTTCCGGTGAAATCTCAGTATCGAATTTTTGGGTGCATGCAATACTTCCCCTACTTACTATACGTAGTAGAGAAAGTAAAAATTACAGGAAACCAGAAACGTCGGCACGTTTCAGTGCATTCGACTGTATCTATAAATGGGTAGATAAAATACAGTAGTGATAATAATACTAATAGCATATATCAGATTGCATTTATAATGTTCACTGGCATTTAACAGCTATAGGGATAGCAATGGATTCGCTCTCATTATCCATGGAAACATATGAAACTAGCGCTTTTAGCGAATGGAAAAACAACGGAACGAAGCAGGTGTTCTGGATGATGCATTTCTTATACAGATAGAATAAGGTAACTGAATATACTGCCAAACAACACAAAGAAAATCCGTGGTGCATTGAGCCTCTAAAATTGAATACCGAAAGCTCATCTCGGGGGAAATTAACTTCGACTGTCCAATCTCCTGTATCTGTTAAAGCTGAATTTATGGTATCCACTAACTGGCTTCAGCTATTGTTGCGTACTTCATTGTCGATGATCATCCACAAATGGCGTTGGTTTGAAGCACGATAAACACTGATCTGATCTATTACCAGAAAGCAGTATACCATCTTGCAACGCTAGGGCAACATATCGGAGAATCATAAATGATCAATTGAAGACTTTAAAACAAATATTTAACGATGGTAGTCATTTGGATAAAAAATTCTACTCTTTCACAACTTTCTCTACGACGTACCTAGTAGGTAGGGAAGGTATTGCATTCCACCCAAAATTTGGATATCGAGATTTCACCGGAAATATATGTTTTGAGTCCCCATTAATATAAAGAATTTCTAGAAAAATGCGCATATCTGTGAGTGTGTGCGCCTGTGAATAGCTAAGATAAAAAGCGAAAAATCGGGTAAATACCAAACGTATTAAGTTGATTGACTTCCAAAGATGAGGCACGAAGATATTCAAGAAAATTTCCCACCCCCAAATACCCTTTACATGGAACATTTTTTCTAAAAAATACCTCTAATGCTTTTGATTAAAATACCGTATATTAAATATATTTACATGACAAATAAAATGTATATCTTTAATTTTCTGGAAATAGCCTGTGACGTCCTCTTCATTCGGAAGCAATTTTGTATAATCTTGTATAACTGGCAAACGTTAAGCGATAGATGAAAACCTACTACAAAAATGTATATGTGTTTTTGTAGCACAAGGCATTTCCGACATTATTGGTTATTCTTTTATGTCCTGTCGACATTCAGTTTGTTGGGATTACATGGAAGGAGTATACAAGGTCAGAAGTAAAATTGAATTAAATTGAGTTTTATTTATGGACGCTCTTTAACTGCTGTGGTCATTACCGTCCCATTCCATATTGGGCGTGAAAGTCCAGTAATTTTGCTCAGAGGCTTGAGGTTCTTTTACGTGCCGTACATCTACGACACGGGACCACCGGCTTTACTTTCCTTCCGAAGGAAGCCATGCTAAGGATTTTTACGCCCAAAAAGTCCATCGCCCTCAGCCGGGTTTGAAACCGCGATCTCGGAAACTAGACGCTAGCATGATAACCACTACACCACGGAGGACATACAGGGCCAGCGTATAGCATCCAGTTTTTAAACATTTTGGCTTCCGCTGTTTCGTTTGCATTCATAACGAAACGTGTAATGTAGTTCTTCTACAACGGTTTATCTCGGTTAAAATGAAGTAGAAAGAGAAATATGATTACTAAGATAAGTTTTATAACCATTAATAAATGATACAGACTAGAGGTCACGTGGATATAACATATCAGAATATACACTACATGATCAAATGTATCCGGACATCTGGCTGAAAATAACGCACAAGTTCCTGGCGCCCTCCATCGGTAATGCTGGAAGTCAATATGGTGTTGGCCCAACGTTAGCCTTGATGACAGCGTTCACTCTCGCAGGCATACTTTCAATCAGGTGCTGGAAGGTTTCTTGGGGAATGCCAGCCCATTCTTCACGGAGTGCGGAACTGAGTAGAGGTATCGAGGTAGGTCCATGAGGCCTGCCACGAAGTCGGCGTTCCAAAACATCCCAAAGGTGTTCTATAGGGTTCAAGTCAGGACTCTGTGCAGGCCAGTCCATTACAGGGATGTTATTGTCGTGTAATCACTCCGCCACAGCCCGTGCAGTATGAACTGGTGCTCGATCGTGTTGAAAGATGCAATCGCCATCCCCGAATTGCTCTTCAACAGTGGGAAGCAAGAAGGTGCTTAAAATATCAATGTAGGTCTACGCTGTGATCGTGACACGCAAAACAACAAGGGGTGCAAGCCCCCTCCATGAAAAACACGACCACACCATAACACCACCACCTCCGAATTTCATTGTTGGCACTACACACGCTGGCAGATGACGTTCACCGGGCATTTGCCATATCCACACCCTGCCATCGGATCGCCACATTGTGTACCGTGATTCGTCACACTTTTGATCATATAGTATATATATATATATATATATATATATATCATTTCAAACATTTGACCTTTTATTCCTAAGTTTGGAACCAATAAAACAAGTGATGTTTGGGAAGGAAACGTCCCAGGTTACCTCCTTGGCATTTACCAATTATGAAGGCTGGGGACCTCCCGTCCACAAGACCAAGACTTAATAACTTCGACTACCCGTGCCCGTACAATTTACTTCACATTAGAACTTCAACTTCAATGTTATGCATTTTGAAGGCGTAAACTTATTTCCACTCTCTAAGTCTGACTGGAAATTCTCTGAAATGATTATTGGCATTTTTGATAATTTATGTCTAAAGCATTGTAACCAAAGGAGTCTCCAAGTCTGTGCCCATGCAGTGAACTCTTCCCCCCGTTTGTATAGGCTTTTGAACTTACCCTCCACGTGTGTAGTGCTTACACCCCTAGGACTTACAACCGTACCTGGAGTCGGATACCTGTAGAGGACCAGACGGACATTAGAATCCGGAACAGGGGATCGACCCGTAGCCGTAGCCAGATATGAGAGTGAGGGACGATGATGATGGTAACTGAATGGCCTCTTAAAGATGCCATGCACGGAGGCTCAAGAGCCCATTGCGAGAGGGAAGAAGATAATTTATTAAATGAAAGAAAACTTGATGCTGGAGAAAATGGCGGAATAAACGGAGGGGGAAACCGAAGAATCCGGAGAAAAGTCTGTCAGACGACGCTTCGTACACCACAAATCCCAGTGTCCCTGTGATTGAACTCGGGTCGCGTTGGTGGGAAGCGAGAGGTCTAACCACTCGGCCACGGCGCCGGCTTCTTGAAGTTGTAGGTCATAATCGAGACGTTTTGCTTGAGAAACGCCTATTGCCGTAATAATTCCTTGAAATATAGATTAAGATTGGGTTTTTATTCAGTTTTCGCCGTGGAAACGCACACCACAGACGCTGCGGAGGGTAGGAATGATTCTAATTAAAACAAAAATCAGCATAATCAGGCATCGAACCCAGAATTACTAGAATTAAAAGTCAGTATACTCACTGCTGACCATAGAAGTAGTCAAGCGTAGTTATGTGTGGCCTGAAGTGAAGCTCATGGCGCGTTAACTCGCCTTACATCGCCTTGGTTGCTTCTCCTCCCTAATAACTACTCGCACAACACTTCATTTTTAGTCTGGCTGAACTGAGCTCCTCCTTTCCTCCTCTTTTCTCTCCTTCTCTGTTCTCGCTCATTCAAGGCGGCTACACACGCAATTGCATGCTTGTCAACTCAATCCCAGCGTACAACTAGAATATAGAATAGATGTTTTAAAACTGTAACATGAGGTCTCAAAGGACTTTCTCTTCTCACTATCGTTTATTTTATACAGATTTCACAAATTATTCTTCATTTTAATCGTTATCTTAGCAGAAATGGTTGCATTAGCATTTCGTTGCGTGTATTTCCAGATTAAATAACGACATATGAGAAAACATGGATATTTTTCTTGATTTTAAGTGTCGGACACGCTTTCTTCGACGACGAAATGCTTTACTGCTTTCAATTTCAGGAAATTGCTAAATATAAATTCCAAAGACTAGCCTACTTTGCTAAATTTTAAGCTTTGAAAAAGTTCATCATCGTTAATTTTGAGCAAATAATTCGATTACTCAGTAATTCGTCATTATTTAAATTCAAACATTTCAAAGTAAATTATTAGTATAGCTAAATGAAACTTGGTATAAAAATATTTAAGATGTGATATATAATGCAAAGATTAGAAATTTTAGTACATAGTGCATTAAACATTTCGGCTTGAATAAACTTTTTTCGTCCACTGTGGCTGAATACTCGTGGCAGTGAAAGTAAAAACGTAATCCATTTTAAATTTCAGCGGAAAATCACGAAGGCAACAAAACTCTGGCAGAAGAGATAAAACTAAATAGAAAAAGAAAAACAAAGAAACGGAGCAAGGCAAACATGAACAAGGAATGATAAATGTGAAACGAGGAAGCAAGAAAAAAACAAGTAACACGTGATAAACAAAAATCGCTTTACTGAAGGTAGATGTAATAGATGCAGCACCCAGTGATGACGCAAATATAAATTGACAAGAGAATTCTGAATTCCTCCAATAAAACGTTGTATCTATGATAACAAACTGGGTATCTACCTTGTTTACAACAGAAACTTATGAAAACGAAACAACAGAGGAATCCATATCTCCACCGAGCGAGATGAAACCGCGGTAACGTGCAAGATTCGTATTCCGAGAATTTCGGGTTCGATTCCCGTCGAACTGGCTATTGTCATCGTGGTTTTCTTTTCTGTGGTTTCCTCAGATAGGTAGGCAAATACCGGTGTGATTCCCCTTGTACCACGAATTTCCTGTCCCTATTATTACCTATCATCTGTTTCAAGGGTGAAGCACCTGGCGTTTGGTGGGTCTGGTGGGGGCACCCTTCCTGAGAGCTTGTCTCGTTACCACAGGAACTCCCAGGGGCAAGGGGATTATGCAGTGCTAACCGGCTGCAGGATGTGTTCCATCAGGAATCGTTAGGGACCCCGTCCATGCTAGCGCACATCGTCGTCAGAATCTGGTCGCCCCTTTTCATCCCACCTTTCCAGGGGTCATTGAAGCAAAAATGTCCTACATTTCTGGTGCTGATCTCCAGTTCCTGGAGACCCATCTGTCTCCTACTTCTAATGTATCTTCACTAAATTTCAAAAGAGAAAATGTTAGATTTCACAAGTTGTATTTACTTAGTAATTAATATGTGCAATCAAAGATACATATCCTTAGGCTTGAAGATATAAGAAGTGCAGATATCAATGAGGTGGTCCGTTTTATTGGGACCTCTGGACTTGATTGAAAGCCCATTTTAACAGACAAAGAGTTCTAAGAGCCTACGTGAAGATTTCAAAAGAGGCCACCCTTTTCTTCATGATCATCATCAATAGGTACGTGACCTACTTTATCTTTCATAACAAACCTTCACAATAGTATACCTTTTTAATTGCTTAACGTTGCCTTAATCTTCTGGCCATATCGCGACGGATGACATGGATTCACTTGAATCGGATATACCAGACAGGTGGCCTTAGTTGCATATTGCCTTCATCTACCGTTTACTTTGTTGGTGCTGAATTCCGGCGGAATGTGGACTTTGGGATCGTGCAACTGTTGGTATTCTTTGTGTACACGTGATCATTGTGATACTGGACAGATGATCTTAGTTGCATAATCGCATTCTTTCAATATGTATATATATATATATATATATATATATAATCTTTTGTTCTAGATGGAACATTCGGTAATGAATAACTAATCCAGTATTTATCTGGCACTGAGCTAAACCACAAAAAACGCCCGTCAGATCTGGTCGGTACACAGGATTTGAACTCGGAACCACCCGAATGCGAGCCATAGACGCTACCGCCAAGGCCATCCCAAGCAGAATCGAAACGCTAATATTAATAACAACCGAATATCTGGTATTACGAGAACAGAAATAATACAAATGAACTACGCGGGAATAGTACATTATGCAACAAGACTATAATGGTAGCAATTAAGACGCGAGTATATTTGTGAATCGAGCAGTAGCGAGTTTCAAATTTTGAGTGTTTGTAAAAAGGTCATGCGAGCGCCATGAGGAATTAATCATGTGAAAATACATAATGAAAAGTAAAACCTAATCAAACAAAGTCGAGTTATTAAACATGTGCAAGGTAATTACACATACACTACAAGATCAAAAGTATCCGGACACCAGGCTGAAAATGACGTACAAGTTCGTGGCGCCCTCCATCGGTAATGCTGGAAGTCAATATGGTTTTGGCCCACCCTTACTCTTGATGACAGCATTCACTCAGGCAGGCATACTTTCAATCAGGTGCTGGAAGGTTTCTTGGTGAATGCCCGCCCATTCTTCACGGAGTGCGGAACTGAGGAGAGGTATCGATGTAGGTCGGTGAGGCCTGGCACGAAGTCGGCGTTCCAGAACATCCCAAAGGTGTTCTATAGGATTCAAGTCAGTACTCTGTGCAGGCCAGTCCACTACAGGGATGTTTGTTACTGTCGTGTAACCACTCCGCCACAGCCCGTGCAGCATGAACAGGTGTTCGATCGTGTTGAAAGATACAATTGCCATCCCCAAATTGCTCTTCAACAGTGGGAAGCAAGAAGGTGCTTAAAATATCAATGTAGGTCTACGCTGTGATCGTGCCACGCAAAACAACAAGGCGTGCAAGCTCCCTCCAGGAAAAACACGACCACACCATAATACCACCACCACCACCTCCGAATTTCACTGTTGGCACTACACACGCTGGCAGATGACGTTCACCGGGCATTCGCCATACCCACACCCTGCCATCGGATCGCCATATTGTGTACCGTGATTCGTCACTCTACACAACGTTTTGCCACTGTTTAATCGTGTAATGCTGACGCTCCTTACATCAAGCGAGGCGTCGTTCGGCATTTTCCTGCGTGATGTGTGGCTTATGAGCAGCCGCTCGACCATGGTATCCAAGGTTTCTCACCTCACGCCTAACTGTCATAGTACTTGGAGTGGATTCTGATGCAGTCTGGAATTCCTGTGTGATGGTCTGGATAGATGTCTGCCTATTACTCTTTATGGCCCTCTTCATTTGTCGGCGGTCTCTGTCAGTCAGCAGACGAGGTCGGCCTGTACACCTTTGTGCTGTACATGTCCCTTCACGTTTCCACTTCACTATCACACCAGAAACAGTGAACCTAGGGATGTTTAGGAGTATGGAAATCTCGCGTACAAACTTCTGACACAAGTGACACCCAATCACCGAAGTCCATTCTGCTGTTTCAGGATGTGTAATAACTAGTGAGGTCACAGTTAATGAGTACCAGGCAGTAGGTGGCAGCACAATACACTTAAGATGAAAAAGGTATGTTGTGGGGGTGTCCGGATACTTTTGATCACATACTGTATGATTGGACTTCAAACCAAAGTTGATCACAATATAGATTATCGCGCTAAAACTTTTAGCTCCGTGCACTGTATTAGAAGTTCTACTTTTAGGCTTTGCTGTCTAAAAAAAATAATTTCTATTAACTCCTATTTCTATTAACATCACCGAGATCGTCCTCCGTGGTGTAGTAGATACCATGCTGGCCTCTTGTTCCCGAGGTCGCGGGTTCAAACCCGGTGGAGGGCGATGGATTTATTCGGGCGTAAATATCCTTAGCATGGCTTTCTTCGGAAGGGAAGTACAGCCGGTGGTCCCGTGTCGTAGATTTACGGCACGTAAAATAACCTCAAGCCTGATAAAGAGGCCTCTGATCAAAATTTCCTATCTTTTACGCCCAATATAGAATGGGACGCTAAAGACCATAATAGTTAAAGAGCGTCCATAAATAAAACTCAATTTTATTTTCATATAACTATAGGCTTAAGAAAAGACAAAATGTTGCATCAAGCAAACCTTCTGGAGCAGGAGTAGAAGTACACAGACGGAGGGATCACCACAAGTAGGCCACAGGGCCTAACGCGATCCCTGGGAGGAAGAGATGAAGGAGAACCCCAAAGGGCAATCAGATCTGGACGACGGTGTGCGCTAACAAGGACGGGAACCCTCAAGATTCCCGATGGAGCATAACCATACGCCGGCTAACCACGCCTTAGCTGCGTGTCCACTGCGGGTCTGTTGGTCCGAGACACGCGCCCAGGAAAGGGACTCCAGCAGACTCCAGGGAGGAGTCTTTCCCATACGGCGTCCTGCCACTACACACCGAATAACGTAGCGTGGTTCTTCAACCCTGAATCGGATACACATTGTAGAAGAGGAACCATCCCGGCATTCGCCTACTGACATGGGGAAGCGACGAAAAGACCCTTGGTCAGAATGGCCAGCCCGACAGGAATCGAACCCGGGTCCTCTCGAATGCGAGCCTCACACGTCACCCTAGAGCCACCTCGCTCAATAAACCCTCAGGAAGAATAACGTTTACTTTTGAAAAAACAAAAACAATTATATGCAGGTGTTTGACCAAATCTTAAAGCTGCCATTTTGTTTTGAATCTCCCACAATTGGAAACAAATGATGTACAACGCATGATTATCGGATGTCTATGGTAATTGCTCTGTAATCAAGCGGTATTGGTTGATTTAAACGCTATTGGTCCATATCATGCTAATGGGAATAGTCAGTATAATTTGATTGTCGTTGGTCAATCGAGTAACAATGAGTTAATCGATTGGTCAAAAGGCATTGTGATGTAATTATCTTAAAATATCTGTGCTGGGCATGAAACTCTAAAAGGCATTGAGAGGTAGTTTGAGTTTTGCAAATTAATCTGTTTTGGGCTGCAGTGAACATCTGCGGATTCCATTTCCATAATTGTTTACTTTCCGAAGAAAAGAAATTCATTAATCGCCCTTTTTTCAAAACCCTCTTTTGACAGTTGGTAGCTGTTAAATTCATAAAGTTAGACTCATATTTAAAAGTATTTGCTTCGCTCTTAGTTTTATTTGTTCCTTTTTTCTTTCTTTTCAACACTTAAAATACTTACTATATACTGATGATGTCATGTTCTATGCTCAAATATCTCTGCCTGCTTTTAACTGGAATCATAGAAGCTTTACCATATATTCTTCAACATTTGCTTAATAAATTCCATATTAAGTATAAAACCCAGAATAATGTTTGTGTTTCAGTTATGTGACGAAATTTGAGCGTGCTTAAACATAATACGAAGCATTTGATTGGTTTTGGGGTAGAAGTTTTTAAAACTTATTTAGAGGATTTCGTAATCAGAAGGTATTAGCTAAGCTTTTCTTTGTTAGAGACATTATTGCATTTCACCCACAAATTCCCTGTCAACCTTTCAGTGGTGTACTGTAGCCCATCCTCAAAAGATATTAAGTTGTCTCATAAGTAATGATGTCGGTTTTTAAGTTCGTTGTTTTCTAACATAGAATTGGTTTTCTTTGGTTCGCCAATGCCATTTACAGGATACCATGGTTAGTATTGCGTATATTGCGGGAATGTGTCAGTCGTCAGCTGTTAATACACAACCGCAAAATTGAGGCAGTATTTTTAACACTTAAATGATTTAAGTCAAATTGTATAATATAAAATATAACAACAGCCCGTCTTAAAGCAATATGTGTATGTAACAATATATAAAATGCATGTAACAATCATTGTATTAATGTTTATATTATTATTACATGTTCAATAATGTCATGTGAATGTATTACGTAATTTAATAATGTCGGAGCTGTGAGAATAATGGTTAAAAGTTGCTAACAATAAGGTAACCTTGAAGCAATAATGAATTTGAAAGTTTAATAATGCTATTGCTAATTCTTGGAGCAACAATGATGTAATTTTTGAAACAGTTTATATAATAGCCAATCAACAACCAGAAAAAATCTTAAGTTAAATGAAATTATACTATTGGAGTAGGAATAGCCAATCAGAAACTGAAATAGAGCAAATTGTACAAATTCAGAAGTCAGTTGCTAGCAGACAGCGTTCCTAACTGGACGCGAGACGCGTCCTTGAGAAGTTTAATACGTATTCAGTGTGAGACAAAAGTAGTTTACGTGTTAAAAAGTGCAAGTAATTAATAAATAATCTCACAGCTCTCTATATCAGTGAAGTGTTATTTAAATCGTCTCAAGGATTAATAAATGGAGTGAAGTAAAAATTATAATCTGTGTAAGTCTACATTCTTCAGCTGCACTACACCCTGTTAAGAAATTCATGTCTCTAACAATAATACTGACGCAGCGGAGGCTAACATAAATATATAATATTTAAATAAACAGTAAAATTACAAAGTTAATATTTTTAAACTTGGGGCGAAGGTTACCGGGTACCATACGTGCGGTTGCAACTACTTCAAGTTTGGCTCCCCAACTTGAAGTTCGACTCCTCCTAAAATCACCCTTCCTCAAAATGGAAATTACAAAGTTTGAGATTAGTTACTGTAAATCAGATTATAAAGCTGCTGCCGCGGCTCGAAAAATATGTGAAGTGGAAGGATAAGGTGACGTTATTGGGCGAGTGGTACAATCATGGTTCCAACGTTTCAACACTGGAGAAGAAATACTAAAGATTTAACACATTCTGGAGATCCTAAATTAGGATACTGAGAATACAGCCAGAGTTTTGGAAGAAAATCTGCAAAAAATGTACCTGTAGACTGTCAGAAGAAGTTGGTCCATCAAAAAATGGACTAGATTGAGAAACTTGAAGAGCTGTACCTCATGAATTAACACCTCAACAGGCCCAAGTAGAGTGGTTATCTGTCGTCAGCTTATTAGTAATCTCGTGGATGACAGATTTATCAGGAAAATTGTCACAGGTGATTAAAATGGGTCTATTACCGCAACCCTGACGCCTTGAAACAGTGGCTCAGTCCCCGTCAGCCTGCCAAAATCATCGTTAAAAAAATCAGTTCGGCCCCAAAGTAATGCTGAGTGTCTAGTGCAACCTTGAAGGAGTGATCCATTGGGAGTTTGTTCCAAACGGGCGTGCAATCCATGCGTAAACGGATCTTTACTCTCAACAACTGCAACTAGTTCATGAAATTTTGAGACGGAGATACCCAGCATTAGTTAACCGAACCGGGTTCTCTTGTAGCAGGACATTGCAACACCCCATACTGCAAGAACAACCATGACAAAATTCAGGAATTGGAAGGAGTCGAACTGCTACCCACCCAGCATACAGCCCTTATTTTGCGCCTTAAGATTAACATCTATTTCGATTCATGGCACATTTCTTGTATGGAAGAAATGTCGAAATCATTGAAGCTGTGGAAGTGTGTCTCAACGAATTCTTCGCATCAAAAACCAGAAACTGGTTCCGTCGCGGGATAATAAACCTCGCTGAAAGATGGCTAAGGTCTATAGAATCTGACGGTCTCTGCTTTAAAGAATAGTTTAATTTCTTGTCAGAAAACGTTTCAAATAGGTTTGTACTTAAAAACCCACATTACTTATGAGACACTATCCTTATTTATGTATGTAGGTGAAAGGCGGAATTATATAATAGAGGTCCTACAAAACATAACGGCTAGATGCAAGTTGGAGCACGTATATAAGGTTACAATGCACCTCCTTTCGTCAAGTTATGTAAATCACTTGACGAGGGTGTTTTTGGAATCCTCTAACTTTCTAGGTGGCTGGGTTAACTTGGAATCGTACTGGGTCTAAGAGGCTAAGGAAACTCCGAGATTAATAGGGGAATATAAATCGTTTAAAGCGTAAACTGGCATGAGTAACAATTATTCAACAACCATATAAATACAATTTGTAACAATTTAAACATATAAAATTAAGATGTGTATAATATACATAAATTACTTATCTGTGATCTGCGCAGCCAACTATTTGAAAATAAATACTAAAATGAGCTGTGAGCTATATACAAATGAGATTTCAGTGACATTAATTTAGAAAAGTCGTGCTCATATTCCTTGCGTTTCGTAATAAATTGAGCTAGGCAAGAGATAAAACAAATGTTTAAAAAGGAGCATTCAATACAAGAGATTCACACTTGAATACAAGCAAATACAATATATATCCATTAATTACTACTCAGGTATTAAACCAATAAAAAAGCTCAATTTATGGTAATTAGTACCATATATAATGCAATTCCCTGCTTCGTCAACTGGGTTCCTAGAACATAAGAAAAGTTGAATTCGCGGTGAGTTAACTAACCCATTAAACCTGTCGCGTTTTCCTCCTCCCCCTTGGTCAAGGCTTATACAACCAACTCAAGAACGGCCCAGTGCTCCGTGGTCAAGTTCAGCAATCCCTGGGCAGGCAGCAGAGACACTCTTAGGCCAGGGATCGAGTGAATAGCACCCAGACTCGTGATCTGGTTTTGTGACGGCGAGATTTGGCGTAAACCACCAGGAGTAACCTTTTAATTTTTGTAAATTATTTTCAACTGTTTGGTAAGCTGCAAAGTTTAACATTTTTACTGTTGGTGTTTCTAAATTCACATTTACGGGAGAAGCATTTATAATTTTCACTTCATTTAACATCGCATTGTATTATTTGCTGTTTCAGAAATATTCTCGATTTCTAGGGCTACTTAAATTGCAAAAGGGTGAAAGAGTATATTACGTTGTCGTCTCCGAGCATATTATTTGTAAATTATAAAACATTTAAAATGTTAAAGCAAGCTGATGATGGAATTGTTAACAAATGCAAAACTTTATAATAAATTGTTAACATATGTGGCGGTGATTCTTTTCAATTCCAAGCTCCTACGCAATAGCCTTTCCACAATATTTAACACCTCTTGGTATGGGAAAAGCCAGTGTTAATACAGCTCAATAAAAGTTGCACGACATCTGAAAGAGTTGAAAGAATCACATATTATTCTTCCATGTTAAATCAGACTTTAGCATTTTGAATGGCAAATGATATACTAATGAGAAATGCCCAAAGTCTACCAAAGTTAAACACAAAGAAACGCATTAACAAATACAATCATGATCTAACATGGTCTCACCCGTGTCGACAACGTAAGCAACTGGCCAATACCAGAGGTGGTCACTCGTCGAAGGCTGGAATGAGTTTCTCAGTGTCGAAGATGAGGGCAGGCCAGCCGTGCCGGCGGGAGATAGATGGAGGATGTAACCTCCAGGTTGCAATGCCGTGGCATAGCCAACCTAATCTCCAGCCCAGCGTGCAAACTAAGTGGCGAGGCGTATATCCCATCACACCGTAATAGAATACTTTACTTATCACAATACTTGTGGAATTTGTAGTCATTACATTAACAGGATCATAACATGAAACGTGATATAATGGTTGAGGCAGTATTTTTAACACTTAAATAATTTCAGTCTAATTATATAATATATAAATTCAATAACAGCCCGCCTTGAAGCAATATGTGTATGTAACAATATATAAAAAGTGTATGTAACAGTCATTATATATCTTCATATTATTGTATACTATTGTATACATGTGTAATAATGTTATATGAATGTATTACGTAATTTAATAATGTAGGAGCTGTGAGAAATAGGTCAAAAGTTGCTAACAATGAGGTAACCTTGAGTCAATAATGAATTAGAAAGTTTAAATGTTACTTGTGATTCTTGGAAGCAATAATGTAAATTTAGTGACAGTTTATAAAAAATAGCCAATCAGAAACTGAAAAGGAGAAACATTTACAAATTCAGAAGTCAGTTGCCTGTAAACAGTGTTCCTAACAGGACGCGAGACACGTCCTTGAGAATTATAATACGTATTCGTGTGAGACGAAAATAGTTTGTGTTAAAAAGTGTAATTAATTAACAAAAAGAATCCCACAGCTCTCTATATCAGTGAAGTGTTATTTAAATTGTGTCAAGGAATAATAAATGTAGTGAAGTAAAATTATAATTTGTGTAAGCCTACATTCTTCTGTCGAAACACAACCCTGCCAAGACATCCATGTCTCTAAAATAATACTGACGCAGCCGAGGCAAACATAAATATATAATATTTAAAGAAAAAGTCAAATTACAAAGCTAATATTTTTTAAGCTTGGGGCGAAGGATACCGGAAACTGTTTCCATATGTGCGGTTGCAAATAAGCTTGAAGTTCGGCTCCCAACAGTTGAAATATAATACAACTCCTTCAATACAACCTACCTAAAATTGACGCACAAAGCGAATTGCAAACAAGTTAAAAGAAAACCCGTTCTGCAAATTGGCTCCCAAAACGTGGGGCTAATAAATATCCATCTTCTTCATGGTTAACTTTGTGACTTGGGCTCATTACACTGTAAATAAGGTAAATAGCTCGCAACGGAATTGAACAATTAATTTTGGGTAGACGTATTACCAGCGTATCATGCTCAATATTACCCATACTCATAATAACCATTATCAGAATGCTCTATCCAGAACTCTCGGCTAACACAAAATAATTTATCAAACCAACACAGTAAGGGTTGAACGAATAACAGGTCAATTACTGTTAAATTTACATTGCCTAGAAAAACCAACACGAAAAACTACGGCATCACTCTTACCCAGGTTAGAAACCTGCAGCTACTGACGGCCCACCGCTACTGAGGAAAGGCTGTAAACTACACTCGTGTAAAGCCCAGAAGTCTCTCCATTGAACCTCTCTCTTTAGGGGGCAGTCAATACAAGCGCCCTCATTGGGAACTGCTACAGAGCTCACTAGCGCCCGACGGCATCAACATAAATAATTATAAGCGTGCGATCATTGAAAATGATAACTTGTGCCGAACAATATAATTGCCACAATCGAAGTACATGTTTTGAGTTTATTGAATCAAAAAAAAAACATTTTTAGGGAAATGCCCGTGCGTGTGTCTGCGTCTGCGTGTGCGTGCGCGTGCGTGTGTGAGAAGTACTCAAACATGAAATGACTGAGATATATCGAACTTCATATTTGAGTTCATTATCTTATAAATATACGACACGAAGATTTACAAGAAAATCGCGCACCCCAGACGACACTTTACATGAAAAAGTGTTCCTTATTTTGATTTTCTCTGAAATGACTCTAAAGGTTTTGACTAAAGTGTGATATATTTACGATATTTATATTACAAATAAAATGTTTACCTATATTGAATTTTGTGTGAATATACTGTGAAGTATTCTTCATTCGGAGGTACTTTGGTATAATTTTATATAGCTGATAAACAGTATGAAATAGGTAACAAATTATTACAAAAATCTGATGTGTTACACTCACATGACTTTCTCTACTCTTGTACAAACTATTTTTACAAACGCTTATTCTCCATATGCTTCATGTTAATCGAGATATCGAGATGTTATTCTTATTGCTAATTTTCTTGTAGATTCTTTAAGTGATAGTCAAATATTTTAAGAGCTGGTTGCTATGTGGTGCATTCCATTCTCTTTGTATTACCAGGACAAAAAAAATGAATAACGAATTCCCATTTGAGAATATAAGTATTGAAAAATTTAAGGAAATAACAAGCAATATCTCATAAATGGTTCACTCAACAAAAAAAATGTATATGACATAAATTGTGTATTTTAACGCGACCTACATTTTTTGTGCAGTAAAATTTTGTCTATCTCTTATGGTTTACCAGTTATGCAAAAGTCGTTGACAATGAAGAATACTTTTGGAGACATTCCCAGAAAATTCAAGATATACATTTTATATTTGTCATAAAAATATCTTAAACATATGATATTTTAATCAAAATCGTTAGTCATGTTTGAGAAAATTAAAATTTTCGAAAAATGTTCCATGTAAAGGGTAATCTGGGGTGGGGGGATTTTCATGAAAACCTTCGTGTCCCATCTCTGGAAGATACTGAACCTAAATAACAAATTTGGTGTTTATCCGACTGGTCGTTTCTGAGTTATGTTGTTCACACACACACACACACACACACACACACACACACAGACACAGACACACACACATGGACATGCTTCCAATAATGCTTTTTTACTTTCTCTACTACGTATAGTAAGTAGGGGAAGTATTGTATTCCACCCAAAAATTTGATACCGAGATTTCACAGGAAATACATGTTTTGAGACCCCCTGAATCCAAAAAAAGCATTTTTAGAAACATGTCTGTGTGCGTGTGTGTGTGTGTGTGTGTCATAGGAAGAGTATGGAGCTTCAAGGCCAACATATAGCGACCCGCTTTTAAATATATATGAGTTTCGTTCCAGTCCCTTGTAACTCCCTTGTATCCAAAACGAAATCGGTAATGAAATATTTTTGTAAATGTTTACCTCGATTAATATGAAGTAGACAGAAACGTAAGCGTTTGTAACAGAAATAAGCTTTGTAGGAGATATTGCTTAGATGTAACACATATTTTTCTCTGTCTTTCTTAGGGTAATATTTTATTTGCAAATCTATGCCAGTTAGACTAAACTAAACTTATACAAACTGCACAGAAATCTTCTTCCTATCATTTTAAGAAAAGGGGGGTATTTGGCGCTTTTTATTAGAGTTTCGTAAACCATGGATTTACAGAAGTCGAAAGTGTGCAGATCACAGCTAAATTGCACGCTTAGGTTAATATTACCTAAATATATAAGAAAAAGCTAACTGCTTCGAGACAAGGACATTTGAAAATTGTTATTCTAAGAAACGAAGTCTAGATACTTTCTCTGCTGTAATTCAGGAAATGTGTATATGATAATGTAACTAAAGCGGTATCTAAGACCGGTAACGCATAACTAAATTGCAGAATCGAATCGGGTAACAATATCTGTGTTGTGCCTCTAGGATATATGATAGGATGGGACTAGTTAACGGAGGACACCTAGCAACTCGATCCCAATGGATCTTTCGTGCTTACACCCCCGGAAGAAACGGATGAAGTGAGGGAACCGCAGAAGACGTTTGGGTTGCAGAGCGAGCCGGCGCAAGTCTCGAACAGTTCCAGGCTTGACCACCCGGCCACGGGAGGGTCGCCCGGAGACATCCACCTAGTGCGTCATCTGCACGACACCGAAATGAGAGGAAATGGGGGGAGAGACGAAATCTGTGTTAGAATACACCACTCATTCGCCTTTGTCAACCAGGAAAACCCACGGTTAGAATGGGTGGCCACCGGGAACAGAACCCTGGACCTCTCGAATGCGAGCCTCACAAGTTACCGCGGAGCCATCTCGCTCGGTTATACGATATAACTGAAGACTGCGCTGATTCGCTTCCGAAACAATCCAAAACAGCTGGTTTGCTAGCTAAGCAACAATCGCCGTTCAATTTAGAACCTCGCTCCAGCTCGCAATATGTTATAACCTCTAAGCAGATTCATTTTGGCAAAGGTGCCCTTATACTTTTAAAATAATTTTCACTAATCCATTTGTATTCTTGCGTTTCTACATTCTTCTATTTTAATTTGAAATATTCAATACTGGATGTTTCCTTATGTACATATGTTGGTAAACGTTTTCCGTGACCTCTTCCACTTATACTTCTCATCAACCCATTTACTCCTCCTCTGCCATAGTAAATTTATCGGGAATCTACGATAGTCTTTTCACATTTCAAATCGTATTTCTCTACATTTGCACAATTTCGAAGTAGACTATAAATATACGGTTTCAAGTATTTCGCGGTCTCTTTCCTAGACTTCCTTATATCATCTATTTATTTAAGACATTAACTCTAATAGTCATTATAAAACTTGACAACGTTCATGAGACAACGAGTATAATCACTGTACAAAGATGAAATGCTGCCAGCGTGAGCGTTTCCCGAAGACGCCGCCTTAAATGAGGTCTTATAGTGCCATTAAAACTCTTCCTACTTTCTAAAATATGTAATTATCTGGCATCAGAGCAGCAGGCATACCAACATGTCTGTGCAGTGATGTGAGAAAACTAAATTACACTACTGGTGTATCGAGAAAAGAGAACTGTTTGTTTTTAAAAACAATTATGTAATTTAGTTTAATTTCAGAAAACCATTCGGGTTCTTTTTAAAACATAATTAACATTTTGAGCATAAAATATTATTGTTCTTTCGCGTTTTATTAAGTAATGTCTATATTTTAGTAATGTTTATTAAACTCATTGGTTAATGTTTTGTAACGTCTTTTTGTGTTTTTAATTATAAAATATTTATTTTCTTATACTCCATGAAATATTCGTGATATTTATTATCTTAGCTTTCTTTTTCATTATTGATAAATTCTATATATTCTGTCTCCCCCTTTCTACTAACAGCGTACTCGATTTGGTTTTTATATTATATATTATATACAACTATTTAAGTTGAGACTGTACAATATCTTCAAAATTAAGCGTTGTAGAAAGAAATGTGTTGAATAAAAGTTGCTTGATATTATGGGGAAAAGTAAAAATGCCATTAGTCGTGTTTTGTTTGGAGGACGTTGTAATGGTCATTTTAGAGTCAATTTAATTTTTTAAATGGCAACCTGCCTTTTTACTTTCTCTACTACGTATAGTAAGTAGGGGAAGTATTGTATTCCACTCAAAAATTCGATACCGAGATTTCACCGGAAATATATGTTTTGAGACCCCCTGAATTCAAAAAAAGCATTTTTGCAAACATGTCCGTGTGTGTGTGTGTGTGTCTGTGAACAGCATAACTCAGAAACGAACAGTCGGATAAACACCAAACTTGGTATTTAGGTTCAGTATCTTCCAGGGATGCGACACGAAGGTTTTCAAGAAAATTCCCCCACCCCAGACTACCCTTTACATGGAACATTTTTCTCAAAAACGGCACTAACGACTTTTATTAAAGTATCATATGTTTAAGATATTATCAGGACAAATGAAATGTATATCTCGAATTTTCTGGGAATGTCTCCAAAAGTGTTTTTCATTGTGAACGAATTTTGCATAACTGGTAAACCATAAGAGATAGACAAAATTTTACTACACAAAACATGTGGATCGTCTTAAAATACACAATTTATGTTATATAAATTTTTGTTGTTGAGTGAACCATTTTCGAAATATTGCTTGTTATTACCTTAAATATTCCAATACTTATACTTTTTCTCAAATTCGTTGTTCATTTTTTTTTGTCCTGGTAATACAAATAGAATGGAATACTCCGCATAGCAACCAGCGCTTAAACGCTTAAAGCCTAGCAATTCCCCTTGCATCTACAAGAAAATTAGCAATAAGATTAACATCTCGATATCTCGATTAACATGAAGCATATGGAGAATAAACGTTTGTAAAAATAGGTTGTACAAGAGTAGAGAAAGTCATGTGAGTATAACACATCAGATTTTTTATGTCGTTTCCTCACTCCTTAAAGCCTAAACAACATTTGTATAAAACACTATGCAGTTGTTTTTATACAAACGTAAATATCAACGAAAATTCTGAATGGCTGTGTACGAAGAGCGCAATGAATCGTTCACTATCCACGGATGAACATTTGAGGGTCAAGTGCGTTTCTAATTGGGAACCAACATTTGTTATTTTGTTTCCTTTTTCCTCATCACAAAATAAACAGATTTTTATAAACCATTTTCTATTGAGAAAACAACATACAAAATGTACGTTCTCGTTTAAAGAAAAAATAAATTGACCCTAGAATGACCATCACAACACCTTGCAAACAAAACACGACTAATCTTGTTTACCTTACCCTATAATATGAAGCAACTTTTATCCAAGACATTTCTTTCTACAACGCTTAGTTTTAGAGATATTTTACAGTCTCAACTTAAATGGTCTACCGTGTATGTGTGTGTGTGTGTACTTTAGCATGTAATACATGCGTATCATTTACAGAATCATTAATGTATTAAAAAGAAAGGTTCTAAAGGCCATAATTCTTCCATAAATTTTAGTAATAAACATAATTTGAATTTGGAATGTAAATAATTGAGGGTAAACTTATATTTGTACGTATTCTTTACGCTTTGGAAAAGGTAAATGCTGACAAATGCTGCTCACATGCTCCCCTCCAGCGAAAACCGGGGAAAGCTGGACCAGCAAGGGAGAATTGAGAGGCCGCTATCGGGTCCGAGAAGAGGTTCCAATACGTAAGCCATCTGCACCATATGTCCGCAGTCGTCTGAATACAGCCCCAGAGCCAATCTCTAACGTGAAAGAGGAAGGTGAAATGAGAGGGAATGAGGAAAGTGAAATTTGAGGGGCAATGAGAATTCTTAGCATTCGCCTAGTGACCCGGAGAAACGCCCGAGAAAACCCCTGGGTCAGGAAGGTGGGCCCACGACCGCCTAAATGCGAGCCATAGACGTTACCGCAGAGCACCGTTTGCTTCTACCGTGACCCCTGGGAGGGAGGTATGAGAGGAGAGATCCGAAGGGCGACCAGATTAGGATGACGACGGTTGCGAGTATGGACGGTGACCTAAGTTTCCAGATCGAACGCATTCAACGCAGCCTGGGCCCACCCACAAGCCTTCCAACCACCTGTGAGATCCACTAAGAGGCGGATCCAAACTGAGGAGTACCACAACGACGCCAGATAAGAAACCACTACATAGCGTACATCCACCATCCAGCCGCAATCCGCCGAACACCGTCGCCTGTTTCTACAACCCTGAGACAGATGACAAGGAAGGTTTTGGGTGTAGGAAAGTTTTGGTAGAAAAGGAACCACCTCAGCATTCGCCTGCCGACCCAGGAAAACCACAAAATACCATTGAGTCAAAGTGGACGGTCGCCGGAGATCGAATCCGGTACCTCCCGAATGGAAGTCGCACACGTTACCGCAGCGTCACCTCACTCGGTTTTCATAGTGGTAGTTAAATTTCAGTTACGTATAGTGAAAGCAGAACGTATTCGTTTCCATTATGAAAACTTCTAGCAGCCAAACTAACACAGGGAAAGCTCTCCTATTTTAATATCCAGAAAGAAGGAACGGTGTTCTAGTTTACATGTTATGGTGCATTTAATTATTTTTAATTTTATTAACTTTATTTTTCAACTTCTTTGTGTACGGTGTTTACAAATTATTTCACACACATTCAGTAGAGAAAATATGTGGCATATTATTTAAATTTAAGCTGCAAAGAGTTTTGTTCTGTTAGTGGAAGAAATGTATTTGGAATTATCTACTTTTGAGTTTCTGTAGCACATACATAGTGGGTAGAGAAGGTATTGCATTCTACCCAAAAATTTCATATCGATATTTCACCGGAAATGCATGCTTTGAGGCCCTCCGAATAAAAAAGGCATTTTAGACCAATATCTCTGTGTGTGTGTGTGTGTGTGTGTGTGTGTGTGTGTGTGTGTGTGTGTTTGTGTATGTGTGTGTATATCTCAAAAATTAAATGTCAGATAAGTAACAAATTTGGGATTTAATTTCGGTACCTACCTTCCAAAAATGCGACGCAAAAATTTTAAAGAAAACCCCCCTCTCCAAACTACCCTTTACCTGGAAGATTTTTCGAAGATTTTGATTTTCAGAAAAATGGCTCCAACGATCTGGAAAGAAATTAGAACAAGAGTGGAGGATATTGTAAAACAAGAAATTATAAGTAGTTTCAAAGAAAAAAGGTCATTAATAGATTATAAATAGTCTAAAACAGAATGGGGAAAAGAAAGATACATAGAAGTATGCCACAAAAAATCCCAGAATGGAGTATGCATGGGCGAGGACAGGTGTAATGAATTTAAGTGGTCTAAATGGGAGAAGAAGGGGAATGTACTAAATGTAATGGATTACATGACAATTAGTATATTCTGAGATGTGAATATACGGGTAAAGGAAGAGAGAATGTAATACTGGAGAAATGGAAACATTTACCAATAGAGCTAAAAGCTAGGTAAATGTTTAATACAAGATCAAATATGGAGAAAGAAGGAAAATATTTAGGAAAAATTAGGTTAAAGTGGTAATACGAGGCGTGAAGCAAATTTAAGAATATACAGAAAAAGGCAACAAGACAAAAAAAGTAAATAGTGGAAAATTATATTTCCCCATTATATATACAATAGAATTTTAATATTTATAAGGGGAAGAGAATTAATAAGCAACTCCAGTGTATTATAAACATTGTATAAATTGCATGTAAGTTCAATGTAGACAATAAATCATTCATTCGTTCAAATACCATATTTAAAAGCTATGCACATGGCAAATAAAATGCATATCTAGAATTTTCTGGGAATAGCCTGTAAGGACCTCCTCATTTGGAAGGACATTTATATAATCTTGTATAACTGGTGAACGTTAAGCGATAAGCGAAAACTTACATTACAGAAATGTAGATCTCTTTAAAATACACAATTTATTTCCAATATTTTTTTGTGGCATCAGCCATTTTCGAGATATCCCTTATTAATGCTTCGAATTGTTCAATACGTAATCATTCTTTTCAAGTCCTATCCACATTCAGCTGTTTCTCGCGACTGCATGGAAACAATGTGGAATTTTAGGTTAGCGTATAGAGTCCAGTTCTTAAACATTTGACTATCGCTGTTCTCTTTGTATCTATAACGAATTGTGTGATGCAGGTATTTCGGAAAGGTTTACCATGATTGAAATGAGGTGAATAGGAAAATAAACTTTCGTAGGAATAATTAGTATACCAACTTATAAACGATAGAGGTTAGAGTCATGTGAACGTAAACATGAGATTCTTTACGACTACGATATGAAGCGAGAATATTCCACCTTAATTGTAAACTACGCGGGCCATTTACTAACTGCCGTAACTATTTCTGTTACAGCAAAACAATGTAACACTGTGCATTCCTTCATGATCTTCAGGAGTTGACAAGATTGCAATTTGTTCCTCGTGCAGCACAAATTGGATGAAATAGTTGTGGAAACTTAATGTTGTAAACTGTTCAGCAAGAGATTACCTACATACGTCTGTGTTACAAGGTGTGCTACAATTGTGAGCCTCCACTATGTTCAGCTTTGTTGTTATCGTGATTACATCTTGGATACGAGGGCTGTTAAATTGTCGTATATAGAATTATTATAACATTACCAGAGTTTTAAAATACATTAATTTTTAGATCTGGTTACCTATAATAAAATAAAATATTTCGTTTTAAGCCTATAGTATATTTCTAATAAAGAATAACAAAAATATTCAACCAAATACAACTGTAATCCAGAAATATTAGTAAAACGCCCCCAAAATATTAGTAAAGATTTTCAAATACGATACTGTGTCGAACAGGAAAGGAAGTGATCCTTTGAGGCAGTAATTTTAACACTTAAATGATTTCAGTCAAATTATATAACATGTAAATTCAATAACAGCCCGCCTTGAAGCAATGTGTATGTAATAATTTGTAAAGCCTATGTAACAGTCATTGCATATGCTTATATTATTGTAAACATGTTCAATAATGTTATGTGAATGCATTACGTAATTTAACAATATACTAGCTGTGAGAAATAAGTTTAAAGTTGCTAACAATGAGGTAACAATGAGGCAGTAATAAGTAAGGAAGTTTAAAGCTACTAGTCATTATTAGAGCAGCAATAATGTAAATTTTGAGACAGTTTAAAAATAGCCAATCAACAACCGAAAAAGCTTTAGTTAAATGAAGGTATTCTATTGGAGTAGGATTAGTCAATCAGAAACTTGAGATACAGAAATTTACAAGTTTAGACGGTTGAAATCAATTCAGTTGCCTGCAGAAAACGTTACTAAGCAGACGCAAAAAGTGTCCTCAAGAAATATAGTATGTATTTGTGTGAGACGAAAAGTAAGTTTACGTGTTAAAAAGTGCAATTAATTAATAAGAATAATCTCACAGCTCTCTCTATCAGTGAAGTGTTATTTTAATCGTTTCAAGGATTAATAAAAAGGAGTGAATTAAAACTTAAACAAACTCCTAAAACAACTTAAAGACAATAACAAACATTATTCTTCACCTTAAAGCATGTAGTTTTATTTCTTAGAATAAATAGATACAGCTCTATTTAAAAATAATATTTTTATATTAGAAGAATTCTTTGTATCTTTTATCTGCTACATTTATATGCCTTTGTCTGAATTTCATCTCTGGAAAGTGGCGCTCACAAGATTCCGAAGCGCCTACGGTGTCCCCTAATGGGGCCCACTCGGAGGCGGGTCCTAACTGAGCAGTCCCGTAACGAAGCCTAGGATGAAACCTCTACATAGTGAACATCCACCGCCCAGCCGCAACCCACCGAACACCACCGCCTGGGCCTACAACCATGAAACGGATGACAATGAAGGAGAAGGTACAGGAAATGAGGGACAAGAAAGTCATGGCGGAAGAGAAACTACCCTCCTCCCCAGCATTTGCCTGCGGATCCGGGAAAACCATGAAAAACCCATCGGTCAGAGTGAGCTATCGCCGGGACTTCCCATTCGAGGTAACGGCGGTGCCACTACGCTCGGTCCATACAAAAGGTAGTTTGGCGTTTAGGGATTTTCATAAAAAGTTTGGTATTTATTGAGTTTTCGTTTTTGGGTTATGCTGTTCACAAGCGCGCGCGCTCAGAGACACACACATACACACACGGACCTTTTTCTAAAAATGCTATATTTTGGAACATTGTCGATCTCAAAAATGTGTTTCCGATGAAATCTCGATATCCAATTTTTGAGTGCAATGCAATACCTTCTCTATTTCCTAGGTACGTAGTATAGAAAGCAAAAAGAACGAACTGAAGATTTTCTATGGGCCACAATTTCAGAAGAACATTTCCTAGCCTCATTCTACTAGCCTATACAGTATTCAATGAAATATGTGCGCATAATGACTGCACAAGTTTTAAACCCTACGTTTTTCCACGGAATAAAAAAGACAATCATTTTCCACAGAATTCTTAAGCAGTCAACGAAGCTCATGACGTCGTAGATTATTTCAGTAGATGGCGTGGTGGGGAGAAAAACAGCCACAAAATGCCGACTTCTTGGAACGCACAACAAGAGAAAGACAAATGGAATGGGACTGGCAGCACAAAAAAGAGCGCTGCTGCAAATTGTATGTTAATTATTAAAACGAGATTTAAACCTCGACTGCAGGGTAAAAACCAAATGTAATTAATTACAGTTACACTTTTGCTGTAATAGTTTATATGTGTGGACATGAAACAGATTAGAAATAATTGAAGAGTTTAGTTTTGAGAAAGGAATATTTTATTACGTTATTTATTAGCACCACGTATGGAAAGTCAGTTTGAAGATCTATTTTGTAGTAACATGTTTGCAACACGCTTTGGGCGTCAATTTGAAGTAGTTTGTATTGAAGGAGTTCATTATATTTCAACTGTTGGGGAGCTGAATTTGTTTGTTTGCAACCGCACGTATGGTACCCGGTTTCCGGTAGCCTTCGCCCCAAATGTACTTTCAGGCGGCCTTTGCCCCAAGTTTAAAAAATATTAACTTTGAAATTTGACTGTTTCTTTAAGTATTAAATATTTGTTTGCCTCGGATGCGTCAGTATTATTTTAGAGACATTAAGATCTTGGCAGGGCGTGATGCGACAAAAATGTACGCTTACACAGATTATAATTTTACTTCACTCCTTTTATTAATACTTGATACATTAAAATAACACTTCACTGATATAGAGAGCTGTGAGATTCTTTAATTAATTAAATACACTTTTAATCACGTAAGCTTATTTTTTCGTCTCACACGAATACATATTATATTTCTTGAGGTCACTTTTTGCATCTGGCTAGTAACTCTGTCTGCAGGCAACTAACTTCTAGATTTGTAAATTTTGCTGTATTTCAGTTTCTGATTGGCTAATTCTACTCCAATAGAATACCTTCATTTAACTAAAGCTTTTTCTGGTTGTTGATTGGCTATTTTTAAACTGTCTTAAAATTTACATTATTGCTGCTCTAATAATAACTAGTAACATTTAAACTTCCTTACTCATTATTGCCTCAAGGTTACCTCATTGTTACCAACTTTAAACCTATTTTTCACAGCTCCTACATTATTAAATTACGTAATATATTCCTATAACATTATTACACATGGATACAATAATATAAGCATATGCAATGACTGTTACATACATTTTACAAATTATTATATACACATATTGCTTCAAGGCGGGCTGTTATTGAATTTACATATTATATAATTAGATGAAATCATTTTAGTGTTAAAAATACTGCCTCAGTTTACAGACTTACCTCACCAAGCGACTAGAGTGTGAACAGAATGTCACCTAGAGAACATAATATATTCCCTTGCGTGTATATAAAAGCGAATACCTATTATTTGTATTATCCAAGAGACGCCATCCAAATTAATAAAGTTCCAGTGTCTTTAGGGAAAGACATCTAATTTTTCTGTTACTCAAAGATCAATACCGACGTTTCACTGGAAATGCACATTATGAGTCTCCCTGAACACAAAAAGGCAGTTTTAGAAAATGGCACGCGCGCGCATGTGTTAACAACATAACTTAAAAAAAGGGAAAAGTACGTTAAATACCAAACTGTTATTTCAGTTCAGGAACTTCATAGGAAGAAGATTTTTAAGAAAATTCCCTCACTCCAAGCTACATTTTAAATGATAATTTTTTCATTATTTTTAGTTTTCTCAAAAATGGCTCTAACGGCTTTGATTAAAATAGGTATGACTTTGGATATTTCCATATCAAATAAAATATTTGTTTTAAATTTTCTGGGAATGACCTGAGAAGCCCTCTTCATTCTGGATGAATTTTGCATAACTGGTAAACGTAAGACGACGACGAGAGTGCTGCTGCTGCATTCTAAATTAGTTAATGGTTCTGGTAATGATATTGAATTTGAAAGCAATGACGCTTTAAAATTCCAGTGTTAAAACCCAATACCAATTTTGATTTTAATCATGTAAAATATATATATATATATATATATATATATATATATATATATTCCAGCTTTGATACTTTTGGTATTGATACTTAAATATTAAAATATTCTTTTTTTATTTTTGAACCTCTTACACTTCTTTTTAATTTCTGTCTTGATGCTTGTTTGTTTCCTAATGTATTTAAATATTTGAAAATCACCCCAGTATAAAAAGGTAGTTATTCGGTTATAAAAACTATGGAACCATAAGTGTAATCCAACAGTGTCTAAGGTCTTTGAGATTTTACCAACTAAATAAATATATGGTTATTTTGAAACGATTTGTTTTTGTTTTGTTATAATCGTTTGGTTTTAGATCTTCACATTCACTATTGATGCTGTTATGTCATTTATATCTCGGTATTTACTGGCCTTGAAACTGGTAATTTTGTAAGTAGCTGCTTCTTTGATCTCCCAAGGGCTTTCGATGCCGTTTCTCATCTATACTTGTGCATAAAATAAGGTATTATGGTTTTAGTGGCAGTAGTATAAAATTTTATCTTCTTATATATCTAACAGATTCCTATCAGTGCACCTATGGAAATATATCTGAGTATAAGTTGCTGAAGATGGCGTTCTCCAAGGCTCTGTTCTTGGTCCTGTACTTTTTATAATGCATATTAACGATCTCCCCTTCTACATACGTATGAAAACTGGCCATCGTTTTGATAAACAATACTTTCATTTGAGAGGTCTTAGTCCAACTAATATTAAAGCATACTGTAGGCATTTCAAAAAGTGCTGTACATTGTACACTAAATGAAAATTTAGACATGAGAAAGCTGTGCTCAAGATGGTGCCGCGTTTACTCACAATGGAACAAAATCAGCGTGGTGAGGGTGGCGATGTTTCGCTGCAATAAAGCTGAGTTTTTGCGTCGAGTCATAACCATGGATGAAACAAGGCTCCATCACTTCAACCTGAGACGAAGGAACAGTCAAAACAGTGGATTGAAAGGGGAGAATCGCTCCAAAGAAGGCGAAGACAGTTCGCACCCTATTCGCCAGACTTAGCCCCCTCTGATTATTTTCTATTTCCAAAGTTGAAGAAATGGCTTAGTGGCATAAGATTTTTCAACAATAAAGAGGTGGAGTCTGCGGTTGATGACTATTTTGCAGAACTCGACGGTTCTCACTATAAAAAGGGTATCCAAGCTATTGAACATCGCTGGGAAAAGCGTATCGAGCTCAAAGGAGGCTAAGTAGAGAAATAAAGATGTTTTTTCAAAAATGTTTGTGATTTCTTTGTTAGGTCGGGTACTTCTGGGAAAGCCCTCGTATCTTGATCTAGACAGGCTGGTTAAGTCATGTTAGCTATTTTTTCAATAAAATCAGTACTGGCATCTTCATATTAAGAGTTCTTAGAAATAATATAATAATTGTCTTATTGTAGTGTATTTTGGCCATGTACAGCCACTTAAATTGTAGCATTCTTTTATGGGGAAATCACACTTCAGCACATCAGATTTTTTTTCTGTTGAACACACACAGACATAAGAGCTGTAGTACATATTTATGAAGCCTTAATACGACACATTGTAAACCACTTTTTATTAAATCCAATATACTTACACTGCCCTCACTTTTCATTCCGGCTTACCTGTTGTAAACGTAAAACAGTTTACAACTTGGTATTTAACTCATAAATACTCACAAGGAGTAGTCGTAATATATATGCAGGTAAACATAACAAAATACATTATCTCTATTAATTTTCTTAATCCTTTGTCTCCTCAGGTTAAAATTTTGCCACAGGTACATTATATTTCAAAACAGAGTCAGAAGTGCCTTGTTGACTGCAGCTTGTTGATTTTTATGATAATATTGCTTTGTGATTGGCCATTGTAATGACGTTGCTTATGCATTCTAATATAAAATTGAAGTAATAAACCTAATCTATGAAAAAGTAATTATTTATTACGTTATTTTTAGTACCACGCTTTGAGAGCCAAATTTGAAGAACCGTTATTTCTGTTTTGTATTGTATTTTGCCCCACGCTTTGGGAGCCAATTTGAAGAAGTTTTGTTGCTGCTACGTATGGAAAGTCAGTTTGAAGAAGATGTATTATATTTCGACTGTTGGGGAGCCGAACTTGAAGTAGTTGCAACCGCACGTATGGTAAAAAGTTTCCGGTAGCCTTCGCCCCAAATGTTTAAAAAATATTAACTTTGTAATTTTGACTATTTCTTTAAATCTCTTCTTTAAATATATATTTATGTTTGCCTCGACTGCGTCAGTATTTATATTTTTTTTAGAGACATGAATGTCTTAGCAGGGAGTGGTGCGACTGAAGAATATAGGCTTACACAGATTATAATTTTACTTCACTCCTTTTATTAATGCTTGACACGATTTAAATAATACTTCACTGATATAGAGAGAGCTGTAAGATTTTTTTTATTAATTACTTGCACTTTTTAACACAAACTATTTTGTCTCGCACTGAATACGCATTAAACTTCTCTAGAACGCATCTCGCGTCCGGTTAGGAACACTGTCTACAAGCAACCCGTCCAGTTATGAGCGCTGTCTACAAGCAAATGACTCCTGAATTTGTAAATTTTGCTTCATTTTAATTTCTGATTGGCTAATCCTAATCCAATAGAATACCTTCATTTAACTAAAGCTTTTTCTGGTTGTTGATTGGCTATTTTATAAACTGTCACAAAAATTACATTATTGCTACAAAGAATTACAATTAGTGTTGTTAAAGTTTCAAATTCATTATTGCCTAAAGGTTACCTCATTGTTACCTCATTGTTAGCAACGTTTAACCTATTATTCTCGCAGCTCCTACATTATTAAATTACGTAATACTCGCATAACATTATTAAGCATGTTTACAATAATATAAACATATACAATGACTGTAATACACACTTTTTATATCTTGTTACATACACATATTGCTTTAAAACGGGCCGTTATTACATTTTATATTATATAAAGATAAGAAACCCTCTCTGGTATTTATAAAATTAAATATGATCATTGTGACAAGTTTTACATTGGAAAAACAAAACGTAATCTTTTAATTCGTTTAAAAGAACACCAAAGAAGTATCAAACTTAAACAAACTGATAAATCAGCCGTTTCTTACCATTTTTAATTAATAAGCACGAAATTGGTTGGTCAAGATATAGAATTGTTAAAACCAGTACATAATTCAGCCCATTTGGATGCTTGGGAAAAAATATTTATAATTACAAAAGCAATCAACAAGCTTGAATTTTGAAATTCCGCGGTTGGATGACGTCACTCGCCCTCTGGTCCAACCACAGAAAAAATTGGGTGAAAATGGAGTCCATTCCACTTCAAGGTCTCCAAGACACCAAGAGAGGGCACTACAGCAGTATTTTGGGTTCACTTTTGGCAGTTGCAGAAACTTCCACCTGAGGTCCTTCCATTAGACTTCATGGTCTTTACATACTTATCTTTTTGCTTTTGTAAGTTAGTCGATCTGTTACCGCTGAAGATGAGGCCAAAGATGCCTCGAAACGATCGTTCATCCTACTAGACCACCATGATGTAAGTGAAGGCTTTTAATATTACGTCGACTCAAGGCGTTATACGTTTCTTCTCATGGTCATGCAAGGAGCATGTAATTTCGAAGTCATATATATCGATGATAGAAGCACAACTTTTTTTTAACTTCAGCTAGAGGTAATAATCAAGCGAATGTTGTATTGATTTTTTAAACTATTCTCTCATAATACCGCTGAAGAAAGCTGTGTCCATGAAGAAAGAAAGAAAGCATGCAAAACTAATCAGAACTCCTTGATAAACTAAGACTATTTATTCATATGGTTGTAGAATTTGTTCAGAACTACAATATCTCCATTTTAAAGCGAGGCAGGTTGCTTTTTCCCCGCAGTTAAACAGAAAAACGGTTCGATTATTGGCTCAAGTGTTTGGCGAGGAAGTTTCTCATAAAGGAGAAGGCCTCGCCTACAAATAATAATTCCTTCCCTTCCTTGAAGAGCTAATTCTGCTGGAGGGGTGAATGTACTTTGATGGAAAGGAACATTTTGTTCTGAATATTCATAACGTGTAATGGAACAAAGTTCATAACACTCGTTTAGGAAGTTATGATCTTCACCAAAATAAGAGTAAAACAAAGTCAGCATGGTATCAGAATGATAAATTACCTAGAGAGCATATAACCAACCGTTTTTTATTATTAATATAATACTTCTCTCAATTAAGGGATGCCATGTAGACAAAGTATACCTATACTACTAAAAACATTAAATTAACAATAATAATGACGATTTATAATTAACATATCAAAATAATGAAAATCAGCTTAAAATAGAAATACAAATGAATTTAAATTGGGACAGAAAAGTAGTATAAAATAATCCTATTATGTAGTTAAAATAAATAAATATATAATAATTTCAATGATTTGTAAAGTGTGTATCGATATTATATTGAATACAAAGGATTTCTGAGGATGAGAATTGATACTCTAATAGCCATGATTGCTATTTGATAAAGTAGGCGTTTATCTAGGCCATAATCTACCCAAAACTTGTGTAGTTTATTGGGTATTGTCCCTCTAGCTCCTATCATCAATCCTGTGACTGAGATTTTCTTTAAATTATATTTATTCTTATAATAGGAGATAGTTGGTTCATAAATGGCCTTTTTATCTGCGTCTACTTCTTCGGGCTGTTGACAGGGGGATTGAAAACGCACAGTAGGATCAATGATTAACCCGCTTCTGTCAGATGATGTCTTGTAGGCGATGCGCCTGCTGCTACCACTGTTGGATCCATATACCTCCTCGTGGATCTGAAAAACCTTTTCCTTCATACCTGCTGCAATCACCCTTCTTATTCTGTGATGTCTGCTGTTTCGCAGCACTTCTCCGTATGGGCAAGCACCCAGAACGTGTGCAAGGGTTTCGTGCTCTCTGCCACAACGGCGACAGAGGGTATTGTTCTGGGACCTCCCTGGTAAGGCGCAATAACTCCAGCAGTCATTTTGATGGCATCTCTCCATTCAGAGCAAGAAAGTCCGCGATGATCTCGGCTCCATGGTGTATTGTTGGAAGATACCAGAAATACCGTCATCACGAGAAATAGCTTAGGTGACATCAATATACAAAGGATGAGAAACAAACAGCTGGGAAAATTTTCAGGTATACGTTTGTTAAACACAGGCTATATAGCATATGCTAGAATCATTAACCACAGACTAAATCAAATTGCCTATGTAGTGCTTTTACATTAACAAAACGGATTCAGAGGGGGCAGATACTGCTAAGACAATTATACAAGTATGAGGCAACTAATAGAAAAAAATCTGATGTGTTACACTCACATGACTTTCTCTACTCTTGTACAAACTATTTTTACAAACGCTTATTCTACATGTGCTTCATGTTAATTGAGATGTTAATCTTATTGCTAATTTTCTTGTAGATGCAAGGGGAATTGGTAGGCTTTAAACGATTGGTCAAATATTTTAAGAGCTGTTTGCTATGTGGCGCATTCCATTCTCTTTGCATTACCAGGACAAAAAAATGAATAACGAATTTGATAAAAAGTATAAGTATTGCAAATTTTAACGGAATAACAAGCAATATTTCTAAAATGGTTCACTCAACAAAGAAAATGTATATGACATAAATTGGTATTTTAACGTGATCTACATTTTTTGTGTAGTAAAAGTTTCTCTATCTCTTATGGTTTACCATTTATGCAATGAAGAATACTTTTGGAGACATTCCCAGAAAATTCGAGATATACATTTCATTTGTCATGAAAATATCCTAAACATATAATATTTTAATCAAAATCGTTAGAGCCATTTTTGAGAAAATAAAAATTTTCGAAAAATGTTCCATGCAAAGGGTAATCTGGGGTGGGGGATTTTCTTGAAAACCTTCGTGTCGCATCTCTGGAAGATACTGAACCTAAATACCAAGTTTGGTGTTTATCCGACTGTTCGTTTCTGAGTTATACTGTTCACAAACACACACAGACAAACAGACACACACACGGACATGTTTCCAAAACTGCATTTTTTTGGATTCAGGGGGTCTCAAAACCTGTATTTCCGGTGAAATCTCGGTATCGAATTTTTTGGTGGAATACAATGCTTCCCCTACTTACTATACGTAGTAGAGAAAGTGAAAAAAACCGATGTTTTACATTCATATGACTTTCTCTACCCTCTATCGTTTATTAGTGGGTATACAAAGTATTTTTACTAAAGCTTAGTTTTCTATCTACTCCACTTTAATTCATATAAACCTTTGCAAAAATAACCACATTACACATTTCGTTATAGACACAAACGAAACAGCGATAGTCAGATGTTTTTAAACTGGACAATTCCATACTGTTCCCGTGCAGTAGCAAGAAATGCTGATACGACTTTAAGGGGATGACCAAGAAATGAACAATTCGAAGCATTAATATTGGGTATCTCGGAATTGGGCGATGCCATAAAAAAGTTCTTTAAATTAAATTTTTGTGTCTTAAAGAGATCTACATTTCTTGTATGTTTTGATCTATCTCTTAACATTTGCTAGTTATGCAAGATAATACAAAATTCCCTCCGAATGAAGGGGATCTCAAGGCTATTCTCAGAAAAATTCAAGTTATACATTTTATTTGCCATTTAAATATCATTAACATTTATGGCACGATATTTTAAGAAAAATCCTTAGAGCCATTTTTCAGAAAATAAAATCCGAAAAATGTTCCATGTAGAGGGCAGTTTGGATTGGGGGATTTTCTTGAAGTTCCTCGTATGGTATCTTTAGAGGGTACTGAACCTAAATACCAAGTTTAGTGTTTATCCGTTTCATTATGTTTTGCGTTTTGAGGTTCAGACACACACACACACACACAGACGGACTCTTTTCTAAAAATGTTTTTTTTATTCAGGGGGCCTCAAAACATGTATTTCTGGTGAAATATCGATATAGAATTATTGGGTGGAATATAATATTTTCACCACCTTATGTGCGTGGTAGAGAAATTAAAAAGATGAGAATATAACACACACACACATACACACACATACACACACGTTGCTTTAATAGATTATGAAAAGGCATTTGATCGGGTAGATAGAAATCTATTATGGAATATTATGAAGAAAAGAGGATATACTCTACATATAATAGAAAGTAATAAAACGTTTATAGAAGAACCCGGAAATTATAATTGATGCTGGTAAAGAAAAGACAGAAACAAGAAAAAAAGTTTCTGATGTGTTACACTCACATGACTTTCTCTACTCTTGTACAAACTATTTTTACAAACGCTTATTCTCCATCTACTTCTTGTTAATCGAGATAAATATTTGCAGAAACTATCTTATTGCTAATTTTGTTGTAGATATAAGGGGAATATATATTTACAAGGGCAATATAGAAATACAGTAGCCTTTAAGCACATACATATCTCTTAATAGCTGGTTGCTATGTGCAGCACCATTTTCTTTGCCACAGTTTAATACTCTTTGCATATCCAAGACAAGAAAATGAATAACGAATTCCCATTTGAGAAAATAAATATTGAAAAATTTAAGGGAATAACAAGCAATATCTCGAAAATGGTTCACTCAACAAAAAAATGTATATGACATAAATTGTGTATTTTACGAGATCCACGTTTTATGTGTAGTAAAATTTTGTCCATCTCTTATGGTTTACCAGCTATGCAAAAGTCGTTCACAATGAAGAAAACTTTTGGAGACATTCCCAGAAAATTCAAGATATACATTTTATTTGTCATGAAAGTATCTTAAATATATGATATTTTAATCAAAATCGTTAGAGCCATTTTTGAGAAAATTAAAATTGTCGAAAAATGTTCCATATAAAGGGTAATCTGGGGTGGGGGGATTTTTTTGAAAACCTTCGTGTCGCATCTCTGGAAGATACTGAAGCTAAATACCAAGTTTGGTGTTTATCGATTGTTCATTTCTGAGTTATGCTGTTCACAGACACACACACGGACATGTTTCCAAAAATGCTTTTTTTGGATTCAGGGAGCCTCAAAACATATATTTCCGGTGACATTTCGGTATCGAATTTTTGGATGGAATACGATACTTCCCCTACTTACTATACGTAGTACAGAAAGTAATTATTAGAGTTGTAAGACAATGGTGTACTTTTATGACCCACATTATTTAATATATGTATATATGAACGGCATTGTAAGAAAACAGATGTAAATCCAGGAATGAGGCTGTGCCTCGGAAGAAGTTGCATAAGCATGCTGTTTGCAGATGACCAAGTATTTATAACAAAATAATCTGTAATAAGCAATTTACTTAAACCACTTATGTCATAAATATAGTTTCAAAATATCATATAAGAAAACTAAAGTTATGGCATTGAGAGGAAAGATTCCCTGTAATTTTCAATGTTATAATATAATTGAACAAATATCTCATTTAAAATTTTCAGTCTGACAAAGAGAAAATGAGTAACAGTAGACTTAATAATTTTCAATAATGTGTGATACAATACCAAGAATTCTAAAAACCAAAACAAGGCACGAGACAAAATTAAAATTCTATATGGTAATGATATACCAGTTTTAACATATGGGAGTGAATCACGGGCAATAACAAGAAAGAAAGAGCAACAAGAGCAGAGATGAACTTTTTAAGGTATGTAAAAGGTTGTACAACATTGTATCAAATACAAAACGAAGAAAAAGAAGCAGGATTAAAAACATTTTCCATTAATGAAGTACACAAGAAAATAGAAACCAATGAATACTACATATTAAAAAATGTGAAATGAAAAAAAATAGCGAATATCGTAAAATACAAACCATGAAACACAAGAAACAGGACGACCAAGGAAGAAACGGCTTGAGTGAAGACGGAACAGGCTGAAAGCCTAATCCTTGATAGAGGAGGAGGAGGAGGAGGAGGAGAAGGAGAAGAGGAGGAAGAAGAATTAAAATAATGCATTATGCTCCAGACTTCAACATGAACAAGGTTTTGGTATTCTAACCAGGTTGAGTTTAAAAATGGCAAGATATACGCATGTATATATGAATGTAAAATGCGAAAATTTATTCTCTACCATACTTCTGATTTCCGAAAGATGCAGTAAGATGAGTTCATAAGGCATTTACCTACATTCAAATGTAAAACCACGTGACTTTGTCAAACGATTGTTATCGTTTCACTAATGTAATCGAGTTCTATTTTCACTGTCACTTCACTTATGTGGTTTAGTTCAGTTTCACTCTCACTTCACTTGTGTGATTTAGTTCAGTTTCATTATCACTTCACTTGTGTGATTTATTTCAGTTTCACTATCACTTCACTTGTGTGATTTAATTCAGTTTCACTATCACTTCAATTGTGTGATTTAATTCAGTTTCACTGTCACTTCATTGTGTGATTTAGTTCAGCTTCACTGTCACTTTACTTGTGTGATTTAGTTCAGTTTCACTATCACTTTACTTGTGTGATTTAGTTCAGTTTCACTGTCATTTCACTTATGTGATATAGTTGAGTTTCACTGTCACTTCACTTGTGTGATTTAGTTCAGTTTCACTGTCACTTCACTTGTGTGATTTAGTTCAGTTTCATTATCACTTTACTTGTGTGATTTATTTCAGTTTCACTATCACTTTACTTGTGTGATTTAGTTCAGTTTCACTGTCAATTCACTTATGTGATTTAGTTGAGTTTCACTGTCACTTCACTTGTGTGATTTAGTTCAATTTCACTATCACTTCACCTGTGTGATTTAGTTCAGTTTCATTGTCACTTTACTTGTGTGATTTAGTTCAGTTTCATTGTCGCTTTACTTGTGTGATTTAGTTCAGTTTTACTGTCGCTTCACTTGTGTGATTTAATTTAGTTTCACTGTCACTTCATTGTGTGATTTAGTTCAGTTTCACTGTCACATTACTTGTGTGATTTAGTTCAGTTTCACTATCACTTTACTTGTGTGATTTAGTTCAGTTTCACTGTCACTTCACTTATGTGATTTAGTTGAGTTTCACTGTCACTTCACTTGTGTGATTTAGTTCAGTTTCACTGTTACTTCACTTATGTGATTTAGTTCAGTTTCACTGTCACTTCACTTGTGTGATTTAGTTCAGTTTCACGGTCACTTCACTTGTGTGATTTAGTTCAGTTTCACTGACATTTACTTGTGTGATTTAGTTCAATTTCATTATCACTTTACTTGTGTGATTTATTTCAGTTTCACTATCACTTTACTTGTGTGATTTAGTTCAGTTTCACTGTCATTTCACTTATGTGATTTAGTTGAGTTTCACTGTCACTTCACTTGTGTGATTTAGTTCAGTTTCACTGCCACTTCACTTGTGTGATTTAGTTCAGTTTCACTTTCGCTTCACTTGTGTGATTTAGTTCAGCTTCACTGTCACTTCACTTGTGTGATTTAGTTCAGTTTCACTGTCACTTTACTTGTGTGATTTAGTTCAGTTTCACTGTCACTTTACTTGTGTGATTTAGTTCAGTTTCACTATCACTTCACCTATGTGATTTAGTTCAATTTCACTATCACTTCACCTGTGTGATTTAGTTCAGTTTCATTGTCACTTTACTTGTGTGATTTAGTTCAGTTTCATTGTCGCTTTACTTGTGTGATTTAGTTCAGTTTCATTGTCGCTTTACTTGTGTTATTTAGTTCAGTTTCACTGTCGCTTCACTTGTGTGATTTAATTCAGTTTCACTGTCACTTCATTGTGTGATTTAGTTCAGTTTCACTGTCACTTTACTTGTGTGATTTAGTTCAGTTTAACTATCACTTTACTTGTGTGATTTAGTTCAGTTTCACTGTCACTTCACTTATTGATTTAGTTGAGTTTCACTGTCACTTCACTTGTGTGATTTAGTTCAGTTTCACTGTCACTTCACTTGTGTGATTTAGTTCAGTTTCACTGTCACTTCACTTGTGTGATTTAGTTCAGTTTCACGGTCACTTCACTTGTGTGATTTAGTTCAGTTTCACTGACATTTCACTTGTGTGATTTAGTTCAATTTCATTATCACTTTACTTGTGTGATTTATTTCAGTTTCACTATCACTTTACTTGTGTGATTTAGTTCAGTTTCACTGTCATTTCACTTATGTGATTTAGTTGAGTTTCACTGTCACTTCACTTGTGTGATTTAGTTCAGTTTCACCGCCACTTCACTTGTGTGATTTAGTTCAGTTTCATTATCACTTTACTTGTGTGATTTATTTCAGTTTCACTATCATTTCACTTGTGTGATTTAATTCAGTTTCACTATCACTTCACTCGTGTGATTTAATTCAGTTTCACTGTCACTTCATTGTGTGATTTAGTTCAGTTTCACTGTCACTTTACTTGTGTGATTTAGTTCAGTTTCACTGTCATTTCACTTATGTGATTTAGTTGAGTTTCACTGTCACTTCACTTGTGTGATTTAGTTCAGTTTCACTGTCACTTCACTTGTGTGATTTAGTTCAGTTTCACTGTCACTTCACTTATGTGATTTAGTTTAGTTTCAATGACACTTCACTTGTGTGATTTAGTTTAGTTTCACGGTCACTTCACTTGTGTGATTTAGTTCAGTTTCATTGTCACTTTACTTGTATGATTTAGTTCAGTTTCATTGTCGCTTTACTTGTGTGATTTAGTTCAGTTTCATTGTCGCTTTACTTGTGTGATTTAGTTCAGTTTCACTGTCGCTTCACTTGTGTGGTTTAATTCAGTTTCACTGTCACTTCATTGTGTGATTTAGTTCAGTTTCACTGTCACTTTACTTGTGTGATTTAGTTCAGTTTCACTATCACTTTACTTGTGTGATTTAATTCAGTTTCACTGTCACTTCACTTATGTGATTTAGTTGAGTTTCACTGTCACTTCACTTGTGTGATTTAGTTCAGTTTCACTGTTACTTCACTTATGTGATTTAGTTCAGTTTCACTGTCACTTCACTTATGTGATTTAGTTCAGTTTCACTGTCACTTCACTTGTGTGATTTAGTTAAGTTTCACGGTCACTTCACTTGTGTGATTTAGTTCAGTTTCACTGACATTTCACTGGTGTGATTTAGTTCAATTTCATTATCACTTTACTTGTGTGATTTATTTCAGTTTCACTATCACTTTACTTGTGTGATTTAGTTCAGTTTCACTGTCATTTCACTTATGTGATTTAGTTGAGTTTCACTGTCACTTCACTTGTGTGATTTAGTTCAGTTTCACCCCCACTTCACTTGTGTGATTTAGTTCAGTTTCATTATCACTTTACTTGTGTGATTTATTTCAGTTTCACTATCATTTCACTTGTGTGATTTAATTCAGTTTCACTATCACTTCACTTGTGTGATTTAATTCAGTTTCACTGTCACTTCATTGTGTGATTTAGTTCAGTTTCACTGTCACTTTACTTGTGTGATTTAGTTCAGTTTCACTGTCATTTCACTTATGTGATTTAGTTGAGTTTCACTGTCACTTCACTTGTGTGATTTAGTTCAGTTTCACTGTCACTTCACTTATGTGATTTAGTTAAGTTTCAATGACACTTCACTTGTGTGATTTAGTTTAGTTTCACGGTCACTTCACTTGTGTGATTTAGTTCAGTTTCACTGACATTTCACTTGTGTGATTTAGTTCAGTTTCACTGACATTTCACTTGTGTGATTTATTTCAATTTCACTTTCACTTCACTTGTGTGATTTAGTTCAGTTTCACTATCACTTCAGCTGTGTGATTTACTTCAATTTCACTATCACTTCACCTGTGTGATTTAGTTCAGTTTCATTGTCACTTTACTTGTGTGATTTAGTTCAGTTTCATTGTCGCTTTACTTGTGTGATTTAGTTCAGTTTCATTGTCGCTTTACTTGTGTGATTTAGTTCAGTTTCATTGTCGCTTTACTTGTGTTATTTAGTTCAGTTTCACTGTCGCTTCACTTCTGTGGTTTAATTCAGTTTCACTGTCACTCCATTGTTTGATTTAGTTCAGTTTCACTATCACTTCATTGTTTGATTTAGTTCAGTTTCACTGTCACTTCATTGTGTGATTTAGTTCAGTTTCACTGTCACTTTACTTGTGTGATTTAGTTCAGTTTCACTATCACTTTACTTGTGTGATTTACTTCAGTTTCACTGTCACTTCACTTATGTGATTTAGTTCAGTTTCACTGACACTTCACTTGTGTGATTTAGTTCAGATTCACTGACATTTCACTTGTGTGATTTAGTTCAGTTTCATTGTCGCTTTACTTGTGTGATTTAGTTCAGTTTCTTTGTCGCTTTACTTGTGTGATTTAGTTCATTTTACTATCACTTTACTTGTGTGATTTAATTCAGTTTCACTATCACTTCACTTGTGTGATTTAGTTCAGTTTCACTGTCACTTCACTTATGTGGTTTAGTTGAGTTTCACTGTCACTTCACTTGTGTGATTTAGTTCAGTTTCACTGTCGCTTCACTTGTGTGATTTAGTTCCGTTTCACTGCCACTTCACTTGTATGATTTAGTTCCGTTTCACTGTCACTTCACTTGTTAGATTTAGTTCAGTTTCATTGTCACTTTACTTGTGTGATTTAGTTAAGTTTCACTGTCACTTTACTTGTGTGATTTAATTCAGTTTCACTGTCACTTCACTTGTGTGATTTAATTCAGTTTCAATGTCACATCACTTGTGTGATTTAATTCAGTTTCACTGTCACTTCACTTGTGTGATTTAATTCAGTTTCACTGTCACTTCACTTGTGTGATTTAATTCAGTTTCACTGTCACATCACTTGTGTGATTTAATTCAGTTTCACTGTCACTTCACTTGTGTGATTTAGTTCCGTTTCACTGCCACTTTACTTGTGTGATTTAGTTCAGTTTCACTCTCGCTTTACTTGTGTGATTTAGTTCAGTTTCACTATCGCTTTACTTATGTGATTTAATTCAGTTTCACTATCACTTCACTTGTGTGATTTAATTCAGTTTCACTGTCACTTCACCTGTGTGATTTAGTTCAGTTTCACTGTCACTTCACCTGTGTGATTTAGTTCAGTTTCACTGTCACTTCACCTGTGTGATTTAGTTCAGTTTCACTGTCACTTAACTGGTGGAATTTACTTTGCTTTTCACTGTCGCTTCACTTTTTCTCGCACTTAGCGGCGCAATGAACACTCACAAAACAGCCTTTTCTTCTTTCCGCTTCACTCAATGGGTCTTCGAAGACAAGGCCTCCCTAATCTCTCGCAGAAGCAGCACTTACTGTATACGTAACAACCTCACTTGTAGAACGCACTTTGTGTCGCATCACAAACTCACTCACTATCTCACTCACTCACTGACACTCGCGAGCACGTTCGCTTATACACAAGTGCGGAGTTTCTGTAATGTTTGTGGGAGGAAACACAGAGAAACTTCCAGACGTTTCCGTTTATATCTCGATAGCGTTTCTGGTTTTTACGTTGGGTCCGTCTACTTATCTCTTTAACCCGTCAATCGGTCGGTCGTCTTCCAAATGTTAATCTTGGGTCACAGCTGTGTCAGAATATTAATCATCCAGTTATAGTTGACATAATATGAATTTAAACAACCGTTCTTGGTTACAGTAAATAACATTATGACTACACACCTGAAAATAATAATTAATTGCTGTTATTTCTCGTGTCTTCTTGTTTATGGTAGATTTTACTATATTTCATTAAAATGTTACATTAAATATGCTCTGTATGATTAATTGCTGGGAGAAGGTACTTTTTACTTCCTCTACTATGTATAAAGTAGGGGAAGTATTGTATTCCACCCAAAAATTCGATATCACCGAAATATTGTTTTGAGCGTCCCTAAGTCTAAACAAGCATTTTTGGAAACATCTCCGTGTGTGTCTGTCTCTCTGTCTGTAAAAGGCATAAACAAAAAACAAAGTCGGATAAATATTAAGCTTGAATATTTAAGTTCAGTATCTTCCAAATGTGCGATTATCAAGATGTGTATCTTGAATTTTTTGGGAATAGCCTGCGAAGCTCTCTTCATTCGGAAGGAATGTTGTATAATCTTGTGTAATTAGCAAACTTTAAGCGATAGACCAAAACGTACTACACAGAAATATAGTTATCTTTAAAACACAATTTATTTTAAATAAATGTTTCGTGGCACCAGCCATTTCCAAGATATTCGTTATTATTGATACAAATAAGCCCTGTCGACATTCAGTTGTTTCTTGCAATTGCATGGACTATGGAATATTAAAGCCAGCATATAGCGTCCAGTTCTCAAATATCTGACTATCGCTAATGCAGCGATTTCTGCAAGAGTTTATCTAGATTAAAACGAAGTAGATAGAAAAGTATGATTTAGTAACAATAGTTTGTATATCCAGAGGTTAGAGAAATTCATGTGAATGTAACTCTTCAGATATGTATATGGTTTTTTCACAAAAGAACGGGTTAATAAACGTACATTTTAACGTCTGCTGAGGTGATATGGTGCTGGCCAACAGGGGCGCTAGTATCAAACCGATGTAGTTTCTCTGTATATGTTAGACTGTGGTAGTAGTCCAGTAATCGATTTAGACGTGATTTATATGAAGTTCGGCTAAACCCCGATTCATTTCTTATGTATGATTTTTGCTTGAAGCGATCACATGGACGTTTCAAAAGCTTTAAGTCAGAAAAAGTAGGAAGTTTTGTGGCTGCCGTTCACCACAGATTGTTTATTCAGTTTTCCTGTAGTAGCTCCTAGATTTTATTAAATTTTATTTATTTGCATCTGACTCGCACAAAGACCCTAGCCAATACACATGGAATTCGTGCGGATAGGCAATTTAGGGACAGAATGGAAGGAATGAGAGAAAAGTAATGCAATAAAAAAAGGTAAACTTTTTTCTAAACCTGTATACATACTGCCGCTAGCATTACGGTGTGCTATTCATGGCTCCAGTAGATGGTAGCTTGTGTTCAGATCTCGCCCTCGGCTTCTCAGCTTTGGTTGTTTCCATTCACTGAATGGTCGATGTCAGTCTGCTTTGAATATTCAAGCAACGGGGCTTCCAATATTCACTAGCAAAATATTAGTTTCAGCAATTTCTATTCACAAGTTTTCTTATTTATCGCGAATTACATGGTATACAGCGTAGAAAGGGTTAAAACACTTTTCCTCCAAGAGTTTATTCTACACACACAAATCTAATGTGGTACAGCCACATGAATTTCTCTACCCATAACCATTTCACAGGTATGTTACAGAATTCACATAAAATGTGATTCTTCTAAGTATATTTCGTTAATCGCTAAAATGCTTCTTTATAAGTGCTAACATGGTTGAATGTAGGATATGAAGACAAAATATAACTGTTTATATCACAAGTTAACTTTTAATTCCACTACCACTTAACCTATTTCAGGTAAGAGGAAGTATTGTATTCCAAACAAACATTTGATGTCTAGAGCTTATAAAAGTGGCTCTAAGGATTTTAATTAAAATACCATATATTTAAGACATTTACATAACAAATTAAATGTATACTGGCGTACATAAAATGTGATCCATTATAGAAGGGATTTATTGGTACTGACAAAATATAGTTCCAACTACTACACACGTGACCACCTCAATTTTTACTTTCTCTACTACGTATAGTAATTAGAAGTACTGTATTCCACCCAAAAATTCGATACCGAGATTTCACCGGAAATACATGTTTTGAGGCCTCCTGAGCACAAAAAAGCATTTTTGGAAATATGTCCGTGTGTGTGTGTCTCTCTCTCTGTGAACAGCATAACTCAGAAACGAACAGTCGGATAAACACCAAACTTGGTATTTAGGTTCAGTATCTTCCAGAGATGCGACACGAAGGTTTTCAAGAAAATCCCCCCACCCCAGATTACCCTTTACATGGAACATTTTTCGAAAATTTTAATTTTCTCAAAAATAGCTCTAGCGATTTTGAATAAAATACCATAAGTTTAAGACATTTTTATGGCAAATGAATTGTATATATCGAATTTTCTGGGAATGTCTCCAAAAGTATTCTTCATTGTGAACGACTTTTGTATAACTGGTAAATCATGAGAGAGACAAAATTTTACTACACGAAAAATACACTATTTATGTCATATATACATATATATATATATATATATATATATATATATATATATATTTGTTAAGTGAACCATTTTCGAGATATTGCTTGTTATTCCCGTAAATTTTCCAATACTTACACTTTTTCTCAAATTGGAATTCGTTATTCATTATTTTTTGTTTGTTCTGGTAATGCAAAGAGAATGGAATGCTCCACATAGCATCCAGCTCTTAAAATATTTGACTATCGCTTAAAGCCTACCAATTCCCCTTGCATCTACAAGAAAATTAGCAATAAGATTAACATCTCGATATCTCGATTAATATGAAGCATATGGAGAATAGGCCTTTGTAAAAATAGTTTGTACAAGAGTGGAGAAAGTCATGCGAGTGCAATACATCAGATTTTTTCGAGCACAATTCTAGCCACAGGTAGCTTTACCTCCCCCAAAATATGTCCGAACTGCCGAAGAATGGCACAACTTAAACCTTATGTTTTCATGCTACACTGCCGTTTTCTTATTGCCGTTTAGTAGTATTAACAACTTTCACCTTAATTTCAGTTTCATGAAATGGAGACAGAGGTTTAATTATTGACGCTCTTTAACTACTATGGTTTTTATCGTTCCATTCTATATTGGGCGTGAAAGACTGAAATGTTTGCTCAGAGGCCTCTTTATCAGGTTTGAGGTTTTTTTACGTGCCGTAAATCTACGACACTGCACCACCGGCTTTACTTCCCTTCTAAAGGAAGCCATGCTAAGGAGTTTTACTCCCGAAAAAACCCATCGCCCTCCGCCGGTTTGAACCGGCGACCTCGAGAACTACAGGCTAGCATGGTACCCCTGGGCCACGGAGAACGATATTTCCATTCGCTGATGAATGCTCTCATATATGTAAATGTAGTCGTCGTTTAGTTTAACCACACATGCAAATGATTCTTCACCCACTTTTTTTTCGAGTGGAGGAGAAAACGATTTAATCACTAATCCCAGCCCCGATGGGAGTCGGAACTGGGAGTGTGGAACTCGCCAATGAATTGGCATACCCACTAAAATCTCCTCCACCGGAGTAAGAAAGGAGAAGGTTTGCAGCGGTACCGCCTAAAGCACCCGCGCATTCCAAGGTGATGTTTAAAACTGGGCCAGGGGAGTAAGGATTGGGTGCTGGGAGACAGGTTTGACCAGGGCCCAGTCTACCCCCTCAGCGAAGTTAAGGTGAGAATAGTAGTGATTCCAGGTGATAGTGTAGGATTAGTGGCGCTTGGGTTTTCGGTTAGGATGATGTGGATAGAAGAGGATTGAGAGGGGTGTGGCATCACATGGGATTCGAGGAAGTTCCAATTAGGGTGTAGCATTCTTGAAGGTGATTGTATTGGTCGTTGAGTTCTTTGAAGTTATGTTTGATGGAGTTGTTGATGTTGGTTTGGAGATCTCGCATCCCCGCAACTGAGGCACGAGGGCGCCCAATCGCGTGGATCGGTCGTCGCTGCCGTCGGTGTAGGGTTCGACGAGATGGCACTCGATGCGTTCCAGCTTACGCTGGGCAGACGCGAGAACCTCGTCTTCGTCCTTAGCTTGAAGATCTTACTGGAGAGTGCAGTGTTCACCCTGGCTGAGGTTCGCTGCTTTGCTTCCATAGCCGAAAGGCGTGTGAAGGTAGCGCAGCGTAGCTCAGACAGTTGTGAGGAGAGGTCCTTAATTCCTGCCTCAATTGTTGGCACGGAGCGTTAAAGTCCTTGGTGATCTGTCTTTGTAATTCCACTGGCTGTGTGCTTGGCTATTTCTGAGGACTGCGATGAGTCACTGGTTGTGATACTTATTGTCGGCTTGGTTCGTGGTTGTTGATGTTTGCTCCGGGGATACAGGGGGCATTGCGCCTGCCCTGTAAAATGTGTGTTCCCGGAGCAGGTGGCGCAGAAGCGGCGGCGTCAATGGAGGTCGTGTTGGGTGCAGATGGAGCCTGACCCACAGTAGCGGCATCTAGGCGCTGCACAGCAGGCCTCCGCTGAGTTTCCGAAGTCACAGCAGCGGCGGCAGGGCACCGGGCGTTCTCCTGCCTCTAGAAACCCGAATTATATTGTAATTGGTCTAGGCTTTCCTTGTATACCACTCGTAGCGAAACTCTTTCATAGAGGTGGAATACAAACCACCCCTCATTTCACGTTGATTATAAACCTAGTTCATTGCTGAGGTTTTATTGCCCTGTATTGTTTTTCAGACCAGTCACACAGAGAACTGATACTGGCCGAGCGGAGTCAAAACTTGGTTACCTTAAGGTGGAAACCTTACGGAAAGAAAAACACTATATATATATATATATTTAAGTTCCGTCGCTCTTTAGTAGTTTTTCGTGATGTTATGGATAGAGTATGGAACTTTAAGGCCAGCATATAGCAATCCGCTTTTAAACATCTGACTATCGATTCGGTTTCCTGTATACCCCGTGTACCTAAACTGGAATTTGTAAGAAATTACGTATTTCTGCAACGGTTATCTAGATTAAGATTAAGAAGATAGAAAAATAAGCTATACCAGTGGATAACCCCTCCTCCTTCTCCTCCTCTCATGTTAGCCTTCTTATATCACACCCCTCTCGTCTTAAGCAAAAATGTACCTATCCCCTGTTCATTTTGCCTGCCAGTAGCAACCAACATGCCCTTAACCATCTATTCTGCTAAGTATAGCTGTGGATATATGATTAGCTTCCTGTTTATATTATCCACTATTATAAGTTAATATGGTTGCTGTAAATTGTTTATTTTTAAATAAATGAAAGTTAGGAAAATGAAAGGCAACACATTCCATTATATTTGTGGAATTTCTCGTGATTACTTTGTATTTTTAAATGTGTCTGGATGCCTGCTCGAAAATTACTGCTTTTCTTCTCGCCGTCGGTGTTGTTGCCCTAAATTACCTTCATTTGCCTAGCTACTCTTATCTCGGGCCAGGCAATGAGAGTTGAATAAAGTCACATATTATTGCTTATCTGGAGTTATTCCAGTTAAATAAATAACAATAATGAAGCTAGTAGCAAGTTATATATTATACCTGTTCGGGCTACTTTACAATTCCCGGAATTGCATATCATTTCTCGTTAACTTCCTGCTACCTTATCAAGATCTAAATTGAACCTATATTCGAGTACAAAAACGCTTCCCAATTGCACAGACCGACGTGGAATGTACCTCTTAAAGATCGGAATTGGAAGAAAACTTCTCGGAAGTGTCCACCCTATATACTCTGTCAGACAGATGCTAATTTTCCCGCTGTAATAAATAGCGTGTTTTCCCCATTGCCTATTATGTTCGGAGCTTCATGAAAATGAATTCATTCGTGTATTTTTCTCTGTGCGAAACTTGATTACTTGGGGAATTCTGAGATATTTCTGTCTCTTTTTTATTACTACCTATCTCATTCGCTCCAGTCATATTTATATTCACCTCTATGCCCTTCGGTCGCTTAATTAGTCTACTCGCTGTAGTGGTTTTTCTCCAGCTACCCTGTGTGGTTCGGTTGCTAATTACCTTTCAGTGCTAGCCAGATTTCTGTACAGATTTTAGATTTTACAACATTCAGTTCTGCAGGCATACATAATATTGTGTTATATTCGTTATTTACATACTTATTTAATATTTCTATGTTCTCTCATTATCTATTCTTCCTTAATTAGACTATATTTTATTCTATCATTATTTTATTTATTTTTAACATAATAGACATCGGCCAAATTACAGTTTTCATTATGAAATACATTCATTTAGAATAATTAATATCTAGATATAACAGAAAAGACAAACAAAATTTATAGTTGGAAATGAAAATAAAATAGAAGCTGTGTACAGAAATAAAATAATAAGGAACAGAAACAACTAAGAAAGAAAGAGAAGGTAGCATGGTTGTTAATTGTAATTGTTGCTGTATGCAATTTTTGTTTTAAGTTCAATATTTACTTTAAACTACTAATAAGCAATTATTAGCTATAGTATCTTTGAACTGAATTTCAGACATGTTGAAAATATGTACATAAAATAATGAACTTGGTTATGTGATTCATAATTCTGTTTAAAGGAGAATGTTTATGGATTTCTGTATTTGTTTTGGGGATTAAAAAATCTTTTCTGAATCCACTTATTTTACTAGGTATATAAAAGAATATATTTGTAGTAATATGCATATCATCAATAACCGAATGCAGAACCTTACAGAAATGAATTCCCTGATGTCTCTTCTGAAATGTAAACCCTAAATTTAAATATTTCTAAAAGGGTTTCGTAATTAGTATACATAGGGTGACAGCCAATGAATTTTACAATAAATATTTTGATTGTACTTTTTCTATTAAATTGACATGTTTTGTGGTCTTAGGATTCCATATTACAGATACATATTTCAGATTTTGTCTAACAAAGTAGTTGCAAAATCGAATTAATGTTTTTTTTCTTTAAATGTGCACTGTTTCTAATAATGAAGCGTATGCATTTTAAATATTTTGTTACCACCTGAGGTATTTTTTTTGTTTTGTTTAAGGGCGCTCAACTGCTAGGTCATTAGCGCCCTTGTAAAACGGATCATGGCAAAGGCCAGAGATAAGACTGAATAAAAAAAATCTGATGTGTTACACTTACACGACTTTCTCTACTCTTGTACAAACTATTTTTACAAACGCTTATTCTCCATATGCTTCATGTTAATCGAGATGTTAATCTTATTGCTAATTTTCTTGTAGATGCAGGGGGAATTGGTAGGCTTTAAGCGATAGTCAAATATTTTAAGAGGTGGTTGCTATGTGGCGCATTTCATTCTCTCTGTATGTCCAGGACATAAAAAAAATTAATAACGAATTCCCATTTGGGAAAAAGTATTGGAAAATTTAAGGGAATAACAAGCAATAACTCGAAAAGTGTTCATTTAACAAAAAAATGTATATTATATAAATTGTGTAATGTAACGCGATCTACATTTTTTGTGTAGTAACATTTTGTCTATCTCTTATGGTTTACCAGTTATGCAAAAGTCGTTCACAATGAAGAATACTTTTGGAGACATTGTCAGAAAATTCGAGATATACATTTCATTTGTCATGAAAATATCTTAAACACATGATATTTTAATCAAAGTCGTTAGAGCCATTTTTGAGAGAATTAAAATTTTCGAAAAATGTTCCATGTGAAGGGTAATCTGGAGTGGAGATACTCTTCAAAACCTTCGTGTTGCATCTCTGGAAGATACTGAACATAAATACCAAATTTGGTGTTTATCCGACTGTTCGTTTCTGAGTTATGCTGTCCACAGACACACACACAGACATGTTTCCAAAAATGCTTTTTGGGATTCAGGGGGCCTCAAAACATATATTTCCTGTGAAATCTCGGTATCGAATTTTTGGGTGGAATACAATACTTCCCCTACTTACTATACGTAGTAGAGAAAGTAAAAATCAAATGCAAAAGCCAGAGATAAATATCAATATAAAAATCATAGCAAAAGTCATACATAAATATATAAAACTAAACCGATCAATATGAAACACCTGCTATTAAGGTGACGAAATTCGCATTTAGTAATTTACTCTTGACAAATAATTAAAAATCCTATCAATCACTAAGGCCTCTGCAAGACTGTCCGGCAGTTGCAGAGAGTCCGACCCCAATTTGCTGCTGGCAAGCTCTGGTTCCGTCCGAGTGAATTTTGCTGCGTACCCACACTCAACAGGGTTTTACCACAGGATGACTATTGTAAGGAAAGGATGGTTTAGGATGTCGGTTTTGTTTTAGATAGATTAGAAAGAAGGGAGGTAGCATATAGCTCCTCGACTGCTGCCTGTTAGGATGCAGCGGCCCTTCTGCAATCATCTCTTGGTTCGATTTGTTTGGAGGTCAGCTTTGCTGCTGTTGGTGTCACTCCTTCGTTATCTGGTATGCCTGCATACAGAGAACTCGATGACGCCGAAGACGGCGAGTTCTAGAGTTAAAATCCCCAAGAGATCAGTCCAGAGCACTCTGGTGGTTTGGTAAACAAGCGTAAAATTTTGTATCCCGGCGCCTAATTTCATCTTCCACATATGGAAGAGATGAGGCTTCATGTAGTAGTCTCACGGGGAAGACGCGGCTGACAGAGTAGATGGACCGGAGTCCCCTATTCTGCGTCCGTTGTAGCCATTGCAGCCAGTGTCCCGATGATGTGCTAGAGTAATACACGTGACGGAACGAAAGACCTTGGCCACAAAACGGACAAATGGGAGCAGGGTCACCCTTAACAAGATAACCGTGCGTAAAATTGCAGTGACCAATACGCAACCTAGCAAAAATCACCTCCTCACAACGACATACACTACAGGAAGTTACCCAGTTTATTAGATATTTTGTAATATGTACTCGTAAATCTTTTTCTATCACTTAAACGAGTGGTGTCCTAATAATATTATAAATATGTTTAAAGGGACTTTTGCATATCATTCTTCGATATGCTTCTTTCCAGCGTAATTCGTATTTCCTCTAACATTTTTACTTTCTCTACTACGTATAGTAAGTAAGGAAAGTATTGCCTTCCAGCCAAAAATTCGATACCGAGATTTCATAGAAAATACATGTTTTGAGGTGCACTGAATGCATATAAAGCATTTTTGGAAACGTGCCCATATCTCTGAACAGCGTAACTCAGAAACGAACAGTCGGATAAACACCAAACTTGGTATTTAGGTTCAGTATCTTCCAGAGATGCGACACGAAGGTTTTCAAGAAAATCCCCCAACACAGATTACCTTTTACATGGAACATTTTTCGAAAATTTTAATTTTCTCAAAAATGGCTGTAACGATTTTGATTAAAATATCATATGTTTAAGATATTTTTATGACAAACGAAATGTATATCTTGAATTTTCTGGGAATGTCTCCAAAAGTATTCTTCATTGTGAACGACTTTAGTATAACTGGTAAACCATAAGAGATAGACAAAATTTTACTACACAAAAAATGTAGATCACGTTAAAATATACAATTTATGTCATATACGTATACTTTTTCTCAAATTGGAATTCGTTATTCATTTTTTGGTAATGCAAATAGAATGGAATACTTCACATAGTAACCAGCTCTTAAAATATATGACTATCGCTTTAAACCTACCAATTCCCCTTGCATCTACAAGAAAATTAGCAATAATATTAACATCTCGATATCTCGATTAACATGAAGCATATGGAGGATAAGCGTTTGTAAAAATAGTTTTTACAAGAGTAGAGAAAGTCATGTGAGTGTAACACGTCAGATTTTTTAATGTCATTTCTCTACATTTATGTGAGCCTCAAGTTGCCAGTACAAAACACACGTCTGTAGGCCACTTTTGAGCTACCTATGCTTAGGAGAGTGCATGTAATCACAGTGAGAAGCTAATTAGAAGAAAGTACGTGGGAGAAAATAACTTCAGGTGCTGTGTGAGGAAATTGGAGTGGTTAAATTTTCTTGTGTGCCTCCTTAACACTTACTCACACTTGAGCTGTTAGCAAGTTTTCTTCAAGTTTTCTCAAGCCATGTTTTAAAGATGAGAGGCCGAAACTCATTTCCGCCTTTTCTTGTAGCTACAGGTTTGGCTGACTCAAGAATAAATTAACAGCACTCTAAGTACTTCACAAGTTTTTATGAAAGCCCTTTCACAACGTTGAGGGCCTAAAACAGCTACTAATTGAAAATGTTTTTTAAAAGAAGTGAATATTAATTTCTGTGCAGTACGAAGAGCAATCTTCTCATACTTTAACGTTGCTGTGTGAAGTCTCTGCATCGGAAAGGAAATAAATTGTTATTAGTTGCCATACACAATAGGGCTTTAGAGACATAACAAAACTGTGATGTGTAACAGCCACACTTCCCCGTGTGCAAGCCAAACAAGTGACTAGAAATAAAAGTGACCGACGCGAATACAAACGGTTATCAAATATTGATTTTATTTTGAGGCCCTTGAATCCAAAAAAATAATTTTAGGAACACTTCGGCGGGTGTGTCTGTAAACAGCTAACTCAAAAACGAAAAGTACTTGGTAGTTAGATTAAGTACCTTCCAAAGATGCGCCACGAACGATTCCCACAAAATCCCCTTACCCCAAATTACCCTTTGCATGGAATATTTTTCGAACTTTTTTTATTTTCTAAGCAACGATTGTAACGATTTTGATTAAAATATCTAATATTAAATATATTTATACCAAAAATAAAATGTATATCTCGAGTTTTCTGTGAACCCTCTCCATTCAGAAAGAGTGTATATAATCTTGTATAACTACTAAACGTTAAGGGATAGATGAAAACGTACTACACAAAACACGTACATCTGTTTAAAGCACACAGTGTATCTCCAATAACGTTTTGTGTGGCATCAATCATTGCCGAATTGTTCTTTTTAATTTTTCTACTACGTATAGTAAGTAGGGGAAGTATTGTATTCCACCCAAAAATTCGATACCGAGATTTCACCGGAAATACAATTTTGAGATCCCCTAAATCCAAAAAAAGCATTTTTCGAAACATGTCCGTGTGTGTGTCTGTGAATAACATAACTCAGAAAGGAACAACCTTGGTATTTAGGTTCAGTATCTTCCAGAGATGCGACACGAAGGGTTTCAAGAAAATCCCCCCCACACCAGATTACCCTTTACATGAAACATTTTTTGAAAATTTTAATTTTCTCAAAAACGACTCTAACGATTTTGATTAAAATATCATATGTTTAAGATATTTTCATGACAAATGAAATGTATATCTCAAATTTTCTGGGAATGTCTCCAAAAGTATTCTTCATTGTGAACGACTTTTGCGTAACTGGTAAACCATAAGAGATAGACAAACGTTTACTACACAAAAAACGTATATCGCGTTAAAATACGTATACATTTTTTTTTTGTTGAGTGAACCATTTTCGAGATATTGCTTGTTATTCCCTTAAACTTTCCAATGCTTACACTTTTTCTCAAATTCGTTATTCATTTTTTTGTCCTGGTAATGCAAAGAGAATGGAATACTCCACATAGCAACCAGCTCTTAAAATATTTGACTATCGCTTAAAGCCTACCATATCTGTTTGCATCTACAAGAAAATTAACAATATGATTAACATCTCGATTAACATGAAGCATATGGAGAATAAGCGTTTGTAAAAATAGTTTGTACAAGAGTGGAGAAAGTCATGTGAGTGTAACACATCAGATTTTATTTATGGACGCTCTTTAACTTCTGTGGTCTTTAGTGTCCCATTCTATATTGGGCGTAAAAGACCGGTAATTTTGCTCAGAGGCCTCATTATCAGTCTTGAGGTTCTTTTACGTGTCGTAAAGCTACACGGGACCACGGCTTTACTTCGCTTCCGAAGGAAGCCATGCTAAGGATTTTTACGCCGGAAAAAAAAACCCATCGCCCTCCGCAGGTTTGGAGCTGCGACCTCGGAAAGTAGGGGAACAGCATGGTAACCACTACACAACGGAGGACGACAACCATTACCGAGATATCCGTTATTAAAATAATATGAATTCTAAACTCTAAGGAACGCACCGTTTTATCCACTTTGTGCAGTTAAACAATTCATTACCTGAAGATATAAATGGCAGGTGCATGCATATTAATAAGCACGCCCAGCATTAAACCTTTGTTTTCTTGCTAACTTTTCTCAGTATTTTTCCAAGTTCAAATGATCCTTCTCCTGTGTCTATAATTGTTTTTAATTGTTGAACGCCAATGTTTATAGTAATTAAAAACAGCATATATTGTTCCGGTTAGCTAGCTCCTAAAGCCGAGCAAGTATCTCTAGCAGGTAGTGCTGTGAAAGGAATGATCTATTGTGAAAACATAACACTGCTGAAAAGTAATGTTCCAGTTAATGCATTTAATGTAATTTTCCTTTGAATAAAATAAGCGCACGAGGGCGGATTGATAAGTCAGCGACCTTTTAAATAAAATAACAATCTTTTTTTCAAAAAATCAGTTTTATTTCTCAACATAGTCTGCTTTCAATTCAGTGCACGTTGTCCAACGTTTCTCCAGGTTTTTTTAATCCTTTCAAAAAATATGATTTTCGATGTCTGCAAAATATGGGATTGTTTCTGCCATGCTGTGTTCACTGGATATAAATTTCTTCCAGCGAGCCAATTTTTCAGGTTTGCGAAGAGAAAGAAGTCCTAGTCCACAAATCTTGCGATGCCAATGGCTGACATGTGTGCGGGTGCATTTTCCTGGTGAAAGATAACCTTTTTTTCACCAAATGGGGTCGCTTCTTTAACAATTCCTTGTGAAACTGATTCAGCATTGCGGCTTAATATGAATTTGTAATTGAATTTGTAATCGTTTTACCCTTTTCCAGGTAGTTCATGTCTATCACCCTTTGTGAGTCCCAAAAGACAGCTGCCATGATTTTTCCGGCCGACGGAATGGTTTTCCTTTCTTTGGAGCAGGTTCGCCGAAGGAAATCCTCTACTTTGATTGTTGTTTGGTTTTAGGTTGATAGTAATGGATCAAAGTTTCATCAACCGCCGCAAAAACTCATTGGGTTGCGCTGGAACAAGTTCAAACAATCCTGTGAAATGGTCACACGATTCCACTTGTTCTCAATTACTGTGAGCAGTCGCGGCACCCATCTTGTTCTCAATTACTGTGAGCAGTCGCGGCACCCATCTTGCTGACAGCTTTCTCCTACCAAAAAATTCGTGCAGAATGTTATACACCCATTCACTCGAGATGTTTACGGTCTTGGCTATCTCACGGATTTTCACTCGGCCGTCTTCCAACACAGCGTCGTGAACTTAGTTCACCATTTCTTCTGTTGTGACCTCAACACGCACGGCACCTCCTGTGCGCACGGCATCTCTTGTGCTGGAACGGCCAAATCGAAATTCCGTGAATCACTTGTGAACCATGCCATGTCATGGAGCAGAGTCCCCATAATGCTTGTTCAGCTTTTCTTCCGTTTCCTTCACCGTCTTACCACGCAAAAAGTACTGTTTTATCAGAACACGAAGTTCACTTTTCTCCATTTTCTAGGAAGCAACACATATCTGCTTATTTTAGACGCTCTCAACAATTTTCTAGGAAACAAATGATGACGAATTTCTGCAATTACATCCATAATAGATGTAAGACTTGGGTGCAAACAAGAAACCTGTGATAGAACGCTATCTCTCGTCAAAGTCGTGGACTTATCAATCCGCCCTCGTATTAGAGGTTTGATATGCCGTTGCATTTATTCAGGCGTCGCTTCGCACAAAGTCTAGGTAACTTTAATTAACGTCCACACGTTAATAAAATTTTGAGAAAGATTTGAAGTTTTGTTGTTGAAGGAGTTTGCACCACGCTTTGGGCGTCAACTTGAAGTAGTTATTTTGTTTTAGTTTAACTGCCCCACGTATGGGAGCCAACTTGAGGAAGATATATTGTTTAAGTAAATTATTAGCCTCACGCTTGAGAAGCCAACTTGAAGAGGGTAATATCTTTACGTTATTTATTTAAGCTCTATATATGGACGTCAATTTTGAAGAAGATTGTTTGTTACGTAATATGCTGTTACGTATGAGAAGCCGATCTGAAATGTATTCTTTTTATTACGCTCCAAGTTTTAAAAATATATTTTAACTTTTAACTTTATTAAACTGCTTCTATAGATAGTATTTATGTTTGTTTTGCCTCGGCTGCGTCAGTCTTACTTTAGAGACACGTTTCTCTTAATCAGGGTGTGGTGCAACAAGAATGTAGGCTTACACAGATTTTAAGTTTTAAATTCACTTCTTTTTATTAATTGTTGACACAAATTAAATAGCACCACACTGATATCAAGAGCTGTGAGATTCTTTTATTTAGTACGTGCACTTTGTTATCGCGTATACATAATTTTCGTTTCACACGAATACGTAATATTGCTTTAGAGAACACATCTTCCATCCGGTCACTACCAAGGTCTGCCAGCAATTGAACACATTTCAACCGTCCAAACCCGTAAGCTTCTGTATTTTAAGTCTCTGATTGGCTAATCCTAGTCCAATAGAATACCTGCATTTTACTAAAGCTTTTTCTGGCTGTTGATTGGCTATTTTTAAACTGTCACAAAATTTACATTATCGTTGCTCTAATCATGACTAGTAGTATTCAAACTCTCAAACTCATTATTGCCTCAAGGTTACCTCATTGTTACCTCATTGTTAGCAACTTTAAACTTATGTTTCTCACAGCTCTTACATTATTAAATTACATAATGCATTCACATAACATTATTAAACATGTTTAAAATAATATAATCATATGCAATACTGTTACATACATTTTTACAAATTATTACATATATATATATGTATATATATATTGCTTCAAAGCGGGCTGTTATTGATTTATATATTATATAATTTAATTGAAATTACTTAAGTGTTAAAAATACTGTCTCAATTTAGATCAGTCGGAACCTAATGTCGTCTTCCATAATGTTGTAATAATTACCTCGTTCTACGAGCCCCATTATCGGTGATTACAAATGCATGTTTAGTAACTACACCTCACTACGGTCTGCCTTCATCCGTATCCAAGTTGTGACTAAATTATTCAGCTGGGAAAAGCTTAGCGAGGCTTCTCTATCTTACATTTGAGATTTCAAAATTTACCCATTTACGCTTCTGGTTGGCTAACTTTAATAATTCGAGTCTACCTCCTTGCCATACTATTAGCGTTTTCAAACATCAAATGACATCCCTACAGTATATCCACGCGAGTCCGTTTCCTCACTCCTAACCAGTTTTGTAGTCCTGACAAAGTGTACCCGTAAACTATAAAATTTAATGAGTTTCGTCTGGCTACCGACACGTTTTCCCCTTCTTGGCCTATCCAATAGCTAATTCGATACACTTGTATACAATATACATTCTCATTAATGATAAATCACATATAAACACTGTTACTTGTACATAAACAATCAAAATGCAAGAATTATTAATTATCATGTAAATAACTGTCACTGATAATTACTATTTAGGCCAGTGGTGTGAGGCATTCTTTATTTAATGCCTTTGTGTGCCAAAATACTGCCACACTCCACAAGAAGCAATTTTTTACAATCTGTTTCAAATTTTTTACTACTGTCTGTAGTATATTAAAAATGACTATGTTCTTTGTTAAAATAGTGCTTCAACTTTGAAAAATCTTTGGAGAGTAAAAAAAAAGTTATAATTTTTCTACAATAATTAGACAGAAATACAAAAACTCTGATATAATAGATATTTTTGTAAACTTACTTCCTATAAAACCTGAAATTTTTTTATGTTAATATTTTCTAAAACCGTGGAAAATTGTTATTGTAGAAATGAATTTACACAAGAATTATTATTTAAATAACCATCTCAGCTAATATTTTGAAACATTGCATAAACAATGCCGTTATTTAGTGTAAACCTGCATAATTTTAACAACATATCTTACACAATGCGAATTTTCGAAATTTTACAGGTGAATTGTCTTAACGATGCAGTTTTCAACTTAGCCTATGGGATTTTGTATTTAAGAGTTCTTATTAAACGCCCAAAGAAATTATTTGTAAATTAATATCGAATAGGAAACACGTGGAATTATATTTTGCTTTATTATCGTATACTTAAATTGTTTCAAAATCACGTTTTTTAACAAACATGAATAAGCAAACAAAATTGAACATAACATATCTTGTGAAAAGGTAGCATGCATTTTAGAACAAACATGGCATAGTAGATTTCAATTGGTAGAAATTGGGGAGGTTTTCTGCAAGTTTCGCAGTAATACCTTAGGGTACCCGATAGTGAATTTTGGAAAACAGTTTTAAAAGCTTTCATAGAAGACATTCTCAAAGATTAAAGGCCCAATTGCTATTTTATCTTTAAAGCCAATTCGCGACGTTTAAATGGACATGCGGAAAATTATTTCTCGTAATCTTATTTTCTTACATATTTGCCACCTTAAAATGCTCCCCATGATGTAATTTAATTCAATTTGCTTCAGATTTTCAGTATGTTTTTTGAAGGTTGATAAAAAGACCAATAAAGTCGTTTCTGTATGTTTAATACAGTACAAAATTTAGGGTTTTGATAATTTAATACATTATTGAATTTTTTACAATTAAAATGATATATACATATTTTGTTTCCAGAAAGATTTTTAAGGTTACACTATTTTAAGCTTTGTTTGTAAATAAATATTCAGAAATAATCTGCAAAATTTTAAATTTTAAACACTCAAAATGTTCAAATGGTATATATCATTGAGACATATTTTTATTACTTGGAAATTATTTTATTGAAAAGTGGTATGTACTTAGACTCGTGTTATAGCTATGTTGAATAAACCTGTGATAAAAGTGGTTAAATCGTTGAACATGGTTGAAGTTAATAATTTTATTACTGAATGCCCTTACAAGTGTAATCTTAAGAATGGTATTGACAGATGTCTGAAACTTTAAAACGATAAAATTCTATTTGAAGTTGGAGAATGTAGTTAAATTGAGTTTTATTTATGGATGCTCTTTAACTACAATGCTTCTTAGGGACCCATTGTATATTGGGCGTGAAAGACTAGAAGTTTTGCTCAGAGGTCTGTGTTTCAGGCTTCAGGTTCTTTTACGTGCCGTAAATCTACGACACGGGACCACCGGCTTTACTTCCCTTCCGAAGGAAGCCATGCTAATGATTTTTACGCCCGAAAAAAATCCATCGCCCTCCGCCAGGTTTGAACCCGCGACCTCAGGAACTAGAGGCTAACATGAAATCCCTAGTTCACGGAGGACGGCTAGGAGAAGTAATGCTTATCCATGGTATGAAGAATTTAAATTAATACCTAAATGGGCTTAATTGTGCACATATGAAAAAGGCAGAAATATAGAAATGTTTCCAAGGAATCATGCCAAATAAAAAGTACAAAAATGGCATTGTAATTTATCACCGATTGGCTGTCTTAAGTTCCACAAAACATAAGTTAAGCAGCATATCATTTTAATGCAACACTTCTTCCATTTTTGGTTTCACTACTTTTTCAGTACAACATATGATAACCGACCGGGATGACTCATAAGGTTGCATCTGTGGCCCGCATGCGGGTGGTCGCGGGTTCGATTCCCGCGGCCGACTTTCCTGACCCAGAGGTTTTTCGGTTTCCCCGGGTCACTAGGCGAATTATGGAAAGGCTCATTGTCTCCTCCGAATTTCTCTTCCCTCATTCTCTCTCATTTCATCTTCTCTGTCACGCTACAGTTTGACTGCGGGACTGTGTGTCGGACGACTACGACAGATGGCGCTGATGGCTTGCGTGTTGGAACTTCTTCTCGGCCCCGTCAGATGGAGACCGCTCGAGTCTCCGCTGCTGGTTCCAGCTTTCCCCGGTCTCCGCTGGAGGGGGCCTGTGAATCACCTCCATGGGAGGGCCGCCTTTAGCGCTCTCCAGCTAAATGGTCAGGCTTGTAACTGTTAGGAACCTCTGCGCGTCTCTGTCGCCTGCGTCATCCGGTCCTGCAGTCCATACGTCACCTGCCGTTCCTTCATCCCATGCGTTCCTCCCGGCGGTGTATGCACAAAGGATCCCTGTGTGGGTCAGGTGCTAGGTGTCCCTTCCGTAGCGTAATCCTAATCCTACCTATGATAAGTAGAGGAGGTACTGTATTCCATCCAAAAATTCTATGTGGATATTTTACTGGAAATACACGTTTTGAGAGCCCTCGAATCCAAAAAAGGCATTTTTAGACAAAGTGTGCGCACGTGTTTATGTGTGAATAGCATAACTCAAAGACGAAAAGTTTGTTAAATACTTTGGAAGATGCGACACTGAGATTTTCAAGAAACTGAAACATCCCTTTACATGAAAACCTTTTCGTCATTTTTTTATGTTCTTAAAAATGACTAACGATTTTGATAAAAATACCATATGTTTAAGATATTTGCATGACCAATGAAATGTATGTGTTGAATTTTCTGTAAATAGACTTTGAAGACCTATTTATTATGAATGGCTTCTGTATAATAGGAAAACTCTATGATATAGACAAAATCTTACTGCACAAAAAAGTAGATCTCGTTAAAACACACAGTTTAAGTTGAGGCAGTATTTGATATCACAACACTGTAAGTGCCAGAGTGATTGTAGTGTAAATTAGCATTATTGTATGACAATGGTTTGAGATGTTTGTTATTTATAATCATTGTTAGGAAATAAGTTTACACGGCCTCACTGAAACTGACAATAGAAGCGCGTAACAATGTAGCGAGGGGGTGAGTTCTTTATCAATTAGAAGAGACAAAAAATGACGTTAGAGTAGCGTGCCTTTCTTTAGAAATGGAGGGAATATCTTCCCTAGAGCATATGTGTTCGTAATTTTGATTGGATATAAAAATAGACGCTAATGTTGGCGCGCTTTATTAACCAATAGCAGTTCTGTTATAATGTTTAGGCATATCGGGGTGAGGGAGTATAAATGCTGAAGTCAGAGGCAAGTATCCTACAGTTTAAGAGAATCATTCACGAGTTACACGTCACACAGTTCAACAGAATCATTCACGAAGTACACGTTACGCAATTCTACAGAATCTCTCGCGTCGTAAAGTTAGTTAAAAAATGTGAAATACGCGAATTAATAATGTGCGGCAAATAAGTGATTATAGTTACATTCGAAAATATAACAGTTTCAGTAGGGCGTGTATCAAGAGTAAACATGTGAAATTAATGAAGTGTGACGGCAATAAAAGTGTAAATACAAATTCTTTTATCAGTGTTATCTTTTAGTAACAACTCCTTTCCGTTTACACACCCTTTCAAGAGATTTGCTCGACTTGTAATAATAGCTAGCCGGAGGACAAAGAATTCAAAATTAAAAATAGTAAAACAATAACAGGCGCTCAGCAAATAAGATAACACGAAAGTTACCGCAACAAAGTGAGATAAAATATTTTGTTCTGTTAAGAATTTCTATGCGAGAAATTCTTAGCTATTGATTTGAGTTTCCACATACCTACTGTTTTTGGAGGTTAATCGCTATTGGTTTTTCTCGTGGTGAACCAAAGAATTTGGAATTTCTAAACCATTGCATAAAGGGGACGCAGCATTACTCAGGCTACTACAAACCAAAAATGGTTGATGTTGCATGTCAGAGAGTTGAAGTTCTAACTTGAGTCTCTAGATATATAATCAGAGAAATCATGAGATAACGTATTTACAAAAGACGCATTATTCCAGTATTCTGATATTATTACACTAATAAGAGTCATTGCTCTATCATATATGCTGCTGTGTAATATTTTTTTGTTCGGTGCGAAGGTTTGATCAGCACCTTCTTTATTCACGATAATCGCTGACTACCTATAACCTATAACCTGGATGCACTTTCAAGTGTTAAATAAAGCGTTGAACCTGTTATGGAGTGGTGTATACTGGCATGTTATTAGACGTTGTAAATTACTGTAGTGTAATAATATGTAGAACCGGTTATAGTTATGGTTTAAATGATTTTGGCGCATTTATCTGAACCAAACTATTAAATTTCTTGGTTTTCTTTTACGCAGGTCTTCCTCATCAGACAACGCTTACACCAAAAATTGTAAAAACAATTTACATTTCTAGTTAACTGCAGAACTAGGACTTAATTAATAATAACCTAATAGCCTAAGCTAATAATAATAATTGATAATTAACTAATCTATAGCCTTATTACTATAACTGTAACTAATATAATATAAGTACTAATATAATTAATGTTATAATCAATGCTTGATTTGGTGACAAAATGATCAGCGAATGTAAAACCAGGACGCCAACGTAACAGATGCAATATACTAACCTTCCCAATACATGTAGCAGGTGCGTATTTGCAGAGGAGTTGCCCGTTATTAATGGAACTTAATAACCTGAATATCACTAGATTCTACTGACGTATCCCATAATGGTGGGAAAATGTTACTTCAGTATATCGTAACCTCTATAGCGAACCGCGTTTTAAAAATCTGACTCGCTTTAGCCTACTGTACATATCGTGCTTATACCTAGAACGAATTTCTAAATGTGTAATGAAGGTTTATGTCGATTAAAAAGAAATAGAAGTGCCAGTGGTCCCGGGTTCGATTCCCGGCTGGGGTGGGAATTGTTTCTTCCTTCCCTGTCTTCTCCCAGAGTCTAGAAGTTGTGAGGGTATGTGGCATAGGAGGTGATGTGCGCCAATTTGGTGGCAGGGATTGGTAGGAATGGTCCCGGGTTCGATACTAGCTCAGGTTCTCGCATGGATCTTGGATCTAGGATTGGTTCGTTTTCCTGCCGGTTTATTTCCGTCACCTTTTTAAAATCTGACTCCTGATAGAACCTCGCCACACACACACACACACACACACACACACACACACACACACACACACACACACGCGCATTTCTTTGGGCGCCGCGTATACTGCTGTACTTCATACTATCGCGCCTAGCCGCCGACACTTTTCTATCAATTTGCTTTGAACCGCACTTACAGATTTTGTTTTTAGAATGACTTCCAAGAGAATACGACGAACAAGTGATTTTCAAAACTCTCCTGTAACATTGACCTTCGTTTCTACGAACCTGTTTTCAGGCGACCTAACGGTACACTATCAAAAGCGTCTTCTGCCCTTACTCGGCTACAATGGGGGGAAAACCAACCCTGTTTCCTGCCTGCTGCTTGCTCTGTCTCTTCAACCCATATTCATCTTTACAAGTAATATTCATTTCCCAGTCTTATTTAATAATATTATTCCTACTGTTACTAATATTTACTTTCACATTATTATGGTTATTTTATATTTCTAGCTATGCAGAACGTACTTCTCAAAGTATGAATGAGAGTTTGAATACGTGGTAATCTAATGAAAAAAACCAATGTTTACCAATAATCCAATAACAAGCGAATACGAGTTAACACCATTGCCTATAGGCAATAATATGTCCCAAAGGAAATGCCGCCGATAAGACAATTGCAATTAAGGGCGGGGTATAAATGGAACTTAAAAAAAAAAGAAATAGAAACGAATTACTTTTTTATGAAAAGTAAAACAGACAGTATTGTAAAACATCTTGTAAATTAAACCCATCAGATTCTTTAAAATTGTCATTCAAGCTTGCGTTGATGCATGGCTAATAATTACTGCCCCCAAATTAGTGCCGCATGTTTTACAAAGTTACGAGGTTTACGACTCAATGCCATTATGATTTTCTGATTGTAATCTAATATTACCGCTATTGTGCAGTATATTCTTTTATAATGACTGTCTTCATCTCGTACGACATATAAGGATGGCATACAAAGCTAATTGTATGCTAAAAGAAGATGCGATCCTTTCATAGAGAATTGAAGAGCGTTTCTTGTGGAGTCTGACGTCTTTTCAATTACATACATTGAATTTGTTGAGTTTCCTAAACGTATTAATTTACAGAGTAGTACACCAGACGAGCTACATACATCAGTTCTAATTCACTAATTTAATATCTTTAATGCCTCTTTTTCTCCATTTTTGATCAACACATAGCCCGATTAGGTCCATTTGCCACTGTACCTTTAATATGCTCCGTAATAGTTACCCTTGCTAGCTTGTAATTACAACAAACTCTAGCCGTCAGAGCCGCTTTATCCTACATAGTTTCACAACATTTTTAATTTTGACGGGTGCTAAAAGTATGTTACAGAGACTGGAACATCGCTGCGAAGTGCTGACCTGCATCAGTTCTTATAGGGAACGTAGCCTAACTCAGGTTACTAAAAAACAAAGAAGGGTTTGCCGCAGGTCAGGGTGATCAACGTTCTAACTTGAGTCACCAGATTGATAACCAGATAAATCACCAGCCAACGTATTTACAACAGACGCACTATTTCGGTCTTCGGCTAATAGGTTCTATAAGCCATTCTCATATCATATATATGCTGTTTTGTAGTATTCTTTTCTACGGTGCAAAGGTATGGTTATCACCTTCCTTCCCCGCTATAATCGCTGATTACCAATAACCTGGATGCACCTTAAGTGTTAAATCAAGTACTGAACCGCGCTATGGGCTTACTTTATAAAACATGTGTATGTTATTAAACGTTGCAAACTGCTGTACTGTAAAACTATGAAAAACAACTTATACTTACGTTTTAATATGATTTCGGCACTTACCTAAACCAAACAATTAAATTTCTTGGTTTTCCTCTACGCGGATCTTCTTCTTCTAACAATAAAACCTCACAAACAGACAACGCTTACCCAAAAATTGCAAAATTAATTCAAATTGTTGGTTAACTGCAAAGGTAAGACTTAATAATTAATAATAACCTAATAGCCTATCCAAATAATAATTAAATGTACGTATAATTAACCTAATTAATATAACTATAATTATTCTAATACATATAAATAGTAATATAATTAATATTGTAATTAATGCATCAGTTGGTAGCTAAATGGTAGTTGTGCAAATACATGTTTGTGTTTCCAATATATTAATAGGTGCATACGAGGGTAATCCCAGAAGTACCCGGGCTGATGTGTTGATAGCGGTTGTTGTTTCAAACAAATGACTGTGGTAGAAAGTACCAACCTTATAAAGCTTAAGTCTGAAGCTTAATGATGCTACGTTGACAGCCATCAATAGTGAACGCTCTCAGCAAAACATGGATAAAACTGGCCATCGTTACGTGATACAATGGTTTCATTTGAAAGGTCTTAGTCCAACTAATATTAAAGCTGAGCTAGATTCTACTCTGGGGGAGGCTGCTCGTTTAGGACAGTAAAATAATGGGTGGCGGAGTTTAAGCGAGGCCGTACGAGCTGCCAAGACGAATATCGCAGTGGTCGACCAAATGAGGTGACCACGCCAGAAATTTGAGGAACATCCACAAGATGGTATTGGATGACCGTCGACTGAGTGCACGATCTAGCAGACATCATAGCCACTTCAAAAAGTGCTATACATTGCATACTGATTGAAAATTTAGACATGAGAAAGCTATGCGCAAGATGGGTGCCGAGTTTACTCACAATGGACCAAAAGCAGCACCGTGAAGATGTTTCAGTCGAGTGTTTGACGATGTTTTGCTGCAATAAACCATGGATAAAACATGGGTCCATCACTTCACACCTGAGACGAAGGAACAGTCAAAACAGTGGGTTGAAAGGGAAGAATCGGCTCCGAAGAAGGTGACGCACATTCCATTTGCAGGGAAGGTCACGGCGTCAGTTTTTGGAATGTGTGTGGAACCATTTAATTGATTATCTTCAAAAAGGAAAACCAATCAATGACGAGTATTATGCAAACCTATTGCAGCATTTGAACGATGAAATCAAGCAAAAATGGTCGCATTTAGTGGAAAAGAAGCTTTTTTTTCATCAAGACAATACACCAGTTCACACATCCATTATCATCATGGCCAAAATCAATTAATTAGGTTCGAATCACTTCCTCATGCACCCTATTCGCCACATTTAGCCCCCTCTGATTTGGGAAAAGTGTATCGAGCTGAAAGGAGACTATGTAGAGAAATAAAGATGGTTTTTCCCAAAACTTTTGTTTTCTTTGTTAGGTTGGGTACTTCTGGGACAACCCTCGTATTTGCGGGGGAGTTGGCAATTATGAATGCAATCTAACATCTGAATATCATCAGATTCTAGTGACGTATCGCATAATGGTGGAAAAATGTCGTAGTTGGACTTCATAACCTCTGGAATATTGTGACCTCTATAGGTGCGTTCTCTACTGCGGAGCATGTATTAGGGTCGCTTTGTCCGTTTGCATGAAACAACTTGCCAACCGCTTAACTATGGAGTATTCTAATATAGGGTCTTTCAACAAGAGTGTCCTATCTTTGAACTTAAATAAAACACGTTCTATAAATGATAGAGGTTTATTTATTTTTTATTTTGGAACATAATTAATGTCATTACGTGTGGAAGAGAACATCAGTTAAGTGACCGCCGTGACTTTATTGGGTTGCGCGTATACGTTTAACCCAGTTTTCAATGACAGAAGAACGTAAATTGGGTATAACTTCACGAATAACACGCGTGGTGTTATTCATAAGATCATTTTCTGTTTCTGGCTTGTTGACATAAACTCGAGATTTAACATAACCCCACAAGAAGTAATCCAACAGCGTTAAATCACATGACCTCGGGGGCCAGTTAACATCACCACCACGGGAAATGATGAAACCTGTGAATTTCTCCTTTAAAAGATCGATTGTTTCGAGAGCAGTATGACATGTGGCACCATATTGCTGGAATCAGATGTTTCTGAGATCCATACCATCCAATTGAGGCCAAAACTAGTGTCTTATAAGAGCCCGGTATCTTTCTCCATTGTCAGTTAGAGCTTCTCCATCTTCATCTTGGAAAAAATATGGACCAATGATTCCACCATACCAAAATCCACACCACACAGTAGCCTTTTGGGGATGAAGTGGTCGTTCCTAAATCTGCATTGGATTGTGATTGCTCCAATAGCGGCAATCCATCCAAACGTGGGCTTCGTCGCCGAAGATTATTTTTCGACAAAAATTCGGGTCAGCTTCCATAGCGCATACACCGTACAACCTATGGTCCTTAGTTCTTGAGTTAACACCATTTTTAAGCGTGAAACGTCAAGTCCAGATGCAGAATTCGCCAATTTGTGGTCGGCGAAAGCCCCAATTCTTGCGCTTGACGAGCAATTGATTTGTTTCCTGTCTCGCGTACACTCTGACGAACGCCGCCTATGTTTTCGTTGGAGCGCTTACGTCGATTACGTACAGGCATTCTTTGATCGCTGACAGAACCACTTCTTTCAAATTTATCGATCAAACGCCGAATCGTTCTCTCTCAGGGACGATTGTGCACACCGTAAACTTCACGCAATGCACGGAAGGTTTGGCGAACAGATGATCCATTTTAATAATAAAGTTTCACAATTTCTACGCGTTGCTGAATTCTGTAACGTTCCATGGCTATTTGTCAATAACAACTGTAACCACATAAAAAATACTGCTGTAATTCAATAACAACGGCAGCTATCACATGTTAAAGATGGGACACTCTTGTTGAAAGATCCTTTATATAGAAGTTGGAGAAATATCTGACGACATATTTAAATTTTGGTTGAAACCGGTACAAAAATAAGGCAAATAATGAGAGGGAACGCAAAAAATGTACCACAAAGTTTTAATTATGTAGTTGAATACTTCCCAGCTAAAGCTTGCCAAAATAAATACTGCAATCCAGTATGTATGTATGTATTTGCTTGGAACTCGGCTCTTATATTAATAGTCATTAGAAGCGGAATAAATGCAATTCACTGCAGTGGTCGAAACGGAGTTTAAACACCAACAGTATATTCGTAGTGTAATGGTTCTTATATGCGCATTCCAAAGGGAAGTCCGCTGTTCGATTTCTCAACATTCTTATATGTTTTATTGAGCCTTATTAAGGCTTAAGGGACATTTGGATTGAATTTTCTAATTGTTTTTTAATTTTAAAACTAATTACTTGAAGATTTGCACACTTAATATGAGTAAATAACGAAATTTTGCAGATAATACAATTAAATCATCTTATTAGCGAAAAAAGTACAAATTTTCTAACACTGCGTTGTCCATTTAAAGTTGAGAGTAACATGATAGCGGCATTTTACTCTTTAGAGCACAGTGAAAATGAACTAAAGTATTTTATTGAAGTTGGTGTTATTAGTTGTAGAGTAATAGATTTTTGTTTTTATAAACCTTTGGTGTTTGTCAGTATAAATTATTTTTTTCTAAGCCAATAAATAAAGCAGTTATAAAATGCATACTTAAACCTTTAGATAGCTATTTGAGATTATGTATGCAAATTTGAATAAAAGCAGAGCAAAACTGAAATGTAAGGAATTAATTTCATACGCAAAAACGTAAAACTGAGAGAAAAACATACAGAAAAGAGAATTGGGTGGGTCAGTGGGATTAAAAGGGAGCACATGGGTGGTTTACACATATTGCTGGGGTTTTAAAAATGAAGGATCGTGAAATATGTTTGGCCAAATAATTCAAGTTGTCTATGGAATATTATATATGATTAAACATCGAAATGTTCTTCATTTTCACCTAAAAACTCATTCCCTGCTTCCCTTAAATGGAATGAATGTATCTTAATCGCTGAAAATTTGTCACTCTGGCACTCTTTAAGACGCTTTAAAAATTGTAACAATACTAAAACTACCATTAAAGCTAAATAAAATCTTGGGGTATCTCATAGGTTTACAATACATCCTTTTATAGAGCGTTAAAACGCGCTTGTGTACACTGATGCAGTATCTGTTCAGCAAAGTTTTAGCTATTGGGATGGGGTGCTTATCTCTCAGGTAAAGCTGTAGCTGGTGGGAGGGGTACCAATATGCTGAACTCGTGCTGCACATGGCGCATACGGTGCAAAATAGCCAACAATGTTTTCCTATCACGCTAGCATGGTACCCCTAGAACACGAGGGCGACAAAACACTAGCTCCTTCCACTAGCTAAACCCCTACCACCTTGGAAGGGCTCCCCCACACACTAGCTAAAACGTCGCTGAACTGAGAAGGCAATCAGACATTATATTGGTTAGGATGGTATATTTTAAATGACGAGAAAACAAGTAAAGATACTAAACCAACAATGTTACAAAATGCTAAATGAATGTTCAAGAATATAATTTATTTGGAATTCAAGAGTGGTTAATTTGGGGAGCCTAATTTACTAATTTTGGGATAGTTTCCTAAACTATTCAATAAACCTTGGAATACATGACACGAGTAATTGGAAAGCATCATTTACGCTATGTGTACCAACGTGATCTGTTGAATGTCATTACCTCTGCAATCATAAAGTTCAGTTTCTTTGCCTTAAAGGACATGCAGAGATAATCTTCAATGAGGTTATTGATCAGCTACCTAAACAACATATTACATAAGAAGAATTTCATATCGCCTGGATATGACACCACCGCCATCAGAACGCGGCTCGCCAGGGCTGTCGCGTATACACGTGTCAGATTTTCCTAGGTTCCTATAAATCCAAAACACACTGACCTTAGCCATATATTATTCACTGTGCAATTAAGAGAGATTTTGCACCAGCCATTCTGAATTACAGCAAGCACTAAAACCACATGGCCGTCATTCTGCACATGCGTCACCTTACTGTAGATAGATAACGGGGGCTTTTGGTGGAGTTTTGTCGGCCTCCCACACGGCAGTCTAAAAGGCTTATTGTGCAACCTCGTCGGAAAGGATGCCTTCATTGTTTCCCAAGTTGCAGTATCTGGGTTCCTATTTCAGCATCCTTTCGTAGATCTTCCGTGATTATAGAAAGGGCAAGTCTTTTTCTTGCCAGGAATGGGCAGTAAAGAGGATGTGCGAGGCAGTTTCCTCGTCTTGTTTGCACATTCTACAAATGGGTTCATCCTTGTAGAGTCCTACTTTACGTGGATATTTCCTGAAGTCATCATGTTCAGAAATTAATGCAACTACTTTCCTTATTCCTCTTCTGCCCAATCTCAGGAGAGTTGAGGAAAGAGTGTTGTATGGACCTAAGACCAGTTTCCTGGCTTGTCTTTGTCCAGGAAAGTTTGACGTCCAAGTTGATGTTTTTTCCCTAGTCGATGCTTTTACTGAGTTTTGGCACAACGTGTACTGATTCCAACCAGGGTTCAGGGCCAACATAGCATATCTCAGTACCCTTTTTAGCCAGCTGATTAGCTTTCTCATTTCTATAGATGCCCGATGACCTGGCACACACCACATTTCGAGCCTGCTGCATTCCGAGATGACAGGGCAGTCAGGACATTTAGAAATTCCCATACCAATTTTGATTTCTACCTGGCCTGAGGGCTCTTAAGGCACTTTGACTGTCTGTGAGGATAAGAATTCGTTTACCATGGTAAGCTTTCTCAGGACCTCTTAGAGCACAGCTCTAGCAAATACTTTAGCCTGGAAAACTCTACAATGTTTCTCAAGGCTTATACCAATAATGTACATGGAGATAGACCATATATGCCTGTGCCCGATTGTCTCCCTATTTTATGAACCACACACGTTGGTCACATTCTTTATCAGGCGTAATTCCTTCCATCCAGTCTTCTCGAGACTCGAGAGTTACTTAAATGGAGGGAAAGAACAAAATTGAGTATTCATTAGATCGGACCGCATACTCAATCTTGGAATGTCCAGGAAATTTAGAATAGAGGTGTGTTGTTGAATAGCTACCTCTCCAGTTCCTTGTTTTAGGCCACGGGTTTAAACCCGGCGGAGGGCGATGAACTTTCTTCGGGCGTAAAAATCCTTAACAGGCCTTTCTTCTGAAGGGAAGTAAAGCCTATTTACGGCACGTAAAAGAACCTCAAGCCTGATTAAGAGGCCTCTGAGCAAATTTTCCGGTCTTTCACACCCAATATAGAATGGGACGCTAAGGATCACAGCAGTTAACGAACTTCCATAAATAAAACTCAATTTAAATTTAATTTTAGTTCCCTGTTTGCACTATGCGGTAGCCACTAAACCTAGTCTCCGCTCATGCCAATAACGTATCGTAAAACTAGTTGATTTATTGTAAAGTTTATGCTAAATATGGAGCAACAGAATCAAGAAGAACTTAATTTCAACATTAACGATGATCTAAATTTGTTGCGAGAGGTTATTACCGGAAACACTTAGGAGGATATAAGTTTATGGAAGGAAATTCATGGAAATCCAGAGTTCTTATGACCATAACCTAGAAAGCATTAGACCTCTGCAGGTCCGAATACAGTAAGCAGTGCCGGTCGCTTAAATTATTGAAATCTACTCTAAAACTTGTTAAGACTGGTTCCTGAGCTACTCTTCTTCTATCAATATGATGGATAATATAATTTCCCATGCATCCAAAAGGGGCGTCTGAAGTAAGACCTCTATTTTTATCTATTGTGTTGACAATATATTCATTGCTGGAGATAAAGCTCTATCGCAGTAGAAGACATTTTATTTGTGGTATTGGGTAACGTAAAAGAGTCATGGGTTTAGGTTATTCAACGGAGGGGAACACCTTGGCACCGCGACCTACAGAGATCTATGTGCCTAAAACCCCCCAGGGCGAAGGAATGAAGTTAAGGAGTCATACAGGAGGCTACAGGCTATATGCAGACATGCCACAGAGACGCGCGGAGGTCTCTAACAATTCCAAGCTCGCAGACCCGTATGTCACCGCCGCAGACGCTGAGAGAAGGTGATGTACAACCTAACAATCAAGCAGCTCTCTGGTGTCCACAGGGAGTATCCTTTCCAGCGTGCATGCATTCGCGCCATTTGTCCGGCACCGCCATACACCACGGAGCCTAGAAGCGCACCTGAAAAACGGAATGAAAGGGAAACGACGGGAAGGAAATCGTGGTAGAGAAGAAACCACTCCAGCATTCGCCTGTCGAGCCCGGGGAAACCACATAAATCCATGGGTTCAGAGTGGGCAACGCTCGGGATCGAACCCAGAACCTCCCTAAAGCGGGCCACAAACGCTACCGCCAAAGCCATCTCGCTCGGTGCGTAAAAGAGTTTATAGTCTATCAAAATACACACTGTTGCAAAAATTCTCTCTAGACTTCAGAGCTCTACTTACTTCCGTGTCCTTCCTTCCCCTTTCCTGATTGGCTCTCTTCCTTTATAATTCCCTTGTTCACTGCCACCATTATGTTTGATAAAAATTAAATTAAATTGAGTATTATTTAAGGACGCTCATTAACTACTGTGGTCCTTAGCGTTCCATTCTATGTTGGGCGTGAAAGACCGGTGATTTTGCTCAGAGGTCTCTCTGAGGCTTGAGGTTCTTTTATGTGCCATAAATCTACGACACGTGGCCACCGGCTTTACTTCCCTTCTGTAGGATGCCATGCTAAGGATTTTACGCCCGAAAAAAACCTTCACCCTCCGCCGGTTTGAACCCGATTATGTTTGATGGTTAATTTGTCTTTGAGAAGAAAGAAAGAAAGAAAGAAAGGAGGGAAAGAAGGAAGCAAGGAAGTAAGCAAGGAAGGAGGAATTGAGGGAAGGAGGGAGGGATGGAAGGAAGGAGCATACCTACCTTGGTTGACGCTTTGTTGTATACAAGTAATCAGGGACATAGAAGCCAATTTACCTTTAGAACGACCACAGAAGTTAAAAAGAATTACTTCATAATATGAATTCTTCACAGACGCTGCGCTGACTATAATCTCTGTATATCTGTAGCTGGGCAGTAAGTGATGGGTAGAGCATTATTAGCATTGGCTCATAACCATAAGCCTAGACTTCTGCAGGTTCGAATTCTCAGTAAAGATTTCTGTTGTCTTTTCCTTTATCCTAATCTTCCTTACATTTTACCTTTGTTTACCGCTTTGTACCATAGTCCCTCAGGGAATCTTATTGAGCTTGCTAGCTCGTGTTGAAGGATGGGCAGAAAGTTGACCTTGAAGTGGTTCACCAAGCCTAGGTACAAACATCTAAACCAGACTGGGAGTGTGATGGGATTGGCGCCTTCTAATTGATTAACGTTTGAGGTTTTTTTGTACAATTTATACATAGAATACAACCAAACCGAAAATGAAGTGAAATCAATGGGTGCTCTGTATTCATTTGGGCCACGGGAACTTCGACTAGCTGTGAAGAACTTTTCATGTCACGTATTTTCATTAGAATACAACTTAAAATGTATGTATTAGTAGTTCATGAATTCAAACTTAATGTTCTGGCAACACGAATTTACCTATTCAAGTTAAATCTAAGTATTCTTGCAATAGCAAGCCTTCGAACAGATCGTTAACGAAACAAAACCCTCGCGTATGCATCTACTTCTTTGGTTTAAGGCCTGAAAATAAGTATAGTGAACACTTCATGACTTTCCTGCACATTTTCAATTATTCATCTCAAACATGTGAAAGGTTAACACAATAGTGAACCCTTATTCTTGAAGGAAGAGTTCAGATACCGTTATTTATATAAAGGAGGTATCGGAATAATTTCTAGTTTTCTGGTGAGAGAGAGAGCACATTAAAGTGAACATTGTTTCTTGATAAAACAGTCTCCTGAAACGCTTCGTTTTCAATATAAAAGACAGAGGTTACAACTCGCATTATGATAATGTTTCAGTTATTGTTGTTACCATGGAAATAATAAACTGGGTTCTGTTTATTTAATGTCATGGTATTAAAATGCATCGGTATGAAAAGATTTCTTACAGCGTTTGTAGCATACTGTACAGAAATGCTAATGTGGCAAAGCAAATACCCTCAATACCATATTCTTTGATGTGCAACATTTTCAAGACTAGATCAACTCTTCGAGATAGTGACAGTTCCAGGAAGAATGTAAAATCAGGATCGAATCGCGCTGTGCGAACATTATGCGTTGAAACAAGCTTTTGTAGAACTTTGAAAATAATCCACGAACTAACATTCAAGCTATTGCACCAGTCACATGTCTGTATTGAGAGTCTTAAGTTAGTATGAAAAACATTCATTTCAGATTCAGAAAGTACCAATATTAATCTCATATGTTTATCCTAAAAGACAACAATTTCCTGAGTGGTATTCACGTTTTTCAAATGTCTTTTTCTTATTACTTTCTCTACTACGTATACTAAGTAGAAGTATTGCATTCCACCCAAAAATTCGATACCGAGATTTCACCGGAAATACATGTTTTGAGACCTCCTGAATCCAAAAAAAGCATTTTTGGAAACATGTCCGTGTGTGTGTGTGTGTGTGTGTGTGTGTGTCTGTGAACAGCATAACTCAAAAACGAACAGTCGGATACACACCAAACTTGGTATTTAGGTTCAGTGTCTTCCAGAAATGCGACACGAAGGTTTTCAAGAAAATCCCCCCACCCCAGACTACCCTTTACATGGAAGATTTTTCGAAACTTTTAATTTTCTCAAAAATGGCTCTAACGATTTTGATGACAATATCATATGTTTAAGATAATCTAATGAGAAATGAAATGTATATCTCGAATTTTCTGGGAATGTCTCCAAAAGTATTCTTCATTGTGAACGACTTTTGCATAACTGGTAAACCATAAGAGATAGACAAAATTTTACTTCACAAAAAATGTAGATCGTGTTAAAATACACAACTTATGTCATATACATTTCTTTTGTTGAGTGAACCGTTTTCGAGATATTGCTTGTTATTTCCTTAAATTTTCCAATACTTATACTTTTTCTCAAATTCGTTATTCATTTTTTTTATGTCCTGGACATGCAAAGAGAATGGAATGCGCCACATAGCAACCAGCGTTAAAATATTTGACTATCGCTTAAAAGCTACCATATTCCCCTTGCATCTACAAGAAAATTGCCAATAAGATTGACATCTCGATATCTCGATTAACATGAAGCATATGGAGAATAAGCGTTTGTAAAAATAGATTGTACAAGAGTAGAGAAAGTCATGTGAGTGTAACACATCAGATTTTTTTTACCTCATGTCACTATAACTTGGAAACGAAGCATTGCCTGGCATTATTTTATTAATCCTTAATGCCTGAATTAAGTTTGAATATCAGACATAATTTTATATATAATTTGTGAAATTGTCACTTTGTGGCCATATAAGATTTTCAACTTATTTCAGTTACAGAAGGTGAATGAACTTGTTGGACCCCCCCCCATAATAACATTTTATTTCCAGACCTGTGTTATTTCCAGAACGAATTGCCCGTCACAACCCTTTTTTGCCTACATGATTCTCTGCGATTTAGGACTTAAATCACACTTGTTTGTGGAAGGCATTTATCAGCTTTCACCGGGATTTCAAATTTTTACACTTTCCAAAGGGCATTAATTTGATATGATGCGAATTTGCGATGTTAGGCATTAAAGGGTTAAGTACATTGAGGTACAAGTGTGGTAAGTGCAACCTTGTAGAATCAGAAAGAAGTTTAAAGTCGAGTATTTTCACTTCCGAGTTTCTGCAAAGCACTGCGTACTATTTTTTAGACGATAGTGAACAACAGAAATGTTTACAGCCAAATCAAATTAATCATTATCTGCTTTTCAAATCAATGTTGGTCGCGCTAATCTCTACTAACTGCTTATCGATTATTTGGACCTGGTAGTGTTGGCCAAGCCAGTCCTCAACTGAAGGTGCGATGGCTGCTTGAGCCGAAAGAGCTATACAGTGCGGTCGTTTTATGGTGAGGCCAGGGATCGCGCGTATGCATGCTACGCACACTGACTATTACACTGTAATTTTCTTTCTTTGTTTGTTTTGTTCCGTAACTCCCGCGTTACTTACTCACGAGTGATAGTAATGTGCACTATAATGGCATCTTCGGATGAAATTTCATTCACACGCATAGGTTTTTTCTGCGCAATATTCACAATCTGTGTTTTTATATTGTCCTTAAGCTTGTCTATGGTGTGGGGATTGCTTCTCTAAATCTTATTTCTAGGCTTCCCCACAAATGGATGCCCCAATTTCGTTAATTGATTCTTCCATTAGAACATCTCGTTTTCGCTTCTTAGGTTTAGCGTTTAGCGATCCCGTTGTCCTAAATTTATTAACCAGACGTCTAAGAGTTTCTCTACCTGTAACTGGAATATCAGAAGTTTCTCCTGAAATTGTCTGCCCACCTATCTACATGACTCAGTTTTTACATGCATATCGTACATAAAAATTCTTTGTTCAAGCGTGAATTTGTCAGCAGGCATTTCAATGGACTAATAATAAGATATTAACACTCTTAAGCAAATGACACACTACGCAGATGTATTGAATAAACTTTCACCTTTGAGATGCACAATTCTCTTTACAGAACGGACACAAAGCAGCGAATGAATCACAGCTGATAAAGATAACCTTGAACGTGCCATGCGCCTCGGAAAAGTACCGAGGTCACTGCAATATAGCATGCTACGCATATAGCCGTATCTGTGTCCTCACCTTAAAACGACCGTTTTTAAATGCTACATGAATTAAATCGTAAGTAAATTCTAACAAAAAAGAGAAGTAAAGACAGTAAGATTTAAGCGGACAACGTACTCTGAAATTACAAAAAATCACATTTTTGTTTGTTTTAGGCAGTAGTAAAATCCCCATTATTTCCACTTTCAGAAAATATATACTTTTGGGGGGTTAAGAGGTTTTTAAGACATTTAAATGCCATTTAAATGCTGGTATGCATTCCTTTAAAGCTTCCATGCAACGCCCCTTTTTAAACATCTTTGTATCTTTCAACAACGAACGACTATATCATGCCCAGCGAGCAGTTCAGCAATTAACAAAAGAGGCCAGCACCAAGAGAAGGCAATCAGAAAAGCTGAAGCAATCCAGGAATGAAGGTGCAGATGATTATGTCGCTGGAATGTACTGAAGTGTGTCAGAACTTCAATGTTCAAACTTTAAATTCAGTTTTCTGAAAACAACATTTTTGGATACTTATGTACCTTTTTCTCAGAACGTATGAGAGGTAGAGAGCTGAAATTTTCAGTACATGTATACAACATATAGTTGAACTTTCTGAACCACAATCATAATGTTATAATTTATATTAGTGATATTAAGAAAGCAACAACTTTGCAAATGTTCCACACTTTAAACTTTTTGACTAAGCAAATATTTTTTTTCAATATCTGGGGAACTGATATACATAACTAAATAATTGAGGTTCAGAAGATAGCTGATTATACTAAGAATAAGCATGCAAAAGTGTGATTCTGTATTGCAAGTAGTATCAGAGAAAAAGGTACATAAATTCACATATTTTAAGAGTAAATTTTATTATTTTTCTGCTGAATGAATTTTACGGACTCAACTATATAAGCTATCAATGCAAACATCATTTGAAATAATTTCCATAATTTATAGAATAATTCATAAAAATTTCTGGAAAAACCATTGAGAACTTTAAGATCAGTGGTAATTTAACACACTTAAGGTGTAATTACCATGTGTTCAGACTACATTGTCCCCTTAAATAGTAAAATTCAACTATCAAAATACGATTATATTGCGTGTTTGCAACAATACATAAACATATTAATAGTTGTTAATAAAAGCATTTTATCCTCCATCTAGTAAAAACCCAAAATGCACGGAGAAAATTGAGAGTAGTTATTTTGATACATCCTGTATATAACATGAGCCAGCGGTTATAAAACTATTAAGATGGTCCTTGTGGAACTTACCTTAATTTTGCGAAGGATGGAGAAGAGGACAAGAAAAGGATGGAGAGAGGAAGACATGGCAATAAAATGTAGACGCGAACACGTACACAAACATGCCAGAAGGAAGGGAGGGAGGGAGAGTTGGCTAGTGTGTGGAGGAGAAGCTAAACTTATCGCCAGTCCCGCTCGGAGCGTATTGTTCGGTCAGCTGCGGTAAATAAACACGCACCCTTACGTGTCCAATGGGATAACAAAGTGTTTGTTCCCTACAAGAAACAAGCAAATAACGTTAAGAGTGGGGGGAAAAGTTCCCGTGTATGTGCAAGCAGAAAACGAATTCACCATGCCGTGATTGTAATTAAAGCACTGAGTTTAGGAGTGTTTTCGTCTTTTAGTATCGCAGCATCGCATTTTCTAGAGTGTTTTAAGTTATTAGATGGCGTTTTTGCTGCAGCAGTGGCTTTCTCAACGTTGTAATCTTAATTATTGTGTTTAGCATTAAATAAGAACGTGTTCATCGTAGTAGGAACCTGGATACTTCGGTTTCAAGTAAGTATTATCTTTGTAGATACATATTTCATTTATTTTTCCTTATAAATGTTGACTATTTAATTTATGTGAGTCATCAGAAAACAAACAAATGAGACGAAAGAAAATGCTGAATCACAGCCGATATCGCAGTGAAATTACGAAATCCTTTTACCGCCGCGACGTGCATTTGTCTTCTATTTCAGTCTTAAATTAATCCACATTCGCCTGTTGCAAGATGGCTTGTAAAGGTTAAGTATTCATATTACTCTTACGTTATTATTATTTTGTGAGTCGAGTTTAGATTTATTATACTAGACTCCTGTTTTATTCGTTAAATGACATAATAAATATCACTCGAAGGTCTGAACTTACCGATAAATTCACGATACACTTAATAATAGTTTATCCTGGCGAACTTTCAAAATAACCTTCGGAAATCGTACGAGTGTTTTGGAAATAATTCATCCGTTTTTTTATGAACAGTATAGTGCTATAGGCACAATGATACCTCAAATTATTGCAATAACGTCTTTGTTTGGGTAATCAATGAACCGTAATCATTTTGGATAAACTAATTTTTAAGTTTTTTTGTGACAATGTAACTATTTTCACAATAATTTTTATATTTAAACAACTGAAAACTTTGCGTAAAGTATCTGGTTCAAATCTGTGCCAGCCAGAAGTTTTAAAATTATATACGAGTGAAGTGTATAACTTAGTGTCTTATAGCTTTATGAAAATGCTGAAAAAAGGTAAAGTAAAATAAATAATTTGCTTTCACGCTTACATAAGTATTTAAAAGGTCTGAAATTAAAATATTATGTCTGAATTTATACGCGTTTGTGTTTTGTTAAATTCAAGTAAATAAAAGTTAAATTGGTCTTTCAATGAATGAAAGTTATTAAAACTTTTTAAATATTTCATAAAATAATCGTTGGTTTATTTAAAAAAAGGTTTCTTACAAAAGTTTGCGTTTATGCGTAAAAACATATGTTCGTTTCCATTAAAAAGAATTAAGCTAGCCATAAGGTGACCTTGAAAATATGCACCAAATAAAATATAACGCCAGTGTGGTTTTATTTCCCCCTCAAATGGTAAAACATTCAGCATAAATGTCTTCTTGAAAACGTGTTGCTTTAAAGATAATCAGCTGAAATTTGTTTATAACAGCTTCCTCTGTGTGTTTATACATATACATACATTACATACATTGGTATATTAGTGATGGGATGATACCACTATTTTTCGATAGCAATACGCATTTTTGAGCATCGATACTCGATACTCAATCACTTTACAAAACTTGTAAAGGCGATAGCTTGTTTCCCTGTTATGTTTTGTCAGTAGTTTTCTGTGTATAAACGCAGGTAACTATTTTTGTATTGTATACTAATTCCGAAATTGTTCCTGTTTGACATCCCAATTAGCAGCATTGTAACAGGCTATAAATATCCCCCATTGTTAGCCAAGGCTAATAATAATAATAATAATAATAATAATAATAATAATAATAATAATAATTTGTTTGGAAAGGTAGAATCAGACGACTGAAAAATTCAATGCCATAGCTGGGATTTGAACCACGGATCTCCCGGTCTCCGTCCGGTTGCTCTAACCACTGAGCTACTGTGGCAACATGCCGGCACGCAATTAAATTCTCCAACTGATTCGCATTTTTCCCGGTAAATCACAAGTAGATCTCAGATTGTATTGAGATGGCATACCCCAATGGCGACTTATAATTTTGTAAGCACTTTAAGCCCCGGGCTTCATAGTTTCAACCACTATTAGGTTCAATTAGATCAATTGAATTTTTCAATCGTCTGGTTCTACCTTTCCAACCCTGTCCAACACACGGCTTGTGTGGAAGAACAATTAATTCCATTAATTGACCTAATAGTGGTCAATTGTGCTGAAAACCTTCTTATAAAGGATTTTCTACCCATATTATGGAAATTAGTTTTGCGGTATAGCTGTAAGCTACGCTCGTGACATGAGTTTGACTTTTATAAACACAAAATAACAAATAGAAGGAAAGAAAAAGTATTTCGATGCACTGTATTATTTCACGTCTTAAGTTCAGATTTGTTTCTGCTGGATTCGCAGATTTTGGTGACTGGAGTAGGTAAATGTGAGAGTGAGTCACCAAGCCAGGCTGTTGCAGAAACGTTATTTAGTGCATCAAGAGTTTAATGGAACGTTACATTAATTCACCCCACAGGAAACGCATTCAAGATCTGTCAAGAGCTATAGTCCGGCAATTCTTTGGGAACACGTGCAAATCAATAACGTGAAGTCTTGACTGCTTTCATTCCTTAACCATAATAAGGCTTAAACGTAATAATTTTCAATAATTAAGAACTTAAACATCTAAAAGTATCGAAAAAATATCGAAGATTTATCTCAAAGTATTGGTCATACTTCGGTATGATAGGGTATCAGGGTCCCATCCCTAATAAACAAATAAATATAATATTATTTATAACATTATTTTGAACAGGTAAAACTTTTACTAATGTTTAATATAAGCTATTTAAAATACAAGAATCAATATTAGCCTAACAGATCACAGAAAGTAATTTCACATCTATCGGTTGAATAGGTTTTATTGCCCTGGGGTAAAAAGAAAGGGAATAGAGACAAAATAATTTCAGAATTAAACTAATTTATTTCATGAAATACGTATTAATTAAATGAATTAGTCTCTTCAAACAAACAGCATATGGGCCTTCTTGTACTGCATATCGCGATTTCTTGAAGTTCTGGAACAGGGCTTTTTCATGTTTTTCTGCCACCTGCTTCGAAATTCGCGACCAGTTTCGATTGAACTGTTTAGTATTCTGATTGAGTCACTTCTTTGCAATCATCTGCTGCTTCACCATTGCCCAGAACCTCTCAATAGGCCTGCATTGGGTTGTCCAGCTTGGCAATGTATTGAATATTGTTATCCTTTAGAAATATGGTTGTAGATCTGGCATAATGACATGATGCCTTGACGGGCCAGAGTTACATTCAGACTTCGTATCCATGGCAGAAGAATTTTCCTGAGGCACCCATTGGTGTATATATCGCTGTTCATATTATGATCATCACAAACGCTGGTAAAAGTCGTCCATCTTGTGACAATGCCTGCCAGACCATCATGCTTTTCAGAAATTTTGTTTTCGGCTTACTATAGCTTCAACAGGAATCTGTGAATTAGGCACAATAGAAACTTGCTCATTAGCATTCATCTCTGAGGCATCCCATTCTACTTTAGTCTCCTGAAGGTATTGCTTTTTACTTTCTCTACTACGTATAGTAAGCAGGGGAAGTATTGTATTCCACCCAAAAATTCGATACCGAGATTTCACCGCAAATACATGTTTTGAGACCCCTGAATCCAAAAAAAGCATTTTTGGAAACATGTCCGTGTGTGTCTGTCTGTCTGTGTCTGTGAACAGCATAACTCAGAAACGAACAGTCGGATAAACACCAAACTTGGTATTTAGGTTCAGTATCTTCCAGAGATGAGACACGGAGGTTCTGAAGAAAATCCCTCCACCCCAGACTAGCCTTTATATGGAACATTTTTTGAAAATTTTAATTTTCTCAAAAATGGCTCTAACGATTTTGATTAAAACATCATGTTTCAGATATTTTCATAACAAATAAAATGTATATCTTGAATTTTCTGGGACTGTCTCCAAAAGTATTCTTCATTGTGAACGACTTTTGCATAACTGGTAAACCATAAGAGATAGACAAAATTTTACTAAAAAAAATGCAGATCGCGTTAAAATACACAATTTATGTCATATACAATTTTTGTTGTTGAGTGAACCATTTTCGAGATTTTGTTTGTTATTCCCTGAAATTTTCCAGTTCTTATACTTTTTCTCAAACAGGAATTCGTTATTCATTTTTTTTTATGTCCTGGACATGCAAAGAGAATGGAATGCGCCACATATCAACCAGCTCTTAAAATATTTGACTATCGCTTAAAGCCTACCAATTCCCCTTGCATCTACATGGAAATTAGCAACAACATTAACATCTCGATTAACATGAAGCATATGGAGAATAAGCGTTTGTAAAAATAGTTTGTACAAGAGTAGAGAAAGTCATGCGAGTGTAACGCATCAGATTTTTTTATATGGTTTTCTACAATTCTTTTTAGCCTTTTCCTGGTTTTTGCCACATTTTGTCTTTTTACTGAGAAAATACCAGCTTTTTTCCTGTTATTCATGACAGGCCTTTGTGATGTTTTCTCTACTAGTAGGCTGGGGTCCAGACCTTGTATTGTATTTCACATCGCCCGTATCAAGATAACGCTTAATAACGCGATTGATGTGTCGCACGTACACACCTACTTCTTTAAAATGATGTAGCGTTAACGCACGATCAAGATTGTGCTTCTGGAAAAACCGGGCTATCTGAATGTTTTCTTCCTGAGTTGATTTTGCTTTCGGCACGACTGTCACTCGAAACACATCTACCAGTAACTAACTATAAAGCACGAGGCAGTTAAATGAACTACTACGTACCCTCTCGCGGATACCGGATGCACCTGTAGACACATTAGAAAAGATGTATAACTCTATGATAAGGCCGATTTTGTTACGGAAGTGAAATCTGGGGATGGGAAAGAACAGAGCATGTAAATAAAACACAGGTAGCATTTTGGAAAAGAGTTCTTGGAGTTTCACAAGGCACATCAAATTCGGGGGTACTGAGGAAAGTGGGATGTTATGAAGACACAATACACTATAAAATAAGAGCAGTGAAGTACTGGCTGAGGCTGATGCAGGGGGATAACACCACACTACGATCCAAATGTTATAAATACCAGCAAGAAAACCTGTCTCCTAAGTTTTGGGCAGCTGATTTGGAAAGGGGTTTGAGGAGAATAGGAATGGGATCACTATGGCTAAGAGCTGAAACAAATGACAAAAACATATGGAAAGGTGTCAAAAGCAGACTAAGAAACATCAACGAACAGGAAATAGAATCGGATTGTAAATTTAAACCTTGTCTAAGTCTATCAAATGAAACAAAATTTAATTGGGGTAAAGATATATATATATATATATATATATATATATATATATACTTAGGAAGAAAGGAAAGATCAGGAATGACATGGTTTAGACTGGGGGGCTGGTGGACACAGAAAATGACTGACGATTCTGGCAGGAGAATCTGCCCATTCTGTGATTTGGATGAGGACTGGGTACATATTTTGGCGGAATGCGCTCAGTGGGAGAACCAGCGAACAATTAAACTCAAAGAAAAATTCTTAAGTCCTCAAGAAAGAGATTGGCATGTTGGGATCTTGGCTATAGTGCGCGAAGCTAGGTCAGATCTGTTCAGTTAGTCAAAGGTAATTTATCTCTATTTTACTTTTTCTTGTTCTTTTTATTCCTTTATTTTTTTTCAACATACCTTGCATCCTAAATATGCATGTACGGTCAATGACCCATGCGCTAATACTTGTGTTAATTTGAACTGTCTGCTTTATTTTGACCTTCAACTGCGGACTTCGCTGTGTATGACACCTAATGAGTTAAGACAATAAACACCATTCAATCCTTATATTCCTTTTAGCTAAAGAAACTGAATTATTATCGCATAAAATGAATCCGGTAAAGTGAATAGTGAAATGAATTAATACTGATACACATTAATGCAAAAGGAGCTATTTTGAGTTAACGGCATCCACTCTGAGCATATTTCTCTTCAGATCAAAAGAGTTTTGCAGATGAGGAAAGGGGCTGATTCGACATCTGTTAGACTTGGCTGACACATCAAACATGCTCGATATGTCGCAGCTTTGCAGTCGATCTATGAATGTCAATATCAAGCGACACGCGGCGTAATAATACGATTATTAAAAAGTTCGGAAACATTCAATATCTATAGCTTCATAGAATGAAGTGTTGAATAAAATCCAGGATGCATCAGCTAGCAGAAATTTTGCTGTTCGTGATTTATTAAATTTGGGTCGCGGTTCACACGTGTTATTAGCTTGCTGCATCATCTCCGTGGTAAAAATTGGATCTAACACAAGAACTTTTCGGTTGTATCCGAGGAACACAGGGTGGTTAAATACAGTATTATTTTCTCTTTGTCGTTTCACTTTCTTAAAAGAAAACTAGATAAGATACAGCGGCAAAGGCGTTTTAAGTCGTTAAAGGAATATTGACACACGTAACTTTAAAGATATAAATCGATTCTCTGCCTCCGTTTAAATGCAGATCTCTTCCTACTGCAATCACTGTTACATACCATTTTGGTGCAAATACTTACGAGGCAAAACCACTAAAATTTTCTATTTCTGTGTAATTAAACTTTTACTTGTAGTCGCAAATTGTAAAAAATCTGATGTTTTTCCATTCACGTTAGTTTCTCCACTCCCTGTCATACAAACTATTTTGAGAAACTCAAAAATAACAAAAAATGCTCCATATAAATGTTAGTGTGTCTCTGGTTCAGTTTAGTTTAATTATCAACAGTACTACTCCAGACTACAATACGTACGTCAGCAAGATTTAGTTGGCATCACTATAAACACGTCTACTAATGATAAGGCTGCAAGAGACAAGTTTACCTGGGATTCGAAGAAGTTTCCGATGGTCTTGCTGCGTAGCTAAAGATTAGATGAAAGATTAAAAAGCCTGAGTGTCGTAAATTCCTCTTAGCACATGTCTATTAAAGAGAGCGAGCCGTCAAAAATTTTTTAAGCTTAAATGCCAGTAAGCCATTCTGATCCAGTGCTTTACACAGTACTGACGTGAGCGGTGTCAACAAGATTTGCACACACTTTCCACGTGTCGATACATTCGCGAATGTTCGGAAAACGTAGGTACCTTACAATCACGTAATACTATCCGGGAAATGACTTGCCAGAACTTCTAAGCCAATTTTATTGTTCCTCTTACACAATTTTGTTCTGAACATCCTGGCTTTATAAAGTCACACTTGCCACAATCCTCTAAAATAGAAATATAACCCTCACAGTATTTAACCCAATTTTAGTTTTTTAGTTTTGTTGTTTATAGTCACATCGTTACATACATGCGCGTACCTTTTTTAAAGAATGCTCTTTTTAGAATTAGCAGACCTTAAAACGTGTATTACTGGTGAAATCTTGGTATCGAAGTGTTGGGTGGAGTGCAATACTTCTTACACTTATTGTAAGCGTGTAATAGAGAAAGTTAACAAGTGATGTTTTGCGAGTTCTAATTAGATCTGTAGTGTCGTGTTTCATGGACAGAAGTTGGTGTCAGTGATGGGGCGATCAAGTGTAGAAATAGCGGCTGTTTGCGTGTGAAGTGCTGTGCTAATTGAAGCAAGTTGGAGAAGGGACAGCTCGATAATGAAGTGGCTGATGCAGTCTGACAAGTGATCTACAGCATCAAAGAAAGTTTTGTTTCCCACTCTCAGCAAGTGATAGAGCAAAAATTCTCATCGACAAAGTTAAATTTCTTCTAAAAACATTCCCGAATGATTTATGATTACCATACTAACTATTTTAATGCGATGCGCTTGTTCAGGAGGAATTAAGATTTAAAATGGTTGGCCCTGTCGGTAGAGAATCTAACTATTGTGCGAAGGGGTGCGGGTTCGAATCCCGGCTGGGGGTGAGCTTTTTTCTCTAGAGAAGATTATTGCCTATCCTCAGAGTCTGGAAGTATGAATTAGAGTGTGAATGTGTGTGTGACCTAATGACTAAAGAACCCAAAAGTACTAGAAACCCAACGACATGAGTTACACGAGTTAACACCATTGCCAATAAGTTACAAAGGAAAGCCGCCGATAAGACCAATGTAGTTAAAGCCGGGGTATAAATGTAGCTAATAAAGGTTAAAATCTTTATTTTAACCAATTGACTGCGGTTTCTCTGGTTTTCCATAGCCAAACAGGTGAATGCCTGTTGACATACATTTCGATGCCCTTTTAAGTTTGCGTGGGGGCAAATGTGTAATGTGAGCAGTGCAATAAGAAATTCTATGGTAAAGTTGGTTACTCTCAATAAAAACTACAAAATGTATTTAACAGAATGAAACTCTAAGCTCATCTATTTACATAAGCTCATAATTACGTGATTTCACATTCTACAAGCCAAATTAACCTACAGAAAAATGTTAATTTTAATATTCAGTAAGAAGAAACGATATTAAGGTTTACGTGTTCTCGTGTTTTTCACGATTTTGTTTTTCATTACATTAGTGTTATATACACACTGCCGTTTGTGAAATTTTCAACACCAGGAATAAAATGCATGAACTCAATGAATTTAATAACACAGTTTAGGTACATAACAAGTAACAAATGATAAGCTTTTCAAATTTATACATGGCCTTTGAGCCCTAATATTCAGTATTTGGTGGGGCCTTCATGCGCTGCAATTAGAGTTGCTAAACGCCGTGGCATTGAATCAAAAACGATTTCCCTCCACGCAGTTTATATTCGAACCCACAAATCCGTGACACTGGTTACTGGAGGACCGTGACGCACCAGGTGGCGACCAACCATATCCCAGACATGTTCGATCTGCGACATGTCAGGTGAGCGTCCAGACCAGGGAAGCAATAGTACCCGTTGCTCTTCGAAGAAGGCTTGTGCATTCCTCGCAATATGTGGCCGGACATTGCCCTGTTGAAATGTGGCCTGTGGAGATGCGTGAAGCAGAGGGAGTACCTCAGGCTCTACAGCCACCGTTAGGTACCGGTTGCTGTTCAAAGTGCCCTCAATTCGTAGGAGGCGAGATCGGTTGTTGTAACCAAGGCGCCCCAAACCATCACACCTGGTGTTTGTCCGCTATGGCGCTCAACAATGCAGCCCTCCAGGTTTCGCTCACCACGGTACCGCCGGACACGTATGCGGCTATCACTGTAGGACACGTTGAAGTGGGACTCGTCCAAAAAGACTACATTTTGCCACTCAGCAGCCCGGTGACGGTGTTCACGTGCCCATTGCAGTCGGAAGAGCTTGTGGTTTCCGGAAAATGGAAGCCGACGTAATGGCATGCATGCAACCAGTCCAACCTGCAGCAGACGGCAACGAACCGTTGATGCAGACAAGTGCACACTTGTTGCAGTGCTCCAGAGCCGCGCAAACACTGTGGATGAAGCTGTACGATCCGTTATGGCCATGCGGACAATATGACTGTCAGCTCGTGCTGTGGTCATGTTTCGTGGTCCAGTACACCCGCTCTTCGCTGCGTACGATCTTCATCTATCCACTGCTTCCACACACGCATCACTGTTGTAGCAGCATGCCCTGTACGAGCCGAAATGTCACGGTATGACAAACCCGCTTCCCGGAGAACGATCACTCTGCCATGTTCAAACTCACTCACATTCCGATATGGCTCCCTCTGACGTCGACAAGGCATACTGGCAAGCTTATTATACGTTTCCACCTTGTTTGACAGCTCTGCACTGACTACACTGGGCGCAACACTGACCTTGTCGGACCAACAGGAGAGGACTCTGCTCGGCCTACGTGTACCCGATGTTTATGCAAATCTAATCACTTATTGCTTGCACACTCTTCTACACTTCCACCAAGTTTAGAGTTATTCGGGAAATTCATTCTTGGTGTTGCACAGATTTTTCTTTTTTATGGTCGCTGTGCAAAGAGCATGAAATTTCAGTCATCACATATGAACTCGCTTTTTAAAAATGTCACTATCGCTTTACTACTGTATTTATCTTATACCTACCCACAACAAATTTGTAAATGTGCAATGAAATCTGGATTAGCAAGAAATGGACAGAAAGATAAGCTTTCGTAAGAATAGTTTGTATAAGATTGAATAAGAAATTCATATGAACGCAATACATACGATTTTACTTTCTCTACTAGATATAGTAAATAGGGGAAATTCGAAACCGAGGTTTCACTGGAAGTACATGTTTTGAGGCACCCTGAAGTAAAAAAAACTCTGTTTTAGAAAAAGTTCCGCGTATGTATGTATGCGTATGTGCTTGTGTCTGTCTGTGAACAGCATAACTCAAGAAAGAAAACTCGGAACTTAGTATTTAGGTTTAGTACCTTACAAAAATGCGACAAGAAGATATCAAGAAAAAATGTCATATATTAAAAATATTTACATGACAAATAAAATGTATAACTGAATTTTCTAGGGATAGCCTGTGAAGATCACTTCATTTGAAACAATTGTTTTATAATATTGTATAACTGGTAAGCATTAAGCGATAGACGAAAACGTACTACACAAATGTACCTAGATATCCTTAAAACACACAATTTATTTAAAATAAACTTGTTGTGGCATAATCCATTTCTGAGATAGCCGTTATAAAACGTTCAAACTGTTCATTATTTGGTCATTCTTTAATCCTTACAGAGTTCAGTTGTTTCTCGCGATTGCATGGAAACAGTATGGAATTTTAAGGCAGCGTATAGCGTCCAGTTCTTAAACATTTGACTATCGCTGTTCTCTTTGTATATATAACGAAATGTAGCTATTTCTGCAGAGATTTATTTGGATTAAAGTATAGTAGATACAAAAATAAGCTTGAGTAAAAATGGTTTGTATACCCACTAATAAATAATAGAAGGTAGAGAAGGTCATGTGAATGTAGAACATCAGAATCTTTTTATTACAGTACACATTTTACGTATAATTTCTGTTTAACTTATACACCAGTGTAAGTATTAAAAGCACAGATTTCGTACAAGCTGTAGCAAGAGTATTTCCGGCATCCATTATTGTTTACTTCCTGACCTAACACAGGGGTGAGTAAGTGTTCGCTAAGTGCGCACAGGTAGCTCGCTCCAACCGAGATTAGAATTCATACGCAGATGGCGGGAACTAACCGAGTTCAATAGATTGTGAAGGTCAGGTGAACGGAATGTGCCTGCTGATTGCCAATTGTACGACAAGACTGAAGTTTACAAATGGAACATGCTGTGCATTGTATAGCCCAAAATGCTATAGATTTTAACAAACAACGAGAAAAACTCTCTTTCCTTAATAATTTCTTTGGATAAGATAATTATAAGAATAATAATTATATTTGTAGCATTTAAAGCTAGAACCATACCGAGCGAGGTGGCACGTGTAACGCATGCAAATCATATTCGGGAAGTCCCTTCGATTCCTGCGACCGCCCTCTCTGACCCATAGATTTTTTCGGCGGTTCTGTGACAGTAGTTCACGTAGGCTGCCGCAGCTCCTGGATCCCAGTTGTTTTCTTGCCGGCTGCCAGTTGAAGAGCTGAGAAAATAATTCTTATACTATCTAGATGGATGATACCTGTGGGATTTTGGGTATATCTGATTTTCCCATAAACTTGATTTATTGAATAAATTACGTATATTCAGACGGCTAGCAATTTTCCCTTATGAAGTGCTTATTAAATGTTGTAGCTTCAACCTTCCCGCTATCATTTTATGTTACTCTGTGGACCTAGCTAATTCGTTACACGATCTTCCCACCAACATAGGCAGCATCTTCCACCTGGTTGCTCAATTTAATCACATCACTGATTCTAATATCGGTTGCTACGGTAGTAGCACGCAAACTAACACCAAGACAGTATCGCGTACACTCGGGGCTTCCCTCTCTATCTGCTTTCATATGACACCAGAACTCGCGCCTTTATTTGTTACAACAATTTCCATTGGTTCTTGACTAGCGTTACATGGCATGCTATGACAGTAAGATGTACCTAATTTCTAAAGTTACACGTCTTGTTGACTTATCCGGCGAAACTCAATGTCTCTGTTCTTCTCTTAAGTGCATGTTTCCTTTTCTGTTTTACCGACTCCCTCGAGTTCCAGGAAATGGGCCACTGTTTCCGTCTCTTTCTATTTTCTGACGTTTGGCCTGAATCCTGTGCATATTAGCGCTTGTGTCGATAGACTCTTCACCTCTCGTTTGCTAGCTCGCCTGCTCTAATCACAGCTATGTTACAAGTTGGATTCACATTTGTAATTATTTCCAATATTTTAACATTGATTCTTAATCCTATTCAATATTTCCTATGCTTATTTGTTATCGGATATTACCCCTTACAGTTTCTCATGTGTCCTCAGGCAAATTATGGAGTGATTTCTTTCAGCCCCCGAATTTCCTGTCCTCCATTTCGTTCCATTTATAATTTAATTCGCCCTTCATCCCGTTAGACCTGTTTTAGGGTGGTAGTGTCGGCGATGGTATTTCGGTGCGGCGTTTCAGGATGCTCTCTGTGGAACTTTCTCCGTTACTCGGCTTTCTCTGGAGTAAACAGCCCGCCCCATCGGGGTGGGACGTTGGACCCTCGTGCGGGGCTGTGGTTCCCGGTCTGCCTGTGTATTTCTATTGAAATACTATTTAAAGTAGTAAATAGGACACATCTAGCTCAGAACACCCCTCCCCCTAAATACGAAATAATCTCATTCCGAGTTAGTGCTAGAAATTAATCATTATTGATTCTATTTTGTAGCAATTTTCTAGCAATAACGTAAATTAAAATTAAATGTGCTGATTAAAACAAACACGTCTGTTTCATTAGTTTACTTAATACTGATTAACATGCAATTAAATATAATGTGTAATTTCATTTTATATTTGTCCTGACTATAGTATTATTACATTATGCTTCGAAGTTTGAAGCGACCTCCTAAAGGGTGTATATGCGTTGTAGTGTTTAAAAAGATTATAACTAGAGACAGGCAACATATGGCATTTCATATTTTAAAACATGCTTGCTATCATTATGGGAATGATTAAAATTAAGGGTAAATTGTCATAATGTTTCCCTCGTTTGTGTCACTTTTGCCCGCATTAGGTCTTACGCTGCTCTAACGTAATGCTGCCAACATATGAATAATGCCACCGAAGCCGGTAAGATACTCAGCCTCAAAGCGTAGCCGAGAGATTGAGGGCCCTCAGCCTTAAAGCGTAGCCGAGGGATGGTTTTTAGAAGGAGAGGAGTGCAGCAAGTTGCGGCCGATCGACGACAGAGCGTAGCCCAGGGATCTGCGCCTCTAAAACTCCAATTATTCACGTTCACAAAACAACAGCACATCGCATATTCAGTGCATTTCACTGATTATTTAGGTTGGCAGTACCCACTTTGCATGGAAAAATAGCTACGTTTGTTTTCTTCCTAACGCTATTTGCCTATATAAATAAAACACTTAAAACGGGTGGGTAGGTGGGTACTAGATATTGGAGAGACCACATCATGTTCTAAAATCACTCCTAAGGTAAGTAATTTCATTGCTTTTTCACTTCCTTATTCCTAATTTAGGTGGGCAAAAGAAAGACCTAATGCGGGCAAAAGTGACACAAACGAGGGCAACAGTATGACAATTTAGCCAAAATTAATTCCAATCACCCACAGTTATATTTCTAGTTTAAAATGTTCACATTTGAACAACATTTTGATGGATCCCGACAAATGGCCAAAACATGCGTGTGTGAGAGAGCTTTTTAATACTTTCTCTACGTAGTAGAAAGTATGGGAAGTGTTGCATTCCAACCAAAAATTTGATACCGAGATTTCACCGGAAATATATGTTTTGAGGCGCCCTGAATCCGAATAAAGCATTTTTGGAAACATGTCTGTCTGTGTGTGTGTGTGTGTGTGTGTGTGTGTGTGTGTGTGTGTGTGGCTGGCTGGCTGGCTGGCTGCCTGTCTGTCTGTCTGTGAACAGTATAACTTAAAAATGATAAGTCGGATAAACACCAAACTTGATATTTGAGTTTAGTATCTTCCAAGGATGCGACACGAAGATCTTCAAGAAAATCCTCTCACACCAGCGTTCCACGTATGTTCCACGCAAAGGAACATATTCAAAAATTTTGACTTTCTAAAAACTGACTATAACAATGGCGGCGCCGTGGCCGAGTGGTTAGAACGTTCAATCCCAGGGACCCGCATGTGGGATTTGTGATGGACAAAGCGGCGTCTGGTGGGTTTTCTCCGGGTTCTCCGGTTTCCCCCGCCATTGATTCCACCAACTGCTCCATTAGCACATTTCCTTTCATCCATTTCACCATCATTTCGTTTCAGCTATTTCCTTCCTCCCATACCAGGCATCGGACTGATCACCCATCCTGGATATTCTGTCTGATCCATGAGTGCCTGCTCCTCGACGGGCCTCTGACCCCAGGCACCCGCCTGTAAGTCTTGGGGGTGTAAGTCTTACATAAGAGGAGGTTAAACAGAGAATGAATTAATAATAACGATGTTGATCAAAATAGAATTATATATGAAAGAAAGATGTTTACATGACAAATAAAATGTATATCTTGAATTTTCTGGGAATAGCCTAGGAAGTCCTCTTCATACGGAAAGAATTCTGCATAATCTTGTATAACTTGTAAACCTGAAGCGATAGAAGAAAACGTGCCACACAAAAAATTTACATCTCTTCAAAACACACAATGTACTTAAAATAAGTTGTTTTGTGGCCGTTTCTGAGATATCCGATATTAAAGTTTCGAATTGTTCAATGCTTGTCATTCTTTTAAAGTCCCTTCGATTTTCAGTTGTTTCTCGCGATTGCATGGAAACAGTATGGAATTTTAAGGCCTGCATATAGCATCCAGTTCTTAAACATTTGACTCTCGCTATTTTCTTTGTATTTATAACGAAGTGTGTAATGTAGCTGTTTTTGCAAATGTTTATTTGCATTAAATGTATTAGATAGAAAAATAAGCTTAGTAAGAGTAGTATGTATACCCATTAATAAAGATGGAGGGTAGGGAAGGTCATGTGAATGTATCACATAAGATTTTTTTCCTTTTGGAATGTGAGTAAATAATTTGCTGGTGGTATACTATCTATTGCTGCACATAGGAAATATACGCGATGTTTAGCTTTCTGTATTTTGCGATTAACGCCCGTCCTTACAGCATACAGTACCATACGTGGTGGACAATGCAATGAAGAGGTAATTGGAAAAGGAAATTTGGGGAGGAAACGTTCCAGGTCTGAGTATAGGGAAAATCCCTGGAATTTTAAAGTTATGAGGTCCGAAAAAAACCGGAAAAAACCTGTCAAGGAGAACGGTCCGGGCGGGATTTGAACTGCGGTCCTCCGATCCTCACACCTTTCTACCTGCTCGGAATTCATGTTGATCCCGAAAAGAAAGCGTTCTATAACACATGCAATACAAACACTGCACATAACTACTCAATACGCTAAAAGAAAAGGAAAATATACACAGTGCGTCTCCTTTTCTTTTATTCTCTTTTATTTTTTCTACTGCGAGTAGTAGCGCCACATAGACGGTGACGTTTCAAGAAAGAAAAAAAATGATGGTTTGTTATGTTATTTACACCACGCTTTGGGCGTCAATTTGAAGAAGACTTTTTTGTTAGAGTTGTTTTATTTATTTAGCTCCACGTATGGACGCCAATTTGAAGTAATGGTTTGTTGTAGGAGTTAGCCCCACGTTTGGGAAGCCAATTTGAAGTAAGTCATTGTTTGCATTGAAGGAGTTGTATCGTATTTTAAATGTTGGGGAGCCGAACTTGCAGTAGTTGCAACCGAACGTATTGTAAACAGTTTCCGGTAGCCTTCCCCCCAAATGCATTTTTAGGTGGCCTTTGCTCCAAATTTAAAAAAAAAATATTAACTTTGTAATTTGATTGTATCTTTAAATATTTAATATTTGTTTGCCTCGGCTGCGTCAGTATTATTTTAGAGACATGGATATCTTGGCAGGGCGTGATGCGACGAGAATATAGGCTGACACAGATTTTTAGTTTTAATTCACTCTTTTTTATTAATTCTTGACACAAATTAAATAGCACTTCACTGATATAGAGAGCTGTGATATTGTTTTATTTAATACTTGCACTTTTTAACGCGTATACTTATTTTTCGTCTCACACGAATGCGTATTATATTTCTCTAGAGGACGCATCTTGCATCCGATTACTATCACGGTCTGCAGGCAACTGAATAGATTTCAACCGTTTAAACTTGTAAATTTCTGTATTTCAAGTCTCTAATTGGCTAATCCTACTCCAATAGAATATCTTGATGTAACTAAAGCTTTTTCTGGCTGCTGATTGGCTATTTTTAAACTGTGTCAAAATTTACATTATTGTTGCTCTAATAATGACTAGTAGCATTTTAACTCTCAAACTCATTATTGCCTCAAGGTTACTTCATTGTTAGCAACTTTAAACTTATTATTCTCACAGCTCCTACATTATTAAATTACGTGATGCATTCACATAACATTATTGCACATGGATACAATAATATAAGCATATGCAATGATTGTTACATACATTTTACAAATTATTACATACATGTTGCTTCAAGGTGGGCTGTTATTGAATTTACATATTATATAATTTGATTGAAATGATTTAAGTGTTAAAAATACTGTCTCACGTTAGACCAATGAAAATGCGTTATTCTTTTACGTGATATCTTTGCAGATTAAATAGTAATTTCATGATATTTATAGTCGTTTTTACATTCTTGGATCGATAGAGGTAGCGCCGCGGTAAAGTATGCGAATTGCATTCTGGAGGTCCCTGGTTCAAACCTGGCGAAAGACTTCATCGCGATTTTCCTTGGTCGATCTGCGAATGCTGAACTACATAATTTGATCCACGAATTTTCCTATCATTTGTCTCATCATACAGTACATTTCCTTCATACCGGCCATTGGGCTGATCATACATCCTGGATACACAATGATCTAAGTTTTCTTGCTTCTTAAGGACCTTATTAGTCCTTGGGAGTGCAAGTCCTACAAAGAGGAGGTAATCTGTTGAAGAAGAAGATATTATTTTCTGATTCTAGTAAAATTTTCAATCAGAACAGCTCACATGTGAACATAATTACATTTTCGTGCATGTTCCCAATATCGAGATGATTATTCACCATTTTATCATGTTGCAAAATAAAGAAGGTGCACCTTTATGTGCATGTTTGGTCTTTTTCTTCCTAAGTTTATGTAAGACGGGAACCATTTGTCATTTTTCGCAACTTTTTTCATCAGTGTAATGTACCTTTCGAAAATACCCCCTTTCTGTGCATGAAAACAAACAAGGCATCTAAGGTCATATTTTACAGCTAGATACGGTAAAAGGCAAACAACATAAATCCTTGTAAATAAATAATTTGTGCAGTGCTATCGATTGTATTCCCCGAGGTTCGTTACCAGCGCTGTTCCATTTTATTCCAAATGGGACAGCGTGCCATTCTGTTACATAGGCAGCATTGAGATGGAAACACGGCTACAGAAAATATTCCTTTCCATAAAAAGAATTCTGATGTGTTACACTCACATTACCTTCTCTACTCTTGTACAAACTATTTTTGCACACGCTTATTCTCCATATGCTTCATGTTAATCGAGATGTTAATCTTATTACTAATTTTCTTGTTGATGCAAGGGGAATTGGTAGGGCTTTAAGCGATAGTCAAATATTTTAAGAGCTGGTTGCTAAGTGGAGTATTCCATTCTCTTTGCATTACCAGGACAAAAAAAATGAATAACGAATTTCAGAAGAAGTATAATTATTGGAAAATTTAATGGAATAACAAGCAATATCTCGAAAATGTTCACTCAACAAAAAAACGTATATGACATAAATTGTGTATTTTAACGCGATCTACATTAAAATTTTGCAGTAAAATTTTGTCTATCTCTTAAGGTTTACCAGTTATGCAAAAGTCGTTCACAATGAAGAATACTTTTGGAGACATTCCAGAAAATTCGAGATAAAAATTTAATTTGTCATGAAAACATCTTAAACATATGTTATTTTAATCAAAATCGTTAGAGCCATTTTTGATAAAATTAAAATTTTCAAAAAATGTTGCATGTAAAGGGTAATCTGGGGTGGGAGGATTTTCTTGAAAACCTTCGTGTCGCATCTCTGGAAGATATTGAACCTAAATATCAAGTTTGGTGTACCTCAGGCTTTACAACCACCGTTAGGTACCAGTTGCTGTTCAAAGTGCCCTCAATTCGTAGGAGGCGAGATCGGTTGTTGTAAGCAATGGCGCCTCAAACCATCACACCTGGTGTTTCTCCGCTATGGCGCTCAACAATGCAGACCTCCAGGTTTGCGCTCACCACGGTACCGCCTGATACGTATGCGGCTATCACTGTAGGACACGTTGAAGCGGGACTCGTCCGAAAATCCTACATTTTGCCACTCAGCACCCGAGTGACGGTGTTTACGTGCCCATTGCAGTCGGAGGAACTTGTGGTTTCTGGACAATGGAAGCCGACGTAATGGCATGCATGCAACCAGTCCAAACTGCAGCAGACAGCGACGAACCGTTAATTCCGACAAGTTCACACCTGTTGCAGTGCTCCAGAGTCGAGCCGACACTGTGGATGAAGCTGTAAGGTCCGTTATGTCCATGCGGACAAGATGACGGTCATCCCGTGCTGTGGTCATGTTCCTGGTCCAGTACCCGCTCTTCGCTGCGTACGACCTTCATCTATCCATTGTTTCCACACACGCATCACTGTTGTAGCAGCATGCCCTGTATGAGCGGATATGTCACGGTATGACAAACCCGTTTCCCGGAGACCGATCAGTCTGCCCCGTTCGAAATCACTCGCATACCGTTATGGCTCCCTTTGACGTCGACGAGGCATACTGGCACTCCTATATTGTTTCCACCTTGTTTGACTACTCTGCACTGAGTACACTGGGCGCAACACTGACCTTGTCGGACCGACAGGAAAGGGCTCTGCTCGGCCTACGTGTACCCCATCTCTCTGCAAACCTAATCACTTATTGCTTGCACACTCTTCTACACTTCCACCAAGCTTGGAGTTATTCTGGAAATTCTTTCTTGGTGTAGCAATTTTCACAAACGGCAGTGTGTATAATAGTAGATTATGATACAACCGTTGAAACTAGGTTTTTGTTTTGCAAGTAGGAAATTTTCGAAACGAAGGTCGTAGGCAGAGTTTCGAAATCCTACGAGCAAAATATAACATATTTTAACATATGTGGCATATACTATTTTTAGACAGCGCTTGAATTTGTAAAATATCAATAATATTATACTGATTCCTGAAAATAACAGCGATTACCTTTAGAACGCATAAAGTGAGGTTGTGTGTGTGTGTGTGTGTGTGTGTGTGTGTGTGGGGGGGGGGGATGTCCGCTTGCGCAAATGGTATATTAACCGGTGGCAGAGTAAAATATACAAAATAATGTTACAAAAATAAGTTCACAAACAATAATAATACAATGAACAATAAACAATAATGTGAATAACTTTCTATCAACAATCATATTATTGTAGCTACCAGTGTAACATAACAGTTAAACGTTTTGAAAGCATTAATTACTATTTACATTCACTAATTACCTATCCAGTTAGTATAACCAATACGTTTACCACTAGTATTCACAACAAGTTCATAAAATTTCAAATATACATCTAAGTCAGCTTTATAATTAATTATCCAACATTTATTCTATTCAGATTTTTCCTAAATTTCCTCACGGACAGAGGACAACCCTGAAAAGCTGCTACAAGCAATTTTCCTACGACAGTTCTCTGCCTTCTTCTCTTAATTTAAAGATTATAAGTCTTATAAGATTATAAGACCGTGCGAAAAACCAAAAATGTCATTTTTGGCAGCTTTCGCCATTTACTAAAAGTGTCGAACTCAAACTCATGTATAAGTAAGACAATTAAAATCCCAGCCAGATAGCTCCACGTTGACGTGCAAGGCTCACATTTTGGAGGTTCCGAGTTCGATTCCTTGTCGACCTCCCACTTTGACTAGGGTTTTCGTGGTTTTCTCTGGTCGGTAGGCGAATGCTGGGGTGGTTTCTCATCTACCACGATTTCCTTTTCTATCATTACCGTTTCATTCCTTTTTCTTCTCATTTTATAAGTGTGTTTCTAGATTTCGTGGCGAATGGCGGTGTCGGACAGATGGCGTAGATACTTGCTCAAGGAAAGAGTAAAAGTTAAAGGTACGTATAACGGAGGGACCCCTCGAATCGGGGCAGAGCAGTCAGCCCTTCATGCTTCCAACGTAACCCCTGAGAGGGAGGGCTGAGGGGAGAGACCCGAAGGGTGGCCGTATCCGGATGCCGACAGGGAGAAGCATGGGTCCCTAACATTTCCAGATATGACGCATCCTACGCCTCACGGTCCCTGCCCACAAGCCACCAACCTCCACGCTGAGAGAGATGACAGATGGCAAGATGATGGGTACAGGAAATGAGGGGAAGAAGCGTCGTGGGGGATGAACCACTTTAGCATTCGCCTGACGACCCCGGGAAATCATGAAAAACCCAAGGGCCAGAGTGGGCGATCGCCGGGAATCGTTCCGGGACCTCCCGAATGCGGCCCACAGACTTAAACGCCTGAGCCATCCCGCTCGGTTTAAGGAAAGAGTAGTCCTGGTGGACACTAGAGCGTTGCTTGGTTGACGGGTCGTTCATCGCTCTCTCTGGACAACTCCAGCAGGGGGGCGGTTTTTCCGCGCGTCTCTGTGGCCTGTCTGCTTGCGACCTACAATCTGCTGTGGTTTCTTCACCTCATTTGTTTGTCCTGGGGGTTAAACAAAATTGAGTTTTATTTATGGACGCTCTTTAACTGTTGTGGTCCTTAGCGTCCCATTCTATATTGGACGTGAAAGACCGGTAATTTTGCTCAGAGGCATCTTTATCAGGCTTGAGGTTCTTTTACGTGCCGTAGATCTACGACATGGGACCACCGGCTTTACTTCCCTTTCGAAGGAAGCCATACTAAGGCGTAGCCACAATAGATATATTTGTGTCGCAATGCGCGAGGTGTTCCCCTCCGCTTTACAATCTATACCTATATCTATAAAAGAATTAGATGTTACAATAAGAATAATAAGTAATCAGAATATACCTACACGCCATAAGAATTAAGACATACACTTTCCAATTTTTTTTAAAAAGTATATTTTATATCATTTGAAGTTGTGGGACTTCAATAGTAGCAAATTTGTCTTGGCGAAGCTGGTTGAAAGTAGACATCGCTGAAAGAGGAAAAGTTGAACTGAAGAGCAGAAAACGCTGTTTGAATGACAGGCTATTAGGCACCATGCGAGATTCTGAAAGGGAACATGTATTCGAAGGTAAGCAAGAAAATTGGACGCGCACACAGCCATCGCAGTCATAACGATGCAGATACCCACACATATAACGCGTTTTATAAATTCAAAATATTCTGTCGTCGAGCGCAAGGCGATCAAAACCTAATCTTCAATATGATGGAAGTTTTAAGAAGCTCGTTCAAGTAAATGAATGAATCCAAGAAGCTCCGACAATGGCTGCTTTTGGCTTAAGTGATGACATAAAAAGAACTTTTAGCAACAATGGCAGCGATTAAATTAAAATAGATCACTCAGTAAGAGGTACTAATAGTCCACATGTTATCGTTGGAGGAAGGTAAAACATGAAGAAACCACTGCCAAAATGTTGTTAAATACATACTTTAAAATTGAAACATCTTATGCGTACTTTAAGCGATAGTCAAATATTTTAAGAGCTGGTTCCTAGGTGGAGTATTCCATTCTTTTTGTATGTCCAATACATAAAAAAGCGAATAACGAATTCCCATTTGAGAAAAAGTATAAGTTTTGGAAAATTTAAGGGAATAACAAGCAATATCTCGAATATGGTTCACTCAACAACAAAAATGTATATGACATAAATTGTGTATTTTAACGCGATCTACATTTTTTGTGAAGTAAAAGTTTGTCTAACTCTTATGGTTTACCAGTTATGCAAAAGTTGTTCACAATGAAGAATACTTTTGGAGACATTCCCAGAAAATTCGAGATATACATTTCATTTGTTATGAAAAATACCTTAAACATATGATATTTTAATCAAAGTCATTAGAGCCATTTATGAGAAAATTAAAATTTTCTAAAACTGTTCCATGTAAAGGGTAGTCTGAGGTGGGGGAATTTTCTTGAAAACCTTCGTGTCGCATCTCTGGAAGATACTGAACCTAAATACCAAGTTTGGTGTTTATCCGACAGTTCGTTTCTGAGTTATACTGTTCACAGACACACACAGGCGCATGTTTCCAAAAATACTTGCTTTGGATTCAGGAGGTCTCAAAACATGTATTTCCGGTGAAATCTCGGTATCGAATTTTTGGGTGGAATGCAATATTTCCCCTGCTTACTATAAGTAGTAGAGAAAGTAAAAATAGATTTTGTAGATTTCTGTCCATATTTAATCGCAGCGTCAGCAACAAACTTGACATTAATTAATGACTTCGCACAACTTAAATGGAAGTTAGTGATGCGCCACTTCAGTCATCACCATCACCACTATGTGACCCATCACCAGACGTCATATAAATGGTGGGGGTACGTAACACAGGATGGCCTCGAGAGGTTACAGGTTGCGTTAGCTGGAAGGGGGTGAAGGGATCTATTATAAGAAATGCAATCTGTCTCCAATCTTTCTAATCTTTAATTTGTCTAATATAATCTAAGTTACATTTCAAAGAGAGAGAATTAAACAGCTAGTGGATTTATCTGCGTGGCAGAAGAGGTCCGGCTGTTCGTGGTCGTCCAGCCTAGCGTCTACTAGAGATTGCAACTTAACACTGGATAAATTTAAGAAATTGACAAACAGAGAATCCAGCCGTCAAAAATCCCTAAGTTTAAAAACCCAACAAAATGCTGATTAGTGTCTAGCTAGTAGCTGACGTAAGCGTATATCAGCAGAAATTACGTAACTCACCCACGTGTCGGACATGAAGTAATCCTTTACCCTAAACGCATGTCACTTAATCTTTGCTTACTGCAACATCCGGGAAATTAAAGCTAAAGCCAATTTCCTGGAGTTACTTAAACTTTGACCTGAGTACAACAAACTTTATAAAATTATAAATATTCCTCTACTTATACAAAGAAATATAGTTTTACGAATCACTATTTTAAGAACGAAAATCGTTCGCTCCGAAGTGTTACCGTGGCACTAGCAGGGAATAAGGAAAATGGTCTTGAGCGAGCGAAATGGTAAAGTCGCAATGTCCATGAGCAGGTATACAGGGTTGATGCAGCTACATTTGGCTTGGGATTTTCAGCTGCACTGTTTGTCTGGTTACCATGACAACCAACTCAAACTTGAACTGTATGATTGCTGTATAGTCGGACAAACTACTTGCTTGTAGGCTATGGTGAAGCTAACAACCTGGATTTTTTTGGAGTAGAAAGACCCCTTACGTGTCACTGGCACGTGAAACCTTTTGTAAACTTGCAAATATACCTTCTCTTGGGTAACGGAATGTTTTCCCTCTCAAATGACTTCTCAAACGGTATCAGTTCAGCTCATGTGTGAAAACAATGTGAATGTAGCGATTATTGTCTTGTGTGTATGGTATCCGCAAAATGACTTAGTGTGTTAGTGTTACAAAAATATTTTTCGCGGTGGACTGAGGACGATAAAAGAGACGTGACATTTACAGGTAGGCCTAAACCAATTCTTGGTATGGCACATACATTGGAAAGGAAAGTTGCGAAGCGTTACATACGAGGTGTGATCAAAACGTTTCCGGAATGGCTTCACAACAATGCTGACGCTGAGATGTCTTTAATTCTTACCTAGACTGTACATGCAGCGTTCCTTCCCAATAAAAATGAGAGGCCACGTGACTTCCTGTGACCATGCAGTGACGAGATAGACGCTCTGAAGTGAACACGTGTTTTGCATGTGCTGCGATTTTTCCGCGTAGCAAAAATGTCAGATTACGAAGAACAAACGACGAACATCAAATTTTGTTTTAAACTCGGTAAAACTGCAACAGAAGCCCATGAAATGTTAATAAAAGCTTATGTGGAGGACGTTATGGGCAAAACTCAAGCATTTGAGTGGTTTTCGAAATTTAAAAGTGGTGCGACATCAATTAGAAATGCAGATCGTTCGGGGCGACCCTGTTCCAGAAAAACTGATGAAAATATCAATCACGTGAGGGAAATGGTCTTAAATGATAGGCGCATTACAATAAGAGAACTTTCTGACTCATTGGGACTCTCCAGCATTTTGAAAGACAATTTAGACATGAGAAGAATTGCCACCAAGTTCGTGCCCCGCCTGCTTTCAAATGACCAAAAGGAAAGCCATGCGATTGCCTGCACAGATCTTAAAGAACAGCTACAAAATGACCCACAGTTTATGGAGAAAATTATTACTGATGATGAAACATGGATGTATGGGTACGATCCAGAAACGAAGCAACAATCTTCACAATGGAAGTCTTTCATCTCCACGACCGAAAAAGGCCAGACAAATTCGATCCAAAGTGAAATCAATGATTATTGTGTTTTTTGACATTAAAGGCATTGTACATAAGGAATTTGTGCCACAGGGTTAAACAGTGAATCAAGTGTTCTAGAAACAAGTGCTGCAAAGATTAAGGGAGAATGTGCGACGCAAACGGCTGGAGAAATGGAGGAGTGGTGACTGGTTCCTGCATCATGACAATGCGCCCCGTACAAAGCCCTTTCTGTTCGCCAATTTTTGGATAAAAATAGGATGAATACTGTTCCCATCCAGATTTGGCACCAGTGTTTCTTTTCCTGTGGCTCTGAGGACACGGTTTTGAGGACATTGATGTCATCCATCGCGAATCGCTGAAGGCTCTGAACATGTTGAAAGAAGAGAACTTCCAGAGGTTCTTTCAGCAGTGGCAGAAGCGCTGGGAAAGTGTATCAACGCCCAAGGAGGCTACTTGGAAGGTGACAGTGCAGATTAGATAAAACAAACTATTGTGTAGTATTTATGACGTCATTCCGGAAACTTTTTGATCACACCTCATAATACACTTAAAAGCTGGTGGTATAGTGTGTACGTCAAGGATAGGAAAGTCAGCTTAATATACATCCTAACCCCCCTCAAAAAAGAGCAGGCTCTCAAAGTGTATATTTGTCTAAGCTCAAATGTTTCCGCGGCCGGTTCACAATGGAGTCACGGGACGCGTGCTTTTAGCTTCATTCTATTGTCACCTTTCATATTGGGCGCTTACAGCCGAGCGGTTATAAGGCGGTATGTAGTAATGAGGTCTACCGAGGTACATCCGGAGCATAATTTTTGTTTCAAAAAAACATAATGTTTATTACACATACTATAATCTAATTTCCAATTCCTAAGGCTTATTTGATTTTTGCTCTCACATAAAAACTGAAACACTCTCCTTTTCGTTTTAAAACTAAATAAGAAATAAGTTAATATTATAGTCCTATATGAAAAATCTGATGTGATACATTCACATGACTTTCCCTACCCCTTATCTTTGCTGCTGAGTATACAAATTATTCTTACTAAAGGTTATTTTTCTATCTACTGCAGTTTAATCCAAATAAACCTTTGCAGAAATAGCTACATTACACATTTCGTTATGGATAGGAAGAGAACAGTGATGTTCAAATGTTTAAGAAATGGATGCTATACGCTGGCCTTAAAAATTCATGTTTCCATGTAATCGCATAGAAACAGTATGGAATGCACCTTAGAATTCTTAGTAATATGGCATTTATTTTGAAATTGAAGAGAGTTATCTATTTGTGTCTTTATCCATGAATGTAGTAAAATTAATAGTTATCTTATGCATTGAAAACATACTGCGTTGCAATGTATTTAACAAATTAAAATTTAAATAATAAAAAAAAATTATGCCAAGGATTTTATCGCAAATTATTCCAGTTAATAGACACGCGTATCCCGCTCGGCTACCATGCACACAGCCAAAGTGAGAGGCATCTTCCTACTTATCTCATCGCTTTGAAATGAATAGTGTGTGGTGGCGTATTGTGAACGCAGCGTCAGGGATTGCCCCCGACATTTTTCGAATCGAACTCGCTCTGTCAGTTGCTCATTTATTTTGTCTTGGGCTTACAAGAAATGGATAAGTGGTAGGTCTTGTTTTGTGTGACAAGAGTTTCACCTATCGTTTAGGCTACAAGCCGCCACTGCTTAATTCTAATCACTAGTTTCCACTTCTTCTATACCTGGCAGGCTACACTAAAAGCTCTCCCAAGCATGAGTAAAGAAGCAACAGAGTTAACCGTAAACACATCCGAACAGGTTGGAGGCAAGCGACGATGAACTGGAGCAGCGATAGAAAATACGAACGTGGGGTTTAATTTTTATTAAGAATGAGCTTTAAAAATAAGATCAAAGCCCGAAAGCTTACAGCAAATAATATAAATGGTCACAGTGTTGCAACTAAGACAATTTGATGACAAGACAAAACATGGTATAGCTGAATTCTGGGTTTTGCTCGTCAACATACTATATACGAGTACATGCAAAGTTTATTTCATAAATTAATATTTTATACAAGTTTAAAGTTATCGTTAAAACCTCTCAACAGCCCATAGTAGATATAGGTAATGCAAAGGAGAGGGACACCTCGCTAAGCTGCGATCTATTGTGGCTGCACCCCTCAGGAGTAAGGCATGACGTGAAAGAATCACTGGAGACTACAGGCCGCAGGCAGATAGCCACAGAGATGTGCGGAAGTCCCTTAGTTTCTGGCTCGAAGAACCGTACCACTGCTGGAGAGGATGATGAACGCCCCGTCAACTAGGCAGCCCTCTAGTGTCGACGGGGAGTACTCTTTCGTTTGAACAAACATCTATGCATCTGTCCAGTACCGCCACACGCCACGAAACCTAGAAGCGCACTTGAAATATGAGAAGGAAACGTAATGAAAGAAAATTGATAGAAAGGAAATCTGGTAGATGAGAAACTACTCCAGCATTCGTCTAACGTCCAAGGAAAGCCACGAAAATCAAGGTCCGAGTGTGCGGTCGACAGGAATCGAATGGGGACCTCCCGATGCGAGCCTCATACGTTACGCAGAGCTATCTCGCTCCGCTTAATAGCCCATTCCTTAGTACTTAAGGTATAGGAAGTGAACCTTTTAGATGCAGAATAGACGCCCATTTACTTTGTTTTGTATAGTATAAGGTAAGTAAGTCCATTATCTTGGAATAATTTAGACTAGAGTAGAATTTAAATAAGACGAGACTTCTGACACTTCTTGGAGCGGCATGTTTTCATGGCAACGTCCTCTCCGCTGTCGCTGTAGCCAGTAAGGTGCCACCACGCTCCTTTCCCTTCGCCTGCAAGCTGATCTTTGAGAGGTAACACGTCGTGGTTTACTCTACTTACAAGCGTTAAGTCCAAGCGAGATGTTTGCTATGTATTCGGCGCTGGTAAACAGCTGACATATGCTCTAATACAACGTGGCAAGGCAGCTTTCCCACTTCTCCGCTTAGAGAGAAATGTCAGGAGTCTCATGGTGTTTAAATGGCACTTAAAGACAGGAAAGGGTTTCCAGGGTAATCTCAGAAACTTGTCACCGATACGTAAGATTCAGGACTGAAAGGGATTCTTCATTTCTGCCAGTTTATCTCCTACACTTCATCTTGATGTTATTTCTCTCCTAACTCCCAAAGTGTGACCCTTAAGGTATTAACTAATTACAAGGCGAAAGGTAATTAAAACACTTTAAATGTTCATTTGTTACAGCAACAATTATTCGACTTTACATAGTCCTCTCATCATTGAAAGATATGTATTTGCAGGTAATATGATATTTCCAAAATGTATAACAATTTAGGAAGGGTTATGCAACTCATAAGTATGATATTTGTTGATTTTACCTTGTTCCAATGAATAGTGATATTAATGTTTCTTTCTCTACTACGTAAGTAGGGAACGTACTGTATTCGATATCGAGATTTCACAGGAAGTACATGTTTTGAGGCCCCCTGAATCCAAAACAGCATTTTTAGAAAAAGGTCCGTGTATCGGTCTGTGTGTGACCTTTCAGGGATGCGACCCGAAGATTTTCAAGAAAATCCCCCTCACCACAAATACCCTATTTTTCGAAATTTTTTATTTTCAGAAAAACGGCTAAATAGATTTTTATTAAAATACCATGTATCAAAGAAATTTACATGGTAAATGAAATGCATATTTTGAACTTTCTGGGTATAGCCTGTGAAGTCCACTTATGTGTAAGAAATTTTGGATAATTTTGTATAAGTGGTAAATGTTAAGGGACAGACGAAAATGTACTACACACAAAATGTATACTTCTTTAAAACACACAATTTATTTCAAATAAGTTTTTTTATGGTATAAGTCGTTTCTGAGATATCCGTTATTAAAAGTTCGATTTGTTCATCTCTTAGTCATTCTCTTAAAGTCCTTTTCAACACTCGCGATTGTTTTTCGCGATGTCATGGAACAGTATGGAATTTTAAGGCTAGCATATAGCGTCCAGTTCTTAAAACATTTGACTATCACTATTCTCTTGAAATGTGTAATGTAGCTATTTCTGCAAATCCTTATTTGGATTAAAATGTAGAAGATAGAAAAATAAGTTTGAGTAAGAAAGTTTTGTATATCCACTAATAAAAGATAGTGGTTAAAGAAAGTCATGCGAATATATCACATCAGATTTTGTTTTCTTTTTTGGTCATTGTTGTAGCCTTTAGGAATTCGGGTTTGAAAGGTAATGAGGCAGGATTTAACATAAAATATTTAAAATAAGTATAATGTATGTTAATCTAAAGGGGCCATGGTACATGAAATTAATATAGCATCCCAGTTTTAAACATCCATCCTGCAACGCTGGATATGGTTGATAATTAATACCGTGAATATTAATTAAATTATATTCCACGCGTTTAAATCCATTTGATTTTCTCCTAGATAATTTTAAAAAATGCAACAAGTATATGGCTTAACCTACAACCCCTAGGTTGTAGGAACAGAATATCTATGGTACGAAAGTAGTTTAATATTTTAGTATATTTTAAATACGTATGGAATAACAATTCTACACTTTCAGGATAATAAACTGCAACGCGTGTAATAAAGCGGTTTAGGTTGGGACACCTTCATTTTGTTATGTTGTTGACACCGAGCAGGAAGCCAGCCGCGTTTGTCATTTGTTTGTTGACAAAGCCCGCTACGTGGAGCAAGATATTTTTATTTCATTCGTGTTAAGCGTTAATGAAATTGTTTAAAAGTTATTAGGGGTATTTAAGTGGTGCCATAGAAACGCATCCATAGAGCTACTTTAAAACTCACCGGAATAACTAATAAGATGCCACACAAGCAGCGGAACACAACCAAGTGTGGTGGGGCTCATTAAATTTGCTGAATGTGTAAACTGTAAGGAGATTGTTTCATGCTGGCATTGAACCAGGAGAATGGAAGCATTATAGAAGTTTAAAAGGTAAGTCTTTACGAAGTTAGCCTTAAAGAGCAAGGTGTCTTTTTGTGAGGAGAGTTATGGTTTCGAAAATAATGTCACATGTTTTCTTTTATATTTCCCCTTTTGCTTCTTTTAACTGTTGATTATACGTTATCCATTTCAGGTCGAGAGTAGTTTCATTGGTGGCGTTATTAATTGCTTTATTTCCAGTGACTCGAACACTGAAATACTTGCCTATTTCATTCCTGTATGCTATTTTTCTCCAGATATCTCCTTTATTATTAGCTACTTGTAACTACATTAGCAACATAGTAAAGTTTATTCACCTTTACGCAATTTTGCTTTCTCTGCCACGTACATAGTGGAAGGTATTGCATTCCATACAAAAATTCTATACCGAGATATGTTTTTAAGCATCTTAAAAAAAAGCTTTTACTTTCTGTACTATGTATAGTCAGTAGGGGAACTATTGCATTCCACCCAAAAATTCGATACCGAGGTTGAGGCCTCCTGAATCTAAAGAAATCATTCTTAGAAAAAGGTCTGCGTGTGTGTGTGTGTGTGTGTGTGCTGTATAACTCAAAAACGAAAAGCCGGATGAAAACCAAACTTGGTATTTAGGTTCAGTATCTCTCAAAGTTGTGACACGAAGATTTTCAAGACTACCTTTACATGGAACCCTTTTCGAAAATTTTGATTTTTCTCAAATATGGCTCTAACGATTTGTTTCAAATATCATATATTTAAGGTGTTTTCATGACAAGTTTTTCCATCTGTGTGTGTGTGTGACTGTGAACAGCATAACTCAAAAACGAAAGGTCGTATAAATATCAAACTTGGTATTTAGGTTCAGTATCGTCCAAAGATGCGACATGAATATTTTGAAGAAAATCGCACCACCCCTAAACTACCCTTTACGTGGAACATTGTTCGAAACGTTTAATTTTCTAATAATTGGCTCTAACGATGTTTATTCAAATACCATATATTAAAGATATTTACTGACAAATAAAATGTATATCTTGAATTTTCTGGGAATAGCCTGTGAAGTCGTCGTCATTCGGAAGGAGTTTTATATAATCTTGTATAAGTGGTAAACGTTAAGCGATAGACAAAAATGTATTACAAAAAATAAAGTTTAGATCTCTGTAAAACACACAATTTTTTGCAATAATGTTTTTGCGGCATAAGCCATTTCCAGGATCTCCGTTATTAAGAGATTTGGTCAATACTTCGTTATTTTTACTTTGTCTACTACGTATAGTAAGTAGGCGAAGTATTGCATTCCACTCAAAAATTGGATACCGAGATTTAACCGGAAATACATGTTTTGAGGCCTCCTGAATACAAAAAAAAACATTTTTGGAAACATTTCCGCGTATGTGTCTGTGAACAGCATAACTCAGAAACGGTAGTCGGATAAACACAAAACTTGGTATTTGGTTCAGTATCTTCCAGAGATGCGACACGAAGGTTTTCAAGAAAATTCCCCCACCCAAGCTTACCCTTTACATGGAACATTTTTCGAAAATTTTAATTTTCTCAAAAATGGCTCTAACGATTTTGATTAAAATATCATATACTTAGGATACTTTAATGACAAATAATATTTATATATCGAATTTTCTGGTAGTGTCTCCAAAAGTATTCTTCATTGTGGACGACTTTTGCATAACTGGTAAACCATAAGAGATAGACAAAATTTTACTACACAAAAAATATAGATCGTTTTAAAATACACAATTTGTCATATACATTTTTTTGTGAACAATTTTCGAGATATTGCTTGTTATTCCCTTAAATTTACCAATACTTATACTTTTTCTCAAATGGGAATTCGTTGTCCTATTTCTTTTTTTATTTTGTCCCTGTAATGCAAAGAGAATGGAATACTCGACATAGCAACCAGCTTTTTTTAAAATATTTGACTATCGCTTAAAGCCTACCAATTCTCCTTGCATCTACAAGGAAATTAGCAATAAGCTTAACATCTCGATATCTCGATTAACATGAAGTATATGGAGAATAAGCGTTTGTAAATATAGTTTGTACAAGAGTAGAGAAAGTCATGTGAGTGTAACATATCAGATTTTTTCAAGTCCCGTCAATTACCAGTTCTTTCAGGCGATTGCATGGTAACAGTATGGAATATCGTCAAGTTGTTAAAAATTTGACCATCGCTGTTCTCGTGTACCCTAATGAAATGTATTATATAGTGATCTCTGCAAATGTTTATCTCGATTAAAATGAAGAATATAAAAAATAAACTTTCAGAAGAATAATTTGTATACCCACTAATACACGATAGAGGATAAAGAAAATTACTGAATGTATCAGCACATTTTATTTTTTTTTTAACTTTAACTTGATAGGTCATTTCGAACCATGAATGAAAATAGGTGAAATTTTGCCCTAATGAGCCTCGAGTCCATGATAAGGAAAACCCAGAAAAAAAGCTTCTTGGGGCAGCTTACCCTAACCGAAATTTGTACTCGGGAGCCGTTGAATGTGAGACAGACACGTTACCCCCATTCCACAAAGGTGTTCTAAAAGCAATTCGTCGCAATTCCTTCTTTTCCAGTCCTATATTCCAGCACTTGACCTTCTGGAAATGACCTCTGAAGTGTTTCTTTTCTAATAACCTATTTAATAGTTAGGAAGAATTTTAATCGTATACACATACTAATTCTGAGACATCCATTATTGCTGGTTTGAAGTTTTCAGAACTGTCATTTCTGTAAGGCGCTATCGCTATTCGCTTATTTCTGCGATGTCCATGGGGAGAGTTCGGAATTTCAAGGCCACCATAAGCCACTAGCTTTTAAACATCTGATTATCCATTCAGTTACCTCTATCCTCCTTGTACCTACATCAAAATATGTAATGAAATTGTTGCAAAAAATGTTTATCGCCATAATCGTGAAGTAGTCAGAAAAATATGCTTTCATAAAAGTAAACAATGGTGGGTAGAGAAAGTCATGTTAATGTAACGCAGAATTTTTATTTCTCTACCACGTACACATTAGGTTATAGAAGGTATTGTATTTCATCCGAAAATGTATCAGCTTTCACCGGAAATACATGTTTCTAGACACCTTGAATCCAAAAAGTATTTTTAGAAAAAGATTCATCTGTGTGTGCATGTGAACAGCATAACTCAATAACGTAAAGTCGTATGAAAGTTCAATATCTTCCAAAAATTTGACACGAAGATTTTCAAGAAAATCCCCCAGCAGGACCACTCCTTATATGGGACATTTTGAAATTCTTTATTTTCTAAAAATAATGGCTCTAACGATTTTAATTCAAATTCATATATTAAAGATATTTACATGATAAATTAAATTTATATCTTGGATTTTCTGGGAATACTCGTTGAAGTACTTTTCATTTAGAACGCATTTTGTATAATTTTGTATAACTGCTAAACGTTAAGCAATAAACGAAAACGTACTACACAAATGATGTTTAAAACACAGGATTTATTTCACAGCTTTTTGCGGTATAAGCCATTTGTTAGATGTCCGTTATTAATAATAATTAATTTTTCAGTATTTAGCGTTCTTTTAAAATCCTACCGATTTTCAGTTGTTTCTCGTGATTTCATGGAAAGAATACGGAATTTTAAGGCCAGGATATAGCGTCCAGTTCTTAAACATTAGACTCTACTGTTCCCTGTATATCCTAACTGTGTGATGTAGCTATTTCTACAATGGTTTATTTCGATTAAAATGAAATAGATAGAAAAATAAACTTTTCTAAGAATAATTCTTCTTACCCAGTAATAAGGACGGTAGAGAAAGTCATGTAAATGCCAGGTATTCCATTTTTTCCCCTAACGGTTATTTTTATGATTTTGAAGCCAAATTCTTTTGATGAAGGGAATAAATTATAAAATGGAAATGTGTCTATAATTAGAGAAGCCCTTTGAAATAAACCAGCATTGATGCTATCAAAATGTAATCGATCCTGACCCAGCACGAAATATTCTAGCGCCTGGAGCATGTGTTGGGAACATTTGCTGTGCTTTAAACCCACGGTCCCAAGCATTTTAATAATTAAAGTAGACGCTGGATTATAAATAACGTTGTCAAGGAAACCACCGCCACATTCTTTTGTAGTAGTGTGTGCCAGTATCGAAGTGGTCTCATAGGAACAGTGTTTAAATAATATAGTGGGTCGACATTCCTGCACTCCGTGTCAGAATGATATAATGGCGTATTTCATCAGCCAGTGCTCCTAGCATTGCATACATCGCTACCTTTAAATTTCTGGTGTTACAATTCTTTGGGTATTATGGAAGAATATGGTGAAAACTTTTCATTTTTTAAGAAAAGTATCTTTTTTATTTTTTGCGAAAAGCAAAGAAAGAAAGTCTACCAACTCTAGTTGCCTCCGAAAATTGTTTTACCGAATTAAGAACACTTATGACCATGTGCACTGATCTCGATCAATCTTTGATCGCGGTCAGTTCTAGTTTTGACCGCCTTTAACACGATTTTTCGGTGCATCAACAATGATCAAAGTTAAAGGAGGTATTATGGTCAAGTTTGACCGGGGTGCTGGATCGATCAATTCCGTTGATCGTGGTTAAGTTGCACAAAATTGGTGCCCGTTCAATTCTCTCGAAGGTATTGAGGATGAGGTAATGTGCCTAGAATACTTAAATCGGCACAAACGTCAAAAGCGGATCATTGTGGACAGGAGTGATTCTCTTGAAAAGTAGATATGGAGACAGGAAATTTGAAAAACATTCCAACTATCAAAGGATACAAGTTTGGTAGCTAGTAAATGAAATGACTGAGAGGTTAGAGTGCCTGAGAACTGCAATCACCCAGTTTCACCCATAAATACAGTTTGAACACTAGCTCATACGCTACAGGAACTTCAATATTGTGATTGGAGATATTTCTAGAATCCACCAAACAACGGCGTTGCGTATTATCGGTAATGTGCAGCTATAATTGGTCCACGATCTGTATCTCTCCCATGAAGGGTAGAGTTAAGATCTGTGATTGATCAAATCGATGGATTTCCGGGTCTCAGCTAAATATAGACCTGCATTTATTATTGCATCTTGGGATACATCGCTCGGGGTGCATTCAGCCCCGTTAGGTCCCCGAGGGGCCAATTGAGGAGCTGCTTGATTGAAAAGCTGCTACAGATTAAGGAGGCCGCATTTACCGGGCGGGAGGGACACGGGGCGCTGACCACGTCCCACCTTCCAGTACTTCACCCCACTCATGACGCATGTTGTGGGCAGAGGTGAGGAAAGCAGCGGCCGGGCGGCGGGCCTTGGCTGTTGCGCCACGGGGTTTAGTTAAGTAATATGCACTATAATGAGAACTAAACTTGTTATAAGTTGTGTTGAAAGTGGATGTCCAGCTCCATTGAGACATTCCTGGCATATTCGGTTGAAATTTCCATTCGCACATTTTTCATCGTCACGAGGCCGTAATTTATGAACTCTAGTCACTTTGTAGGCTTTAGAATTTAAAATTTTTAGCAGCTCTGTAAACAGAGACTTTTAAAACACCCAGTTACTGTACAACATCTTAGATACTTCTTTAGAGAGCATTCGAATGATGTACAAATTTCGTCAATTTTTTCCTCGGTTAGGACATTTATTTTTCGCGTTTAATGATCCCGTTATTATAAATGTATTAAACTACATCTAACAGTCTCTCTACCTGAACTAGTAAATTTCTCTTGAATTTGTCCACACACCTGTCTACATTATTCGGTTTTTGCGTATGGATCGTACATAAAAGTTCTTTGCTTCAGCTTGAACCTTTCGTAAACATTTCAGTGGAATAATAAGAATAATGTAATTCACAAACAACACAGATGTTGAGGCAGTATTTTTAACATTTAAATACTTCAGTCAAATTATATAATATAAAATTCAATAACAGCCCGCCTTAAAGCAATGTGTGTAATGTAATATAATATATAAAATGCTTGTAACAGTCATTGTATTAATGTTTATATTATTATGTACATGTTCAATAATGTTATGTGAATGTATTACGTAATTTAATAATGTAGGAGCTGTGACAATAATAGGTTAAAAGTTGTTAACAATGAGGTAGGCTTGAGGCAATAATGAGTAAGAAAGTTTAATAATCCTACTAGTCATTAATAGAGCAACAATAATGTAAATTTTGAGAGAGTTTATAATTAGCCAATCAACAACCAGAAAAAAGCTTAAGTTAAATGAAAGCATTCTATTGGAGTAGGATTAGCCAATCAGTAACTGAAATAGGGCAAATTGTACAAATTCAGAAGTAAGCTGCTAGTAGAGAGAAATACAAATTATAATCGCGTAAGCCTACATTCTTAGCCGCACTACTCCCTGCAAAGAAATCCATGTCTCTAATAATAATAATACTGACGCAGCCGAGGCAAACATAAATATACAATATTTAAGGAAACAGTCATATTACAAAGTTAATATTTTTAAACCTGGGGCGAAGGCTACCGGAAACTTTTTACTATACGTGCGGTTGCAACTACTTCAAGTGTTCGGCTCCCTAACAGTAGAAATAAAGTACACCACCACCATAAAATTAACCTTCTTCAATGTCTTGAATAAACTTTCACTTTTGAGATGCACAGTGAACAAACTCTAGTCTTTACAGCTGGAACTGAAGGCAGAACTGACACGGTATAACACAGCTATTAAACGCAGCATTGAGCGGGTCATTCACTACTACAGTCGTGAGGTTTAAGTTGAAACGACCATTTTGACACTATCTTGGAAGTGAAATATGGAAAATATCGTGATATTTTCGACCGTCCTTGTTTACTACGTATCTATATAAATTGGAGAAAGTATTGCATTCCACCCAAAAATCCGATACCGATATTTCACCGAAAATCCACATGAATGCAAATGAATCCAAAACGAGCATTTTTAGAAAAGTGTGTGTGCGCGCGCGTGTGTATGAACAACAGAACTAAAAATTGAAAAGTCGATTAAATATCAAACTTAGTGTTCAAGTTTGCGACACAACGATTTTCTAGAAACACCCTCACCCCAAATTACTCTTTATGTGGAAAATGTTTCGAAACATTTGATTTTCTCAAAATTGCCTTTAAAGGTTTTAATTAAAATATCATATATTTCAGACAATGTCATGAAAAATTGAATGTCTATCTTGAATTTTGTAGCCTGTGAAGTTCTCTTCGTTGTGAATGACCTTATTTTGTAATTGGTAAACTGCAAGTGAGACAAAACCTGATTACAAAAAGAATGTAAATCTCGTTAAGACACAATTTATGTTAAATTGTTTGTAGCCTTAAGCATTTCTGAGATATTATTTGTTGTTGATTTGAATTTTTAAACGCCTTATACATTTCTTAACTGAAAATTCGTTTTTTTATGCTTTTGTGTTCATGCAAAAAGAATAATATTTAAAAGCCATCACATAGCCAACGGCTTTGAAAAAATTTGGCTATCACTTTAGCTTAGCTTACACTTTAGCTCTTTTCCTACAACAAAGCATTTAAGTGTGTAATGAAGGTTTATCTGTATTAACAAGAAGTAAATAGAAGAATAGGCGTTGTTAAGAATAGTTTGTGGGAGAGTGAGCAGAGAAAGTCACGTGAAGCTAACGCGCCTATGCAGACAACCAGCGTTTTCAGTTCAGTCTAGCGTTGTTTGGAATGGTATATAGTGAAAATAACGTTATGTGAAGCTATCTGTTGATTGTATCTACTGTGTGCGCTCATTGTGGTAAATGCTTCAGAACAGTATGTGTCCATTATGTTATGTTTACTTGGAATATGGCTGAATGTACACAAAACGTCCCCGATGCCACCGTTCCTAATAAATGTAACAAAATGATAGAAAAATTTAAGTAGGCTACATGTTAGACATAAAGAAACATAGACAGCTAATAGTTCTAATCCAGTAAAAATTAGATGAGAGAGCGGCTGCCTCGTAATACAAAGTGATTTTGATTACAGTAACTGATTGGCCTGCTCGCTCTCCAGATCTAAATGCATATGATTATTAACCGTGGGGAATGTTTAAAGATAAACTCTATGCAACACGTCCCCATACAGTAAAACAGTATTCGGCGTTGTCGAGTTTATATAGATGCAGAGGGTCTTAGTTTGGAGGGCCATTTGTAAATGTAAAAACCCATCTTATATTACATTCACATGTATTTCCCATCATCGTTTATTATTGTATAGCTTCTAGAAATTATTTTTACGAAAACTTATGTTTCATATTAATCGAAATAAACCTTTGCATAAATATTTTAATTACACATTTCGTTGTATGTGCAAATCGGTGTACGCTGGCATGCCATTGCGAGGAACAACTGAATAGCGTCATCACTGTAGGGAAATTACAGTGGTTAAAATGCAAACCAACAGTAACGGATATTTCGGAAGTGGCTGATGCTACAAAAATCTGAAATAAGTGTATGTTTTAAAGATTTCTATATTTTTGTAAAGTAGGTTTTTGTTTCTCTTATGGTTTACCCTAATACAAAATTATACCAATTCCTTTTGAATGAAATGGACTTCACGAGCTATTCCTAGTAAATTTAAAAATGTACATTTTATTTGTTATGTAAATATATTAACAAGCTTGGTATTTTACGAATGTTTCATTTTATCAGTTATACCTTTCAAAGCGACATACTCACAACATACATAGATATTTTTTCTAAAAATCCCTTCTTTTGTTTCAAGGGACCTCAGAGCATGTATTTCCGGTGAAATCTCTAAATGGAATTTTTAGTGTTTTAAAGAGATCTACATTTCTTGTGAAATACGTTTTCATCTATCGCTTAACGTTTACCAGTTATACAAGATTATGCCAAATTTCTTTTGAATGAAGACCTCAAAATCTATTCTCTAAAAATTTAATATATACATTTTATTTGTCACGTAATTAATCAAAATCGTTACACATTTTTTTAGAAAATCAAAATTTTCAAAAATATTCCATGTAAAGGATTGTTGGGTGGAGTGATTTTGCTGAAAATCTTAATGTCGCATCCATGGAAGATACTGAACTTAAATACCAAGTTTGGTACTTATCCGACTTTTCGTTTTTAAGTTATGCTGTTCACAGACAGAGCTTTTTCAAAAATTAATTTCTTTGGATTCAGGGAGCCTTAAAACATATATTTCCGGTGGTCTCGACATCTAATTTTGGGTGGAATACAACACCCCCTACTTTCTATAGGTAGTGGAGAGAGTAAAAACTATTTAGATTAGACAACTCATGGGATTTAAATTGTGTTTGTTATTTGCCATTATAGTCCTGAAATAATTAACATTTGTTTTAATTTGCGTAGATGACACTTAATAAGTGTATTATTGAATTTAATTCTTCCTATTTATGTTTTAAACGGTTCTGGTATTCATAGTTGGATTCCCATTTCAGTCTTATTCGTGAAATTGCGCGAGTATATTATGTTATACATGGCATGGACCTCTCCCCGTGAATAACACGGTCTCCGATCCTGGAAGCATTGGCTAGGGCGGAAATAAAGGAAAAATTGTGTTGGGACAAGGTGGAAGGTCATAATAAATGGCTGTTCATTTAGCCATCGCTGCTCTACCTCCCCATCACTTACAGCTATTTTAGGAAATCGATAACGCTTTACAGAACGAATGATTTAAGCCCCTTCACAACTCTAATTGGAGTTTTGGGTCATAGGCACTTCTCAATGTTAATAACACTTCTCTCTTAACAAAACATTCACCAGTTCCATTGAGTGCTTGAACATGTGGCTAACAAGCCCAAATGTTAACACTGAAAACACGGACCGGTCACTTCAACTGCACTACATTTTCCTCTGGTTTATATTGAAGACTTAAAGTACTGGCTGTACATGTTGGTTACGATTATTTTTACGCCTTGTTGTGCAGTTCGTTGCGGGCATCTGCTCTAGGCTAGTGTTGGGTTGCAAGACAGCTTTTCATTAAACACCATTCTTTGTTACTTTTCTACTACGTATAGTAAGTAGGGGAAGTATTGTATTCAACTCAGAAATTAGATACCGAAATTTCACCGGGTATACATGTTTTGAAGCTCCCTAAATCCAAAAAGATTTTTGGAAACGTGTCCCTCTGTGTGTCTGTGAACAGGATAACTCAGAAACGAACAGTCGGATAAACACCAAACTTGGTATTTAGGTTCAGTATCTTCCAGAGATGCGACACGAAGGTTTTCAAGAAAATCCCCCCACCCCAGATTACCCTTTACATGGAACATTTTTCGAAAATTTTTATTTTCTCAAAAATACCTCTAACGATTTTGATTACAATATCATATGTTTAAGATATTTTTATGACAAATGAATTGTATATCTTGAATTTTCTGGGAATGTCTCCAAAAGTGTTCTTTATTGTGAACGACTTTGGCATAATTGGTAAATCATAAGAGATAGAGAATATTTTACTGCACAAAAAATGTAGATCGGGTTAAAATATACAATTTATGTCATATACAGTTTTTTTTTGTTGAGTGAACCATTTTCAAGATATTGCTTGTTATTCCCTTAAATTTTCCAATACTTATACTTTTTCTCAAATGAGAATTCGTTATTCTTTTTTTTTGTCCTGGTAATGCAAAGAGAATGGAATGCTCCACATAGCAATCAGCTCTTAAAATATTTGACTATCGCTTAAAGCTTACTAATTCCCCTTGCATCTACAAGAAAATTAGCAATAAGATTAACATCTCGATATCTCGATTAACATGAAGCATATGGAGAATAAGCATGTGTAAAAATAGTTTGTACAAGAGTAGAGGAAGTCATGTGAGTGTAACACATCAGATTTTTTTTATCGGATCTATTAACTTCTTCCTAATTTTAAAGGGAAACTAAATAACGAAAATTGTCATAAATATATGTTCATTTTTTTCTATTTTAAGACTTTTCATCATTGTAGTCCCAATACATGTATTTTAAACATAACTTTAAAAATGATATTGCATATGCCATTTGGTCTGTAAATTTTGCAACAGGTTCCCAGGAAAAAAATAAGGGAAAGACAAAAAAATTTTCTACCCTTTTTATTAGTGAGTATACAAACTATTACTACTAAAGTTCATTTTTCTATCTACTACTTTTAATCCAAATAAAACAGCTATACTACACATTTCATTATAGATACAAAGGGAACAGCGATAGTCAAATGTTTGAGAACTGCACGCTATATGTTGGCCTTTAAAATTCACAGTTTCCATTTATTTGCAAGAAACAACTGAATGCTGAAAGGACTGATGCTATAAAAACTTTATTGGAAATAAAGTGTGTGTTTTAAATATGTTTATATTTTTCGTGTAGTACTTTTTCATCTATCACTTATCGTTTACAGTCACACAGGATTATACAGAATTCCTTCAAAATGAAGAGGACTTCACAGGTATCCCAGAAAATTCAAGATATGCATTTTGTTCGTCATGCAAATATCCTTAATATATGGTATTTTAATCAAAATCGTTAGAGCCATTTTTTTAGAAAATGAAAATTTTCAAAAACTGTTCCAGTAAAGGTGTTTTCATGTAAACAGTAGTTGGGGTGGGGTATTTTCTTGAAAATCTGCGTGTAGCATATTTGGGAGATACTGAACTCAAACACCAACTTTGGTAGTTATCCGACTTTCGTTTTTGAGTTATGCTGTTCAGACACACACACACACACACACACACACACACACGGACCATTTTCAAAGATACTTTGGATTCATGTAGTTTCAAACCGTGTATTTCCGATGAAATCTCGCTATGGAATTTTTGGGTGGAATGCAATCCTTCCTCTTCTTGTATAGGTAAGCAGTAGAGAAAATAAAAATGCAGACCTGGTTAGAACAAACAATTTATGTGAAAAGAATTTTCGTAGCGTTAACATTTCCGAAATATCCGTTGTTATTGGTGAACTGCTTCTTTGCTGTGGTAAGTCGTAATTCGTTTGTTATCTGTGGTCGTGCAAAAACGAGAATTTCTAAGCCAGCATATACTGACCACTTTTTAAACATCAGTACCCTCCTTGTACCCACCACGAAATGTGTAATACAGCCACTGCTCTAAATGTTTGTAATGATTAGCATATTTTTTTAGAAAAGTGAGTAGAGAAAGTCATGTGAATATAACACACCAGATATTTGTTATTCCTTGGGTTTCAAAACGTGCATTTCTATTGAAATTTCTGTATCGTAGTTTTTTTAGCGATTCTAGTAGTACGTTTATTTATGGTAGGGAGCAGATAAAGTAAGAGAGGAAACAACAAAAACATAAATACTGAATTTCTGTGATTAATGAACTCGTATACAGTGTTTCAAGTGCAAGAAGCCCCTGTTTGACTCGCTCTTCTCTCACAGCAGCGTTTCTTTCCGCGGCTCTCTCAAATGTCGTAGTTGGAGAAGTAAACAGAAGGCCGGCCGAACACAAAGAGCTGTTCCTTGTAATGGAATGAAATGGTATTTGCCTCGCAGGCAGTTAATGGCTCGGAAACCCCCTGTGGACTAAATCCATAACCACCGTCAAGGAGCAATGGCTTGCGTTGATTCCCATGTGGCCAGGCAGCCGCCGAACCTTACCGAGATTAACGTCACACTTTATTGCTCGTTCAGGCGTGATGTGTGAACTTGTGAAGTTACTTACCAACTGTGACTGAAGCTATTCCAAGAGATTCTTCCAAGCGTCATAAACTCCTTCAACCAAACTTTCTGCTACAGGTCATGTTATACACTTGCGCGACTTTCTCTGCCTCTCACCATTTTACAAGCACTCCTTATCTGTTGCATAGTGTTCTCTAAATTCTGAAAGTAGAACTTATTAAAATAAAAAACAGTATGCTTTGTCTGTGGGTGACAGCTTCACCTTGGATAATACTGTCAGTTTAATTTGTAAAATATTAGTTACCGTTATCCATCTCCTAGGCAAGTTTAAAAACACATGTTTCGCGTTCTATGCTAATAATATCTTTATGCTCGACCATGCCAAAATGCAGTATTTATACGACTGGTAGCAGTACTTTAATGGGCCTCATTAAAGTACACCTGTTCATTAAAGTATTGGTATTTGACCAATCAGAAGTGGCCACGTAACATTGTGAATGCGCATTGTGATATCGATTATTCTGCGTAAGGACGTCTCACAATGCTAGCAACTTTGTTTGACACAGGTGCTACAAGGTCATTGTATTGTGACCATAGATAAAGGAATAACGATTGTAACATATCACTCAAACCAGACACGAATACTTATGAAACCTTTAATTTAGATACATGGCCGAGCATAAACAGTCGTATGAAACTTGACTATAATGGTAATTAAAACGCTCGTATAATAATTGCTACCATTATAGTCTCGTTGCATAACATACTATTATCCATTCAATTAAGAATTATGAACTCAGACTATGGGGTATTTCTTCCTCTGCAGTAAAGACTTTGTATGGCAAAAAAGGCAATACATGTATTCAAGAACTTTCCAAAAATGTTTCATTTATGGAAAGTTTCCAAGTGTTATAAATTATGACCTTACCTTCACTGTATGTTTATAGGAATTTAACATATGGTAAATAAAACACACAAGAGTTTACAAAACGTTCACATTATTATAATTATGAAACAAGACATAGGAATGATGTTAATTTAGATTAGTTTAAATTAGCTAGAACTATGAACAGTCATGAACACATTCAGATCAATCTTTTCAATACCCTGCTTGGATCTTTTAGGGAATTGCCCACAGTAGTAATTTACGATATGTGTATCGTGCAAGGTTTTATCTACTTTAGTTATGTATTATAGATTTTTTCTATTTACTTTGGTAAATTACATTTTTATTTCGGATGTAGTATTAGGAATCACTGAAACAGTACCCTACATTGATACATAGTTGATGCGTGTGTGTAGTGGGTCATGCATGGTTTGATAGACGATTTCTTTGTTAGGGTTTTGTTTAAAACGGAAGAACATGAGTCCTAGGTGAATTAAATAAACTTTGAAAAATGAATTCTGACGAAGATATTGCAAATGCAGCTAATTCTGTTATAGATAGCTTAAGTCCTAATAAATCCCAACTTTATTATTAATAATAACAAATAATAGTTTAATATTTATGTATGGTTCACAATACGCAACCAATTTTGTCATAAGAGTTACATTACGAAAATCGTTGCGTAATAGAAGCTTAATTATGAAACTAAGTTTCATATTAGGTAGTGAATAGGTTACTTTTTTTTAGCATTGTAAAACTGATATTACGTAACTAAAGTAGATAAATACTTTTAAAAAAACTTGTGTTTAAATGGCTAAATACTCAAGCATTTTATACTCTAGATAAATTTGTCAAAAAATTAAAAACAAAAACTTGTTTTAATGTTTGTACACACCTATCTCTGTATGTATTGTTTTATTTGTTGTTATTGAACAATGCCTATTTATACGTATATGATGAATGATTGAAAACAAATTTCATACTGTGCAATGTGGAGTTGTTTAAATGCGTGATGCGAAAATAAATCGCAGTTATTTATATCACCAGACAGTTTCTGTTACTGAGCCCACGCCTGTGTTTTTAATTTATCACATACCTATGGTAGGCAGAGGAAAAATTGTATTCCACCCAAGTTTCACCCAAAATGCACGTTTTGAGTCCCCTTGAACCTATAAAAAGTCATTTTTGCTAAATAGTCCTTGTCTGTGAATGGCATAAGGCAAAAACGGAATGTCGATTGATATTTCAGTTCAGGAAGCATTTTCAGCAAAATGTACTTATTCAAAGCTACCTTTAAATTACAATGTTGTTAGTTATTTGGTCAAAATGACTAATTTGATTAAAACGACATATGTCTAAGATATCTGCCTGACTAAATTACATTCACATGTTGTATTACCTGCGAATACTCTTCGGAGTACTTTTCATTCAGAGCGTATTTTATATAAGGTTGTGTAAGTGGTAAACGGTAAGAGATAGACAAAATCTAGCTACATGAAAAATCTGATGTGTTACATTCTCATGTCTTTCTCTACCCTATATATCATTTATTTATGGGTATAAAAGCTTATCTTATGAAAATTTATTTTTCTATCTACTCCATTTCAATCGAGATAAATCGTTAAACAAATGGCTACATTACGAGGGGCACTATTTATATTTTGAGCCTAATAATTAAAACAAAGTAATTTGTGATTGAAAACTGCTTTATTGTTTTTCAAAATATTCTCCTTTATAATCAATACACTTTTGCATCCGTTTGAACCATTTGTCAAAGCATTTATTCCAGTCTTCTTGAGACACTCCAAAACATGGTTTTCGAAGGCATCAACGGCTTCTTCTGCCAACGAAAATCGTTGTTCACGCAATTTATTCTTGATATTCGGGAACAAAAGGAAGGCATTGGGTGCCAAATCAGGACAGTATGGCGGATGACCCATCAATTCGATTTTTTGAGCCTTCAAATACTCTGTTGTTAGACGAGATGTGTGTGCGCTCGCATTGTCTTGATGAAGAACGATCTTACGGTTCCTGTTAGTTTTCCTTACTTCACCGAAGACTTCCGGCAAACAAATGGTTGTGTACCATTCGGCATTGACCGTTTTACGTTCCTCTAAAGGCACTGTTGCCACATGGCCTCTTTTGCTGAAAAAGCAGGTGACCATTTGCTTCGAAGTGCTTCGAGTGCGAACAACTTTTGTTGGATTTGCTTCATCCTGAAACACCCAAACAGTCGACTGCTGTTTACGTTCCGGGTCATACGCATAGATACATGATTCGTCACCTGTTAGAATCTTATATACGTCTTTTGAGGTACCGCCACTGTATTTCTTGAGCATTTTTGTACACCAATCGACACGAGCATCTTTTTGAGATTGCGTCAAATTATGTGGGATCCAACGAGAGCAAATCTTTTTCACGTTTAAATAATCATGCAATATTTTATATATGCTGGTGGAAGTAATGCCTAGAGTTGCCTCCATCTCACAATATGTCGCATGACGATCTTTCATTATTAGTTTTTGTACAGCCTCAATGTTTTCTGGCACAGCTGATTTTGGACGACCTTCACGAACTTCATCATTGAGCGAACGGCGGCCACGATTATATTCGTTATACCAGCGTTTCACAGTGGCAAAGGATGGAGCTTCGTCGCCAAATGTGCAAGTTAGTTGATCGATGCACTCTTGTCTTGTTAATCCAGGTCGAAAGTCGTAATAAATCATTGCACGAACATTTTCACGAGTTAATTCCATGTTTTTGTTGACACACAATTTTCAAGTTAGTGTAAACAAAACAAATGTCGCTCTATGGAAAAAATGTTTGAAGTGCATTATGGTCAAAAATGTTAAACTTTCCATTGGAAACGTCAGATGGCACCTACAACATTCAGGGTTTCCAAGGCTCAAAATATAAATAGTGCCCTTCGTACACATTTCGTTATAAATGTAAAGGGAATAGTGATAACCAAATGTTTCAGAGCTGGATGCTATACGCTGCCCTCATATACTCTGTCCACGCAGTCACGAGAAACAACTGAATGTTGAGAGGACTTTAAAAGAATAACAAAGTATTGAATAATTCCCATCATTAATTATGGACATCTCGAAAATGGCTTATACCACAAAAAGCTATTTAACATAAATTGTTGTTTTAGAGTCCTATATTTTTCATGTCCTGTGTTTTCGTCTATCGCTTAACGTTTACCGTTTCGTACAAGATTCTACAAAACTCTTTCTGAATGAAGAGGACTTCACAGGATATTTCCAGAAAATTCAAGATATACACTTAATATTTGTAGAATGCTCTATTTAAAGTCGCTTGATTACAATGTCTTGCACAACATTTGCCATTAAAATATCTTAAATATATGATCAGTGAAGCCCAACCTTGTCTCTTATGAGCTAATGACGTCATATCTTCTTACCACGCCTCCGTTTTGTGTTGTAAAGCATTTCCCTTTCGCTCGTTCACTGATCGGGGGGGGGGGGTCGCAATGTCATGTTACAGGGTAACCAAACATTCGAGTTTGTACAACCATGACCACGTGAATGCATCATAGCTCCGCAAACAATGCTTGGGGTAAATTCGTTCATTTTCTATGTAAAGGTAGTTTGAAGTGGGAGACTTTCTTAAAAAACTTCATGTCGGATCTTTTGAAAATGTTTAACTAGTTCTACTTTTTTAATTTACGCTGTTCACAGAAAGACAGACACACACGGTCCTTTTTCTAATTATTTTATTTTAATTACGGAGGTCTAAGAGGTGTAATTCCGGTAAAATCTCGGTGTTTAAATTTTGGATGGAATACAATACTTGCTCTAATTATTACGGGTAGACGTAGAGAAGGTAAAAATATTGAAAGTAAAACATGTTTAAAAATATTAAACTTTCTTTTTCATTTCATGTTATATTTTTATCCGCTTTTATTTCCCTAATTCCTTTAACTACGTTTCCTATGAAGAATGTAAACTTTGTGATAAGAAGCTAATTTTCTCGAAAAAAATAATAATTTAAGTTAGCTAACACATTTCAAGCTTTTTAAGCCGTCGTTTTAATAAGTCGAGAGAATGCCCATTTTATACTAAAAGAAGCGAAACTTTTCGATCTCCGGATATTCTTCTCTGCCTTCCGCCCCAGAGGAAACTTCTTCGGAAGCTAAGTCTCTGTAAGGAATTAATCTCTCTTTCTTTTAAGATAACAATGTTTTCAACTTTTCAGCTTTTCTTCCAAAAGAACGGGCCTGGCTGCATTATATACGATGTTCCGTCTACGCCCACTGTCTCGTAGCCAAACTCCAGTGTGCTTCTCGACAAGTATATTCATAATATGTTGAGTCACGGACCGGGGCTTAAATACTGTTCCGTACAGCTTTGTCCCGTATCTCTTAACTGTCACGTGTACTAGTCGACTCTCATTGACGGCTGACGTGGAACTGGTTGTTGAGATATAAACTAGTTCCTTATTAACATAAGTGATTTATAATTTGCTATCCCACTTCTCTTTATAACATTTTAAAACACGAAAATAATGTTCTGAAATAGTATAACACTTTCTCGTAACGACATATTCACATAAACTTTGGAAGTGAGTTAACATTAGGATAATCCTAAAACAAAGGATGTCATAATACAAGAACAAGTTGTTCTAAACTTTAACATAGAAATTGATTAATATGACGTATATCCACTTACAACAGAAAAATTAAGCTCCTCTTCGTTTTACATTTTGAAACTCCATATAATCACTAGTTCGAATAATTTAAATATTTGTCATTAATTACGAATGCTGCTCCTGAATAAGCAAATATTTTAAATTTAGCCTACCCTTCTAACCCAAAATTTCTATCAGTTGGAAAAACATGCTTGAGTGTCTACATATAATTTAGTATAATTACTTACAAACAATTTGCTTAATTTAGACAAGACCAAAATGTACCAGTTGGTTCTGTGTGCGGTGTTTTTTTACTGTCTGCCTCGAGCACAGCGGATCTCTCTCTCTCTCTCTCTCTCTCTCTCTCTCGCTGAGGTTGGCCGAGGAGGGAGAGTACTTGCCGCGACCATCCTGCTCTTCCCCTACTGCGGTAAAGTGATGAACACCTTGCTTCACTTCCGTATGCAAAGCATAGGTCTGGCAGTAACGAAAACTAATGCCACTTCCATAATATAATGTTTTCTGAAGTGTTCTTTGGTTCTTGATTCCTTGTAGCTTGGGTGAAAGTCTAAGAAGTGCTGAAGCTGTAGCAGGGGGTACCCAAAATGTTACAACCTATGAATCAAATATATTACGTAATAGAGTTAATGCATCTGGAATGCTGTAAATTCTTATCAGTAAATAGTAGGGCGATTCTTCGGTTTAAATCTGCCTCTCAGGAATACGAAAGCACATGCATCAATCATGAGGGAGAAGTTTTATCGTCTTTATCGTCTGACCTTGAACTGCACAGGGATTGCTTGTCACATATCGCCATTTAAAGGGAAAGGGAAAGAAAAGGGAGCGAGAAAGAATATTTTATCAGCTGACAAGGTTATAGGAAACAGGGTTTAGTTCTACGAGATTAATAATGGTGTTGATGATAATGAAGGTGAGTTTAAATTGTACTGCTTAGAGCATTTGGTGTATTTCGTTTGTAATAATATCCTACACCGTATATTCACACAAATAGATACATGTTGTAATGCTTTCGCTTGGCTTTCTCTATTCACTCTTCTATAAACTATTCTTATAAAGGCTTATCCCTCTATCTACTTCTTTTAACCCAGATAAAGTTTCATTACATATATATATATATATATATATATATATATATATATACCTACATTTCGTTGTAGGTATTAGGATACAGTAGGTAAAGCGATGGTCAAATATTTAAAAGGATGTCGCCATATGATGGCTTTGTAACACCATGCTCTTCGCATGACCACGAGAAAAACGAATTGCGACTTTTTATTTGAGAAAAGTATAAATATTTTAAAATTCCAACCAGCAACACAAATATCTCGGAATTGGTTAACGCTAAAAAATTGTATTTCACGTGAAATGTGTGCTTTAATCAGATCTACATCTTTTGTCTTGTCGCAGTTCTCTGTTATCTTATTTGTTGAGCGCCTCTGGTTTTATTATTTTAAATTTTGGCTGTTTGTTCTATGGCTAGCTATTATTACTCAGTCGAGCAAGTATCTCTGAACAAGGCGTGTAAACGGAAAGGAGTTCTTGCTAAAAGATAACACTGATAAAATAATTTGTTTTTACACGTTTATTGCCGTCACACTTAGTTAATAATTCACATATTTAATCTTTATACACGCCTGACTGAAACTGCTATATTTCCGAATGTAACTACAGTCGTTTTTAGTTGTCGCGTACCAATTACTTCGCGTACTTCACATTTTTTACTAACTTTACGACGTGCACCTCGTGAGAGATTCTTCAGAACTTTGCGACGTGTACCTCATGAGAGACTCTTCCGAACTGTGTGACACTTACTTATGGCTCGAGAATATATACTCCTTCACCTCGAGTTGCCTAAGCATTATAATATAGCTCACATTGGTTACCAAATTGCGCCCACTTTAGCGTCTGTTTTGTCAGCCAATCACTACTACTAACATATATGCTCTAGGGAAGATATTCCCTCCATTTCTAAAAAAAAGTACGCTACCTGACGTCATTTGTTTATTTCTTCTTAGTGATAAACAACTCACCCCTTCGGTTTATTGTTACCCACTTCTATTGTCAGTTTCAGTGAGACCGTGTAAACTTATTTCCTAACAATACTTATGGCTAACAAACATCTAAAATCCTGTACATATAATCATATTAATTTACACTACAATCACTCTGGCATTCACAGTGTTGTGATATAAAATATTGCCTCAGTCTGTAGTAAGAGTTTGTCTATCTTTTACGGTTTATAAATTATACAAACTAATTCGAATGCAGAGGACTTCACAGACTCTTCCCAGAAAATTCAAGATATACATTTTATTTGTTATTATAATATCTTAAACATATAGTACTTTAATCAAAATTTTTAAAAAAATAAGACAAAGAAAGTTTTTATGTTAAATCAAATGACTATCTCTACTCTCTATCGCTTATTAATGGGTATAGAAACTATTCTTAATAAAGCTTATTTTTCCATCTGTCTCTTCATTTTAATTCAAATAAACTTTTTCAGAAATAGCTACATTACACATTTGGTTATAGATACAAAGATAACAGCGATAGTGAAATATTTAAGAGCTGGAAGCTCTATGCTGGCCTTAAAATTCCGTACTGTTATACCAGTTATACAAACTTAATTAAAACAGAAGGCTCTTCGCATAAAATCGGCATGCAAGTATCTTAAAATCATGTCGTCATCCCTAAGGTTTCCCATATGGCCTATGACCTTCTGGGATACCTCATTCCACCAAGGTGGAATCCATTGCCTCCAATGATAGGATATGATGAAGATGACGGTGGAATGAGAGGACCTACAGTTTTTATCACGGTCTCTGAACTACGTTGGGCCCTAGGGATACTTCACATCAAGTCGGAGTTGAAAGCGTGGATAGGGTAGTCTTAAAATGGCTACCCCAGAGCCGAAAACCTCGGATATTCAGTACGAGAGCCGGAAACGAGATTACTGCGCTATCTCGGCACCCCTCTTAAAATTGTGTCACTTTAATCAAAACCCTTTAACTTTTGGGGGATAAATAAATAATAATGAAAACTTTTCTATATAAAGTGTAATTTGGAGGGATATTTTGTTGTCCTCCATGTCTAGTGGTCCATGTTAGCCTCTAGTTCTAGAGGTCATGGGTTCAAGCCCGTGGGAGGGCGATGGATTTTTTTAATATCGCTGTCCCCTTTGTATCTGTAATGAAACATGTAATGTAGCGCCTTCTGTAAAGCTTTATTTGGATTAAAATGAAGTAGATAGAAAAATAAGCATTAGCAAGAGTAGAATTAATTGTTCTTCCACACAAGCCGTGTGTTGGACAAGGTTGGTAAGGTAGGATCAGACGACTGAAAAATTCAATGCCATAGCCGGGATTTGAACCACGGATCTCCCGGTCACCGTCCTGTTGCTCTTCTACCTTTCCAACCTTGTGCAACACACGGCTTGTGTGGAAGATCAATTAATTCCATTAATTGACCTAATAGTGGTTGAAACTATGAAGCCCGGGACTTAAAGTACTTACAATATTGTAAGTCGCCATTGGGGTATGACATCTCAATACAATTTGGGATCTCCTTGTGGTTTACCGGGAAAAATGCGAATCAGTTGCAGAATTTAATGTTGTGCCGGCATGTTGCCATGATAGCTCAGTGGTTAGAGTAACCGGACGGAGGCCGGGCAATCCGTGGTTCAAATCCCGGCTATGACATTAAATTTTTCAGTTGTCTGATTCTACCTTTCCAACATTAGTAAGAATAGTTTGCATAACCAATAATAAAGATAGAGGGTAGAGAATGTCATGTAAATGTAGTGCAATACATTTTTATTGAGAGAGCCTCAAAACGTGTATTCCGGTGAAATCTGAGTATCCAAATTTTGGTCCGAATGCAATACTTGCTCTACTTACTATAGATAAGTAATAGAAAAAATAATAAGCTATAGTTGCTAGATTGTATTCACTCTTAAGTTGATCCGCGCAAAAACAAAGCCACGTGACCTGTGCACGGTAGTATAGCTGGCGCAAAATTTCTGGAATCGTAACCTTGATTGCCATCCCAGCTGCCGAGCCTAGGAATGGTTCATGTTTAGGTTAATCAACGAAAGCGATATAATACCTTTGCTTACTCACAGTGCGTAACACATACAGTCTGCATAGAAAGTGTCAGCATCTGTTTGTAATTTCAAAGAGAACAGCACCTAAATAGTGCTTGTTTCACATGTGTTGTATTTATAACCATGGCTCCTACGTTCTCAAAGTTAGGTGGTAAGGTATTACATAGTCAAAGCAGGGAAATAATTGCAAATGTCCTCGACTTCATGAAGCAAGAAGCAGAAATGAAGGGTGAAAATATAGCTTCCACTAAAGCCTTAAGAGAGTGAAAGAAAGAGTAGCCAAAGCAACTGATGTTTCACCGAGTTTGATTTCCAGAGTTCTCAAAGATAAGAAAAAACATACGGAGGAGTACCATTTGATATACCTGGGAAGAAACATAAGGTCCCTAAAAGTATTACAGAAATAGACGATTTCGACAAATGCGTCATTTGGCGCATGATTCGCAATTTCTATCAGAAAACAAAAAACTGTGCCAACAATAAGCAGATTGCTCATCAAGCTGAAATACAGCATACATTTACAAGGTGGTGCTACAAATCTCAGAAAAATTATAAAATATTTAGGGTTCAAGTGGAAGAAAACGAAATCAAATAGAAGAGTTCCAGTAGAAAAGCACGACATAGGACTCAGCTAGAAGAGTACCTTACTCGGAGGTACAAATTAGAGGTTCAAACTATAGTGTATGAAGATGGGTCATATGTACGTATACAGCAGTCGTACGACATCTAAAAGTTGGAGTGGCGTTAGTGAACTAGGTTTGCAGACACCTGTTGCCAGAGGGCAAATACTTATTATCGTCCATGCTGTTGGAAAGATCGGCTTCGTTTAAAATGCCGTTATTTTACAAGTCGCAACAAAAACAGGACATTTTCATCAAGAAATGAATACAGAAAAGTACATAAAGTGAATCAACAGCATGGTGATACTAATATGCCTGCTGGATCCGTTCTGGTTATTGACAATGTTTCTTACCATAACGCTCAAATTGACAAACCACCTACCTCAAATTCCTTGCAAGAAGAAATGAGAGCGTGGTTACGTAGGCATAATATAGCTTTAGATGAAAGCATGAGTAAAACAAAGCTATATAACTTAATTAAAGCCAACGAACCGCTTCAGAAGTCATACATACTTGACCAGATATTAATACAACATGGCCATAATATACTTAGACTGACACCGTGTCATCCAGATCTAAACCAATCGAATCAATCTGGACTGATATCCAAAAATGGGTGGCCTGCAGAAATAACACTTTTAAATTAAAAGATGTGGACCAGTTATGTCGCCAGCGATTTGCAGAAATTGGAAGGCCAGAATAGGAAAATGTATGTTGACATGTTGAATAAATTGAGATGGAATTGAAGAAAATCAAATAGGTTAATGGTGCAGAAAGTAGCGACAGCAGTGATTATGACAATGATGCGAGTGATTTCGAAGAAGAGTCAGGTGTGGAAGAATTGGAGGCAGATGATTTAGATGTTTTTATGTTAAGCGCTTTTACAACGGTGGATTTAAATATACTGTATATAAGTATAAGTTTATCAGTGCAGTGCGGTGCAGTGCAGTGCAGTGCATAACCGGTGTGCGGATGTTTGACAATGAATGCCCCACGCACTCCTGCAGCATGCAGACGACCGGTCACCTCTTGACCTGGTAAGTAACTCGCTTCATAGCAGTCATTAGGATTTTCACGTGTCTAGAACTGTTGCACCAATTATACACATAGTACCAATGCACTTAGGAAGGTAGTCCCATTCTAGTAATCTAAGTTTTAGAATGAATTTATTCTTAAATAGTATAATATTCTATACAAACACCTAAGAATTTAATTAACGCTGATTTATATGTTAAACAGAGCTACAAGTCCAACATGCAATTCGTATGAGTCCCCTACACCCGGGTATGCGCAGGAATATTGTTTATAGCCAGAAACCAACAGTTCTGCTTAGTATCATGGCGAGCGGTGAATTTCCTCTTGCATCTTCGTCGATTTATTTACGTAAAACATAAGGCGAGCCAACCATTAACTAATGGTGAAAAACTAATAATGTTGAATATTTATTATAAGTTATGTAAGAAACATCCAACACTTCCCGTGAAAGAAGCGTGAAATTAACTTCTGAGTTCATCGGTGTTTCGAATACAAGTATAAACAGTGCTCGTAAAGAAAAATCTCAAACGGGAAAAGTGGTTAAGTACGGAAAAAATCTGATGTGCTAAACTCACATGACTTTCTCTACTCTTGTACAAACTATTTTTGCAAACGCTTATTCTCCATATGCTTCATGTTAATCGAGATATCGAGATGTTAATCTTATTGCTAATTTTCTTGTAGATGCAAGGCTATAAGCGATAGTCAAATATTTTAAGAGCTGGTTGCTATGTGGAGTATTCCATTCTCCTTGCATTATCAGGACAAAAAAAATGAATTACGAATTCCCATTTGAGAAAAAGTATAAGTATTGGAAAATTTAAGGGAATAACAACAATATCTTGAAAATGGTTCACTTAACAAAAAAAATATATATAACTTAAATTGTGTATTTTAACGCAATCTACATTTTTTGTGTAGTAAAATTTATCTATCTCTTATGGTTTACCAGTTATGCAAACGTCGTTCACAATGAAGAACACTTTTGGAGACATTCCCAGAAAATTCAAGATGTACATTTTATTTGTCATAAAAGTATCTTAAATATATAATATTTTAATCAAAATCGTTAGAGCCGTTTTTGAGAAAATTAAATTTTCGAAAAATGTTCCATGTAAAGGGTAATCTGGGGTGGGGGAATTTTCTTGAAAACCTTCGTGTCGCATCTCGGGAAGATACTGAACCTAAATACCAAGTTTGTGTTTATCGAACTGTTCGTTTCTGAGTTATGCTGTTCACAGACACACACACGGACATGTTTTCAAAAAAAAATTTGGATTCAGGGGGTCTCAAAACATATATTTCCGGTGAAATGCCGGTATGGAATTTTTGGATGGAATACAATACTTCCCATACTTACTATACGTGGTAGAGAAAGTAAAAAAGAAAGCATGCGAAATATGCTATGCAGGTATGTGACGATTTTATGAAGAATGCAATTCACGTAAGAGTACACAATTTCGTTTTAAAAATGAGTAGCCCACAGTTGATAAAGTGCGCTTCCAGAGAGCGAATGCATGTAAGTTATCGCAAACCTGTTACTTCCTTTTTCGCTAGTTTCTTTTAAAATTAACTATTATTATATGTGCAAATGTTTATTTTGTCTCAACTATCTGTCTTATCACTTTAACCCCCAACATAATATGCAAGTCACCATTTAAGTCGTCGGAATAAAGACTTGTATTACGTACCGCGTGTACTCGCTGCATGGCCGTGAAAGTATGGCAGTATTTCTGGCCAAATAGCGGAAGGATACATTATAACGTTCACCTGGGTTTTGTTTCGGCGCGGATCAACCTAAGCGTCAATACAATTTTTTGTTTACTGAAAGATTCGTTAATTTGAAGAATAACATACTTTTTTTTTACAAAAATGCGCTTGCTGATTATTATTGTTGGAATATTTGCAAGGAATACATGTATGAATTTTTATAGCCTGTGGAAGCGTGTTTGTATAACATGTGTCATTTCGGAAATATTCGCAATGACACTTTTAAGTGAGTCACCCGGTATATCACAAGTTAAAGTGGATACAAGTGGGGTACAAAGAGTTTGCCAAATTTCGCATGTACATTGCTTTTGTCTAAAAAGTTAGTCGTGTAATAAATTAGAATCAAGTAAAACGGAGGCTGTGATGAATGTGCACAGAAAGGCAAGCACAGTCTAAATGCAGAAACTGTATTTAAACTCTTGAGGTATTCAGGAAGTGATTAACGGCCAACCTTAATCGAGTTTGAGTTTGCCTAATATGCCCTTTGAGTGAAGGCACGGAGGCTTCCATGCGGGTCAGTTAATTTCTCTCTGTCACATTTCCAAGCATTTCTCATATGCAGAGCTTTGAACTCGGGACTCGCGATGATTAAATCTGGGACGCAATTTAGAGCCGCCGTAGGGTATTTAATATTAGCAAGTTAATATGGAAGATTTATCCGGGGTGAGCTTGTAATCTAGGCGTTTATACGCCACCCACGTCGACTCGGCGCTATTTGCCCACCATATTAAATATCAGAACTAAACCCATCTGCAGATTCATCAGTCAGGACTTGAGAACCTCTACAAAATGCAATATAACATGTACCACATGCTCATTTGTTTTCAAGTCTGCCGCATTCATTTATAAAATTAATTGGACTTGACTTTAAATTATGTTCCAAGAGGAGTTAGCAGGCACCAGTCCATTTGCTGATGTAATTACAAAAGTGCGTAGGAAAAATGCTACTAACATTTGTATCATTCTAAATAATGAACTTTTGTCAAACGTTTACACAGTAATTAGAAGAGCATCTGGGAGGATATATGACGGTTACTAAAGCCCTAACAACGTTGTTTTCCTGCCGAAACATAAGGTTTAGTCAGAATTTTCTGATGTATTATCGAAATATGGACGGCTCTAATATCGCATGTAACGATACCTAAACGTATAGTTATATCGAAGGGAGGGAAGCGGAGACAGTAAACACATACTTCCGTTTATGTTGTCATCGTAGCTTTGGGAGACATTCTACTGGCCTTCACAGGTGGAGTATTTATAGCAAGAAGGTGGTGTATGTTTCTGTTTACCTTTTCGCGTTCTGTGCTCAATTCTTGATCATTCATATATGAATATATAACTTTAAGCAATAGCTTTACTCATAATTTGTAATAACCATGTTTAAATGTATAATTAAATAAAACCCTGTTTTGCACAATGCCTCCACTAAAAGTTATTTAGCGGACCAGTTACAAAAATAGAGATTTAGTAACCAGAAGTTCAAGTTAGAACACGACCGAGAGGAAGTGCTCTAAGAGCAGCGAGTTACTAAACCTAATTTGTAACGTGTTGTCTACAATATTTTATCTGCGTTCAGAGTAGTTTAGTAAAGGGTCTTTCAACAAGATTATCCTATCTTTAACATGTGATAGCTGCCGTTTTTATTGAGTTACAGCAGTCTTTTTTTTCATGTGGTTACAGTTGTTATTGAAAAATAACCATGAAACGTTACAGCATTCAGCAATGCGTAGAAATTGTGAAAATTTATTATCAAAATGGATCATCTGTTCGCCAAACCTCCCGTGTATTGCGTGAAGTTTACGTGTGCATAATCGTCCCTGCGAGAGAACGATTCAGCGCTTGATCGATAAATTTGAAAGAAGTGGTTCTGTCAGCAATCAAAGAACGCCTGTACGTAATCGACGTAAGCGCTCCAACGAAAACATAGGCGCCGTTCGTGAGAGTGTACGGGAGAACGGAAACAAATCAATTGCTCGTCGAGCGCAAGAATTGGGGCTTTTGCCGACCACAACTTGGCGAATTCTGCATCTAGACTTGAAGTTTCACGCTTACAAAATGATGATAATTCAAGAAATAAAGTCCAACGACCATAGGTTGCGCCGTGTATTCGCTGACTGGGCTATGGAGCAATTGGCAGCTGACCAGGATTTTTGTCGAAAAATCATCTTCTGCGACAAAGCCCACTTTTGGATGGATGATTGTGTTAACAAACAAAATTGCCGCTACTGGAGCAATTACAATCCAATGCAGATTCAAGAACGACCACTCCATCCCCAAAAGGTTATTGCGTGGTGTGGACTATGGTATGGTGGAATCATTGGTCCATATTTTTTCCAAGATGAAGATGGAGAAGCTCTGTCAATGGAGAAAGATACCGGGCTCTTATAAGGGACTAGTTTTGGCCTCAATTAGATGGTATGGATCTCAGAAACATCTGGTTCCAGCAAGATGGTGCCACATGTCATACTGCTCTCGAAACAATCGATCTTTTGAAGGAGAAGTTCAGAGGTTTCATCATTTCCCGTGGTGGTGATGTTAACTGGCCCCCGAGGTCACGTGATTTAACGCCGTTGGATTACTTCTTGTGGGGTTATGTTAAATCCTGAGTTTAGGCCAATAAGCTAGAATCAGTAAATGATCTTATGAATAACATCACGCGTGTTATTCGTGAAGTTTGACCCAATTTATGTTCCACTGTCATTGAAAATTGGGTCAACTGTGTATGCGCAACCCAACGAAGTCGCGGCGGTCACTTAACTGATGTTCTCTTCTACACGTAATGACATTAATTATGTTCCATAAAAAAAGGAAATAAACCTCTATAATTTATAGAACGTGTTTTATTTAAGTTCAAAGATAGGACACTTGTTGAAAGACCCTATATATATTGTACAATTAGTATATTTAATGAAAGTTACTTATTGCGGAAACGATATGTTTAGAGAAAGAGTAATGTGGGCTTTGGAAAAAACAAAACACGATTTATCAACAAACTTTGTTGTTCTTTCTGCAATTTTGGATGCTAGTTGCATAAATGAATTTAAAGTAAAAATGTGCGAAGAAGGTGTAATTCATGGTTCATTAGGAAAAGCTTTAAAAGCGGTTTAAGATACAACTATTAATGTACTTCCAGAAAAGTCAAGGAAAGTTTATTTTTGAAGTTATACGAAATTCAAGTACTGGTGTGACGTCCTCCGTGGTGTAGTGGTTACCATGCTAGCCTCTAGTTCTCGAGGTCACGGGTTCAAATCCGGCGGAGGGAGATGCGGTTTTTTGAAGTAAAAAGATTTACGGCACGTAAAAGAACCTCAAACCTGATAAACAGACCTCTGAGCAAAATTAACGATCTTTAATGCCCAATATGGAATGGAACACTAAGGACCACAGCAGTTAAAGAGCGTCCGTAAATTAAAAAAAATACGGGTGTGTGGGTAATGAAGACGTAAATTAAGATAAACAATTATTACAAATTGTAATGGTTGTACACTGGTGTGCAAAACCTAAGGACGATATGCGTAGTGTGACATAAATTAACTACTTGGAGGAAGTAGATGAAGGTTCGGGAGCATGTTGCCAGAGGTCTCTCACACGTACACAGAAGGCTGGACGTCACATGGCGTGAGTGTAGCGAGCCTATAGTGCCAAATGTGTCTGGTCCCGCAAGACGGGGCAGTTGACGAAACAGGTGGTGTGTGGCAATTAGCGAGCTGTTACGGTGCACTGTAGTGGTGTTGTACATTGCAACATGGCCCGTAGATACCATTTGGATGACTTCACACGCGGAAAAATCATCGGGAAACTGGAAGAAGGGCGAAATGTGACAAGTGTTGCTCAGGTGTTTGGAATTGCTCACAACATTGTTTCACGTGCATGGGGAACCTTCCAAACCACAGGCACTACTGTCCCAAGGAGAGATGGTGGTCGACCACGCTCAATTATAGCAGCAGATGACCGCTACATTGTGCAACAGGCAAGAAGGGATCCACGCCAAATAGCGGGTGTAATTGCAACAACATTTGATAGGACAGCTAGGCACGCAATCTCACGATACACAGTGGAACGGCGACTACACAGAGGTGGTCTCTTTTCCCGACGGCCGGTACGTTGTGTTCCGTTGACATCCGCACATCGACGGCACCTTTTGCGATGGTCCCAAGAGCATCAAAATTGGACCAACGAAGAATGGGGTTGCGTGCTCGTCTCGGATGAGAACAGATTCAGTCTAAGTAGTGATTCTCGACGTACCGTCATCTGGCGAGAGGTGCAAACACGTAACGAATCCAGGAACATCCTTGAACATGATCGTTTTGGTGGTCCGTGTGTTACGGTTTTGTGGAGGCATAATGTTGCATGGGTGCACCGATCTCCAAATCGTTGCACACGGTACGCTTACTAGTCAACGTTATTGTGATACTCTACTCCTTCCCCATGTGCGTCTTTTCAGGGGTGCAGTCGGCCCTGACTTCATTTTTATGGATGACAATGCGCGACCTTATCGAACAGCGCAGGTGGAGGATCTCTTGGAACGGGAGGATATTCGGTGAATGTTCTGGCCTCCCATTCCCCGATTTAAATCCTATCGAACACTTGTGGGATGCTTTGGGGAGACGCATTGCAGCACATCCCCATGCACCAACGATCATCCAACAGTTGTAAACAGCGCTGGTGGAGGAATGGAACGCCTTACCACAAGAATTGCTTACCAGCCTTGTGGCCCGCATGGGAGCACAATGCAGAGCATGCACGCTTTTAAGCACCATGTATCTGTTTTTGTAAATGTAGAGAGCCATCATATGTCGTATTGACTTTAGTGTAGCTTATGGTCTATGAATAAAAGTGGCATTTCTGTTAATCTCAGTGCATATTTCGTTTAGTTGCCTACTATAGCATACCGTAGCAGTTCCCTCTATGTATGATTCAGGTTTCATCGAGCTATGTTACTTGGCAGTGTCACAGCATATGAAGATTACTTTTGTCCCTAGGTTTTGCACACTAGTGTATTATTAAGGTATATTTTACGTTTTGTTGAACCTGTATTTTATGTTTTGATAGCGTTTTTGTTAGAATATAAATTGCATACTTTGTTGCTTAGTAACTACGAACTAAAGCATCACTGATTATTATTGCAGAAACAATTTTTAATGGCAATATAATGTAAAACTGAAATAATTATATTTTTTACTTTAAAGTAGGACACATTCATTAGATATTATTGGAATCATTGATCAATTTCCATTCTTGTCTATTATCTGATTTAGCCGCCTAGACATTGAGTCATTTAGGTGCTGGAAGAACTCTAACTTTAAACGCAAATGTTTCCACATTTCGTAAGTGTTCTCAGAGGGCGATGAGTGATTCAGTGCCTAGGTGGCTAAATCAGGTATTGGACAATAATGGAGTGGGCAGATTATTAAAATAATGTCTAGTAAATGTGCCCTCTTGAGAGGAAATTGTATAATTCACTTCAGTTTTACATTATATTATCATTAAAAATGCTTTTTCATAGAGAAATGTGCAAAACAGTGTTTTAGTTAGTTGTATATTTAGATTGTACAGATATGAAATTGGGTTTTATTTATGGACGCTCTTTAACTACTATGGCTCTTAGCGTTCCCATTCTATATTGGGCGTGAAAGACCGGAAATTTTGCTCACAGGCCTCTTAGCAGGCTTGACGTTCTTTTACGTGCCGTAAATCTACGACGGGACCACCGGCTTTACTTCCCTTCCGAAGAAAGCCATGATAAGGATTTTTACTCCCGAAAAAAATCCATCGCTCTCCGCCGGATTTGAACCCGCGACCTCGGGAACTAGAGGCTAGCACGGTACCACTAGTCCACGGAGGACGACGATTGTACAGGTAATTCCAATATTGTCTAGTAAATGTGGCCTCTTTGAGAGTAAAAAGTATAATGTATTTCAGTTGTACATTACGTTGCCATTAAAAATAGATGTGCAAAACAGGGTTTAATATAGTCTATATTTAAACATATTTATTATAGGTAATGACGAGTAAAGTTGTTCCTCAAATTTATATGTTCATATGTGAATAATCTAGGATTGTGCATGTAAAATAGGACACAACTGCATGCATGAAAAGATAAACAGACACACAGACACACTTCCTCCTTTCTATACATACATTATGTGATCAAAAGTATCCGGACACCCCCACAAACATACGTATTTCACCTTAGGTGCATTGTGCTGTCATCCACTGCCTGGTACTCATTATCCGCGACCTCAGTAGTCATTAGACGTCGCGAAACAGCAGAATGGGACGCTCCGTGGAACTCAGACTTCGAACGTGGTCAGGTGATTGGGTGTCACTTGCGTCAGAAGTCTGTACGCGTGATTTCCACACTCCTAAACATCCCTAGGTCCACTATTTCTGATGTGATAGTGAAGTGGAAACGTGAAGAGACATATACAGCACAAAAGCGTACAGGCCGACCTCGTCTGTTGACTGGAGTGACGAATCACGGTACAGAATGTGGCGATCCCATGGCAGGGTGTGGGTATGGCGAATGCCCGGTGAACGTCATCTGCCAGCGTGTGTAATGCCAACAGTGAAATTCGGAGGTGGTGGTGTTGTTATAGTGTGGTCGTGTTTTTCCTAGAGGGGGCTTCCACCCTATGTTGTTTTGCGTGGCACGATCACAGCGCAGATCTACATTTATATTTTAAGAACCTGCTTGCTTCCCACTGTTGAAGAGCAATTCGGGGATGACAGTTGAATCTTTTAACTCGATCGAGCACCTGATCATACTGCACGGGCTGTGCCAGAGTGGTTACACGACAATAACATCCCTGTAATGGACTGGCCTGCACAGAGTCCTGACTTGAATCCTATAGAACACCTTTGGGATGTTTTGGAACGCCGACTTCGTGCCAGGCCTCACCGACCTACATCGATACCTCTCCTCAGTTCCGCACACCATGAAGAATGGTCTGTCATTCCCCAAGAAACCTTCCAGCACCTGATTGAAGTATGCCTGCGAGAGTGAACGCTGGCATCAAGGCTAAGGGTGGACCAACACCATATTGACTTCCAGCACGAACTTGTACGTCATTTTCAGCCAGGTGTCCGGATACTTTTTATCACTTAGTGGACATACTCTACCTGTGAAGGTCAGTAGAATGCCTCCTAGAGTGACTGCATAAATGGAAGCGCTTGTACAACACCCATCAACATAGTGATTTACATAAATTGAAATATTTGACTAATAAAGTCCTTATGGTATCTAAAACTGTTCTTGTTCGTATGAAGGTTTACTAAATGAAAACATAGCTGCATCTATTTTATTTACTAGTAAAGCTAAAAATGAGTATATTTTAAAATGTTTGGTATTGCAGTAGATAGCCCGCTTACGTAGCAAGAGCATATCGATTGTATCAGCAAAAAAATTATTAAGAGCAATAATTTAATTACGGAATTTGAAAATGCACGTGCCGAAAAACCACATCAAAACAGGATAATTTTTATATTTTGACAGCATACAAGTATTTGGAATATTATTATGTAGCAGTAGCACTCATGTTCATAAAATTATAAAACTTAACAAAAGCAATTAGAAACATAACCAACCCATCAGTGAAGGCACACGGCAGACTGTTGTTTATAAGTGAACAAATAGTGACAGTTACTAATGTGTATATTCTTTAAGCTTCAAATTATGCGAAAGAAAATTTTCTCTATTTTTATTGTTTCTAACATCAAAGGAGTGTTCTTCACACAAATATATAATGCTACAAGTAGCAATTTATTCGATGTACCCAAGTGTAGATTGTCTAAAACAATGAATGATCTTCCCATCAGATAGTAAAGACAGGGAATAAATTTCCATTCCATATTTATGAATTCGAAAGGAAAGCTTTTAATAGGATTATCTCTGGTGGATTGGAATGGAAGCGTAGGAGATTCGGCACCGATCCAGAAATGAGGATATTGTACCGATGCGCCACGAGGGGACGCCCCGGCATGGAGGGATCAGGCGAAGGGAAACACTGATCGGCCGGAACCAGGAGTGACGGCATAGCAATGATAGGGTCTCTCTGGTTTCCAGATATAGACGCCCCACACAGGGTCCAAAGCCCGCCATGGGCGGTCCTTACACCCCGGCAACCTGCCGAAGGTTAAGGGACAGAGGAAGTACACAGAGAGCATCCTTTTCCTTGCCACGTTTCACTGCAACACTATCGCCCAGCTGAAGTACGAATGAAATGATTAATGGAAAGAAAGAGGGACAGGCAATTCGGGGGATGAAAGATACCACTCCAGCATTGATCTGACGACCCGGGAAAACCACCGAAATCCCATGGGTCAAAGTGGGATGTCGCCAGGGATCGAACATGGGACCTTACGAAGGCGGACCACAGACGTTACCGCTTGAGCCATCCAGCTTGATCCGTTATCTCTGGTTATTTGACAAATAATGCATTTTATATTAATGAACTTTTAATAGCAGTATAGTTTTCAGTTTTTAAGTTTTTTTTAACAGTCCACAATTTGAATTAGTAGCATGTTTATATTGTACATATAGTTTATTTTGCGTCTATTGCACTAATAAATGTTCTTTGAATGTATGCAGTAAGCTACTACAACCATACTCACCAGACATTTTACGCTCAATGATCCGATAGTCCCGCTTCTTGGAACATATTTTCCTACTTCTACTGATGAATATTCTGTTTAGTTATTTTCCACCCTATTAAGCCGTTATGCTTTTAAAGTTCCTGCGGACCCTGGTTCAATTCCTAGTGTGCTCGAATTTCTTTATTTTCACTTAACAAGTTTTCCCGATCTTTAGAGTAGGTTTCTTTCACGCATGTAGGTATAGCTTACATTTTATGTCAAGAATTAAGACTACCTTATACATTGTTTGAGAAACGTAGCCAAGAAGTTTTAAAACTAAAGAAGAAAATGCCTTATGTTTTACATTCAAGTGAATTTCTGTAACCAATACAGTTTATTTCTATACAGAATCCACAAAGTATTCCTGCATGAGTTTATTCTATATCTCCTTAATGTGAAGCAAGATAAACGTCTGCAGAAATTGTTTATTACGCATTTTGTTGTAGGTACATTAGGGGGGAAATTAAAATTAAATTGAGTTTTAGTTATGGACGCTCTTTAACTGCTATGGTTCATAGCGTCCGATTCTATATTGGGCGTGAAAGACCGGTAATTTTGCTCAGAGGTAAACCATAAGAGATAGACAAAATTTTACTGCACAAAAAATGTAGATCGCGTTAAAATACACAATTTATGTCATATTCATTTTGTTTGTTGAGTGAACCATTTTCGAGATATTGCTTGTTATTCCCTTAAATTTTCCAATACTTTATTTTTTTCTCAAATTCGTTATTCGATTTTTTGTCCTGGTAATGCAAAGAGAATGGAATACTCCACATAGCAACCAGCTCTTAAAATATTTGACTATCGCTTAAAGCCTACCAATTCCCCTTGCATCTACAAGAAAATTAGCAATAAGTTTAACATCTCGATATCTCAATTAACATGAACCATATGGAGAATAAGCGTTAGTAAGGATAGTTTGTACAAGATTAGAGAAAGTCATGTGAGTGTAACACATCAGATTTTTTAATTATGCTGTTCACACACAAACACGCACATTCTTTGGTGGAAGGCAATACCTTCGCTACTTATTATTTACGTGGTAGAGAAAGTAAAAATCCAGTTCAATAACCTACTACCTATATATTACGTTTTGCAGCTTTACTTTTATTTTTGAATATGGGTTTATCTCTTTAGTTTTAAGACAGATTTAGATTGTTAAGGGTTTATTGCCATGTGGTCGCCAGGGACAAGGCGATCAATAGAGGACCCCTAGAGCTTTTAATTGTGGGAGGTCAGGTTGGAGCAGTGGCCCTGCTGCTGGTTTTGCATCCAACCTTAAAACCGCTAGAATAGGGTCAGCTGAATATTTTATGCCAACTCGCGTTGTGGGATATCGTAAGCAACAGAATCTTCTCTATTCGTTTCGTCAGTTATCATGTGCCTTGTGTTATAGTAAAGACAAATGCAGGTTTCCAAAGAATTAACAATGAAATCGTACTCGAATTTGGTATCAATGTTCGTGTTGCGTTGCAAAATAATCCTATAAAGTTTAGGAACACATTTCCAAATTAACCTGATTTTCTTCTACAAAAATTAGCAAAAAATCCTAACTGTTTCTTGGGGTGTCAGTATTTTCTTTTGAAAACTTTAACTATTTCTGCCCACATTCTCTGGTGAAAAACGATGAAGATATATTCCGTTTTAATAAAAGACGTTGAAATAAATTAAAAACTAACAAAAAACATACATATTCAGAAAACAAATCCCATGTGTTGACATACGACTTTCTGTATGCACATAAAAATCATACAGAAATTTCATCAGAAATAAATGTTTTGAGGCAGTTGAAGCCAAAAAGGAGGTTTTAGAAAATGACCCCTGAATATGTGTGTCTGTGTGACTATGAATAGCATAACTCAAAAACGAAAAGTTGGTTGACTATCAAATTTGAATTGAATTGAGCTTACTTGTACACCTTTTTATACGCAATCCAACGTTTCCTTTATAAACTAACTTAACCTATGTACAAATTTTCTGACCGGCTATGTTCTGCCCTTTGCTACCCTTTGTCACCTGTTTCCATCCTCTCCCTCCTCCGTTTGCCCTTTACCCTTCTTGTCTCCCTTACTTTTCTAATCCATTTCTGCTTTGCTTTCCTCAAATTCTCCCATATTCTTATTTTACTTTTCTTCTTTCCCTGACAACATTTTAAGAATATAAAATGTTTGTACTGGAGCTCAGAATCTTCCATGAATGCGACACGAAGAGTGTAAAAAAACTCCCCATCCCAAAGTATTTTTAACATGGAAATATACCGCCACGGGTACCTCCCTAACTAAGGTTTTTTTAAGATTTTCCCAATCCTTATAACTAACAAATGTCGGGACGTACCCTAAAACGTATGCCTGGAACGTTTCCTTCCCAAATTTCCTTTCTCAATTATCATTTCATTTCATGTATCAGCAGTGACACCGCCTGCGGCCTTAAGTAAAAGTGTCTTTAAAGACTTTTAAAAATCTCGTTTTTTTATTTTATAAAAAATGCTCCATATGATTTGGATAAAAAACTCACATGTTTTATATTTTGAGATAGAAAATGAAATGTATGTATTGAATGTTTTGTCAATATCGTGTTAACCCCCTTTATTTGACTGAATTTTGTCTAACAAGCAAAGTCTTAACACATAAACAAAATCTTACTACAGAAGCATTATAGAGCTCATTAAAATACACATTTCGTGTCACATGTTTTTCCAAAGTTAGTCGTTTTCGAATATTACATGTTGTGAGTTTAGGCCTTTCCACCGAACAAGGTGGCGCTGCGGAAACGTTTGCGACTTGATTGGGAGAACCCAAGTTCAATCCCAGGCGACGGTTGCATGGGATTTTTGTGGTTTCCCCGGATTTCTGTACCCATCATTTCCTTCATTGGCATCTATTGTAGAGGTATCTTCCCTGGTGTTGGTCGGGACCCACAGGAAGGCCGCTGGGAGTTAGGGCTCAGTGGTGTGGTCTGGGGGCATCGGATATGTTCTAACTGTAAGCATAACGGACCCTGTCCATGCTTGCGCTCGTCGTCATCCGGTTTTGGTCGCACTTCGGGTCTCTCCCCTCACCCCTCCCTCCTAGAGGTCACGTTAGAAGCAAACAGGGGCTGTTGTAGTCTGCATGCAGTGCTCTACCCGTTTCGGGGCATGCTTGAAAGTTTGCGATCCTTTCTTTTCTTTCTATCGCAAGAGCTTTTTTTTATCACGAATTAACATTTGAATAGTGTTTCCGCATGTTAAAATCTTCTTGTTTTATTTGAAACAGTCCCTAGGTATAATATAATATCGTGAGCAACGTAGCGTGGATAAACGTCGTGTTACCGTTATACATGAGATTTTTTCTCGCTCATTTCGTGCGTCTTTTGTTCGTATTGCTAATTTGCATGTTTAATATACCTCGCTAAGAGGGCCAGTACATCAGGCAGTGTCAATATTCCCATTACTGTTAGGCTATGGTAATTTGTATCCTGCAGCTTTTAATGTATGCAGGAACAACTGTGCCCCAAGGGGAGTGTTTGCCTTCCCTAAACCAATACTGCAAATATTTATCCCTTACCCCTTCAAGTTGACTGGAAGGGGAGAGACTCCAAGTTTTCACAACAAAGTTTGTTGTTTCGAGGTAAACTTTTGTGTTGTAACGAATATTTAATTGCTATTCGCCGCTTGCCAGAGGCAAGTTTTAAATATAGATATCACTGTTTCGTAAATCAAATATCAACCCGTTTGTTTACTCAGAGATTCAGTAAACTCATCCTTTTTACTTTCTTTCATGTGAAATTGTTGTCATGCTCTGTGATTTCTTTTTTTCACAAAAGCAATACCAATAACACTAACGAATTCAACAGACCTTCACCTTGCTATTATTTCTTTCCTTTCTTCATACGTTACCCTAAGAAACAGTTCTGCAGTTTGTTTGTAATCTAGTTGCAAGCTTAACTAAATGATAGACGTTGAATTAGATTTGAAAATTTACTAAACTTTCACTTTTACTTTATCTAGATAGATAAGGTCTCTTTATTAGTGTCAAATTACTAAAGTTATTACACAAATACTTAGTGCACGTGTCACTGATTGTACATGCATATTTAAGATACAGGTGCCACAAACGAAAAGAAAAAAAATGTGATATGATACATTCACATGATCTTCTCAACCCTCTATCTCAACCCTCTATCATGCAAGTCGCACATCATAGTGTGTATACAAACATTCTTACGAAACTTTTATTTTTCTATCTACTTCTTTTAATTTGGATAATTCTTTGCAGAAATAGCTACAGGCCTTAGTGCCATTTTTAAAAAAATAAAACGTAACGTAAAATCTTATGTTAAAATCACATGAAATAAACCTTATTTTCCTATCTACTTCATTTTAATCCGAATAAACTTCTTCTTAAATAGCTACGTTACACATTTCGTTATAGATACAAAGGAAACAGCGATAGCCAAATGTTTAAGAACTAGACGCTATTCTGGCCTTAAAATTCCATACTGTTTCCACGCAATCGCGAGAAACAACTGAATGTTGACAGGATTTTAAACAATAACGAAGTATTGAACTATTCAAACCATTAATTTCGGGTATCTCGGGAGTAGCTGAGGCCACAAAATGGTTATTTGAAATAAATTGTGCATTTTAAAGACATCTGCATTTTTTGTGTAGTGTGTTTTCGTCTATCGCTTAACGTTTACCAGTTACGCAAGATTAAACAAAATTCCTCCCGAATGAAGAGCACTTCATAGGCTATTCCCATAAAATTCCAGTTGCATCTTACTTGCCATGTAAACATCCTTAATACGTGCTACTTTAATCAAAATCATTAGAGCATTTTTGAGAAATTAAAAAATTAAAAATAAAGTTCTATGTAAAGGGTAGTTGCGTGTGGAGGTATTTTTCTTTAAAATCTTCGTGTCGCACCTTTGAGAGATACTGAACAAGTTTGGTATTTATCCGACTTTTCGTTTTTGAGATATGCTGTTCACAAACACACACGCACGCACGGACCTTTTTATAATAATAATTTCTTTTGGGTTCGGAGGACCTCAAAACATTTATTTCCAGTGAAATCCCGACATCGAATTTTTGGATGGAATGCATTACTTGCCCTACTTACTATACGTAGTAGAAAAAGTAATAAAAGGATGCAGTTTATTGGACCAAATATATAATGAAATAATTAGAGGAGAAATAAAAGTAAATTAAATAAATATATAATACAACACAGGTCTAAATGGTTACGTCAAAGGTTACACCTAAAACAAATCTAAAAATTACAGTACGATATTTTCGACCTGACCCTACAGAAACGTAAACGAAGAGAAAGTTTGTAGAGGGGAGGGGAGAAAAGCCGGCAGTATTCCCCTGGCGCGATGCAACAGAAATGCTTAAGATACGCATCGGCCGTTCACCTACAACTAACCCAAAACCCCTCACGAGAGATAATGGACTCGTCCAGCTACTGCGCATCCAGCGGAGTAGGGTATGGAGGAAAAAATCGTACGGTACAGACGTTCTCGTAATAGAAATGTTGGGAGACCATATAGAAGATTACTGTGAAGAAGAAACAGACAAATGTGTTTAAATCATGAAGTGAAGATGAGATTATTATTATATTATTATTGTTGTTATTACTATATTAAAACAAGATATCACATGGTTCTGGATTTGTTTATATCGGTTGAAAGTTCTAGGCGTTGCTTTAAATGGCTTTTAAGCACTTTGAGAGATAATGTATGGCATCTTGTTTACGCATTATAATTAAATGTGAGACCCCCTTTAGCAGGATGAGTAATGGGGCCAGTTTCCCTTTCACCTCCTAGCCAACAGTCGCTAGCAATGGCCAAGCCAACTCTGTTAATTGATCAGCTGACACCAGATTGCATGGGCGGATATAAATGGACGCCCTGACACTCTGCATGCTGTGACGTAACTGCACTGCGTTCCGTGACGTCACTGGCCGCGTTCCACTCCGCATGGCTTCAATTTACGATCTCTTGAACCGCCGCGCCGCGCCGCCTCGCTGCATGATAAATATTATCTATTCTATTTCAGGACGACGACACTGAAAATTTATATGGGGCCCTGGAGCCGTGGATTGCTTTACAAATGAGGGAGAGAGGAAACGTGTTATGTTTACCAAGATGGATGACTTATTTTTTCCGCGTAAGAATCGCAGTTCGCAGTTTTCGGAAGTGTTGAAAAGTGGGGCGTACGTAGAGGCTCCTTCATCATGCGAGTGTGGAACAGAGCTGTTTTATCTCACACTGAATCCAGAAAGTATGCTTTAAGAAATTTCTAGCTGCCAAATTAACGTAGAGAGAATTCCCTTTTTAATATGCGCAAAAGAAAACGTGAAGTAGTTATTTTGTTTACTGCTGAAGTTTGTTGATGTTAGCTCCACGTATGGACGTCAACTTGAAGTAGATATTGTCTTGGAGTTTATTTATTAGCCTCACGCTTGGGAAGCCAACTTGAAGATATTGTTGTTGAAGTTTGCACCACGCTTTGGGCGTTAATTTGAAGAAGTTATTGTTTACGTAATATGCTGCTACGTATGAGAAGCCGATTTGAAGTTCTATTTTTGTTGTTACACTGCAAGTATAAAAAATATATTTTAACTTTATTATTAAACTGTTCTATAGATAGTATTTATGTTTGTTTGCCTCGGCTGCGTCAGTATTACTTTAGAGACATATTTCTCTTAATCAGGGCGTGGTGCGACAAGAATGTAGGCTTACACAGATTTTAAGTTTAAAATTCACTTCTTTTTAATAATTCTTGACACAAATTAAATAGCACTACACTGATATCAAGAGCTGTGAGATTCTTTTATTTAATACGTGCACTTTCTTATCGTATATACATAATTTTCGTTTCACACGAATACGTAATATTTCTTTAGAGAACACATCTTCCATCCGGTCACTACCAAGGTTTGCCAGCAACTGAACATATTTCAACCGTCCAAAACCGTAAACTTTTGTATTTCAAGTCTCTGATCTCTGATTGGCTAATCCTAGTCCAATAGAATATCTGCATTTTACTAAAGCTTTTTCTGGCTGTTGATTGGCTATTTTTAAACTGTCACAAAAGTTATGTTATTTCTGTTCTAATCACGATTAGTAGCATTCAAACTCTCACTCATTCTTGCCTCAAGGCTACCTCATTGTTACCTCATTGTTAGCAACTTTTAACTTATTTTTCTCACAGCGCTTACAATAATATAAGCATATGCAATGACTGTTGCATACAATGTTTTACAAATTATTACATGCATATTGCTTCAAGGTGGGCTGTTATTGAAATTACATATTATATAATTTAATTGAAATTATTCAACTGTTAAAAATACTGCCTCAAGCGATATTACAGTTTGCAGGTTCTGGAGTTTTTCATTATATTACCTTTATCCTTTTTTGAAAAGTTGTGGCGATTTTTAACTTCCTCATGTGCGATGTTTACAGATTGTAGTAGAATAGTTATATATATATATATATATATATATATATATATATATATATATATATATATAGAATGCCCGAAACTGCGGAGAAAATGGGTTTTGATCTGATGAAGGAAAAATACCAAGTCTGGAATTATAATTATCAGTGTATGTATGCCGCACACGTTACTGTCCGAACCATCCTGCTCGGTCACAAAAAACACTTTGTCATAAATTGTGTGTTTTAACAAGATCTATATTTTCCGTGTAGCAAGTTTTTATGTATTTCTTAAATTTATCAGCTAAATAAAATTATACAAAATTGTTGACGACAGAATGAAGAGGACTTCACTGACAACATATACCTGCATTTGAGAAGGTTATTGTTTAATTGTTGGAGAGCCAAACTTGGAGTTGTTTATTACACGTATTGCGGGAGATATGTTTCTAGAAGTGCTCGCCCCACGTACGGTACAAACTTTCCGGCGGCCTTCGCCCCAAATTTAAAAATCAACTTTGTATTTTAATATTTTTTTAAATATTATATATATAGATGCCTCGGCTGCGTCAGTAGTAATTTTTCAGAACACGTATCTCTTAGCAGGTGTGGTGTGACTAAAGAATGAAGGCTTACGTAAATTATAATTGTATTGTACTTTGTTTATTAGTCCTTCACACGATTAAATAACACTTCACTGATACATCCTACTGTAGAGCTGTGAGATTATTGTTAATTGTACTTTTTAACATGTAAACTTTATATTATTCTCACCAATATGATTTTTATGTCTCACATTGACCACATCGTACCGATCGGGTACGCAATCTTGAAGCGTCTAGTTGGGAACGCAATCTTGTAGCGTCTGCCGCCTGAATTTGTTAATTTCCTCAATTTCAAGTCTCTGATTGGCTAATCCTACTCCAATAGAATACTTTTATTTAACTTTTTTAGCCTTTCTAGTTGTTGATAGACTATTAACTATTTTATATTACATTTATTGTTCCAAGAATTATTGGTAGCCTTTATTAAACTTTCCAATTCATTATTGCCTCAAGGTTACCTCATTGTTAGCAACTTTCGGCTTCTACTTTATAATTCTGTTTGCTACGGAAGGCAGCTTACTTTTATTCTCACAGCTCCTACATTGTTAAATTACGTTATACATTCACATAACATTATACATGTGCATAATAATATAAACATAATACAATAACTATTGCACACATTTTATATAGTATATTATACACATATTACTTTAAGGCGGGCTGTTGTTATATTTTATATTATATAATTAGACTGATATCATTTAAGTGTTAAAAATACTGCCTCAAATTTAATTAGTAATTAAGTATATTAAACGTATATTATTTCTTAATACGTTTGATGCATTTTTGAGTAGACAAATAAACATAGCGAAACCTTCTCCATGTAAAGGATAGTTTGAGTTTGCAAATGCGGATTTTCTTCAAAATTGTAATGTATCCTTATGAGATGCTGAACTTGAATATAAACTTTGATATTTAACCGAAATGTTGTTTTTGAGTTACGCTGTCTACAACCAAACGGACCTTTTTTACTTTCTCTACTACGTATAGTAAGTAGGGGGTATTGCATTCCACCCAAAAATTCGATATCGAGATTTCACCGGAAATACATGTTTTGAGGCCCTTTGGATTTAAAAAAAAGCATTTTTAGAAAAACGTCCGTGTGCCTGTGAACAGAATAACTCAAAAACGAAAAGTCGAATAAATACCAAACTTGGTATTTAGGTTCAGTATCTTTCAAAGACGCAACACAAAAAATTTTCAAGAAAATCCCCCCCCCATCTCGGACTAGCCTTTACATGGATCATTTTTCAAAAATTTTAATTTTCTCAAAAAGGGCTCTAACAACTTTGATTAAAATATCATATATTTAAAATACTATCATGGCAAATGAAATGTATATCTTGAATTTTCTGGGAATGTCCCGAGCAGTCGCCTTCGTTTTGTATGACTTTCGCATAACTGGTAGACCGTAAGGGATAGACAAAGTTTTATTACACAAAAAAGTAAATGATGGATGGACGGACGGACGGACGGACGGACGGATGGATGGATGGATGGATGGATGGATGGATGGATGGATAGATAAGGTATCTTTATTTGTTTCAAGTTATTGAAGTTATTACACAAGTATTTAGTGCATGGGTCATTGACCGTACATGCATATTTAGGATACAAGTATGGTGACAAAATAAACAACAGAAAAAGAAATCAAAACCAAAATGAACAAAAAATAAATTATCTTTGTCTAACTGAAAAAAATTTGATCCAGCTTCGCGCACCTTAGCCAAGAAATTGCCCATATTTTTCCAGTTCCTATGGTAAGCCAGTAGCTCCTAACATGCCAATCTCTTTCTTGAGGGACTTAAGAATTTTTCATTGAGTTCAATTGTTCGCTGGTTCTCCCACTGTGCACATTCCGCCAAAATATGTACCCAGTCCTCGTCCAAATCACCGAATGGCAGATTTTCCTGCCGGAATCGTCAGTCATTTTCTGTGCCCTCCAGTCCCCCAGTCTAAACCATGCCATTCCTGATCTTTCCTTTTTCCTAAGTTAAGTATATATGCCTCTCTACCCCAATTCAATTTATTTCATTTGCTAGACTTAGAATCGGATTGTAAAATTAAAACTTCTCTATTTCCTGTTGGTTGATGTCTCTTTTTGACCCCTTTCCATATGTTTTTGTCATTTGTTTCAACTCTGTGCCATACTGACCCCATGCTATTCTCGCCAAGCCTCTTTCCAAATCAGCTGCCCAAAACTTAGGAGACAAGTTTTCTCGTTGGTATTTATATCATTTGGATCGTATTGTGGAGTTATCCCCTTGCATCCGCCTCAGCCAGTACTTTACTGCTCTTATTTTACAGTGTATTGTGTATTCATAACATCCCACCTCCCTCAATAACCGCGAATTTTATGTGCCTTGTGAAACTCCAAGAACTCTTTTCCAAAATACTATGTGTTTTATTTACCTACTCTGCTGTTTTCCATCCCCAGATTTCACTTCCGTATAACAAAATCGGCCTTATCATAGAGCTATACATATTTTCTAATGTATCTACAGGTACATACTTATCCTCGAGAGGGTACGTAATAATTCATTTAACTGCCCTCGTGCTTTATAGTTAGTTAGTGATAAATGTTGGTTCCATCTTCCTCTTATATTAAACATTACTCCTAAATATGAGAAATGTTTAACGCTTTGTAGTTCTAGCCCCTTGTAATACCATCTTTCATACTTTCCATACACATAGCCAGGTTTGAAAGCCATTATTTTTGTTTTATTAATGTTTACCACCAAACCCCATTGTTTACAATATTCTTCCAACCTGTTAATATCTTTTTGTAAGCCTTCTATCGTCACTGACAAAATTGTCATGTCATCCGCGTATAAAAGTACAGGAATGCAGACATCGTCTACTTTTGGGCCATTCATTTCCTCTGCTATTAACACGTCTGCTATATCGTCTATGAATAAATTGAATAACAGGGGCGATAAAATACATCCTTGACGAACTCCCCTACTGGTGAAGTATTACCCAAAGAAAAGACATAATTTATGTCACTTTTTACTTTCTCCACTACGTATAGTAAGTAGGGGAAGTATTATATTCCACCCAAAAATTCGATACCGAGATTTCACCGGAAATGTATGTTTTGAGGCCCCTGAATCCATAAAAAGAATTTCTGAAAACATGTCCGTGTGTGTGTCTATCTGTCTGTCTGTCTGTCTGTGAACAGCATACCTCAGAAACGAACAGCTGGATAAACACCAAACTTGGTATTTAGGTTCAGTATCTTCCAGAGATGCGACACGAAGGTTTTCAAGAAAATACCCCACCCCAGATTACCCTTTACATGGAACATTTCTCGAAAATTTTAATTTTCTCAAAAATGGCTCCAACGATTTTGATTAAAATATCGTATATTTAAGATACTTTCATGACAAATAAAATTTATATCTTGAATTTCCTGGGAATGTCTCCAAAAGTATTCTTCATTGTGAACGACTTTTGCATAACTGGTAAACCATAAGAGAGAGAGACAAGATTTTACTACACAAAAAATGTAGATCGCGTTAAAATATACAATTTATGTCATACACATTTTTGTTGTTGAGTGAACCATTTTCGAGACATTACTTGTTATTCCCTTAAATTTTTCAATGCTTATTTTCTCAAATGGGAACTCGTTATTCATTTTTTTGTCTTGGATATGCAAAGAGTATTAATCTGTTTCAAAGAAAATGGTGCTGCACCTAGCAACCCGCTATTAATAGATATGTCTATGCTTAAATGCTGCTGTATTTTTATATTGCCCTTGCAAATACAAAACAAGGGGAACATAGTACGCCTTAAGCGATAGTCAAGTATTTTTAGAACTGGTCGCTATGTGTAAAATGTAATTCTCTTTGCATGTCAAAAGATCGTTTCTGCAAATGTTTATCTCGATTAATATGAAATAGATGGAGAATAAGAGTTTGTAAAAATAGTTTGTACAAGAGTAGAGAAAGTCATGTGATTGTAACACATCAGACTTTTTTATCCTGGGATCTCAAATCTTGTATGTTCGGTAAAATTTGGAATTGAAAGTTTTGCGTGGAATACAATACTTTCGCTATCTGGTATGTGATAGAGAAAGTGAAAAATAAAGCCGGAATCGTTCCTAACCAGGGTTAGAGATTGTTGCATGGAACTTCTCAGCGATATTTGACTGGAAAAACCACGAGAATTAAAGGCGTTGTCACCGAGGCATGCTGCCCGGCAGGGTGCCGCAGTATTCCGATATAACCTCCAGATAGAGCACGTCAGCATTGCTGTAATATATCGAAGTGAAGCACTGCACACTTTCAGCTGTAAACACAGCAGGACACAACAGACAGGAGGAAATTGAATAAGGAATCGCGCGACATAAAAACACTTTTTTTATGTTTTCTCTATATCTGTACAGAACGGAGTGATGTTTGCTGTAGGGGAGTGTGATCTTTGTAATCATTCGCATGACTTTCTCTACCACTATAGTTTATTACTTTCTCTAGTACATAGTAGTGCAAAAATTCGATGCCCAGATTTCACCGGGAATACACGTTTTGAAGCTCCCTGAATAAAAAGATTAGAAAAAGGCCCGCGTATATGAGAGTCTGTCTGTGTGTCTGTGTGTCTGTGAACACCATAACTCAAAAATGAAACTTTGGATAAACACCAAACTTGATTTTCAATCAAATTTTCCCACCCCAAACTGCTCTTTACATGAAAAACGTTTCGTTAATTTTGTTCTTCTCAAAAATGTGTCTAACGATTTTGATTAAAGTAGCGTGCATTTAAAATACCTACACGACAAATAAAACATATTTCCTGGAATGACTTTTGTATGTATAATTGATAAACAGTAAGAGATATATAAAATCTTATTAAACAATCTAGATCTCTTATAAAACACACAATTCATACAAAATATTTTTTTGTGATGTTAACCATTTTGAAGATATTCTTCGTTATTGGTTTGAATTTTAAAAACTTATGCTTTTATCACGTAGTAAGTTGCTATTCGTTTTTTCTCTTCTCATACAGAGGACCATCACATGGCAAAGCGCACTTTAAAAACTAACTATCGCTTTAGTCTATTGTATACTTCTTAAACCTACAATGAAATGCTTAAATGCGTAATGAAAGTTTGTCTTGATTAACAAGTAGAAGAAAAACCTTTGTAAGTACAGTTTGTGGAAAAATGAGTAGAGAAATTCATTTGAACGTAGCAGTTCAGATGTTTCCTTATATTTGGTTGGAATTTAATGCATTGTCGTTGCAAATTACTTTTCACGGTGCGCATCTGTTACTTAAATAGGAATAAATCGGACAAATTCTATTCATTCGTCGTGCTTTGCCTTACTTCGTGAAATACGCGGAGTGATTTTGCAGTAGTGACAATCATACTGCAGCTATCCCGTGCAACGGAGCCAGGCAATGTCGTTTTCAGCACAGATTGCTTACCTGTTTCCCCTCCCCCTTCCATGTCCGTTCACAGTGGCAACAATAAGTTGGACAGTTGTGAGCAAGCAGTCTCGAGATAGAGTCGCAATGTTTTCAAGCCAAGAACAGAGAAGATGGTTGGAAACCCAGTGTGCTACGAGGGGCACTACTTATATTTTGAGCCTAATAATTAAAACAAAGTAATTTCTGATTGAAAAAGCTTTATTGTTTTTTAAAATATTCTACTTTATGATCAATACACTTTTGCATCTGTTTGAACCATTTGTCAAAGCATTTATTCCAGTATTCTTGAGACACCTCCAAAACATGGTTTTTGAAGGCATCAACGCTTCTTCTGCCAACGAAAATCGTTGTCCATGCAATTTATTCTTGATGCTCGGGAACAAAAAGAAGTCATTGGGTACCAAATCAAGACTGTATGGCGGATGACCCATCAATTTGATTTTTTGAGCCTTCAAATACTCTATTGTTAGACGAGATGTGTGTGCGCCTGCATTGTCTTGATGAAGAACGATCCTACGATTCTTGTTGGTTTTCCTTACTTCACCGAAGACTTCTGGCAAACAAATGGTTGTGTACCATTCGGCATTGACCGTTTTACGTTTCACTGTTGCCACATGGTCAGTTTTGCTCAAAAAGCAGGCGACCATTTGCTTCAAAGTACTTAGAGTGCGAACAACTTTTGTTGGATTTGCTTCATCTTGAAATACCCATACAGTCGACTGCTGTTTACATTCCGGCTCATACGCATAGATCCATGATTCGTCACCTGTTACAATCTTATATACGTATTTTGAGGCACCGCCGTTATATTTCTTGAGCATTTTTGTACACCGATCGACATGAGCATCTTTTTGAGATTGCGTCAAATTATGTGGGATCCAACGAGAGCAAACCTTTTTCACGGCTAAATAATCATGCAATATTTTATATATGCTGGTGGAACTAATGCTTAGGGTTGTCTCAATGTCACAGTATGTCGCATGACGATCTTTCATTATTAATTTTTGCACAGCATCAATGTTTTCTGGCACAACAACTGATTTTGGACGACCTTCACGAACTTCATCATTGAGCGAAAGGCGGCCACAATTAAATTTTTATACCAGCGTTTCACAGTGGCAAAGGATGAAGCTTCGTCGCCAAATGTGGAAGTTAGTTGATCGATGCATTCTTGTCTTGATAATCCAAAAGTCGTAATAAATCATTGCACGAACATTTTCACGAGTTAATTCCATGTTTTTTTGACACACAATTTTCAAGTTTGTGTAAACAAAGCAAATGACGCTCTATTACAACATGTTTGAAGTAGATTATGGTCAAAATGTCAAACTTTCCATTGGAAACGTTAGATGGAACCTACAATATTCAGGGTTGCCAAGGCTCAAAATAAAAGTAGTGCCCCTCGTAGAGGTCACACGGCACGACAGTGCCATAAAGGCCTGCAAGAGGCTGCGTTGCCTTACAGAACGGTAACAAGGTGGCTTGCAGTCTTCCAACAATTACACGAAAGTATGTTGAACATGCCTCGATCTACTCTCCCACAGTAAGTGACGAAGATGTACAGACTGTGTCCGCGTTAGTGGAGACGGATCGGAACATAACGGATCGTGAGTCAGCGCAAGATACAGAATTAGCTTCATATCCTGAAGGACCGCCTGAAGATGCGGAAAATTGCGTCAAAATAAGCTGCGCATGAGTTAGCGGGCATGCGGAAATTCTCGTACGCACTTGCAATGCTATGAGCGTGAAGGAGACGACTTCTTACGGCGTCTGATGAGACCTGGATCTTATGAACAACAGTTTAAACGCCAATCGGACGAGTGGCGTCATCACCACAAAACCGTACAGTTCAGCAGATCTCCACCAATGTTAAGGTAATCTTGCCTATGATTGGGATGGTTTGATTTTGAAGCATACGGTTCCCCCAAGGCAGAACGTTAATGCGGAGTACTACTGGTCATTTTTGATACTACCTCTGAGAAGAAAATGGCGACACTTCATGGATAACCCACGCACTGTTCTGCATGACAATGTTAAGGCGCATACACCAGGAGCTGTGCCTGAATTGTTAAATCGCTGGGGCTGGGAAGTGCTCTATCACCCTCCATACTCTCGGATTTAAGTCCTTCTGACTTCGATCTTGTCCATAAGATGAAAGAGCCATTTCGAAGGATTCGCTTCCGTACAGTTGAAGACTTTTTACGGGAAACCGACCGCTTTCTTCGCACCATCAAGAGATTAGGCAGTGCCGGCGGAATCCAATGGCTTCCGCATCGCTGGGAACAGTTGTTGTACGCAATGCTGGTGGCTACATCGAAGTCCTATTAAACTTAGAATCATGTACGTATGGAGAAATAAAGTAGTTGCCAGAGTTAAAAATCTGATGTGTTAAACTCACATGACTTTCTCTACTCTTGTACGAACTATTTTTACTATCGCTTATTCTCCATCCATTTCATATTAATCAAGATTATTTGCAGAAATGATCTTTTGACATGCAAAGAGAATTACATTTTACACATAGCGACCAGTTCTAAAAATATTTGACTATCGCTTAAGGCCATGTTCCCCTTCTTTTGTATTTGTATAAGCACAGACATTTCTCTTAATAGCTGGTTGCTAGGTGCAGCACCATTCTCTTTGTCACAGATTAATACTCTTTGCATATCCAAGACAAAAAAAATCAATAATGAATTCCCATTTGAGAAAATAAGTATTGAAAAATTTAAGGGAATAACAAGCAATATCTCGAAAATGGTTCACTCAACAAAAAAGTGTAAATGACATAAATTGTGTATTTTAACGCGATCTACATTTTTTGTGTAGTAAAATTTTGTCTATGGTTTACCAGTTATACAAAATTCGTTCACAATGAAGAATACTTTTGGAGACCTTCCCAGAAAATTCAAGATATACATTTTATTTGTCATGAAAGTATCTTAAATATATGATATTTTAATCAAAATCGTTAGAGCCATTTTTGAGAAAATTAAATTTTTCGAAAAATGTTCCATGTAAAGGGTAACCTAGGGTGGGGGATTTTCTTGAAAACCTTCCTGTCGCATCTCTGGAAGATACTGAACCTAAATCTTAAGTTTGGTATTGATCCGACTGTTCGTTTCTGAGTTATGGTGTTCACAGACAGACACACACACGGACATGTTTCCAAAAATGATTTTTGGATTCAGGAGGTCTCAAAACATGTATTTCCGGAGAAATCTCTATCGAATTTTTGGGTGGAATACAATACTTCCCCTACTTACTAGACGTAGTACAGAAAGTAAAAATCGCCCCTTAAGCAATCTACAATAAAATGTAGATTCCGGGTTTGTAGGCCGTGATCCAACAGATGAAACGTTCGTTCGACGTTTCGCCCATCGAAGTAAATGTTGACAGCACTTTAAAAGAATGACCAAGTAATGAACAATTAATAACAATAATCCCAGAAATGGTTTATGTCACAAAAAAGTTATGAATATAAATGTGTGTTTTAAAGATAACTACTTATGTGTGCGTGTGTGTGTCTGTGTGTATGGCACGTTTTCATCTCTCATTTATCGAATATATAAGATTATATAAAATTCCTTCAGATGAGGACTTCATAGGCTATTCCCAAAAATTCAAGATGTACATTTTATTTGCCATGTAAACACCTTTAATATATGGTATTTTAATTAAAATCGTTAGGCCATTTTTAGGAAATAAAATTTCGGAAAATGTTTCATGTAAAGGGTAGTGGATTTTCTTTAAAATCTCTGGTACTGAACCTAAATACCAAGTTTGGTATTTATCCACTTTTCGTTTTTGAGTTATGCTGTTCACAGACACATACACGGAGCTTTTTTCTAAATGTGCGTTCTTTAGATTCAGGGGGCCTCAAAACATATATTTCCCGTGAAACCTTGTTAGTATACGTAGTAAAGAAAGCAATAACCAATAATTCCTCAAATGTCAAAAATTACGGTGTTCACTTGTTCTTATACAGCAGCCGCCACTGGTAAAACCATGGTGTTTTTATTACCTGACAGTTTTGTTTTGCAGGCGTCTTCCATTACAGTTTTAGTTTGTAATTTTTTTCCGCTATCTATTTGCTCATATGCGTGAAACAACTCGTAAATTGCCTATACGAATATGAAATTTCAATTTTATTTATGAGAATAGTTTTTATTTAAATTACTAGTTTGATTGAAGTCGATACAAAAGTAATCGATCACAGCACAATTGCTCCTTCGCGCTTTGATCTGCCTTTACTTACATTAAAAAGTCGTTTTACGTTACATTCAATTTAGTTAAACAAAGTTAAATCTTTTGTTGTAGATTAGTATTGCATATCTATTAATAAAAAAGCTGTTTTTCAGCCTGTTTGGTTTTATTCAAGTTTTAGGGCATTTAGTATTTCTTTCAGGACTTTGGTCATCGTCAGATTTACTTATTGGTTTTTACCGCATTTCTCACAATTTATTTACATGCTCTTCGTTATTTAAAGAATTTGTTATTCACTAAGAATTACAAACCTTTTATAAACATTATTACGGGTGCGAAATGAAAATAAAAAATAATCTGATGTGATACACATGACTTTCTCACCTTACATCTTTATTAGTGGGTATACAAATTATTCTTAATAAAGCTTATTTTTCTATCTACCACATTTTATATAAATAAACCTTTGCAGTAGTAGCTATATTACACATTTCGTTACGATACAAAGAAAACAGCGATAGTCAAATGTTTAAGAACTGGACGCTATACCCTGACCTTAAAACCCCATACTGTTTCCATGACATCGCGAGAAACAACTGAATGCTGAGGGGACTTCAAACAATGACCAAGTAATGAACAATTCGAACCTGGCTGGCCCCGTAGCACAATCGGTAGAACACCTGTCTGTTGTGTTAGAGGTCCCAGATTCGGTGGGAAGTTTTCTCTAGCCAAGATTATTTCTTATCCTCCCCAGAGTCTGGAAGTATGAATGTCAGTGTGAATGTGTATATGATCTAATTATTAAAAACCAAAGTGCAAGAAACTCGACAAGAGTTACACGAGTTAACACCATTTCCATTAGGCAATAAGTTCCAAAGGAAAGGCCGCCGATAAGACCAATGCAGTTAAAGCCGGGGTATAAATGGAACTTAAAAAAGAATTCGAACCTTTAACAACGGATATCTCAGAAATGGCTTATTCCACAAAAAACTTATTCGAAGTAAAGTATGTGCTTTAAGAGATCTACAATTTTTGTGTAGTACGTTTTCGTCTATCGCTTAAAGTTTAGTAGTTGTATGAGACTATACAAGCCTTTTTCCAACTGAAGTGGACTTCACAGGCTATTTCCAGAAAATTCAAGTTATACATTTTATTTTTCGGGTAAATATCTTTAAGATATGGGATTTTAATCAAAATTCTTAGAGAAGTTTTTTAGAAAATAAAAAATTTCCATAAATGTTCCATGTAACAAGTAGTTTGAGATGGGGGTATTTTCTTGAAAATCTTCATGGATCATACATGGAAGGTATTGAACCTAAATACCAACTTTGGTATTTATACAACTCTTTGAGTTCGCAGACAAACATACACGGACCTTTTTCTAAAAATATTTCTTTTTGGATTCAGAGGGTCTCAAAACATGTATTTCCGGTGAGCACTCGGTATAGAATTTTTGGGTGAAATACAATACTTCCCCTACTTACTATACGTAATAGAGAAAGTAAAAATATGTATTCCAAAGTCAACGGTTCTAAACAAAGGCACAAGAGAGACACATTGGCAAATATCGAGCTCTGGTAATAACAGAAAGTCTTCAACACAGACACATAGGCGAGGGAAACGGTAGCCCAGTAACGTCATCTATGGTTTACAACAAAGAAACTTCACTACGATAGGATTTTGCAATAACCAATCCACTAATTTGAGTTAATTCCCACTGCTATCTTCAGGATAAATTGCTCCTTCGCAAACCCGGCTTGCCCATATAAAGTGCGCAGTCTTAACTGATTTGCGCGACGAGGTTCACAGTTCGGCACGTTGGATCGCTATTCAGCAGTTTTTAGAGCCAACCTCAAGAGGGAATAGATTGGCGCGACTTGTGGTGCCCGCAAGTTGGTGCTCTTGCTTATAGCAGAACACCAGCATTGATGCAAGTTTAGTTGGCTGCTATTAGCGCAAGGAAGCAACTAGATGTGTACTATTTGGTTTCAATGCGTGTTCAAAGGACAGTTTAAAATAATTAAACTTTATGAACTAGAAACAACCATTTGGTATCATAAGAATATCGCGACATGATCTTATTTCTTCAAAAATTGAGGGATACCTGACAAAAGTTTAGTCCTCTACATGTTTCTAATCATCATTATAAAAATTAAACCTTCCGAAATACTAGATCCCTTATAACAAAGTTTATACACTGATTAAAGAATGCAGTCTGAATTTAAAATGCTTATGCAAATCTTTTATATTTACAACTGTATTTAATAGTTCTTATGCTAACGCTTCTTAAAAGTGGTATGCAATTTTTACTTTCTCTACCACGTACCTAGTAGGCAGAGAACGTACTGCATTCCGTCCAAAAATTCGATACCAAGACTTCACTGGAAATAAAGGTTTTGAGGCCCCTGAATGAAAAATCTGATGTGTTACACTCACATGACTTTCTCTACTCTTGTACAAACTATTTTTACAAACTCTTATTCTCCATCTATTTCATATTCATCGAGATAAACATTTGCAGAAACGATCTTTTGACATGCAAAGAGAATTACATTTTACACACAGCGACGAGTTCTAAAAATATTTGACTATCGCTTAAGGCGTACTGTGTTCCCTTGTTTTGTATTTGCAAGGGCAATATAAGCACAGACATATCTCTTAATAGCTGGTTGCTATGTGCAGCACCATTCCCTTTGCCACAGATTAATACTCTTTGCATATCCAAGACAAAACCTGAATAAGGAATTCTCATTTGAGAAAATAAGTATTGAAAAATTTAAAGGAATAACAAGCAATATCTGGAAAATGGTTCACTCAACAAAAAAAATGTATATGACATAAGTTGTGTATTTTAACGTGATCTACATTTTTTGTGTAGTAAAACTTTGTCGTTCACAATGAAGAACAATTTTGGAGACATTCCCAGAAAATCCAAGATATACATTTTATTTGTCATGAAAGAATCTTAAATATATGATATTTTAATCAAAATCGTTGGAGCTATTTTTGAGAAAATTAAAATTTTCGAAAAATGTTGCATGTAAAGGGTAATCTGGGGTGGGGGATTTTCATGAAAACCTTTGTGTCGAATCCCTGGAAGATACTGAACCTAAATACTAAGTTTGATGTTTATCCGACTGTTCGTTTCTAAGTTATGCTACACATAGACACACAGACACAGACACAGACACACACACGAACATGTTTCCAAAATGCTTTTTTTGGATTCAGGGGGTCTCAAAACATATATTTCCGGTGAAATCTCGGTCGAATTTTTGGGTGGAATAGAATACTTAACCTACTTACTATACGTAGTAGAGAAAGTAAAAAGAAGTAGAGGGAATATTCGACGCCGCCGGCAAACAGCTGGCTTAAGAAGGCCCTGCAACTGTCCCAGATTAACAAATTCACCTAACAAAGAATACAATACATTAGAATTGATTTGGAAGGGGTACACATACTTGCCAGTTGCCGCATCGTGCACTTATTTCCTTTAATTTGTTCAGATCCGTGACATCATGCGCTGTTTGTTGCTGCCTTAAGAGAGTCGGGTGTGAATAAAGTAGGCTATAAACGAGAAGATTAACGGCGCCACCTTGCATTGTTAAATCACACTCCATTACCTAACATCCCACGTACATAAATCCGAGTTGTTTTAACTTTAAGACATGTTTGCTCCCGATATGCCTGGAATTTATGAGTGTTTACTCACTGGACCGCTTTCTCAAGGTTTTACCCAAAAGTTGCAATTTAATTGATTGCATCTGCGCTGACCTTAACACTTTTCTCACTTTGATACTCCGGTACTCTTCTGCTAGTAGTGCACCTTGTTTTAAAGCTAGGAATTACTGTGCCTTGAAATCCATTATCATTGGGGCACGAAAAAAAAAATCTGATGTGCTACACCCACATGACTTTCTCTACTCTTGTACAAACTATTTTTACAAACGCTTATTCTCCATATGCTTCATGTTAATCGAGATGTCAATCTTATTGCTAATTTTCTTGTAGATGTAAGGGGAATGTATATTTACAAGGGCAATTTGGAAATACAGTAGCCTTTAAGCACATACATATCTCTTAATAGCTGGTTGCTAGGTGCAGCACCATTCTCTTTGCCACAGATTAATACTCTTTGCATATCCAAGACAAAAAAAAATGAATAACGAATTCCCATTTGAGAAAATAGATTTTGAAAGATTTAAGGTAATAACAAGCTGTATCTCGAAAATGGTTCCCTCAACAACAAAAATGTATATAACATAAATTGTGTATTTCAACGCGATCTACATTTTTGTGTAGTAAAAGTTTCTCTATCTCTTATGGTTTACCAGTTATGTAAAAGTCGTTCACAATGAAATATGCTTTTAGAGACATTCCCAGAAAATTCAAGATATACATTTTATTTGTCACGAAAGTACCTTAAATATATGATACTTTAATCAAAATCGTTAGAGCCATTTTTGAGAAAATTAAAATGTTCGAAAAATGTTCCATGTAAAGGGTAATCTGAGGTGGGGGGATTTTCTTGAAAACCTTCGTGTCGCATCTCTGGAAGATACTAAACCTAAATACCAAGTTTGGTGTTTATCCGACTGTTCGTTTCTGAGTCATTCTGTTCAGACAGACACACACACACACACACACACACAGACACACGGACGTGTTTTCAAGAAATGCTTTTTTTGGATTCAGGGGGTCTCAAAACATATATTTCCGGTGAAATCTCGGTATCGAATTTTTGAGTGGAATACAATACTTCCCCTACTTATATACGTAGTAGAGAAAGTAAAACCAACCCCACACCATGATGTTACCTCCTCCATAATTCGTGGTAACTATCTGTTACTTATGGTATTTCTTTTGGCGGTCGGTGGTTGAATATACCTTATCCCATCTGATAAGAACATATTGAACTTTATTTCATCATTCCAGAGAATTTTGGATGAGTCAATAGTGACCCATAATTTAGCAAACTTCAGTCTGGCTTTCCTATTATTCTCGTTAATAAAAGATTTCTGAGAGAGTCTTTTATCATGAGATCAACAGGTACTATCGACGTTTTACTGTCGAAACATAGACCTTTACCCCATAATTTTCCTCAAGATCGTCACATATTGCTCAAGCTGACATTTTAGGATCAGCCACTGATTGCTTACAAATTAGTTATTCTTTCACAACTTTCCGGGCTATTACTTCGGAGATTGTTCCTTACTGTCATTCGTCTTTTCTGAAGTTGACACCAAACACTCACAAGCTTTTGGAATACCCCAAACTTCATGGCATCAAAGGATTGGGACTGACTTTTATTGATAGCATTTAAGACGACTTGTCTTAAATCAGTTGAATATTGTTTCGTTTTGGGGCAATAGAAGCTTTAGAATCACTTAAATTAGCATTTATTTATGCACTTTGGGTGCATTTGTTTCTTTAACAATGTACAAAATACTTAAGAACTACCAGGAAATTGAAATTATCTGATAAATGGTATATTTTCCTGAAATTAACACTATTACACCGAACTTTGTGGGGTCAAGCAGTCTTCTGTCTGAACTACCAGCTTGTTTTAATTCAGTCTGCAGGTCAACACTGCTGAATGAAACAGCTTCAACAAACTACTGTTTATTTTCCGATAAGCAGTGAGTAAACCAAGGGGAATGGCTTAGGCGGTAACGTCTATGGCCGGCATTTGGGAGGTCTTGGGCTCGATTCCCGTGGTCGACCTTCCTGACCCGTGGGTCTTTTCGGGTGTTTCCCCGGGTTGCCAGGTGAATGCTGGGTAGGATCATTACATTCCCCCAATTTCCTGTCCCTCCATTTCATCTCCATTCGCATTTTACTTCACCTTTTCATTTGTTTAGTTTCTTTCAGGGTTGCAAGTGTCGGCGGAGGATCTCGGCGTGTGCATGGCAGAGGAAACTGATGTTCTGAGTAAACCGTCCTCCCCGTGCTGCGAGTGATCTTGATTCTCGGGGCCTCCAGGGGATTGTAAGGCCACAGCGGGGAGGGAAGCCGGCTCCACCAGCCATCATCCGGGGAATTTAAATCCGTCAGGGGCATAGGTACAAAAGATCTGCATAGGTCGAGTTGCTAAGTCCCTCTCCGCTTCTAGTACTATCCTATTCTAAACTGTGAAGTAGATTGTTTCTTTACGTTATTTGCACCACGCTTTGGGCGTCAATTTGAAGTAGGTAGTTGCTACTACGTATTGAAAGCCAGTTTGAAGATGATGTATTATATTTCAACTGTTGGGAAGCCGAACTTGAAGTAGTTGCAACCGCACTTATAGTATCCGGTTTCCGGTAGCCTTCGCTCCAAGTTTAAAGTATTAACTTTGTAATTTGAATGTTTCTTTAGATATTATATTCATGTTTGCCTCGGCTGCGTCAGTATTATTGTTAGAGACATGTTTCTCTTGGTGGGGTTGTGGTGCGACTGAAGTATGTAGGCTTACACAGATTTTAAGTTTTAATTCACTCCTTTTTATTAATCCTTGACACAAATTAAATAGCACTTCACAGATATAGAGAGCTGTGAGATTCTTTTATTTAATACTTGCACTTTTTAACACGTAAACTATTTTCGTCTCACGCGAATACGTATTTAATTTCTCAAGGACACATCTCGCGTCTGGTTATGAGCACTGTCTAGAAGCAACTGAACTGTTTTCCACCGCCTAAATTTGTAAATTTCTGTGTTTCAAGTCTCTGATTGGCTAATCTTAGTCCAATAGAATACCGTCATTTAACTAAAGCTTTTCCTGGTTGTTGATTGGCTATTTTGTAAACTGTCTCAAAATTTACATTATTGCTGCTCTAATAATGACTAGTAGCATTTAAACTTCCTTACTCATTATTGCCTCAAGGTTACCTCATTGTTAGCAACTTTAAACTTATTATTCTCACAGCTCCTATATTATTAAATTACGTAATATATTCACATAACATTATTACACATGGATACAATAATATAAACATATACAATGACTGTAATATACAATTTTATACATATTGTTACATACATATATTGCTTTAAGGTGGGCTGTTATTGAATTTACATATTATATAATTTGATTAAAATCATTTATGTGTAAAAAATACTGCCTCAACTGCTCAATTTGTAAGTGCAACTCTGTGTCCAAAACTCACACTAAGATTCGATTAGCAACAACTTGTTTACTTCATATCTCGGACCATGCACACTGGCTCGGAGTGTCCATTTTCATTTTAAAAAATCTCAATTTTAATGTGTAAAAGGAACAAAGTATATTACAGATTAGTTGTAGAGCTTTTTAATAAGATTTTTCATTTTTATTACTTTTATAATTTTTTGAAAATGCCATGGATTTTACCATCAATTTTGGTAGTCGCAAATGGCTGCTTAATGTAAACTATCACGAAGGGCTACTTTAATGCTGTAGCCAATCGTCACCGATATTATGAAACTTGCATTTGAATTGCTTACAACACTAGAATGTTTGTGGTTCAACCACGAACATTACTTGATGTGCTTTAGCCAGCAAATACCACAGTTAAGGGCGTACATTTCACCTTTTCATAACCGAGAGTGGATCTACTCATGGTTCAACCACAAGCAACCGCTTAGCGAGCTTTACCTAATCAACACCGCGTTATGAAGGGCCTTCGATTAACATGTCTACAAACTGAGTACAGACGTATTCGTAGTTCAGCCAACACAACACTTCAACCAGTAAAATAGCTAGGGTTTCCTTTCACTGCTTCTTGCCTATAGTAATGGAAACATTGCATTCCACCCAAACTTTCGACTTATAAATTCACGTTTTGAGGCTCATTGAATAAATAAACAAAAACATTTTTAGAGAAAAACGTACATTCAAATGACTTTCCCCTATCCTGTATCGTTTATTATGGGTATACCAATTACTCTTACTCAAGCTTATTACTTTCTCTACTACGTATAGTAAGTAGGGGAAGTATTGTATTCCACCCAAAAATTCGTTACCGAAGTTTCACCGAAAATATATATTTTGAGACCTATTGAATCCAAAAAAGCATTTCCACGTGTGTGTTTGTGTGTGTGTGTGTGTGTGTGTGTGTCTGTGAACAGCATAACTCAAAAACGAACAGTCGGATAAACACCAAACTTGGTATTTACGTTCAGTATCTTCCAGAGATGCGACACGAAGGTTTCAAGAAAATCCCCCCACCCCAGATTACCCTTTACATGGAACATTTTTCGAAAATTTTAATTTTCTCAAAATGGCTCTAACAATTTTGATTAAAATATCATATGTTTAAGACATTTTCATGACAAATAAAATGTATATCTCGAATTTTCTGGGAATGTCTCCAAAAGTATTCTTCATTGTGAACGACTTTTGCATAACTGGTAAACCATAAGAGATAGACAAAAATTTTACTACACAAAAAATGTAGATGACGTTAAAATACACAATTTATGTCATATACATTTTTTTTTGTTGAGAGAACCATTTTCGATATATTGCTTGTCATTCCCGTAAATTTTCCAATACTGTTTTTCAAATGAGAATTCGTTATTCAGTTTTTTATGTCCTGGACATACAAAGAGAATGGAATACGCCACATAGCAACCAGCTCTTAAAAGATTTGACTATCGCTTAATGTCTACCATATTCCCCTTGCACCTACAAGAAAATTAGCAATAGGATTAACATGTCGATTAACATGAAGCATATGGAGAATATTTTGTAAAAATAGTTTGTACAAGAGTAGAGAAAGTCATGTGAGTGTAACGCATCATATTTTTTTAAAGAATGGTTTGGAGTAGAGCAGATACAGGTCATATGAATGAAACATATCGGATTTGTTTAATGCAGCTATCGTCAAATATTGAGCAGTCCGGTTAGGATCTTGCCTGCTCAGCACATGAGCGTGATGGGAGCAACTGAAAGAGGAGCAAAGGGGAAAATGTTGACGTCATTCATACCTTCCTACAGTGCAGCGGCGATTCTGTGGGGTAATTTTCATTCACCATAAAGGACAGTGCGCCAAAACATAGGCGTGATTAGTGGTAGCACGCTAGCTTCTAGTTCCCGAGGTTGCGGGTTCAAACCCGGCGGAGGAGGTGGCTTTTTTCGGGCGTGGAATTCTTTAGGAAGGGAAGTAAAGCCGGTGGTCCCGTGTCGTAGATTTACGGTACATAAAAGAACCTCAAGTCTGATAAAGAGGCCTCTGAGCAAAATTTCCGGTCTTTCACGCCCAATATAGAATGGGACGCTAAGGACCATAGTAGTTAAAGAGCGTCCATAAATAAAACTCAATTAAGTTCAAAGAATAGGTCAACACGAACTAAGTTCAATCTTGCTCGGGAAGAAACAAATTTTATTACAGCACAATATAATAGTGTAAAGTGTTTATTTTGTAATAAGATAATAGACCATATAATAAAGTTTAATCTACTGCATCATGATTCCTCTTGGTATGCGAATCAGTATGAAAAATACCAAGGGGAATAAACACTACCTTACTGGAACAATTGATATGTACAAAGTATGTGAATGTAAGTCTAGCATATTTTACCGTACTGTTATTTATTGCTATTGCTGATTTGTTTATACTCATCAGACTGCAGCTTGATTATTTTACCTTTGAACATACGATTATCATATTTTTATTACATACTTTGTTATTCTTGCTTGTATATTCCCTCCTTTGATGCAGTGTTCAAGTTAATCATGTCTCATCAAATTGAAAAGTACCAATTGCATCATACTGGGTGGACCATTTAAGTAGAGACAGTACGATATCTCCAAAAGTAAATGTTGTAGAAAGAAATGTCTATAATTGTTTGATATTATGGGGGAAAGTAAATGCCATTAGTCGTGTTTTGTTTGAAGGACCTTAATTTAGGATAAATTTAATTATTTTAAATGGGAACCTACAAATAGGGACAATTTAAATCGACCCTAAAATGACTATCACAAATGACCATCTTTCTACAACGCTTAGTTTTGGAGATATTGTATAGTTCCAACTTAAATGGTCCACCCTGTATAGCGTCGCCGCCACCACCACCAATAATAATAATAATGCATTATATGAGCAATATAGTTCCGTAAAACAATATGATTACAACACTTCAAATCATCTTGTATCGCAAAGTTACTCCAAGCAGTTATAGGAAACGCCACTGAGTTTGCAAACCGGCTTGATGCTCAGCTTTCCTTGTGGCAGGCGTTAACGGGAGCGAGTACGTAAAGTGAACTCCCTAGAACTACGTATTGATCATGCCTAATTTAATGTACTCTACAATGACTGATCATAAAGATGCATTACTTGTTTGCATTACTAAATTCTTACTTCACCTGTTAAAGCACATTTTAAAAAGTCTGTTTAATTCTGTGGTATCCATAAGTTGGTCATTCGTTGTTCAAGTACATATACGAAATTATAAATTGGAGAGTTTTAATGTTCCGCAGAAGTTAAATTCCTACTGCACACAATACCTGCAGAGAAGCTGTTTTGTCTCAAAACAAACACACAAACTTCCCGTCTTGGGTTGGAAAATTGAACATTCCAAATTTTCATAACTACAGAGCACAGCTAGTGGGGGTAAATAGTAGAATTACTAGGAATAAACTTGTAGATTTCTCAGATTCTATAAGCCACAGGATATTCCGTTTCTGAGACAAACTTTGTAATTTAATTTGCACCGTCAGAAGACTCGGGGTGCGGTGCGATATCGAGCAAAAGCAAATAAACACAAGCTTCGCCCTCTCTCCCATTTTATTCTTCCCGCATCACGTCTCGCTCTCAAAAGCCACATCACGCAGTTCCCATTTCTAAAGGCGAGGCGATATAAATAGTATTAACAGAGAAGTTGAGTGGCAACATTACACTCGAGGCTACTTCGATGTAAGAGGAATTGTAATGTGCTAACCGCTTACACTGAAGGGAAACGTTTATTGTGTGACATATAGTTTGGAAAATAAACGTAATTTCCTGCTTTCATAAATGTAAATGATATATATATCTTTAAAGCAATTACTATATAATGAGGTACTGTGTTGCCCATATGTAACATCAGAGTAAGCTGCACCATTTTTTCTACCGATTACCATTTCAGAAATGTTCCTTCTATATTATATTAGTCATGTAAAATATAGTTATTCCGATCTTTGTACGTCAAACACAAAAATGTTTGCCTTGAAACGATTTCAAGGTATACAATGCGTTCTTGGTTTACGAAGGTTCGTAAGAAATATAAACTATTCATGTCACAAGGGGAGGAATACATTTACAAAGTACATGGGAAGGAGAGAGAGCACGATAAATAAAAGGAAAATTCTCTAATTTTACACATTCATGGCTAACTACAGTAGATTTTAACTTTGGTAAACCTGAACACAATACACTGAATATTTGAAAATATCTAATGTTACGTAAAAATATAATCTGACATAAAGTTTATATTTTAATAAACTCTACAATTTTCTAGTGTATGTTTATCTCCTAAGGTTTCAGAAAATTCAGGATATAGTTTATTTACTCTGCCACATTTTCAATATTTTTGTTTATAAAGCACGTTTTGAGGAAATTAAAGAAGAAACAAAGAAAGCATTTCCAAGTAAAGCGTTGCGTAGTGTGAAAATCTTCCCCTTGAATCCTTGCAAGATGGTGGATTGAAATACGAAGTGTAATGTTTATACAACGTTTCATTTTTTAGTTATGCTATTCATACACACACGCATACAAATAGGTAGTATATACACTTATGACCTTAAAATGCCTATTTCCTATAAAACACCGATGTCTATCTTTTTTTTATGTAAAAGCGGGTCTCATAGCTCAGCAATCGATAAAACATATTGATACAACTCATGAAGTTTAACATATAGGCAGCAAAACGAGTGTCTCTACTGACTTACAAGTCTTACGTAACATATTCATTCAACGTATCTTGGATAAAAAAAATTCTAGTGTAGGAGTGGCAACATATCCAAAACATAACCAGAATCGCAGAGAAATCCCTTTAATTACAGACTTAGAAGCAATAGCCATTGTAGTAAATCTAACACAGTCTATCTGCATCTATAATGTTTACATTCCAAACAGCTACACACTTCACATCGAACTTTTTAGTAATTTAATCCATCAACTCCCAAAACCCTTCTTATTGTTGGGGGATTTCAACAGTCATAACAACTTTTGGGGATTTCATTATACTGACAGAAGAGGAAAAATTATAGAACAATTACTAGAAGACTTTAACTTAATTATGCTCAATTCAAGGGACCCAACCCGCTATGACTTAGCTCATGGAACATCAAGTAGTATCGATTTAACCATTTGTACACTTGAAGTTTATGAACTCTCAATTGATCCGTCTACTCATGCTTGTTGGTTAGAGACCACTCACCAGTAACCATTTCTTTAAACAATTCCATAATCCAATGCACCTTCAATACCAAGTAGAAAGTTCTTAAAGCCAATTGGCCACTGTATCAAAACCCTATTAGAGAAGATATCCGAAGAATTCCTCCACTCACTACTCGTTCTGCCAATGAAACCGATACTGTTATTGCTAAAATTAAACATTAATTGTTATATTTGCAGAAGCTAGCGTACCACAAACCACTGCATCTAGCACTAACAGATGTGTACCATGGTGGAATGAATATTGTAAAATTTCTCTTAGGAACAAGAACAGAGCATTCTACATATACAAGAGACACTCATCCTTAGAAAATAAAATTAATTTTCTAAAGCTTAGATCAAAAGCACGCAGTCATAAACGACAGCAAAACACTAAGCTGGTCGATTTCTTTATCTTCTTTGCGTCATAGCTTTCCTACCTCTATTGTCTGGGATAGAATTAAAAAAATAAGTGGTGAATACAGATCTCCTCATATAACTAGTCTTTGGAATGCTGAGAAAAATAAAACCCTTAGTTGTTCTACTGACATCGCAAATGTTTTCGCGAATACCTTCGCCAGTATATCAAGTGATTCTAACTTCAAAAGTTTTATCAATACAAAGCATATAAACCGGAACCAGGGTTAGGTGCACTATCTGTGGACTATGAAGATATCTACAACGAAGATTTAACTATCCACCAACTAACGAACAAACTACATCGATGTACATCCAAAAGTTCTGGACCTGACAACATGCCACATGAACTGCTAAAGCATCCTCTAGAAGATCTTACATATCTTAATGAAGCATACAACTTTGTCTGGACAAATAAAACATTCCCCAAGCAGTGGTGACTGTCAATAGTTATCCCGATACCAAAACTTAACAAGGACCATTACTTTCCAGAAAACTTCAGACCTATTGCTCTCACAAACACTACATGCAAAATCATAGAGAAAATTATTACCAAAATATTAAACTGCATTTTAGATCAACAGAACTTCTTCACCGAAACTCAAAGCGGCTTTCGCAGCCACCATTCGACCACCGACACCCTAACTACACTCGAAACAGAAATCCTAAATGCCTTCTCAAAATCACAGAATCCCTCTATGATAAATTTAGACTTAGAAAAAGCATATGATATGGTGTGGAAACCTCACATTATGACGCTTTTGGACTTCAACATCAGAGGAAGAATGATAGCATTTGTTTACAACTTTCTTCATAACCGAAGTATCTTCGTTAAAGCAAACGGCATACTCTCCAAACAAATCAAAATAGAAAATGGTGTTCCTCAGGGCTCAAGTGATCAGCGTGAATCTTTTCCTCGTAGCCATAAATAATATTGTATCATCTCTTAATCCACCATTAAGTCATATCTTTATGCTAACGACCTTACAATTTTCTGCCAAGGCAAATACATACCTACTACTCAAAAAATACTTCAGTCAGCCTTAGACAATCTCCAAGAATGGTCGTCTACTACTGGTTTTATATTCTCTAGCAGTAAAACAAAATGCATCACACTCCGCAAGCAAAAGACTTCCTAAGCAGAAGCTTGAGCTGTTTCTTAATGAAGAGAAACTCGAGGTAGTTACAACCACAAAGATTCTGGGTGTTATTTTCGATCATAAGCCCTCATGTTAAATCCTTAAAAGAAGCTTGTACAAAACGACTCAGAATTCTCAAGACTCTTGTCGCCAAAAATTGGGGTGATGACTTATTCACGCTTCTCAAAACGTACAACGCTCTCATTAGATCCAAACTGGACTATGGAACCATTGTATACAATTCCGCAAAAAATTCAACTATCAAAACCCTTGATTCCATACAGTCTACTGCTCTAAGGCTGGTGCTAGGGGCATTTGTTACCAGTCCAATCTCAAGCCTCCAAATAGAAGCATATGAACCGCCTTTAAATATTCGCAGAAAAATATTAAGCCTAACTTAGGCCATAAAGATTGCCTCTTATCCATCCCATAAATGTATTTCCACTACACAAACCTTACCAGATGCCAACACAACGACATAGCAGTGCGTTTTACATCCGAATTCTTCAATACCTGAAAGAAATCGATTTTAAAATCCCTTTTATCTATCCCAGCTATATTGATTACACCAAATATGTTACATGGAACATTTTTCGAATTTATTTTTACTTTCTCAAAACTGAATTTAAAGATTTTGATTAAAATTCCATACATTAAATATGTTTACATTACTAATAAACTATATATCCTGAATCTTCTGGAAATATCTTGTAAAGTCCACTTCATTTGGAAGGAATTTTGTATAATCTTGTATAACTGGTAAACTTAGCGATCGACTAAATCATACACCAAAAATATAGCTATCTTTAAAATACACAATTTATTTCCAACAGCTTTTTGTTGTGTCATTGCCATGTTTAGATATCCGCTATTAAAGGTTCTAATTGCTCAATACTTGCCATTTTTAAGTCCCATCGATTTTCTCTTGTTTCTCGCGATTGCGAGGAAACAGCATGGAATTTTAAGACCAGCATATATTGTCCAGTTCTTAAGACATTTGACTGTGGCTGTTCCCTTTGTATCTATAACGAAATGTATGATGTAGCTACTTTTGAAAGGTTTGTCTCGATTAAGTTGAAGTAGATAGAAAAATAAACTTCCACAAGAATAGTTTTAAAGCCATTAATAAATGATAGAGGGTCGAGAAATTCATCTGACCATATCAGAATATATATTATGTGAACACATCAGATTTTTTCTGTACGTAACAAAATTGGATCGCTTTGGAAGCTGTTGTTTGCCAGGTGTGATTTTTTGTGTAATATTTTGACCAGCTGATTTAATCAGTGCAGGTTTCTACATTTTGGGTTAAAAATGCACTAGGGGTACTTTTTGAGATGTGTAAGGTAGACTATAATTTTCATTCGTTCCTATAGTATGTTAGTGTAGAATAGTTTTGTCTAGATAGGTCAAAGTATGTTGATTTCTATCTTCAGATCCTAGATTAATTTAACAACTTTACTTAACTTCTCTTACTTCAGGTCATGGCAAATGGGGGGGGCGTATACTCGCTTGGCATTGAAACCACAGATTTCAGCTCAGAGGATTACTAGGATAAGTATGGAGAAATACAAAAGAAGATCTCTTACTTTAAAAATCACATATTAAATGCTTTACAAAAACATCCTCAATCCAACAATCCTTCGCCCCGAGGCAGATGCCCGGAGCACTTTAAACTACTAAGGCCCCATAGCTAAAGAGAGCGAATCAAGATAACTCACTTATTTTATAATTAAGCATCTCCACCACTACTACCTGTCAAAGCGTCACTCAAACCACTCAAATATTCTTTATCTTTCCAGCTTTTTTTAGAACAAATACAATGCTGTCAACTTGGAGTTGATAGTTTCGGAAACAGGCCTTCCAACCCATTCTAGGAGAATCGCCTCAAGTCAGGCCTCCCAAGCTTAATTGACATGTGCTCGCCACACTATGTTACGGTCTTAAAAGAGACATTGAAAATAAACATAGCGGAAGATTTTGAAAATTAGTAGTCCAATAATTATTTGCTGCTTCTAAGTGTAGCAAGTTTTATAAAAACTTGAGTGGAATGGTAATCTCTGGAGCCCGCATTTGGGAGGTTGTGGGTTGGATTCTCACGGTCGACTTTCTTGACCTATGGTTTTTTTTCGGTGTTTCTTCCGGTCGATATGTGAATGCTGGGAAGGTTCGTTACATCCCCCGAATTTTCTGTCCCTTCATTTCCATTCTCATATCACTTCTCCCTTCATATGCTTGGTCTGTTTCAATGTCGGCAGGAGTCTCGACATTGCATGGCAGGGGAGAAAGATGCTATATGTATTCCTTCTTCCCCCAGAATGAAGTCGGTCTCCAAGTCCCAGTCCCCCGCCAGGGCATGTGCAAGTCCGCAGGGGGGAGAGAAGCCGGTTGACCAACTGCCATCCGGGGAGTTTCAATCTGTAAAAGGCAGGGATCCTGCCCTCTGCCCTGTCATGCCTCATGGTCCGACCGTCATCTGTCTCCCCTCGCTTCACCCTTCCTCTAGGGAACATCCCGTCACGGGCTTCAGGTACAAAAGTTCTTGTATTTCGAGGTGCTGTCCCCCCCCTACCAAAATACTCGTTGATAACAAAGTGTAGCAAACCAAAAGGAAACTTTGCGATCAACACGGTAAGTGGTTTGAATTTTAAACGGTTTTCTTCCTTCTCATTTATCTCTTTAGGCTAGAAGTCGCATTAAAGTGCAAAAATTATCCTCTGATACATTCAAAGAAATGGGATTGACATTGGGTGGCATGCATATGAAAAGCCCTTCACTTTTAAGTTTATTGGAAATATTTTATAGCCTTTGTCCGTTGGGAAGGACAGTACTTTTCATGGTGAAAGATTTGTCAATTAGATTACCCTACATACACACACAGATGCTCAAATGTTCTCTCGTTATAGTATTAGTATACACTCCTACTATAATGCGACTAATGTTTGGTTTATTAATTACAGTTTACAGTTGAGATAACGTTTGATGCAAAGGCTGAACAGTTGACCTTTAAGAAGGGAGGCCAAAACTGCGAGACAGAGTTGGTAACGTAATCACAACTGTGGGAAGTGTTGGTTTCCCAATCTTATCTCCAATTTCCGGCTTAAATCAATTAAATGTGCTCTCTTAGGACGGGGAGGCAATTAAACGTTATGACGGTTTAACTCCACTAAGTCCTCTCGAAATGCAACCGGCCTTTACAGGATTACCAACACAGCTGCCCTTGGCCTAGGTTACTAAGAGATTAATCATCGGACATGTTGGTGTTCTTGATGCTGCAGAACTTGTATCTCCACCGCAGGATTAAACAACTCAAGCTTGCTTGGAGCTTGTAAACTGCGTCTGTCTGCTATGGAGCCTTTCCTTTATGGCGCTCTGACAAAATGGTGTAAGGCTACGTCTGCAAACAGGAAGCTCTGAAAGTGCCTGTTGAATAATACACATATGAGGGGTATTTTAAAAGTAAAGTCCGTTTTGCATTAAAGCACAAACTACTAAATATTGTTTGATATTTTATGTTTTACTCAAGCCTTCAAACTTTACACTACTTTTCTACCAGTTATTAATGCTTTTCGGACATTTTTCTTATCGTAGCATAAGATTTTAGAACCTCGTCACAGACTTCCGCTCCCAGTTCATTTAGTTGGGGTGTAGCTGTTTCTAAAGTTAAAACTTTCTGTATTAAAGATGAGATGCGGTACATGTACACTCGCTTCCATTTATGTCGTAGCCGCAGCTTCTTGGGGTACTTTACCAACCTTCTCAGCGGACGCGTACATAGCATTGAAGGGTGTGTCTGAAGCGTTCTGCCTTTGTTGTTCGACCAAGCAGTGATGTGTGTTAACTGTAGCTCACATGATGTATGCAAATACCTGGAAAACGCATCAGGGAATTGTTTATACGTGGGAAGGCAATGTTTAATTAAAGATATTGCTAGGGCAATGCCATGCAGCATTGAAATATGTCTAGTAAATGCGGTGTCTTCTTTGAGAGTAAAAAGTAAAAGCACATCAGTTTTACATTATACTGTCATTAAAAATAATGTTTCATGGAGAAATTGTGCAAAGCAGTGTTATATTTAGCTGTATGCTTAGATTACACAGATGATTCCAATAATGTCTAGTAAATGTGTCCTCTTTACCAGTAAAAAGTATAATGTATTTCAGCTTTACATTGTGCTGCCATTAAAAATATTTTTTCGTAGAGAACACGGTTTTAATTAGTTATATATTCATATGGGAATAATCAACAACTATTCACGTAAAACAACGCCATTACATGCGCGAAAATGTAAATAGATGCACACACCTCCTCCTTACTATACATTCTCAACCCGTGAAGGCCAGCAGAATGCCGCCTGAAGCTACGGTGACGGCATATATGGAAGCGAGTGAAAGAAAGTTTCTTGAAGGACATGAATAATGGTTTTCTGGTTTTGCCTAACATCACATTAACTTGCAGATTCATAATTGTTTTCTGTCAGCTACTCTGTGATAAAAATCTGGCTTCCGGACCCCCAATTTGAGTCCCTCCCCTGATATCAATGATGCAATTTCTTTTCTTTCTTTTTTTTTCTTTCTTTCTTTCTTTTTTGCCACAGAATCTTAGAACACAGAAAAATGATGCATTCATAAATAATTGTTTTATGGATTGGCGGCAAGCCTCTATTGGAAGAACCACTAAACTTTATTGTACACCAGAATGAAAATTTAATTGATTGTAAAAATGTGCGGAAAGAAAGCACATGACATAGCAAGAAACAATTGAATGTCGAAAGGACTTGAATGAAAAAGTATTGAACAATTCCAGCCATTAATATCAGTTATCTTGGAAATGACTGGTGCCACAAAAATACTTATTTGAAATAAATGCAGTGTTTTAAAGATATCTACATTTTTATCTGGGACGTTTTCATCTGTCGCGTCACGTTTACCAGTTACACAAGATAAATCAAAATTTCTTCCGGATAAAGTGAACTCCACAGGCTTTCCCAGAAAATTCCAGATAAACGTTTTATTTGCCATGTAAATTTCTTTAATATATTGCATTTTAATGAAAATCATTATAGCATTTTTTAGAAAATAAAAAATTTCGAAATATTTTCCATATAAACGATAGTTTTGGTTTACAGGATTTTCTTAAAAATATTGTCGTCGGATCTTTGTAAGGTACTAAACCTAAATACAAATTTTGGTATTTATCCAACGCTCTTCACAGACAGACACACACACACACCATTTTCTAAAAATATGTTTTTATTCAGGGGCCTCAAAACATGTATTTTCGGTGAAATCATGGTAGAGAATTTTTGGGTGGAATGCAATAGCTTCTCTACCTATTATGTGCGTGCTAAAGAAAATAATTATTAACTAAAAATTCAGTAGTTATTTTGCTGAATGACGGGCCATACTTAAACATCCCTCGTATCACAATACCAAATTGGGAACTACGTTTCATAGAAACTAAAAGAAGTTCTAAAAAATAGATGTGATGTATTCACATGACTTCCTCTACCCATGGCATATGCACATATATTCTTATTTATTATAGGGCTTGCCGCAACCCTTTGCAATCTTTTGCGAAGGAAGGAGGTGAGATGTTAGAATTGTAGATGTTGCTAGAATATAAAGCCCAGAGGATTATAGAGAGTTGGATTGTATCAGTACATGCATGCGTTAGCTGCAGCTATGAGCATGGATTATCCGAATACCGGTTAACCGAAAACGTTCCAATCGCTAAACTTAGGTTTATGCGCACGCCATGTAGAAGTTCCACAGGATTTGAAGAATGTGACGAGGAAAACGTTCAAGAGTGGCTTGAATGTGGTGTTGACGACCCTGGCTATTAGCAACTGACGGACGATGAAATCATTGCCACTGTTATCGACGACCATGCTGAAAAAGGACCATCCAGTGAGGAAGATCTTCACTGCCTTGAGACGGCTATGAAGTGGTTAGAACAAGAAGAAGAATGTGATGCTGTTCCGTTGCTGTCTTTAAAACCGTTGCAGATTTAGCGGTAAAAAAAAATTCTCAGCTCTGAAGCAAACACAAATTTTGGGCTTCCTTTCCTAAACTGTAGGCCAACTGCCATGGCCATTTTGAACTTGTCGGACTAGGTAGTCAGATTTTATTTTATTTTCAAGACGCGTGATACAAAGTATATATCTACAATTTTGTGTTTTGCACTATTAATCGTGTCTCGTACTCACATTATCAAACGGAGGTACCTAAAAACTAGGAAGCGTTCGGACCTTGTTTATGGGGTGACGGCAAAACCGATACAAAGTAACACTGCCCCACAAGAATTTATTGAAAATAATCAAAATCTTATATACAAAGATTGGCCACAAGGCAATATGCACCATCATATGCATCGTGGGCACACATTTTCAATCTCATAAATTTTTGGATACCATTATGTTGTTATATGAAGTATTATTATTGCATAAGGGGAGGTGCAGTAAATTATGTCATAAATGCAAATGCGTCTACTAGCAGGCAATCGAAACTCCAGAACGTTCTGCTTAATTTGTTGCTAAAATTGGGGCATTGAGTGAATTTCTAACAGAATAATTAAAGAAAGGAATGCATCAGTTCTTCATAAATCATCATGTGTTTTGCAAGTCGGTATTAAAGAAACACTTGCTACAGAAACTTTTTACTTCAAATGTGAAATTGTTGAAAAAGCCTAGAGAATATTCCGTTGGCACGTAGCAAATATTATTCTGCAAGCATATGTAGCAGAGACAATAGTTCCTTCATGTTGTAGTTATTGCTTTACCGAGAGTGAAATATGGCTGCAGTTCCTTGTTTGCCAATAGGGAGTTAAACTTCCCATAACCATCTGCTTTAGTTCTCCTTTCACAAACATATGTACATATATCTAGGGCAGAGAAATACCCCTACAGTCATAAAGGATGTACACATCTCCTGTTTCTTGATGCGGAAGTTAGCTTCCAAACATGCGTCCCCACGTGCTGCCTCAACAGTCAAACTTTCTTGGTTTAAAGATAGTATTGTGCTTTTGTTTACATTATCTTTCCATTAGGTGCCCATGGTAGAATAAGTATAGCATTACAACCAAAAATTTGGTATCCTGATTTCACTGGAAATACATGTGATGAGCTCTCTTGCAAAAAAGAAGAAGAAGCATTGCTCGAAAAAAACATGTGTGTTTTGCTAGACAGAGAAAGTAATAAGCAGCTATAATTAAGTTATCTACACTCAAATCATTATGTCAGTACAAAGAATGAAAGTAAACAACAGCACAAGGGCCACTGATGGGCAGGTGAACATGCCAGCAACTGTACGAGAGATGGAGGTAGTTTACGCTCGCTTAGATAACAGTTCAACTCGACTGTCCTCTCTGCCCAAGGGTTTTTCGTGGTTTCGGCAAGAGAATGCTGGGATGGTTCATCTTCTACCACGACTCTCCTTCCCCTCATTTCCTGTATCCATCATCTACCTCTCATCTGTTTCAGGGCAGTTGGATCAGATGACGATGTTCGGCGGGTTGCGGCCTGTGCGCTCTGTGGAGATTTCTTCCTGACGTTTCGTCCAGGGCCAACTGGGTTAGGACCCGCCTCCGGGTGCTTTTGGCAGGGGCTCCTTCGGGAACCTCCCGGATGCTTGGAGGCTATGAATGGTCCCGAGCGGCGTTGAATGCGTTTAATCTTGAAACATTAGGGACCCCGTCCATGTTTGCGCCCGTTGTCATCCGGATCTGTCGCCCTTCGGATCTCTCCCCTCATCCCTCCCTCCCTCCCTCCCTCCCAGGCATCACGATAGAAGTGAAAGGGGCCGAATGACCTGCGTTGCTCCGTTTGGCAATACCCTGTCATTACCTTTAACTTCATTTCCTTTCTTCCTCACTTTAATGCTTAGAAATGTTTATGCCCGGTGATGAGTGAGTGAAAAGTCCGATGCGTTTCATTCATATGACTTTCTCTAGCCAATATCGTTTATTTTATATATGTTTTACAAACTGTTCTTTCAAAAGCTTATTCGTCTGTCTCTGTACTTGTGTTAATTGAGAAAAAACGTTTACAACAGGTTATATTATAAATTTCATTGTAGTTACTAGTTTGAAGCGGTAGTGAAACCTTTAAAACAAGCGGTCACTATATGGTTCCTTTGAAATACCATACTCTTTACACATCACGAGAAACAACTGAATGTTGGCAGCACTTCATTTTTGAGTTATGCTATTCACAGACAGATAGGGGACACAATCATGCACACACACACGCGCGCGCATCTTGCGCACAAGTTTCAAAAATGATTTTCGTTTTGGTTATATCGAATTTTTGGTTGTATACCTCTTCTATAAGTAGGTGGTAGAAAAAAAATTGAAAGAAAAGAAGGCATAGTAAATACTAAATATTATAACATTAAAGGCTTCCGGGTGCTGCCGCATCAAATGCAACAATATTGCAAAGTTGAAATAAATTAAAAACTGGCTGACTCCTTTGAAGTTTCGAGCGGTCAAAGTTGTGCTCGGCGCCTTGAGCCGTCTTCTTCTGCTACATAAACACAGGACGAAATACCCCATCTTTGATACTCAAAAATGGCCCCAAATATCACTGTGAGCCAAAACTGCTTCAATTTTTGTACACAATCTGTCAGTTGGCCTTATAACCCGAGTAAAATCCGAGGTTGTTTGTTGGTCTTATGCCAGTTTTTCGCAAAGGAGCTGCGGTTCAATCTTCGCGTTGTTAGCACAGTTTACCGTAACATGGGCTTGAGCCTTATCAGAACCGTTCGTTTAAAGATAAGACTTCCACAAAAATGACAGAAGCCTAATTATAGGTACAGTGCTTCAGTATTCACTTTACTTTCTTTCAAGTTTAAGCTATCCATCTTAAGTACAATCTTCTAGCTCCCACCCCCCCCCCCGATTCAAAATTCTCTGCATAGTACATATTTTAATTGACGTGTTTGAAATTTTCGGTATAGACTCAGATAACTGGAATTTAAAAATATTTTTGATATCAATAAAATATTCAGTGGTTTATCTACAGTTAAATACCTTCACCGAGTGAGATGGCTCAGGCGGTAACGTCTGTGGCCCGCATTCGGAAGGTCACGGGTTTAAATCCCATGGGCCGACCAATCTGACAGCCTTTTTCGAGGTTTCCCTCAGCCCGAAGGTAAATACCGGATTGGATATTTAGTACCACGGACCAAAGTTCCACCTTAAATCTAAAACAATAGTACAAATGCAAAATAGGCGGTAATAACGATTGCTGTGCCATATATCCACAGCCAATGAAACAGGTAGACTGGGCGGCACCCTAATGCCATCTGCACGGCACGAAGCAGAAGATCCGGCTGCTATGCGCTAGGCCTCTGTGGACACGTGGCGGGATGAGACCTACGGGCTAACTGTCCGCCTTTCTGTGTGAGGGCGGCAGTTGGACTGGACCGCACCCTAATGTATCTGCATGGCACGAAGCAGAATATCCAGTTGCTATACACTAGGGTCTCTGTGGACACGTGACGAAGCGGGTGGTTACAGGGATGAGACCTAGAAGGCTAACTGTCCGCTACACCACGATCTAAGAGTTATCCACCAACAGATCTGTCTCGATATGACCCTGTAGTTAAGGCGACGTAAAATAAATAGAGTAATAACAATTAAATATTTCCCATAACATCCTGATGAAATATAAAATTTAAATACATTTTTATATAGCTTCTGCAAGCTACTCTTACCAAACGTATTTCTGTATCTATTCCACGTTAAACGAGATAACCCTTTGCAGAAACATTTCATCATAGGTTTCGTTCTAGGTACAAGTGCATAGTCAGATATTTAAAAGCTAGTGGCTATATGTAGGCATTAAATTTCCATTATCTTTCCATGACATCGCGAGAAACAGCTGAAGAGCGACAGCACTTTAAAAATGTGATGTGTTGCATTCACTTGACCCTATCTATCCACTACGGCTTATTTTTATTGCTACACGTTAATCGAGATAAACTTTGCAGAAATAGTTTCATCTCACACATTTCACTGTTAGTACAAGAAACAGGTAAATAGATATCACTATATGCCTTGAAACGCGCTACCCTTTCCATGACATCGCAAGAAACAACTGAATAACAAGCACTACAAAAATGGTCAAATTATTGAAGAATTCAAACCATTAATAATGGATATCTCGGAAATGCCTTACGCAAGTAAAAAATTGTGTGTCTTAAGGAGGTGTATATTCCTTGTGTAGTATGCTTTTGTCTATCGCTTAACGTTTACTAGTTATACAAGATTATACAAAATCCCTTCCGAAGGAAGAGGACTTCACAGGCTTTCCCAGAAAATTCAATATACGTACCTACCATGTGTTAAAAAAAAGTATTCCATATTTTGGGAGGTAGTAGGATGGATCAAAGCAAGAAAAACAGTTTCAATAAACATGGGCTCTAAAATGCATACCTTAAGAGCTATGAACACTTGTTCATCTTCGCTACTGTGAGACATCACTTCTACTGCAACCTCTTTGCTATTACCTACGTACGACCTGCAGCAGACAGTAAACAAATGAGGACAATTGCTCTGTTATTATCCATGGATATAGGATGCAGTAAACACCTGTTAGGTTTACTGTAAACCATATTTACAGTTTTGAGTAAGTGCATCGCATACTCTTATTAGTTCTGATGGAATCAGTTTGTGTTTTGATAAGTTTATGAAATGCTTTTACATTGCAATCTTATCTTGAAATCTTTGATGTATGCAACCACCATTAATGATGCACATACACTACAGGAAGGTATCATCAATGTCTGCCAGAGCATCCATGACCAACCTGGTGTGGTGAAAGTGCGCGGATTCCCTAAGACTCGGACAGAAGCATGCCTTACTATGAATGGGCACCATATTGAGTACCTCCTGTGGCGATGGTTCACAAGTGCAAGTCGTATATAATAGCAAGCAGATTACGTTAGAAGCTATGCTGCTTCACAACAACAGAATAATGAGTCCTCATTTGTTTATTACATTCTGTAGGTCATACGTAATAGCAAAGAGCTTGCAGTAGAAGTGATGTTTCACAGTAGCGACATATTTCCTTGTGTTGGTCGATACTACCACCTCTCAAAATATGCAATACATTTTCTTTAACACACATTTTATTTGCCATGTAAATATGTTTAATATTAGTATTTTAATTAAAATGTTAGAGACATTTTTCAGAAAATACAAAATATCTAAAAATGTTCCATGTAAACGGTAGTTTCGAGTGGGGGAAATCTTGAAAATCTCCGTGTTGTATATTTGAAAGTGAAGAAGTTATTTTGTTGTATTGTTATTTACCCCACGCTTTGGTAACAAATTTGAAGAAGGTTTATATTATATTTCGACTGTTGGGAAGCCGAACTTGAAGTAGTTGCAACCGCACGTATGGTGAAAAGTTTCCGGTAGCCTTCGCCCCAAATGTACTTTCCGGTGGCCTTTGCTCCAAGTTTAAAAATATTAACTTTGTAATTTTGACTGTATATTAATTATTTATGTTCGCCTCGGCTGCATCGGTATTCATATTTTTTAGAGACATGAATGTCTTATCAGGGAGTGGTGCGACTGAAGAATGTAGGCTTACACAGATTTTAAATTTTTCTTCACTCCATTTATTATTAATGATTGACACGATTTAAATAACACTTCACTGATATAGAGAGCTGTGAGATTCTTTTGTTAATTACTTGCACTTTTTAACACGTAAACTATTTTCGTCTCACACTGAATACGTATTACATTTCTCGAGGACACATCTTGCATCCGGTTAGGAACACTGTCTATAAGCAACTGACGACTGAATTTGTAAATTTTGCTCCAGTTTAGTTTCTGATTGGCTAATCCTATTACAATAGAATACCTTCTTTTAACTAAAGCTTTTTCTGGTTGTTGATTGGCTATTTTACAAACTGTCACAAAAATTACATTATTGCTTCCAAGAATTATAAAGTAGCATTAAACTTTCAAACTCATTATTGCTTCAAGATTACCTCATTGTTACCTCATTGTTAGCAACTTTTAACCTAGTATTCTCACAGCTCCTACATTATTAAATTACATAATACCTTCACATAACATTATTACACGTGTATACAATAATATAAACATATACAATGACTGTAATATACACTTTTTATATCTTGTTACATACACATATTGCTTTAAACCGGGCTGTTTTTTAATTTATATATATAATTAGACTGAAAATCATTTAAATGTTAAGAATACCAAGCTTGCTATTACCCGACTTTTCGTCTTTGAGTTACACTGTTCATGGAGACACACACACACACATAAGGACCCTTTTTAAAAAACATTTTATTTGGATTTAGGTGGAATCTTGATATCGAATTTTTGGGTGGAATGCAATTCCTTCTCTACCTACTATGTACGTGGTAGAGAAAGTAAAAATCTCTCAATCAATGTAACTAAAGACAATACCGATTTGGAAAACAGGCTAACTCTCTTATTAATCCTACTGTAATCAGAAATCAGGTCATGTGTAAAATCGCTGTGAAATAATAGCCATGTTTAGAAAGTTGTATGACTGTTATACATCAGATATACTTTTTACCCGTTTAAGGGAAAGTAGTATTTCCAAAACGCCACATAATTAGGTCCAGGCTAATAAACTTTACGAGATACTGAATGAAACCGAAATGAACCCATCAGCTCACTTCAACCAATAAAGTAAATCACAAAGACGACATTAGCAGGGGTGTTCGTTCTTGCTTGAAGAGATTTTGTTAAAGCAGTTGTCATGAAAACTGTATGTTTTGAAAAGCGCGTTTCATTGTGTTTCATGGAAGAGTAACTTTACTTTAATTATAGAATTAATACAACCGAGCGCTTTTCAACCCACGTACACACTCATTGATGCCTTATTCATCATTGCGAACCGAACTTAACCCATAGTTTTCAGCATTATACTCCAAAAATTAAAACTCAATTTTTCTCCAAAATACTTTCTCTTTCCCCTATAACCTATGCTTCAATTTCATTAGGGATCTAGGAAGTCTATATGTTTACTTTCTATGTATAGTGAGTAGGGGAAGTATTCCATTTAACCCAAAAATTCGATACCGAGATTTCACGGAAAATACATGTTTTGAGGCATCCTGAATACAAATAAACCACTTTACTTTCTCTATTACGTATAGTAAGTAGGGGAAGTATTGTATTCCACCCAAAAATTCAAAATTTCACCGCAAATATATGATTTGAGGACACCCGAACCCTAAAAAAAAGTATTTTTGGAAACGTGTGTGTGTGTGTGCGCGCGCGCGCGGGCGTGCGTGCGTGTGTAAACAGCATAACTCAGAAACGAACAGTCAGATAAACACCAAACTTTGTATTTAGGTTCAGTATCTTAAAACATCACATGTTTAAGACATTTTCATGACAAATGAAATGTATACCTCGAATTTTCTGGAAATGTCTCCAAAAGTATTCTTCATTGTGAACGATTTTTACATAACTGGTAAACCATAAGAGATAGACAAAATTTACTACACAAAAATGTAGATCGCGTTAAAATACACAATTTATGTTATATACATTTTGTTTGTTGAGTGAACCATTTTCGAAATATTGCTTGTTATTCCCTTAAATTTTTCAATACTTATACCTTTTCTCTCATGGGAATTCGTTATTCATTTTTTTTCCTAGTAATGCAAAATCTTAAAAGATTTGACTATCGCTTAAAACCTACCATATTCCCCTTGTACCTACAAGAAAATTAGCAATAAGATTAACATCTCGATTAACATGAAGCAAATGGAGAATAAGCGTTTGTAAAAATAGTTTGTACAAGAGTAGAGAAAGTCATGTGAGCGTAACACATCAGATTTTTTTTAAACATGTCCCGTGTGTATGTCTGTTTGTGAACAACATAACTCAGAAACGAAGTGTCGGATAAGTACCAAACTTATTATTTGAGTTTAGTATCTTGCAAGGATACGACACGAAGATTTTCAAGAAAATCCCCCCACCGCAGACTTTCCTTTACTTGGAACATTTTTCGAAAATTTTAGTTGTCTCAAAAATGGCTCTAACTATTTTGATTAAAGTGTCGTATGCTTAAGATGTTTTCATGCCAAATGAAATGCATATCTTGAATTTTCTGGGAATGTCCATGTCTTCATTCTGAATGACTTTCGCAAAACCGATAAACCTTTAGATAGAATTTTACAACAGAAAAAATATATATCTTGTTAAAGTACACAATTTGCACATACATTTTTTTTATGTCGAGGGAACTATTTTGAGATGTTCTTTGTTATCTGTTCGGAGTTTCCAATACTTACTCATTTTCTCAAATTGGAAGTCGTTATTCATTTCTTTTATGTCCTGGACATGCAAAGAGAATGGAATACTCCACATAGCAACCAGCTCTTAAAATATTTGACTATCGCTTAAAGCCTACCATATTCCCGTTGCACCTACAAGAAAAATAACAATAAGATTAACATCTGGATATCTGGATTAGCATGGAGTAGATGGAGAATAAGCGTTTGTAAAAACAGTTTTTACAAGAATAGAAAAAGTCATGTGAGTGCCACACATCAGATTTTTTACTATTGGCGGCTGGTACAAACTATAAAAATGGCGATATTTAGTGATCTGCGTGTTCAAGATACTAAAGAAGCAGTACATAGCTGAAAACAGGTAAACCATGCCAGTAATCATAATAAAAATAAAAAAGACATTGTTCTGTCATTGCAATTATCATTCCCGAATTCCCATTTTTCTTATGTAATTTAATTGAACCTTTAAACTTGTGCTTTTTACATAGTGCTAGAGAAGGCACCCACAAATTCAATACCATATTTCATCAGAAATACATATTTTGAGGCCAAAGAATCCCCTCCAAAAAAAGAATTTTTAGAAGAATGTCCGAGGCAGCGCGCGCGTGTGTAGGTCTATGAATAGCGTGACTCAAACACAAAGTCGTATAAATACCAAACTTCTATTTACGTTCAGTATCTTTCAAAAAGGGACACAAAGATTTTCAAGATACTCTCCCTACCCGCAACTATCCTTTACATGGAACATTTTTGGAAAGTTCGTACTTTCCCAAAAACGGCTTTAAAGATTTTGATTGAAATAGCATACACCATTGCAAATAAAATTTATGTTTTGAATTTTCTGGGAGTAGTTATGAAGTGCTCTTCATTCTGAAAGAATTTTGTAAGTCAATAAGTATCTGCATACTATTTTAGTTTTTTGTAGCTTGGCTGTATCGTGCACGTCCACATGTTCCTTTGTCTCCGCTTGTGGAATGTTTGACCAGTGAGTGTGGCATTGTTGCATAATAAGCATGGCTGCACCCCTCACCGTTTGCACCAAAGAAGAACAGCGTGCGGTTATCCGTTTTTCGTCGCTTGAAGGTGTACCAGGAGGAGCCAAAATCCATCAAAGACTTTCCGCAGAATATGGGGCAATGTTTACCCCGGCGAAATATGTACGAATGGATTTGAAAAGTTCAAAAATGGTCGGACAACTATGACGGGCAGGACGCCCATCCATATCCACTAGTGACGCCATATCCTGAATCAGAGAACCGAAGATTTACTGTCCATGAAGTGGCAAACCATATCTTTTTTGTTCCACTTAAAATGCCACAAGGGGCCGTCGCTTCACCACAGACAAAGAAGTGAAGGACGCGTGCACACACATGGTTTCTGCTCAACCGAAATTTTTTTTTTCTAAGGGCATTAGAAGTGTTGTGCAACGCTGGACCAAGTGCATTGAGAAGCAAGGGGACTGCGTTAAAAAATTGAGGTAATTGTAAATTTCTATTATTGCTATAATAAATTTAAAAAAACTATTTTTGGATAGTTATTGTCTTACCCTCGAATAATCTTGTATAATTAGTAAACGTTAAGCCATAGACGAAAACGTACTACACAAAATGTAGAGCTTTTTAAAACATAATTTATTTCAAGTAATTTTGCGTGCGTGCGAGAGAGAGAGAGAGATAAGCCATTTCGGAAATATCCCTTATGAATGGTTCAGATTGTTCAATATTTTTATCATTTTTAAAGCTCCTGTCGATTTTTTACTCGTTTCTCGTGATTACATGGAAACAGTTGAATTTTAAAGCCAGTATATAGCGTCCATTTCTTAAACATTTGACTATCGCTGTTCTCTTTGTATCTATAACGAAATGTGTAATGTAACTATATACAGAAACTTTAGAAAAAAGGTTTGTATAGAGGGTAGAGAAAGTCTTGAAAATAATACATCAGATCTTTACGTTTAAATACACTCACATTTACTGCCATGCTCATAGTTTCAGATTCTGTGAAGGATAGGGAATTATTCCGATTAAAGGGAAATTTTCCGCCCCAACCGGAAATCGATCCCGGGACCTCTGGGTTGAGAAGCTTAACGCTGATCACACAGGCAGTCAAACTCGTGCTTGTCATTTATCATGATAAGCATTTGTTAATCTTTATTTAATTGCCCCAAAACAATCAGCAGTCGCCTTATTAGAAGTTAATTACAAAGCGATGTGTGAGAAACCTTGAACACTTCATAATTTTCCAGATTTCATTTCAATAGGAAAAAGGTTTCCTCATCACACGTGAACGGGGAGCGTCACCAAACAATGGAGCAGAAACCTTTTGCCACAATTACTCCGGGCGTCATTGTTGTTGATGCTGGATTGTTTTCACCGCTATGACGCAGCCAAACATGTCCGAGCAAGTTAATTGCTTTTTCTTGCGATTCAAATAGGACTGCAGCAGAGGCTGAAGAGTAGGCTGCGCCGGAAATGGGAACTTTTTCATTTCCTAAACTTAAGTGAACCACGGATTCAAACGGAATGTAATCGATTCTTATGCAAGGGTCGCGGAATCTGTTTGTCTGCCAGAGATAAAGGTTTCGTTAGGCCATTGGAATTCACAACGCGCTTCACTGAATTTCAGCCACGGTTCAGTAATTAGACCATAGCACCCATTCCAACGTGCTCTTTTCTTCCTTTTGCTTTTTTTTTTACTCTGCTTGTATAGGCGCAAAAATGAAAGGACTTTGCACATGTTGAAGAATCAAGGTAATTAAATCGCATTGCTGATTGCTTTTTCCTTCTTTCACTGCTATACCGTTACTGCCGGTAATGCATATGCTTGAAGTATAATTAAACCTTTGATTAACGTCAAATGTTCAAATAGCTAGGTTACTAGGGAATGTCATAACGAAAAAAAACCTTTAGTGTTACATTCACATGACTTTCTCTACCCTCTATTGTTTATTAGTGGGTATACAAACTATTATTACTAAAGCTACATACTTATCCAAATAAACGTTTGCAGAAATAGCTACATTACACATTTCGTTATAGATACAAAGGGAACAGCGATAGTCAAATGTTTAAGAACTGGGAACCATATGCTGGTATTAAAATTCCATACTGTTTCCATGCAATAGCGTGAAACAACTGAATGTTGCAAGGAGTTTAAAGCATGACCATTAATAACGAATATCTCGGAAATGGATTATGCCACATAAAAAACTTATTTGAAATAAATTATGCGTTTTAAAGAGATTTACATTTGTTGTGTGATACGTTTTCGTCTATCACTTAAAGTTTAGCAGTTATACAAGGTTATACAAATTTCCTTCCGAATAAAGACTTAAATGCCTATTCCCAGAAAATTCAAGATATACATTTCATTTTTCATGTAAATATATTTTATATGTGGTATTTTAATCTAAATCGTTACGTTTTTATAAAATCAAAATTTACGAAAAATGTTTCATGTAAAAGGGTAGTTGGGGATTTTCTTGAAAATCTTCGTGTCGCATCTTTGGAAGATACTGAACCTCAATACCATGTTTGGAATTTACCCGACTTTTCGTTTTTCAGTCATGCTGTTCGCAGGTACACGCACATATGGACGTTTTACTAAAAATGTTTTTTTGGGGTGTTAAGGGGCTCAAAACATATATTTCGTAAAATCTTAGTATCGAATTTTTGGATGGAATGCAATACTTCCCCTACTTACTGTACGTAGTAGAGAAAGAAATAATTAAGGCATTGCATGTTATAGTATTTTATAAAATGTACCTAACGGATAATGCACTTCTATTTTGGGTTTTGCATATTTTTAATGACTTAACAGTCAAGGGTACAAAATGATGCTAGAGATCTGTATTTTATATTGATTTAATTTTTAAAGTTTGCTAAACGTTTTGTGCCCTAGCTTTTTAATCAAGCAGAGGTATTCCTCTTTGAAGCTATAGCATATTTATGTGGAAACGTCATCCAAAACACTTTCCAGTGGCATTAATATATCAGTCTGAAACGTTTATGCAATAATTATAGATAAATGGCTTCTGAGTTTACCGTTCTACTTTTAAAAATAAAATTGCTTATTAGGAAAGATGACATTATTTTCTTAATTATACCATCATTTATTTACATTTATCAGCAACTATTTTCTTTAAAACACAACCAACCATTTTATAAAATCAAAGTAGATCCACAAGAGCACGTTTAGGTTGATTTATCACCCTAAAATTTAATTTAGCCTTGGGGTAATTTTTACCAGAAAATGTCATCCGCAGAAAAAGCTCTTCAAAGCAAAAATGAAGAGAACAATCTCGCATATGTTTGCAAAGAAAGAAATGACATAGCTTAAGCTCACAGGTACTGTCATAGCTAATATTAGTACCGATTTATAGAGCAAAAATAGTTGACCACTCGACTTTAAATTGTGTAGCACTTATGACCCTATTTTTCTTAGAAGTGGTGCAATATTCAGCAGATGCAGTATAATTTCTAAAACTATATTTAGCACAAAAATTGTGCTTAGAATAATGATATATATATATATATATAAGATTAAAGAGGAAATTGCAATTAATCATGCCGAACAAAAACTAATTTGCCATTTTTTACTTTCTCTACTACGTATTAAGTAGGGGAAATGTTGGATTCAACCCAAAAATTCGATATCCCGATTTTACCGGAAATACCGGCCCCTGAATCCAAGAAAAAAATAATTTTTAGAAAAAGGTGTGTGGGGGTGGGGTGGGGATGCCGGTGGGGATGGGGTGAGTGGGTGGGTTCAAAGATGCCTCCACCCCAGACTACCTTTTATATGGAACATTTTTTGAAAATTTGGATTTTCTCACAAATGGCTCTAAAGATTTTCATTAATCATATGTTTAAGATAGTTTTATGACAAATGAAAGTATGTCATGAATTTTCTGGGAATGCCCCCAAAAGTCCTCTTTATTCCGAATGAGTTTTGCATATCTGGAAAACCGTAAGAGATATACAGAATTTTACTATACAAAATATATAGATCTTGTTAAAACACACAATTTATGCCCCATACATTTTTTGCCGAGTGAACCACTTCCGAGATACTCCTTATTTGTTTCAAATACTTATACTATTCCTCAAATGGGAATTCGTTATTCACTTGTTTTTTTTTCGTTTTTTGTATATGTCCTGGACATGCAAAGAGAATGAAATGCGTCACATAGCAACCAGCGCTTAAAAGATTTCACTATCGCTTAAAGCCTACCATATTCCCCTTGCACCTACAAGAAAATTAGCAGCAATATAGTTTCTGCTAAGGTTTTATCTCGATTAAATGAAGTAGATAGACAATAAGCGTTTGTAAAACTAGTTTGTATAAGAGTAGAGAAAATCATGTGAGTGCAACACACCAGATTTTCATTATTTAGTGTTTGCTGAAAGCGCTTACAATGTTGCTAGTGTTGAGTTATTTTAATTTTATCACCTCACCTTTATTTTCATTCATACTGAAAGTCTTTCAGATTGCCTTCTATTCAATAGTTTTCAGCCCTATACCCCATTACCGGTGTTTTTTTCGCATTACCAACTTTAAAAGAATGAAGAGCGCAAGGCACATTTTATTATTAAGAAATAATAATGATTAAGAAATAATTTTATTCGTGCTGAATAACGTCAGAAATTGCCCGAACAGAACATATTCCACCCCTCTTCCGTTAGGGTTGTTGTTATACAACCCCTAAAAGAATGAGAATAATATTTTTATTTTACAAACGTATTTGGAAAACAAGCCCGTTTATGCTGAAAAGCACCAAAATTGCTTCCCGCCGAACATTTTCGCTCCCTCATCCATTAGAGGATGAATTTTGTGATATCACACTGTATTTTTTATTTTCTCCTAAAGAATATGTGTCAAATGTCCCATTCGTGCTGAAAATCCGCCAAAGTACCTCAGATCGAAAACTTTTAAATGTGTTTTTTTATTAGAGGAAGATTTTGCATTACCGCCCCTACACGAATAGAGGAATCAAATATATGTTTTTATTTAGCAAAATTATTGAAAAATGAGAGTCCTGCTCAATTGCTGAAGCCTACGTGTGTGTTATATTTAAAGCCACAATTTTCATCCGTTCCTTTTCTCTGCTTTCCTATGTTATTTGTTCTCTCAGTGGTTTACATAGTTTACGGATCTCTATAGCCTACACGCCCTTGTTCAGAAAATCCATGATCAGTTGCACTCTTTACATCTTGCTGGCTTTCGGGTGGTCTTCATGTGGGTTCCTGGACATCGTGGCATTGCAGGAACCGAACAAGCAGATCGGGCAGCGAAGGATGCGATCCTACATCCCTATACGGATTTGAAGATTTTTTGCGCAAGAAGATACTCTGTTAGTGGCAAGATGAGTGGTTTACATCTACCGCCAAACTCTGAGAGGTCAAGGCTACAACTGTTCTTCTCCTCCATCCCGTCGCGTCGCGAGGAGACCATGCCTGCTCGGCTTCGCATTGGTTACTGTTACCTCCTCCAGGGTGAACCATCACCGCGCAATGTGCCCTCATTTCCTCACCCATGTCGTCCCTATTCTACGCTTCGTGAACGACTTGGTCTATGTATCAATTTAATTGCTATTTTAGGAGGCGATTCTACCTCTATCGCCAAACTTCTCCGATGTGTTAAATTAAGTGGTTTTCGTAAGCATTTTTAACTCGTGTAGTTTTTTGTGTTATTGACTTTCAAACTGTGCCAGAACTGCATTAACTGCTCATGTATGCTGAGGATTCGTTCGTGTTTACCCTGATTAGTGAGATTTCTATTGTTTGTTTTTATATTGTTTGATTTAATATTTCTACCTTTGTATTCTCAGTTGTTTATTCCTGTAATTTCTCTTCGTGTGTTCCTTTTGTATCAGACGTGAATAAATATGTGTGAAGCTGAGATCTCGGCAGTTTAGCGCCACCCAAAACCTATTACTACTACTGCTACTACTGAATTGCTGAGAATCTTCAAAAAAGTCTCCCGCCGAATATTTTCCTCTCCCTCTTCCGTTGGGGGATGATATTTTACCCATACAGCATTTTTACTCTTGTCCTAAGAAATATGTGTGTCATATTATCATATTATATAATAATATCTGAGCCAGTTATGGCTCTTCTTCTAACGAGTAGCTTTCTAGCAGGGATGGCCGCAGTTACTTACTGACTTTCGAATGATGGACTACAATTTTCGGCCCCTGCTCGTAACCAGATCGGTAGTCCGAGTAACAAGCCAGTAACCGGCTGCACCAGATACCAACAGCACTCGCCAGGTTGCGCCCTTTCCGCCAGCATAAATAGCGACGTCATCGTCAGCTGACCTTCCCGGTGCCCCGACCAAGAAGTAAGAGTGTGCCTGACTTAGTTCTCGGCACAGATTAACCAGATACTCAACTCAATGGTGAAGGCCTCGTGTCGAATAGGGCGCTTTTTTCCTGATGTTTCGGAGTAGCACTAATTGGAACTAACGATTGAGTCGGTAATGCAGTCAAACACTAATTCGACTGAGCGCATGTTACGGTACCACCGCTCCCCGCCCCCTGTGCGCTTGCTTTTCTTTCGGGAATTAGTTGCTGAGCTTACGAAGGCCCATCTCGAGTACACGTCATGAATGGTATAGGTACATTTTCACGTATGGAATGCGTATTATGCTGATACGTGAAAATTTGAAATGTGCCGTAAACTATTCATGAGTGCGCGAGATATGATCTCCAAATAAGTTCAACAACTAATTCCTGAAAGAAAATCGGCAAGAAGCTTTTAAACTTGTACTATTTTCTGCTGCAGATCAATGAATATGGTTTCAATTAATCATTACAACTTTAATAAATAGATTAAGTGAGTCAGAGCACTCAAAAATGTGGCTAAGATTATGCAAATACATCTTCTTCCCCTTTCCCTCTTCAAGTTAGAATTTCAAACCTTTTTACACTAATGACTACACTATTTATAACTTCGCACTGAATTATTACATATGGGTAGAGGAAAACAGGAAGGGATACCACAGGGTTTTGTGTAATGCAATCTTTTTGTACACAACAATTTAATGATAACATTTAAAAATTCCATTGAAGAAAACTGTAATGATAACAACAGCAAATATATATATATTCAAAATAAAGATATACCAACAACTTTGTACAAAAAATCTGATGTGTTACACTCCCATGACTTTCTCTACTCTTGTACAAACTATTTTTACAAACGCTCATTCTCCATTTGCTTCATGTTAGAGATATCGAGATGTTAATCTTATTGTTAATTTTCTTGTAGATGCAAGGGGAATTGCTAGCCTTAAAGCGATAGTCAAATATTTTAAGAGGTGGTTGTTACGTTGCATTACCAAGACAAAAAAATGAATAACGAATTTGAGAAAAAGTATAAGTATTGGAAAATTTAAGGGAATAACAAGTAATATCTCGAAAATGGTTCACCCCACAAAAAATATATATATACGACATAAATTTATATTTGAAGGTGATCTACATTTTTTGTGTAGTAAAATTTTGTCTATCTCTTATGGTTTACCAGTTATGCAAAATCGTTCAGAATGAAGAACACTTTTGGAGATATTCCCAGAAAATTCGAGATATACATTTCATTTGTCATGAAAATATCTTAAACATATGATATTTTAATCAAAATCGTTATAGCCATTTTTGAGCAAATTAAAATTTTCGAAAAATGTTCCATGTAAAGTGTAATCTGGGGTTGGGAATTTCTTGAAAACCTTCGTGCCGCATCTCTGGAAGATACTGAACCTAAATACCAATTTTGGTATTTATCCGACTGTTCGTTTGAGTTATGATGTTCAGACACACACACACACAGACATGTTTCCAAAAATGTTTTTTTTGGATTCAGGGGGTCTCAAAACGTGTATTTCCGGCGAAATCTCGGTATCGAATTTTGGGTGGAATACAATACTTCCCCTACTTACTATACGTAGTAGAGAAAGTAAAAATAGCACTATCTGTTTCAAACTAAAAGAAAAATGTTATGTTAATGCTTATATTTATTAAGGTTTTGAACAACAGCAGTCTATATACATCAATTGCATTTCAATAAATACATGCACACATTATTTGCTGAAACAAGATTACAAAAGAAGGTCTTCAGAGAAGAACCAAAATTTGAGATTGTCTCGCACATTATTAATAATTTAGCAAACCCTTTTTGTACAACAATTGCAATCGCCACATAATTTTTGTTAAGAGCCTTTTGCAAGTTCTGGGGAAATTCTACCAATGTAAATAAACTATTTATAACACAAAAAAATTAGAAACACGTTTAGTTTAAAGAGAATTATAAAACACATTTCAAGCAAAACAATACACTCGCCTTACTCTGTTTGTATATCTTAGAAACAGTTTTACTTTACAATAACATTCACTACCTACTTCTACTCAAATAACACCATACAGGAACATTCCAGTGGAAGTAGGTATAACATTCATTTACAAGCCGCCAGAATGTCAAAAAAGGTTAACTCTATATTACATACAGGAATCCTGATGTATAATTTAGTTACGACAACATTTAATGACAAGCACCCACAGAGGGTCAGAAAGCATATTAAGAGACTTTTAATTGATGACTGTTTTCATAGTATACAAGATTTGTTTTGAGTTATTTAGCTACAAGGTATAGACACCAATGTAAATAGAATCCTTAGAGCAATGTTTAACTATCTCTTTATGTATATAGTAAGTAATTAAATTGTTAATATTAATGATGCAATTAGAAACAGATTATTCTACTGTACTTGATGAAGCCATGAGATTGTAACAAATTTCCAATCAGTGAAAAAAACTATACATACATATGACAAAGTAATGACTAATTTATTAAACAAAATAAAATAAATTGAATTTATGTAATCTCAGCTCATATTTTTTATGACTATAAAAATATAGAGCTGTGGTATCCGTTATCACTATTTCAGTCCAAAGAACTCCAAGTTATAAAATATTAATCACTGCACGATAAAGAAAAACCGTGTCAAAATTCATATCCAAGCAACCCTTCCAAAGAATTTAATTAGAGCTCAGGAATGTCATTAGCCACACTTGGTGCCCATAACATGACAGAACTAAATTTTTATGTACCGTTATTTACTGTATGTTGTATTGCATTATAAACGAAACAATGCTATTGAAATAAAAAAAAGGATGAACTGCTTTGTTGTAATTGTCAGTATACTAAATACAAAATGAATTTTCTAATTGCGCCTTGTTACAAGTATTAAAAAAAATCTGATGTGTTACACTCACATGACTTTCTCTACTCTTGTACAATCTATTTTTACAAACGCCTATTCTCCATATGCTTCATATTAATCGAGATATCGAGATGTCAATCTTATTTGCAATTTTCTTGTAGATGCAAGGGGAATATGGTAGCTTTTAAGCGATAGTCAAATATTTTATCGCTGGTTGCTATGTGGCGCATTCCATTCTCTTTGCATGTCCAGGACATAAAAAAATGAATAACGAATTTGAGAAAAAGTATAAGTATTGGAAAATTTAAGGAAATAACAAGCAATATCTCGAAAAAGGTTCACTCAACAAAAAAATGTATATTATATAAGTTGTGTATTTTAACGCGATCTACATTTTTTGTGTAGTAAAATTTTGTCTATCTCTTATGGTTTACCAGTTATGCAAAAGTCGTTCATAATGAAGAATACTTTTAGAGACATTCCCAGAAATTTCGAGATATACATTTCATTTCTCATGACATTATCTTAAACATATGATATTTTAATCAAAATCGTTAGAGCCATTTTTGAGAAAATTAAAATTTTCGAAAAATGTTCCATGTAAAGGGTAGTCTGGGGTGGGGGGGATTTTCTTGAAAATCTTCGTGTCGCATCTCTGGAAGATACTGAACGTAAATACCAAGTTTGGTGTTTATCCGACTGTTAGTTTTTGAGTTATGCTGTTCACAGACACACACACACACACACACACACACACACACACACACACACACACAGACACACACACGGACATGTTTCCAAAAATGCTTTTTTTGGATTCAGGAGGTCTCAAAACATATATTTCCGGTGAAATCTCGGTATCGAATTTTTGGGTGGAATGCAATACTTCCCCTACTTACTATACGTAGTAGAGAAAGTAAAAATATACTCCATTCATTCATTTAAAACCAAATGGAAGAATGCAAAGCAGAACACAACTTTATTGTTATTTGTATAAAGCATGATTTAAAGCAATAAAATCACTAATAATAATAATAATAATAATGGCTAACATTATTATTCACCTTTACAATAATACAACCATCTTTCAGCAAAACCATAATTAACACCAACAATATCTATTGCTCCATCAACATCATGTTACGCAGTTAAAATAGCAAAAAATACACTTTATTAACTGTTTACAAAACTTTACCTTAGTATACATTATCACCATAATAAACACCACACTAATAATATAAAGTAAATATTTATAACCATAAGTTCCTAATGTGACAAACCATACGATAAGTAACTCAAATTCAAGTATACCTACATCCACAACACTTTTCAAATATTTATGCACTACTTATGTGCAGCATTTTTACAGTTCTTATACCTTAGGTAGATTGTTTGACTGAAGATGATGCAATGGAAATCAACAGTGCAAGTAACACATAAACTGCATACAATGCATAACTACTTACATGGGACATATTACATTGTGCTCGGTTTGGTGTTGCTGTTATCGTGCTTACGTGTAGCAGCTGGTAAGCCACCATTCACAACAAGCGTAGTTCCTCCTTTGGCCACAGAAAAATAAATGCGAAGCTATCTGCCCCAGGTAGTATAAGTAGGTGATGCCATATCCAATTAGGCTACCCTGAAACAATTGACAGGAAATGTTGCAAATACATGCCTATATATCATTCATCACCATTTCATACTTTATATACTGCTAATCCAAGAAAATTATTATAAATATGATAATCACAGCCAAAAAATACTGTGGATTAAATGAAAATTTGTATAACTTTGTAAAGAAATGTTGCTCTGTTGCCTGCATGCCAACACACATATATGGATGTGCTAACTTTGGGAAGTGAAGGTTACTGGAGTAAACAAGTAAACTGTATAATATAAATGAATTAGTGATAAGAGTCTGCAATGCAGTATGTAGTGTAAGTAAACGAGGGAATTACAAAATAGATACTGCATGAAAAATTGGGGAAGTGTTACAAAATATTAACTACTGATTATAGAATTACTTCTGCAAGCTTTAATGTGTAAACATATGACTATTATTATCAACACTTTCAGGAAGCTAAGCACCCACTGAATACTTTCTTATAGAAGAGAATGCAAAAGCAGGGTTATATTAAACCCATGGATTACATGCAAATTCAAATAACCGTAAATATTATCTCTAACATGTGGATTTTTTGTTTTTTGCCTGCCTTTGGCTGCAGATTCCATAGGTGAGGCAATGCCACATTCCTTGGCACTTGAATCTAAATGAAAACATGCAAAATAAAGGGGGAAGAGGGAAACGCTCTGATAACCTGTAGCATTAACTCAGTTGTGTATTAAGTTGATTTAGCTGATGCCCAGCAACACTTCTAATTGTTTCCACAGTAACCTGGCTCGCTCTCAGCCTTTATATTTACCTACTCCAGGTGCCAAACTGCTGCTAACTTTTACTTTCTCTACTACGTATAGTAAGTAGGGGAAGTATTGTATTCCAACCAAAAATTCGATACCGAGATTTCACCGGAAATATATGTTTTGAGACCCCCTTAATCCAAAAAAAGCATTTTTGGAAACATGTCCGTGTGTGAGTGTGTTGGTGTGTCTGTGAACAGCATAACTCAAAAACGAACAGTCGGATGAACACCAAACGTGGTATTTAGGTTCAGTATCTTCCACAGATGCGACACGAAGGTTTTCAAGAAATTCCTCCACCCCAGATTACCCTTTACATGGAACATTTTTCGAAAATTTTAATTTTCTCAAAAATGTCCCTAACGATTTTGATTAAAGTATCACATGTTTAAGATATTTTCATGACAAATAAAATGTATATCTTGAATTTTCTGGGAATGTCTCCAAAAGTATTCTTCATTGTGAACGACTTCTGCATAACTGGTAAACCATAAGAGATAGACAAAATTTTACTACAGAAAAAATGTAGATCGCGTTAAAGTACACAACTTATGTCATATACATTTTTTTGTTGAGTGAACCATTTTCGAGATATTTCTTGTTATTCCCTTAAATTTTCCACTACTTATACTTTTTCTCAAATTCGGTATTCATTTTTTTATGTCCTGGACATGCAAAGAGAATGGAATGCGCCACATAGCAACCAGCTCTTAAAATATTTGACTATCGCTTAAATACTACCATATTTCCCTTGCATCTACAAGAAAATTAGCAATAAGATTAGCATCTCGATTAACATGAAGCATATGGAGAATAAGCGTTTGTAAGAATAGTTTGTACAAGAGTAAAGAAAATCATGTGAGTGTAACACATCAGATTGATTAAAATACTTAGGTAATAGAAATTCCAGTGTAACCTAGCTTTATAAAGGCAACACTCCAAGTTGTGGAATACTAGGCACTACTAAAAAACGTAAAATCCTTTACAGGAATTAAAATTATTCCTAATACATACTTTCCCAACATCGGAGGAATATTTTAGACTGACACATTATAGATATCTAGTTGTTTATGTTAAACGTTGTAAATGGTGATATCTAAAAAAAGTGTGTTTCAATATGCACGACTGAGTGGTGGATAAATAAAGTAAAATAAGTGCATTAACGGTCATTGGTTGGAGGTTATGTTTTCATTACATGTGTTGGTGTGTTCTATTTTTCCAAGCTTTGCTTACTATGGGACCTAACAAAGCAAAACAGTAGAACTGGTGGCATATATTTCTATGGTTTGGAAATATAAATCCAGCATCAAAAATTATACACTAGGTTTCATTAAAAATATCTATTTAATGTGTGTATCTGTTAGCTAATTTTTGCATTACTTAGATGATTTATCTGCATGAATACATCTGTAACCGTCTTTAAATGTCCTTTTCCCACACGCTACAATAACACACGGCAAAATTCGTCATGCAAGGTGCAAGTTTAATTATTGTTTCTGCACTTATTCTCGTGTTCTGAAATGTTCTTACCTTTCAGAATTTTTCGGGAAACGAAACAGTTTAATTTCTTTATTTCTTCCTGTAGCAGAGCAACCAAAAACAGCACATTTCTCGAAAACCAGATATTTGGACATTTCGTATTCTGAAATTGAAAACTGTTATCCAGTATTTATTTGTGCTGTTATCCCTAGTTTCAAATGGCAGTAGTATACATCAAAGTGAACATGTACTCCATTATGCTAGAGAACGGACTACCTGTAAAAGGTATTATTTCACAATTCAGTTCCGTAATGTATGAATGTGCGGAGTTTTAATTCTAATTCAGTCATTGGTTTGATGTGTTTATTTAGTATTTTCTGCTATACTGTTGAAATTACGATGCTACTATATTAATGGTTATTGATATCACTGATACTTACTATACATCCATTGAAATCGGGTAAATAGAGACATCTGTTGACAGCAACCTGAGGTAATATTGATGTGCAGTGCTCGAAATGTTTGGTTCGGGTTGGCCGATGTGGGAACATCGATGCTGCACTGGAAGTTACTATCCCACTTGACATAGGCTGGTTCTCGGCGACGAGTGGTAAAAGACTTCTTGAGATGTGTGTCTGGGAGCGGCCGTCTCCATACTTTTTGGCCTTGTCTAAATTATAATATACATTCTTTTGACGTAAGTAATGTTCAGAATTATTTTTTATGTGTGGAGCGGTAGGCAGTATTTCGAAGCTGAGGCAGTATTTTAATACCTGAATAATTTCAATTGTTATTTATAATAAGTAAATTCAATAACAGCCCACCTTGAAACAATATATATGTAATAATTATTTAAATTGTATGTAACAATCATTGCAAATTATTATTTTTATTGTAAACATATTTTATTAAAGTTATGTGAATACATTGCATACTCTAATAATGCAAGAACTGTGAGAATAATAAGTTTTAAGTTACTAACAATGAGTAATAATGAGATAATTGTGGCAGTGATGTGTTTAGAGTTTGAAATGTACTAGTCCTGATTAGTGCGACGATGACGTAAAATCTGTAACAGTTTTAAATTAGCCAATCAACAGCAAGGAAAAGGTTTTAAATTAAATGCAGATATTTTATTGGACTAGAATTAGTCAATCAGAGACTTGCAATACCGAAGCTTAAGGACTTTGACCGTTGAAGGTTACTCAGTTGCTGGTGAGACTTGGTAGAGTATAGATGGGAAAATGTGTTCTCTACGGGTGATTAGTAAAAGCAGATATACCCGCTAGGTGACTGTATTAAAGTTTCTCACAGTTCTTTAAAAAGTATATTGGTTTATAAATATGTGCAAGAATTTAAATAAAAGAAGTTAATTTAAAACTTAAATTCTGTGATGTCTGCAATAATTGTCATACCGCACCCTACCCAAGATAAATGACTCTAAAGCAAGACTGACGCAGCCGAGGCAAATTCAAACATAAGTAATATTACGTAAACATCAAATTCTAAACCGACGCCCAAAGAGTATTACAAACTACATAAAGCAACTATTATTACATAAAACAATTCTTCAAGTTTACGTAAACATATATTACGTAACAACACACTTCTTCAAGTTGGCTTCCAAGCGTGTGGCTAACAACAACAACAACAACAACAGTAAAACCTCAACAGTAGAAGAAAACAACTACTACAAGTTAGCTCCCAATTGCGGGTCAGATAAAATAATTTACGTAGTTTATTACGTGAACCAAATAACAGTTGAAGAACATACCTTCATTAAATTGGCTCCCATACGTGGCGCAGTTAAACGTAAAGCATCTACCTATTATTTATTTTTCAAAGCGAGTTCATGTTGAAATATTAGCACGTGCTAAACTGTATTAAAATGGCGAACATTGTGTGAGAAGGACAAAGCAGAAATACTTAATGTATTTCAATTGTAATTTGTTAAGGTTTCTTAGATTTGTATGTGAATATATTCAGTGCTCTCTGGGCTGCAAGAATTATTAGTTTCATTCAGAGGTGTATTAAATCCTTACTTTATTTTCTTTTACTTTATTTATAGTACAAAGAATTCATTACTCTGGGGGAATGCTTTGTTTCGATGCATTCTAGAATGGGTCCGGTATTTAACTTTTCTAGCACTTATATGCTGTACTTTTGCTCTGACTGCTGCTTATAATGATAGTTGCATTTCAAGGAACTTTTATAATGAATAATTTGTGGTGTTCTAAGCTTTGACTATATTTAAATAAAGTAGTTTGAATTGAAATGGCTTTGCTTGAATGTTACATATCTTAAAATATCTTATTGTATGTTTGATATAAATTATTGGGAAGAAGCTTCAATCTCTTATGACCCTGTTGATTGATTGCCGTGTTAAAAAAGTTGTACATTTAACTACCCCTCCTGCAGTTTTGTAGATCTTTACTTGGTGTTTTCACACATGTTTATACATTCAGTTCCTGTCTTACACAAAATTTAGAATAGAGGTACAAACTTTCATTTTTATGAGCGAAGCAGGAAGACGTAATTAATCTTTGGAGACATTTTGCTTGCATATTTCATAACTTAGTTATAATAGTGTCTAAATATTGAAAATGTTAAATATTTTTCACTTACGCTTAAAAAAGAGCCTCGGAATGTGATTAAAGTATCCATTTTTGAAATCCGTTTGTCGGTAGGTATAAATACTGTATTTTTATTTTCTCCACCACGTACATAGTAAGCAGAGAAGGTGTTGCTTTCTCCCAAAAATTAAATACCGAGATTTCACAATAAATATATGTTTTGAAGCCCCCTGGATACTAAAAAAGCATTTTTAGAAAAAGATCAGTGTGTACAGCATAACTAAAATCGAAAATTTGGTTAAATAACAAACTAGGTACGCTACGTGATCAAAAGTATCCGGACACCTGGCTGAAAATGACAGTACAATTTCGTGGTGCCCTCCATCGGTAATGCTGGAAGTCAATATGGTGTTGGCCCACCCTTAGCCTTGATGACAGCGTTCACTCTCGCAGGCATACATTCAATCAGGTGCTGGAAGGTTTCTTGGGGAATGGCAGCCTATTCTTCAAGGAGTGCGGAACTGAGGAGAGGTATCGATGTAGGTGGGCGAGGCCTGGCACGAAGTCGACGTTCCAAAACATCCCAAAGGTGTTCTATAGGATTCAAGTCAGGACTCTGTAGACCTGTCCATTACAGGGATGTTATTATCGTGTAACCACTCCGCCACAGTCCGTGCAGTATGAACAGGTTCTCGATCGTGTTGAAAGATGCAATCACATGCCCGAATTGCTCTTCAACAGTGGGAAGCAAGAAGCTGCTTGAAATATCAATGTAGGTCTGCGCTGTGATCGTACCAAGCAAAACAACAAGGTGTGCAAGCCCCCTCCAGGAAAAACACGATCACACTATAACACCACCACCTCCGAATTTCACTTTTGGCACTACACACGCTGGCAGATGACGTTCACCGGGTATTCGCCATACCCACACCCTGCCATCGGATCGCCACATTGTGTACCGTGATTCGTCACTCCACACAACGATTTGCCACTGTTCAATCGTGTAATGTTGACGCTCCTTACACCAAGCGACGCGTCGTTTGGCATATTGCTGCGTGATGTGTGGCTTATGAGCAGAATTCAAGGCTTCTCACCTCACGCCTAACTGCCATAGCACTTGGAGTGGATCCTGATGCAGTTTGGAATTCCTCTGTGATGGTCTGGATAGATGTCTGCCTATTACTCTGTACGACCCTCTTCAAATGTCGGCGGTCTCTGTCAGTCAACAGACGAGGTAGGCCTGTACATTTTGTGCTGTACATGTCCCTTCACGTTTCCACTTCACTATCACATCAGAAACAGTGGACCTAGGGATGTTTAGGAGTGTGGAAATCTCGCTTACAGACTTCCGACACAAGTGATACCCAATCACCTGACCACGTTCGAAGTCCGTGAGTTCCACGGAGCGTCCCATTCTGCTGTTTCACGCTGTCTAATGACTACTGAGGTCACGGATAATAAGTACCAGGCAGTAGGTGGCAGCATAATACACCTAAGATGAAAAACGCATGTTTGTCGGAGTGTCCGGATACTTTTGATCACATAGTGTATTTAAGTTCAGTATCTTCTAAGAATATGACACAAAGATTCTCAAGAGAATCTCTCATCCCAACTAACCTTTATATGGAACATTTTTTTTAAAAATTCTGATTTTCTAGAAAATGGCTCTTGACGATTTTGATTATAGTACCATATATTAAAGATATTTACATGAAATGAAATGTTTATCTTGAAATTTCTGGGAATTGCCTTTGAATTCCTCTCCATTCGGAAGGAGTTTTGTATAATCTTGTATAACTGGTAAACATTAAGCGATAGATGAAAACATACTACACAAAAATGTAGATCTCTTTAAAACACACAATTTGTTTCAAATAAGCTCCTTTTTTTGTGGCATAAGCTATTTCTGAAATATCCGTTATTAATGGTTCGAATTGTCCATTTCTTAGTCATTCTTTGAAGCCCTTTCAACATTCAGTTGTTTCTCGCTATTTGTATAGAATTTTAAGGCCTAATGTAGGGGATCCAGTTCTTAAATGCTGTTCTCTTTGTATCCTAATGAAATGTGTAATGTAGCAATTTCTGCAAAGGTTTGTTTGGATTAAAATGTAGTCGATATAAAAATAATCTTTAGTAAAGGTAGTTTGTGTACTCGGGTGGAGAAAGTCATGTGAATGTATCACATTAGATTTTTAAATTAAAATGTTAATGATTCAAAAAGTAGCTTTAATTTTAATATTGTTAATTTGTTGAGAAAAGCTATGAATAATACACTTATACACCATAATATTAACATGTATGCCGATTTTCTGTATTCTGCCTTCACTTCCTTGAAAAATAGCATTTTCACATTGCTCTCTCCATAAGAGAAGAAAATTGTTTGACTACATCATGTAATGCGTGACGTAACACAAAGAGTGTATTAAGTACGTAAACAACACAAGCAAGGCGCATACATTAAGAGTATTCCACGTATTGTACTAATTAAACCGAACTAAGTTATAATAATAATAATCATAATCATGATCTTACAATTTCATTTATTGAAATCTTCGTCGTTTGTACTCCAAATGGTAGCTCCACCGCACTTTAAAGTGTTCTCCTGGTCATTGTTGAACTCACGCTGGGCATGAATTGGCAAAAGATAACTAATGATATTCCATTATAATGTTATGGGCCGCACGCTGGGCACCACTCTGAAATGAAAATGATAGTGAATATGGGCCGTCCTATTATAATTATCTCAGCATAAGCATACGTGGTTTCGTTCACTGTGGTTTGTGTGCTTAGTTAAATTCCATACATGTATCACAGATAAATGACTGCTGATTTCCTGCTGAAAATCGAACTCCGAAGGCTGTAAGTGTAGATTTACTCCACTTGGTTAGAAAAAAACTAATGTATATCTCTATAAGTAAATGAATGATTGAAAAACTAGTAGCTATATCTATCCTTTTAAACATAAAAAATAAAAAAATTATGTATTGCTCTACTTCAATTATTTTCACATTGCAGTGTGTTTTTAAGGTTCTATAAAAAATTTGTATCTTATTAAATTGAAATGTTTTTGAGAGAAACGTGCAAACATTTAAACAAAATAATTTTAAAATTATATAAATTGCTAAATTGTGTCCTAAGCTAATGTATTATTGCTGTTATTATTATTACTTTGTAATGAAAGGTATAAAAGAAAATTTACTGCAGGCCTTACATTATTACTCCAATCGCATACCGTATGAATAGATCATTATAATTATCTCTGCTTCTGAGAATCTCGTGGTCGAAGCTCTGACGTTGTTGACCGCATTGTTACTTTACATCGAGATTAACTTGAGGACCGCACGACCATTAATCTCACTCTAGGTCCATCAGCTTAATTCTCGTTCTACACTGTCCATATGTCAACAACGTACAGAGTATGTATTTACTTTTCAGCTTTAGTCATTTTATGAAACCTTCGGGAAAAGGCAAAGATAAATATAAAGTAGAAAATTAAACTGTAGGAGCTTGCTGGCATTTAATCAATTCAAACATAAAGCAAGCTAATTCTGCGCGCCGGACTACTAATGTAAACAGGCTGTCTAATGTCCTTGCAGAAATTAAAGTGCACAGCTACGTAGGTTAGTTACAGTTTGCCTTTCCTACATTTCTATCACCGCAACTTAGCACTTAACACATACGGCACCACAGGCGGTGTACACTCATGATACATGAAATGAACTGATAATTGGGAAGGAAAACGTTCCAGACGCAAGTTTAAGGCACCACTAGCCAGTTATGAGGATTAAAGAAAACCCGGTGAAAAACCTCAGTCAGGGAGGACGGTCCTGACTGCATTTGAACCGCGGACCTCCTGCTCACGAGTCCGTGCTTTAACGAGCTCGAACAGCCGTTTCGGTACATTAATGTTGTGTAAGCTTGTATAGTTACCTGAATTTTGGAAATATTTTTAACACTTACATAATTTCAGTCTAATTATATAATATGTAAATTCAATAACAGCCCGCCTTGAAGCAATATGTGTATGTAATAATTGGTAAAATGTATATAAGTCATTACATATGCTTATATTATTGTATCTATGTGTAATAATGTTATGTGAATACATTACGCAATTTAATAATGCAGGAGCTGTAAGAATAATAAGTTAAAAGTTGCTAACAATGAGGTAACCTTGAGTCAATAATGAGTAAGAAAGTTTAACAATACTACTTGTGATTCTTGGAGAAGCAATAATGTAATTTTAGTGACAGTTTATAAAATAGCCAATCAACAACCAGAAGAAGCTTTAATTAAATGAAGGTATTCTATTGGAGTAGGATTAGCCAATCAGAAACTTGAAATACAGAAATTTACAAGTTTAGACGGTTGAAATCTAGTCAGTTGCCTGCAGACAGTGTTTGTAACCGGATGCGAGATACGTCCTCCAGAGATTTAATACTTATTCGTGTGAGACGAAAAATAAGTTTACGTGTTAAAAAGTGTAATTAGTTAATAAAAACAGAATCTCACAGCTCTATATCAGGGAAGTGTTATTTAAATCGCATCAATCATTAATAAAAGGAGTGAAGTAAAATTATATCCGAGTAAGCCTGTATTCTTGTCGCATCACAACCCTGTCAAGATATCCATGTCTCTAAAATAAATACTGACGCAGCCGAGGCAAACATAAGTATTCAATATTTAAAGAAACAGTTTAATTACAAAGCTAATATTTTTTTAAACTTAGGGCAAAGGCCACCTGAAAGTACATTTGGGGCGAAGTCTACCGGAAACTGTTTACTATACGTGCGGTTGCAACTACTACAAGTTCGGTTCCCCAACAGTTGAAATATAATAATACTCCTTCAATACACCTTCTTCAAATTGACGCCCAAAGCGTGGTGCAAATAACGCATAGATACCATCTTCTTCCGCGCTTTCCTTACATAGCAGCAACAATGCAAATAGAATATCTACTTCAATTTTTACTTTCTCTAGCATCTATTGAGATCTTACCGAAAATACACGCTTTGAGGTTCACTGCGGCCATCAGCTAGTGCGTCTAGTTATTTGTGAACAGCATAATTCGAAACAAAAGTTAGTATAAATATTAAACTTGGTATTTGACCTTGCATCTATACCAGTATTTTCAAGAAAATCCCAATCACCAAACTACCCTTTACATGGACGAATTTTAGTTAGTTTTGTTTTTCTTAAAAATGGTTGTAACAATTTTATCAATATGGCGCATGTTCTAGTTATTTTCAAGAAAAACAAGATCTAAATCTTGAATTTTCTGTAAATACAGACCTAATTAATGTCACAGTAGCTCAATGGTTAGAGCAACCGCACGGAGAGCGGGAGAACCGTGTTCAAATCCCGGCTGTGGCATTGAATTTTTCAGTTGACTCTATATTAAAAACTTGCCTAAGACCGGGCTAAGGTCTATTAAAAGTATAATTAACTTAATAATAACAACAACAAAAATAATTAAAACTAATTAATACATGTTTCACAGCATTAAGAATTTCCAAGTTATTCATTGCTCTTGATTTGAATTTTCCAGCACTTAATACATTTTGGAACTGTTAAGTCACTACTCTTTTCTTTCTGGCAAAGAGTATGAAATTTAAAAATCAGCATATACCAATTCACTGGTACAAAGGTTTCAGCCCCTGATTTCTTCTTGTGTCTACAAGAAATAGTAATGGAAAGAGTAGATTAAAAAAAAGATTTTGTAATAATGGTTTTAGCAGGGTTATAAAAATAAACAACTGAGAATAGAGAAAGTTATGTGAATGAACTAGATCAGATAGTTTTTGTATTAGTAGATATGAACATTCAGAGCTATTACCTTATTCTATAAAGGGGTTCAGTTCCTGCTTTGTATAAATGTTATAAAGGGAAAAGGAGGAAGGGTGTGTGTGTGTGTGTAGGTGGGTGGCTGTGGTTTTACTTTCTCTACTACGTATAGTAAGTAGGGGAAGTATTGTATTCCATCCAAAAATTAGATACCGAGATTTCACCAGAAATACATGTTTTGAGACCCCTGAATCCAAAAAAAAGCATTTTTGGAAACATGTCCGTGTGTGTGTGTCCGTGTGTGTGTCTCAGAAACGAACAGTCGTATACACACCAAACTTGGTATTTAGATTCAGTATATTCCAGAGATGCGACACGAAGGTTTTCAAGAAAATCCCTCCACCCCAGATTACCCTTTACATGGAACATTTTTCGAAAATTTTAATTTTCTCAAAAGTGGCTCTAACGATTTTGATTAAAATATCATATGTTTAAGATATTTTCATGACAAATGAAATGTATATCTCGAATTTTCTGGGAATGTCTCCAAAAGTATTCTTCATTGTGAACGACTTTTGCATAACTGGTAAACCACGAGAGATAGACAAAAGTTTACTACACAAAAATTGTAGATCGCGTTAAAATACAAAATTTATGTCATATACATTTTTTTGTTGTTGTTGAGTGAACCATTTTCGAGATATTGCTTGTTATTCCCTTATATTTTCCAATACTTATACTTTTTCTCAAATTCGTTATTCAATTTTTTGTCCTGGTAATGCAAAGAGAATGGAATACTCCACATAGCAACCAGCTCTTAAAATATTTGACTATCGCTTAAAGCCTACCAATTCCCCTTGCATCTACAAGAAAATTAGCAATAAGATTTAACATTTCATTATATCAATTAACATGAAGCATATGGAGAATAAGAGTTTGTAAAACTAGTATGTACAAGAGTAGAGAAAGTCATGTGAGTGTAACACATAAGTTTTTTTTCCAGAGTAATAGCGTAAACCACACATCTGATTTTGTTAAATCTTTCGCTTTTAAAGTGCTTGTTCTTCCTGATGATGTGTGTGATAAGACACTTGTTGCTTAAAATACTGGAAAATTCAAAAGAAAAAGTACAGATATTTAGAAACTCCTTCATGTCAGATTTTTAACTTTACATATTTTATGTTTTAAAGAGTAATGTGTTTTTCAATTACATGCTTTGGTTAAGGAGAACATGAGATAATAAGTTTAAAGAATTAAAAGAGGAAAAACAAAAGGATTAGCAGTTTTGAGAGAACGTAGCCTTTCACGGCCGGAGTCAGTATAACTGGAAGTTATTTCCTGGCTGTTTTTCCGTAGTCTGCTGGAGATAGAAGTTCCAGACGTTTCGTCTACAACTACGGTGGACATCTTCAGTGGCGCTGTCGAAGTCTTCTAGGAGAAGACGCAGCACAACCTTCTCTTAGAAGACTTCCACAGCACCACTGAAGATGTCTACCGTAGTTGTAGACGAAACGTCTGGAACATGTATCTCCAGCAGACAACGGCAGAACAGCCCGGAAATAACTTCCAGTTATATTATGATTAGAAGTTTATTCATAGGAAATTCCAATTATACATGTTGCCTTTATAGTATTTTAATCTAAATTGTTAGGATCACATTTTGAGAAAATAAAAAAGAATGAAATATTTTGAAGAAAGATGTTTTGTTGGAGTTGCTTATTAGCACCACGCTTTGGGCGTCAATTTTAAGTAGTTTGTATTGAAGGTGTTGTATTTTATTTCAACTGTTGGGGACCCGAAATTGTAGTAGTTGCAACCGCACGTATAGTAAACAGTTTCCGGTAGCCTTCGCCCTAAATGTATTTTCAAGTGGCCTTTGCCCCAAGTTTAAACAAAATATTAACTTTGTAATTTAACTGTTTCTTTATATATTATATATTTATGTTTGCCTCGGCTGCGACAATATTTGTTAGAGACACGTTTCTCTTTGGCAGGGTTGTGATACGACTAGGAATGCAGGCTTACGCAGATTATAATTTTATTTCACTTCTTTTTATTAATCCTTGACACAAATTAAATAGCACTTCACTGATATTGAGACCTGTGAGCTTCTTTTTATTTAATAGTTGCATTTTTTAACAGGTATACTATTTTCGTCTCCCACGAATACGTATTAAATCTCTCAAGGAAGCCCAAGCATCGCATCCAGTTATGAGCACACACTACAGGCAACTGAATAGATTTCATCTTCTAAATTTGTAAATTTCTGTATTTGAAGTCTCTGATTGGCTAATCCTACTCCAATAGAGTACCTCCATTTAAATAAAAACCCCTCCGGTTGTTGATTGGCTATTTTATAAACTGTCGCTAAAGTCACATTATTGCTTACAAGAATCACAAGAACATTTAAACTCTCAAACTCGTTATTGCCTCAAGGTTATCTCATTGTTGCCTGATTGTTAGCAACTTTTGACCTATTTCTCACAGCTCCTGCATTATTAAATTACGTAATATATTCACATAACATTATTGAACATGTTTACAATAATATAAACATATGCAATGACTGTTACGTACATTTTACAAATTACTACATACACATTGTTTTAAGGCGGGCTGTTATTGAATTTACATATGATATAATTTGACTAAAATCATTTAAGTGTTAAAAATACTGCCTCAATTTTCAAGAAAATGTTTGTGAATGACAATACTTCCTTGAGTAACTTTATGAAATGTCAAAATTGATGTTTAGCGAGTTTTAGGTTTCTGGGTTATCTTGCCAACATATAACCTCCCCATTTATGTGTTTTCTGTAAACAATTATTAAGGTACCTTCAAAATAATTAATATATTGCCTCAGCTCTATAGCGAATCTTAGGGAATACTGCAAAGATTTCTATGTCTTGGCTAAGCATTAGAAAAACATTTAGTGATTGTTATTTCACTGCAAAGCATACCTTGATTTAAATATTAGATCTTCAATAATAATAATAATTTTAATAATAATAACGATGGTGGTAGCGGCCACAACGGCTGTGGCGTTGCATAAAATCATCCACATTTGCGCAGCGGCCGTGAAGAAACTGGGGCTGCAAATCTCAACCAGGCATCTTCACCTAATCAGAAACTCCGACCCTCCCCTCTTCCGCTTCTTTAGTAACTGGGTTTTGACTTGTAACCTACTTAGTCAAGGAGACGTATCATTAACAAGAAATGAGAAAAGAATGTCGGCAAATATTCCGTAAGTAAGGGACACGAGTCGCATATTTCGCCAGCTGACAAAAGGACAAAATAATTCTATCTTACAAAATCACAATGGAAGAAGAAATATCTCCACTTCTTTTGTGTTCCATCTGAAAGAAGAAGAGCGTTTAAACGCATCTGGCGCCGTTGTTATGAAGTGTCGGATCAGCTTGAAAATGTGTTGAAGTTGTGAAATTAACTCTGCTGCTCTGCTTTAGTTTTGTTCTACTTTATTGTCTTGAGATAACCTAATATAACTCACTTGAAGGTGGTGTTATTTTTAAGATTACCTAGGTCCCCAGGACGTTTCATTCCTGCTATTATAAAGGTTGACTTTCTACTCTCTCTACTACATATAGTAAGTAGGGGAAGTATTGTATTCCACCTAAAAATTCGATGCCGAGATTTCACCGGAAGTACATGTTTTGAGGCCCCTGATTCTAAAAAAGGTGTTTTTAGAAAACGTCGTGTGTGCGTGCGTGGTAGTCCTCCGAGGTGTAGTGGTTACCATGCTAGCCTATAGTTCCCGAGGTCGCGGGTTCAAACCCGGTGGAGGGTAATGGATTTTTCGGGCGTAACAATCCTCAGCATGGCTTCCTTCGGAAGGGAAGTAAAGGCGTTGGTCCCATATCGTAGATTTACGGCACGTAAAAGAACCTAAATCTGATAAAGAGGCCTCTGAGCAAAATTAGCAGTCTCTCACGCCCTTTATAGAATGGGATCACAGCAGTTAAAGAGCGTCCATAAATAAAACTCAATTTAATTTCTATGTGGCTGTGTGTCTGTGAACTTAGAAACGAAAAGCCTTATAAATACCAAACCTGCTATTTAAGTTCAGTATCTTCCAAGGATGCGACACGAAGATTTTCAAGAAAATCCCCCACCCCAAATACCTGTTACATGGAACATTTCTCGAAAATTTTTATTTTCTAAAAAATGACTAACAAATTTGATTAAAATACCACGCGTTCAATATATTTTCATAGAAAATAAAGTGCATATCTTGAAATTTTTGGGTATAGCCTGTGAAGTCCTATTCATTTGGAAGGAATTTTGCATAATCTTGTACAACTGGTAAACGTTAGGATAGACGACAACGTACTTCACAAAAAATGTAGATCTTTTTAAAACACATAGTTTATGTCAGATAAGTTTTTTTGTGAAATGAACTATTTCTGAGATATCCCCTATTAAAAGTTCAAATTCTTCATTGCTTGGCCATTCTAAGTCCTGTCAATGTTCAGTTGTTTCTCGCGATGTCATGGAAATAGTATGGTATTTCAAGGACAGCATATAGCGTCCATTTCTTAAACATTCGACTATCGCTCTTCTCTTTGTATATATAAGAAAGTGTGTAATGTAGCTATTTCTGTAAAGGTTTATTTGGATTAAAATGTAGTAGAAATAAAAATAAGCTTTAGTAAAAGGACTATATACTCACTAATAAACGATTAAAGTCATGTTAACGTACCTAGCACATAAGATGTTTTAGTTCTGGGAATTGTTTTTTTTTTCCTTTGCTTTCTCTACTACGTATAGTAAGTAGGAGAAGAAGTATTATATTCCACTAAAACTTTTATGTTGATATTTAATCGGCAATACATCTCTTGGTATTTAAGTTCAATATCTTCCAAAGATGCAACACTAAGATTTTCAAGAAAACCACTGCAATTACCCTTATATGGAATATTTTTGATTTTCTTAATGACTCTAACGATTTTTATTAAAATACCATATGTTCAGGCTATTTTCATAACAAATAAAATGTATATCTTGAATTTTCTGGGAATAGTCTGTGAGGTTCTGTTCATTTAGAGGAAATGTTGTATTATCTTGTATAATTGCTAATATTGAGCGATAGGCGAAAACGTACTACACCAGAAATGTAGATCTTTTGAAAACACAATTTATTTTGAATAGCCTTTTTCGGTGGAATAAGCCATTTCCGAGATATCCGTTATTGATGGTTCGAATTGCTGAATACCTTTTGTCAATCTTTTAAAGTCCTGTCAACGTTCAGTTGTTTCTCGCAATTGCACAGAATTAGTGAGGCCAGCACATATCGTCCAGTTCTTAAAGTTTTTACTATCGCTATTTCCTTTATATGTAACGAAATGTGTAATATAGCTACTTCTGCAAACGTTTATCTCGATTAAAATGTAGTATATAGAAAAATAACTATTCGTGAGAATAGTTTGTATACCGATTAATAAATGTGAATGTAACACATCGTATGAGGCATCGTATTTTTAACATTTAAATGATTTTAGTCTAATTATATAACATAAATTTAATAACAGCCCGCCTTAAAGCAATACGTGTATGTAACAATATATAAATAGTGTATATTACAGTCATTGCATATGTTTGTATTATTGTATACATGTGTAATAATGTTATGTGAATGTATTACGTAATTTAATAACGTAGGAGCTGTGAGAATAATAGGTTAAAAGTTGCTAACAATGAGTTAACCTTGAGGCAATAATGAGTAAGAAAGTTTAGTAATGCTACTAGTCATTATTGGAGCAACAATAATGTAATTTTAGTGACAACTTATAAAAATAGCCAATCAACAACCAGAAAAAGCTTCAGTTAAATAAAAGTATTCTATTGGATTAGGAATAGCCAATCAGAGACTTGAAATACAGAAACTTACAAATTTAGGCGGTGGAAATCAGTTCAGTTGCTTGTAGACAGCGCTCATAACTGGACGCGTTGGTTGTAGACAGTGTTCCTAACCGGACGCGATATGTGTCCTCGAGAAATTTAGTACGTATTCGTGTGAGACGAAAATAGTTTACGTGTTAAAAAGTGCAAGTAATTAATAAAAGAATCTCACAGCTCTCTATATCAGTGAAGTGTAATTTAAGTCGTGTCAAGAATTAATAAAAAGGAGTGAAGTAAAATTATAATCTGTGTAAGCCTACATTCTTCAGTCGCACCACAACCCTGCAAAGAGAAACATGTATCTAACAGTAATACTGACGCAGCCGAGGCAAACATAAATATATAATATTTAAAGAAACAGTCCAAATTACAAAGTTAATATTTTTTAAACATTTGGGGCAAAGGCCACAGTAAAGTACATTTGGGGCGAATGCTACCAGAAACGTTTTACAATACGTGCGGTTGCAACTCTTCAGTTTGGCTCCACAACATAAGAACTACAATACAACCAACTTCAAATTGACTTTTCCGTACGTGAAGCAACCACCTTCTTCACGTAACGATGTGGAAGTCTTTGCATGCCTCCGGCATTGTCTATTTTTTGGCGGTGCAATTAGAGCCGTTGCTTGCGTTTCTGAACGTTTTCATCTGTTCGGAAGCGAATCCCACGAAGTGGTTGGTTCCTTTAACTCAGGGATTTGATCAAATCCGGGGAATATGGCGGGTGGTAGAGCACTTTTCAGCCCCAATGATCTCCCCATTCGATTCCCATCTTCCTCTCTTACTGTTGGGTGACCGAACCAAGGCATGTGTGACACATTTTTCGAGTCCTTCTCCGAAAGCTTTTACCCACCTTTCTACCGATCGGCAAGGCTATGCAGCTGCACCGCAAGTCTCTTGCAGTCCTTGATGACACTGCCGTTCTCTATTACCTCTAACGCATTGAATTTTTAACCAGCTTCTCTGTTCTGGCTTTGAGAACATTGCGACTGTATTCCGCGATTTCTTGCTCACAACTGCTTCTACAGTTGTCATTGTAAACAGACATGCAGGGGGAAAGGCAAGTTTATTTACTCTGAGGGATGGGAACTGTGTAAGCAACCATCCAATGGCGTAAACGACATTGCCTGGCTCCTTTGCATGACATCCCTACACACGTTGCCACCACTAAAAAATAACCATGTACAGTTAATCAAGAAAGCATTCATCTGCACTTTAAAAAATCTGATGTGTTACACTCACATGACTTTCTCTACTCTTATACAAACTGTTTTTACAATCTCTTATTCTCCATATGCTTCATGTTAATCGAGATGTTAATCTTATTGCTAATTTTCTTACAGGTGCAAGGGGAATATGGTAGGTTTTAAGCGATAGTCAAATCTTTTAAGAGCTGGTTGCTATGTGGAGCATTTCATTCTCTTTGTATGTTCAGGACATAAAAAAATGAATAACGAATTCCCATTTGAGAAAAAGTATTGGAAAATTTAAGGAAATAACAAGCAATATCTCGAAAATGGTTCACTCAACAACAAAAAAATGTATATGACATAAATTGTGTATTTTAACGCGATCTACATTTTTGTGTAGTAAATTTTTGTCTATCTCTTATGGTTTACCAGTTATGCAAGAGTCGTTCACAATGAAGAATACTTTTGGAGACATTCCCAGAAAATTCGAGATATACATTTAATTTTGTCATGAAAGTATCTTAAACATGTGATATTTTAATCAAAATCGTTAAAGCCATTTTTGAGAAAATTAAAATTTTCGAAAAATGTTCCATGTAAAGGGTAGTCTGGGGTGGGGGGATTTTATTGAAAGTCTTCGTGTCGCATCTCTGTAAGATACTGAACCTAAATACCAAGTTTGGTGTTTATCCGACTGTTCGTTTCTGAGTTATGCTGTTCACACACACACACACGGACATGTTTCCAAAAATGCTTTTTTTTGGACTCAGGGGGTCTCAAAACATATATTTCTGGTGAAATCGCGGTATCGAATTTTTGGGTGGAATACAATACTTCCCCCTACTTATTATACGTAGTAGAGAAAGTAAAAATTCTAGCAGCCAAATTAATGGAGGGAAAAAATCTAATTTTTTGGCATAAAGATCAAATGGTAATATAGTTTACGTGTTTTGGCGGTTTTTCAGATCGTTCGTTTTATAATTTTATAATTTTTAGAAAAATATGCCAAATTCCTTTGTACGTGTGTTTTCAAAATTTGTTACATGCATTGAGTTGAGCAATTTTTGTGTTTTAGTTGATTTTTCAGTGAAAATAGGATTTTATTTAACGGAGGAATGAAATATCAAAGTTGGGAACTTTCAACGTTTTAGCCTTAATTCCTCATTTTCGTCTCGCTTTTTACGACTTCACGAATTTATTTCTCCACTAGTTTAAGTCAGATATTGATAAAAGTGTGACAATGTATGCATGGAAAAATAATTCTGAAAGCACCACGTCAAAAAAGGTTGCAACTTTAGCATGTTTTTTCAAAAATGTTTGTAACTGATAAAATGAATGATCTGATAAACTGCCAAAACATGTAAACTGTGTTATCACTTGATCTTTGTGTCCAAAAAGATTAGTTTTTCCCTGCATTAATTTGGCTGCTAGTATTTTTTAAAGTGCAGACGAATACATTCTTGAGCAACTGTATTTCCCTGGAATAATGTGCGTCAGGCATAGCCGATATAGAGAGATGATGTGGTCAGCGTCATGCTTCATGACCTGCAGACCTCAAATTTACCGAAAGTGCTGAGTGCGCACGAACCGGAGTACCACGCTCCAACCTACTGTCTATAGGAGAGGTAAAGTTCTGTAAGCTATAATATTTGAGTGGTATACATATATCCAAATCCTATCCCTGAAATGTGTGCATACTCCTTTCTTATAAGATACTCCAAGTATTTTATAATGTTTAGGGTAGAAAATGTTTTTTCTAAACTTAGATTTCATTGAAAATGTAAAAGTTGAAGTCCTCAAGAAATAAACATTAGAAATGTCTATGTATGTGTGTTCTTAATTTTATATTTTATTCGGATACCTTTCAAGAATATAACTTGAAGGATTTCAACATATTCTCTCTATTCCTAATAGGCTCTAAATGGCAATATGTCCTATAGTTTTACTCTTACTTGCCTTGACACTCTACCATTATCTACCAAAAGAGGAAGTAGCATTCCACCCAAAATTCGATGTCAATATTTCACCGGAAATGCATACTATTAGATCATCTGAATCAGAGAAAAGTTCATTTGCATGTCTTTATGCGTGGTCGTGAACGTAAAACTCAGAAACGAAATGTGAATAAGTATCAAGTATAAATTGAGTAACTTTAAACGATACGACACGAAGTTTTTCGAGAAGTCCTCACCTCTTTTTTTTCGAGTGGAGGAGAAAATGATTTAATCACTACCTCAATCCCGATGGGAGTCGGGACTGACAGTGTGGGACTCCAATAGTCGGCATACCCCTAAAAACTCCTCCACCGGAAGGAAAATGGAAGAAGGAAAAAGAGGAGTTCATGTGTGATAGCGAGGCTGTACCGCTGTTGCACCATCGTATTCAGTGGTATGGATATATTGGCCGGCCACTAGGGCCTAAGCCAGGTGAAAGTTAGGTGCCAGGACACAAGCATGACCGAGACCCTGCTTGTGCCCTTGGGAATTCGGGGGTGAGGTTTGAGGAGAATTGTGAGAGGGATAGTGTGACAGTAGGCAAGCTGGACGAGGCCCAGCATGCCGCCGCGGTGAGTGGAATGTGATGCTTCAGTAGTTCCTAAGGTGCCTAACGCGGTCTCTGGGTGCTGCGTCCGGCGGATCTGTGTTTGGTTGGTGAAGCTTCCTAAAGAAGCGGAGTTCATCTTTTCTTTTTATTGAGATGTTGAGTTCGGCGATGAGGCCATGGAATTCCGCGCTCTTCAGAGTGTTCTGCAGTTCTACTGTGAAATTAGATATGTAGTTGTTGGCTATTGTAGTTGCGCTGGACCGATGTGAGGATCCCGTCATCAACTTGGAGGTTCCCGATCTGCTTTAAGAGGGCGCTGATTGCTCTGGCCGAGGTCCACTGCTTGGCCTCCACTGCCTCAAGGCGCGTATTGGTTGCGCAGCGTAACTCAACGAAGTGAGAGGTGAAGCCCTGGAACGTTGCCAGCATTGCAGACAGAGTGGCTTGCAAATATGGTTATGTTGTAGAACCAGGAGCTGGTGGTTGAGGCTTGACCCTTCCACGGGACGGCGTCGACGGAGGCAGTTGAGTGGCCGTTGTGAGCATAGTTGAGCCAGTTGGTTGTTTACTCCGGGGGTACAGAGGGCATTGAGCCTGCCCTGTGAAGTGCGTATGCCCGGAGCAGGTGGCGCAGAAGCGGCGAGTCGGCGGAGGTCGTGGGTGGTGCAGTTTGCTGTGAGACAACCTGCCCCGCAGAAATGGCACCGAGGGTCAACACTGCATGCCTCCACCGTGTGACCAAAGCACAACAGCGGCGGCAGGGTACCGGACGTTGACTTCTGCTGGCCTCGATACGCAAATGCTGCCTAAGCAGAGGCAGGCTAGATCCCAAGGCCACCTGAGCGTCCGAGGCGGAACCCATGGAGGCGTACCAGCAGCGTCGGCCATCTATTTGACGTTATTCGGGAAGCCCAAACAGTAGAGCGCCAGTGGTGCTTTGCAGCTTCCAGCACGAAGTGCGCTGGAAGACCTCTAGGCACTCCACAGATGACAACACTGTGGCGGCCATCTGAAGGAGGATGCGTCTGAGGTGATAGTGAACTCGCCTCCGCGGGAGGAGGTAAGCCGGCGGCAGTCGGCGTCGAGCCCCGTGTAGGAGTAGTAGAGCTGGTGGCAAGCTGTGGTGCTGGAGGATCAGGCTCCGGCGTTGCAATGCTGTGGCGGGGCGAAACAGTGGCCGAAGCGTAGCTAGGCCCAGCAACGGCGGAGGCAGAGTAACCCGCCCGGCGGATGTCGGGAGCTGCCGGCGAGACGGTGGTGTCTGCGGCCGGAGTCGGCTGGAGAGCGGTGGATCCTTCAGCGACTCGACGATTTCTTCTCTTTCCATTTCGGCGATTCTCGGCGAAGCGTAGAGATGTTGCCTCTGCAGAGTGTCGAAACGAAGTCGATTCCCACTTCAAACCTCCTTTAAATGGCATATTTGCTTAGTTATGTTTTGTATTCTCATAATACCTTCAACGATTTTGTTAAAAATGCCACATATTTAAGATATTTACATGACAAATACATCTTGAATTTTTTGGGAATAGCCTGTGAAGTCATAGTCATTTCGAGTAGTTCTGTATAGACAAAATCTTACTGAACAAAAACTTGCAGATTGCGTTAAAGCGATAAATTATGCGTAATAAACATTTTTCTTTAACCATTACTGAGATATTCTTTATTATTTGTTTTAATTTTAAATACGACAGGTATCCAGAAAGTAAAGAACAATTGCATATCTTGCTCGGAGCGGTCTTCCACCACCACAATTGTATGCACGCTCCTTACCCCACCTCAGTGTGAGTCGAGTTTCGTTGCTGTGAGGTCACGCCTGTCTGTTCTACAACATATCCAGTCGATGAAGACCTCAAAGAGGCAGTGGCAGTCTTTAGTTGTAGAAGAGTATAACATCGGCATTGAAAAATTGGTACCACATTACAATAAATGCCTTAACAGCAATGGCGATCACAATAGAGTAAGTTACTGTATCTTTGTAAATAAAGCTTTATGTTGATATTTTTCGTTATTATTTAGCTATGCCAAAACGTTCTTTACTTTCTGGATGTCTTTCGTAGTTACACTTTTTAATTTATTTACAACTTACCTATAGAAAGTAGAAGAAGTATTGCATTCCACCCAATAATTCGATGCTGACATTTCACCAGAAATACACGTTTAGAGGCTTCCTAAATAAAAAAACATTTATAACGGTCCGTGTATGTTTACGCGCGCACCTATCTGTCTTGTAGCTACAGTATCAGTTAATAACCAAATTTGGGTTTAAGTTCAGCGTCTTCTAAGTTAGCGACACAAAAAATTTAAAAAAAAAATCCTCATAACTCTGATTGCCTTTAAGGGTAAAAGTTTGTTATTTACGATTTTCTCAAAACGGTTCTGTGATATGATAAAAATACCATATGTTTAATGTATTCGCATGACAGATAAAATTAAATTTTGTTGGTGTAGTCCGTGAAGTCCTGTTCATTCTGAATGACTTTTATTTAATGGTAAATTGTAAGAGATAGACAAAATCGTATTTAAAAAATATAGACCTCTTTAAAGCGTAGAATTTGTATTAAATAAATTGTTTTTGCAATGTTAACTATTCGTGAGATATTCTTCATTATTAGTTTGAATTTTCAAATACTTAACTCTTTTAATTTTGCTAGTGGCAAGTCCCTATTCGTTTTTACTTTCTCTACCACGTACATAGTAGGCGGAGAAAGTATTCCACTCCACCCAAAAGTTCGATGTCGAGGTTTCACTGGAAATGCACGGAAGTCCTCCGAATCCGAAATACGCACTTTTAGAAAAAGACCCATGTGTGTCTGTGAATAGCATAACTCAAAAAGAAAGAATCAGATAAATACCAAACTTGGTATTTATTTCAGTTTTCTAAAGATGCGGCACGAAGATTTTCAAGAAAATCCCTCCACCCCAAATTGCAGTTTACATGGAACATTTTTCGACATTTTTTACTTTCTAAAAGATAGTTTTCACAATTGTGATTAAAATACCATTTATTAAAGATATTTATATGAAAAATAAACTGTAGGTATATCCTGAATTTTCTGGAAATAGCATGCAAATTTCTCTTCATTTGGAAGGAATTTTATGTAATTTTATTTAACTGAGAAACGTTAAGAGACACTGTACATAAATGTAGATCACTTTAAAACACACAATTTGTTTCAAATAAGTGTTTTTGTAGCATAAGCCATTTCTGAGATGTCGTTTATTAAAGTTTCGAATTGTCCATTTCTTGGTCAGTCTCTTAAAAGTCTTGTCAACATTCAGTTGTTTATCGCGATATGATGGAAACAGTATGGAATTTTAAGGGGGTATATAGAGTCCAGTTCTTAAACATTTGACTATCGCTGTTCCCCTTGTGTCTATAACGAAATGTGTAATGTAGCTATTTCTGCAAAGATTTATTTGGATCAAAATGTAGTAGATAGAAAAATAAGCATTATAAAGAATATTTTGTATACGCACTAATAAACGATAGAAGGTAGAGAAAGTCACGTGAGTGTAACACATCATATTTTTAAAAATCTGAATATCGTCTTGGCCTACTGTATTCTTATTATACCTACAAATAATGTGTAAATGTATGATGATTTTATCTCTATTAACGGGAAGTAAATTGAAGAATGAGTTTTTTTAAGAATTTTTGTAAAAGAGTGAATAGAGAAAGTCATGTGAATGCAACGCATAAGATTTTGGGGGGAAAATAGTTTAATTTTTTTAGATAAATAATAAAAACAGACGACTGTATCAGAATTTATCCAAACTCTTTCGTAGTTCTATAATGTAATGAATCTGTGCAGTTTAGATGGTAAAAGTGCCCGCTAAATTCTTCCTTATGAGTTTGTCCCCAGAGATATCGATCAAAGCCATACACATGCTCGAGAGCCCGGCATTGTAATTAAAAACAAGAGACGCGAGACTGAAGAGCCATTCTTCCATAAATCACGTCCTCGAGAGCATACCCAAAAAACCGTGTAATTGCTTCCACCAAATATGCAGCCTACTAATCGAGTTTGGAGTGCGTAAGAGGATCCAAAAGTGCTCGATTCTTCAGCTGCAGCGTTCTGGTATCACCTCATTTCCAGCAAACAGTTATATACCGTTCAAGATTATGAATTTAGGGAGTGTTGTCGCAGCTTTTATAAGGATCTGTTTTAAAAATGGTTTAACAACTATTTGTGTACATATCTTTCAAGATTGTTTGGTATGCCTGAAATAAAACTGTCAAAAGATTAATTGAAATATACAGCATAATAACACACATATTTTCACCAAATTCCTCCACCCTAAAATATCCTTTGCTTGGCAATTTTTTTTCAGAAACCGCTCTCGATTTACGTTAAAATATAACATGTTTGAGATTGACATAAAAAATAATTATATATACATAATATATAATTTTTTGATTAAGACCTGGTGGCTCCATCGGATATATATATAAGGTCAGTTTACCCAAGTCAGTGCCTATATCAGATGGGAAGAGGATATGAACATACACTATGTGATCAAAAGTATCCGGACACCCCCACAAACATACATTTTCATCTTAGGTGCATTGTGCTGCCACTACTGCCTGGTACTCATTATCCGCGACCTCAGTAGTCATTAGACATCTTGAAACAGCAGAATGGGACGCTCCGTGGAACTCACGGACTTCGAACGTGGTGAGGTGATTGGGTGTCACTTGTGTCAGAAGTCTGTACGAGAGATTTCCACACTCCTAAACATCCCTAGGTCCACTGTTTCTGATGTGATAGTGAAGTGGAAACGTGAAGGGACATTACAGCACAAACGCGCACAGGCCGACCTCGTCTGTTGACTGACAGAGACCGCGACATTTGAAGAGGGTCGTAAAGAGTAATAGGCAGACATCTATCCAGACCGCCACACAGGATCCACTCCAAGTACTACGACAGTTAGGCGAGAGGTGAGAAACCTTGGATTCCATGGTCGAGCGGCTGCTCATAAGCCACACATCACGCAGGAAAATGCCAAACGACGCCTCGCTTGGTGTAAGGAGCGTCAAAATTACACGATTGAACAGTGGCAAAACGTTGTGTGAGTGACGAATCACAGTACACAATGTGGCGATCCGATGGCAGGGTGTGGGTTTGGCGAATGCCCGGTGAACGTCATCTGCCAGTGTGTGTAGTGCCAACAGTGAAATTCGGAGGTGGTGGTGTTATGGTGTGGTCGTGTTTTTCCTGGAGTGAGCTTGCACCCCTTGTTGTTTTGCCGGGCATGATCACAGCGCAGACTTACATTGATATTTTAAGCACCTTCTTGCTTCCCACTGTTGAAAAGCAATTCGGGGATGGCGATTGCATCTTTCAACACGATCGAGCATCTGTTCCTACTGCACGGGCTGTGGCCGAGTGGTTACACGACAAAAACATCCCTGTAAGGGACTGGCCTACACAGAGAACTGACTTGAATCCTATAGAACACCTCTGGGATATTTTGGAACGCCGACTTCGTGCCAGGCCTCACCGACCTACATCGATATCTCTCCTCAGTTCCGCCCTCCGTGAAGAATGAGCTGCCATTTCCCAAGAAACCTTCCAGCACCTGATTGAAAGTATACCTGCGAGAGTGAACGCTGTCTTCAAGGCTAAGGGTGGGCCAACACCATATTGACTTCCAGCACTACCGATGGAGGGCGCCACGAACTTGTACGTCATTTTCAGCCAGGTGTCCGGATAGCTTTGATCACATAGTGTAGTTCAGATACCCAGACGGGAGAGCAAAGCTTGGAAAATAGTGGTGAGAAGGTGCAGTGGTTAAGGGTGACAAATTATACGTGTAACTCTATTTCCAAATTTAGTTTAATATCTACAGTACTAAGCTACACTATAATGAATATGTGAGCAAGTTTTAATTATCAAAAGTTTACTCTACATAAATACAAACATCGATCAATAATAAAATTGCAACAGATAAGTTTACCTGGTTACTAAGAAGCTTGAGATCTCCTGTTCCGGCGGTCTTGCTGCGTATCTGAAGATTAAATTAAGATTAAAGACTAAGTGTCGCAGATTCCTTTTAGACGTGTCTAGTGAGAACCAGCCGTCAAAAAGCTCTAACCCGAGTAGTATGCTGACCATGTGCTTTGGAAAGCACTGAGTAAGCGGTGTCAGTTTAATTTGCACATTTCATCCACCTGCCGATACATTCACGAATATTCGAAAGCGTATCCTTACAATCCCGCGACGCTTCTGACTCGCCAGAATTTCTAAAGTCAATTTTATTGCTCCTCTTAAACAAATTTTCGTCTGAACATCCTAGCTCCTAAAATTATATTTATCGCACCTTTTGAAATAAAATAAAATATATGATATTGTAGAGGATACGGTCAAGACCCTCACCTCTACTGTCGTGAACATTCCAGCAACCCTGAATTTATTTATTACTCTAAATATTTTGCTCTAACATTGTTTCTCTGTGTATGTGATATATACAACAAAGTTGGTTAACCTGTGTTTGGAAAGTGACTAATTGTGTTGTTACTGATTCCCATCGCATATACATTGAATCTTCTGTGAATAGCCTCTGAAGTCTTCATTCTGATTTAATTTTTATAATATTTTATAAACAGGAAATAGTAACAATAGAGAAAAATTTCAGGAACAATGTAGAGCGTAATATCTTTGAAATTGTAGATCTCAGAAGTACGAGTATATTTGAAATAAAACGTGTATTTTAAAGAGAGCTAAACTTTTTGTTTGTCTCTCTCTTATGGTTTACCAAATTACACAAAATTTAACAATATTCACCGAATGAAGAGGTCTTCACAGGCTACTTCTGGATAATTAAAGGGTGCATATTTCATAAGTCATGTACATACCTTAAGCATATGGTGTTTTAATCAAAACCAAAAATAAAAATAATGAAAATGTTCCATATAAAGGTTAGTTTGAGTGGGAAGGTTTTCTTGAAAATATCCGTATTGCATCCTTGGAAAATGCTGAACATAAATAGAAAATTAGGCACTTATTGGACTTTTCGTTTTTGAATTATTTAGTTTGCACACACATACACAGGGACCTTGTTTTAAGGCTTTTATTTTATGTTCAAGCACCTCAAAACGTGTATTTCCTTGAAATCTTTATATTGAATTGTAGGATGGAATGCAATACTTCCTCTAGTTGTTGTAAGTATGTATAGGAAGGACCTGTGCACCCCGAATCAACTAGGTGTTTATAATTATCCGACATTCGTCTTCTGAGGGTAAAAGAAAATCCTGGAAAAATCTTTATCCAGGTAACCCACCCTGTGCGAGATTCGATCTCAGGACTTAATGAATGTGATGCAGATATGCTAAGTTCACAGAAGGAATATGGGATATCTGCATTTTGGGAATTACGCATCTAATGCTGAATTCGAAATCAATTTTGGACAAAAATGCATCATAAAATTGTAACTTGGCTAGAAGATTCGGGTTTTAATTAAAAGTATAATTAAATAACTAAGAGAGTTGTGTGAGCGTGTTTGACTGATTCATAAACTGCTTGTATCAGTGTGCACCTCCTAATAAATTCTATTTCTATGTAGATATTGCCTTGGTTAACCCTAATTGCATAGAAAAATATGAGACCGTATAAATAGTCAGTAGAATTGCTAAAATAAAATGGGTAGAGAAAATCATAAAAGTTTTAACCATTATTTGCCTTCTTCGTTTAGTTTCCTATACTCGTATCCTTCAATTTTGAAGCAGCCTGCTTAGGAAAGAGTACTTAAACCTGTTTACGGAATGCCATAGCTATTTAATAGTTTATGCGTTAAAAGAGCGTTTTCATTTATTCCAAAAGTCTGAAATTAAAAATTAAAACGTGGGTAGTGTAGATAGTTTCCACAAACAATTCTTTACGCTCAACGGGAGTTTCGGCTTGCACACAGAAAAGCAATACTGTGATGTGACGCCCACGTCCTGACGGGAACGTAACCCACGACCTTTAGCACTCACCACTCTGCACCAAAACCCCGCCACATAATGTTGAGGAAGACCGAATCTCTACTGAATAGCTTCACGGACCAGTAACTTTTATGTGCAAGGATAAAAGCTTTCAATTCTCGAGCGTCGAGCTGGGGACCTCAGGCTATACGAATCGATACAGATATAGCGCAAGTTTTCTTTCTTTTTGAAGGAAACCTATCTTCCGAAGCGCCGTCAGGGCTAAATACTTAAAGAATGGGGAGTTTCGACAAAGTTTTCTTTAACACCTGAGTAAAGACTGTTTGGAATAAAAATGGTGATATTTAAACGTCATAGACTGTTTATCTACTCTTTCTTTGGGGTTTAGAAGCCTCATATAGAAATGATTTCAGTTAGTGATGGGTGTAGTGAATAAAAATAAAAGGACACACAAATAGTATTAAGTATTGCTATTTCATGGGAGTACTATTTTTTTAAATTTTATTTGAATCTACCACTTACAAGCAGGATGGCTCAGGGGGTTGAATCTGTAGCTCGCATTCGGAAGGTTGTGGGTTTTTCGGGGTTTCCCCAGGTCACCAGGCGAATGCTGGGAAGGATCATTACATCCCACAAATTTCCTGTCTCTCCATTTCATTCCATTAATTCCATTTCATTCATCCTTCACCCTGTTTGGTCTGTTTCATTGCAAGTGTCGACATAAGAGTTTCAGTGCAGCTTGGCAGGGGGAAAAGCATGCTCTCTGTAAACCTCTGTTCCTAGGCCTTCCTTTGGTTGCCGGGGTATAAGGACCACCCCCGACGGGGGCGTTGGGCCCCATGTGTGGCGGGGTACCCAATCTGCCTGTCCGTCTATCTGGGCATTTATATCTACAAACTTTAGGGACCCCTCATTGCTATGCCATAGCTCCTGGTTCCGGCCGCCTCAATCCCTTCGTCGTAGGGGCGTACGGTACAATGTTCGAACTCCCTGGTTCAGTGCCGCCTCCCCTTCGCCTTCCCCTTCTATTCCATTCTATTCCATCTACCACTAATGCCTACAAGTTAATACTGTCGACCTCTGTAGTGTGCGGTTAGCGTGACTGCCTCGCATTCAAGAAGTCTCAAGTTCGAATTTCGGTTAGGGTGAGTTAATCGGACAAGGTTTTTTTTCTGGGGGTTTCCCTTTTGTTGGGTAGCTTTGAGCTCTATGAACTCCGGGCTCAGCATCGTTTCCCACATTCCAACCGTTCATCGTCCGTTATGACCTAGTCGGTTAAAGGACGTCAAAAAAGTTAATACTGTATAAAATATATACTGTAAAGTACTGAATAAGGGGACTAGCTTTTTAAAATATAATTACATTTTATTGGAGAATTTCACAAATTTAGAGTTTGTTAACAATCTAAGGGCGCTAAAACTTAATTCGCATTTTGTAAAAAGTTTTAATTATTATTTAATTTGTATATTAAAGTATTAAATTGAATTTTGGAATTTTAAAAGTATGCTTAATCAGCTACTTCCATTTTAATTGTATAAACTACATATAGTGAGCCATGACCTTTAACAAAAACTGATAAAGAGTATTTACATAAATTAGTCTAAGGGATATATAACCTGTGTTTTCATCTAAGAAAACAAATAAATTAGTTATTTTAAGAGACAGTTCAATTCGTTTTATTTCTCCAGGATGATTTCTGACCTTAAAATAGTAATGAAAATGGTGCTCAACTTGACTTAGTCAAAATTTTAAATAAGCATTCGATAGTATTCAACAAATTTCAGCTTCTTCAGGTGAAGAGGGCTTTGGAACAGTCTTGTTCGAATTTGAAAATGCTTTTGGTGAAACTATAATTTTGAAACGGAGAAAAAACTGAATAAAATGAAAAATGAAATAAACAAGAAATCTATAGAAATACAACTGGAAATAAAAGGACAGACTTGAAAGCATAGGAGAATATCCTATTGAATATGCTGATTTCAAATGAAGATGCCGTCTTCAATATGGTTTCAGGGCAGGGAATATTAGGTATGGACTTGTCTAATAGTCATGACGCCTCTGTTGCAACATCATCATCTTGATGACAAATGCATTAGCAGTTGTTGTAGACTGCAACTAATTCGTTTCCCCACTGTCAACAAAGGAGCTCAAATCATATTTGCCTCTGGAGGAAGAAGAAACCAAAAATGTTGCACTATAGAAATCCAGACATTACGTTTTATTTTGACAAGTTAAACTTGCCAGGATACAAATGGAAAAGGAGAAACTCTTCCTGTACAAGCGCCAACACAACCAAGACATACTTATTGATAACACGTAGGTCATCTTGTGTTATTTCTCACCTTCAATTGTGAGTTCACCAGGTGATAAGAATCACTTATGTATTTGCTATATTATGCAAAATATCGCAGGACAAGACAATTGAAGAAACCTTGTGAAGTTCGCTCTCATAGTGTATTGGAAATCTGAGCTGACCGAATCATCTCTCAATACCACCACCTCTGGATCAGCAGCTGTGCGATAAGGTGTCAAAAGCTAAGAATGATGCCACAACCACTGTGATCAAGCAAGAGATCCTTGCAAGAGATCACCCATCTGATGATTCTTCACTGTATGAACCCTCGAAAGTTTTAGGATTCTGTTGTCCTGACAATTGCACATCAATACTAGTAAATTCCTCTTTAGCATTGCACGTATCTTAAACATTTATGCAACTGTTTACAACTTCGATTTACGTACTCGTTTCCATGTTCAGATGGCTCCATTATTACAATATGACTGAAGTTAAGGACACCAATAACACAAGGATGTCTTCAGTTCTTAACCTGGTTTCCTTCCTCTCTGCAGGAAATTTTGGCCACAGAGTACCCTTCTCAAACAGTTTGGAGTAATGGTGAACGCCAATATCTTTGTCAGAACAGAGTTGATAGCCAGAATTAATTACAAACTTAAGAAAAATAATCTGATTGTTATTTAAGATCTTTCATTATTTTCTTCCGAGAAGTAAGATACAAGCCACTTCACGTTTTTATCTGTGAATCTTAACAAACTAGGGTAATCTTCTTCTTGACTAGTTCTCGTACATTTGAGCCTTCGTACTCTCATAAAGGTCGCAATCCCAGTCACGTAGGCCAACATTCCGGCTGGCGGATACGCAACACTCCCCGTATCGTTTGGATGATCGCCCACCTCTACAGTGCGTACATGGGCATGAGGCCGACTGCCAGGTTGAGAAGAGTAGGCCCTTCATGGTATTACATGGTATACACTCAATTTAGAAAATAGTTTAATATTGAAAGAAAAACCATCATTTAGTAATCTGTTTTTGTGTATTTTAATTTATGTTTTTGTATGAAGGAATAATTATACAGTTTGTAATAAGTAACCGTAAAAAACTATTTTGTTTTGTGTTATGATATCTATTGAGCATATCTTAAATAAAATGTGCCCATAACATTTTTCCTAAATTTCTTTAGTACTATGAAAACACTACAAAAATACTTAATTTCCTTCGAATATCTTTTCATAGGAATAACTCAGTGCTCTGGGTATTGTGGCTGTGAAACAGAAAAATCTGATGTGATACTGTAGCGTATGTGTGCGCATTGTCGCGTCGGACACATTATTGCTTTGTAGCATGACATTTTTGTGTATAATTATTTTGATTGGGGTTTGAATTCCGTCCGACACGGCATCTCTCTCCCTAACTCCTGGCCAAGGGGTGGAGAGAGGAAAGGGTGTGAGGGCAAGTAGAGGGACTAGTTTTTTTGTTCGAGTAGCGTCATTCTAGTAGTAGTCTAGTAGTAGCGTGGGTCAGACCTGTCTGTGTCTTCAGGTCGAGTGAATGTAGCGTGTGTGTCTCGTGTGAGTGTGGAACATCTCCCTCCAATGTCTGTCCTGTTATCTTTTGTGTATGATGTAGTGGCACCAAGGCAAATTTATAATAAACCGCAGGTAATGTGTTAAATGTGAAATTAAGTGTATTTTGATACGAATATCCCACGCCTGCTTTAAACTTGTGCAGCTAAGTTCGTGGTACTCTCGTTGCCACGGCAGTTACGCTCCCTAATGTTTATGCCGGGATAACTAAATTTAATATTTTTAGCTGCAAAGCCTTTTGGCCTCACCCCGGTGTATAACAATACAGCCACATGACCTTCTCTATCCTCTATCTTTATTAGTAGGTATACAAACTATTCTTACTGAAGCTTATTATTGTATCTACTACATTTTAATCCAAGTAAACCTTTGCAGAAATAGCTACATTACACATTTCGTTATACATACAAAGAGAACAGCGACAGTCAAATGTTTAAGAACTGGATGCTATATGCTGGCCTTAAAATTTAAACTGTTCCCATGTAATCGCGAGAAACAACTGCAAATCTATGGGGCTTAAAAATAATGACAAGTGTTCAACAGTTCGAACCATTAATAACGGATATCTCAGAAACGACTGATGCCACAAAAAATTGATTTCAAATAAATTGTGTACTTTTTATGGGTACGTTTTGATCCATTGCTTAACGTTTACCAGTTGTACAAGATTATACAAACTGCTTCCGAATGAAGAGGACTTCATAGGCTATTCCTCGAAAATTCAAGATATGCATTTTGTTTGTCATTAAATATCTTTCATGTATGGTATTTTAATAAAAAACGTTATTTTTTGGAAAATCAAAATTCTCCAGAAATGTTCCATGTAAACGGTAGTTTGGGCTGGCGGATTTTTCTGAAAATCCTGTGTTGCATCTTTTTAAGATGTTGAACTTAATTAACTAGTTATGTATTTATCCTACTTTTGGATTTGGAGTTATGCTGCACACAGACACACACACGCGCGCGCGCGCTCGGACATGTTTACAAAAATTCCTTATTTGAAATGAAAACATGTTTTTCTGGTGAAATCTCGGTACAGAATTTTTAGGTGGAATGCAATACCTTCTGTGCTTACTATATACGTGGTAGAGAAAGTAATAGTTTTTTTATACGATTGCCCTTAAAATATGTCCTCTATGCTTAAACCATATCGTTCTATACGCTATGCTTAAACCATGTCGATGCAGTCGGATGTAGACGCTACTGCTCCGCGATTCCTTCCTCGTTCCCTTTTACTCGTACGTTGGTTGTTTTACGACAGCCTCGAGAAAGCGGCCATGAAATGAGTTGATGATATCTAGCCTAGAGGCTACCCTCTCTGTATGCCGAGCGAACACTATTCCAGAGCGTTGCTCAACCTATGATGTTTTTGGGCACTGTTCATAATATCACATTTTTTCATGAGAGTAAGCTCAAAACCTTAAAGATTAAATGTCTGTTTGTATTTTATATCTGTATTACATTTAAGTAGTCAGTATCCTCGTAACATTTTTTTGGCATTTTTCATAATTGCACGTTTTGAGTGTTCACTCAGGGTTTGAAATTTTCAGGAATTAAAATGTAAACTTCAGGATGACCAAAAAATCAAAATAAATGTTGATAAAGAATTTTGAAAGGTCAACAAAGAATATTAAAGATGCCTTTTTGGTACTTAAGATAGTTGTTTGTTACGGATTTAGTTTTAAAAATATATTTGTATTGTTTAAATGTGAAACAATATACTATTTCATTTTTTTATAAAACCGTAAAAATAAAGCCTACAATCAGTTTTGAAGAAATGACCTATGACACTTTTTCTTACAATTTAAAAGTTTCAAAACTTCCATAATGGGTGACTATTTCAAAAAGATTTTATAAAATTATTTTTTGGAATATCGAAAGTGAAATAAGCTTAAGCATCTCTTATATGTCCAGTATTTTTATTGTTTCACAATTTTCAACCTTATTTTACATATAGATGTAAATTATGGTTATAGTTTACAAAAATAAAAACTAAATGCTAAACAACAATAACTATAACATTATAATTTGGCATGAATATGTAAGATAAAACATAAGAAACTGTTATAACAACATTGCTGTTTAAATAAACGATACAGGGTTGTACAAAACTAATTATATTCAAAAATCTGACAGTCAAATAATAAATATTTCACTGTCTATTCACTGCCACAAAAAGTACTTCCAACATTGATGTGGAACCTTTTGAAGCAATGTTGAATTTTTCCATGGCCTTTCATGAACTGTGTGCATACAAAATTTGGATGGAAGTTTTATCATTTAAAGCGAGTATTTAAGTCCGGAAAAATAGTGCTATTTATCCAGTATCTGTTCCCAGTGTCTATTAATAGCTTCCGATATGCCATCTTCACACGTGATGCTGCACATTTTCAGTAACTAAATTCTTTGTGACTGTTCATAGCTGCCGTTGCTAATTCATCTGCTCTTTCATGGCCCTTGACCCATGACCAGAGTTATATGATTCGTTAGGCTTTTTCTGATAGCTATGGGATGTAGATTGAATTTATCCGTAATAGCGTTAATAGTAGACTGAGAATCAGTATATATACCCATATACGAGGGCTGTCCTAGAAGTACTCGACCTAACAAAGAAAACACAAAATTTTTGGGAAAAAGCATCTTTATTTCTCTACATAGTCTCCTTTCAGCTCGATACACTTTTCCCAGCGATATTCAGTAGCTTCATACCCATACCCTGCTTATACAGAGAACCATCGAGTTCAGCAAAATAGCCATCAACTACAGACTCAGCTCTTCATTGTTGGCAAAACTTTTACCACCAATCTATGAGGGCTGATCAATAAAGACTGAGACTAATTTTTTTCACAGATATTTATTACTTCATTTCAATTTTGACATGGTCTTTTTCAAAGTAGTCCTCTCCTACTTGGATGCACTTTTTATGGCGTCTCTGCCAGTCCTCGAACACATGGTACAGGCCATTCTTTGTCAGGTCTTTGAGAATTGCCTCACTTTTCTTTAGCACTGCTTTAGTTCCTCCAAATCGAATGCCCCGGAGCTTTGCCTTTAGTGATGGGAATAAAAAGAAATCACAGGGGACAAGATTGGGGCTATAAGGCAGATGCGACACACAGGTAATGTTGAATTTAGCCAAAAATTCCTGGACTTGATTTGCAACGTGAGGCCGCACGTTGTTGTGATAAGTTCTGGATGTTTCCTTGCAATGTGCTTCCTCGGTGTAGCCAATACTGACGTGTAGTACGCTGCTGTAACAGTGGTGTGAGTGGGAACAACAATCACAGCAGCTGTGTTGATGTTGACTTCAGTCATAGCAGAAGCCGAAGCACCAGACCCACCTTGCTTAGCACAGAGGACTCGCTCTACTTTGAAGTCTTTGAACCACCTAAACACTGTTGCACGACGTAGTGCATCTTCACCGTATGCTTGCTTCAGCTTTTCCAAAGTTTCAGAGGCTGTATGATTTAAACGAAAATAAAATGTTATTGCTCCTCTTTTGTCACCTTCATTTTGTGGTATGCGAAATTCAACTTGGGTCAACAATATACAGCATTACTACCAACCTACCGATACGAGAGTGCTGCTGCCTATGGACATTATACATGAAACCCCTCTCTTTTCAAATATTCATGGTAGAAACAAGAAACTCTCAAGAAAGCTACAGGAAAAAATCAATTTGTCTTTATTGATCAGCCCTCGTATTTCTTCAACTTTGGAAATAGAAAATAATCTGAGGGGGCTAAATCTGGCGAACAGGGTGCATGAGATAGAACTATAATATAAAATTGTAACTATTTCATTAAAATAGTGGAATTTATTTCATTGAAAAGTTTCCGTAATGAAAGAAATTGACATTATCCTAAAAAGTCTGAAAGTTAAGTGTACATAGTTATGCTTAATTTTGTGTTATATTTCTTGCAGCGGCGTGAAAGAAACTCCATTCCCGGCCCCGATCAATTACAGAGTAGTTTCTCGCCTGCCTCTTCTCGCAGTTGACAACCATATCTCTACATTGAAAAAAGTGTAACCGTCATTTTTGTAGTAATTTTCTATTTGGATAAATAACTTATAATGTGTATAATGGGCTACGCTGAAGTAAAAAGTTACATTTTAAAATATGTGTGCAATAAAATGAGCGTGATAAAACAAAAACCATAAAGCTGTGGCGATATGTACCTCTAATTGGTTGAAGTTCCTGACATTCCTCTAACGGATTGGTCACAAATTCATTATATAAATAATTAATAATTGATATTGTCGTTGTTTTGTTGTAGCTGTACCTTGCGACAAACTATAAGTATTTGCCATAGATGTTTTCTGTATGGATACTGCTTCGTTCTTCAGTCTTGCTGATACACATTTAATATTTATAGTACATATTGCAGTCGTTTAACAACAACAAAGTGTAAAATTGGAAAATTTCATTCATATGTTGTTTCTGTACTTCTTGAAACCAAAACCTTTAATCGACCATTCTTTTTACTTTCTCTACCACGTACATAGTAGGAGAGAGGATATTGCATTCCCTACAAAAATTCGATACCGAGATTTCACTGGAAATACCTCTTTTGAGGCCCTGAATAGAAAATTAGCATGTTTTGAAAAAGGTACGTGTGAGAGTGTCTGTGAACAGCATAACTCAAAAACGAAAGTATTTAGCTTCGGTACCCTCCTTTATTTCCCAAAAATTGCTGTAACGATTTAAATTTAAACGCAATATATTAAAGACATTTACGTTACATATAAAATGTATATCTTGAATTTTCCGGGAATAACCTGTGAAGTCCAGTTCATTCGGAACGAATTTTGTAGAATCTTGTATAACTAGTAAACCTTAAGCGATAGTTCAAAAGTGCTACAAAAAATGTAGATGTCTTTAAAACACTCAATCTATTTAAAATAAGTTTTTTATGGCATCAGCCTTTTCTGAGATATCCGTTCGAGTTTTTTTAACAGTTCCATTTATACCCCGCCTTTAACTACATTGGTCTTATCGGCGGCCTTTCCTTCAGAACTTACGCCTATTGGTAATGGTGTTAACTGGTGTAACTCTTGTTGTTGCGTTTCTTGAACTTTGGGTTTTTAATCATTAGATCATTCATTCTTCCAGACTCTGGCAAGGATAAGGAAAAATCTTGGCTGGAGAAAAATTCCCACCCCTTCCCAGCCAGGAAGAGAACCCGGGACCCCTAGCACAACAGACAGGTGCTCTACCGACTGAGCTACGGGGCCAGCCAACGTTCGAGTTGTTCATTACTTTGCCATTCTTTTCAAGTGCTTTCGATATTGTTTTGTTTTTTCCGAAATTGCACGCATGAAATTTTAAGACCAGTTCATAAACACTTGACTATCGCTATTCCCTTTGTATCTATAACGAAATGTTTAATGTAGCTATTTACTGAAAGTTTTATGTCGATTAAAATGAAAAAGATAGAAAAATAAAGTTCTAAGAATAAATTGTATAGCCAGTAATAAGCGCTAGAGAGTAGAAAAAGTCATCTGAATGCAACACCACAGATTATTTTTCTAAACCACGCCACAATGAGGATAAATAGTAAACACAAAACAAAAAGTGTCGTTGCCTAGAACACAGCTGGGACAGAGATTTATCACCAACGATTATCTTGAAGGATGTTCAAATCCTGGTCTAAATGAAGGGGAATTACCCTCGTAGCCATCTTCTCTCCAGAAAGATAATTAATTTACAAAGATGAAAATGAGAATGGAACAGTTGCTCGTTATCTCTAGTTGGCCTTCTTAAGATAGGAAACTCAGCACAAACACATCCACAATTTGAGCTCATAATACGTAGAGTAAAATTAATTAATTTAACTGTCAGATGAAAGCAAAAAATGCCGGAAAGAGCTAAATGTATTCTATTATACTCGTATTGAGAAATGGAAATTCCGTAGGGACAAGTCCATCTATAATATTAAAACCTTTATTGTGCCTTTGGTGTAAATGACAACATTCGGATAATTGATAAATCAGAGTTGCCAGTTTTCCCTTTATCACAAAGTCAGTAAAACAATGTTTACTTGCTCTACGTGTACGTAATATTCTACCCAATATTTTTGTGTGCGTGTGCGTGTGTGTGTTTGGGAGAGGAAGAGAAAGGAAGAGAGACGCACAAAAGAAACAGCATAACTCAAAGGCTAAAATGCCGATAATGTCTTTTACTTTATCCACCACGTACATAGCAAGTACGGGAAGTATTGCATTCCTTCCACACATTTGATACCGAGATTTCACCGTAAAATGCACGTCTTTAGAATCCCTGAATAAAAAAAGGCATTCTTAGATAAACTTCTCTGTGTGTGTGTGTGTGGGGGGGGGGGGGGGGGGTGGAACAGCATAGCTCAGAACGAAAAGTTGGATAAATACCAAACTTGGTATTTAGGTTTAGTACTTTCCAAAGATGGGTCACGAAGATTTTCAAGAAATTCTTACCATACTATAAACTACCCTCTACAAGGACCATTGGTCGACATTTTTTATTTTCTAAAAATATAGCCGTAACAATTTTGATTAAAGTAACATAAAATGTTTACATGATAAATAAAATTTATATTTTTTAATTTTCTGAGAATAACCTGTGAAGTGCTCTTCATTCGGAAGAAATTATGCATAATTTTGTATACCTGGTAAGCCTTAAGTGATAGACAAAAACGTACTACACAAAAAATGCAGATCTCATTAAAACACACAATTTATTTCCAATAAGTTTGTTGTGTTATCAGCCATTAGCGAGATATCCTTTATTAATGGTTCGAATTGTTCAATACTTGCCATGCTTTTAAAAGTCCTGTCAATTTTCAGTTATTTCTCGCGATATCATGGAAAGGTTATGGAATTTTAAAGGCCAGCGTACAACGTCTAATTCTAAAACATTTGACTATCGCTATTGCCTTTGCATGTATAACGAAATGTGCAATATATAGGGTCTTTCAACAAGAGTGTGCAATCTTTAACATGTGATAGCTGCCGTTGTTATTGAGTTACAGCAGTGATTGTTTTCATGTGGTTACAGTTGTTATTGACAAATAGCCATGGAACGTTACAGCATACAGCAACGCGTAGAAATTGTGAAAATTTATTTTAAAGTGGATCATCTGTTCGCCAAACCTTCCGTGTATTGCGTGAAGTTTACGGTGTGCATAATCGTCCCTGCGAGAGAACGATTCAGCGTTTGATCGATAAATTTTAAAGAAGTGGTTCTGTCAGTGATCAAAGAACACCTTACGTAATCGACGTAAGCGCTCCAACGAAAGCATAGGCGCCGTTCCTGAGAGTGTACGCGATAACGGAAACAAATCAATTGCTCGTCGAGCGCAAGAATTGGGGCTTTCGCCGACCACAACTTGGCGAATTCTGCATCTGGACTTGACGTTTCACGCTTACAAAATGGTGTTAACTCAAGAACTAAAACGTAACGACCATAGGTTGCGCCGTGTATTCGCTGACTCCGCTATGGGGCAATTGGAAGCTGACCCGGATTTTTGTCGAAAAATCATCTTTAGCGACAAAGCCCACTTTTGGATGGATGGTTGTGTTAACAAACAAGATTGCCACTATTGCAGCAATCACAATCCAATGCAGATTCAAGAACGACCGCTTCATCCCCAAAGGTTAGTGTGTGGTGTGGGTTTTGGTATGGTGGAATGATTGGTCCATATTTTTTCCAAGATGAAGATGGAGAAGCTCTGTCAATGGAGAAAGCTATCGGGCTCTTATAAGGGATTATTTTTGGCCTCATTGTATGGATCTCGGAAACATTTGTCATACTGCTCTCGAAATAATCGAACTTTTGAAGGAGAAGTTCAGAGGTTTCATCATATCCCGTGGTGGTGATGTTAACTGCCCTCGAGGTCATGTGATTTAACGCCGTTGGATTAATTCTTGTGGGGTTATGTTAAATCTCGAGTTTAGGTCAACAAGCCAGAAACAGTAAATGATCTTATGAATAACATCACGGGTGTTATTCGCGAAGTTTGACCTAATTTACGTTCTTCTGTCATTGAAAATTGGGTCAAGCGTATACGCGCAACCCACGAAGTCGCGGCGGTCACTTAACTGATGTTCTCTTCCACACGTAATGACATTAATTATGTTCCAAAATAAAAAAAGGAATAAACCCCTATCATTTATACAACGTGCTTTATTTAAGTTCAAAGATAGGAAACTCTTGTTGAAAGATCCTATAGCTATTTCCGGAAAGGTTTATTTCAATTAAAATGAAGTGAATAGGAAAACAGTTTCGTAAGAATATTTGTATACCCAGTAATAAAGGATACAGGTACAGAAAGTCATGTGAATTTAACACATTAGAAATTTTATTTATGGAGGCCCTAAAGCATGAATTTCCCGTGAAATCTCGATTGCGAAGTTTTGAGTTTTAGGTGACCTAAGAATGTGATGTGTTAATACCGAAATTTTGGTCGAATACAATACTTTTCCTGCGTTAGTAAAGTCCTAGAGGCTAAAGAGTAGGGGGTCGTGTAATCACTAAGGTAACTCCAGTATTCAGGTATTTTGTATCGTATTTCGCAGCCAATCTATATGGATCAACAAGCAGTGAGCCGTAACTTTTAATTGTTTTGATTCATTAACATTCGTATAAACTTTACAGCAGCAACAGAAGCGGAAAAGATTAACAAGACTGTTGACATTAAACGTCCTAGTTCCGTGAACTTCTCAAATATTAGTTCTCAGCAAAGTTCAAACAATTATCAGACTTTCTGCTAACCTTAATGAGATACCAGAAGTAGAATCTCTCTGTATTGAGAAGAAAAACAAAGATCACTTCTCTGTATAAACGGAAGCAAAACTTGGGAGAGCAGTAACCACCTTATCTTGTTTCTTTGCAGGTAGAGGAGAATAGAAACTCTACTTTTAAACGGACTACCCGCAGCTCTGGACCAACCAAGGTAAGAATATCAATACGTTAATCACCTTTTATGTCATAACTTCTGTGACAGCTTTAAGGAATAATTTCAGGGTTAAGTGAAAACATTTTAAAAGCTTTATATACCATTTAATAGAGCGGGTTATGATGAGCATTTGACACTATCATTTCACTCAAAATGTTCACCTTTAGCCTCCACACAAGACTTTAAATGTCTTGGTCAGTCTATAGCGCCACGTATGACGTTTATACCCACTTCCGCCATTGCTCGCCTCAGGGATTTTTTTAGACTTTCAAGATTGCTGTGAATTGAAGAGCTAGTCTTAGTTCTCCAGAATGTCTCACAGCTTATAATCCAGAGGATTCAGACCTGGGCTGCACGATGGCCAATCCATATGGCTGATGAAATCCGGAACGTTGTGATTGAGGCACTGCCAAGTCTTCCGAGCTTTATGGGCCGGAGTGCTGTCCTATTGGAAGATCCGGTGATCACCGACGAACATTGGTTAGGAGCTTTCAGTACTTCCTCTACATCAGTTATTCCACATCAAGTCGCGCAAATCTTCACAAAATCTGACCGTCATGTCTCCGATTCACTTCAAACTTTGTCCATTGGTTACAAAAACAAAGTGAGTTATGTTTTAAATTTCTATTTTTCTTTAAATCGTAATCCCTTTCAAAATATTTCGCAATCCAACTTGTGAAACACGTTTATATTAGAATATCTCACAGGCGATAAGTGATAAAATTATGTTATAAAATGCAATTCAGAGCTTAAGATGTAAACTTTACTTAATATTTATTATAATTGATATAACCCCCAAGTTTAAATTTCTATAAAGATTATAAATAAACTCCTTGTAGTTTTTTGTATACTTACATAAAACAAAGATGGCATCCTGTATAGTTAATTTTAAATAAAATAACTTAGAAAGCGGTGCTTAGCGAGATTTCAGCGCGGCGTGGCTGGAGAGTGGCAGCAGCAGCAGTCTGTCATTGGAAGCCTTGTCAACTTTTCACAGCACTTTAGTTGCACTAGTTTGTTTGCATGTAACTTAAATTTGGCATGCAGTTGAGTAACATTCGAACTTCCAATCTTATCCTATGGGAGGCAACTTCACTACAATTTAAATGTGCACTTTTCCCTTTCAGGCTCAAGTGAATACCATCTGATTATTATTGCATTATTGGTTGTTGGAATAAACGAATTTAGCTCTAAGGTGCCAGGGATCGCTTTCGTACTGTTGTATCTAGCCTTAAAATGGTCACTATGTCCAAAATCACTTCTAGATTATTCACGGCATTGGCACTTTGTAGGACACAACCACATACACATTGGCATTGATCCCCACCCCCTTTTCGCAGAAATTAACATCAGTAGCCCCTTTGTACCAGACTCCCAACCAAACCATCACTGATACTGGATGATGGCCGCGAAGAACCCGAGGAGCAACCTGACGAGAATCCTCACGACTCCGAGCATACGCTTCGTTCTGTCTGTTGAATTTCTGCTCTCTTGTAAAAATTGTTTCGTCTGTATAAAGTATTCTCCGATGTTGATTTGTGGCTTGCCGTCTAAGGAGGTTACGTGATCGCTCCAATGTAATTTTCTTAAAACGGGTGTTGAACATGTGTCCTGTATATCGGCGGTAAGCCCGAAGTCCTAGGTCTTTATTAATAGTCTAGGTACACTCATTCTTGACATTTGAAGCTGTTGCACCATTATTACTTTCTCTACTACGTATAGTAAGTAGGGGAAGTATTGTATTCCACCCCAAAAATTCGATACTGTCTGTGTCTGTGAACAGCATAACTCAGAAACGAACAGTCGGATAAACACCAAACTTGGTATTTAGGTTCAGTATTTTTCAGAGATGCGGCACGAAGGTTTTCAAGACAATCCCCCCACCCCAGACTACCCTTTACATGGAATATTTTTCGAAAATTTTAATTTTCTCAAAAATGGCTCTAACGATTTTGATTAAAATATCATACGTTTAAGATATTTCCATGACAAATAAAATGTACATCTTGAATTTTCTGGGAATGTCTCCAAAAGTATTCTTCATTGTGAACGATATTTGCATAACTGGTAAACCATAAGAGATAGACAAAATTTTAGTACACAAACAATGTAGTACGCGATAAAATACACAATTTATGTCGTATGCATTTTTTGTTGTTGAGTGAGCCATTTTCGAGATATTGCTTGTTATTCCCTTAAATTTTTCAATAATTATTTTCTCAAATGGGAATTCGTTATTAATTTTTTTGTCTTGGATATGCGAAGAGTATTAATCTGTGGCAAAGAGAATTGTGCTGCATCTAGCAACCAGCTATTAAGAGATATGTCTATGCTTAAAGGCTACTGTATTTCTAAATTGCCCTTGCGAACACAAAACAAGGGGAACATAGTACGCCTTAAGCGATGGTCAAATATTTTTAGAACTGGTCGCTATGTGTAAAATGTAATTCTTTTTGCATGTCAAAATGTTTATCTCGAGTAATATGAAATAGATGGAGAATAAGAGCTTGTAAAAACAGCTTGTACAAGAGTAGAGAAAGTCATGTGAGTGTAACACATCAGGTTTTTTTATGTCCTGGACATACAAAGGGAATGGAATGCGCCACATAGCAACCAGCTCTTAAAAGATTTGACTATCGCTTAAAACCTATATTCCCGTTGCACCTACAAGAATATTAGCAATAAGATTAACATCTGGATTAACATGGAGCATATGGAGAATAAGCGTTTGTAAAAATAGTTTCAACAAGAGTAGAGAAAGTCATGTGCGTGTAACACATCAGATTTTCTTTTTGTTTCCTAACAGAATTTCTTCCGACGCGTTCCCAAACTTTCTTTAACATATCAGGAACTCGAACCGAGTTAACACGGCCAGATATTGCTTTATCATCAACACCAGGAAGATGGTCGAATGTTTTAATGGTCTGATGAACAAATATGAGTGATATTTCTAGCGGTTTTAACAAATTGAAAATCCTCCATACATTTATGTAACGCTATTACAGCTATATGATTTGGTTTCGCAGACCATTCCAATGTTGATTGGTAATCCTACTGAGGAAGAGTTTTATGCAAGATAAAACTTCCGGAAGCCGCTGCGTAGTTTTGTCAATCGAGAGATAGTTTAGTGTCAGTATTTATGATACGACTACGTACGCAGACTGCAGAACTCAGAGTCACCATAATCTGACAGATTTTCTCTAGAAAGCTAATGCAACTCGCGCATTATTAACTTTAAATCATAATAATAATCTTTATTGTGCTAAGCCATGTACAAGTAAAATACAAGTAATATGACCGGCATTCAGCCCAATCATATTTATACACTGCCGTTTGTGAAAAGAAAGAATTTCCCGAATACCTCCAAACTTGGTGGAAGTGTAGAAGAGTGTGTAAGCAATAAGCGATTAGGTTTGCAGAGAGATGCGGTACACGTAGGCCGAGCAGAGCCCTCTCGTGTCGATCCGACAAGGCCAGTGTTGAGCCCAGTGTAGTCAGTGCAGAACTGACAAACAAGGTCGAAGCAATAAAGGGAGTGCCAGTATGCCTCGTCAACGTCAAATGGATCCATATCGGCATATGAGTGTGTTCAAACGAGGTAGAACGATCGGTCTCCGGGAAGCGGGTTTGTCATACATTTCGGCTCGTACAGGGCATGCTGCTATGACAGTGATGCGTGTGTGGAAGCAGGGGATATATGAAGGTCGTACGCAGCGAAGAGCGGGTACTGGACCATGGAACATGGCTACAGCACGGGATGGGCGTCATCTTGTCCGCATGGCCATAACGGACCATACAGCTTCATCCAGAGTGTTGGGTCGACGCTGGAGCACTGCAACAGGTGTGAACTTGTCTGCATAAACGGTTCGTCGCCGTCTTCTGCAGGTTGGACTGGTTGCATGCATGCCGTTACGTCGGCTTCCAGTGTCCAGAAACCATAAGCTCCTCCGACTGCAATGGGGCACGTGAACACCGTCACTGGAGTGCTGAGTGGCAAAATGTAGTCTTTTCGGACGAGTCCCGCTTCAATGTGTCCTACAGTGATGGTCGCATACGTGTCCGGCGGTACCCTGGTGAGCGCAACCTGGAGGGCTGCATTGTTGAGCGGCATAGCGGGCAAACACCAGGTGTGATGGTTTGGGGCGCCATTGGTTACAACAACCGATCTCGCCTCCTACGAATTGAGGGCACTTTGAACAGCAACCGGTACCTAACGGTGGTTGTAGAGCCTGAGGTCGCCCATCGAACATGTGTGGAATACGGCTGGTCGGCAGCTGGTGCGTCACGGTCCTCCAATAACCAGTGTCACAGATTTGTGTGCTGAAATACAAACTGCGAAGAGGGAAATGCCTCAGGAACCTATTCAGAACCCTTTTGATTCAATGCCACGGCGTATAGCAGCTCTAATTGCAGCGCATGGAGGCCACACCAAATACTGAATATTAGGGCTCAAAGGTCATGTACACTTTGAAAAGTTTAACACTGTTACGTGACATGTACCTAAACTGTGGTATTAAATTCATTGAATTCATGTGTTTCCTTCTTGGTGTTGCGATTTTCAAAAACGGCAGTGTATTATAATACTTCCTTTTATCTACTTACTTTACTTCCCATTTCCTTAATCCTATTTAACCATATTTGCTGATCTGTTCACTGACCAAATCCATTTGTTTTTAAGTTTATTCAAGTATTGCCCTATACTCTTACTATGTTTTTTAATCATTTCAATTATAGCAATATTTCTATATATCTTAAGCCAACTTATTACTTTCTCTACTATGTATAGTAAGCAGGGGAAGTATTGTATTCCACCCAAAAATTCGATACCGAGATTTCACCGGAAATACATGTTTTGAGACCCCCTGAATCCAAAAAAAAGCATTTTTGGAAACATGTCCGTGTGTGCGTCTGTGTATCTGTGAACAGCATAACTCGGAAACGAAAAGTCGGATAAATACCAAACTTGGTATTTAGGTTCAGTATCTTCCAAGGATGCGACACGAAGGTTTTCAAGAAAATCCCCTCACCCCAGATTACCCTTTACATGGAAGAGTTTTCGAAAGTTTTAAATTTCTCAAAAATGGCACTAACGATTTTGATTAAAATATCATATGTTTAGGATATTTTGATGACAAATAAAATGTATATCTTGAATTTCCTGGGAATGTTTCCAAAAGTATTCTTCATTGTGAACGACTTTTGCATAACTGGTAAACCATAAGAGATAGACAACATTTTACTACACAAAAAATGGAGATCGCATTAAAATACACAATTTATGTCATATACATTTTTTTTGTTGAGTGTAACATTTTCGAGATATTGCTTGTTATTCCCTTAAATTTTTCAATACTTATTTTCTCAAATGGGAATTCGTTATTCATTTGTTTGTCTTGGATATGAAAAGAGTATTAATCTGTGGCAAAGGGAATGATGCTGCACCTAGCAACCAGCTATTAAGAGATATGTATGTGCTTAAAGGCTAATGTATTTCCAAATTGCTCTTGTAAATATATATTCCCCTTACATCTACATGAAAATTAGCAATAAGATAGACTCTGCAAATGTTTATCTCGATTAACATGAAGTAGATGGGGAATAAGCGTTTGTATAAATAGTTTGTACAAGAGTAGAGAAAGTCATGTGAGTGTAACACATCCGATTTTTTTTAATAAACTCTTTTCTCCAAATTCGTGTACCTTTGCAGTTAAATATTATATGTTCGACATCTTCATTTACACCACATATGGGACATTGATTTTGAGGTATACCCGTTCTTAAACCTCTTAGCCTCCATACTCCTGTTCTTACCCATGCAATGCTTTCTCGCTCGTCCTTATTTGCATTATGTACATATTTTTCTGTTCCCCGTGTGTTTTAATTGGTATATAAATGCTAAGGATCTCTTTACGGCTATCATGCTAAATATGTTTTGTATTTCTATATCATCTAATCTCTTTCTTACCACTTTCCAAAAATTATTCACATTATTTTCTCTACTTCTCCATATCTCTCCTAACTTTTGCTCTCCAAAAATTTAAATAGATCCATAAGGTTAGTTCTTCGTTTTTTAACAGATTACCCTCCTGTTTGTAGGCCAATAGAAGGCCAATACCCGGTAATATTGATGAAAGTGATGATAGGACAATTTACGGATTAAATTATCCAATTGGGCGACCGAGAAAAACTACGAAAAAAACCTTCGGTCTCATTGGTCTGTCCTGAGGGCTTCAAACCGCTACCTCCCGAATGCTGGGTATAAAGTTAGGTCTTCCCCATTTTAATTCACTGATGTTTGTCAGCTGAAATTATACGCGTGTTTCTATTAGTGACAGAGAAGATATAGGATAAAAGAGCTAGTTGCTGCTAGAAGTTTATATGGGTGTTTTAACGCAGTTGGCATACCTGATTTGGAAGTTGTTAGTAACGAGTTATTTGGTTAATGTACTAAATGCAGATTGTTTAATTTTACAAGCCTGACTTCCGCACAAATGTTACATTTTTACTTTCTCTACCACGTTCCTAGTACGTAGAGAAGGTATTGCATTCCACCCAAAAATTCGATACCGAGATTCAACGGAAATACATGTATTGATGCCTCCTGAGTCCAAAAAACAAACATTCTGATAAATATAAACTTAGATTTAGGTTCAGTAGCTTCCAAAGATGCAATACAAGATTTTTCATAAAAATTCTCCCACTCCTAACTACCCTTCACATAAAAGCTTTTTCGAAATTTTTTATTTTCTAAAAATGACTATAACAATTTTCCATAAAATGGCATATATTAAAGATATTTACATTACAAATAAAATGCATATCTTGAAAATAGCCTGTGAAGTCCACTTCATTCGGAAGAAATTTTGTATAATCTTGTATAACTGGTAAACGTTAAGCAATAGACAAAAAGGTACTACACAGAAATATAGGTCCCTTTAAAACACATATCTTATTTCAAACAACCTTTTTGTAGCACCAGCCATTTCCGAGATATCCGTTATTAATGGTTCGAATTATTCAATACTTTGTCATTCTTTTCAAATCCTTTCGATATTCGGTTGTTTCTCGAATTGCACGCAAACAGCACGGAATTTTCAGGCAGGTATACATACCGTCCAGTTCTTAAACATTTGACTATTCCATTTATATCTATAACGGAATGTGTAATGTTGCAATTTCCAGAAAGTTTTATCTCGATTGGAATGAAGAAGATAGGAAAATAAACTTTTGTAGAATAATTTTACACCCATATATCCACTAATAAACGCTAGAGGGTAGAGAAAGTCATGTGAATGTATCACATCAGATTTTTCTTTTAAAGTTGAATAGATACCCAAGAAATAAACATTAATGGAGCTATTTTTTAATTTATAAGGGTAATTTAATCTTTCAATCATTAATTATGATCTAAAAAAAATATTTGCCTAATTCTTTACGTTAACATTTTATTTTATATATAAGATGATTTAAATAAATAATTTAATGGCATCACTAAACGGTTGAAGAACTCCAATAAACCCGGTATTTAAGTTCAGTATCCAGCATGCGACACGAAGATTTTTAAAATCATCAATCCACCCCAAGTCTGTTTTATTAATACTACTAATGGTGCCACGGCTCTCTTAGTAGGAGGAGTTGAGTCCCTGAGAAAGGTCGAGCAAAACCTGAGACCCGGATTTTATTAATAAGAAAGCGAACCGCGGCACAGGAATTGTTGCTCTTAGGTCGTGTCTTGCTTTTATTATACCACCCAAAGAATTGAAATGACAGGAAAATTCGCGCCATTATATAATCCACCCCAACATTCCCCTACCAAACAGCGAAAACCCCCAGGTCAAAGTGGCCGACCCAACGGGATCGGAACCCGGAACCTTTCGAATGTGCCGGTCCTCGTGACCATAGTCAGTACTTTGGTGAAGGACCGAGTGTTCCGCCCTAGGCGTAGGTTTTTGTGTCCGTGTAAATATCTGTATGAGTGGGCAAGTTTAAAGGAAGAACATTTAGAATGATAGGAAAATAAACCGCTTAATAATAATAAAGTCTCAGGATACGTTAGAGCCATCTCACTCGGCTGCGGCTACTTCTGGACCCGTTATGGCCCACTCACAATGAAATGTAAGTGCAGACGTACCATACTCGTAAGTGCAACACTTTGCACCTATGCTATTTTATGGAAGCATTCACATAGTTACGCAACGCAAGAGTTTGCGAACTCCAAACTTTATGCTTGCGTTGCGTGCATAGAGGAAGAATTCTGCATTTCTTTCGCTTTGCATTACCTGTTATTCAACAGAGACGATCGCGATGTGAGACTTTACGCCGTCTAATGTACATGCATGCTCTCTTCCATTTGGCTGTGCCACACAAATTGTTGTGGGTCACCATCTCTCATTTCTCTCAAGAGGTTATGGTAGTCTCCTTACTGAATCTTCCTTCGATTTAATGGATGAACCCAGCATCTGCACCTAGATTTCTTGGCTCAGGCGCAAAGAGATAATGCACATTGCAATAATATAACTTGTGCAGCTGTATCATCACGTATATAACTTGCTACAGTTCCCATACTTGCACAACTATTTTCAACATTTTGGTCAAACATTCGTGATGTCGCCAATGTTACGGGCGGAGTTGGACGTATGTATTTTTTATGACCTATTTATTTATAAAATATTGAGTCAGCTTTCTTATTTTGTATTGTTGGTTATATTATTCAATTTGAAACTTAGGATGCCCTCGGAAGATTCCAGCAATTGGTTTAAAGATCTAGAAGTCTTGGCCAAATTATTGCGTTATGCCTAAGGCTGCATTGTGAATGGGTTTCCCACACGCCTGCGCTTATGCTGCGTTATGTTAGCGCTTACATTTCATTGTGAATGGGCCCTTACTCTGGAGGTGCCAAAAGACACATGCCTTCAACTCCACAGCACACACCTTATCACGACTATCTCCCTCAACAACTGTGACCTCTGTTCGACTTGCAGACTGTCACCAACATATCGTCATAGAACCTCAAGAAGTCACTCAGGAACGTTCGACAACGGCTGCCTTTATCACAATTCCAGTACAACTGCATCAGGACCCTGTTCATTCGCACATCCTACTACTGAACTCTGCAAGGAGCTTCGTCTGCAGAGAGACAAACGACTTACGACGTCTTCTAACTGATACATGCGGAATCTCTTTATACAACCACCTTTACCTTTCCTCTTTTATCATTACCTCCCTCGAACCTTAGGATGTAATCAGGGCAGTTTGTTAAGGCTGAAGGCTAGGTCCTTCCTCACCTTTACCCGCTCCCACCTATTGGGCGGCAGCTGTCTCTTGTCCGATTGACGCTGGTGGTACCTTTACCTTTGAGTTCCTTTCTGGCGGAGGGGTTTTAGTGGGTATGGCCACTCAGGGGAAAAAATCTGATGTGATACATTCACATGACTTTTCCTATCCTCTATCCTTATTAATGGGTATACGAACTATTCTTACTAAATCTTATTTGTCCATCTACTACATATTAATCGAAATAAACCTTTGCAGAAATAGCTACATTACACATTTCGTTAGTATAGAAAGAGAATAGCAATACTCCCATGTTTAAGAACTGGACGCCATACACTGCCTTAAAATTTCATACTGTTTCCATGCAATCGCGAGAAACAAATGTAAATCGTTGGGACTTGAAAACAATGAAAAGTATTGAACAATTTGAAACTTTAATAACGGCTTATGCTATAAAAAGGCTTATTTTAAATACATTGTGTGTTTTAAAGCGATCTACATTTTTTGGGTGGTACGTTTTCGTCTATCGCCTAACGTTTACCAGTTGTACAGGATTATACAAAAATCCTTCCAAATGAAGGGGACTTCCTAGGCTATTCCCAGAAAATTCAAGATATATATATATATATATATATCTTATTTGTTATGTAAATAACTTTCATATATGGTATTTTAAGCGCAATCGTTAGAGCCATTTTTAGTAAATAAACATTTTAGAAAAATGTTTCATATAAAGGGTAGTTGGGGGTAGGGGGATTTTTTTGAAAATATTCGTGTCGCATATATGGAAGATACTGAACTCAAATACCATGTTTGGTATTTATTGCACTTTTCGTTTTTGAGTTATGCTGTCAGACACGCGCGCGCGTGCGGAACGTTTTCTACATGTGCTTTATGTGGATTCAGGGATCTCAAAACATGTATTTCAGGTGAAATCTCGGTATCAAATTTTTGGATGGAATGCAATACCTTCTCTACCTAGTATTTACGTGGCAGAGAAAGTAATAAACTGGAGAGAAGCAGACGTCCCTCCTGCTGCAGGAGGTGCACCCAAAGAGGCTCTTTGTTAACCACTCCAAACATTATTGTGTTGTATTATTGAGGGAGTTATTGAATTTCTGTGCCAGTAGTTTTTGTTTGGCCAGTCTGTATTTCATTTACTTTTTTGTTTTGTTTAGTATTTTAACGAAAATTTTACATATAACACCAAAAGCAATGTTAACAGCTGGTTATCCTGGAACAACAATTATATTTTTTGTTAAACTACACTGAACCGCTCATAAGCGCCTCTGCAGGCTACTTCGTCATACTGTGCCACAGCTTACAAAAGCTTTCATAATAATTTAAACGCACCCAATCAATTGAACGTGTTAAAAAATTGAATTACTGCCTTTTAGCTACCACAGTGAATGAAATGGAAACGCTAAAGCTGTTATTATAATTTGGGGAAAAAACCATTTGGTTTACTGTGGGCTAACAAAACTAATTGCGTACATGAACCGCGAACATGTGCTAATGTATTTATTAATTTCGCTATTATTTATCATGTTTTGTTTGATAAAACTGCTGTGTCGCCTCAGGCATTTGGAATGGAAAGCTGCAGTGCAATGTTTTTGTTGAAGAGCTAAAAATTTGTAAGGGCTAATACATCACAATAATCAGGGAAATGAATAATGAAAAAAATGATCAACATTTTAAGGGCTTGAAATGATTCAGGCGATGGAATAACAAACAAATATTAGGAAACAAAATACACTCCCGATCATAAGTATTAGTACACCCCTTCAAAAAATTCTAGCAGCCAAATTAACGGAGAGAATGTTTGAACTATTTTTAACAGTCAAATTTCATAATCGGACAAATTATTGAAAAACGTCCTGAATTTACCCTATAAACTCACATAGTATTTTTTGACTATGGGAAAACCTTTGATAAGGTAAAACGGCTCCTTTTATGGAACATTTTAGAGACAAAAGGATTTCCTTATTGATGCTATCAAGAGTTTGTATGTAAATATCAAAATAAGAGTTAATTCTGGTTTTAAAATCTCAGCTGAAATCTTAACAAATCAAGATGTTCGACAAGGATGTAGCATATCGCCCAGTTTATTTAATTTATATATTGACGATCTAGTTTTGAAGTGGAAAGATAAAATACAGTTCGGGATCAAAATAGAATTAAAGACGCCTTTAAGTACTGTACTATATGCTGATGATCAAATAGTTATACAAGAAACAGAAGATTACCTACAAAGAGCATATATAGATTAAGCCTAAATGCAATGCATTATAACTTAACTATATCTACAAATAAAACAAAGACATTGGCTTTTAAAGGGAAGAATCCCGTTAGATCAAAGATGCTAATAGATGGTAAAATATTAGAACAGGTATCCCACTTCAATTATCTAGGATGCGACATTAGTTTTAAATTTGACAAAGACATCAAAATGAAAGTTAATAGATTTCAAACCATTTGTGGAACGATTAGAAGAACTCTAGGAAGAAAAACTAGAAAAGAAGCACAAATTAAGTTCTATAAGATTATTGCTTTACCTGCTGTATTATATAGTTCCGAGTTGTGGACAATAACAAAACGAGAGAGATCACGTATTCAGTCTGCTGAAATGAAATTTTTGAGGTGTGTAAAGGAATGCACTAGAGCTGACAAAATAAGAAATGAATCAATAAGATCAGATTTGAATATTGTATCAGTGAACGATAAGATTGATGAAAATAAAAGAAATTGGAAGGAACGTGTTGATAGAATACTAAAAACGATAATGAATTACCAACTGACAGAGAGAAATTTGGGAAGACCACTCAAGAGATGGCTAGAAACCGGAACCGGAACCTAATCCTTGAAAGGAGTAGAAGAAGAAGAAAGTTCATATGGTATTACGGATTACGTGTTTTGGAGATTTTCTAAATCGTTGATTTTATCTGTTTTATACCTTCTTAAAGAATGTGCCAAAATTGAACAATTGCGTGGTCTTTACAAAGTTAGCCTTCATGCATTAAATAGAGTATTTATATATCCACACACTTTCATCGACATGCGACTTCAAATGGTGGAGAAATAAATTGGCGAAGTCCTAAAATTTGAGCAGAAAATTAAGGCAAAAAAGTTGAAAATTCCCATCTTCGATATTTTATTCCTCCGCCAAATGAAAACTTATTTTCACCACAAAATCAGATTACTCAAAAAAGTGTTGCTATACCCTCTATCTTTATTAGTCAGAATGGTCGAATAGTTTTTTAGATGATCATTGTTGATCCGGCCTTCATATCCATACGAGACTGCTGAGATGAAATCTGCAGCTGAAACGATATTCCTACACTCAGATAAAGGCTACACAAGAAAAGAACAGCTAAGGAATGAGAGAATTAGAAAAGAATTAGGTGTACGGTCCATCTTAGACTTAATTGCTAAACACAGACAGAAATGGACAAGACACAAAGAATGACAGAAGCATAAACCTCTATCTCGTACAAGCTTTCAAATACAAACCTATAGAACGAGGATCATCGGACGACCTATGAAACTGTAGCGGGAAATCGTTGCTCCTCTGGATTGAAGTTCTCTGCTCAGCGGGTGGTGATTTCTCCATTCCTAACAATCTATCTAATCTCTAGGTTTTCGTAGGTGAGGCAAAATTAAAGTACACTGTATTTCCCTTAAAATGTGATTTATTATCAAATGAAATAATTATGGGCGGCTAGCTTTTCCCATCTATGACGCTTGTAACAATTCCAGTCATCTTTATGGATAATAGTAATTTAGGAGCCTAATTAACTGCACACGCTTCCCCAACCCATATGCATACATGTGTATCCGTCGTCTTCCACCTCGTGGAATATCAAGTAAGAGAGAGCGCAAGAGAGTGAAAGTTTGGGGCTTGCTCCCCCTTTTATACAGAAACCTAGTGACGCTCCACTTTATCATGTTTAAAAATATTCTGCTCCAGTGGCGCGTCCGGAAAAACCCAATATCTCTGTTTGATTCTTTTCTGTATCTTTTCTTTCTATTTCTGGTTATTCATCCGAGTTCTCTGCCCATTAGCTTGGTGAAAGGTGGTGGACTTCTACCTGGAATTAACTAGGAATTAACTAGCTCGCCCACCCTTTAATTATCCAAGTTACAAGCTGCTTTGTACATTTCTTGGCTGCTAAATATTCTAAAATATTTAACATGACTTTCTTACTGAATTATACTATTATGTACCATTCTTGTTTGATATTGATTTATACACGTGTGTGTGTGCGTGCGTGCGTGTGGAGTTTTTAATTCCTCTACTGCGTATAGTAAGTACGGGAAGTATTGCATTCCACCCAAAAATTTTATACCAAGATTTCACCAGAAATATGTTTTGAGGCCCCTGAATCCAAAAAAAGTCTTTTTGGAAGCATGTCCGTGCGTGTGTCTGTCTGTGAACAGCATAACTCAGAAACGAACAGTCGGATAAACACCAAACTTGCTATTTAGGTTCAGTATCTTCCAGAGATGCGACACGAAGGTTTTCAAGAAAATCCCCCCCACTCCAGATTACCCTTTACATGCAACATTTTTCGAAAATTTTAATTTTCTCAGAAATGGCTCTTAACGATTTTGATTAAAATATCATATATTTAAAATACTTTCATGAATAAATAAAATGTATATCTCTAATTTTCTGGGAATGTCTCCAAAATTATTCTTCATTGTGAACGACTTTTGCATAACTGGCAAACCATAAGAGAGAGACACAGTTTTACTACACAAAAAATGTAGATCGCGTTAAAATACACAATTTATGCCATATACATTTTTTTATTGAGTGAACCATTTTCGAGATATTGCTTGTTATTCCCTTAAATTTCCAATACTTATACTTTTTCTCAAATAGGAATTCGTTATTCATTTTTACTTTCTCTACTCAAAACATATATTTCCGGTGAAATCCCGGTAACGGATTTTTGGGTGGAATACAATACTTCCCCTATTTACTATACGTAATAGAGAAAGTAATAAATGGTAGAGAAAGGTATATGAATGCAACACATATATGCAAGTAAAACCACGGATAGGACTGAGACTCAGTGTCTGGTTTTAGAAACGTTTTTACCCAATAAAAAACTCCCAGTGCATCTTTAAAGGAAGGAGATGCATTTTCCTTGCCTTCTTTACAGCCACACTCGGGCAGTAGGGTGACCACGCAAGTTGTTCAAAAGTTCCTCGTCAGCTATATCCCTGCAATTGGCCAGCACCGAGAGTGAAAGAGAAAATAGCTGGAATTTTCCACCAACCTTCAGTTTTATACAAAAATCCTGTGAGAAATGTTCGTTCTAAATATTCTTGGCGTTAAGGAAGAATTATATTTCCAGAAACTTTGTTGCTAACACGGATGACCACTTCGTCAATATTTGCAATCGAAATATCAGAACTACTATCATTTTAAAATAAAGAGAGACAAAATCTGATGTGTTACATTCACATGCCTTTCTTTAGTCACTATTGTGTATTTTATTCAGCTTTCTACATACTATTATTGCGAATGTTTAGTACTTTCCCTATCACGTACAAAGAGCGCCAAAGAAAATCTCACTGCACCTCGCCTCTATGTCACATTATTTATTGTTGTACGTGGCCTTGCGAAGCCATGGCCATTTCATTGGTTGCTTTAGGCCACGGTGCAAGGATGCATCACTCCTTCTGCTAAATAGTTACACTAATAACCACCACAAAGGCTACAAAATGGTGTAGAAACGAAATATATGTTTACGCTATCGAATATATAGGCTAAAAGAGATAGATATAGAGGTAGAGTGGGTGCATTCAGCTTGTCATACAGACCTCTTATCGTGATTGGTAGCCGATACCTTTGAAAGGGTTAAGAGCTAAGAGGAAAACTTGATGAGCGCCCAGGTTAGCGAAATGTAGAATGTGCAGTATGAGAAGCTTTTCAAGGGGTGCAAATTAGAGCTTGAATGGTATTCATTAAATACATAGCAAGTTAGCACTTTATAACAAAAAATAAGCAGAACTGTATTCTCATAGTGATATCAATTCTTTTTGCTGCATAGAAGCAAACATACTTAAATAATAAATAAAGCAGCATACTTTCCCTCTAATTCAAACTATAATTGGTTAATATACCTTTACTAACATAATGCTGATCATAGGAATACAACAGGGCTATAGACAACAACATAACCCAATTTTATTTTCATGATATGTAAACCATGTTTGGTAAACCATATACATATATACATTTCTCTCTAGTTTCTAAACATGATCAGTCAATTATAATAAAATAGTAATTTGCATTTAGTAAACGAATAACATTATCTGCCGATGTTTTACAGGGAGTGCCCATTTTCTGCCGCGTATGTAGGCCGTCTTCCCCACTTTCCTGAAATATTTTATCCAGTAATTTACTATAAAACACTTTTATGCACTGCCGTTGCAATTGCTGTAACAGTGCGACCAGCCTCCTACTTGCCCACGATACGTCCACGAGTAACTTTGCTAGTATACGGCATGACTGGCTCTGAGACAATAAACATGTTTTGGTTTCAATAACACAAGAAAAAGCAAAGGCATTATCCTCCCCACTTTCCCCCCTTATTGCTGTGTTATCAAGCCACCACGCTGTGCAATAGATAAGTTGAAGGACACGCCTCAAAAGACCCCAGAAAACGATACAAAGTCAGTCGAAGATTTTCTTTGTTGCTGTTTGTACCTAGTAGGTAGAGAAAGTATTGCTTCCACCCAAATATTTGATGCCGAGATTTCAATGGAAATACATGTTTTGAGACACCCTGAATGAGAAAAAGCATTTTAAATTAAACAATATCTGATGTGTTGCACTCACATGACTTACTCTACTCTTGTACAAACTATTTTTACAAACGCTTATTCTCCATCACGTTAATCTTATTGCTGATTTTCTTGTAGGTACAAGGGTTATATGGAAATACAGTAGGCTTTAAGTGATAGTCAAATCTTTTAAGAACTGGTTGTTATGTACAGCTTTCCATTCTGTTTACATGACCAGGACATTAAAAATAAATAAAAAAACAAATAACGAATTCTCATTTGAGAAAAAATAAAAGTATTGAAAAATTAAAACAAATAATAAGGAATTTCTCGGAAATAGTTCACACGACAAAAAAAAATGTGTATGACATAAATTGTGTATTTTAATAAGATCTACATACTCGGGGTGTAAACTTTTGGCTATCTCTTACGGTTTACAGTTATGCAAAAGTCATTCAGAATGAACAGGAATTTTGGAGACATTCCCAGAAAATTCAATATACACATTTCACTTGCCATGGACATATCTTAAACATATGATACTTTAATCAAAATCGTTAAAAGCCATTTTTGAGAAAATCAAAATTTTCGAAAAATGTTCCATGTAAACGGTAGTCTGGTTTGGGATTTTCTTGAAAATGTTCGTCACATCTTTGAAAGTTACTGAACCTAAATACCAAGCTTGGTATTTATTCGACTTTCGTTCTTGAGTGATGCTCTTCACCTCTATGGTGAACCAACGTCTATGTTTGTTTTTGGGTATATTCTTACTAAAACACATTTTTTCAATTTCATTTTAATTCAAATAAACCTTTGCAAAAATAGCTACATTACATATTTTGTTATAAATACAAAGAGAACAGCGAAAGTCAGATGTTTATGAACTGGACGCTATATGCTGCCAAAAATTCCATGCAATCCCGAGAAACAACTAGAAATAGATGGGACTTTGAAGAATGACAGAGTATTGAAGTTACTTGAAATAAACTGTGTGTTTAAAGAGGTCTATATTTTCTTGTGGAGTACGTTTTCGTCTATTACTTAACGCTTACCAATTATACAAGATTATATACAATTCCTTCCAAATGAACAGGACTTCAGAGGCTATTCCTAGAAAATTCAAGATATACGTTTTATTTGTCATGTAAGTATCTTTAAGATACCTATGGCATTTTGATAAAACTTGTTAGAACCATTTTTGAGAAAATAAAACTTTTCGAAAAAATTTCCAGTTGGGTGGGGGCATTTGTCTGAAAATCTTCCTGTCTCATCTTTGGCAGATACTGAGTTTGGTATTTATGTGACTTATCGTTACTTTCTCTACTACGTAGAGCAGTAGGGGAAGTATTGTATTCCATCCAAAAATTATATACCGAGATTTCACTGGAAATATATGTTTTGAGACCTCCTGAATCCAAAGAAAGCATTTTTGGAAACAAGTCTGTGTGTGTGTCTGTCTGTGAACAGCATAACTCAGAAACGAACAGTCGGATAAACACCAAACTTGGTATTTAGGTTCAGTATCTTCCAGAGATGCGACACAAAGGTTTTCAAGAAAATCCCCCACCCCAGACTACCCTTTACATGGAACATTTTTCGAAAATTTTAATTTTCTCAAAAATGGCTAACGATTTTGATTAAAATATCATATGTTTAAGATATTTTCATGAAAAATGAAATGGTTATCTCGAATTTTCTGGGAATGTCTCCAAAGGTATTCTTCATTGAGAGCGACTTTTGCATAACTGGTAAACCATAAGAGGTAGACAAAATTTTACCACACAAAAAAATGTAGATCGCGTTTAAATACACAATTTATGTCATATACATTTTTTTTGTTGATGAACCTTTTTAGAGATATTGCTTGTTATTCCCTTAAATTTTCCAATACTTATACTTTTTCTCAAATGGGAATTCATTATTCTTTTTTTTTTTTGTCCTGGTAATACAAAGAGAATGGAATACTCCACATAGCAACCAGCTGTTAAAATATTTGACTATCGCTTAAAGCCTACCACATTCCCCTTGCATCTACAAGAAAATTAGCAATAAGATTTACATCTCTATATCTCCATTAACATGAAGCATATGGAGAATAAGCGTTTGTAAAAATAGTTTGTACAAGAGCAGAGAAAGTCATGTGAGTGTAACACATCAGACTTTTTTGAGTTATGTTCTTCACAGACACGCAGACAGACGCAGGGATCTTTTTCTACAAATCTAATGTGCTAAATTCACATTACTTTCTCTACTATCTATCGTTTATTAGTGGGTATATGAATTATTTTTACGAAGGTTTTTTTCCTACCTACTCCATTTCAATCAAGGTAAGCCGTTCCGGAAATAACTACATTACACATTTCGTTATAGATACAAAGGGAACATCGATAGTCAAATGTTTAAGAACTACACGTTAAAATACAGGTCTTAAAATTTCATACTCCTTCCATGACATCGGTAGAAACAATTGAAAATCGTGTTTTAAAGAGATACACATTGTTGTGTAGTACGTTTTCGTTTATCGCTTATAGTTCACTAGTTATACAAGATATATAAATTCCCTTCCGAATGAAGAGAACCTCACAGGTTACTCCTAGAAAATTCAGGATATACATTTTATTTGTCATGTAAATGTCTTCAATATATGTTCTTTTAATCAAAATCGTAAGAGTAATTTTAAGGAAATAAGAAATTCTAAAAAAAATGTTCCATATAAATGATAGTTTGGGTGGGGGATCTTCTTGAGAACTTGGTGTTGTATCTTTGGAATTTGCTGAACTTAATACCAAGTTTGGTCTTTGTCCGACTTTTCATTTTTAAGTTAAACTTTCACAGACACACACACAACCACATAGAAACATTTTTTTTTCTAAAAATTATTTTGTTTCATTCAAGTGGAATCAAAATATGTACTTCCGATGAAATCTCGATATTGAATTTTTGGGTGGAATGCAATACTTTATCCACCTACTAGGTGCATGGTAGAGAAAGCAATTATCTTTCGTAAGCATAAGGTAGGTGAGATATAACATGAAATGATAATGGGTACATGAAGTCGTTTGAATATAGCACATAAGATTTTTATGTTAAAAACGGACACGAACAGTTTCTGGGTTGACTGTAGGATATCGTTGTTAAGAGGGCAATTACGGGATAGCATGTGGGAAGCACGTTAGTCTGCCCTGGTCGCTTAGGCGCGGTTGATCCCCTACTTACATACATAAGCCCTCCTTCTTCGTGACTGCAAACTGACATTGTGTTCAGCTCTAGAATGTTCCAATGTCTCTCTCTGTACTACCATACGGCATTTTAACTTAAACATTATAAATCTTGGATTCCTATATTCGAAAGTCACAAGAAATCGTATTAAAGCGAAAACTGTCATGTCAAACTTGCGTTTTTAGCTTTTTGTGCAGTTTTATTAATTGGAACTTCCTCATTAATTATACATATATTGTGGCGTATCAGTAAGTTCATTATCATTGCCAGACGATCTGTTGTTTGATTTTTCGACTTAACGATCCCTCCTTTTGGTGCGGATCACGTCAAAGGGAGGGCTCTGTTTGAAATTCGTCTGGTATGACGCAAACCTTGGCTGGCGTGATTAGACACGGTTGGAGGGGGATGTAGATAGTGCGACTTGAGTAAGAGCAGTCGTTGTAACAAGATGTGCGTGTGGTCAGTTCAACGCTTCGGGGCATCTCCCTCCATCCTCTCCACCTAGCTCAGAATGTAGAGTCGCCAACCGTTTGTTAATAAATTCCAGGTAATGTGTGTTATGTAATGTTTTTGTCTAATGTAAAATCCCACGCCTTCCTCTAAATTTTACACACCGAGGTCCCGGTCTTCTTGCTGTTAGCGAGTTGTGTTCCCCATGTGCTTGCTGGGGTGAACTAAATTTATTCATTTTCTGGAAACCTTTTGGCCCTCATCTCAGCATGTAACAATATACACCATTGCAGCCATAGTATTTATATTTTCAGAGTATTACTTTCTCTATCACCTTACGTAGTAGGTAGAGAAGATGTTATATTCCATCCAAAAACTCGATATACCAGGATTTCACCGGAAATACATGTTTTGAGACCACTGAATCCCTCCGAAAAAAAACATTTTTAGAAAAAGGTCCGTTTGTGTATCATGTGTCTGTGAACAGCATAACTCAAATACGAATAGTCGGATAAATACCAAACTTGATAAATATAAGTTCAGTACCTTCCAGGGATGTGTCAAGAAAAACTCCACACCAAACTATCCTTTACCTAGAAGATTTTTCGATTTTTTTATTTTCTAAACAATTACTAACGAATTTGTTTATAATACCACATATTAAAGATATTTACCTGGTAAATAAAATATATATCTTGAATTTTCTGGGAATAGCCTTTGAAGTCCTCTTCATTCGGATGGAATTTTGTATAATCTTGTATAACGGTAAACGTTAAGCGACAGACGAAAACGTACTACACAACAAATGTAGATCCCATTAAAATACACAATTTATTTTAAATAACCTTTTTGTTGTGTCAGTCATTTCCGAGATATCCGTTATAAATGGTTCAAATTGTTCAATACCTAGCCATTCCTTTAAAGTCCCGTTGATTTTCAATGTTTCTCGCGATGTCATGGAAACAGTATGGAATTTTAAGGCCAGCATATAGCGTCCAGTTCTTAAACATCTGACTATCGCTTTTCTCTTTATGTCCATAACGAAATGTGTAATGTAGCTTTTCCAGAAAGGTTTATCTCGAATAAAATGCATATATATGGAAATAAAACTTCGTAAGAAACTTGTGTACCCGCTAATAAACGATACAGGGTAGAGAGTCATGTGAATGTAATACTTAATCATTGTTTTTAAAAAAAGATACTGCATATTCCATGGGGAAGGTTTGCTCTATAAATTGGTAGTGCTGTTAATTGTGACAGCTTATGTGTGCTTAAGCCACTGATTTCTTTCTTTATAAATTAATGCGAGTTGGTTTTTCACATTTTTGCTTTGAAGAGCTTTTTCTGGTATGATTGAAACTATGGAAGATAGCTAACTTAAGGTTTAGGACGATAAAACCAACTTCTAGTGCTGTTGTGGATCTGCCTTAGTATTGATAATATGATAGGGTATTTAAAAAAATGCTGATAAATGTTTATCATAGGGTGGTATAATTTAGGAAATAATCTTCCTTGATAAACGAACTTATTAGATAAAATTAGATTGGTGTACTTGGAAAGCATCCATAATATCCTGTTAAAATTGCAGTGAAATAACTATAAGAGATTATTATGTGTCATTAGTGTAGGCATATTTAACATTGACGGGATAGGCTTTTATCTCGCCGTAAATAAAATTTAATTTGACAAATGTAAATTCTATCAGCCGAACGGTCTTAAAATGCTGGTATACTAGGATTAGATATAGGTGTAGGTTATTCAACGGAGCGGTACACCTCGTACTGCAATCTACATAGGTCTGTTCTACTTACCACCCCCAGGAGGAAGAGGTGAAGTAAAGGAACCACACAGCAGGCTACAGGCCACAGAGACGCGCGGAAGTGCCTAATGTTCCCAAAACCGCAGACAGTTTCACTGCTGGAGCGCGAGAGAGGGCGATGAACGGCCCCACCAGTCCTCTGGTGTCCACGACGAATATTCTTTTCTGTGAGCATGCATCCGTGCCATCTGTCCGGCACCGCCATACACCACGAGACCTAGGAGCACATCTGAAAGACAAGAGGGAAATGGAATGAAAGGGAAATTACGAAAAGGAAATCGTGGCAGAGAAGAAACCTTCCTAACACTCGCCTGTGGACTCCGGTAAACCCCCCCCCCCAAAAAAGTCCAAGGTTCAGAGTGGGCCGTCATCGGGGATCAAACTCTCCCGAATGCGGCCTGAGCTATCCCGTTCGGTAAATAGGTTAAAAATCACACTTTTCTGGTTTCTTTTTTACCTTCACACCCTCTTTGTCCATTTCCCTTCATTACTAGTGAAATACTTGTAATCGCTGATGTTTATTATAAAGTTGTATCAAGAGTAGTAAATTCTCTGTACAACCAAATAAAGGGCGATTTTGTGGGCACGCATAAACAAAGCTACTTCCGGGCTGTAAATCCAGCCCTGCGTTGGGTCAAATTCATAACCTAACGAATTATATATACTGGAGTATTATGGTCTCGTTTGAACAACAAAACGTCTACCAAAACAGCTTATGTGTGTGGATCGGTGTGAGTATATTTGATCATTTATCTTCTGCATAAATTTATGAGGATATTAAAACGTAAAACGAATGAAAAGCCGCGAATGTTCTGCATTAAAGCAATTGTAAAAAAGATAAAAAGATTTAGATAAAAAAAACATTTCAATTAAAGCTATGCATTTAATTACAAATTAAAAGACCAAACACTACTAAAACAAAAACTATACCAAATGAAATACAATAATAATGTTGTTTACTTGAATCTAACATTGCGATATATTTTCCAGCAAATGAGTTCGACTCAAATAGGAAAATGATTAAATAGTGAGGGAAATTACTCAAATTAAAATGGATTATATATGTTAATAAATTCTAAATATTTAGGTACAAACAGAGCATTTTTGGACTAAGTGCCGAATTGGATTCCCGGACATTTTTCTGAACACACACCCTACCAAAATACTGTCTCCTGAATATTATTGTTAGCTAGCTTCCTATCATGGCGTTGGCGTATAGCGACACCCTAGCGGTGCTTTCTGTAATCAGGTGAATACTGATTCCCCCACTAGGCGCGCACAGTGGCAGATGTTTAGCCCACCGCCCATAGAATGCAACATGGCAGAGTTGCAGGACGCTGCAGGTGTCAAATGGCCAACAGTTTTGTTCGGGCACCTTATGAAGTGCAAATAAAGATAACACGGGACCAACGGCTTTGCTTCCCTTTTGAAGGAAGTTATGTAAGAATAGTTTAGTATATAAATCCCTATTATCATATAAATTTATATGATAACATAGAAAATAGAACTAACTTTATTTTCATATCAAATGCCCGCAAAGAATCCATCGTACTTTCCCGGGCTGGAACCCGCGACTTCGGTTACCACAGGCTAGATGGTAACCATTAGACTACTGCGGACGATCGTCCCCTATATAAACAAATGAAATCAAAAGCCTTTTACACAGGGAATTTTTTGTAAAACGTTGAAAGATACATAAAAACCGCATGATTGCCGACCTCACGCTCACATACGTACGGCAGAGGTGGGCGAATATGCAGCCGATCCGGAGAGGAGATGTGGCCAGCATCACGCATCCCCCAGGTGGAATGTTGGCTCTCGAGACCGGGTTGAAAGATACATATTATCTACAATATGAACTCATATCCATAGTCCTCAGACAGGTTTTCCTCTTTATAACATGTGTTAGTTCCTCATTTTCGCATGGCATTTGGGGCATAAATTAAGGGGAGAGAATATAAAACTTGAGACTTCTTTAACAGTTCTATTGAGGACATAGATGTGCATTTTTAAGACATTTCTTAATTCTGGCGTTTTTCAAACATTATTATTACGCATTTTCTTCAGTGGCGATTCGCGCTAAGGAGCACAAGGGCATGTGACTTCCCTACATAATTTAGAATCATAAATTCCTTTAATTAATTTCTGCATAAATTGCCAACTCGAAACAACACTTTAGAATTTGTAAAGCAAAACCTGAATGTTTCAGCATATTCTGTATACAAAATAAGCGCGCTTAAAGAAAACTTGGGATTTGAACCACGGATGTTCCTGTAGTTGGTTCATTTATGAAGCCCAAGACTTAAATACTTACATGTTGTAAGTCGTCATTGCTGTATGTCATCCCAAAATTAACATCTCCTAGTGGTTTACTGGAAAAAATGCTAGCCAGTTGAATTTAACGTGGTGTTGGCACGTTGCCATGGTAGGTCAGTTGGTCAGAGCAACCGGGCGGAAACCGGAAGATCCGTAGTTGAAATCGCGGCTATGGCATTGGAGTTTTCAGTATGACCCTACCTTTACAACCTTGTTCCTAAACAAGGCATGCCAGGGCACATTCTCCTTGCGTCTAGGCTTAGCAGGGCAGAATGCCTCGTTTTAAAAGAAGTTGTTATGCTGGGAAAGAAGATGACAAGATTATTGCAGGGAAGCCTAACGAACGATATGGAGAATCTGTGCACTTTCCTCGCACTGAGCTTGTCCTTCCTATCGTAGCGCCTACAAGAGGAGCTTCCCTAAGAGATTTGTCGTGAGGTCAATTTATTACTTCCATCAGCTGTTTGCTCTTTAGGACCAATGGCCTATGAGGAATCTGAACTATAAGAAACCCTTCTACTAGAAAACTGAACTAAGTATCCTTAAATTACATTATGGTTTAAAAAGGACCAACATTATCATAAGAGTAAAGTTGAACGGTTACTGAGAAGAGATGACAGAATTGGCTTCACCTTTAAATAGAGATTTTAGTGTTTATGTCTTCCTTGAATGTAATTTTACCATTTTTCAATACATTTTAATCCCTCCCTCAAAAAGAAACAGTGATGTCGCGACGGTAATGTTTCAATACACTGTTTCATCCAAAGTATTTATATTTATATCTGAACATTCTTGCATGTAGTTTCTGGGCATATAGTAACAGACCTGTTAATAAACATATAAAATGCATGAGCATCTTAAGTAAAGGTGAATTACTATTTTATTAAATGTTAAGCGTGTAGTGAATATGTCTACGTCAAATAAAAATTTAATAGTCACACATAAAATTACTGTATGTTTTCGAAAAAACTGAAAATGTGTGTATTTTTCTTTCTTTCGTTTGACCAGAACTTTTACAGTGCACTGTCCTATACATGTTGCAATGTTGTGTCCCACCGCTACTGGTTCTTAGCATGTCCAAATTCATCAAAGTCATCAAACGAAGAAAGCCCTCACCTTTAAAATATTTCTGAAAGCCCCTGAAATTCGTCAGCGATGTTTGGATCAACTGGTATATGAATTCCTGTTTCCCTCTGTTTTCTTCAACATTTCACGCCTGTGATGCAGCGCCATGCAACTTATTTGATTAAAAGTCACCTGGAGCCTATGGCTGTTTTATGACAGCAACCTATCAGGAATGGTAGTTGGGCATTTTAGTGATCCGGCACAAATTCGGTGATCCAAAATATGCCATAAATGTTCGACGGGATAACAAACAGAACTCTGAGCAGGCGGGTCCATTACCAGTTCATATTTGGTTTTGTTGTTACGAAATCGCCCCAGAAGACTGTGCAGTATAAACAAAGGCGTTTTCACACCGATGCACAAAACATTCAACCGGTCTTAGATGATGCATCTTCCTTGATATTATTCAGAGAACGTGCGGTCCGAACCCCGTCCTCGAAGTGGACTAACTTTAACATTCCCATTTCCAGATTTTCCAACAGATGTTGCTTAAGCTGTTGCACAGCTGTTACCTGAGACGCGGAGTTATGTCATGAGGAAGCGGAGAAGGATTTCGGCATTTTAGCGTATAGTCATCTATTGTGATTCTGTAAAACTCCACGATGATGAAGGGGTGAAGCGAAGAACACAAAAGGGTGAACAGATCCGGGAGGGCAGGCTCGGACACATAAGCGCTAATGACATCTCAGCCCATGCCCGCGGAACCCATGGGAAGGCGTCACCCGAGTGACACTCCCAGCCGTGCAGTTTTCCATTACGCTGATACATGAGCATTTACGACCCGGTCTCCCACTTGAGCAAGGGCAGAAGTGGATAGGCCTCTTACGCGCGTCAACCAGAAAGGGAAGATTATCGATAAACCTCGATAGCCTACCGGCTAATCCAGATCGGTACCGGAGGATCTTGAGGCATCTCACAACCCTGCTTAGACTTCACCGCCCAGACGTATCCAATCTCCTAAGGGTATCGGGGACCACTGCTCCGTCGAGTCCAACTCAATCCGAACAACACCCCTACGGGAGGGCCTCAGACGTTCGGCACGAATTACTTCCATTAATATCAGAAGTACCAGGAGTGGTAGGGGTATACAGCGCCGCACCACAACAGCTGAAACGCTCGGAACCCCCCCCCCCCCTTCTACGGGGAGGCTTGGATACAGGCGGGGTGGTCCCACTTTCCCCAGATATTACATCCTGGAGCCCTACGCACAGGCCTACCTCTCCCCACGGAGAGTTCTCACTGAATGTCGGTCCCACACCGAACCCCCGGGGTAGACATTTCTACAAAGTAAACTCCACCGACATTCACCTCGCCCGAATCAACTCGCTCGATCCTTCGACCTTGATGAAGAAATAAAACAGGAAATGAGTGGACCATGGGATTCTATTAGAATCCACATCACATAATTGAAAACGACATCTTTCTTATGCCCCGTGTTCGAATGATATCGCTCTCATCAATGGTGGCCAGCGTTTATCTGTGTGAGGGTAGTTCGTGGGCAACTGCGCGAAAATTGAAGAAGTTATTTTGATGTAGGAGTTGTATTGCAGTTCTTATGTTGGGGAGCAGAACTTGAAGTAGTTGCAACCGCACGTATGGTACCCGGTAGCTTTCGCCCCAAGTTTAAAAATATTAGATTTGTAATTTGACTGTTTCTTTAGATATTACATATTTATGTTTCCCTCGGCTGCGTCAGTATTTTTAGGGAAATGAATTTCTTAATAGAGCGTGGTGCTTACACAGATTATATTTTTACTTGACTCCTTTTATTAATGCATGACACGATTTAAATAACACTTGACTGATATAGAGAGCTGTGAGATTCTTTAATTAAGTACTTGTACTTTTTAACACGTAAAACTATTTTTTGTCTCACAGGAATATGTATTAAATATCTCGAAGACGCATCTCGCATCCGGTTACAAACACTGTCTGCAAGCAACTGAACTCTAAGTTTGTAAATTTTGTTATATTTCAGTTTCTGATTGGCTAATCCTAGTCCAGTAGAACACCTTAATTTAACTAAAGCTTTTTCTGGTTGTTGCGGCAGTCACCTCCTCCGTCCGTTGCTGTAGGCTTAACTTGATGCATCTCCCATGTTAATTACAGAAGTTCGCAGTGTGCTGGTTCTCTGCAATTTTATCCTCGGCTAGCTGCAGTATTTTTCTTTAAACTATATGGGAGCATGGACTTATCCTCGGTAAAGGAAGCGTAGATCTCGGGTGGTGATATAGGAAGACATAGACGTGCTTTGGTTATGAACAGATGGCACTGCCGTTTCTTTTTATTTTACTAACCCACGTAGTATACAACACTGGTATTGCCGCTGTTAAAATACTGTCCACCGCTGTTAAAATGCGGCGCGGATATGACACGAAGTTTAAGTATGCTTATTATCTCTTTACGAGTAGCGGTTCTTAGGTGTGTTTCTAAAACTATCTTTATTCCCTTTTTTGGCGCGATATCTCACACATCCTGCAGCATCTCTCCCTGACCACACATGACAAAATGCCAAACTGAAATGAAATGCCAAACTGCAATGCCAAACTGCCTGAACTGCCTCGAATTTGCTCCAAACAGATCCATTTATAGTCGCAGGCTTCTGGGTCGTCTTCCTTTCCTATTGGTCCATTTTAGCGCCACTTGACGCGTATCACTATTTCGTATAAACTTCCAGGGATCTCATTGGTCCAAGTTTAATATAAATCGCGGCTTTTCCTACATTTACCGTTAAGCTATCTGTCTCTCTCACTTGGTCACGGCGAATTATCAAATAAAGGGACAAAGGCGTTACACCCTCGCTGTAGTAATAATGGCCCTGCGACCAAAGAGACGTCATAAAACTAGATTTTCTGCCTTCGAAGGCACTATTCCTGTAGGTAAAACATTTCGTCGTGGACATTATTTTAACATGGCGCTTAAATTATTTACATTAAACCATTTATAACTCTTCCAATATTAGTAACCTAGATACATACATAACGTTAAATCACCCTTCTTAAACTATACAAGCAGTATGAGAAAAAGATATGTACATAGTATGATTTAACATCAATAAAAATTAATTAATAAATTATCTATAATTACAGTTCTCGGGCTCGGCCTAGAGTTGCCGTTTCATTGTTGATTGGCTATTTTTTTAAACTGTCTCAAAAAATTACATTATTGCCACCAAGAATCATAAGCTGTATTGTTAAACTTTCATACTCATTATTGCGTCAAGGTTACCTCATTGTTAGCAACTTTTAACCTATTATTCTCACAGCTCCTACATTATTAAATTGCGTAATACATTCACATAACATCATTGAACATGTTTACAATAATATAAGCATATACAATGACTGTATTATACACTTTTTATATATTGTTACATACACATATTGCTTTAAGGCGGGCTGTTATTGAATTTATATATTATATAATTTGACTGAAATTATTTAAGTGTTAAAAATACTGCCTCACAATGGAAATTCAATTTCGACACCTCAGGTCGAGTAGACATTGTGCTAGCGGTAGATCCTCATAAACTGCAGATCTCTTCGGTGATGATGGATGTGGATAATTGTTGATTACTGTTAACGATCCTCTTCAATCGTCAATAATCTCTACAGAACGACTTGGGATTGTGAACTTCTTGTCACGTTTCTACTTCACTATGCGATGGGAAACAGTTGAGCGTGTTGTGTTTAGCGCGGCCAAAATCTCACCAACGGTAGCACTTACTAGCTGCACCTTCACCTGACCATGTCCCCGAGTACCAGATGACACTAGTACTACGTGTTACTACTGTCTGTGTACAGGCAGTTCGGTTCAGTAAGTTCATAACTCTTGAAAATATTCTACTCTGGAAGTATCCCAATATTTATCTCGCTCAAAGGTTGAGGCAGTGTTTTTAACACTTTAATGTTTAATTCAAGTTATATAATAAGTAAATTCAATAACAGCCCGCCTTGAAGAAATATGTGTATGTAATAATTTGTAAAATATATGTAACAGTCATTGCATATGCTTATATTATTGTAAACATGTTCAATAATGTTATGTGAATGCGTTACCTAATTTAATAAATTTAGGAGCTATAAGAATAATAAGTTAAACGTTGCTAAGAATGTGGTAACAATGTGGTAACCTTGAGGCAATAATGAGTTTGAGAGTGTAAATGTTATTTGTGATTCTTGGAAGCATTCATGTAATTTTAGTAACAGTTTATAAAAAAAATAGCCAATCAACAACCAGAAAAAGCTTTAGTTAAATGCAGGTATTCTATTGGAGTAAAACTAGCCAATCAGAGACTTGAAATACAGAAATTTACAAGTTTAGACCGGAAGCTATATGCGTCCTCTAGAGAAATATAATACGTATTCGTGTGAGACGAAAATAGTATACGTATTAAAAAGTGCAAGTATTAAATAAAAGAATCTCACAATTCTCTATATCAGTGAAGTGCTATTTAATTTGTGTCAAGGATTAATAAAAAGGAGTGGAATAAAACTAAAAATCTGTGTAAGCCTACAGTTTTGTCGCATCACGCCCTGCCAAGATACCCATGTCTCTAAAATAATACTGACGCAGCCGAGGCAAACATAAATATAATATCTAAAGAAACAGTCAAATTACAAAGCTAATATTTTTAAACTTAGGGCGAAGGCTATCGGAAACTGTTTACTATACGTGCGGTTGCAACTACTACAAGTTCGGCTCCCCAACAGTTTAAATATAATGCAACTCCATTACAAAACTACTTCAAATCGGATTTTCATTCGTAGCAGCAAACAACTTAAATAACAATTCTTCTTCAAATTGGCGTCGATGCGTGGGGTTAATTAATTTACTTAACGTCTTCAAGGTTTACTTGAAGATCTTCATTGTCTTGTTATATGTTTCAAGGAAACCTTAGCAGTGTTGGATTCGGTCTCTTCTCTGTTAGGTGCAACAAAGTGTGCAGTCCATTTAGCCTTTAATAGTTTGTACTCTTATACCGTTGACTTAAGATGATAGCTCTTGCGTTGCATTCTCTCTTGCCTCAAGCATCTCAAAATCTCGATAAGCTTTCCTTTCATTTTAACGTTTTAATAAACACTGCGTGGAAGCTGTTCAAATACCATCCGCTTAGATGATGAGTCAGTGTATAAAGAAAACAATCTGATGTGTTACACTCACATGACTTTCTCTACTCTTGTAAAAATTATTTTTACAAATCCTTATTCTCCATCTATTTCATATTAATTGAGATAAACATTTGCAGAAACGATTTTTTGATATGCAAAGAGAATTACATTTTACACATAGTGACCAGTTCTAAAAATGTTTGACTTTCGCTTAAGGCGTACTATGTTCCCCTTGTTTTGTATTTTCAAGGGCAATATAGAAATACAGTAGCCTTTAAGCACATACATATATCTTAATAGCTGGTTGCTAGGTGCAGCACCATTCTCTTTGCCACAGATTAATACTCTTTGCATATCCAAGACAGAAAAATGAATAACGAATTCCCATTTGAGAAAATTGTTGAAAAATTTAAGGGAATAACAAGCAATATCTCGAAAATGGTTCACTCAACAACAAAAATGTATATGACAAATTGTGTATTTTAACGCGATCTACATTTTTTATGTAGTAAAATTTTGTCTATCTCTTATGGTTTACCAGTTATGCAAAAGTCGTTTACAATGAAGAATGCTTTTGGAGACATTCCCAGAAAATTCGAACTATACATTTCATTTGTCATGAAAATATCTTACACATATGATGTTTTAATCAACATCGTTAGAGCCATTTTTGAGAAAATTAAAATTTTCGAAAAATGCTCCATGTAAAGGGTAATCTGGGGTGGGGGGATTTTCTTGAAAACCTTCGTGTCGCATCTCTGGAAGATACTGAACCGAAATACCAAGTTTGGTGTTTATCCGACTGTGATTTCTGAGTTATGCTGACGCACACACACACACGGACATGTTTCCAAAAATAATTTTTTTGGATTCAGGGGATCTCAAAACATGTATTTCCGGTGAAATCTCGGTATCGAATTTTTGGGTGGAATAGAATACTTCTCCTACTTACTATACGTAGTACAGAAAGTAAATATAAACTCTGGATCATAGCATATCCACGATGGATGATAAGTCCAATGCCTAGTATAGCAGGGAAGAAGAAGGAAACGAAATGTAGTGATGAAAGGGATGATAGAAACATTCGCGGATCAAATTATCCAACTCAACATTCGCCTAGTGACCGAGGAAAACCGCAAAAAAAAACCTACGGTAACTTTGGTTCGCCCGGGTTTATGAACCCGAGATCCGAATGCAAGTCACACACGTTACAGCGGCGCCACTTCACTCGGTTAGATATTTATATGACAAATAAAATGTATAACTTGAATTTTTCCCAATAGCTTAGTTAAGTGCTCTTCATTTTGAATTATTTTTATATAGGTGTTAAACTGTAAGCGGTAGGCAAAATCCTACTACACAAAAAATGAACATTTCGTTAAAACACGCAGTTTATGTTAAATAACGTTCTTGTGGCATTAACTATTTCTGACATATTCTTTGTTATTAGTCTAAATTGTAAGCCGGTATTCGTTTTTTCTCGTGGACATATAAAGAGCATTGAATTTCGAAGCCATCACATTGCGACCGCTTCGCTTTAGCCTTCTTATACCTATAACGAAGTGTAAATTGTGTAATGACGTTTTACCTGGATTAAGAAGCAGATAGAAAAATAAGCATTTGTATATATAGTTTGTAGAAAAGTGAGTAAAGAAAGTCATGTAAATTGCGGCAATATTTTATATCACAACACTGTGAATTCCAGAGTGATTGTAGTGTAAATTAATATTATTGTATGTACAGGATTTTAGATGTTTGTTAGCCATAAGTATTGTTAGGAAATAAGTTTACAATACCTCAATGAAACTGACAATAGAAATGGGTAACAATAAACCGATGGAGTGAGTTGTTTATCACTAAGAAGAGAAAAACAAATGACATCAGAGTAGCATGCCTTTTTTAGAAATGGAGGGAATATCTTCCCTAGAGTATGCATGTTAGTAGCAGTGGTTGGCTGACAAAACAGACGCTAAACTGGGCGCGATTTGGTAACCAATAGCAGCTCTATTATAATGTTTAGGCATATCGGGGTGAAGGAGTATATATTCTCGAGCCATAACCAAGTGTCGCGCGGTTCTGAAGAAACATTCACGAGGTGCACGTCGCAAAGTTAGTTACAAAAATGTAAAGTACGTGAAGTAATTGGTGCGCGGCAGCTATAACGACTGCAGTTACATTCGGAAATATCTCAGTTTCAGTCAGGCGTGTATAAAGATTAAATATGTGAATTATCAATTAAGTGTGACGGCAATAAAAGTGTAGAAACAAATTATTTTATCAGTGTTATCTTTTAGCAACAACTCCTTTCCGTTTACCCGCCCTGCATAGAGACATTTGCTCGACTGAGTTGTAATAGCTAGCCGGAGGACAAAAAAGTTTAAAATAATAAAACTAGAGGCACTCAACAAATAAGATAACACTAGCCATAGAGAAATGCGAAAAAATTCAATTTTATATTGATTAGTTTATGAGTGTGTGAAAAGTTAATGGGTAGAGAAAGTCGTGTGAAAGCAAAACGGCAGATAACTTCATTACTTCATCATAACCTCATGAAAACCAACATTAATTCTGAAAAGCTTGCATAGAGAATTGCCGGTGGTAACCAACTCCAGAGTGTTACATGATAAATTGCCTCCCCGGCTTGTAGGTTTGCAGAAATTTGCCGATTCTTGAAGAACTAAGCAAGTGCCTGAAGGAAGCAGAATCCAGCAAGTTTGTTTGAAAACAAATATAATGGCAGGCCCTTGTAAGGCAGATCGATGCCAGAACAAGTTCACAATGCTCCGATATATTGGACATACGCTCTGCTTTGAGATCAATAGTACAACCGTCTCTCTTGTTTTGTACGCTTTGTGAGTTCAGTGGAGCATGCAGTTCTCCTACGTGAATATTGACAGAACAAACTCCAATTGTTCCTGCTAAACTAATAATAATATTCATTGCTTCTCTATTTGCCACCAAATATTTGTATTCCAGTATATCAGCCATAAGGAGGCGATAAACACACTCTGAAACTGGGGAAGTGTTACGTCCAAACGCTACAAATTCTTTGAACAAATAAACCGAAAATTAAATTAAATTCAGTTTTATTTATGGACGCTCTTTAACTGTTATGGGCTTTAGCGTCACATTCTTACTGGGCGTAAAAGACCTGAAAGTTTGCTAAAAGGGCCCTTTATCAGGCTTGAGGTTCTTTTACGTGCCGTAAATCTACGACACGGGACCACCGGCTTTACTTCCCTTCCGAAGGAAGCCATGCTAAGGATTTTTACGCCCGAAAAAATCCATCGCCTTCGGCCGGGTTTGAACCCACGACCTCGGGAACTGGAGGATAGCATGGTAACCACAACAGCACGGCGGACGACAAAAATCCTACGACACGTTACATTCACGTGACTTTCTCTATCCACTACAATTTACTTTCTCTACTACTTATTGCATTCCATCCAAGAATTCGAAACTAAAATTGCAATGAAAATACATTTTTTTAGGCCCCCTGAACCCCAAAAAATATTTTACAAAAAGGCTCATAGATGTGTCTGTCAGTGATCAGAATAATCCAATCTGATGAATACCAAACTTAGTATTTAAGGTCATAACTCGCAAAGCTATTCTCGGCCCTGCCAAATGGTAGCCTTTTTGAGCCGCCTACGGTGGGTCGAGTTCTCCCCGACCCCGCCAGAAAGAAGCTTCCTTAAGCAGCCCTCGCGTCGATGTGATCGGGCCTTCAAGCTTGGAATCATTAGGGACCTCTGCGCGTCTCTCTAACCTGTCTGCCTGCGGTTCCTCCACTCTGCAGTACGTGAAAAGTAAATGAACAACCAGTCACAAAGGGAACAGCGCTTACGAGTCGAAATGAAATCGCAAGTCCCGTTTTCGCCATTCTGGTCTAATACCAAAAGAAAAGTTCTGATAGACTGCTTCAGTGGCGCACGATCAGCAAATTCGCGCCTCGACTTCCCCCACCACATATCTAGGTGACGTCACCCGCACCAGGCCAATGTTATTTTCGATGTATTGGTTCTTTTCTGACGACCGCTGTTTATTCAGTTAGAACATTTCTTATAACGCGCAAGAAGACACATAAGCTGTTAACCCTGTAGAACGATACCCTTGCTCTGGTCCAAACTTATAGGTGCAGTCAGTTCAAAAATTTAAAGTGCCGGAAATCAACAAAGATCACAAAATATTAAAATAAGTTTCATAGACAAACTTCTGTTAGGTATGATTTATTTCTCGAGATTTCTAAATAAGCTAAGTGCTATTTTTATTCGTGGGCTGGTATATATCATACCACAATGTTTTCATACGCTTTACTCTCAAAATATTTTATCACATTGAAGTTTCACATATAAATTCAATTTACAACTTAACTAGTCCTACCATTTGAGGCAGTATTTTATATCATAACATGCTGCGAATGCCAAAGTGATTGTAGTGTAAATTAATATTATTGTATGTACAGGATTTTAGATGTTTGTTAGCCATAAGTATTGCTAGGAAATAAGTTTACACGGCCTCACTGAAACTGACAATAGAAGTGGGTAACAAGAAACCGAGGGGGTGAGTTGTTTATCACTAACAAGAGATAAAACAAATGACGTCAGGGTAGCGTGACCTTTTTTTAGAAATGGAGGGAATATCTTCCCTAGAGCATATACGTTAGTAGTAGTGATTGGCTGACCAAAACAGACGCTAAAGTGTGTGCGATTTGGTAACCAATAGCAGCTCTATTATAATGTTTAGGCAATTAGAGGTGAAGGAGTATATATTCTCGAGCCATAAGGAAGTTTCGCACAGTTTTGAAGAATCTCTCACGAGGTGCACGTCGCAGAGTTAGTTACAAAAATGTAAAGTACGCGAAGTAATTGTTGCGCGGCAACTGTAACGACTGTAGTTACATTCAGAAACATCACAGTTTCAGTCAGGCGTGTATAAAGATTAAATATGTGAATTATTAATTATGTGTGACGGCAATAAAAGGGTAGAAACAATTTTTTATCAGTGTTATCTTTTAGCAACAACTCCTTTCCGTTTACACGCCCTGCTTAGAGATAATTGCTCGACTGAGTTATAATAGCCAGCCGGAAAACAATGAACCCAAATTTAAAATAATAAAACAAGAGGCGCCCAGTAAATAAGATAACACGAGATATTGAGAACTGCGACACATTTGGATAAAATTCTTCCTCGGTCCCTACACGTTCTTGACTGGTAGGCAAGTGAGTAGAAATGCTGATATCTGAAACCTGATATTTTTGTTAAATATTTGTACCAAATTTATCCTACACTGCAACTAACGCTCTGGTTAGAGAGTACTTGAGTTACATTACATGAACTACCTGCTTCCAATTGAGGGCAACGCCAAGTTACAGTCTGATGTGTTACATTCACATAAATACCCTCTAGCGCGTATTAGTGGATACACAAATTATTCTTACGAAAGTTTATTTTCCTATCTTCTTTATTTTAATCGATATAAAACATTCTGGAAATAGCTACATTACACATTTCATTATATATACAAAGGATCAGCGGTAGTCAAATGTTTAACCTTCATGCATGATTATCAAGGAACATGAGAAAAAATTGTTAATACTTTATTGTCAGATCAACATTCAGTATTACGATTTCAGCTCATCAATGTATATTATTATTTTTTGAACAAATTATGAACATGGTATCATATGTGTACATTATGCATTTGAGGCTCTAATACAAACATGCAAAAAAGTTTACAAAAGTGAAAAAATTTGTAGCATGTATGTTACATCATGTGGAAATTCTCAATACATTCAGGGCGTATTATATTTTCTTGCACTTACATCTCATTCTTCGTTTACATGTGTCATCATGACAGTGTATAGCCTTTTCTTAGTCACCTTCCAAAAGATAATAAACCTCTTCCATGGAATCTTAAATTAGCAATTGCTGTATTTAAAACAGCTGTGTGTTTCTTAGGTGGTGGATCGGCAACAGCATCATTTCAAGGTCGCCCTCTCTTCTTTTCATATTCATTAGCAAGCACAATAAATCTGAATTTCACAAAATAACATTTATCACCATTAATATCTCTATAAAGCATTTAAACATTTACTCGTATGATATTAACCATGTGGAAAACACTTCAAGTAGCATTTCTTATTTTTGAACTAATGGGGCCAATGGGCAATCAACCAAGGATCCAGAAGGCCCAATCTACCCATGTACATGTTGACTAAATGGATTGGAAATAGAAATAATGGATTTTTCTTTCCTATTCCACCTTTTAGCTTCATTTTCTTCCGCTTCTAATGCAGGCACTTCTTGTTCATCAGGAAGCAAAATTTCTTCTCCCATTTCCAAATTAACAATCTCAGTAGATGCTTCATTTCAGACTCTGAAGTTGGTAGTAATTTGAGAAGTAATTGCACAATTTCCTTCTTTGATAATTGATATTACTGTCCATTACTAAATTGACATTTGTAACAACGTACCTGAAACACTCAAATAATTCTCATAAGCAAGAATACAAAATTATTAGATCAAAATACTATGGTGTAAAATTACAAATGGTTACATAACCTCAAAATCTTCAGCATACCTAAATGTATAACGTTATCATTTGTGTACATCACTATTTTCCGATATTATTAATATTTTAATTAATTAATTTCAAATTGTTTATACATAGTAACTAATAATAGATAAGTACATTTAAAATAATTTTTTTGCCTTTTTATAACATAAATTTTTATGTAAAACATGGTTCCAAACTTCTGCAAACTAGTACTTCCAATCAGGTGTTGCACGCTCCTTCATTCGAGATATGTTGTTTCATCCAGGGAGTACTGTACTCTTGCACTTTTGTAGCAATACGCTCTGGTATCAAACGTTACCTTCATATAGTCATGGGTGGTCCTAACGCCATACTTGTGAAATGAAAGGAAATCAAATCATGCGTTATCATATGATACCTTAATGTATGAAGAGGTGAACTGGAGTTATAGCTAGCCTTAAAATTCCATACTGTTTTGTTTCCATGCAATCGCGAGAAACAGCTGCATGTTGACAGGAGTTAAAGAGAATGACCAAGAAATGAACAATTCAAATGTTTAATAACGTTTATCTCAGAAATGACCTATGCCACAAAGGACCTCATTTAAAAGAAACTGTATTTTAAAGAGATCTGCATTTTTTGTGCAGTACGTTTTCGTCTATGGTTTAACGTTTACCAGTTATACAAGATTATACAAAAATTCTTCCAAATGAAGTGGACTTTATAGGCTATCTCCCTAAAATTCAAAATATACATTTTATTTGTGATGTAAATATCTTTAATATATGGAGGTGTGATCAAAATTGTTAGGCTGTCTTTTAGAAAAACAAAAATTTTGAAAACTCTCTCAGGTAAAGGGTAGTCTGGGATGGGGGAATTTTCTAGAAAATCTTCCTGTCGCATTTCTGGAAGATTTTGAGCCTAAATACCAAATACCTGGTATTTGTCCGACTTTTCGTTTTTCAGTTATGCTGTTTGGACCTTTTAAATATGTTTTTTTTTATTCAGGGAGCCTCTAAGCATGTATTTCCGGTAAAATCTCGGTATCCAATGTAAGGTAGAATGCAATACCTTCTCCAACTACCATTTACGTGGTAGAGAAAGTAAAAACTGCCTGTCAATCAAATTTGATTACGCTGTTGAACTCGGCAAGATGCCGTTTTGGAACATACACTATGTGATCAAAAGTATCGGACACCCCCACAAACATACGTTTTTTTATCTTAGGTGCATTGTGCTGCCCGGTACTCATTATCCGCGACCTCAGTAGTCATTAGATATCGTGAAACAGCAGAATGGGACGCTCCGTAGATCTCACGGACTTGGAACGTGGTCAGATGATTGTGTGTCACTTGTATCAGAAGTCTGTACGCGAGATTTCCACACTCCTAAACATCCATTGTTTCGGATGCGATAGTGAAGTGGAAACGTGAAGGGACATGTACAGCACTAAAGCGTACAGCCTACCTCGTCTGTTGACTGACAAGAGACCGCCGAAATTTGAAGAGGCTCGTAAAGAGTAATAGGCAGACATCTATCCAGATCATCACACAGGAATTCCAAACTGCATCAGGATCAATCCAAGTACTATGACAGTTAGGCGTGAGGTGAGAAACCCTGGATTCCATGGTCGAGCGGCTGCTCATAAGTCAGACATCACGCAAGAAAATGCCAAACCACGCCTCGCTTGGTGTAAGAAGCGTCAACATTACACGATTGAACAGTGGTAAAACGTTGTGTGGAGTGATAAATCACGGTATGCAATGTGGCGATCCGATGGCAGGGTGTGGGTATGGCGAATTCCCGGTGAACGTCATCTGCCAGCGTGTGTAGTGCCAACAGTTAAATTCGGAGGTGGTGGTGGTATTATGGTGTGGTCGTATTTTTCCTGGAGGGGCTTGCACCCCTTGTTGTTTTGCGTGGCACGATCACAGCTCAGACCTACATTGATATTTTAAGCACATTTTTGCTTCCCACTGTTGAAGAGCAATTCGGGGATGGCGATTGCACCTTTCAACACGATCGAGCACCTGTTCATACTGCACGAGCTGTGGCGGAGTGGTTACACAATAACATCCCTGTAATGGACTGGCCTGCACAGAGTCCTGACTTGAATCCTATAGAACACCTTTGGGATGTTTTGGAACGACGACTTCGTACCAGGCCTAACCGACCTACATCGATACCTCTCCTCAGTTCCGCACTCCGTGAAGAAAAGACTGCCATTCTCCAAGAAACCTTCCAGCACCTGATTGAAAGTATGCCTGCGAGAGTGAACGCTTTCATCAAGGCTAAGGGTGGGCCAACACCATATTGACTTCCAGCATTACCGATGGAGGGCGCCAGGAACTGTATGTCATTTTCAGCCAGGTGTCCGGATACCTTTGATCACGTAGTGTATAATCATTAGTATCATGGAAACTGCTGCATGATGGATATTACGATGATCATGAACTACTTTAACCTAAGTAAAGTAAGCAATAATTTTGTTGGTGCATATACAGATGTACTGTTATTAACGGTACATTAGGAACTGGTGCGTGCATAGTGGAAGACAGGGAAGGGAAGATACTTCCCTTTCTTTCGACACTGAAACGAAGAATCACGACTTCGTTGGAAAGAGCCCGAATAAGGCAAGTGACAGTTGATCAAGAGTTCTTGCCGTTAGGTTATTCGTAAATATTGTCGGGCAGTTGACTGCTATTTTCGAACGGTTGTTTGTAACTTTGGGTTATTTTGGAGCTCGAACGGTCCTAATCGTTACTGGAAAATTAATTTTTCCCATCTCTACTAAATCCATCTAGCGGTTTGAGAAGTTTCATTTCCGCGGCTTCTATTTTACCGGTTTCTCGTTTTATTTGGCTGACTTGTGGATTGGCATTAATAGAAATGTCCCTGGCTGCGTTATGAGCGCAATGCAAGGTAAAAATATTAATAACTAGTTTCGACTTCATCTTTTGAAGTTTGTTTTTGAGTAATCAAGCTATTAAATAAAAGTAAAACAAAGTATGCAAAGTAAAAGGAGTATTAATGAATACTCTTTAGGGCACAAGTACGCTTTCCTCTGATTTAAATAAGTTAGGCGAAAACAGGGATGTATATTGAATGTTTCAATGCTATTCAAATTGTAAGTAGTTAAGTCATGAATACCCAAATTGTTAAAAAAAAATTATGTATGCTATTTCGAGTTATAGATTAAAGTTCATATGACTTGTTGCCAGGTGGATATTGCGCCATCCCAAGGGAAATTACACACATCATTTACTCGCAATAACTGTAGCCTAGTCTCTTGTTAAGCTCACAATTTCCTGCTGCATTACTGTTAAATGCATCACCACGTCATCGTCCTAACTACTAGCTCAGCCCCGCACTATCCACACCCAGGTCAATTTGATGTTATTGCCATTATTATTGTTGTTATTATTATACTAATATAAATAAAGAACTTTTGCCTATATACCTAGACTAATCTCGGAAATAATGCAAGCGATTTTGTTGATTCTTTCGTTATTAAAAATCACTTTTCTTCCGGACATGAATAGGTTTATAAAATGCTTCCAAAAATTATATCACTTGGGAGAAGGAGTTCATATTCATAATTAAATTTCACTCCCACTTCATTAATGTGCACATTAGAGGAGCAAGTAGGCTTCGCGGTTACGTGTGAGGCTCGCATTCAGGAGATCCCGATTTTGTTGGACCTGCCACTCCGACATTTTTTTCAGTTTTTCCTGGCTGATGAACAAACTCTGTGGTGGATTATATATGAATTTTCCTGTTCCCATTTCCTGTCATTTCATTTCCTTGTCGTATTTCAGGGTGGAAAGATCAGGCGAGTGGACGGTGGGCGAGGAGTGTGGCGGTGGAATTTGCTTTGAGGAACTGTCTGCCCTTGGCGTTCAGTGTGGGATGGGTTCCCAGAAAAACCTCTCCGTGGGAAGAGGTGGGTCTGTTGGGGGTCACACCGGCGTCAGGGTGTAATACCTGAAAACGTTAGGAACCTCACTTGTATCCGAGACTATTGCTCCCTGTGTCCTTCACTTCACTCCCTTCCTCTTGAAGGTTTCTAGAAGCACAATAGGCGACCATGCATTTAATCCTTACCCGCTTCCTAATAACCATTAACAGTAAAGGCTACTTTCTGGCACTTATTTGCCAGATCGCAGATTTTTAAGTCCTTACAGCCCAAAGGGGATAATAGGGCAGGTTTAAAATATTTTACAATTGAGTTGTTGGATTTTTTGGAATTCCGTATTCTGTCCATATAACCGAATTTTCCTCGATTCCACTGGACCTGGTCATCAAGCAGTAACTTTGGTATGCTTTTTGACAAACTTGGTACATTTGGAATTTAGAATCTTGCAAAAATAATAAGATATCCAAAATACTTTCAAAAACCAGTGCTAACCTTATTTTAAATCCCTATTTTCAACCCTTAATATATAAGTCAACTCTCGTTGGCCTATATACGTTTATACCTTATAACATTGGAAAACCTCCCTCTATCACCCTTCTTTGCTTTCGCATTTCCAAACGTTTGTGACATGTTAGGCTAAATAAAATATCATGGAAATATTCGAACGTTGCTAGATAAGTAACATGAAATGTATTAACAAATCCCAAGGAATGCAGATGATTATAATGTTGTGAATGTTTGGCTCAGACTTGAATATAACAATAAGTTAAATAGGTCAAATGCTCTTCAATTATGCTTCAATATAGGCCTTTGCTGTATGAATGTGTAATGCAAGTTACCATGTTGTTCAAAATGTAGCATAAAGTATTAAAGAATAAACGTATTACTTACAATTGAGTGGTGCATACCCATAATGAAATACGCATTATAATATGAAATGCTTGAATGCGCCAAGATTACTTAATCAGAAACTGCTAGAATTGAAGCTAGACATAATGAATGGAAGCAAAACTTCCGCGATCAACGGCGACCTACCCCATTCACTTGTCACATGCACACTAGCTGTTGTGCCTGCCAACGTCAGGTGGAGAGTTGAGCCCGATGTTGCCAGTAAAGCTGGCGATAGAAGAATGCAAGGTTGTTTAGGCTGTTTGCTCCGAGCTAACGTGATCCGAGACGATAGTGGGGGAAATCCATTCGCACATGCGCTGGCACCAGCGCAACCGTTGCAACCGCGGTAAAACATGTAATGTTACAAAATATTATGAATGAACAAGCAAGATACTCTCAGCGTAAGCGCAATAGCAGACGAAAATCGTATTTTGTAACCTTTCGCAGTTCGTATATATCCATTACCTTTAGCAATGAGTTCTTATGATAACCGCAATAAAATTTGCAGTTCTATAACTTTCCTGCCCCAATAATTCATATACATGTATTAAGGAACTATTTGCGTTGGCGTAAGAGTGATTTCTTGAGTTCGTGACAAGCAGGAACACGTGCTTTTGTTTACCTCATAGGGAACTCGGGTTTGCAATGGACAGTAAGTTTATGCACTAATACACTGACATGTAAATATGCTGTGAGGCAGCGGCTATGGTTATCGGGAGTTCGTGCCAATTAGTCGGGAATAAACAACGATAAGTAACGCTCGCCAGCGTAAACACCGAGAGCGCTATCGGCAGATAACCTTAACCTTCTGGAAGTTTCTTTCCCCTTATTGCCTATATAAGCGACCTTTCTCGTGAGATGACTCAGTGACTGAGCAAGGAGCGAGTTGGCGTGTAAGCTTCCGGTGCGACGAGGGGTGCCGTTCTCCGAGCGAGTTGTGGCGATTGCTATGGCATGCAGGGGTGATGCTACCGAGCGAGAGTTGTGGAGGTCTTGTGTTCGACTTCCCAGAACCGTGCAGAAGTAGATGCTTCGTCACGAAGGAAGTGAAGTTACGGGAAATTGAACTACTTTATTTTAGTGAAGTGACAGTATGAACTAACTGGAGTCTCTGTGAAAGTTGAACTTGATAAAAACAAAACAGTGACAGTGAAAACTAGTGAAGTGATAGTTAAAAACTGGACAAAGTACAATACTGGATGTAAGGAATATCAGTGCAGATGTGTGGTGTGCCAATAAATTATTATAGTTTCTGTATTTTGAAGTTACATTTTATGTGCTGATATTGCTAGAATTCCTAATATGCTTTCATAGCGGACAGATAATCTTGTAGCGGCAATAAATTATAAAAGTAATGAAGAAGCTTATGTCTTAAAAAAACAGCAAAAAAGTAAAATGGGATTTAAATTTAAATGTAAGCGACGAAATGTGCAATATAGTGATATCAAAATTATAAATACAAATTAATTATCTTTGCTTTGACACGTGCTCTTTTGACTCAAGAGGAAGTGGATTAAATTAGGAATAATGGCAGATTCCTACTTGAAAATATATTCCATAAATTAATTAACAAGCCGAATTTCTTCCATTTAATAAACTCACACTTCAATAACGTAGATAATTACAATTTACAAAACCCTTACTCGTTCACCATTCTTTACATTCTTTACGGCTTCAATGTTTTAAATTAAATTACAAGAATTACATAACTGATTCCTGCTCTCTCATTTACCAATATATTTCTAAATTAACAGCAATAAGTCTATATTTCAGACGATTAATCTTTTCCCAGTGAAGAATTACTAAACAGAATGTTGAATACGTTAAGCCAAAAATGAATTTAGAAATACCGTCCAGAATGCCTTCTATCTAAACGTTGTCCTGTTGTTTTCCTCGTAACCTAGCTCGCCGTACGTATCTATTATTGGTTACTATGCATAAACAATTTGAAATTAATTAATGAAAATATTAATAATATCGGAAAATAGTGATGTACTCAGGTGTGAAGTGTTGGACCCATGTTTCATCCATGGTTATGAATTGACGCAAAAACTGATGCAGTAATTTGTATCACAAATTACTTAAATGTAAATAATGATTGTAATATGAATATGCATTTTTATGTGACATTGATTTCAGATGTTTATTGATTGTAAATATTGTTGGAAAGTAAATTTATACGGCTTTACTGAAACTGTCAATAATAGCGCAATAATGCAGCAAGGGGGGTGAGCTGTTTATCATTATTGGGAACGAGGAAGTTCTCCCTAAAACATATGTATTCATAATTTTCATTGGATATTAAAATAGACGCAAATGTTGGCGCGTTTTATTAGCCAATTGCAGCTCAGTTATAATCTTTAGGCGTATCTTGATTGCAGGAGTATAAATAGGGCAAGTTAGAGGTAAAGTCAGTCAGTCCTTCAGTTCGCCGAAAGCATTCATACATTACACGTCGTATTCAGGCCAGTTCATCAAAATTCTTTGTGCAATACACGTCGCCTTAAGTTCGTCAGTTCGTCAAAATATTTGTATGAGATACATCGGCTATAGATTCACAAGTTACGAAAATCTAAAGTATTATAAAGTTAATTATACACAAAGTTGAAGTACGTGAATTAAAAGTGATCAGTAAGAAGTATTATAACAGTTTCAGTTTGGCGAGTATCTAGATCAATATGTAAAAGTGATAGTGAACGTGTTCGGCAATAAAAATTATAAAACAAATTTCTTCATCAGTGTAATTTTTGGATAAAAGATTCCTTTCCGTTTCACAACCTGTATAGAGACACATGTTCGACCCAAGATAAGATAATAGCTAGCCGGAGGACATTTGAAATGAAATCAAACGAACACTAACACTGATGCAAATTGCTAACACAAGATGGAGCTACAGACCAAACAAATGAATGACGTCACAGGATGGCAACGCGTGAAGTAAACACACATACATAAACATCACAAGCATCAACATTATAACTAATACCGTTACAAATTGGCTCCCATACGTGGGGCAGTTAAAAATTATGTAACCAAACAAAACAAAAGCAGCACAACATAAGATCTTCAAGTTTTAACAACATTACGTAAAAACATATTACGTAAACATAAAGTTGCATCAAATTGGCTACCACAACGTGGGGCTACAATAATATTACTTCAAAACTCGGATTTATTGCAGCGAAACATCGCCAAACACGCGACTGAAACATCCTCATGACGCTGCTTTTGTTCCATTGTGAGTAAACAGCTTTCTCATGTTTAAATTTTCAGTTAGGGTACGATGTACAGCACTTTTTGAAATGTCTACGATGTCTGCTAGCCCGCGCACTTTCAGTCGACGGACATGTTGTGGATTTTCCTCACAATTTCTAGTGTGGTCACCTCATTTGTTCAACCACTGCGATGTTCATCTTGACAGCTTGTACGGCCTTGCTTAAACTCTACCACCCAATATTTTACTGTTGTAAATGAAGGAGCAGACTCCCTCAGAGTATAATCTAGCTCAGCTTTAATATTAGTTGGACTAAAACCTTTCAAATGAAAGTATTGTATCACATAACGATGGTCAGTTTTGTCCATGTTTACAAATTCGCTAAGAGAGTTCACAATTACTAAACAACGTGGTATCGTCAAAATTCAAAATTAAGCTTTATAAGGGTGGTACTTTCTGCCATGGTTATTTATTTGAAACAACAACCGCTATATATACGTCAGATCGGGCACTTCTGGGACTGCCCTCGTAGATACAGACGGCCTGCATTGTCACATATCGGGTGTTTTCTGCTATAGAGATTCACAAGATAGTATGCCCTAATATGCGTAACCAACTGTGTGTAATTTGTGTTTGAATCAGCACTTTGTTTAATTGCGTGCTTGTTTCTTTAACTCCATGTGACTATTAGTGCGCAAAAAATGTATTTTCCTTTGAGGTAATGCATCCGTGAAATTTAGAAAATCCACAGTATGTAAAAAATCTTGTTGAAATTGGAGCCGGTTATTACATATTAACAGTGACATTTTAGCCATGTTTAAAAATTTTAGCACGCATGATTATTTAAATATTAAAGTTTTAATATGAAATCCATTGTGAAACATGGACTTTAGCCCTAGAGGAGGTGAATTAAATCAGGAATACTGGCAGATTGTTATTTGAAAAGATATGCCACAAAATAATTAACAAGCCGAATTTCTTTCTTTTAATGAACTGACACTTCAATAACATAAGCCATTAGAATTAACAAATCCTTCTTCATTCGCCATTCTTTACATGCTTTACGGATTAAATGCTTTACATTTAATTACAATAGTTACAAATTGCTTCCTGCTCTCGCATTTACCGATATGTTTCAGACCAACCACAATAAGTCTATAGATCCGACACTCAATCCTTTCCCGGTGAAGTTATTATTAAAAGGAATTTTGAATATGTTAAGCCGAAAGTGAATTTAGAATTACCATGCTGAATGCTTTCTATCTAACTGTTGTCCTGTTGTTTTTCTCGCAATCTCGCTTGTCGTCGAAGACAGACTGGCCAGCCTGTAGACAGCACCCTTGAAGAAAGCTGGGCGTGATCCAGCGCCTGCGCAGACAACGACCACAATCGCCTGACGTACTGCTTGAGTCAAACCGACTTCTCCCATTCTTGTTGTTGTAGTCGATTCGTTGAGAAGTACTACGCTAGTCGTTTCCCTTCTGTTGCCGTACATGACCACTTTCCTTTAGTACAGCCCCGTCGCCTACTGTATATTTCTCCGGGGAGGGTCAATTTGGCACAATTGTTATAATAAGAACTCTCCCCATGATACATTTTTAAAAATATTCGCTTCATAAATACATATTTTACAGTAAATGAGTTTAGAAAACAGTCTATAATATCAGAGTTTTTACATTAACGCTAGTTATTATAGAAACATCATTACATTTTGTTCCCTCCAAAATTCTGAACTTTTCAAAAGTTAATAATTTATTTTTCAAAATTGGTGCATTAGATTAAAAAAGTATACGGTCATTTTCTTTAATGTACTTTAGAGAGGCAATGAAAAAGTTTTGAAACTAGTAAATAAAAATTTCATCGTGTGCAGCATTTAGAGTGTGGAAAAACCCTGAAGAAATGTTTGCAAGAAAATAAGATTTAAAGTTGGGCGTGTTTTTTAATAAGCACGCTTTCCCTTTATAATTTCAGTTAATTGGTAGTTTAAATGAAGAGGCGAAAACGAATATATTTTCTTAAAGTTCGGAATCCATATTAATTTATGTTCAAGAAATTTAATTTTTCACAATTTTTTGTCAAACTTTACAAATGCGTTACCTTAAGGAAAACTATTGTATATGTTTTACTTACCCTTTATATGCAGAACGCACCAGCTCAGGAACATTTTTACGAAGTAGGGCATGCTGCTACCCTAGTGAAGTTAGACTACTGGCGCCAGAACCTGTATCTGAAGGATGGAATTCGAAGGTTCCACCCCATAGATGTAAATTGTATATTTGCAAGTATTTTAGCATTTCCGTTTACGTACCTTTTGGACAAAGTACAATGTTTAAACCACATTCCTAAACTGGATACCCAGTTTTCCGATGAGGCAGCCGAGGAACGTGCTTGTTGAAGAATTTACCGATAAAGCGGAGCGATGCTAGTGATGTTCAAAGGATTATTTTTTCTGCTCTTAGCGTTGGTTGTCATGGTTACAAGTGCAGCTCATGACTCGTTCTGTAGGTATGCTATCGTCTTAAAGCGGGATATCTGCACAGAGAGGCGCTTATTTGATTTATTTTCTAATACCACTTGTACCCTTGTTACGAGTGCTAGGGAATACTCGTAGAAATTACAAACGACCTACATGCCTGTCATTTTTATTCTATGGCTAAGACAAGTCCAAGGTAATAAAGAGGGACACCTTGCTTATCTCGACCTAGACTAGATATTTTGTGGCTATCACCCCCTCCAGATCCAAGCGGAATGGCTCAGGCGGCAATGCCTGTGACCCGCATTTGATCCCCGGCGACCGCCCATTCTGACCATGGGTTTTCCCGGGTGATAGGCGAATGCTGGAGTGGCTTCTTTCAGGCCCCGAATTTCCTGTCCCTCCACATCGTTTCATTCAGAATTTCATTCATCCTACGTCCCGTTGGTCTCTTTCAGGGTTGGAAGTGTTGGCGATGGTGTTTCGGTGCGGCAAGACAGAGAAGAGGATGCTCTCCGTCCCTCGACTGTCGGCTGGCTGCCGGGGTTTCCGTGCCCTTTAAGGGGGTTCTGTGTGGGATGGGGTCCCTGGTCTGCCAGATGTCTACTTCTGGTAACTTAAGGACCCTGCCATTGCTGTGGCGTTGCTCCTGGATCCGGCCGCTCGGTATCTCCTCTCGTCTCATTCTTCCTCCCGGGGACGCCACCTTGTGGGGCGTAGGTACAATATATACTTTGGGTCAGTGCCGAATCCCCTCCATTCCTGAAGATAAAGATAAAGGTCACCCCTAGGCGGAGCGGATGATGTGAAGGAACCGCAGGAGGCTCAGGGCAGGAGGCTACAGGGAGACAGGTCACGGGGATGCGCAGAGGTCCCTAAAGATTCCAAGCTTGAAGATCGCATCGCACCGTCGGGCCGCTCAGAGAAGACTTCCCTCTGGCGCGGTCGAGCAAGCATCTGCACCAACTGACACTGCATAGCCCCATCCTCACTTTAACTTGAAACGGGAAACGAAATGAGAGGTTATGAGGGGATAGGAAATTCGTGGTAGAAAGGAAACCATCCAGCATTCGCCTACGAACCCGGGAAACCACAAGAAACATGATCGGAATAGCCAGCCCGACGGTATCAAACCAAGGACCTCCCGAATGCGAGCCTCACCGCTACCGCGGAGCTGTCTCGTTTGTATTATGTGCTATAGATTGCTAATGGACTAATTTCACAAATTTCTGTTATTTTATTCTGTCAGACAATAGAGAAATTAATTGTAATTGATGTTCAAAAATAAGTTTATAGCTCTCCCAAAAGTCATGTCAGTCTTAAAACAAAATACAGGGTGCCCACGTATTGCGTACTAACTCCTCTGGATCCTATGCCGCGGTCAAATTGGAGACAAAGGTAAATGACACGCATGTTCTTAGCTGCAATATTTCTCAAGTCGTTGTCTCTAATGCTCCCCATATATGGCCTATGACCTTCGAGGTTACCTCATTCCACCAAGCGATGAGTGGACCCATTTGTGAGATGAAGGCACCCAGCGGGCGGAATCCGTTCCTTCCGATATTATGTTGATGATGAGGATGGTGGTGCATGAGAGGACCTGCAGTTTTTACCGTGGACACTGTACCACTATCTCGCGGATACTTGAAGAATGTTTGTTGCTGCTACGTATGGAAAGCCAATTTGAAGAAGATTGTAGTGCCCCACGCTGGCCGCCAACTTGAAGTAGTTGTTATTATATTTATTGTTTTCTAAGCCCACGTTGGGCGCCAATTTGAAGGTTTGTTGCTGCTACGTATGGAAAGTCAGTTTGAAGATGTATTATATTTCAATTGTTGGGGAGCCGAACTTGAAGTAGTTGCAACAGCACGTATGGTGCCCGATAGCCTTCGTCCCAAGTTTAAAAATGTTAATTTTGTAATTTGGCTGTTTCTTTAAATACTATATATTTATGTTTGCCTCGGCTGCATCAGTATTTATTTTTAGAGACATGAATGCCTTAGCAGGAGGTGGTGCGACAGAAGAATGTAGGCTTACACAGATTTTACGTTTTTGTTCACTCCATTTATTAATGTTTGACACGATTTAAATAACACTTCACTGATATAGAGAGGTGGGAGATTTTTTTAAATAAATTACTTGCATGTTTTAACACGTAAACTATTTTCGTTTCACACGAATATGTATAAAATTTCTCGAGGACGCATCTCGCGTCTGATTAGTAACACTGTCCACAACCAACGCGTCCAGTTATGAGCACTGTCTACAAGCAACTGACTTAATTTCTTCCGCCTAAATTTGTAAATTTCTGTATTTCAAGTCTCTGATTAGTTATTCCTAATCCAATAGCATACTTTTATTTAACTTAAGCTTTATTCTGGTTTTTGGTTGGCTATTTTATAAACTGTCACAAAAATTACATTATTGTTGCTCCAAGAATCAAGTAGCATTAAATTTTCAAATTCATTATTGCCTCAAGGTTACCTCATTGTTACCTCTTTGTTAGCAACTTTTAACTTATTATTCTCACAGCTCCTACATTATTAAATTACGTAATACATTCACATAACATTATTACACATGTATACAATAATATAAACAGATACAATGACTGTAATATGCACTTTTTATATATTGTTACATACACATATTGCTTTAAGGCGGGCTGTTATTATATTTTATATTACACAACCTGACTGAAATCATTTAGGTGTTAAAAATACTGCCTCATACTTCACATGAACAAGTCAGAGGTGAAGTTATGGAAAGGGTCAGAGCCGTGATTCTAACATGGACCCTCAGCACGAGAGCTGGAAACGAAACCACTGCGCTACTCCAGCACCCTTATTTCTCAAGTTACAGTCGTAAAAAGTTAACCAATGAATAGTTGGGATATTGTATCGCACATTTGTCAGCCTACTGCTGATAGCGCTCATGCGGGCTGGCTGGGCTACCTGGCTGCGCCGCAGTTAAGGGCAATGCGTTCGTGCTTATGTACAATTTATATTACTCACCATAAATATCTGCCTAGAAATGTTTTTAAACTACAGGTGTGAACTTAGTTCACACAAACGATGTATAGACTACGTTCAACTAATTACCAAAATATCCTATGTATTGCATTCACATAACATTTCCTAGCCACTTTCGTTTATTTTAATGACTTCTACAAACCATTCTGAATCCTCGTGTTTCTATAAATGCTGGCCATGAAATTCTATAATGTTTCCATGACATTGCTGGAAGGAACTCATACCGATAACACTAAAAATAAAGAAGTATTGAACAATTCAAGCAAATAACAACGGATATCTCCAAAACGGCTGAGGACAGAAAAAAGTTATTTAAAATAAAGTATGCATATTAAGAAAATTTACATGTTCTGTATTGTAAGTGTTTGTGTCTTATAGTTTACTCGTATCAGTTATACAAAATTATGCGAAATTCCTTCCAAATGCGGTTTCACTTGCTATTCCCAGAACATTCACCATATGCATTTTGTTTGCCATATAAATATTTTAAATATATGGTACTTTAATCGAAATCCTTAAGAGACATTTTTGAGAAAATTCATAATTTCAAAAACATTTCCTTGTAAAGGGTATTTTGGGGTGAGGAAATATTCTTAAATGCCTATACCAAGTGTGGTATTGACTGTTCATAGACACCCACTGTTCATGCAAGCACACACATGTAACGTTTTCTAAAAATATTTTGGGTGCATCAAAACATGTTATTTCTATTGAAATTTCGATCGAATGCTTGAGTGGAATGCAATACTTCCTCTGCCTGCAGGCGGAGAAAGTAAAAGTTCAGATTTTAAATGCGTTCACTACTGCGGAGCACCTCCCATCTGCACGCATGAAACAACTCGCCAACCGCTCCGAGAAAGTTATATAAGAGAATTTGAAGAAAAGATGTCCACATGTTTCAAATTTGGTTATCAAAAATAAAGCATATCTTACTTAGATGGAGATCCCCCCCAAAATTGTTCTTATTTTAGATACACGTCAGAGTTAAATTTTATACTTGAGAGTTCCATTTACTGCTACTTTCCTCTACTAGGTATAGTAAGTAGAGAAAGTATTGCATTCTGCCCATAAATTCAATACCGAAACTTCATCGGAAATACACGTTTTGAGACGCCCGGAATCCAAATAAAACCTTTTTGGAATCATATCAATGTGTGTGTCTGTGTGGTTTCCGAACAGCATAACTCAAAAACGAACATTTGAAGAAATACCAAACTTGTCATTTACGTTGAGTATCTTCTAAAGATGCGACACGAAGATTTTCAACAAAATCTCCCGCCCCTAACTAGTCTTTAAGTAGAACATTTTTCGAAATTGTTTAGTTTCTAAAAAATACCTCTAGCGATTCTGATTAAAATATTATAAATTAAACATCTTTACATGACAAATAAAATGTATATCTTGAATTTTCGGGGAATAGTCTATGAAGTGTCTTCATTCGGAGGAAGCTTTGTATAATCCTATATAACTGGTAAACGTTAAGCGATAGACGAAAACGTACTGCACAGGAAATGTAGATCTCTTTAAAACACGCAATTTATTTAAAATAAGTTTTTTGTGGCATAAGGTGTTTCTGAGATATCCGTTATTAAAGGTTCGAATTGTTCATTTTTTATTATTCTCTCAAGGTTCTTTCAACCTTCAGTTGTTTTTCTCGCGATTGCTTAGAAACAGTATGGAATTTTAAGGCAGCATATTGTCGTAACCTCTTACATTTTTCTCATCACGGGGGGTAGAGCATGGTACCGGAGTTTTAAAACATCGCAATCTACACGAGGTCCGACGGGGCGAGCTCAACAAGTTTCTAAACACCTGAAAATGTCTAAAATATCCCTAAATCATGATGGGGAAGGAAAGAAAGATCAATCTACATTAAGAATTCACATGATAAAAGTTTAGATGGAAGGATTTAATTACAAATTAGAAACGATACATGTTACCTTCTGTTTGACGGATCGTCCCCTACATGTGCACTACTCGCTACATCACAAGAGACAGACTCAGCGTCATAGACGCTTCCACAATCTACAACCGGTTATCCCCCACTCTTATTGCATCATTACCGGTCCGTACTGCCAACTTAAAATAGACCAAACAATGTTGCCATAACCGCATATGTTCTTACAGAGCTGCCACAATATAGCGTCCAGTTTGTATCTATAACGAAATGTGTAATGTACCTATTTCTGCAAATGATTATTTAGGTTAAAGCGTAGTAGATATAAAAATAAGCTTTAAAAGAATAATTTGTATACTCGATAATAAACGGTAGAGGGTACAGAAAGTCATGTAAATATATCACATCAGATTTTGTTTTTAATTTAGATGGTACTTTTGGATTTTTTAAATTTATTATTCTACATGGAATTCTGCTTGCCAAACGACACAGAGTAATAGGCAAATATACTTGATAATGATATAAAGTATATTTATACTGTAATACAAGAAGCCCCAACGTACAATTATACAGGGTGGACTATTTAAGGTGTACAATATCTCCAAAACTAAGCCTTGTAGAAAGAAATGTCTTGAATAAAAGTTGCTTGATATTGTGGGGGAAAGTAAATGTCATTAGATGTGTTTTATTTGCAGGACGTTGTGATGGTCATTTTAGGCTCAATTTATTTTTTTTGAAATGGAAAATTTTTGTGTTTTTTTTTTCCTCGCTCATAAAAAACTAAACAACATTTAAAATGGTTTTTACACTAACGTGAATAACAACGAAAGTTCTGGATAATGGTTACGAAGAGCCAGTGAATAGTTGAAGCATCCATGGATGGTCATTTGAGGGTCAAGTTACGTTTCGTAATTGGGATCCAATTGTTTGTTTTGTCTAAGTTTTAATTAAATAGGTGTTCTAGTTGTTGTATCATAATATATTAAGAAAGTTTTATTAGTAGTGAAATGTTAGTCGTTTATTTCCCATCACAAATTAAACAGCTTTTTATAAACTATTTTCTAATGAGAAAACAACATACAAAATGTAGGTGCCTTTTTAAAAAAATTAAATTGACCCTAAAATGCCCATCATAACGTCTTCTAAACAAAACACGACTAATGGTATTTACTTTCCCCATAATATCAAGCAACCTTTATTAAAGACATTTCCTTCTACAACGTTTAGTTATGGAGATATTGTACAGTCTCATCTTAAATGGTCCAGCCTGTATATGGACATTAAAAATCAAATAGAAAATAAACTTCTTATCTTGCCAAAATTAATAAAAATAATATTTAGGTTATGGCTCAGGTTGTAGAATCTGTGGCTCGCATTCGGGAGGTCCGATGTTCAAATTCTGGGTACCGGTTAATCTTCCAACGGCGTGAAACAACTGAATGTCGACAGGAATTAAAAGAATGACAAGGAACTTAAGGATTCAAACCATTAATAACAGTCATCTAGGACATGGCTGATGCCACAGAAAAGTTATTTGAATGTCACAAAAACAGGTTATTTTAAATAAATTGTGCGTCTTAAACAGATCTATATTTCTTGCGTAGTACGTTTTCGTCTATCGCTTAACGTTTACCAGTCATCCAAGACTATACAAAATTCCTTCTGAATGAAGAGGACTTCACAAGATATTCCTAGAAAACTCAAGATATACATTTTATTTATCATGTAAAAATAATTAATATATGGTATTTTGATCAAAATTGCTAGAGCCATTACTGAGAAAATAATTTTTGAAAAATGTTCCAGTAAAGGGCAGTTGGGAGGCGGCATTTTCTTGAAAAGCTTCGTTTCGCATCTTTGTAAGATATTGAACTTACATACCAAGTTTGGTATCAATCTGACTTTTTGTTCTTGAGGTGTGCTGTTCCCACACACAGCCACACGAACCCTTTTCTAAAAATGCTTTTTTGGATTCAAGGGGTCTCAAGAAATGTATTCCCGATGAAATCTCGCTATCAAATTTTTGGATGGAATGCAATACCTTCTCTAACTACTATGTAAGTGGTAGAGAAGTAAAAATAGGTTTGGTAACAATAGTCTGTTGGAAATATATGAAAATAAACGATATTGGGTAGAGAAAGCCATGTAAATATAATATAAAACTATTTTTAGTGGTCTATTTATATTCAATTGGCCTTAAAACGTGTATTTCCGATGAAATTCCTAGCACGGGTTCTTGACAATACCTTAGGTATGAAGTAGATATTGTCTTTACTTATTGAAAGCCAGTTTGAAGGATGTATTATGTTGTATTGTTATTTATTGGCACCACACTTTGGGCGTCAATTTGAAGTGGTTTGTATTGAAGGAGTTGTATTATATTTCAACTGTTGGGGAGCCGAACTTGAAGTAGTTGCAACCGCACGTATAGTACTGTTTCCGGTAGCCTTCGTCCCAAGTTTAAAAATATTAGCTTTGTAATTTGGCTGTTTCTTTAAATATTTAATATTTATGTTTGCCTCGGCTGCGTCAGTATTATTGTTTGAGACATGGATTTCTTAACAGGGCGTGATGTGACAAGAATGTAGGCTTACACAGATTTTTAGTTTTAATTCACTCCTTTTTATTAATCCTTGACACAAATTAAATAACACTTCACTGATATCGAGAGCTGTGAGATTCTTTTATTTAATACTTACACTTTTTAACACGTAAGCTTATTTTTGTCTCACACGAATACATAATTAATTTCTCGAGGACACATAAGCAACGCATCCAGTTATGAGCACTGTCTGCAGGCAACTAAGTTGATTTCAACCGTCTAAACTTGTAAATTTTTGTATTTCAAGTCTCTTGATTGGCTAATCCTACTCCAATAGAATACCTTCATTTAACTAAAGCTTTTTGTGGTTGTTGATTGGCTATTTTTACACTGTCTCAAAATTTACATTATTGCTGATCTAATAATGACTAGTAGTATTCAAACTTCCTTACTCATTATTGACTCAAGGTTACCTCATTGTTAGCAACTTTTGACTTGCTTCTCATAGTTCCTACATTATTAAATTACGTAATGTTTTCACACAACATTATTACACATGGATACAATAACATAAACATTTGCAATGACTGTTAAATACATTTTGCAAATTATTACATACACGTATTGCTTCAAGGCGGGCTGTTATTGAATTTACATATTATAAAATTTAATTGAAATTATTAAAGTGTTAAAAATACTGGCTCAGGTAACAATAGAGGAATTGAGTAAGGCCGTTCAACTCAAATTTAAATAACTAATCCTAGACTTGTAATATAACACCAGATGTATTCGAAGAACCGAGTACCCTGCTCCCTTTTTGTGGAAATTGCGGGGTTCAGAGAGGTTATTTTCTACAATCACCTGAATTTTTTATTCCACGTTGCCAGACGTCATTTATTCGATGGCATGCTATCTTTCTATGCAGGTGCCTGTGATGGAAATATTCACAAATTTCAGCGCTTAGCGTGGCACTGCCGCCGCTTTTCGTTCTTCTCTTTTTTTTCCTTTCCTCTCTCGCGAGCAGTAACAAAAGGCAGCAGATTGATCACGGCCATTGCCATGTAGCCGTTTCGGTTCACATTCTTCTTATCCATTAGTTGAGACGCACACTACACCTGTACAACAAAGGCATATCCTGCTGATTAATTGCAAGTATTCTGCGAGGCAAATAAGAGCGGTAATCTTCTCGTCTTCCCTTAAATGCGAGAGGAAAATCTGCAGAAGCGAAGGAATTCTCGTCAGTTACATACACGCAAACGTAATGTTATCATCATTATTCTTTGCTTTAGAGCACGTCGTTAAAGGGTGAGTAATAAACTACGGAGAAAAATCTGTGATGCAGTCACATGAGTTTCTCCACTCATGTTATTCTTACAAAAGCTTATTCTTCCATCTATTTCTGGTTAATCGAGATAAATTTTCAATACACATTCCGGTATAGGTTTAAGAGGATACAGCAGACTAAAACGACAGTCAGATATTTTAAGAGCGGATCGCTTTGTGATGGTTTTGAAATTCCATTCTCTTTGCATGACTACGAGAAAAAAACATATAGCCACAGATCACTTTGAAAAAATCTGATAACTTTCTCTACACCTATCGTTTATTAGTGGGTACACAAATTATTCTTACGAAAGATAATTTTTTTATCTACTGCATTTTAATTCAGGTAACTTTACAGAAATAGCTACATTACACATTTCGTTATACATACAATGAGAAGAGCGATAGTCAAATGTCTAAGAATTTGACGCTATATGCTGACCTTAAAATTCCATGTTGTTTTCATGCAATCGCCAGAAACAACTGAATGTTGACAGGACTTGAAAGAATGACTAAAAATGAACAATTCGAACCCTTAATAACGGATATCTCACAAATGGCTTATTTCTTAAAGAACTTATTTGAAATAATTTTTGTATGTTTTTTTAGTACGTTTTCGTCTATCGCTTAACGTTTACCAGTTATATAAGATTATGCAAAATTTGTTCCAAATGAAGTGGACTTCACAGGGTATTTCCAGAAAATTCAAGATATACATTTTATTTGTAAGGTAAATAACGTTAATATATCTATGGTATTTTAATCAAAATCGTTACAGCCAAGTTTTAGAAAATAAAAAAATTCGAAAAATCCTCCGTAAAAATGGTAGTCAAGGGTAGGGGGATTTTCTTGAAAATCTTCGTGTCGTAAATTTGGAAGGTATTGAATCTAAATACCACGTTTAGTATTTATTCGACTTTTTGTTTTTGAGTTATGGGGTTCATAGTCGCACACAAAGACCTTTTTCTAAAAATAATTGTTTTATTCGGGGGCCTCAAAACGTGTATTTCTAGTTAAATCTAGTTATCAAATTTTTGGATGGATACAAGACTTCCCCTACTTACTATACGTAATAGAGAAAGCAAAATTCTATATGTTACAAGCAGATTACTTTCCCTAACCTTTATCGCCTATTACTCGGCATACAAACTATTCTTACTAAAGCTTATTTTTCTATCTACCTCTTTTTAATCGAGATAACACTTTGTAGAAACAGCTACAATGCACATTTCGTTAAAGATACAAATGGAAATACAAAGGGAACAGCGATAGTCAGATGTTTAAGAACTGGACGCTATGCGCTGGCTTTAAATTCCATACTGTTTCCATGCAATCGCAAGGAGCAACTGAATGTTGAAACGACCTTAAAGATTGACCAACTAATGAACAATTCGAACCCGGCTGGTCCCGTAGCTCAGTCGGTAGAGCATCTGCCTGCTGCGAGAAGGGTCCTGAGTTGGAGGTGGGAATCCTTCTCTAGCCAAGAATATTCCCTATCTTCCCCAGAGTTTGGAAGTGTGAGTGTGAATGTGTTATGTGTGTGTGTGTGTGTGTGTGTGTTTGTGTGAGAGAGAGAGAGAGAGAGAGAGAGAGATCTAATGAAAAAACAACCCATAGGTTTACCAGTAACCCAATGACAAGCGAATACGTATTTAATACTGTATAGCTTTTATTTATCATATTAATGTCATTATATAATGTTATTTTAATTCAAATGTTAAGAGCTATTTTATTAGAAAATAAAATAATTCGAAAAACTTTTTATGCAAACTGTAGTTTGGGATGAGGGAATTTTCTTGGAAATCTTTGTAGCGCGTCTTTAGAAGGTACTGAACCTAAATACCAAGTTTGGTGTTTATCCTACTATTCGTTTTTAAGTTATGGTCTTTACACACAACTTTTTCTATAAACAAAAGATGTATTTCCGGTGAAATACCGACGTTAATTTTCGGGTGGAATGCAATACTCCTCTACTTACAGTAAGTGCATAGTAGTAAAAAGCATACATATTTGAAAATTCAAACCAATAACAAAGAATATCTCGGAAGTAGTTAACGCTACAAAAAACGTTATATGACATAAATTGTGTGTTTTAATGAGATTTACATTTTTTGTGCAGTAAGATGATGTCTGTCTCATACTTGACACGCAGAATGAAGAGGACCTCACAGGCTGTTCGCAGAAAATTTAATGTGTGCATTTTATTTGCCATGTAAATATCTTAAACATTAGATATTTTAATTAAAATCATTAGAACCAATTTTAAGAAATTGCCGAATACATTTTTTCCAAATAAACGATAGTTTGTAGAAGGGGAGTTTTCTTGAAAATCTTCGCGTCGCACTGTGACTTACATACATACGAAGTACATCTATCTAACATTTCGTTTTTTGAATTATTATGCTGTTCCACCAGAAATTACGCAGAGATGTATGCTCTGAGGTGCCCTGGATTAAAAAATCTGATGTGTTTTACTCACATGACTTTCTCTTGTACAAACCACAGTGCGTTCGTAGTTCGGCCGGACCGTTCCGCGGCGGCGTTGGACTGGGTGAGGATTGGCGCGCCTTCCGCCAGAGTTACATGCAATCGACTGGCAAGTAATGGTTACGGAACACTAACTACTGTACTTACATTAGGCTTACCTGCATCGCAACAGATGTTGAAATGATGACCTTCAACGCGAACACTTTCCCTATATCTCCGAAAACAATTCTGGTTTACTCGCAAAAGTTCAAGTTGACTGATTTCCTGTATTTCTCTCGTGATGTCCTTCAATTCTTGTTACGTGTGCGGATTTGATGCGTACACTTTATTCTTTAACGTTCCCCATAAATAAAAATCGCATGGAGATAGGTCAGGGGAACGAGGTGGCCACAATCCTTGACTAATTATTCTGTCACCATACACACTTCGCAATTCATGCATAGAATTCGCAGTAATGTGCGCTGTAGCTGAATCCTGCTGAAACCAGCCACACAATCTTTCATTTCTTGTTAGTTTCAGAAACAATTTATTTAAAACTGAATTTACATAAACGTGTGAATCAACTGTTGTGTCGAAAAATATGGGACCGATAATTCTACGCGCACTCACTGCGCACCAAACCTCAGCTTTTGCAGCGTGGGGAGGAACTTCGTGAATAATATGGGGATTTTCGGTAGCCCAGTATCTATTCTTCTGAGTAGAAACGTGATCTTGAAGATAAAACCACGCTTCATCAGTGAAGAACGTCAAAAGTGGATTCACGTCGCCATTATGAACGGACTACAAAATCCAATTGCAATAATTAACTCTACTTACAGGATCTTGTGGTTGTAAAGCATGAACTACAGTTGCCTTGTACGGCTCAAGTTTCAGAAGTTTTGTCGCCACAAAATCTGACGTCTTGCAAATGTTAACCTCTTGTGCTAAACATATCAGTGATTTTTGGGGTGAGTGCTCTAGCCGGGCCCCTAATTCATCAAGCTTCTCGTCTGTCAGCACACGGCGTTGTTGAACATGTTTTTTTTTTGTTTTGTTTAAAAAAGATCCTATACGCCCGACTCTATTGACAAGGTCATGAATAGTTGACCTGCCAGGAATTCGAACACCTACAAACCAATGTTTAATTCTCTACGATACCTTCTTGCAGAAGGGTATGTCATACATACGCATCATAGAGAAAAATACGTTGTGCTAAAGTGTACTCAACCATTATTAACGGGCAATTTATCACCAAGAGACAACACAATTTTACTCTAAACACGCACACAGAAGTCTTTCCCTCACGAAAGATCCAACTCGGCTGACGTTACAGCGCTACTTTTTGGCGGCAGGCGCGCCACTCCTCACCCAGTACAATGCCGCCGCTGAACGGTCCGGCCGATCTACGAACCCATGGTATCTTTACAAACGCTTATTCTCCATGTGCTTCATGTTAATAGATATAAACATTTGTAGAGACTACCTTATTGCTAATTTTCTTGTAGGTACAAGGGGAATATGGTGGTTTTAAGCGACAATCAAATGTTTTAAGAGCTGGTTGCTATGTGGAGCGTTTCATTGTCTTTGGGTGTCCAGGACATAAAAAAACGAATAACGAATTCCCATTTGGGAAAAAGTATAAGTATTGGAAAATTCAAAAAGTAACAAGAAATATCTCGGAATTGGTTCACTCCACAAAAAATGTATATGACTTAATTGTGTGTTTTAACGAGATCTACATTTTTTTGTAGAAAAAACTTTGTCTATCTCTTACGGTTTACCAGTTATGCAAAAGCCAATCAGAATAAAGAGGACCTCTGGGTATATTCCCAGAAAATTCAAGATAAACATTTCATTTGTCATGAAAATAACAAGTATGTAATATTTTAATCAAAAGCGATAGAGCCATTTTTATAAAGTAATAATTTTCTAAAAATGTTCCATGTAAAGGGTAGTCTGGGGTGGGTGGATTTTCTTCAACAATTTCGTGTCGCATCTTTGAGAGATGCTGAACCTAACTACTAAGTGTGGTATTTATCCTACTTTTCTTTTTTGAGTTATGCTGTTCACAGACACATAGACATACACACACGGACCTTTTTCTAAAAATGCTTTTATATTCATGGGGACCTCAAAACATGCATACCGATCTCGGTAATGAATTTTTGTGTGGAATGCAATACTTCCCCTACTTACTACCGTAGTAGAGAAATAAAAAATGAGACAGAGAGAGAGCAGTACAACAAAAATCGAAATGTCGGATACATAACCAAAATTGATGTTATGTTCACGGTATTTCAAGGATGCAACAGGAAGATTTTCCAGAAGATCGCGCATTCCAAACTACATTTTACATAGGAAAACTTTCGTTGTTGGTTCTTTTTTCTAAAATACTTGTAACTGCTTTGATTAAAATACCACTCTGGGAATAGCCTGTGAAGTGATCTTTTTTCTGAATTACGTTTCTATAATTTCGTATAACTACTGGCAAATCATTAAATTGATTAAGCCGTTCACAAGAATGCAGATTTTGTTAAGAAACCAAATTTATATAATTATTGGGACCTTAATCATTTCCGTGATTTTTGTTGATATTCGTTTGAATTTTGGAATAATTTATACTTAATTGAAGTGCTAAGCCGCCATTGATTTGTTTCTCGTGATTGCGAAAAATGTACAATTTAAGACCAGCTTTTTAAAGGAATTAATTGTTCTTCCACACAAGCCGTGTGTTGGACAAGATTGGAAAGATAGAATCAGACGACTGAAAAATTCAATTCTGTAGCTGGGATTTGAACTACCTATCTCGCGGTCTCCGTCCGGTTGGTCTAACCACTGAGCTACCATGGCAACATGCCGACACGATGTTAATTTCTCCAACAGGTTCGCATTTTTTCCGGCAAACCACAAGGAGATCCCAAATTGTATTGAGATGACATACCCCAATGACGACTTACAATGTTGCAAATGCTTTTAAGTCCCGGGTTTCTAGTTTTAACCCCTATAAGGCCAATTCATGGAATTAATTGTTCCTCCACACAAGCCGTGTGTTGGACAAGGTTGGAAAGGTAGAATCAGATGACCGGGAGATCCATGGTTCAAATCCCGGCTATGGCATTGAACTTTTCAGTGGTCTGATTTTACTTTTCCAGTGTTTAAAGATTTGACTATCACTTCAACTTGCTGTACTCTTGCACCTATGTAATGAAACCTTTTCTCCGCTAACATACAGTAGGTATATCAAAAAATCTGATGTGATACATTCATATGATTTTCTCTACCCTCTATCGCGTATTATTGGGTAGACAAGTTATTCTAACTGAAATTTTTTTCCATCTACTACATTTTAATCAAAATAAACCTTTACAGAAATGCTGCGTTGTACATTTCGTTATATATACAGAGAGAATACCGATAGTTAAATGCTTAAAACATTTTTTACTTTCTCTACTACGTATAGTAAGTAGGGGAAGTATTGTATTCCATCCAAAAATTCGATACCGAGATTTCACCGGAAATACATGTTTTGAGACCCCCTGAATCCAAAAAAAAAAGCATTTTTGGAAACATGTCCGTGTGTCTGCCTGTGTGTGTGTGTCTGTCTGTGAGCAGCATAACTCAGAAACGAACATTCGGATAAAAACCAAACTTGGTATTTAGGTTCAGTATCTTCCGGAAATGCGACACGAAGGTTTTCAAGAATATCCCCCACCCCAGATTACCCTTTACATGGAAGATTTTTCGAAAATTTTAATTTTCTCAAAAATGGCTCTAACGATTTTGATTAAAATGTCATATGTTTAAGATATTTTTATGACAAATGAAATGTATACCTCGAATTTTCTGGTAATGTCTCCAAAAGTATTCTTCATTGTGAAGACTTTTGCATAACTGGTAAACTATAAGAGATAGACAAAATTTTACTACACAAAAAATGTAAATCGCGTTAAAATACACAATTTATGTCATATACATTTTTTTGTTGAATGATCCATTTTCGAGATATTGCTTGTTATTCCTTTAAATTTTCCAATACTTATACTTTTTCTCAAATTCGTTATTCAATTTTTTTTGTCCTGGTAATGGAAAGAAAATGGAATACTCCACATAGCAACCAACTCTTAAAATATTTGACTATCGCTTAAAGTCTACCAATTCCCCTTGCATCTTCAAGAAAATTAGCAACAAGATTACCATCTCGCTATCTCGATTAACATGAAGCATATGGAGAATAAGCGTTTGTAAGAATAGTTTGTACAAGAGTAGAGAAAGTCATGTGAGTGTAACACATCAGATTTTTTTCAGTTTATTCAAGCATTACATGCTTTGTAGGCCTCTGTAAATAATAAAACAAAAATAAACTATCATTAACACTTAACAAAGACAAAAGTGATGTTTAAGAACTGGACGCTGTGTGCTGGCCTTAAAATTCCATACTGTTTCCATGCAATCGTGAGAAACAACTGAATGCTGCAAGGACTTTAAGAGAATGACCAAGAAATGAACAATTCAAACTTGTAATAACGGATATACTAGAAATGGCTTACGCCACAAAAGAAAACTTATTTGAAATAAATTGTGTGTTTTAAAGCGATCTACATTTTTTGTACAGTTCGTTTTCGTTATCGCTTAACTTTTACCAGTTATACAGCATTATACAAAATTCCTTCCGAATGAAGAGAACTTCGTAGGCTATTCCCAGAAAATTCAACATAAATGTTTTATCTTTCATGTATCTTTCATATGTGGTATTTTAATCAAATCGTTATAGTCATATTTTTAGAAATTCAAAAATTTTGAAAATTGTTCAATATATGGGTAGTTTGGGGTGAGGGATTTTTTTTAAAGTCTTTGTGTCGCATCCTTTGAAGATACTGAACTTTGTCGCGGTATCGTTCGTGTTATCTTATTTGCTGAGCGCCTGTTATTGTTTTACTATTTTGAATTTTGAGTTCTTTGTCCTCCGGCTAGCTATTATTAACCAGTCGAGCAAATCTCTTGAAAGGGTGTGTAAACGGAAAGGAGTTGTTACTAAAAGATAACACTGATAAAAGAATTTGTTTTTACACTTTTATTGCCGTGACACTTCCTTAATTTCACATATTTACTCTTGATACACGCCCGACTGAAACTGTTATATTTTGAATGTAACTATAATCACTTATTTGCCGCACATTATTAATTCGCGTATTTCACATTTTTGTAACTACCTTTACGACGCGAGAGATTCTGTTGAACTGAGCGACGTGTAACTTGTGAATGATTCTGTAGAACTGCGCGTTACTTGTCTTTGGCACGAAATTTATACACCCTCACCCCGATATGCCTAAACATTATAACCGAGCTGCTATTGGTTAATAAAGCGCGCCAACATTAGCGTCTATTTTTATATCCGATCAAAATTACGAACACATATGCTCTATGGAAGATATTGCCTCCATTTCTAAAGAAAAGCGCGCTACTCTGACGTCATTTGCTTGTCTCTTCTAATTAATAAACAACTCACCCCCTCGCTCATTGTTATCCGCTCCTATTGTCAGTTTCAGTGAGGCCGTGTAAACGTATTTCCTAACAATGCTTATAATTAACAAACATCTCAAATCATTGTCATACAATAATGTTAATTTACACTACAATCACTCTGGCATTCACAGTGTTGTGATATAAAATACTGCCTCAACTTAAATACCAAGTTTGGTATGTAACCGGTTAACGCGCCCGTACATTTTTCTAAAATGGGGAACCTCAAAACATGTATTTCCGGTGAAATCTCGATAATGGAATTTTTAGTTGGAATGCAGTCCTTCTCTACCTGCTAGGTATATGGCAGAGAAAGTAAAAATTATTTGTAAGATTAACGTGTAGAAGATTAGGTAGAGAAAGTCATGTGAGTATAATAACACAGCAGATTTTTTTAAACCTTTGATAGTTTGTAGCCAGCACTTTTGGGGAATTTATTTTTTGGAATGAAGATGTGTTGAATTGTTTTAGAATCGCCTCCACCTTTCTTTGAAAAGAACTGGTATGCAACGATTAATTCTATTTTACTATGGGAGTAAACGAGAAGAAACAGTGCTTCGGTGAGACTGTAGTAAGGGAATCAAGCTAAACTGAAGGTCAGAGAATTAGCGGGTCAGCATGACCTTGAGACAGTTGAATGCGTGCGTGACCCTTGGCACTTCAATTATTTAAACGTCTGCGTCGTGAATGCTCGGCTCGCGATGGCAGATAACAACTCAGCATGGCTCAATTTGCTAAGTACAACTAGGCGTGAATAACTAGAGAGATAACCTTTATTTGCTATGCTTTTAAAACTCGGTATTAACCCTGAGGTTGCTAACTATCACTATCGTTCATACTGGACTGTTAAAAAAGCATGGTCGACTTCTCGGGGCGGAGCTAGCTAACCCCTAACAGTTTCCACTTCCGAGGCGTGTTTTTAAAGTAAGTAAAGATAATTTTTTAAAAAAATAATTTCATTTCATCGTTTTCCAAATGCTTTATTTCAGTCCATTTCCTCACCATGCCTTACACTACCTCTCCACATAGTCACCGCCATTATTTAGGCACTTGTAACGTGAAACCAGTTTTTGTATGCTTCGTCAAAGAATGATGCCGTCTGTGATGAAAGTTATGTAAATCGCTTGGTGCCAAATCCGGGCTATTCGGAGAGTGGTTGATTTTTTTTTATTTTGAAAGTATATAGTCGATTTAACATATTAGTCATATAGTAACTTTACAACTTTTTATAAAATAAATATTTAACAATAAAACATTGAGGTTATTTAACATATCGGCAGTTTTGAACCATTACAATGAACTAGTATAAAATTGTGACACTATAACTAATCAAATGGATTGAACATTGTATAAATTTATGCTTTTAAAAAATTCAACTATCTTAGGGCACATCGAACAGTTGAGTGTTGTTTGTAAATCATCGGGTATCTAGTAGTGTTGTCTTCATTGATCGTATTGTGGACATTCCACGATTATGTGGAATTGTTCTCAACCAAATGACGCGATCGGATCATGAGCTTATTTACTTGTGTGTGGCCGGGCATTGTCATCAATCAAAAGCATTCCACTGTAGAGGGGATGAATGAGAAAAAGGTTTCTTGGTGTCGGGTTTCTAACTCGGAAGGATTGTTGTTGCCGGCTGATCAGGTAGAGGGTTATTAGTTGGGTGACACTTATCTCAGGGAGTGTGGATAGGAGTTGAATCATACTCACAGTCCTCCTTCAGTGGCCCGTTTATTCTGTTAAGCCACACTGCGTTCCTTTATCGAATCCCCGTCATAGACGTCTTTGTTGACTGTCGCGTTCCTGGGCAAGAATTCAATCAGCAAAACACCTTGTCTGTCCCACAAAACCGTGCACATGATCTTGCGAGTGGATAACATCTGTTTGAATTTCTTCTTCACGGGGAATGTTGTGTGCCTCCACTCCATGGATCCTTGCTTTGATTCATGTGAGAATCCATGTAATAATGTGCCTTAGCAAATCATTGCCTTCCACAGCATATCGCATGAGAAAAGTCCGTGCACCGGCAAACCGCTTGTACTTGTGCTCATCAGTAAAATTTTTGGGCACACATCTTGCACAATTTTCGAAATCCTAAACGTTCTGTCACAGAGTTGTAGAGGGCTGGCCTTGAAGTTTGTGGAAAACGCGAAGACAACACTGATATGGTGAAACGTGTGTCCTAGCGAATGATTTCTTCCACAGCTTGCACCAAATGATCCGTGATCACAGACGGTCCTTCGCTCCGCGGCTGCTCCTGCACGTTTTCACGACCTTCGTTAAACTGTTTAAACCACTTCCTCACCACTCCGTCACTCATTATTGTTTCCCTATTAACCTCATCCAATTGGTTATGAATGTTTGCTGGCGCATCATTTATCGCATTCAAAAACGAGTTATTGGTCTGACTTTACAGTCGATTGTTTTGTGCATTTAGAAACGCTCTAACAGCAGGAAAACATAGAGTGACGATACTCACAGCTGCGTCTGGCTTCCTAATGAATGGAAGAAGTGATCGCGCATGCTCAAATACGCGACTGCAGTGCTGCAGTGGCAAAATATTAAAACGGTGATTACTTTAAAAGCACGCCTCGTAGTCTGCATTTATATTCCAGGTTTAAATGTGCACATTGAATATTGTTAAGCGCTGCATATTTTATGTTGCCTAGCTCTCAAGCTCTCAACCCTCAGCCCTACATGAAAACATACCTAAAAATCTAAATCGTTATTTAAAAATCTATGATCTAAACATACATTTAATTACCAAATAACTTAAAGCAGCATCACAAATTGCAAAAGATAAAAAAATTATATATAATTCCCCCTCTCGTTGTTCATTTAACACAAACTGTAATCATAAAATATCAAAAAGTTCTGTGCGCCCATTCACCAGAATGTAGAAAAGTTAAGCCTAAGCTAATGTACAGAGAAGCAAAACGTCCTGATAATAAAACAAGAAACTTACAGGGTGATTTGTTGTCCTCCGTGGTGTAATGGTTACCATGCAAGGCTCTGATTCTCGAGGTCGCGGGTCCAAACCCGGCGGAGAGGATACATTTTTTTCGGGCGTAAAAAATCCTTAGCATGTCTTCCTTCGGTAGGAAAATAAAGCCGGTGGTCCCGTGTCGTAGATTTACGGCACGTAAAAGAACCTCAAGCCTGATAAAGAGGCCTCTGAGCAAAATTTCCGGGTCTTTCATGCCCAATATGGAATGGGACGCTAAGGACCATGATAGTTAAAGAGCGTCCAGAAATAAAAAAACTCAATTTCAATTATAGGGTGGACCAAATTTTTGCAATCCTGTTTTACAATCTGGACGTTAGTTACATTATTTATATAAGTTAGCCAATATATGAGATCAATGCCAATTTATGCAATATAGGGTTGATAAACTGCAACCTTGCCAACCTTGCCCTACACACGGCTTATGTAAAAAAGTAATTACCATTGATTGACCTAATAGTTGGTTAAACTATGAAGCTCGGGACTTAAATTAATTAACGACATTGGGGTATGTCATCTCAAAATGAATTTGAGATCTCCTTATGGTTTATTGAAAAAAAACGAGTCAGTTGGGAAATTTAATGTCGTGCCGGCATGATGACATGGTAGCTCAGTTGGCTAGAGCACCCGGGCGAAAACCAGAAGATCCGTGGTTCAAATCCCGGCCTCAGCATTATTTTTTCAGTGTGATTCTATCTTTCCAGGGAAATATCCCATTTCCTGAAAATTATGTTGCAAATAGTCAGCCTGTGATGCATTTGTAGTATTTCAACTTGAATATCTTTAACTTCGATATGTCTATTGTCTATAAGGCATATAACGGTTTGTGGAAGATTGAAACAAATCATGGTCTTTAAATACTCCCAGAGAAACTTGTCACAGAGATATCTGGGCATTTTGAAGGCCACACAGTCAACACTTTTCGTGATGACTTGTTTCTCAAAGATCCGGCGCATTGATATGGAAATTATAGCAGTGTGTGCTGTTGCGCCATCTTGCTGAAACCATATTGACTTTAGACTTTTTACTTTCTCTACTACGTATAGTAAGTAGGGAAAGTATTGCATTCCACCCAAAAATTCGATACCGAGATTTCACCGGAAATATATTTTTGAGATCCCCTGAATAAAAAAAAAAGCATTTTAGGAAACATTTCCGTGTGTGTGTGTCTGTGAACAGTATAACTCAGAAACGAACAGTCGGATTAACACCAAACTTGGTATTTAGGCTCAGTATCTTCCAAAGATGCGACACGAAGGTTTTCAGGAAAATCCCCACACCCCAGATTACCCTTTACATGGAACATTTTTCGAAAATTTTAATTTTCTCAAAAATAGCTCTAACGATTTTGATTAAAATATTATATGTTTAAGATATTTCATGACAAATGAAATGTATATCTCAAATTTTCTGGGAATGTTTCCAAAAGTATTCTTCACTGTGAACGACTTTTGCATAACCGGTAAACCATAAGAGATAGACAAAATTTTACTACACAAAAACTGTAGATCGCGTTAAAATACACAATTTATGTCATATACATTTTTTTTGTTGAGTGAACCATTTTCGAGATATTGCTTGTTATTCCCTTAAGTTTTTCAATACTTATTTTCTCAAATGCGAATTCGTTATTCATTTTTTTGTCTTGGATATGCAAAGAGTATTAATCTGTGGTAAAGAGAATGGTGCTGCACATAGCAACCAGCTATTAAGAGATATGTATGTGCTTATATTGCCCTTGCAAATACAAAACAATGGGAACATGGCCTTCAGCGATAGTCAAATATTTTTAGAACTGGTCGCTATGTGTAAAATGTAATTCTCTTTGCATGTCAAAAGATCGTCTCTGCAAATGTTTATCTCGATTAATATGAAATAGATGGAGAATAAGAGTTTGTAAAAATAGTTTGTACAAGAGTAGAGAAAGTCATGTGAGTGTAACACATCAGATTTTTTTGTACATTTTTCATGTCCGTTACCATACATTTGATAATCCATTACCAGTGATTAAAAATGTTTGCAATCCAAACTTTTTGTCATTTACGTGATGTTTCCTAAATTTATTATCCTAGGAAGTAGCTGCATGATATACGGAGGTTATCTTAACATGGCCGTAACTTATAGTAGAAATTGCAATTCAGAAAGTGGTATCCCCCGTGAGGCAAGGATGAAGTGACGGAAGCACAGGGGGATACAGACCACAGGTAGACAGGCCACACAGACCCGCGGAATCATTATCAGTTCTTGGCTCGAATTCCCGCCTCACTTCTGGAGCCGCCTAAAGAGGGAGATGAATGATCCTCTAGTGTCCAAAGAGTAGTCTTTCCTGTCCGGCACTACCATACACCACGAAACCTAAAAACACAACTAAAAGATGAGAAAAACACGATGAAAGGAACATGACGGCGAGGAAATCGTGGTAGATGACAAACGACCCTAAGACTCGCCTACCGACCAGGTAAACTCACGAAACCCCCAATATCAGAGTGGGCGTCGATGAGAATCGAACCCAGGACCTCCCGAGTGCGAGCCTCTCATGTTACCGCCGAACCATCTTGCTGGATTCTGAGTGTGTAAATACTGCCTTTTTATTTGTTTGTGTTTGTGTTTTTGAGCGTATATAAAGTATACAGAATTTATTGAGTGAATTCAGCACGTGTTTTTACTTTCTTTAACAAATATCTAGTAGATAGGGGAGATACTGCATTCCTCTAAAAGATTCGATAGTTTTGAGGCCCTCTGGATAAAAAAGAAGGCATTTTTACTTTCTCTACCACGCATACCTTGTAGGTAGAAGAGATATTGCATTGCATCCAAAAATTAGATACCAGGATTTTCACAGGAAATACATGTTTTGGGGTCCCTTAAAAACAAATAAAGCATTTTTGGAAACATAACCGCGTGTGAATAGCATAACACAAAAATGAAAAGTCGAATAAATACCAAGGATGCGACACGGAAGATTTTCAAGAAAATACCCTCACCCCAAACTACCCTTTACTAACCTGGAGTATTTTTCAAAAAACTTTATTTTCTAAAAAGATTGCTCTAACGATTATGATTAAAATGTCACGTATTAAAGATATTAACATGACAAACAAAATATATGTTGAAATTTCTGGGACATTTGACTATCGCTGTTCCCTTTGTATCTATAACGAAATGTGTAGTATAGCTATTTCTGCAAAGGTTTATTTGGTTTATAATGTAGCACATAGAAAAAAAATCTGATGTGTTACACTCACATGACTTTCTCTACTCTAGTACAAACTATTTTTACAAACACTTATTCTCCATATGCTTCATGTTAATCGAGATGTTAATCTTATTGCTAATTTTATTGTAGATGCAAGGGGAATTGCTAGGCTTTAAGCGACAGTCAAATGTTTTAAGAGCTGGTTGCTATCTGGAGTATTCCATTCTCTTTACATTACCAGGTGAAAAAAAATCAATAACGAATTCCCATTTGAAAAAAACTATAAGTATTGGAAAATTTAAGGGAATAACAAAAATGTATATGACATAAATTGTGTATTTTAACGTGATCTACGTTTTTTGTTTAATAAAATTTTGTCTATCTCTTATTGTTTACCAGTTATGCAAAAGTCGTTCACAATGAAGAATACTTTTGGAGACATTCCCAGAAAATTCGAGATATACATTTCATTTGTCATGAAAATGCCTTATACATATGATATTTTAATCAAAATCGTTAGAGCCATTTTTGAGAAAATTACAATTTTTGAAAAATGTTCCATGTAAAGGGTAATCTGGGGTGGGGGGATTTTCTTGAAAACCTTCGTGTCGCATCTCTGGAAGATACTGAACCTGAATACCAAGTTTGGTGTTTATCCGACTGTTCGTTTCTGAGTTATGCTGTTCACAGACAGACACACACACGGACATGTTTCCAAAAATGCTTTTTTGGGATTCAGGGAGTCTCAAAACATATATTTCCGGTGAAATCTCGGTATCGAATTTTTGGGTGGAATACAATACTTCCCCTACTTGCTATACGTGGTAGAGAAAGTAAAAAGTCTTGGTAAGAATGGTTTGTATTCCCACTAATAAACGATAGAGGGTAGAGGAGGTCATGTGAATATATCGCATCAGATGTTTATAAAAAGCTCCGCGCGCGCGTTATGTGTGTCTGTCTGTAAACACCATAACTCCAGAACGAAATGGCTGATAAATACCAAACTTGGTATTTAAGTTCATTGTCTTCCAAAGATGCAACAGGAGGATTTTAAAGAACATTTTCCTACCCCAAACTTCACTTTACTTGGAAAATATTTCCTTAATTTTTTTTCTATAAAACGGCTTTAACCAATTTTATTAAAATGTCTTATATTTACACGCCATATAAAATGCATCTCTTGAATTTTCTGGTGGTCTTCATTCGGAAAAGATTTTGTACACCATAAGTGATTGACAATACCTCACCTGCTACATTGTTGACAACACTACAATTATTTAAATAACTGTTCATTTTATGGCAACAGCTAATTCCATAATATTCGTTGATAATGGTTTTAATTTTTCATGTTTTTTTTTACCTTCTCCAATACGTACATAGTAGGTAGAGATGGTATTGCATTCCACCAAAAAATTCTATACCCAGATTTCATCGGAAATACATGGTTTGAGGCCCCTTGAATAAGACACATTTTGGAAACAATGTCTGAGAACAGTATAACTCAAAAACGAAAAGTCGGATAAGCACCAAACTTGTTATTTAAGTTCATTTTCGGCGCTGCCTCAACTACAGGGATCAGTTTTTTAAAAATTTTGATTTTCTAAAAAATGGCTGTAACAATTTTGATTAAAATGCTATATAAGAAATATATTTGGATGACAAATAAAATGTGAGAAATGTTTATTTTATGGTGGTGTTGTATTGTATTTCGACTGCTGGGGAGCCGAACTTGAAGTAGTTGCAACCGCACGTATGGTAAAAGGTTTCCGGTAGCCTTCGTCCAAAATTTAAAAATATTAACTTTATAATTTGACTGTTTCTTTAAATATTATATTTAGTTTGCCTTGGCTGCGTCATTATTTATTTTTGGAGACATTAATTTCTTAACAAGGTTTGTGGCGCGACTGAAGAATGTAGGCTTACAGAGATTATAATTTTACTCCACTCCGTTTTATTAATTCTTGATACAATTTAAATAACACTGCACTGATATATAGAGCTGTGAGATTCTTCTATTTATTACTTGCACTTTTTAACACAAACTGTTTTTGTCTCACACGAATACGTATTAAATTTCTCGAGGACACATCTCGCGTCTGATTAGTAACACTGTCTGCTAGCAACGCGTCCAGTTATGAGCACTGTCTACAAGCAACTGACTTGATTTCTTTCGCCTAAATTTATAAATTTCTGTATTTTAAGTTGATTGGCTTTCCTAATCCAATAGAATACGTTTATTTAACTTAAGCTTTTTTTTCTGGTTGTTGATTGGCTATTTTATAAACTGTCACAAAATTAACATTATTGTTGCTCCAATAATACTAGTAGCATTTAAACTTTCAAATTCATTATTGCCTCAAGGTTATCTTATTGTTACCTCATTGTTAGCAACGTTTAACCTATTATTCTCACAGCTCCTATATTATTAAATTACGTAATACATTCACATAACAAAATTGAATGTATACAATAATATAAACATACACAATGACCGTAATATACACGTTTTATACATTGTTACCTACATACATTGCTTTAAGGCAATATTTATTTTTATTATTGAATTTATATATTATATAATTAGACTGAAATCATTTAAATGTTAAAAATACTGCCTCAAATGTATGTCTTGAATTTTCTGGGAATGGCCTAGTACCTAAGTGCTCTTTATTCGGAAGAAATTTTGTATAATCTTGCATAACTTAAAAACGTTAACGATAGACGAAAACGTACCATTCCAAAAATGTAGATCGCATCAAAACACACAATTTACTTGAAATAAGTTTTTTCTTTTTTCTTTTTTTTTTCTTTTTTGTGGCATAAGCTGTTTCTGAATATCCGTTATTAAAAAGTTCGAATTACTCAATACTTGACATTCTTTCAAAGACCCATCGATTTTCAGTTATTTCTCGCGATGTCAAGGAAATAGTATGGAATTTTAAGGCCAGCGTATAGCGTCCAGTTCTTAAATATCTTGACTATCGCTGTTCTTCTTATATTTATAACGCAATGTATAATGTAGCTATTTCTACAAAGGTATTTGGATTAAAATGAAGTAGATAGAAAAATAAGCTTTAGTAAGAATAATTTGTATACCCACAGGGTAGAGAAACTCATGTGAATTATCCCATCAGATTTTTTTGCTCTTAAAGTACCTTTGCTGCTCAGCTGTTTCTTGCGCTGTCGTGCAAGGAGTGTGGAATTTCAAATTATACAGTGACCTGCTTTGTAGCTACAACGAAGTAATGAAACTATTTCTGCAAACTTTTATATCGCTAAACATGAAGTAGATAGAAAAAAAGTCTGATGTGTTACACTCGTATGACTTCCTCTATTTTTGCACAAAGTATTTTTACAAACGCTTATTCTCCGTCTACTTCATATTAATCCAGACAAACATTTGCAGAAACTATTTTATTACTAATTTTCTTGTAGATGCAAGCAGAATTGGTAGGCTTTAAGCGATAGTCAAATATTTTAAGAGCTGGTTGCTATGTGGAGTATTCCATTCTCTTTGCATGTCCAGGACATAAAAAACGAATAACGAATTCCCATTTGAGTGTTTGACATTTCAAAAGATAACAAGGAATATCTCGGAAATAGCTCACTGGGCAAAAAATGTATATGACAAACTGTGTATTTTAACCAGATCTACATTTTTTGTGTAGTAAAATTTTGTCTATCTGTTACGGTTTACAGTTATGCAAAAATCATTAAGTATGAAGGGGACTTTGGGGACATTCCAGTAACATTCAAGGTATAAGTTTAATTTGTCATAAAATATCTTAAATATATGATATTTTAATCAAAGTCTTAGAGCCATTGTTGAGAAAATCAAAATTTTCGAAAATTGTTCCATGTAAAGGGTAGTCTGGGGTGAGGGATTTTCTGAAAAATCTTCGTGTCGCATCTTTGAAAGATGCTGAACCTAAATAACAGCTTTGGTATTTATCTGACTTTTCGTTTTTGAGTTATGCTGTTCACAGACACACACGGACCTTTTTCTAAAACAGCTTTTTTGAATTCAAGGAGCCCCAAAGCATGTATTTCCGGTGAAATCCCAGTATCGAATTTTTGAGTGGAACGCAATACTTCCCTACTTACTATACGTAGTATCTCTTTTGCAGAAGAGATATAAAAGTTCACGATAATGCTAAGAGAATGCGTTGTAAATGCGTCATATTAGATTTAGTTCTTATAAATGTGTGAAAACAGAAACTTGCAAGGTCTTCAGCTTTTAACGCTATTCACAAATGTATGTTTTCCGCTTAGAGATACCGTACAGTAATGTATCAATAAATTTTCACATACAGGTTCTACTATATAGTACATCGAAATTATAGATAGTTTAGGTAATAATAATATATTACTGGTAGGCATTGCACTCTGAAACTTTCATATTTAGATTCAAAGCTGGTTTTAATTCAGCGCCTGTATCTATCAGGTTTGCATTCGGGAACAAGGATTTAGTAAATGGTTTTCAGTGACGCAGAACAAAGCATCCCTAACAGCGATTTATTACGCATTGAAAGCACCTATATTTCTAGCTTATCTGTAACATATTTACGAAAATACGTCATCAAAACAAATACAGACACCTGCTCTCCCGTTTATATCGGCGTCGAGTTTTGACCTTTCACTAAATGGCTTTTGAAACAGTTTGGTTTCAGAGACACCATATTTTATAGGCTTTTACCATTAGTTTTTGCCAGTTTGCCGTCAATGTTTAAAACGAAAGTTTGCGAACGCCACCTACACGGGTTGTGTGTTACACATCTGTCAGTTTCAGGTAGAGTAGAAACTCGCTGTAACATTTATATGAACAAAGCAGCCGTTTCATACAACGTATGCCTAGAAATGCATATGTATAATTAATAACTATACTTTCTGGCCCGCAGGATTAAAATATAACTGCAGCGGCTCTCAGTAAATTAGGGAATACATCTACCACGTCATGTTTGATTATCCCGTTTCCTGCTGTGTTTCCGGTCCTCTGTCGAGGAAGTTACACAGTGTAAAAAACACGTGTTATTAGCTGAGTGGTAGATACGAGGGCAGTCCCAGAAGTACCCCACCTGATATATAAATAGTGGTTGTTGTTTCAAACAAATGACTGTGGTAGAAATTACCAGCCTTATAAAGCTTAAGATCTGAAGTTTTGCGATGCTACGTTGTTGGCAGCCATAAATAATGAACTCTCACAGAGAATTTGTAAACTTGGATAAAACTGGTCATCGTTATGTGATACAATACTTTCATTTGAAAGGTCCTAGTCCAACTAATATTAAAGTTGAGCTAGATTCTACTCTGAGGGAGTCTGCTCCTTCGTTTACAACAGTAAAATATTGGGTGGCAGAATTTAAGCTAGGCCGTACGAGCTGCCAAGACGAACATAGCAGTGGTCGACCAAATGAGGTGACCACGCCAGAAATTGTAAGGAAAATCCACAAAATGTTATTGGATGACCGTCGACTGAAAGTGCACGAGCTAGCAGATATCGTAGGCATTTCTAAAAGTGCTGTACATCGCATACTGACTGAAAATTTAGATATAAGAAAGCTATAGCTATACGGTGCCGCGTTTACTCACAATGGAGCAAAAGCAACGTCGTGAGGATGTTCCAGTCGAGTGTTTGGCGATGTTTTGCTGCAGTAAAGCCGAGTTTTTGTGTCGATTCATAACCATGGATGAAAGATGGTCCATCACTTCACACCTGAGACGAAGGAGCAGTCGAAGCAGTAGACTGAAAGGGAGAATCGGCTCCAAAGAAGGTGAGACAGTTATATTTGCAAGCAAGGTCATCGCATCAGTTTTTGGAATCCGTGTGGAATAATTTTCATTGATTATCTTCAAAAAGTAAAAACAATCGATGGCGAGTATTATGAAAAATTATTCCAGCATTTGATTGATGAAATCAAGCAAAAATGGCCGCATTTAGTGGAAAATAAACTTTTGTTTCTTCAAGAGAATGCACCAGTTCACACATCCATTATCGACATGGACAAAATCAATGAGTTAAAGCTCGAATTGCTTCCTCATGCAGTCTATTCGCCAGAATTAGCCCCCTCTGATTGTTTTTTATTTTCAAAGTTGAAGAAATAGCTTGGTGCTAAAAGATTTGCTAACAGTGAAGAGATAGAGTCTGCAGTTGATGGCTATTTTGCAGAACTCGGTGGTTCTCCGTATAAACAGGGTATCGAAGGTATTGAATACCATTGAGAAAAGCGTATCGAGCTGAAAGGAGACTATATATAGAAATAAAGATGTTTTTTTCCAAAATGTTTGTGTTTTCTTTTGTTAGGTCGGGTACTTCTGGGACAGTCCTCGTAGATGTGTACCATCTGATCATACTCTGCTCAAAAATCAGGGGAACGATGTTTAAATCAAAATACAAAATAAAATATTGATACAATGTAAATTTTGACAGTTCAGATATCGGGTGTTGAAGTATTGTTTGAAACTAGGATAAAGTTCTTCTAAAAATTTGTTTAGCTTTTTCGAATAAATTACTTACTTAGTCGATTCCTTTAAGTAGGGCTTACACCCCCTAGGAGTTACAACCGCGTCGAGAGTCAGAGGCCTGTAGAGGAACAGAGGAAACTTTGAATCAGAGAATGAAGAACCCGGAACGGGGAATCGGATCCTAGCTCAAGTATGAGAGTGAGGGAAGAAGATATGAAATAAAGGCGAAATGGATTAAAGGGAATGTGATGGTGGAGTAATTGATGGAATAAACGGTGGGGGAAACTGGAGAACCCGGAGAAAACCCGCCCACACGCCGCTTTGACCACCACAAATCCCACATGCAGCTCCCTGGAATCCAACCCGGAAGCCTTAGTGGGAGGCGAGCCGTCTAAACACTCGGCCACGGCGCCGTCGCTCTGAATATATTCATGAAATTGAAAAATCTGTGTAAATCAAAGTGAGCGCTCTTTGATTTATTGACTTATTATTTTTAAAACAGTTTTTAACTGCAATATGTGGTGGGAAATTGTTATTTTGTTTTCTCTAAGGCTAATCCACAACAATGATACATCTGAATGTAACGTCACAAGCAGTTGCGTGAATTGAAGATGTCCATTTAATTCACTGTGTCTCCACGATTCTTCATGCCAGTACTTCTGTCATCCATAGGGGTTGGCGGCGATACATAGGAACAAGAGGCGGCCAGGTCAAGGGCGTAAGAGAAAGACAACAGAGTCACAGAATAGATATCTTGTCTTATTAGTTTTGCGCAGACGCAAATCTACAGCCAGGGATCTAAACAAGCAACAACTGGAGTGGTGATTTCTGATCACACTGTAAGAAACAGGCTGAGAAATGCAGGCTGGGATCTAGTATCCTCTTTAAAGCCCCCCGTTTGACATTTCAGCACAAGGATTGCTCAGAATCGTGTGAACTGGCAGCTGCGCCAATGGAAGGCTGTTTTCTTCAGACGAGTCAAGGTTTAGTTTGACGGGTTGTGATGATCACGTGTATGCAGACGTCCTGGTGAACGTCTTGCTCCAGCCCTTATTATTAACATGACATATTTGGAAGCGGTTAGGTGACGGTTTGGACTGGCTTAACTTGTGAGTCTCGGATAGAACTTTTTGTTGTCCCACAACGCATGAATGCTGATGTTTACATTAATAACAGTATCCCTCAACATGCCATACACTTTGCTTATGGAATGGACCGTAATTTCTTTTAATGCATGATAATGTTAAACCCCAAACAGCACACAATATCAAAGATGTCCTACAGGAATGACAAATTCAGGTAATAGATTGGCCTGCACACATTCCTGACCTCAATCCGATTGAGAATCTATGCTGGAAGACATGTTTGCAAGCAGCCTTCTGTGCCACAGAACCTGGGAGATCTCCCAAATGTACTCACTGAAGAATGAGAGAAAATCCTACAAATTACTATTAGGAGGGCTGGTGCGAAGCAAGCCACTTACGTTTTATGCAGTTATTGCAGCTCACGGAGGACACACTAGGTACTGAGTGTTGAAATAACCAAGGAAGCATTGATTAATAAACAAGGTAATCTTATATTCAAGAAGATGGTTTGTTACGTTATTTGCAACACGCTTTGGGCGTCAATTTGAAGTAGGTTGTATTGTAGGAGTTGTATTATATTTCAACTGTTGGGGAGCCGAACTTGTAGTAGTTGCAAACGCACGTACAGTAAACAGTTTCCGGTAGCCCTCGCCCCAAATGTACTTTCATGTGGCCTTTACCCCAAGTTTAAAAACATATTAACTCTGTATTTTTGTTTACTGTTTCTTTAAATATTATACATTTATGTTTGCCTCGGCTGCGTCAGTATTATTGTTAGAGACATATGTCTTAGCAGGGTTGTGGTGTAACAAGAATGTAGGCTTACAAAGATTATAATTATACTTCACTCCTTTTATTAATGCTTGACACGATTTAAATAACACTTAACTGATATAAAGAGAGAGCTGTGAGATGTTGTTATTAAATACTTGCACTTTTAACACACAAACTATTTTTGTCTCACTCAAAATGTGTATAAAATCTCTCGAGGACGCATCACGCATTCGGTTACAATCACTGTCTGCAGGCAACTGAACTCTAAATTTGTAAAATTTTCTTCTTTTCAGTTTCTGATTGGCTAATCCTACTCCAATAGAATACCTTCGTTTAACTAAAGCTTTTTCTGGTTGTTGATTGGCTATTTTATAAACTGTCACTAAAATTATATTATTGCCTCCAACAATCAGAAGTAACTCTCAAACTCATTATTGCCTCAAGGTTACCTCATTGTTACCTCATTGTTAGCAACGTTTAACCTATTATTCTCACAGCTCCTACATTATTAAATAACGTAATATATTCACATAACATTATTACGCATGGATACAATAATATAAGCATATGCAATGACTGCTACATACATTTTACAAATTATTACATACACATATTGCTTCAAGGCAGGCTGTTATTGAATTTACACATTATATAATTTCACTGAAATCATTTAAGTGTTAAAACCACTGACCCAGTATTCCCACTTTGTTTTGTTTATAATTTAATCCTATTTCTAACCTTGTGAAATAAACGTTGGTTACAAAGCCTACATAATTATACACAATTATTCAGTCCATAGTTACAAAGTGTCAAAAATTCCATTGTATCAATATTTATTTAAGAACTTTAGTTTTAAAGTGTGTTCCTCTAATTTTTGAGCAGTGTATTTTGTTTATAAACCCATGTGCAGAAACTCTTTGTTTACGCGCTGGGGCCTCCGAAACGGGAAGGGCGATGACTGTAGCTAAATAAATCGTAGGCTCCACAACAGCAGTAGATGCTGTTCTTACTAGTTTTGAGTTTATCAATGATACCTACTGCATCAGCTGTTACGTGATGTACGGCAGTCTTTCACTGCACCTACAGCCAAAAGTAGTGCTTACGGTATTATTCTGTTTAGTAGTTTCATACTTTAGAGTATTCGTTTGTGTGGCTATCGTCAAGTGAGAATGAACTTCGTTGGCGTTGTAACAACCACATTACCTCAACAGGCGCCACCGAGCCTAAACCATGTCTTTATTTTTGAGAGGCGTCTAAAGGAAGCAGGCAGCTTACGTCCTAACAGACATGCCTGTGGACGTCCGCCAACATACCACTTGGACTCTTACAAAGAATTCGATACCACATAACCAAACAATATATCAAAACAAAATATATCTCAGTTGACGGCAGCAATTTTGAGCACCTTCAGCAGTTGATTAAAATGTGACTTACCTCTTTGCTTAAAGTAGTTTTGGTGACCCATACTGTCTACCTCATTTTAGAAAAAATTAAAAAATTAAACTGAGTTTCATTTACGGACGCTCTTTAACTACTATGGTCCTTAGCGTTCCATTATATAATGGGCGTGAAAGACCGGTAATTTTGCTCAGAGGCCTCTTTATCAGGCTTGCGGTTCTTTTACGTGCCGTAAATATACGACACGGGACCACCGGCTTTACTTCCCTTCCGAAGGAAGCCATGCTAAGGATTTTTACGCCCGAAAAAATCCAACCTTCGCCGGGTTTGAACCCACGACCTCGGGAACTCGAGGCTAGCTAGCATGGTAACCACTACATCACGGAGGACGACTCCTTATTTCAGAGGCTATAGCACGTAAACAAAGAGTTTCTGGAGATGAACACATTAACAAAATATGATCACATGGCGAAAATGTACAAAAATTACATTTGTTCTTCTTATGCAATTTTATAAATTGTAATTTCATCTTTAATTTATTTGATATTATTTTATCTATATGCAAACAACGCTTGTGTTTAAATGTATTCATAAAATGATACACCATCTACCATTTTTGTACTATAGTTTCCTCACCATTTAATTTTAAAGGCTTTAACATTGAGAACATTTTAAAAAATCATAACTCCTATACTCTTTAGAACAGAAACAAAATTTCAGCTCATCTCTTACGGGAAATTGTGCTCTACATATTGGTTACCACTGCTAAATGTGGAAGCTGCTGTGTGTACAAGCCCTCCTTTGCTTTTTGGCACATATTTGTGAAATATTTCCCTCCAATTTTAACTTGAATATTTCTTTTTTGTGAATGGAATTTTCTCATATTAACTTTTCTAAGAAACTAATGAAGCTAGCTTAAATGAATCTTTAGGACGATAAAAACAATACCTTAATGTTGTGTATCTTCTTTGGTGCTAATAAGGTTTTGTGATAAATGTTAATAAAAAGTTGTACATTAAATAAAAAGCATATCTTCCATTAAACTACGTTAGTTTATGAAAACATAGTAATGAATTTAAAAAAATATGCATATACATCCTGCAAAAATTTCAGTGTGATATCTTAAACCGTTTTGAGATAATGGGTCATGGGGTTGGTAAATTTAACACTAGCGGAATAGGAGCTACATACTCCCGTTAACACGGATGCAGTGTGGATGCATTCATTCAAAAACAGTTGTTACATCATTAAAGTATATTGCGATACAAGTGTGGTAAGTGCATCATTGAGAACGAGGAAGGGTTTGAATACGAGACGAAGTCCAGTAATACAATAATGGGTGATCAGCCTTTTCGAAAAAAAAATAGTTTTTGTTCTAAATTATGTTTTATTCAACTAGAATGTATGAAGATAATAATTTGTTAATAATTTGAGTAGAGTAACGTGTTTCTGGTATAGTTTCGGTAATAGCTATACATCACAGGGCTTTTAAATAATTAATCACTTAAAAGGCTATTCCGTGCAGATTTTTGCAGACGTAATGTGGTTATAAAACTCGACAGTAGTGCAAACAGGTCGAGGTAGGTCAAGCGATCTGAATAACTTCCAAATGTAAACCAAACATAGGCTACCTCACTCCTCTCCTTTATCTGAAGGGTGACTAGCGGTTTTGTTTTCCACACGTTCCTTAATCAAAATAAACACGACGAAAGGGTGATATAATTTTCTGGCGAAATAACAATTGGCAAGCTATTGAACTACACAAGAACAATGTAAAATAGAAGGAATGCCAGCGTCCAAAATGAATAGTAGAATCTACAAAATATCGATTACTAACGTCAAATCGTATTTATCTGGCTGCGCAATATTGAGGGTGTGTTTACTAGAGTATAACGCACATGTTTAAAAAATAGTGAGGCTTGCAGGTGCGCAAATGGACATTTTTAACAATACCTGTGAAACGGGTGAATCGTTTGGTTTATTGTTTATTCTTTCGCTGCCCATGTTAAAAGTACCATTTGGTAGACTTTGTAAGGGCCTACCGTTGTAGTGCTTTGTGTTTTTTATGTAAGATCGACGATTTGGTTGTTTACATTACAGCAGTAACAGTTGCAAAATATATTACGTTTAATGTTAAACGAGCTGATAAAAATATCAGTGATTGTATTTTAGGTTAAAAAAGGAAATTACAGATGCAATTATTAGGAGATGGCAGATACGAAACGTTTGTTTGTTTACCTCGTGAGATACACGCCACTGAAAGCGAAAGAGAAAACTGTTTGCATGCATCTCCCAACTGTTTTGAAAGCGAAAAGGACATATCCGCTCTCATGGGTCAGCATCCTTGTAATGGTTCAGCATCTTTGTTTTATGTTCCCTGAAAGCTAAAATGTCTCCGCAAGAAGTGGCCAGAGAAAAAAATGGAATTTACAAAATGTGTTCCAAATAGTGAGGTCTGTAACTGTTTTAAATTAATGTAATAACTTCGCCCCCACCCCTAGAGGATTTAATATAGTTGATGCACATACTAGCAGTAAAATAGACAAAACACGCATGTAATTTAGGTTATCAGCATTGAATGCAGGAAATTCAACTCTCCAACATGAACGGAAAATGGACAAAAAAGAACACTTTGTTAGAAGCAGTCTGTTATCGAGAATTCCCCTACTTTGTCTGGAGGCATATTTGTTGACCTACAAGAATGTATATACTTGCAAGCAATCCCGTCTCAGAAAAATCCTTGTTTTTCGTGACCTGCTGTCATTCCAATAATCCTTGCGAGTAAGCAGTTTTTATTACATACCACTTCTCTTGCATAGACAAGGAATATTATGTATATTGAATACGTGCTGTTTTATTTTGTTGCATCAGATTTTGTTTTCATCTCCTGAGAGACGCAGATGATATGTCGCAACTGATGCTGTTTCCTGGAACCAGGCGTTTTATCGGATGATGTATGCCTTTCAAGAGATTGATCTCTTGCATTATTCACATACAGAAAGGAGTTGTAAAGCACAAGATGAAATTTTCATGCCCGGACTTTAAAAGGTTGCGATAGAAAGCCATTTCTTCCGGAGTTTACAGAAAATACCATTATTATTTGCTGAGAGGAAGTCGTAAACCTTGCGCTCTAAAGATATAAGTATAAATAAATTCTGCTGCTAAATGTAAAACGTTATAAGAAACTAGGAGATGCAATTTATTTTTGCAGGGGGCGGGGTCGATCGTGCTTTTTCATGAACATATCACCAATCATGACACACCAGCAAAGTCGGTTTTCCCGTTTACATGGCAGACCAACACATGACTTTTACTATGTTTGTAGTCCATAGTCACTACTCATATCGTAGTCATAAGCTCTTAATATTTTTATTACTTTCACTACTACGTATAGCAAGTATGGGAAGTATTGCCTTCCAACCAAAAATTCGATGCGGACATTTCACCGGAAATACATGTTTTCAGGCCCCCTAAATCCAAAAAAAAGCAGTTTTAGAAAAAGGTCCGTGTGTGTGTCTGTATGCCTGTGAACAGCATAACTCAAAAACGAAAAGTTGTCGCAGTAATCTGTTCGTGTTATTTTATTTGCTGGACGCCTGTTATTGTTTTATCATTTTAAGATTTGGGTTTTTTGTCCTCCGGCTAGCTATTATTACTCAGTTAAGCAAGTATCTCTGAGCAGGGCGTGTAAACGGAAAGGAGTTGTTGCTAAAGGATAACACTGATAACAGAATTTATTTTCACACTTAATAGTTCACATCTTTAATCTTGATACACGCCTGACTGAAACTGTTATATTTTCGAATGTAATTGCTGTCGTATTAGTTGCCGCGTACTTCACATTTTGTAACTAGCTTTACGACGCGAGAGATTCTTCCAAACTGTATGATGTCCACTTCACGATAGATTCTTCAAGACTGCGCGACGTGTACCTCGTGAATGATTCCATAGAACTGCGTGATGTGTATCTCGCGAACAATTCTTTAGAACTGGGTGAAACATGCTTATAGCTCGAGAATATACACTCCTTCACCTCGAAATGCCTAAACATTATAATAGAACTACTATTGGTTAGCAAATCGCGCCAACATTAGCGTCTGTTTTTTAAGCCAATCACAATTACTAACACATATGCTATAGAGAAGATATTCTCTCCATTTCTAAAGAAAGGCACGCTACCCTGACGTTATTTTTTTTGTCTCTTCTTAGTGATAAACAACTCACCCCCTCGCTTCATTGTTACCCTCTGTGTTGTCAGCTTCAGTGAGGACGTGTAAACTTATTTCCTAACAAAGCTTATGGCTAACAAACATTTAAAATCATTGTCATACAGTAATGTTAGTTTACACTACAATCACTCTGGCATTCACAGTGTTCTGATATAAAATACTGCCTCAAGTCATAAGCTCTTAATATGTTCATTACCTTCTCTACTACGTATAGCAAGTATGGGAAGTATTGCATTCCAACCAAATATTTGATGCGGAGATTTCACCCGAAATACATGTTTTCAGGCCCCCTGAATCCAAAAAACAACACTTTTAGAAAAAGGTCCGTGTGGGCGTCTGTATGCCTCTGAACAGCATAACTCAAAAACGAAAAGTCGGATAAATACCAAACTTGGTATTTGGATTTAGTATCTTTCAAAGATCGACACGAATATTTTCAAGAAAACTCCTCCATCCCAGACAACCCTTTACATGGAACATTTTTCGAAATTTTGATTTTTTCAAAAACAGCTGAAACGATTTTAGTTAAAATATCATATATTTAAAATATTTTCATGACAAATAAAATGTGTATCTTGAATTTTCTGGGAATGTCTACAAAAGCCTTTCTGCATTGTTTTTGCATAACTGTTAAGCCGTAAGAGAGAGACAAAATTTTTCTACACAAAAAAATGTAGATCTCGTTAAAACGCACAACTTATGCCATATACTTTTTTTTCAGTGTACCATTTCCGAAATATTCCTTGTTATTTTTTTGAACAAATTATTCAATATACGTTGAATAATTATATTTTTTCTCAAATAAGAATTCGTTATTCGTTTTTTTATGTATGGACATGCAAAGAGAACGAAATGCTCCACAAAGCAACCAGCTCTTAAAATATTTGACTATCGCTTAAAGCCTACCATATTCCCCTTGCACCTATAAGAAAATTAGCAATAAGATAGTATCTGCAAATTTGTATATCGATTAACATGAAGTAGAAGGAGAATAAGCTTTGGTAAAAATCGTTTGTACAAGAGTAGAGAAAGTCATGTGAGTGTAACACATCAGATTCTTATTACAGTCTTGGGATACAGCATTATTTTTGTTAAATGTTAAGCCTTTGAGTATTTTCTCTATCTTAGCGTATTATGTTTGAACGCCGGAGTAGCACAGTAGTTTCATTTCCGGCTCTCGTACTGAGAATCCGGGATTTGATTCCCGGCTTTGGGGTGGCGATTTTAATTTGGCTCTATCCACGCTTTCACCTCCGACTTACTCAAGTGAATCATCCCAAGGCCCAACATGGTTCTGCCATTATCATATACAATATACAGTACTTGTCTGTTCCGAAACCAAGCAATTCACAATAAAATGATAATTCCATCTCTTCCCAGGATGTTCAGTGTTTCTTCTCCCTTGGGGTTTATATTCATAAAGTTGTGTAGCAATGCGAACATGCTCCATTCATACCACAGGCTCGTGCCACTTATTTCTATGTTGGTCTATGGTCTCTATTATTCCCAGAATATCTAGTTAACCTCGAATTTCTTGGTTCTTTTTGTGATCCTGCAACCGGCCAATGGCCTCAACAGTCGTATCTCTGCTTATTCAATTCCTTTTTACTTTCTCTACTACGTATAGTAAATAGGTGAAGTATTGTATTCCACCCAAAAATTCGATACCGAGATTTTATCGGAAATACATGTTTTGAGATCCCCTGAATCCAAAAAAAAGCATTTTTGAAAACATGTCCGTGTGGTGTCGGTGTGTGTCTGTCTGTGAACAGCATAACTCAGAACAGAAAGTAGGATAAACACCAAACATGGTACTTAGGTTCAATATCTTCCAGAGATGCGACACGAAGGTTTTCAAGAAAATCCCCCCACCCCAGATTACCCTTTACATGGAACATTTTTCGCAAATTTTAATTTTCTCAAAAATGGCTCTAACGATTTTCATTAAAATATCATATGTTTAAGATATTTTCATGACAAATGAAATGTATATCTCGAATTTTCTGGGAATGTCTCCAAAAGTATTCTTCATTGTGAACGACTTTTGCATAACTGATAAACCATTAGAGATAGACAAACGTTTACTACACAAAAAATGTAAATGGCGTTGAAATACACAATTTGTCATATACATTTTTTTTGTTGGGTGAACCATTTTCGAGATACTGCTTGTTATTCCCTTAAATTTTCCAATACTTATACGTTTTTTCAAATGGGAATTCGTTATTCATTTTTTTATGTCCTGGACATACAAAGAGAGTGGAATGCGCCACATAGCAACCAGCTCTTAAAATATTTGACTATCCCTTAAAGCCTACCCATTCCCTTTGCACCTACAAGAAAATTAGCACTAAGATTAATATCTCGATTAACATAAAGCGTATGGAGAATAAGCGTTTGTAAAAATAGTTTGTATAAGAGTAGAGAAAGTCATGTGAGTGTAACACATCAGTTTTTCTTAATTTATTTGTTTAAGGTCGCTTTAACCATTTTGGTCTAATCGCGACCGATTTTAGTTCAGTAGAACAATTTTACAAACATTTCTTACAATGATTTTACAAAAACATAATTCACATTGAAAATAATGATAGCCTTACAATTATTACACATTGAACGTAACAATGGTTTACAAGAACAATTAATATACAATGAACATTGCAGTAATTTTAGAATAACAAAAACAATTTCTTAATTATTTTGATTAAATATGGTTATATAATTCAATTGCTTTAACGAAGTTGATAATATTAAGACAGTGAAAAGTATTATTGAGTGCTGCATGAAGGTTTATTGGTATACCAAGTTGTTTTCTCTGCTGCTGAAAATTTGAACATCTAGTATAATATGATCTACTATTAGTGCTGTTTGACACTTATCGCAGACGGGTGGAGGACTTCTGTTTAACAGGTAGGTGTGTCTAATTCGTAGGCGGGTTATTGTAATTTGGTCTCTACGTTTAAGGTTTTTAACTGGATACTCTGTAGTAGAAATCTGGCGCACATTGTGAAATTTACTGTTATTCTGTGTCCAACTATTCCACCACTGATTTTTTATTTGTCTTTTAAACTAAGTAACTGCATCGTAGTAGGGTGTAGCTATGTTGAATACTGTGTAGGTAAACATATCTATTCCTTTTTAGCAGTGTTCGCGTTTTCATTTCCTATAATTTTCTGATGAGAAGGTACCCATATAACGAAAATGAAAATCTTGTTCAGAGTAGATAGGTTGGTGTAAAGTGAATGTATGTCTTGGACGATGCTGTTGGTGGAGTAGGTGTTATGGAGGGATTTTAAAGCAGACAGGGAGTCACTGTTAATAAGGTAGGCGTGATAATGTAGTGTTTTCAATATACATTCAAGTGCCTTTTTAATGGCATTCAATTCACAGCTGAAGACTGAAGAAAGCGATGGTAATTTGTACTGGAAGCTCTTATCACCGCACACTATAGTGCAACCATTATCTTCTTCACTTTTGGAGCCATCGGTGTAAATGTGGAAGCTATTTGGATATTTACTACTTTTTTCTTTAAATAACTGTTGATAAATTAATGAGCTGGTAATTAGTTTTTTGTGTTCATTTAGTTCCATATTAATTAGTGGTAATTTATTTCTTCAAGGAAGTCCATTCGATTTTCCTTGTCTTGAGGTTATACAGGGTATTTTCATATTTAGTTCTCTCGCAGTTCTCTGGCTCGTGTTATCGTTTAATTGTTTTTAAATTTGAGTTATTTGTCCTCCGGCTATTACAACTCAGTCGAGCAAATATCTCTAAGCAGGGGTTGTTGCTAAAAGATAACACTGATAAAATAATTGGTTTCTACACCTTTATTGCCACCAATTATTAATTAATAATTGACATATTTAATCTTTTTATACGCCAGACTGAAACTGTGATATTTATGAATTTAACTACAGTCGTTTGTTGCCGCGCACAAATTACTTCCCGTACTTCACATTTTGTAACTTAACACTGCGACGTGCACCTCGTGAGAGATTCCTTAGGACTGAGTGACGTGCACCTCGTGAGAGATTTTTCCAAACTACGTGACGCGCACCAATTACTTCGCGAACTTCACATTTTGTAACTAACTTTGCGACGTGCACCTCGCGAGAGATTCTTCCAAACTGCGCGACACATGCTTATGGCTCGAGAATATATACTCCTTCACCTCAAATTGCCTAAACATTATAATAGAGCTGCTATTGGTTACCAAATCGCGAACACTTTAGCGTCTGTTTTGTCAGCCAATCACTGCTACTAACATATATACTCTAGGGAAGACATTCCCTCCAATTCTAAAAAACGCACGCTACCCTGACGTCATTTGTTTGTCTCTTCTTAGCGATAAACAACTCACCCCCTCGGTTTATTGTTACCCACTTCTTTTGTCGTTTCAGTGAGGCCGTGTAAACTTATTTCCTCACAATACTTATGGCTAACAAACATCTAAAATTCTGTACATACAATAATATTAATTTACGCTACAATCACTTTGGCATTCACAGCATGTTATGATATAAAATACTGCCTCAGTTCTTTTAAATATCTGTGTATTCTAATTTAGAACGGTAAGGGGATGTGTCTGTTGTACAGGAAAATGGTGTTTCCATACTAGTTGTTGAAGTTCAGGTTCCTGCACCATAAAGCAACATACGACAGCCAAAAATTTAAATTTCAGGACGGTTTCTTTCCTTACTTTTTCAATAGTTCTTTTTATTTTACCAACCATTTGCTGGAAGTTATATAACTTTTTTTCTCCGAACCCTAAGTATATATAATAAGAGATGTCACAACCAATAAAATCGAAGAGGTGAATTTGTTCTAAGATTTCTTTCCTAATTACAATTGTGAAGATGGTGTTTTCCACAAAATGCTAAAACATAAGTTTTCTTTGAGGAAATACGTGGTTCGAGTCCACAGTAAAAGCTGTAGGTCCTCTCATTCCATCGCCATCCTCATCGTTACCCTAACATCTATGGGTGCCTCTATGCGTCCAGTCACGGATTGACGGAATAAGGTAACCATATATGGGGAGCGTTAGAGACGACGACATATTCTTTTTGTTTCCCTTTTCTTAATAGCATTTAAATCGCACATTATTTTGATTTTCACATTAGCATACTAAGCGAAATTAGCGTAATGACGTTCTTCATCTCATGATTCTCATTTAACCACTCTTTGAATATAACATGCTCTATCCTACCTTGATCTGGATTTATAAGGAACCAGAGAGATCCTATTGGCCAAGCCTCTTCACCAGGTTAGCACAATCTTAATACTTTCGTAGTATCAGACGAAAGTAATCGATGGCAATTAACTTTCGTGGTTCGGCTTCAATCATTGTTTTTTATTTGAAAATAAAGTTGGTTATAGACCTGGCATTCATATGCAGTGCATTTAATATGATAATGGCTGGACTTATACACAAATTAACGAGCCGTTAATAAGAAACTAAGTAGCTAACATTGATGACCCAAACGTAAGCTGAAATATGTATACACGTGTCAAGTGATTAGCAAAATCTCGGAGATAAAAATACTTGATTTTGCTTCTTGTTTTCAAGCTTTTCCTCAGTTCTATTATAAACCGCTTACCACCCTTTTATCGCATTATATACAGAGAGAATCAACAAAAATACGAACCGGCTGCGCGGTGGTTTTCCTGTCCGCGTCCTCGATGTACGTTGCCGTCTGCCGCTATCATAGAAAGGCGCGGATGAAACCATACATTTTAAAGATAGTTTTAAAGACTTTACTTACCAACTTTATGAAAGTAAACGCTGAAACTGACCACCGTCATTGTCCATACATTTTTGGCACCTCTTTAGGAAACTATCCATTACTCGCCGTTAATGTTTCTTCGATAAGAACTGTACGCCGTCTTTTAGATTTCTTAGCCTCAACACTTCCTGTGGACTGAAATTTATTGTAAAGTTCATGGATTGTTGGAACTTTTACACCTGCAAATCCTTCTGCAAATTGTACTTTCACTTGGCGAGCTGACTGAGTTAATACATATGAATCATAAACAAATACACGCTGTGCAGTAGAAAACATATACTGAGCCATAATATACTTTGTGATTAAGTACAGGACAAAATATTAAATAACTCGTAATAACTGAACAACATCACTTCACCGTCAATTTAATACTGCACTTCACACTGCAGAGCAAAACCACGTCAACAGCGTGACCTTGTTTATAGCAGCAGTGCGTTATCATGTTTCCACACGCCCAGTGGAAAAACACCGCGCAGCCGGTTCATAGTTTTTTGGCTCTCCCGTTACAATAGAGTAGCCTAAGGTAGATTAAGTAGGCGAAGTATTGTATTCCAGTCAAAAATTCGATATGGAAATTTCACTGGAAATACATATTTTGAGGCCCCCTGAATTCCAAAGAAGCATTTTAGAAAAGTTCTGATTGTGTGTATGTGTGTGCATAACTCATACTGATGCGACACGAAAATTTTCAATAAAATTCCTTCACCCCAAGCTACCCCTTACCTGGAACATTTTTTAATATGTTTTAGTTTCTAAAAACTGGCTCTAACGATTTTAATTAAAGTATCATATTTAATTATATTTGGATGAGAAGTAAAATGTATATCTTGAATTTTGTAAGAATAGCCTATGAGGTGCTCTGCATATAGAAGGAATTTTGTATAATCTTGTATAACTCTTAAATGTTAAGCAATAGACGTAAACCTACTGCACAAAAATGTAGATCGTTTAAAAACACACAATTTATTTCAAATAACTTTTTTGTGGCATAAACCATTTCTGAGATATGTTACTAATGGTTCGAATTGTTTAATGCTTTATCATTCTTTTAAAGTCCTGTCGACATTCAGTAGTTCTTCACGATTGCATGGAAAGAGTATGGAATTTTAAGGCCAGCATATAGCGTCCAGTTCTTAAACATTTGACTATCGCTGTTCCCTTTGTATCTATAATGAAACGTGCAATGTAGCTATTTCTGCATAGGTTTATTTGGATTAAAATGTAGTAGATAAAAAAATAAGCTTTAGTAAGAATAGTTTGTATAACCACTAATAAACAATAGGGGGTAGAAGTCATGTGAATGTAACATATTAGAATTTTTACAATGGTCGGTAGAATATTGCAAAACTGTCTGTGCAAAGCTCATGACTGGCCTACCGAAAAAAAAACATAGCAAAATAAGTAGTTCTATTCCCCTATACTTCCCCATGTAGGTTTAAAGAAGACAGTACAGATTTTAGCGTTTTAATGTTCTGTGTACTCGCTCCCTATTCTAAGATAAGAGTTCAAGAATATTCTCTCAAGGAATATGTAGTTCTAATAAATTCGGTCAACATTCACGATTCCCTTCTAAATTACTGATTTTTCTGTTTAAAAGTCATTAGCGTAAGTAAGAAAGTAGGACAGCGAGAAAAATGAAGAATATCGTTAATGCAATTTCATCGATGCAAAGAAGATTCAAGATAGGGCGAAGGTATAAGTTTCTTTAGTACTTCCCTCATGTTCATCAACTTATCACCATTTCTCTCCTCGCTGGGTCACAAAAGTCTTCCATCAAGCACTAAATTAAATCCAATTTACCTCATAACTTTTCATTAAACTGACTTTGGCCTTGAAGAATCCCCTCTACTCCGTCGCTTTCTATCTTAAAGTAATTTTTTTCTGGCTTCCCGAATACTATTTCCAGGAGAAGGAAAGTATTTTACCGTTTTGTCTTCACATTCACGGGATGATGAACGGCAGAAGGGAGGGTGATAAATAGGTTTCGTTTTCTTGAAGCTAAAGGAGAAGCAAGATTAAACTGCTCCTTTCCGGCAGTGTGGGTAATCTCGGCGTTTCCACTTTACCTGCTACTTAGTAATTACATTCAGGCTGCGGTTTTGCATGTGTAAATCAAAGTGAAATCTTCCCAACTTGACAGACAGAAATTACACGGCCTCCTTAACTCCAGAACCAATTACAATTACTGTAGAACATCCTTTAAATCGAGAACATTAAAGAAGAGCGGTCTTTTCCTTGTTGCTTCATGAAAGTTTATACTAATATGCATTTTATGAGCTACTAGTTATTATTCAGTTCCCATAACTAATATTTGGAATTCCAGTACGAAGCTTTCAACTTATAAAGCGGTTGTAGTGCTCATGTGAAAATGGGAAATAAATTATCCGAAGTGTTCTGCGTAGCTAAAGGACTGAAGCAAGGCTGTGGTATGTCACCACATTATTCAAAATATATTTGGGAGATGTTTTAACAAAATGGAACAGTGCATGCTGCAAAACTGGGCATTAAAATTAATGGCAAAACGATCTATAATTTATTATTTGCTGACGAACAGGTCTATCATAATAGGATAATATGAAGATGATGTTAATTTTATGACACGTAAATATGTGGATGATTTTGAACAAGGTGAGAGGAAATTAAACTTTCAGAAGACAAAATACATGGTAGTGGGAGGGCCTGGAGAAAATCTAAAACTAAATTACAATGTAGTTTAAAAGTTAACGCGTTTAAATATCTTGGATCTATTATTGACAAATCTGGCATAAGTGAAAAAGACACAGGTAATACAATCAATCGTGAATATAGGCAATTATAGCATTGAATTGATTCTTTTGGAACCCTAATTTGACAAGAGAAACAAAATTGGACATAATAAAGACAATAGTAGAGAGCATTTTAACATTAGGGGGACGTTGGACTATAAGTGAAAAGATGCACAAAAAATGTTGGCGACAGAAACGCATGGATTAAGAAGGAGCATGAGAATATCAAGAATTCAAAATATCAGGAATTAATATAAAGACTCGAAATGGATGCAGAAGAAAAAGTAATTCATAGACTAGAAGCAAGAACTTTAAAATGGCATGGACACGTGAAGAGAATGAAAGAAGCAAGATTGCCATGTAGTGTTGTTAACTGGACAACTCCTCGAAGAAGAAAACGAGGAAGGGCATGCTTGACATGGATGGATGAAGTCAATAAAGCTATGCTCAGAGGACTGGAAGATGGACAGTGGCAGGATAGAACATCTTGGAGAAATGCTACAGGAATTAAAGGCAACCACTGAAAAGTGGAAAGCCTGTAATCGTAAATAATAAGCCACTATCTGGCTGCCCGACGTAGCACAGGTAGTTTTTTTTACTTTCTCTACTACGTATAGTAAGTAGGGGAAGTATTGTATTCCACCCAAAAATTCGATACCGAGATTTCACCGGAAATACATGTTTTGAGACCCCCTGAATCCAAAAAAATGCATTTTTGAAAGCATGTCCGTGTGTGTGTGTGTGTCTGTGAACAGCATAACTCAGAAACTAACAGTCGGATAAGCACCAAACTTGGTATTTAGGTTCAGTATCTTCCAGAGATGCGACACGAAGGTTTTCAAGAAAATCCCCCCACCCCAGATTACACTTTCATGGAACATTTTTCGAAAATTTTAGTTTTTTCAAAAATGGCTCTAACGATTTTGATTAAAATATCATATGTTTAAGGTATTTTCATGGCATATCAAATGTATATCTCGAATTTTCTGGGAATGTCTCCAAAAGTGTTCTTCATTCTGAACGACTTTTGCATAATTGGTAAACCACGAGAGATAGACAAAAGTTTACTACACAAAAATTGTAGATCGCGTTAAAATACACAATTTATGTCATATACATTTTTTTTTGTTGTTGAGTGAACCATTTTCGAGATATTGCTTGTTATTCCCTTATATTTTCCAATACTTATACTTTTTCTCAAATTCGTTATTCAATTTTTTGTCCTGGTAATGCAAAGAGAATGGAATACTCCACATAGCAACCAGCTCTTAAAATATTTGACTATCGCTTAAAGCCTACCAATTCCCCTTGCATCCACAAGAAAATTAGCAATAAGATTAACATCTCGATATATCGATTAACATGAAGCATATGGAGAATAAGCGTTTGTAAAAATAGTGTGTACAAGAGTAGAGAAAGTCATGTGAGTGTAACGCATCAGCTTTTTTTTAATCTAGTGGTGAATGTATTCATTTCAAGTTTGGTTTCGGTCAGGGTTCTCTACAACAAAAGTTATTGAATAAACTAATTCAGAAATGTTAAATTGATTAAAATCAAACAATTATGTAAATTCTACCTTTTTAGATCTAAGCAAAGCGTCTGACACTGTCTCTCATAACATATTGGTCTCAAAATTAAAACAGTGTGGCATTATAAAAGATGAGTTAAACTCGTTCTATCTTGGTAACCAATATCGGAATGTCAGATAAATAATAAGCGTTACTGTACGTTAAAATTTGGTACAGGAGTCCCGCAGGGTGTAGTATTGGAACCGTTTTTGTTTATAATGTTCATAAATGATTTATTATATATAATGTAAAAATGTTCTTTATGTTGATGGCATAACATTATTAACAGTTGGAGTTGATCTATCAAAATTAATCTAAGACAACCGAAAGGTATTTAATGAGGTACAACCATTTATATGCATGCATACGTTTTCAGAATAATACATTTTTCATAAAAACACATTTATACATACAATAAAAAATATCATTGTAATCTATATCATACTCAATAAATGCGGTCTAGGGGTATCATGCTAGCCTGTGGTTTCCGAGGTCGCGGGTTCAAACCCGGCGGAGGTCGACGTATCTTTTCGGTCGTAAAAATCCTTAGTGTTGCTTCCTTCGGAAGGGAAGTAAAGCCGGTGGTCCCGTATCTTAGATATACGGCACGTGAAAGGTCTTTTACTCCCAATATAGAATGGGACGCTAAGAACCATAGTAGTTAAAGAACGTGCATAAATAAAACTAGTTAGTTTAGTTACTTCATTTCATCACCATCATCATAAAAAAACAGCAATCGAGGTGGCAAAAATATTTTAGATTTTATAAAAGGCATTTAATAAAACTGTTTAACTATGTATATTGATTCAAAGAATGCTTTTAAATGATTTTTGTTATTTTTTAAGGAAGATTTAAAAACGTATGTGAAATATCGGTGGAACAACTGACTTCCTTAAGCCCCTCTCGACAGTCTTCCAAGTTTTGGAAATGCTGCGTAACCTACAAGTACCTTTTGGTGGTGGAACAATCATCGATCGGAATGTATAGGAGCTTGTTAGATACGAGGGCGAATCAGAAAGACTTTGCCCAACCGTTTTAGCCACATTACGGATGTAAATCCTAAGTCAACATATCCATTCCTAATGGTGGGCCTTATCTGCCGGTAGCCCCGCGGCACTGCACTGCTGTCAGTTGTTGAAGATGGGGTTTGTGTTTCACACGTCCACGGCGTACGAGCAACGAAGTGTGATTCCTTTTCTATGTAACAAGGTACGAACGCCCATCGAGATCCACAGGGAAATGCAACCACATATGGGGAAAACTGTCTCGCTTTGAGGTGTGTGAGGTGGTGGTGGTGCTGGTGTTATAAGTTCGCAAAAAGCCGTGAAGTCTTGCATGACAATGAGCGTTCGGGGAGGCAGCGTTCGTCGCTGACTGACGGCAACATTTCCCGCGTGGATGCAATGGTGAAATAGGATCGGCGTCTGTACCTCAAGGTCATTTCCGGGAGGTTGGCATTTCGTATGGGAGTGTTTACGACATTGTTCACGGGTCCTTAGGGTACCGGAAGCTTTCATGCCGGTGGGTGCAGTTGGATGACATAATGAAAGCAAGTGTATGATTGCTCCATTGAATCATGTGCAACGGTACGCCTAGGAGGGTGAAGGTTTCCTGGACCGCATTTTTACTGCCGATGAAACGTAGATACTGCAATTCACGCCGGAATCGAAGCAGCAGAGCATGGTGTGGAAACATTAGGGTTCGTCTGTGAGAAAATATTTCTGTTCAGGGAAAGTGATGTTAACGGACTTCTAGGATCGCCGTGGACCGTTTCTGCTGGAGCTCATGCCACAAGGTGCAATCATAAATGCCGACAGTTATTGTTCCACACTGTTGTGTCTGCGGGTTTGCTATTAGGCGAAAGCGCCGAGGGATTGTCGATATGACACCTGATTGTCCTCAATATCAACGCGAGGTCACATGTGGCAATCAGAAATGCTAACAAGCTCCGGGATTTCACTGAGAGGATCTGGACCACCCACTATACAGTCCAGACCTTACTCTTAGTGTTTTCCACGTTTTCGGACCGCTGAAAAGGCTCCTGGCAGGGCAGCGATTCACATGCAACGAGGAAGCCAAGACAGCAGTCCGACAGTGGTTTCACAGTCAATCGGACGAATTTTACCACAGGAGCATCTCAAATTTAGTGCTGCGATGGGAAAATGTGTAAACTGGTGTTGGGACTATGTGGAAAAATAATGCAATGTACGTAGAATAATGCGTATATTTGTAATTATCCGCATGTAGCTTATATTGACTAATAAAAAATAGGGGCAAAGATTTTTGATTCGCCCTCTAATTGCAATAGGTGAAATGTTAAACCTTTTTACCTTATCATTGGTCACGTAGTTATTTAATAACACAAGATCTACAGAATAAGAAAGTACAAAAAAACGCTAATAAACAATGAAATAGAGGTGAAGCTCGTGAATATGAAAATTCGGCACTCCCAGCCCACCAAGTTATACTCTTTGGCAAAGACATATTGTCTGCGGTCATCGAGAAAAATAATCTTCTCGGTTGTTAATCATAAAATACTGGTTCACTGATTTTTGTTAACGATTTTCTCTCTTTATGCGTCGCCCTCCGTGGTGTAGTGGTTATCTAATTCCCGAGGCCGCGGTTCGAAACCCGGCGGAGGGCAATGAACAATTTCGGGCGTAAAAATCCTTGGCATGGTTTCCTTCGAAAGGGAAGTAAAGCCCGTGGTCCCGTGTCGTAGATTTACGGCACGTAAAACAACTTAAAAGCCTGATAAAGAGGCCTCTGAGCAATATTTCCGATCTTTCACGCCAGATATAGAATGGGGCGCTAAGGACCATAGTAATTAAAGAGCGTCCAAAAATAACCCCTTTGTCTTTATGCAATTTATTTAACATGCTCTGTTAACGAACTTGATTACCACATAAATACAAAAGAAATCACAAAAAATATTTCTTACTTGAGAGTTATTAAACTACGTTGGCATTTGTATCGCATGCGTATCATATAAGCAGGTGCGGTTCTCACTTGTTTTGTTGCGTCTTGTTTTCTTAGACATTAAATCGTGAGAATGTATATATAATAATTGTTAGGAATAACATATCGGTGCCATTTGTCTTCTTTTCACGCATTTTCTTTTCGGCAACAATAAACTATTTTCTACCCCATGCCAATCTTAATGTAAAGGCATTCGACAGGTCCCGTGTTCGATCCACGGCGATTGCCCGCTCTGACCCTTGTGCTTTTCGTGGTTTCCCCGCGTCGGCAGGGAAATGCTTCGGTGGTTCATGTTCTACAATGACTTTCGTGCCCCTCAATTCTTGTACCCATTGTCTTCCTTAATATCTGTTTCAGATTTGTAGAGCCAGGGACGGTGTTAGACGGGTTGCGGCTGAACGGTGGCTTGCGCTCTGTAGAAATTTGTTCCCTGGCGACGCTGCGGGCACTACTCAGGACTCTCCCAGAGTGGGCTCCACCTGATAGAGGATTGCTAGGAGTTCGGCGACTTGTGGGTGGTACCGGGCGACGCCGGATGTGTTCAATCTGGAAACGTTAGAAACCCCCGCCCATGCCTTCGCCGTCGGCATACGGATCTTTGCCCTTCCGGTCTCTTCTCATCTCTACCTCCCATGGGTCACGGGAAAATATATGGAATCTTGCAATGCAGTGGAAATCGACGGGTTTCTCTAGCTAATTGTCAGACAGTGCAGTTGTCGCTGTGGTTATAGGTTTCTGAAACCTAGCTATAAAGCACGGTAGTACATTAATATAGAGCTGGAGCACTTATGAGAAGCCCCAATTCCAAAATTGTCAGTAACAACAGTTCTGTATATACAGCCCTGCTTGGAAATACAAAATAGTGAAATAGCATCTTTAAAATCAACTCGGATTGGAAAATTATTGTGACGCAGCGCCTATGGCCAAAGTTTATCGGGAGGTCGGAGCCGGGCAGTCGAAGATAAACAACGATAAATAGCTCTCCCCAGCGTAAACACCTGAAGCGCTATCACTAGATATCTCTTATTGTTTACCAGTTATGCAAAAGTCGTTCACAATGAAGAATACCTTTGGAGACATTCCCAGAAAATTCGAGATATACATTTCATTTGTCATGAAAATATCTTAAACATATGATATTTTAATCAAAATCGTTAGAGCCATCTTTGAGAAAATTAAAATTTTCGAAAAATGTTCCATGTAAAGGGTAATTTGGGGGGAGGGGATTTTCTTGAAAACCTTCGTGTTGCATCTCTGGAAGATGCTGAACCTAAATACCAAAATTTTGGTGTTTATCCGATTGTTCGTTTTTGAGATATGCTGTTCACAGACACACACACACACACACACACACACACGGACATGTTTCTAAAATGCTTTTTTTTTTATTCAGGGGGTCTCAAAACATGTATTTCCGGTGAAATCTCGGTATCGAATTTTTGGATGGAAAACAATACTTCCCCTACTTAGTATACGTAGTAGAGAAAGTAAAAATGTATATGACATAAATTGTGTGCTTTAACGAGATCTACATCTTTTTGTGTAGTAAAATTTTGTCTTTCTCTTACGATTTTCCAGTTAGGCAAAAGTCATTCAGAATGAAGAGGTCCCAGAAAATTCATGATATAAATTTCATTTGTCATAAGAATATCTTAAACATATGATATTTTAATAAAAATTCTTAGAGCCATTTTTGAGAAAATGAAAAATTTCGAAACGTTTTTCATGTAAAGGTTAGTCTGGGTGGGGGGATTTTCTTTAAAATCTTCGTGTTGCATCTTTGAAAGTTACTGAACCTAAATACCAGTTTGATATTTATCCGAATTTTCGTTTTTGAGTTATGCTGTGCACAGACGCACAGTCCACACACGTACCTATTTCTAAAAATGATTTTTTGATTCAGGGGGCCTTAAAACATGTATTTCCGGGAAATATCGGTATCGATGTTTTGGGTGGACTACAATACCTCTCATACTATACGTACTAAAGAAGGGAAAAAATGGAATACGGGCAAAGTCACATTCTTAAAATGGCTTCGACTTCGCAGAGAATACAAGAGTCCCCAAAAGGATTACAAAAATTCAAAGGCTTAGTCAAGCAACAAATTGCATTTCTCTAGTATACAACTTACAATTAACATTTACAACTTAACAAAAACGAGATTACAAATTATTTATATGTGAGTAGGTATTATTTTAGGAAAATGGAGTCATGAAATCCTTAATATTGCAGAACGAAGTTAAGAAATGGTTTTTAATTTTATGTTTGAGCTCCTTCTGATTTAAGAGTTTCCAGTTGTAAACAGGTTATCTTTTGTGTGACATACTTTAAAGAAACATTTTATTACTTTGGTGTTTAAGACGCAAGGATTATTACGAATATATCTATCGATTTAGTTGAATCCCAGAAGATGATGCCATAGGAAAGTAAACAATGTATGCATCCAAAAAGGACCGTTTGTAAAACTTCGGAAGAAGATCTTTATTGCCGTATTTCACGTTCTTACCGGGTAGGTCACATGGGACAACGAATGAATACAAAGATGGGTAAATTTTTTTAACATTATATCCCAGATTTGTATCCAAAATCAAGTAGTAAAATATGCGTGCAAAAAATGCACAAAAATATAAAGGATATACCAAAAACAAATGAACAAAAATCAATAATCCATTTGTTTTGAGAGTTATCTCTTACCAATATAAGAACAGCTCTTGTACCTCGCCACCAATTAGCATTGCCGTGAGGTCATAGCGAGCCTCGGTGAAACCACAGGGTCCTCTGGTTTCGGGATTTAGATTAGGCTAAGGTGCGTCTGAACTGTATTCAAACTGTTACATCTGTCCGTCTTTGCGACCCTGAAAATATGAATGCGACACTAATAATGATCATGTTGTGTATTCTTTCAGCTCTTGTCACCCCATGCTGATAGGGGCTGACTTTGACTTAAAAATGGAATAGGAAGTTTCACTAGTTATCTCAACGATCCTGAAAACTATGGACTGGACACTAATATCGGTCGCTTTTTATTATTACTACATGCCACCCCTTCCCACCCCTACAGTATTTTTTTCAGGTTGTAAGCCTATGTATACCTAGTTTGGTTGAAACTACTCAGGCTGTTCCGAAAATTAAAGATTAAATTGAGTGTTATTTATGGACGCTCCTTAACTACTATGGTCCTTAGCGTCCCGTTCGATATTGGGCGAGAAAGACCGGTAATTTTGCTCAGAGGCCTTTTTATCAGACTTGTGGTTCTTTTACGTGCCGTAAATCTACGACACGGGACCACTGGCTTTACTTCCCTTTCGAAGGAAGCCATTCTAAGAATTTTTACGCCCGAAAAACGCCATCGCCCTTGGAAACTAGAGGCTAGCACGGTAACACTAGTTCACGGAGGACGACAGGCTTATCCGAAGGAACATACATATATACATACGTATGTTTGTTATTTAATGGGGTCAGTATGACAAAGAGCAGAAACAAATGACAAAAACATATGGAAAGGTGTCAAAGACTAAGAGACATAGCCCACAGGAAGTAGAATCAGATTGTAAAATTAAAACTTCTCTAAGTCTATCAAATGAAACAAAACTTATCTGGGGTAAAGAGGCATATATACTTAACTTAGGAAGAAAGGAAAGATCAGGAAATGGTATGGTTTAGACTGGAGGGCACAGAAAATGACTGACGATTCTGGCAGGAGAATCTGCCCATTCTGTAATTTAGATGAGAACTGGGTACATATTTTGGCGGAATGCGCTCAGTGGGAGAACCAGCGAACAATTAAATCCAAAGAGAAATTCTTAAGTCTGTCAAAAAAGAGATTGGCATGTTGGGATCTATTGGTTGACCAGAGGAACTGGCAAAACATGGATAATTTCTTGGCTAAGGTGCGCGAAGCTAAGTCAAATTTGTTCAGTTAGTCAAAGATAATTTATCTCTATTTTCCTTTTTCTTGTTTTGTTTTCTTTTTCTGTTGTTTATTTGTCACCATACTTGTATCTTAAATATGTATGTACGGTCAATGACCCATGCACTAAATACTTGTATAATAACTTCAACAAGTTGAAACCAATATACATACATACCTTATCTATCTGTCTACATATGTTTTATATTACATATTCATTGCAGAGGCTTTATTAAGTACTAGTAATTACTGATTAGCTAACGGAGAAAATTTATAATTGAATACTGTATACCAGCGCAAAACATGTATTTTTGCGCTAAAAATGTAATATAAATTTTCTGTTGTATATGCATTTATATGCATTATTAAAGACTGCTGAAATTGTCTGCGAAAGTGTGACTTGAAGTATATTATTTCCGTATGCTTTTAAATGTACATAAAAGAACATGCATCCGGGTTCAGATTATTATATCGTGCATAATGACAATGCTGATTTGACCAGTTCTCAAAAGAAGCGTTAGATAAATGGACCATTATCACTATAGTTATTAGTATTGATATGATTATTATTAACATAACAGTAATCAAATAGCAAGAACATAGACAGCTCATTGACAGTGTTGCTCTCCATTCATCTTTTGGGACGACGTAAGCAATGTGACGAGCAAGTGGCTAGAATTATGCAAGAGGAGAGGTTGAAGAATGACGCTTAGAGGGCGGAGCTACGCTTTTTAATTATCAACCTACACCGCCATATTTCTATACGGGTCTACTTTTCAGTCCCTGAGTGTTCATTACGCTACGGGGAAGAGGTTACATTAAAATAAATTACATTGTAATTTCATAGATCATTTGTACAATGCCTGGTCATTCAGGAGTCCAGAAGTAATTTATTTACCTACTTATTTGTTCATGTTTAAGTTGTTTATTAATTTATGATTTAAAAATTGTTATCTTCATAAATATGCATAAAATTTGTACCGTAAATATCTAACGTAAGGCAGTTGCACGGATCTTGATAAGATTTCTTGGCATTATGCCCAACCTTGTACGCTTTTATTACGCGATGTTCCTTTCTGCTACGTACACCACACTTCCACGTAACTAAAAAGAAATCTACTCAACTGGAGCTGAAGAACATAATTTACTGCCCTGTGGGTATCCCATAGGCTATAGCAACTGCTCGTAAAACATCACAAAGTAAATTTCCTTTGAAGTGTTCTTCCCCAGACGATTTATTACATTTCACATCAAATAGAGACGAAATTCTTTACACTTGCACACCGAGCGCCATTTCTTTTGATATCCTCAGTACATACAAGGGGGGGGGGGGCTTAATCCAATACTGTATCAAAGGAATGTAGCCCCTTTACGTGCGTCGCTTTATATGGTCGCGCTAAATTTCATAAAAAGACGTTGCTACTACTTGCTTCATTGGTAAATATCATGTTACTTATGTATACTTCATGTTTAAAGTTAACATCGTCATATAGTCTCTGTGAAAAACTGTACATAAGCAAACATTTTAATGAGCAATTTAATTTGCAGACAAAGGGCTATCTGGTTTGTTATGGTGTCTCTTAATTTATACAACAACGAGCAGACATTAGATTACTTTCAGTCCATGCGTTCACATTTAATAAAATAAACGAAATTTTTAGTAATTTTCAGTTTTGATAACTAATTAATACTTATATATACTAATGCCCAAACTAGCATTTTAAAACTTCCACAGACGTATGTATTTTTGTGCTAGCTAGTAGGATTTTATTAAAAACGAACAATAACTTGTTATAAAATTGTTATTCAACATATTCGTGGCTGTTTTTCTCTCAGCTTCTAAACAGGAGCTTCCGTTTGACCACCGTTAATTATTAATTTAGTTATTCGTGTATTAATAATATCCTTTCATTAGTAATATCTTATACAGGGTGGACACATTAAGCTGAGACTTTACAATATCTCCAAAACTAAGCTTTGTATAAAGAAATGTCTTTAATAAAAGTTGCCGTTTTGTGTGATCAGACACGTAAAACTAAAGTGGGGGAAAGAAGCGGGGAACATGTTATTAAAACAATAACAAACAATTTACAAATACCTGGTAGAAGCATGAGAATACTAATAACAAAAGAATCTTGAAAGCTACAGGTTGGTATAACGGTAAATGTAAAGAAGCGAAGAAATTAGCTGAAATAGCATTTAAGGTGTATAGAGCAGGAGGTGCTGAGGAAAACCGTCCTTCGTATACCCAAATTAGAAAGTAGTATAAAGATATATTAGTAAGTGTTAAGGCGGAATGGCAAAACAAAATCGCAGCAGGTTTAAGAATAGCGACTGAACGGAGAGATTCCATATACATGTGAAAGCTAGTTAAGACAAATAAAGTGCGAAGGCGGGATAACGTAAACATCAAACCAGAAACATGGTTAGCGTATTTTATTAGTGTGTACGCCGAAGTTGGTGGGGAAGAGTGGCAGGGACCTCGGATGTCTTTCGCTTAAATCCTACTGTACCAATTCTAAATGGGGAAATTGTTCGGGCAATAAAAAGCTTAAAGAATTGCAAAGCACTGGAAACAGAGGGAATTCCGAGGGAATTTGTTAAATGCTCGTAGAAGTTTCTGAAATGTTAGACCTCCTGCGGGGGAAAGTAAATGCCATTAGTCGTGTTTTATTTGGAGAACTTTGCCATGGTCATTATAGGGTCAATTTAATAGTTTTAAATGGGGTGCTTACAATTAGGGTCCAATTAAATTCAGCCTTAAATCTCCATTATAACGTCCTCCAAACAAAACATGACTAATGACCTTTACTTCCCCCTACTTTCAGTTAAAGACATTTCTTTCTACGACTCTTAGTTTTGGAGATGTTGAACATCTCAACTTAATAGTTCCACCCTGTATACTGATTATATTATTATGCATTTTAATTACAGAAGACAGTATCCTACATCAAACGTTGCATTGATATCGCAATATGTTTACAGACTGAATAATAAATATAATAAGTCGTACCGCAGGTATTCTGCTTTATTATATCGAGTTGAGTTTGAGGTTTTTTCTTTATGGACGCTCTTTAGCTACTGTGATTCTTAGCGTTCCATTCTATATTAGGCGTGAAAGACCGGAAATTTTGCCCCGAGTTCTCTTTATCAGGCTTGAGCTTCTTTTACATGCCGTAAATCTACGACACGAGACCGCTTCTGGAAGCTATGCTAGGAGTAGGCGCGGAAGGGAACTTAGCACCTCGACCTACAAAATATTTTATACTTAAGCACCTGACTGGGTGACCCCGTGAGGGAGGGGTGAGGTAAGAGGAGACAGAGGGCGGCCGGACCAGGAAGTACAGCAGGGCAGAGGGCAGAGTCTCTATCTTTTACAGATTGAAATTCTTCGGAGGACAGCTAGTGCAATCGGCTCCCCTGCCCTCTGAAGGCTTGCACATCCCACTGGAGGGCCCAGGACTCCGAGGCCACCCTTATCCCGGGGACCGAAGGGTTACATAAAGCATCCTTTTACCCTGCCATGCAACGCCAAGACTCCCGCCGACACTTTCACCCTGAAATAGACAAACAGGTGGAAGATAAAGTGAAATGAGAATATAGGTGAATTGAGGGACAGGAAATTCAAGGAATGTAAAAACCTTCCCAGCATTCGCCTTGCGACTCGGGAAACCCCCAAAAAATCCATGGGTCATGAAGTTCAGCCGCGAGAATGCGGGCCACAGACTTTATCGCCTGAGCCATCCCGCTCGTTAAGCCATGCTAAGGATGTTTCCCGAAAAAAACCCATCGCCCTCCACCGGGTTTTAATCCGCAACCTCGGAAACTAGAGACTAACATGGTATCCCTAGACCACGGAGGACGACTATTATATAGAGTTAGGCCATCATGTAAACAATCATGCTATGACAGACACCAAAGGAAAAGAATTGAAATGGGGGACCTTTGCAACATTCTGCAATGCTTGCAATAGGTATAGAAAGCCTGTTTTATTTCTATAATCCTTAAGAATTCCAGAGAGAGAGAGAGAGAGAGAGAGGGAGAGGGAGGGAGGGAGGGAGAGGGAGATTATCATTGCCGCATTAGAGCAAGCGAATCCCCGCGGGAATGGAGAGAAAAAGAAAAGTCTAACAACGAGGGAGGGTCACGTGAGAACACCCCGCCTGGTAGTATGAGCAACTTGGAAAAACAAAATGTCTCTATAGTCTAATGATATTTGTCTTGATGGATCACAATTACTAGTACACCTCACTACATCTCGTTTCTAGGCCCTTGGCGATGAACCACCAATAAGCCACTGTAGGTAACTGAAATTTAGATGTGTCCATCGTTAAAATAAAGATGTAATACTTGGCCAAATTGGGTATAACTAGGCTCAGATTTCACATGCTATTCACAGAAAATTCAAGGTAATATGCTTTGTTTGCCATGACAATATCTCAAACTGGTGAAATATTAACTAATCTCGCTAGAGCTATTTTGGACAATATAAAACGCACTGAAATCTGTAAGTAAAAGTTAATTTGGCGGATAAGGGCCGTCTGATTTGAAGACAAGAATTTGTATTTATTTGACTTTATGTTTTCGAGTAATGCTGTTTACACACACACACACACACACACACATGATATGGAGCTTCTCCTAAGAAGCTATTTTACTTTCTCTACTACGTATAGTAAGTAGGGGAAGTATTGTATTCCACCCAAGAATTCGATACCGAGATTTCACCGGAAATACATGTTTTGAGACCCCCTGAATTAAAAAAAAGCATTTTTGGAAACATGTCCGCGTGTGTGTGTGTGTGTGTGTGTGTGTGTGTGTGTGTCTGTGAACAGCATAACTCAGACGGATAAACACCAAACTTGGTATTTAGCTTCAGTATCTTCCAGAGATGCGACACGAAGGTTTTCAAGAAAATCCACCCACCCCAGATTACCCTTTACATGGAACATTTTTCGAAAAATTTAAGTTTCTCAAAAATGGCTCTAACGATATTGATTAAAATATCATATGTAAAAGATATTCTCATGAGAAATGAAATGTATATCTCGAATTTTCTGGGAATGTCTCCAAAAGTATTCTTCATTGTGAACGACTTTTGCATAACTGGTAAACCATAAGAGATAGACAAAATTTTACTGCACAAAAAATGTAGATCGTGTTAAAATACACAATTTATGTCAAATGCATTTTTTTTGAGTGAACCATTTTCGAGATATTGCTTGTTATTCCCTTAAATTTTCCAATGCTTATTCTTTTTCTCAAATTCGTTATTCATTTTTTTATGTCCTGGACTTGCAAAGAGAATGGAATGCGCCACATAGCAACCAGCGATAAAATATTTGACTATCGCTTAAAAGCTACCATATTCCCCTCGCATCTACAAGAAAATTACAAATAAGATTGACATCTCGATATCTCGATTAATATGAAGCATATGGAGAATAAGTGTTTGTAAAAATAGTTTGTACAAGAGTAGAGAAAGTCATGTGAGTGTATCACCAGATTTTTTTCGTTGTGGCAGGCTTATCTGTATGCGCAGTAGTGGGACAAGTCCATTTATTTTCTGGGAGGGGTGTTGGGACAGTAGCAACAGAGCAGCAGGGGTATACACATCGAGATAAGCTGATACACTGCGTGTCCAAGTGACTGTTCCACGCAAAGAGGAATACTGCCAGCCGTTCTCCACCCGCTCTAGACTATCTTCTTCTCCTCCTCTGCATTTGCCTTTCCACGACGAAACAATCTACCTGTATATACAGAGCGGGCCATTTAAGTTGGGACTGTACAACATCTCCAAAGCTAAGCGTTCTAGAAACAAATCTCTTGAATAAAAGTTGCATGATATTAGGGGGAAAGTAAATGCCATTAGTGGTGTTTGTAAAAATAGATTGTACAAGAGTAGAGAAAGTCATGTGAGTGTAACACATAAGATTTTTTTTGGATTCGGGGATCTCAAAACATGTATTTCCGGTGAAATCTCGGTATCGAATTTTTAGGTGGAATACAATACTTCTACTTACTATACGTAGTAGGGAAAGTAATAATCATACTATACATTTCAGTACTTTAATTAAATGATTTGGATATCCTGTTCCAGTTATGATTCCCCACAGCTTTGTCCTAGTTACATGTTCCAGCGCTTTTTGTAGTCGATGAAAGCTATATGAGTTTTGAGGTTGTTCCCTTCATTTGCTTCTTTCTCTTTTCCCTTCTTTTTATATTATCTGTTTAACAAACTCTTGGCCAAATTTTCTTCACATGACTGCTCAACTCCATTGCTGCACTTAAGCATACACTCCAGTAAAAACCTTTTTTCTTAATTTTGTTTTTTAAATTTTAATTTGAAAAAGAGTCCATTAATTGCAACATACATGTGGCTAACTATCCTCCAGCATACCTTTCAGGACCGTGCCTCAAGTCAGCAACTCATTCCACAACTTAAGTGCGACAGAGTATAAAGAGCCCTCCAATTGGGCAATTAATTTACTGTGACTGAGTCGTCAGGTACAAATTTAGCCTGACATTATACTTAAAAACAATTACATTGCCATTAAGATCACAGCTGTAATTGCTTTTCCTATACCGAAAAAACTTACTTTAAATGTCATAATGGGATAAGTAAGCTTATTAATTATGCTAATTTCAGCGAATAAAGGAATCTGCCAACCTTTTATTTTCTTCAACACGTGCATAGTAGATAGAGAAAATATTGTATTCCACTCAAGAATTCGATATCGATATTTCACCGTAAATACCTGTTTTGAGGCCCTGAATGAAAAAAGTCGTTTTTAAAAAAGTCCGCCTGTGTGTGCAGGTGCCTGTCTGTCTGTCCGTGAACAACATTACTCAGAAACGAAAAGTCGGATAAACACCAAACATGGTATTTAGGTGCCATACCTTCCAAAGATGCGATACGAAGATTCTGTTTCTTCTCACTATCCTTTACATGGAACATTTTTCGAAATTTTTTATTTTCTAAAAAATTGCTCTAAGGATTTTGATTAAAATACCATATATTAAAGATATTTACATGAAAAATAAAATGTATATATTGAATTTTCTGGGAATAGCTGTGAAGTCCGCTTTATTCGGAAACAATTTTGTATAATTTTGTATACATAGTAAACGTTAAGCGATAGAGGAAAACGTACTAACAAAAAATGTAGATCTCTTTAAAACACAATTCATTTCCAACAACTTTTTTGTGGCATAAACTATTTCCGAGATATCAGTTATTAATCGTTCGATTTCTTCAGTACTACTCATTCTTTTAAAATCTTGTCGATATTCAGTTGTTTCTTGCGATCCGTGGAAAGAATATGAAATTCTAAGGCTAGCGTCCAGTTCTACCACTATTCAATTTGTACCCTAACGAAATGTATAATATACCTATTTCTGCAGATGCTTATATCAAATAAAATTAAATAGATAGAAAAGTAAACTATGATAAAAATTATTTATATACCTACTAATAAACGATAGACGGTAGAGAAAGTTATGGGCGTCATAAACATTCCAAGACTGTACAAACTCCGCAGTTTTAGTTTCCAGAAAAAAGGAAGAAAGAAAGGTATTAATTGAAAAAATCGTAGATTTCGCATTTATATCCCATGTTGAGCCAATTTCACATTTTATCGCATTTTCAAAACACATTAAAAGGATGTTCACACGTCGTATGTCGTATCCCTAATGCTCCCCATGTATGACCTATTTTTTTTAAGTTCCCTTGGTTACCCCGTTTACCATTACTGTGGGTTAATTCATTCCACCAAGCGATGACTGGACCCATCTCTGAGATGGAAGCACCCAGATGGCGGAGTGCGTCACCCTCGATGGTAGGATGATGGGATGAGAGATCCTACAGTTTTTACGTGGACCTTGGGGATGCTTCACGTGAGGAAGTCAGAGGTGAAGGCGTGGATAGGGCTGACTTAAAATTGCCACCCGAGAGCCCGGAATCCAACCCGGGACTATTAAGAACGAGAGCCGGAAACGAAACTACTGCGCTACCCCGGCGCCCAACATCTATTACGATTTCACCTTTTTCACTTTATTATCAGCTATCGTATTCGTGGTCAGTAGTTCATTTTCGTACTTGTTAACTACCACTATACTATAAATAAACAGGGAATCAGCAAGATGAAACTTTTCTTTCAAGTATAATGAACGTTAGTTGATGTTGAATGTCAGTTGCTGCGTCGGGTTGCGTTACGACAAGCGTATTAATTTCTGCCACCACTTGCGGTAACCACAACATTATCAAGATGGGGCACGTGGTCACCACATAATACAGTTAACGGTTGCATAGCTCGATGGAAGCAGTAGTGCGACTTAGACCCGTGTTAGTACAGACATAACCGGCCTACATCTCACTGGTGAACTTCCTCTTCTATGGGAATAACTATCGGATAAGCTTAATGGATAGGCTTATGGGTAGCTTTTGATAATCTCATTAGCAAAAAGCTAGGATGTGGTTTTTGGATTTTTTAGATTTAAACTTGAAGGATATTTTCTGCCTCTCTCTCTCTCTCTCTCTCTCTCTCTCTCTCTCTCTCTCTCTCTCTCTCTCCCCGGTTGTTCCAAAAATCGGTACATACTACTGTTACAAAAGCTTTTTTATCCATATACTTCATGTTAATCGAGATAACATTACCTGAAAAGTTTCATAATATATTTCGTTGCAGCCAAAAGGGGGATATACTGTGCCTTTCTTTCACACTGTGGCCGCTGCTCGGCCGTCGCAGCCAACACTCGCACCGAAACAGTTAAAATATCCGCGCAACCGCCTCACATTCTCATATTTACAGTTACAATTACAATGATAATAAGCACATACCCTATCACAAGAGATGTTGAAATGTCCTGTATCCATACTTTTCTGGCATCTTCTCAGGAAATTCTCATTCACACTCGAGAGTTTCATATCTGAAACTGAGGATGTTTCTCGTCTGTTATTTGTCTTTTAGATCTTTCATTGTATGAGGTTTGTTGCATACGCTCTATTTTTCACTTGATCATCAGAATTGGAGAGATTTTGAGAAATGTCAATAATAGAGTAATTTATCCACGCTTAATATTCTTCTTTGACGAAGTATGTTTCTATTTACATGATTATGTTGCGCCGTAAAATAACATACTGAATCACACAGAAACCCGAATATACTCACGAGCTTCCTTTGCGTTACACAAAAATTGATAAGAATAATAGGACCTATATTTTCTGGACAAACAATAAACGCAGGTAAGTACAAAAATAACTTACACCATTTTTACAACAGCGAATGACGTTGAATGTGGGGTTTTCCAACAAGTCTGCTACTGCGCATGCAGCTGATGAGTGATTAAATTCAATTTCGAAAAATTTTAAAGATAAATCAGTAAAGGATTATGGCCCTCAGGTTCCCTTGATGTAACTGTGTGCTATTTTAATCTATGGGGCAACTTGAAAAATAAAGTGTATACAACAAACTCCCATATCTTGGAAGAGCAAACAGAAAAGTTGAGAAAGTTATTTTTAGCCCCAATTTTTTAAAAAATATTAACCTTGTAATTAAACTGTTTCTTTAAGTATTAAATATTTTTTATTTGTGTTTGCCTCGGCTGCGTCAGTATTATTTTAGAGACAAAGAATTCTTGGCAAACGTGATACGACATGAATGTAGGCTCACAAAGAGTTTAACTTTTAATTCACTCCTTTTTATTAATCCTTGACACAAATTAAATATCACTTCACTGATATAGAGAGCTGTGAGATTCTTTTACTTAATACGTGCACTGTTTAATACCTAAACTATTTTTGTCTCACACGAATACATATTAAATTTCTTGAGCACACTGTGTTGTTACAATCACTGTCTGCAGGCAACTGACAAGGTTTCAACCGCCCAAACTTGTAAATTTCTGTATTTAAAGCTTCTGATTGACTAATCCTACTCCAATAGAATATCTGCGTTTAACTGAAGCTTTTTCTGGTTGTTGATTTTTTATAAACTGTAATAAAATTACATTATTGTTACTCCAAGAATCACTAGTAGTATTGTTAAACTCTCAAACTTATTATTGCCTCAAGGTTACCTCATTGTTAGCAACCTTAACTTTTGATTCTCACAGCTCCTACATTATTAAATTACGTAATACATTCACATAACATTATTGAACATGTTTGCAATAATATAAGCATATGCAATGACTGTTGCATACATTTTACAAATTATTACATACACATATTGCTTCTAGGCGGGCTGTTATTGAATTTACATATTACATAATTTGACTGAAATTATTTGAGTGTTAAAAACACTGCCTCAAATTCACTCATTATCAGATATTAGCTCTCTAGTGGATATGAAAATTTTCTGAGAGATACCAAAAATGTGCGGATAGAGAACAACATTTCCAACATAGCTTATGATAGGGTATGTGCTTATTATCGTTGTAATTGTAACTATGAATACTTAAAGCTGATGCGGTGATATTGTAATATCTCGGCAGGAGTCCGAGCTGCGGCGACCGCGAGCAGCCGCCGTGTGTGGCCCACAGTATGAGAGAAAGATACTGTAGTAGGCTAAAGCTAAAGTCAGATCTTTAAAAAGTGTATCGCTATATGCTACATTTGCAATTCCTCTCTTTACAGATCACGAGAAACAGCTGAATATTTAGCACTTCAGAAACAATGTATAAAGTATTTGAAAATTCAAGCCAATACCAATAAGTGTAAAGGAAACTGTTAATGTCATAAAAAGCTATGTTTTACATAAAGTGTTTGTTTTGACGTGGTCCACATAGTTAGCTTCGTCCATCTATTCTGGCTTACCAACATATAACACATTTAACATATACATCTCCTGTAAATATGTTGAGATTAGGTATTTCAAGAAATTTTTTGCTCCATTTTGAGAAAAAAACATTCACATGATGTTCTCTACACATTCCACAAACAATTTTTTACAAAATCGTTTTATTCTATCTACTTCATGCTAATAGAGATAAATGTTTGCATAAATTATCTTATTGCATATTTCCTTGTGGGTGCAAGGGGAGTATGGAAATACAGTAGGCTGTAAGCGATAGTCAAATCATTTAAGAGCTGGTATTATATGATGACTGAAATTCCATTCTCTTTGCGTGACTAGGGAGAAAATGTCTGATGTGATACTTACACATGACTTTCTCTACCCTATTTTGCACAGTAGTGGGTATAAAAGCTATTCTTACTAAAACTTATTTTTCTATCTACTACATTTTAATCCAGCTAAACCTTTGCAGAAATAGCTACTTTACACATTTCATTATAGATACAAAGAGAACAGCGATAGTCAAATGTTAAAGAGCTGATGCTACATGGCGGCCTTAAAATTCCATACTGTTTCCATGCAATCGCGAGAAACAACTGAATGTTGACAGGAGTTTATGAGAGTGGCCAAATGATGAAAAATTCTAACCATTAATAATCATATCTCAGAAACGGCTTGTGCCACAAAAACTTATTTGAAATAAATTGTGTATTTCAAAGAGACCTATATTTTACTTTCTTTACTACATATAGTAAGTAAGTATTGCATTCCGCCAAAAAATAAGAGATGTCACCGTAAATACATGTTTTGAAGCCCCCTGAATCTAAATAAAGTATTTTTGGAAACATGCCGTGTGTGTGTCTGTGAACAGCATAACTTGAAAGCAAAAGTCGGATAAGTACCAAACTTGGTATTTAAGTTGAATATCTTCCAAGGAGGTGACACAAATATTTTCAAGAAGGTCTCCCCATCCCACACTACTCTTTAATGAAACATTTTTCGATATTTTGTTTTTTCTAAAAAAGCTTAACGATTTTGATTAAAATATCATACATTAAAGATATTTACATGACAAAATGTATATCTTGAGGTTTCTGAGAATAGCCTTCGAGGTACTTTTCATTCGAAAGGAATTTTATATAATCTTATGAACTGGTAAACGTTAGCAATAGACGAAAATGTACTACGCAAAAAAAGGTAGATCTATTTCAAACACACAATTTATTTAAAATGAGCTTTTTTGTGGCATAAGCTATTGTTGGGATATCCGTTATTATTGGTTCGAATTGTTAATTTCTTGGCCATTCTTTAAAGTCACTTCAACATTCAGTTGTCTCTGAAGACGTTTAGTCAAGAGCGAGTTTCCCTTGCAGATGAGTGGGAAAATCGCATCGACGCCTAAGGTCAGATTGTGTCAGCCTCAGGGTGTAATGCTAGCTGTGTCTCCGATATCGCTGCGCATTGGTTACCACTTTATAGGAACTATATTAACTTTGCTGGTGGCGTTTATTACCAATATACTTTATACATACGTATACCTTATACAGGGTGGACTATTTAATTTGAGACTTGCAATGGGATCGATGTCTTCACCAGGCAAAATTACGTGATGGAGCCACCGAAACCAAGCAGCCGCTTACAATAAACGTCTGCAACCTGAGGACGCCAGCAAGACGATAAGGGACGCCCTAATGAATGCCGCAGGGGATATCAAACGAAACAAAGAATCAGGATGTGAAATCTATAGTATATGCACAAGGAAAAACTGGACGCAAACCCAACTACTTTCTTAGTAAACACAAACGGAGAACCCGTATCGAAAAGCTTTATTTTCTACACATGAATGAATCAACCCTATCATAGCCAGAAAGAGTCACAAATGTATTAACAATAAAATAATCAAAGAGCTGAAAAATAATAAAAAAATGAAGCACAGACAAACTAAACCCAACAGACTCTATAAATCATTAATCAAAATCAAAAGTATAATAAGATGGCACTGATTAATTAAACCTTTGATTAAAGTACATAGCAAAAGTTAAATTATTCATTTTAGCTTTAAACCAAAATAGATAGGCAAACTTTTCAGAATGACATAGTAATTGAAAACTGTATGTCAGCAAGTAATAGGTTGAAAAATATTAAAGCAGATTTAAAGTAATATCAAATTTAATCATCAGGAAAATAAACTATCTCAGGGGTTTTTATACAAATTTAAAGTTAAAAACCTAAAACTATCAAGAGAACTAAATATAACAATATCCTAGTTGTTTTAGGACAGCTTACAAATTTTAACATATACCAAGGAAAGGCAAAATAAATGTAACCCGAAAAAAATAAAAGTTTAATTAGAAATAAAACTTGCTTTTAAAGTTCAAAATCATTAAACCCACTGAAATCTAACATTAAAATATCCCCTATATGTATAAAAATGATACAGCAATATTTCCAAAAATTAAAAATAGAAGCAAATGAGAGAAAGGCCTGAAACAAGCTTAATGACTTTTCCCAGAAAGGAACAATTTTATCTTTCACGCCAAAATAAAAAGTAAATGGAAACACTTTACAACCACAGAAGTTAAGCAACAGCACATATGCACTAAAACGATGGTAGCAAATCGTGAGAACTGTAAAGGTGATACAAGTTAGATTAAAACTGTCATTAAAGGTAACAAATATAAAAACTAAAATCAGTCTACACAAACCAACAAAGGCACAAGGGCTAAACATCTGGGAAAGCAACTTTACCAAAACCCACAAGGTAATGAAAAATAGCCAAGAGTCAACTTTCCAACCCCACTGAATTCAATATATATGGAAACATATAATGGATATGTCCTATGTAGTGCATATGTGCATTACTCTAGTAAAACGTGAAGTCTTAAAAATTAGTGGTGATGCTAGGATCTTAGTATAAAGGCCTGAAAATTAATACAAAGCTAATAAATCTTGTATCCAGATGAGAAAGCAATACAAAATTACTCCACGTTTAAGGTGAACCTTACTAAGGCCTTTCAAATAGGAAAAGATATAAGATCGAAATAAAAGCTCTTTTCCTGATAAAAGACAACTAATACAAAACCCAATATTAACAACAGTAAAGAGAATGCAATAAGCAAAGTAGGTATATTGTAATAATAATCCAGTCAAAGGCGACAGATGAAATTAAATTTGCATTCGCCTTCATTTTTCTATCTCAAGGAATAGGCATTTAAAATATTAAAAGCATATAGACAATTCTTACATTGAACAATCTTAACAACCAAAAAGAAAAGGTGACACAGGCACTTTTTAATTTGACTTTCAATTGTAATTGACCTTCAACCGGGAAGGCAAAGTGCCAAACATGAACCAGGAAAAACAATCTAGCAATTTTAATATCCTAATAGTGGGGAAGATAAAACACAGGATTTTAAAGAACCCCCACATTTCCATTTACTTGCATGAGTAGGAAAAATACACAAGACTTAATACATTAAAAATTATCTTAAAAAAATTCTTTTTACTTCCAGTCACTTACGATCGCTTCGATAAATATTGGCTTACGAAATGGCAGTAATTCCATTCTGCTATCAGTCAACTTAAGCACAGAATGACCTGAATCACAGAAACCTACCTTGCACAGTACTGGATACAGAATTCCTGTAGAAAGCTCTCAAATTCAATAAATTAGCAAGTTTTAAAAAGACAGGCCAATGCTTCCCTCACTGACGACCATCAAGCATTCACTGCCAAACAAAGGCTAGCTCTGAAAGGAATGTAGCACTCTCACACCACACGCTACCGACCCACTGAGGTCAACCACGAGGCCGGCAGGCAGCAACAGGCAGAAAGCCCCAAGCCATGCCCCAATCCAAAGAGAGAGTAGGCAAGCGGGACGTAAAAGCCAAAGAGAAGAAACAAGGAAATCGGAATATTGCGATGTAAGTTACCGAAAGTAAATGTAAAAAAAAATTAATACATAAAACTTTATAATAATCACAGACTGCATAATATCTCCAAAACTGGTTGGAGAAAGAAACGTCTTTAATAAAAGTTGTTTGATATACTCAAATCATAAGTCAGGAGCTGGCAGAAATGCATTAATGTACGGTAAGACGGACGGCAATGCTGCGCTAGCTCGTTGTTTGTAACAAGAGAGGTACTCATAGCGAAGATGTTCAGATCGGAAGACATTCAAGATCTACAACTCCAGATGTAGAGGAGGAGATTCTGGACTGTGTGCACACGACTCCTTCGATCAGTACACGAAGGTTAGCGCTGCAAGTGAATGTTCCTCATACGACTGTTTGGAGACTGTTGTGAGAGCAACAGATGTGTCCTTAACATTTGCAACTGAACAGGCCCTGTCATCAGCAGATTACCCTGCTCGATTGATCTTCTGCCAGTGTTTCGTGCACCAGTGCGCTACAAATCCGAACTTTCCTGCCTTAGTATCATTTACAGATAAAGCACAGTTCACACGAGATGGCATTACGAATGTCCACAATCAGCATGTATGGGTATATGAAAACACACATGCAATTGTTCCATCTCCTAACCAAGAGCGGTTCACTCTTAGCATATTGGCCGGTATCACTGATGATCGGTTAGTTGGACTCCATACACTTTGAACAGACTTACGGGACAGGTGTACACAAACGTCCTGGAAAACGCCATATCTCCTGTGTATGAAGACACTCCACAAGCTCAATTCTTGCATGATGGCGTTCCTGCACACTTCAGTCGTACCGCTCGCCGGTACTTGGATCAAGGTTTCTTGATCGATGGATAGGCAGAGGTTGCCCAATTTCCTGGACACCACACTCACCTGATTCGAACCCTGTCGATTTGTACTTGCGGGGCCATTTAAAAGCATTGGTGCATTCGTCTCCGGTGCCTGATATGGAACCCCTTCAGAAATGAATACAGGCAGGTTGTAAGGAAATTCACAATACTCCTGGAATTTGGGATCTTGTTCGCAGGACCATGAGACAACGATGTGCGGCCTGTATTCAAACAGGAGGTGGGCACTTTGAACATCTTCTGTACAGAAAGCTAACTGCGGTAAGAAATACGTTCCGATGAATATCACTGTCTTGAAGGCCATAACTCAGAAACCAATCCATTCCGGACACATGTTGAAATGGACATTTTCATTATCTATATATGGGGAATGCATTCCTGAAATTACACCCTCTATTTTTTAAACATCCTGTATATACATACAGTGATTTTCAGCCAAAGAGTAATGTTTAATGGAAGCAGCTAAGACCAGGGCATACTTATTGTTTATTTTGAATTAAACAATAAAAGAAAATAATTGTTTTGATTAAAGCGTTTTCTTATTCACTTAATGTAAACAAAAACATAAAATAAAATAGTATGCTTATAGTTAACGTATACAAAATGTTCATGGATGATTATTGAAAACAAATAAATAGAAAATGGCAATTTGATTAAACAATTTTAGGAAAGCAATAAAATTTTAAATTGAATGAAATCTTATCAAAATAAATGTGCATAAAACAAACAGCTTATCTCACTTAAAGCTTAGCTAAAGTTTGCAAATACCTGAATACCACAGCATTGAAAACAACGACCTAGTACACATTTTATACTTTTTAAGCCAAGCTTAAGGATTTTGATATTAAAATTTATAGCATCATTAAATGTTGTACGAGTCTACTGCAGTCCTTGGGGCAAGCAAGAGAAGAGGAACTCAGTCTCCCTAAGCTACTCTTTTCTTTATGTGGTAAAAGCAGGTCACCACGCAGGTTTACTGCTTATTTTTGCATCGATGAGAGAGGTCTTGTTTTAATATCACATGCCTCTGAGAAGCATGCAGCTTAGCAGCAATATAAGCATTTAAATACCACGGGTGCGATAAAAGAAACATCACAATTTGCAAAAGTGGTTTGGGGCTTGGAGATTTTGAAATTTAAATATTGCCTTTTGAGCATTTGTGTATAGATTATTCTGAAGTTCAGTACTCACATATTCAGAAGAAATGAAACCTTCTCAATGGTAGGATTTTGGTTAGCATTGGCACCTCCTGCTTAGGACGGATGAAACATTTCAAATACATTTTGTTAAATTTTGCTTGCTGATAAATAATATTCCCAATAGCAGTACTTCTGCAGTTCCACTGTGTACTTCTTGGGTTATTAAGAGGGTTTTATAATGTTAATGCAATGTGTACTAATACTTAAAATAGATTCCAATGTGCGTAGGTAGGATAATCTCGAAAACCATTAAACCAGTTCGAAAAGCACTTTCTTCACAACACAGAAATACTATAAGACACCTTCTAATCTCGCTTATTAGATGACTAAACGACTACAAACGATTTACAAGGACCTATCATGAGTTTCATTTATAGCCGGGCATAAATCGCGTATATGCGTAGCGCGCTTTCACTGCAGTTACCTCGGTATGTTCCATTAGCGCACTAGCGGTGAACGAAACCGCTCAAGGCTACATTTATCAGCTACGTGATACTGTGTCAGTTGCTGCCTTCTGTTCGAGCTGTAAAGACTAGAGTTGTGCATTGTGTATCACAAAAGTGAACTTTTTTCAAGGCATCCGTGATATGTGTGAATTACATTATATTTTATTAGTGCAATGAAATGCCCACCAATAATTCACGCTTGAACAAAGATTCTTATGTACGATGCATACGCAAAAACCGAATCATGTAGCAGCTTGTAGATAATTATTTCATGACCAATTTGGTATTTCAGTTCCAGGGGAGAGAAACTGTTAGATGTCTGATTAATAAGTTTATTACTATGGCATCGCTGAATCCTGTAGCTGCTTGTAGATAATTATTTCATGAGCAATTTGGTATTTCAGTTCCAGGTAAAGAAATTGTTAGATGTCTGATTTAATAAGTTTATTACTATGGCATCGCTGAATCATGTAGCAGCTTGTAGATAATTATTTCATTAGAAATTTCCGGGTATTTCAGTTCCAGGTAGAGAAACTGTTAGATGTCTGATTAATAAGTTTATTAATACGGCATCGCTAAACACTGAACCTAAGAAGCCATAAAAAGCATGTTCTCACAGAGGAAAAAAATTGACGAAATTGGTGCATCATTCGAACGCTCTCTGAAGAAGTTTTAAGACGTGTTGCAAAGCAAACTGATGTTTCAAAAACCTTTGTTCATGGAGCTGCCAAACTTTTAAAATTCAAAACAACGGCGAGGAATGACAGGAATGCCTCGGTGCAGATGGACACCACTTCCAACACCATTTATAACAAGGTTGGTACTCATTTTAGTGCCTGTTACAATCACTTGTGAGTAAATATCGCAGGATTTTTACAACGGAAAAGCTCCCGGTGTAATAGACAATGCGCGGAGAACACATTCGCACGATCCGCGGCTCGGCAATATAACGAAGTCACTGTATCAGAGAACGAACATACTGGAGTCATAAAAGAGTATACTTGAGAAGAAGGCGTTTACTTTTCGTTATAAATTCTATGAAAAAAAATCTGATGTGTTACACTCACATGACTTTCTCTACTCTTGTACAAACTATTTTTACAAACGCTTATTCTCCATATGCTTCATGTTAATCGAGATGTTAATCTTATTGCTAATTTTCTTGTAGGTGCAAGGGGAATATGGTAATATTTAAGCGATAGTCAAATCTTTTAAGAGCTGCTTGCTATGGCGCATTCCATTCTTTTTGTATGTCCAAGACACAAAAAAATGAATAAGGAATACCCATTTGAGAAAACGTATTGGAAAATTTAAGGGAATAACAAGCAATATCTCTAAAATGGTTCACTCAACAAAAAATAATGTATATGACATAAATTGTGTATTTTAACGCAATCTACATTTTTGCGTAGTAAAAGTTTGTCTATCTCTTATGGTTTACCAGATATGCAAAAGTCGTTCACAATGCAGAATACTTTTGGAGAGATTCCCAGAAAATTCGAGATATACATTTCATTTTTCATGAAAATATCTTAAACATATTATATTTTAATCAAAATCGTTTGAGCCATTTTTGAGAAAATTAAAATTTTCGGGAAATGTTCCATGTAAGGGGTAATCTGGGGTGGGGGATTTTGTTGAAAACCTTCGTGTCGCATCTCTGGAAGATAATGAAGCTAAATAACAAGTTTGATGTTTATCCGACTGTTCGTTTCTGAGTTATGCTGTTCACAGACACGTTTCCAAAAATGCTTTTTTTGGATTCAGGGGGTCTCAAAACGTATATTTCCGATGAAATCTCGGTATCGAATTTTTGGGTGGAATACAATAATTCCCCTACTTACTATAGGTAGTAGAGAAAGTAAAAAGACGTGGATATTCGATATTCTGAATTAGCAGATGTGAAAATTATTTTTCTCGGTGGTCTCTTTAATTTGCTTACCTGAAGCTGGGAAATCTTATATTTAGCAGTTTTTCTTCTATTTCGTTGAATATTGATGTCAGCGGGTCAGAACCGTGCAAGAACTATGAAGCCTTTGTCATTAAATAAATATGGGATCAAAGAGAGTATACAAAAGCTTTAAAATTTCATTTACTGTGATATATCTAAAATGACTTGACAATTCAGATAATTCTTTAACTCGTAATACACATGCTATACAGCATTTCCATTACTTGTTAAACTATTGGATGGAGCTTAAGGACATCAGAAATACGCCACCTGTTGACGTTTCATACCCATTTCTGTGCATCGGTTAGCGGGTCATCTCAGGGACTACAATATTGCTCTATAAAGAAAGATTATCCATAAGAACTTCCAGATCATGTGTAACAATTCCTTAAAGAATTTGGTGAGAGTTAAATTAAATTAAACAAATCGCTATTGAGTGTTTAACAAATCCACCAACGCTGGCATAACAGTTAGCTTTAAATATTGTTGTTCAAACTACCAGATATTCTTTCACTCAATTTTCACATGAAAGTTAGAGGTGGTATCGAAAACTGTGTAGACGGCTGTGACTACACTCCTCCACCAGATTGTTTCCAGAAATGAAGAAGTGTCTATAATGCAAAGAACCTCAAAAAGGTTATGACAGAGACTATGTAAACAGAAAGACACTACAGTGAAAGCAATAATCGAATAACGTTGGAAATAAATGTATAAAGACAAAATAATCTGTAGCTTCATCTATAAAAAATTGCATTTACTTTTACACCAACAGACTTATGAAATGTGTTTCTTTACTCTTTGAATGCATGCTTTGCCCATGTTTTCTTAAATAAAAAGCTGATTGTTCTTCAACGGGCATTTTTCTGGCGAAAATTGCCAAAAATGTGTATTTTTAGTACTTTGTGCAGTCTTAAAAGTTTAATTCGACATATATTTATCACTTTATTTTAAATACACCTTAAAATGATATGTATGTGCTATTGAGTACACTGGATTCTTTTATTACTCTCATACCCTTTGGAGTAAATAAGTACATTTTATCTCACTTTTTGGAGTGATGTCTCTTCTGAATATGGAAGATACGTACGTTCAAACTTGTGGTTTCTTTCTTTGCAAATATGTAAGTGTTTTTGTCCATTTTTGCTTCGAACATACACTGCCATTTGTGAAAATTGCAACACCAAGAAGAAAATACATGAATTCAATGAATTTAATACCACAGGTTAGGTACATGACAAGTAACAAATGATAAACTTTTCAAATGTATACGCGACCTTTGAGCCCTAATATTCAGTATTTGGTGTGGCCTCTATACACTGCAATTAGAGCTGCTATACGCCGTGGCATTGAATCAAATGGTTCTGAATACGTTCCTGAGGGATTTCCCTCCACGCAGTTTGTATTCGAGCCCACAAATCTGTGACACTGGTTACTGGAAGGCCGATCGTAACGCACCAGGTGCCGACCAACCATATCCTAGACATGTTCGATGGATGACATGTCAGGCGAACGTGCAGGCCAGGGAAGCAATGGTACCCGTCGCTCTTCGAAGGAGGTTTGTGCATTCCTCTCAATATATGGCCGGGCATTGTGCTGTTGAAATGTGGCCTGTGGAGATGCCTGAAGCAGGGGGAGTATCTCAGGCTCTACAACCACCGTTAGATACCGGTAGCTGTTCAAAGTGCCCTGAATTTGTAGGAGGCGAGATCGGTTGTTGTAACCAATGGCGCTCCAAACCATTACACCTGGTATATGTCCGCTATGCCGCTCAACAATGCAGCCCTCCAAGTTGCGCTCTTCACGGCACCGCCGGACACGTAGGCGGCCATCACTGTAGGACACGTTGAAGTGGGACTCGTCCGAAAAGGCTACAGAGATAGTGCTCACGTGGCCATTTCAGTCGGAGGAGCTTGTGGTTTCTGGACAATGGAAGCCGACGTAATAGCATGCATGCAACTAGTCCAAACTGCAGCAGACGGCGACGAACCGTTGATGCAAACAAGTTCACACCTGTTGCAGTGCTCCAGCGTCGAGCCAACACTGTGGATGAAGCTGTAGGTCTGTTATGGCCATGCGGACAAGATGTCGGTCATCCCGTGCTGTGGTCATGTTCCGTGGTCCAGTACCCACTCTTCGCTGCGAAAGACCACTGCTTCCACACACGTATCACTGTTGTAGCAGCATGCCCTGCACGAGCCGAAATGTCACGGTATGACAAACCCGCTTCCCGAAGACCTATCATTCTGCCCCGTTCGATCTCACTCACATGCCGATATGGCTCCCTTTGACGTCGACGAGGCATACTGGCACTCTCTTATTTGTTTCTACCTTGTTTGACAGCTCTGCGCTGACTACACTGGGCACAACACTGACCTTGTCGGACCGACACGAGAGGGCTCTGCTCGGTCTACATGTGCCCCATCTCTCTGCAAACCTAATTACTTATTGCTTGCACAGTCTTCTACACTTCCACCAAGTTTGGAGTTATTCGGGAAATTATTCTTTCTTGGTGTTGCAATTTTCACAAACGGCAGTGTATTTCCTGTTCTATCCGTTTTCTCAGAAACTATTAAGTATGGCTAAATTAAATTTTATACTAAAGATACAAAATCTTAGTACTACTCTGCATCTATGCTTTGGTTTTAGTAAGACAGTTGGTTATCTAAAAAATAATCATTTCTAAGAAATAGCTGCAAACTGTTCTATAACAAACCAAAATATCTTATTTTCCTTGGTAAACGACTTTACCTTATAAAAGATAAGTGAACTTAGAAGTCGTGCATCTAGTTTCATTAAAGTTTCACTGTGATATCTTAACTACTTTCCGAGATAATAGCGTATGGGGAGATAGGAATTATAACTTCCCTTAAAGAAGGTGAGACCAAGATTGGATGATTAAGTTCGCCATTAAAAGTTTGAGTTAAAAAAAAGCATTGTATAGGATAAATTTGGGAGAGATAGACCAGGAGAATGAGATGGAGTTCGGTGGAGAGGACGAGAGGTATTTGCGGACGTGACAAGTCGTCAGTAAAGCTTGTCTGTTATTTCTGCTACTATTTCAGGATAAGACAAATTAGGGAGCACAAATGTTTTTATTGTCTAGGTAGTAAGCGTTATATTATCACCTATTTAAGCCAGCGAACCACACACATGTATTAGCATCTCACTCAATCGTTGCTAGCAGCGACAAAGCCATCCTGGCTACCTGGTCCAGCTCACCCATGCTGCTAGGAGTGTGGGACCACGGTCTTCTCGTAGAATTGGATTTAATTTTATTTTATGGACACGACTATGGTCCTTAGCGTCCCGTTCTATGTTGGGTAAAAGGACTGGTAATTATGCTCTGAGGCCTCTTTATCAGGGTTGAGGTTCTTTTACGTGCCGTAAATCTACGACACGGAAACACCGGCTTTACTACCCTTCCGAAGGAAGTTACGCTAAGGATTTTTATGCCCGAAAAAATCCTTCGACCTCCCCTCGGAACTAGAGGCTATCATGGTAACCACTATACCACGAAGGACGACTCTTGACAGAGATGCACGATTTTTCGATAACAAGGTATTTAATTTTCCAAAGTACTATTAGTAATTAGTATATATTTATAAGAAGAATATTTTATCTATATCTGTAAAATAGATATACGCCTATATTCATAACTTTTAATTTAAAATACTATTCAAAGTATTCTTGATATATGCGCGATTATTTATAAACGTTATTGAAATCCAAAAAGGTTACCAGAAAATGATTAATTTAGGTCACCCCAACATGCACATGGGGGGGCCGCAACTCGCTGACAGCAAAAGTCCGAGACCTTGGTGTGTGAAATTAAGGGGAAGGCGTGGATTTTATATTACATTGAAGGATTACATAACACACATTACCTGGGATATATTAACAAAAACGTTTGACGACTCTACATAATTAACAAAGGAAACAGGATGGAGGGAGAAGCCACAGGCCGTAGACCGGCCACACAAGCGTCAAGCTCTAACGACAGCTTCCACTGGAGTGACGGTATCTTTTCCCCCACCAACTGTGTCTAGCCAAAGCCAGACAGGGCTGACGTCACACCAGACAGTTTCAAACAGATCTCTCCCTTTGGCGTGATCCGCACCGAAAGGAGAGACCGTTAAGCCGAAATATATCTAAGGAGACCCAATAATGCTACTTCTGGTAGCAGCAATGCAGTACAACAGTACGTCTGGTAATGACGATGAAATTATTATCTCACAGTATTATCAATTTTTCGTCCGTTTAAAGAAAAATGCTGACCACATATCAAAGGAAGCTAGGCTGTACGAGGGTAAGTTGGAGTGGAGACGTCTTATTGAAGGCCGCAGATGTAATAACAAAAACATAAAAAGTTTTGAGAGTAACGAAGCTGCAAGATATTTTAAAATACCAAAAACACCTCTAATGAGGAGATTAAATCAAAGGATTTTTCAACGGGACGACTTGGTCCGGCATCCGTTTAGGGACAAGAAAATGGTTATTCAACACGTTATAAACACGTGGTTTTATACCGTCACGGGATTCCATGCGAGCTACAGCTTTTAAGTTAGTTCAACATTTAAACATCAAACACAATTTTGATGTGGAGAGACAGAAAGCAGGATATGCCTGGCTGATATCTTCCTAGCCCAAAATCCTGACTTATCAGTAAGGTAGCCAGAAGGCATCTCAGTAAAAAGAGCTACTGGAATAAGTAGAGAGATGGTCTTGAATATTTTGATCTGCTTGAAAATATTGTACTTGAAAATTACATCATAGGTAAGCCAGTGCACATTTTCAGTGTTGATGAAAGTGGCTTACAGTTGAACAATAAAGCAGGAAATGTGATTGCTATTAAAGGCTCTAAAATGTAAGTACAATTACATCAGGTAAAAGGGTGAAACAGTATCTGTAGTTGGACGTATAAGTGGAGAAGGCTCTTACATTCCTCCTTACTGCATTTTCAAAGGAGAAACCAAGCAACAAGAGTGCAATTATGACATACCTCCTGGTTCTGTAGTTGGCATGAATGAAAAATATGCCTACATTAATTCAGAATTATTGCTTCATTACTTGAGAGTCACTTTATTACTAGAAAACCGGCAGGAACAGTGCTCTGATCCTTGACGGACATACTTCTCACTGCAGCTCAGAATAGTGGTATACTTCAACTTAGTATTACAAGCCATAGAACGCATTACTTCTATGCAGAAGTCTTTTTAAACCTCTAAAGTCAAATTACAATGCCGCATGTAACACCTGAAGGATGTCCCATAAAGAACGAAGTATTTAAATTGTGCGCCTCTTGACTTGAATTTAAGCCATTGTCAGTTGTTATTTTTACTTTCTCTACTACGTATAGTAAGTAGGGGAAGTATTGTATTCCACCCAAAAATTCGATACCGCGATTTCACCGAAAATACATGTTTTGAGACCCCCTGAATCCAAAAAAAGCATTTTTGGAAACATATTCATGTGTGCCTGTCTGTGAACAGCATAACTCAGAAACGAACAATTGGATAAACACCAAAACTTGGTATTTAGGTTCAGTATCTTCCAGAGATGCGACACGAAGGTTTTCAAGAAAATCCCCCCACACAAGATTACCCTTTACATGGAACATTTTTCGAAAATTTTAATTTTCTCAAAAATGGCTCTAACGATTTTGATTAAAATATCATATGTTTAAGATATTTTCATGACAAATGAAATGTATATCTCGAATTTTCTGGGAATCTCTCCAAAATTATTCTTCATTGTGAACGACTTTTGCATAAGTGGTAAACCATAAGAGATACACAAAAATTTACTGCACAAAAAATGTAGATCGCGTTAAAATACACAATTTATGTCGTATACATTTTTTTGTTGTTAAGTGAACCATTTTCGAGATATTGCTTGTTATTCCCTTAAATTTTCCAATACTTATACTTTTTCTCAAATGGGAATTCGTTATTAATTTTTTTATGTCCTGGACATGCAAAGAGAGTGGAATGCGCCACATAACAACAAGCTCTTAAAACATTTGACTATTGCCAAGAAAATTAGCAATAAGATTAATATCTCGATTAACATGAAGCATATGGAGAATAACCGTTTGTAAAAATAGTTTGTACAAGAGTGGAGAAAGTCATGTGAGTGTAACACATCAGATTTGTGTGTATGTTTCAGCTAAAATGGATCAACGCATCCAGATTTTGAAAATACATTACAAGTACGGTGAATGCTATGCAGAGACTGTTCAAGGACTGCGTGTAATATTTGGTAGGCGGGATGTGTCTAATGTGTCAACAGTGCATAAACTGGTACGGAAATTTGAAGACAAGATCGACAGTGAACATCAAATCACCTGTACATACTCGTTCTCGTCGATCGGCAAAAAATGTCGCCCTAGTCAGAGAATTGCTGCGAGCCCAATGAAGTCAATTTGCCGTCGTTTCCAAAAGCAGTTTGCAGCGAATTTTAACAACCTACATTTTCATCCTTTTAAGATCCAAATAACACAAGAGCTAAACCCGATGGACTATTTGAAGTGTCGAACATTTGCCGATTGGTTATTCACCAAATAAGAATTCCATATGATTTTCCTAAGAAAATAATTTTTAGTGACGAGGCACACTTCCAGTTTAATGGTTATGTCAATAAACAAAGCCGCGGGATTTGTGGCACAGAGAACATTCGCATGGTCATGAGAAGTGTGTGTATCCAGAACGGGTCACTGTTTGGTGCGGATTATGGGCTGGCGGACTAATTATGTTTTTTTGAATACGAGACTGGAAAAGCAGTGACCGGAATGGTGATCGTTATCGCCACATGATAACACAGTTTTATGGCCGCAATTGCAAGAATTGAATGTGGAAAACTTGTGGTTCCAACAGGATGGGGCAACCTGCCACACTGCTCTTGAAACAACAAGGTTTCTGAGAGAAAGATTTCCTGCTCGTGTCATCTCTCGGAACGGCGATCAGAACTGGCCACCTATATCGTGTGATTTGACACCATGCTATTAGTATTTTGGGGGTGTATCAAATCTTGTGTTTATGTGAACAATCCACGGACCATCCCCCAACTCAAGGCAGAAATTGGACGTGTTCATGGGTGAAATTCAAGCGGAACTTTGCTATACAGTCGTTAAAAATTTTGTCCATAGTGTGGATGTGTGCAGATGAAGCTGTGGAGGACATTGGCCCGATATTTTGTTTCATATTTAATCGCACTCTTTGTGCTTTATATTGACATAATATTAACAATTTTGAAATAAATTATATGTTTTATTATTAAATTAAAAATCTGATGTGTCACATGACTTTCTCTACTCTTGTACAAACTGTTTTTATAAACGCTTATTCTCCATATGCTTCATTTTAATCGAGATGTTAATCTTATTGCTAATTTTCTTGTAGGTGCAAGGGGATATGGTAGGCCTTAAGCGATAGTCAAATATTTTAAGAGCTGGTTGCTATGTGGCGCATTCCATTCTCTTTGTATGTCCAGGACATAAAAAATGAGTAATGAATTCCCATTTGAGAAAAAGTATTGGAAAATTTAAGGGAATAACAAGAAATATCTTGAAAATGGTTCATTCAACAAAAAAAATGTATATGACAAATTGTGTATTTTAACGCGATCTACATTTTTTCTTTAAAAATTTTTGTCTATCGCTTATAGTTTACCAGTTATGCAAAAGTCGTTCACAATGAAGAATACTTTTGGAGACATTCCCAGAAAATTCGAGATATACATTTCATTTGTCAAGATAATATCTTAAACATATATTTTAATCAAAATAGTTGGAGCCATTTTTGAGAAAATTAAAATTTTCGAAAAATGTTCCATGTAAAGTGTAATCTGGGGTGGGGGGATTTTCTTGAAAACCTTCGTGTCGCATCTCTGGAAGATACTGAACCTAAATACCAAGTTTGGTGTTTATCCGACTGTTCGTTTCTGAGTTATGCTGTTCACAAAAACAGACACACACACACACACACACGGACATGTTTCCAAAAATGCTTTTTTTGGATTCAGGAGGTCTCAAAACGTATATTTCCGGTAAAATCTCGGTATAGAATTTTTGGGTGGAATACAATACTTCCCCTGCTTACTATACGTAGTAGAGAAAGTAAAAAATTGCGTCCTTTATGGGACATCCTATATATGGTGAACAATCTTGAAATGTATATAACACGACTTAAGTTTGGAAAATTTCTGGATCCTACGTGGTCTAAGTCAGCTACAACGGAAAATGCACTCTCTGGCTTCAAGGGCAACGGGAATTATAGCATTAAATACGTTTGCTATTCCTGACCACGCTTTATTTGACATCTGAACAAGATTCTACTAGAAATGACCCCCAACACTCAGATAGAAGTATCACAATGCTGGCTAATGCTGCTAAATAAATCGGTACTGGTGAAAACTCGACTACTCCTGGAACTTCGCCTGGGAAAAACAGTACTATTGAAGAAGCCGGCGTAGGAAATGAGGTGATTATCCTACCAACCAAACTGCTAAATAACATTTCTCCAGTTCCCATTTTGAAGAAAAAGACTACCTTACGCGGTAAGACTCCAAGCGTTTCGAAGATACTAAATCCAAAAGAGAATACAGGGTTTTTCAAAAAGAAGGAACAGATTTTAAATATTCATTTTAAATGAACGACATTACATAGCGACACACACGACACATCATTAAATAGAAGAAAGTTCAAAGTTTTAAGCACCACCTTTTAGTCCCATTCAGTGCCTACAGCGGAGCTGTGTTTGTTTACGAGAAAATGGCGACGCCACAGGAAAAGTCGTTTTGTGTGGTGCATTATGCAAAGACTGAATCCATTGTTTCATTGCTGCGTGCATTATTTTTAAGTTCAACATCGAGCCGCCTCGTCATAAAAAATTTACAACTGATACAATATATTCGTCGAAGATGGTTGGGGTGCAAACGAAGAAGCACTGGTCGTCCTGGTACTCATTTGGAACACATGAGATAAAATTTTGAACGTTTCTCTGTTCAGTGATGTATCGCATGTGTCGCCATCTATTGTCGTTTATTATAAGTAAATATTTAAAGTCTACTCCTTCTTTTTGAACAACCCTGTATAAGAAAGTAAATAGAAACAGATCTTCGGAAAGTCCCATGCATCTAAACCCAAGAAATACACAAAGAGAAAACAACAACTCGTCTGATACTGAAGACTGTTTAGATGATAATATTGTGTGCAATGTTAGCGAAGGTGATCCTGAAAGCTTGAGCAAAAACGAGTGTGCTGGATATGGTGAAGACTATAACTCAACTAAGAGTGCTGAAGACTGGATTCAGTGCACGGGATGCTCCCGGTGGCTACATGAGAACTGCACTAAATACGAAATTAAATGTTTATTTTATACATATAAAACACTTGAAATTCGCCAAACGAAGCTAGTGTCTGTGAACAATGTTTTCTTTCTTACATCTTCTTTCTTGACATAAGTACATCTCTCTCTCTCCTATAGCATGGTCTATCTATCTATCTATCTATCTATCTATCTATCTATCTATCTATCTATCTATCTATCTATCTATCTATCTAGACAGATAGACAGACAGACAGACGGATGGACGAAAGGGATAGAGGGATGAAGGGATAGACGGACGGGTTATCTTTATTGGTTTCAAATTATTGAAGTTATTACACAAGTATTTAGTGCATGGGTCATTAACCGTACATGCATATTTAAAATACAAGGTATGTGACAAAACAAACAACAGAAAAAGAAACCAAAACGGAAAAGAACAAGAAAAGCGAAAATAGGGATAAATTACCTTTGACTAACTGAACAAATTTGACCAAGCTTCGTTTAGCCAAGAAATTGCCCATGTTTTGCCAATTCCTCTGGTCAGTCAGTAGATTGCAACATGCCAATCTCTTTCTTGACGGACTTAAGAATTTTTCTTTGAGTTTAGTTCGCTGGTTCTTCCACTGAACGTATTCCCTAAAATATGTACCCAGTCCTCATCCAAATCACAGAATGGGCAGATTCTCCTGCCAGAATCGTCAGTCAGATTCTGTGCCTTTCCAGCCCCCCAGTCTAAATCATGCCATTTCTGATCTTTTCTTTCTTCCTAAGTTAAGTATATATACCTCTTTACCCCAATTCAGTTTTATTTAATTTGCTAGACTTAGAAAAGGTTTGATTTTTCAATCCGATTCTATTTCCTGTTGGTTGATCTCTCTTAGTCTTCTTTTGACACCTTTCCATGTGTTTTTGTCATTTGTTTTAGCTCTTTGCCACATTGACCCCATTCCTATTCTCCTCAACCCCTTTCCAAATCAGTTGCCCAAAACCTAGGAGAAGGTTTTCTCGCTGGTATTTATAACATTTGGATCGTAGTGTGGAGTTATTCCCCTGCATCAGCCTCAGCCAGTACTTCACTGGTCTTGTTTTACAGTGTATTGTGTCTTCACAACATCCCACCTCCCTCAATACCCCCGAATTTGATGTGCCTTGTAAAACTCCAAGAACTCTTTTCCAAAATGCTACCTGCGTTTTATTTACATGCTCTGCTCTTTCTGCTCTCCAGATTTCACTTCCGTATAACAAAACCGGCCTTATCATAGAGTTATACATCTTTTCTAATGTGTCTGCAGGTACATCCGGTATCCGCGAGAGGGACCTAACATCTAGGGGATGAATGGACTACGTATATTATTTTTAATCATTAATAATTACTTTGATAACATCTCTTTAACAATTAAACTATTGTTTGTTGTTACTATATATATTCTCAGAAATCTGTTGTCATTTTTTCATATGTATTACCTATGAATAACACAAATATAGGCACTCTAAAGAAAACTAGGCCCATCTCTCCGGGATTTACCCTATATATTTGACTCGCATTATAAAGAGTACTTTATTGTAAAAATTGAGAAATCGATAGTTTACGTAATATTGCTGAAGTATGAGCCTTGGATACCTGTTTTTCGGTGAGCCTGACTGGGGTTCCTCCTAGCTGCGACACTGGGATGGTAAGCATTCCCCAGGACCCGAGAAGGCTATAACGTGCACCGGAGTAGCTAATTCTTTACTCCAGGCCAGAAGTTGCCCCTTTGCGGTCTAATAGCGAGCACAAAGTTTTACGACCTTCGAGCAGTATGAGATCAGGAGCATCTGTTGTTAGACAAATTAGAAGCCGAAGTGTTGCCAAGAAAGTTTGCATATCCGTGAAAGTGAAGTGTCAGGGCCATTTCTGAACTCCAGTAGACGGCGTCACGTGTCCGACAGATATCCGGAACGTCAATGTCCCTGATTTATCGGCTGACAGGTGCTGGAGCGTAACGAGAAAGGGGAAAAAAGACAATTGAGACGGGAGCTTAATAAAAGTATTCAGAATTTCGGGTGATTCACGGCATTTCCACTGGCGATATCGATGACATACCCAGCACCCTCGACACCGTAAAAACTGACTCAATCCAAACCCTCTGCCGTCTATTGGAAAAAAACATGTATGTACTGAAAGTATGGTGAATAACTGAGCGAGTTGGAAATGTGTGAGGCTCGCATTCTGATAGTCTCGGGTTCGATACTGTCGGTCGCCCACTCTGATCTTATATTTCTCGAGGTTTTCCCTAATCGGTAAGCAATTCCAGGGTAGTTTCTCATCCTCATGAATTTCTTTCCCTCGTTCCCCGTTCATTACGTCTCCTTCTCATTTTCCACGATTTTCTTTCCCTCATTTCCCGTTCATTCCGTTTACTTCTCATTTTTCATGATCCCCTTTCCCTCATTTCCCATTCATTCCGTTTCCTTCTCATTTATCATGTTTTCCTTTCCCTCATTTCCTGTTCATTCTGTTTACTTCTCATTTATCATGTTTTCCTTTCCCTCATTTCCTGTTCATTCCGTTTCCTTCTCATTTTTCATGATCTCCTTTCCCTCATTCCCGTTCTTTCCGTTTCTTTCTCATTTATCATGTTTTCCTTTGCTTCATTTCCTATTCATACCGTTTCCTTCTTATCTTCAAAGATTTCCTTTCCTGCATTTCCCATTAAATCCATTTCTTTCTCATCGTTAAGGATTTCTTTTTCTTCATTTCCCCTTCATTCCGTTTCCTTATCTCCACGATTTCCTTTCCCTCCTTTCCCGTTCATTCCGTTTACCTACTTCTCATTTTTCATAATTTCCTTTCCCTCATTTCTCGTTCATTCCGTTTACTTCTCATTTTACATGATTTCCTTTCCTTCATTTCCCCTTCATTCCGTTCCCTTCTCATTGTTTCCTTTCCCTCATTTCCCGTTCATTCCGTTTACTTTTCATTTTTTATGATTTCCTTTTCTTCATTTCCCGTTCATTCCGTTTCCTTATATCCACGATTTCCATTTATTCATTTCCCGCCGATTCCGTTTCCTTCTCATCTCCCATGATTTGCTTTCCTTCATTTCCCAATCAATCCTTCTCATCTTTCAGGATTTCCTTTTTATTTCCAGTTAATTCCGTTCCCTCATTTCCCATTCATTCGGTTTCCTTCTCATGTTTCAGGTGTGCTTCTAACTTCACAGTGTGAGTTGGTGCCGGACAAATGGCGCGAATACTTGCTGCAAAGAAAAATTACTCCACATAGACACCAGCAGGGTACCTGGTTGCTCGGGTCGTTTATAGTGATTTGGATGGGACCTTTAGCTAGGAACTATTAGATATTTACGAGCGACTATGTGGCCTGTCTGCCTGTGACCTGTAACCTACTGTGGTTGCTTCATTTCATACCTTCCTCTTCGGGGTGGTAGCCACAATAGATTTCATGTAAAACGCATTGCGCGAGGTATCTCCCTCCGTTATATACCCTGTACCTTATACCCTATGGGTCAATACATCAATGATATTGGAAACAGTAAAGAAAGATTATGCATTAAGCAAGTGAGAATTTTATTGAGTTTTGTGAGTTAAACACACACAATATTTTGATTGGGAAATATGGGGAAGATATTGTAGCGACCCTTTGGGCAGGCCACCCTGGGGGTTGCTAACAACAGGGGGTAGTAGCATTAGCGGGAAGAGGCAGTCGGTACTTGGGTGAGGGGTGCCATTGGGAAGCTAGAGGGTATGAAATAAGCACAACGGATTCTATAAAACTGTGTATCTACTATGTTATTTAATAACTTCGATTAAGATTTTAGAAAATCCCCCTCACGAAGGGGACATCTATCATGCAGGGACTTAGTCGTACATTTCTATTACTCACTTGGATAACTCTGGCAGGACCTGAGGCACTGTTTAAAGACACTTGATTAGGTTGGGGTGTGAGACCCAAAAACTAACTTAGCTTCTGCGTAGCAGCTGGTCGTGAGGAGAATTGAGAGAGCTGACCCACTTGCGTGGCCAATAAATACGTTTTGAAGCAACAGATCAGCAAAGTATCGTCCTCATTGCTAGCACTTCCCCACTGTAACACTTTTAGAAACTTGATACAACTTCTCGGTCGTGAATCGAAATCCACGCAGCGTCGTTACAATATAAATGAAAATACACCCTTGTTAGTGAAAATGGACAAAGTATGTATATATGTGAAGTTAAGTTAATTATTGAGAACCATCTGAAGTGCATAGTGTCATATGAGTCCTATAAAATAGGAGAGGGGATCATGCTATTCTTAAATATTTAGATTTAAAGGATTGGACTGCACAACAACCTTTTATTTTCTGATGAATGAATCTAAGCGTCGTCAAAGAAGCACCGAAATCAAGCATGCTTCGGCCGCCCAATTGAAGTTGCTACAAAGGATACCTATCATTGAAAAATTCCATGATATCGCAATGCAAGACCTCATGATGAAAGTAAACGAGATAGTAAGACTGTAGACATCTCAAATAAATAAGTGCACAATATCCTGCCACAAAAAGAAATTAGAATGAGAAAGCTGTGTGCACGATGCTGGCTTTTGATCAAAAACGCATGCGAAAGAGAGTTTCAGCAGAGGGTCTAGCACTATTTATTCGCAATCCGCAGGACTTTTTGCGACGATTCGTGACTGTGTATATAACTTGGATACACCATTACATCCGGAGACAAAACAGCAGTTTAAACATTCGACAACGGCGGTGAGAGCGCGCCAAAGAAGGTAAGGAGGTAATGACCACTGTTTCTGGGTACTTCCAGGGTATAATAATGATAGATTATTTGAAACAAAGTGATGCTTAACCGGGTGTAGTTCACTGTTGAGGCGTTTGAAACGTACATTTAATGGAAAACGACCAAGATTGACAAACAAAAAGGGTTCTAGCCCACACAGCGGCAGTGAAGAGACCAAAGTACATGTATAGGGTTTCGAGTTGATGCTTTGTCCATTCTATTCTTCGGATATAGTTCCAGATGACCTTTTCTCATTCCGAAATGAAAATTTGGCTTAGCGGGAAGAAAATGTCATCAAATAAGGATGTGACCGTCGCCGTCAATGAGTATTTTGCAGAATTTGACAGCTCCTATTTTTCCTCGATGACATGAAAATGTTGGATACTCGTTAGTCCAAGTATATAGACATCGATGTAGACTATATTGTGTTACTAAGTATGTTAAGAAAAAATATATTTACTTGTATTTTTATCAAACTTCCTCGTAAATAATAACTATTCTTAGCTCAAGAGTGTGAAAGGGGATATATTATACATATATAGGAATTGTGCATATGAAAGGGGAACCATACATGTAAGAATTGTACAGTAATAATTTAATTCACTAACATGTTAAAATATTCAACATCTAACATTTGTACAGAGCTGATTGTAAGAAACGGGCGTGCTAGCAAAATTCCAGTAAAGCGTACCTTTCACCAAGCCAACAGGCAGGGAACCGGTAACGTACGGAGAAATAGAAAGAGGCACATAGAGAAAAGAAAGAGACGGAGATATGAAACTGGCTGCACAACGCTCCAAGGTGATGCGTATGAGCACGGACTTGAAGAAACACATTCTCATACATGTTAAGGTAACGCGGTCTCAGGACCAATAGGAAACGTCGTTACAGTTTTAAACGCAGAGGTGAGCGTCACTAGGCTTCCGTATATAAGGGCAGGCAAAGCCTCAGAATTAACTCTCTCTCACTAACTGATCTTCGAGAATTCACGTCGACACGAGGTGCTACAGATGCACGTGGGTGCACAAGGGTGGGAGTGCGTGTGCAGGTAGCTAGGCTCCTGACTAATTTAAAGTGGTGGGATTATAATAATGGGAAAAACTAGCCGCCCATAACTATTCAAAGTGTGAAATAAACTTCATTTATTAAGGGAAACTTACTGTGTATTTTTAACTTGCCTCACCCACTAGAACCTGAGAATTAATAATTAGATATAGTTAGGATTGGAATACTCAACAAGCTACGAGCACCAATAGCCGAGGAATAAGAACACTGCAACAGGCAACAACCCAAGATTCGACGATTTCGCGCTACAAATAGCGCATAGCACCGTTTCCTGCTACAAACGTCGCCCAACGACGATTTCCCGCTACAAGTGAACAGCATAGATGAAGCTACAAATTTACTTTCCTCGCGATATACTGATTAGAAGAAACGAATTTTGTGATAAAGGTTTACATTTTCAATATGTCGTATTTCCGTCTATATGAGTTTACAATGGTTTTGTGTAAACGGTTTGAATAAACTCAAGTTTTGCAGTAGAACGCGAGAGAATCTTTATCAAACCTGGCATTTCAGTAATTATATACCTTTTTCCTCAGATGTTTTTAGAATTTCTCTTTTTTATTAACAAGATAGCTGCAGGGTTGATAGTTTCAAAGCGCGTTATTTATTGTTATGTTTTGGTTATAGAAAGCACGGCTGTATTTGATCAAACCATTAACGCTTAAAGGCTTAAAATGTTTTAAATATAATTCCTGTCGGATCTGTCGGTTGTTTTCTTCAATATTGACTCTCACTGCACTTTATCACTTTACTCCAAACTAACTGGGATGTTATAATTAAAATGCTGTAGCGTGGTGCAAAAATATGTTTTACTTTTCCCTCCGTGTTCCTCCCTGTGCCTAAAAACCTACCCGGGTGGCTTCAGAAATTTGTCCTTAATTAAATAAACGTTTCTAAGCTGAGTGGTAGAAATAATTAACTTTGTGGATATAAAACTATAGAAGCAAAACGTACGTGAGCCACTTGATTCATAAACGTGGTGCGTATAAACACCAGGCAATGTAAAACAGGCTAACCAACTAGAAGAAAAAGAGATTTTGAATAACAATATAAACGTGTTTTTCTATCCACTGTAGGTTAAGTACACTAAATGTTTGTCTACAAACAGTTTCAAAGTAGCTAACAGGCTTAGTTATAAGCAAGATGCATAAACTGCACTTAAATATTTATATCACAAGCCGATTCTGGTTTGTAATGTACTTATTGCGAAAAGTAATAGCATGGTTTCACCAAAGTAAATTTCAAACAAGTAAAACTTAAAGTAACATCTCCCAAGAGCCTAAGGCTGAAAAAAAGCTATTTGACATAAAGGGTTATAACTTGGTGAACGACTGTGAGTGGATTTCCAGTTATGGAAATTTCAACAAGAATAGTCTCTTTTTAATAATATTACTTTAAATATGTAGTGTTTAAGTAAAAAAGAAGGGCTATTTCTGAAAAAAGAAAAATCAGATGCATTGCATTCGCATGATTTTCTCCACTCACTCTTCTATAAACGTTACACAAAAGCTTATTCCTCTGTCTATATATTATATACTTCTTGTTAATCTAGATACATATCATTTCTGAACGGCGGATGAACCTTCGGGAATTTTGCTTTTCTAATCCAACTAAAGTTGTGGATTATGTAAAACTTTCCGATTGTTTAATATTTGTAGGTGAGGAATACAACACATGGTTTCAAACTTTCCCATGAAGAACTCGAGAGATCTTGCTCGCCATTCTTTAACACTTCTCTAACCAATTAATTTTCCAGGAAATCTACCTAGCCATTGTCGCCAGATACTGCATATGAGAATATTGTGGAGGGGCACCATTCTGTTGAATTGTTTTTTCCTCTCCGTGTCCAGATACAATTCTCGGTCAGAATTCCTGCACTAAACTGGGACCAACAATGTCATCTCAAAGAATACCTGCCCACACACTGATCTCTCAAGGAAATTGAGTGTGATCTTTCAAGGACACCTACCCACATAATTGATCTTTTGAGGGAGTTGAATGTAATTCTCCAAGAATGCCTGCCCACACTTTATCTTTTGAGAAAACTAAGTGTGATCAATATGAAGATGTTACTTTTATTATCCCTGTACATACAATTGTGACTGTTGACAAACCCATTTAAGAAAAACTACATTCATCACTGGAGCAAATATGTTGTGTCAAATTTGGGTAATTTTCAATTCTCTGAATCATATGCCCATGAAATTCTATTCTTCTAAGAAAACTGTCTTCGTCGAGTTGCTAGTAAATTTTGTATTTCGTAGGGGGAATTTGGTTAAGTTTTAATGCTTAATATATGGAACCAACCGATAGGTTTATTATTTTGTAATCGACGTGGGTTTCAAAGCTGTATGTCTTAGTTTTTCAATCTATGTTGAGGCAGTATTTTTAACACTTGAATAATATCAATAAAATTATATAAAAATAAATTCAATAATAACCCGCATTAAAGCAATATGTATGTAATAAATTTGTAAAATGTATGTAACAGTCATTGCAAATGCTTATATTATTGTATCCATATTCAATACTGTAATATGAATGCATTCCGTAGTTTAATACTGTAAGAGCTGTGAGAATAATAAGTTTAACGTTGCTAACAATGAGGTAACCTTGAGGCAATAATGAGTTTGAGAGTTTGAATACTACTAGTCATGATTAGGGCAGCAATAATGTAAATTTTGTGACAGTTTAAAAATAACCAATCAACGGTTAGAAAAAGCTTTAGTAAAATGCAGGTATTCTATTGGACTAAAATTAACCAATCAGAGACTTCAAATATAGAAGCTTACGGGTTTGGGACGGTTGAAATATGTTCAGTTGTCTGCAGACCTAGGTAGTGACCGGATGGAAAATGTGTCCTCTAAATAAATATTACGTATTCGTGTGAAACAAAAATTAAGTATACGTGTTAACAAAGTACAAGTATTAAATTAAAGAATCTCACAGCTCTTAATATCGGTGTAGTGCTATTTAATTTGTGTCAAGGACTAATAAAAAGAAGTGAATTTAAACTTAAAATCTGTGTAAGCCTACATTCTTGTCGTACCACGCCCTGATTAAGAGAAACGCGTCTCCAAAATAATACTGAAGCAGCCGAGGCAAAAACAAAGCAATAATATCTATAGAACTAGTTTAATAACAAAGTTAATAAATATTTTTATTAAACCTGGAGCGTAATAACAAAAGAAAAATGCATCTTCAAATCGGCTTCTCATACGTAACAGCAATTACGTAACAAACAATCTTCTTCAAATTAACGCCCAAAGCGTGCTGAAAATTCCAACAACAGTAACTCCTACGTAAACAATAACTTCAAATTGACGTCCATACGAGGAGCTAAGTAAATAAACAAACTCCTTAAACAACTCTAACGTAAAGACAATATCTACTTCAATGTGCTTCCATTGATATTTTTAAGGTTATTTATTTATTTTGTTGCACACAGAGCCAGTTTCTTCATATTTTCGTACTAGATTTATCACATACCGATGACAACGTATTACTCAGGTCATCTCTCAATAAAAACAACAGCAGCTTTAAAAGCACAAGAGCATTATAAATAATAATAGATTATTATACAAGGAGTAAAATAAAACCACTTTTAGTGTGTATTATTCATTTGTTTAGATAGCACTGGAATTTGTAAAATATCAGTAATATTATATTAATTCCTGACACTAACAGATCACGTTTAAAACACGTTCTTCAAATAAAAGAAATTACGTTAAAAATCGACTTGTCAGATGTTTTGTTGATTCGCTAGCAGTCATTTTCAGTGAACTTATTTTCAACACGTTTTGCCTTAAACCAGGCAATGAAGCGGTTAAATGTTATATCGTATTGCTTTCTGGATATTTTTGATAAGTACTTTTAGTGTCATTCTTTCTGCTGCTTCTGTAATTTCACCTGGCTATTCCATTTCAGTTTCCTCTGAATTCATGATGTCCGCCATGTGTAGGTTAGATAAAAGAGTAGCGTTTTAGATCAAAGAAAGCTGTCAATATAACGTACAGAACTGCGATAAATTGAACTATGACGATGCGTATTGCGAACAGGTAATGCGAGCGCCATGAGAAATTAATCGTGTAAAAAGACATCATGGAAAGTAAAACCTAATCAAACAAAGTCGAGTTATTAAACATGTGCAAATACAAAGGGTAATTGTCATGTGATTGGACTTAAAACCAAAGTTGGTCACAATGAAGATTATGGCATCTAAAGCTTTTAGCTCGTGTGCACTGTGTTAGAAGTTCTACGTTTAGGCCATGCGGTCTAAAAAGATTATTTCCATTCTTTCTTGAAGAGCATACACCATTTTAAAATAATTTAACACCCAAACACTTATAGGTTAGTTAAATTATATTCGAACCCACTCGCGGCCTCTCTCTACTGCGCGAGACAGCCGGCAGTCGCCGGGGAAATTACGCCGCCAGAGACGGACTAAAATCCTTACCTTATAATAGATGCTGGAAATGTTGACCTTCTGCTCTCAAACAGGCAACTCGTGTAAATATTCTCGCTCGCTCTCCGAAGCTCAGCAACAGGAATTCTTGTGATTTCTTGCACAATGTTTTCTCTAAGTTCCCGTAGTGTGTGAGAATTGGAACGATACACTTTGTCTTTTAAAGAACCCCATAAATAAAAATCACAACTCGTTAGGTCAGGAGAACGAGGGGGCCACAAATCAACACTAATTATTCTGTCATCAAACACCTCTCTTATTGTATGTATTGATTCGGCAGCCTATGTGCTGTTGCAGAATCTTCCTGGAACCAACCATCCGATTTCTCTTCTTCTGTCAAGCGATTGCAAAATGGCCTCAGAATTAACTCTGATATCGCTCTGCATTTATTGTTTCATCAAAGAATATGGGCCCTATTATTCTTCTAGCACTCATCGCACACCACACTCCAATTTTCTGGTCATAATGAGGTGTTTTATCACAAGAATTCCTGCTGCTGAGCTTCGGAGAGCGAGCGAGTGTTTACACGATATGTGCTGCCTGTTTGAGAGCAGAAGGTCAACATTTCCAGCATCTATTATAAGGTAAGGAATTTAGTCCGCCTCTGCCGGCGTAATTTCCCCTGCGACCGCCGGATGTCTCGCACAGTAGAGAGAGGCCGCGAGTGGGTTAGAATATAATTTAACTACCCTATATTATAACTGCTTTTGTGGTTCTATTTCATTCAGTTTTCATCATCAGTAACAACAATCAAGGTGCGAAGACAACAGATAACAAAAAATAGAGAATAAATGAATTTGGTATACTAATTAGTAAACACTCTTTCAAAAATAAGCATAATAAAAAGAGATGTAATACGAAATTTCAAAGTGAGGTGAATGGATGAGGGTTAAAACCTATATTGCAATTAACTCTGCTTTTGAAATCCTCACTCTATCTAACTTGGCGTGTATTTTGGTTTTGTTTAACTTGAATTAATAACTTGTAGATATATTTACGCTGGGAAGTTTTAATTTGAAAGCCCTATATGTAACACACGATGAAAAATTAAATACTTGGCTGATATAAAATAAACACTGAACGAGATGGTTCTGTTGAAATTTAGAATACACGTGTGAAAAAAAAAACACTGGAATAGGGTGAAAGGTTGAAACTTAATATGAAGTTAAACATCGGTTTTGAAATTTTTCCTTGATATCTAAATGGGAGTGATCCTCGTTTTTCTTTGTTTCTTTTTGTTTAAATCAAATTCTCGTTTAAATAGATTGTTATTGGCACTGGCTAGTTTGGAAATGAATGCCCTGATCACATGTGACGCAAGCAGGGGTGATCACATTTCAATATTCGTATCATCTCTGTTTGACGTTGGCAGGACATACAAAGAGAATATAGCATGGGATAGTAACACAGATAATGACGTGTGACGCGATGCTCGTTATCTGTTGAAACGATAAGGGATGAAAATCGAAACAGGAACAAAACGTAATAATGCTTGCATTATAATCCCTAATCATAATAGGTTTATCAAACTTTCAGTTGTTTATGCAAAGTGTGATACTCTTGCAAATGATTTAAATTTATTTTGAGGCGCTGGAATATAAACTGGCATCGCCGCGCGGTAAACAAACAAGCGTTGTGTATTTTCCCTGCAGTTTTCCTAAGGGAACGTTTTAATTGATATTCTACCAGTAAACTACTGCGAAGTCAAACACAAAATGAGCAGAATGTTTGCTGTTGTAGTGCAAGCAGTACCTCGAACTGTGCCTCTCCTAAAGATGAAATTAACACATTTCTCTTAAGGTGCAAATTATTCCTTAAATGTTCGTTATAGAGCTAATATTTATGGACTTCAGTTAGATGAATAGATACAACATTATTATAAAATCATTTTCTCTTTCACGTAAAAGAAAATTAAGAATTTACTGTGCATACCCAGAGTTCACCAGAATTACATGTTTTGAGACCACCTGAATAAAAAAAACAATTTAAAAAAACGCCTTTGTATGTGTGTGTGTGTGTGTGTGAGAGAGAGAGAGAACAGCATAACTCAAAAGCGAAATGTTGAATAAGTACCAAACTTGTTATTTAAGTTTAGTACCTTCCAAAGATGCAATACGAAGATTTTTAAGAAAATTGCCCACCCTAACTACCCTTTACATGGAACATGGAACTACTTTTTTATTTTTCTAAAAATGGCTCTTAACTATTTTGATTAAAATACCATATATTAAAGATATTTATGTGACAAATAAAATGTATATCTTGAATTCTCTGGGAATAGCGTGTTAAGTCTTCATTCGGAAGGAAATGTATATATATGCACATAATTGGTAAACGTTAAACGATAGAAAACGCACTACACAAAAAACGTAGAACTCTTTAAACTCACAATTTATTTCAAGTAACATATGTTGACGCATCAGCCACTTCCGACATATCCGTTATTAATGGTTCGAATTGCTTAATACATAGCCATTCCTTTAAAGTCCTGTCGGTTTTCAGTTCTTTCTCGCGATGTTATAGAAAGAGTATGGAATTTTAACGTTAGGGTATAACGTCCAGTGTAAAGCATTACTGTCGCTATTTCCTTTATATTTACAACGAAATGTGGAATGCAGTTATTTACGGAAAGATTTATGTGATTAAAATCAAATAGATAGGAAAATAAACTTTCGTAAGAATAATTTGTACACTCAATAATAAGTGATAGAGAAAGTCATGTGTCTGTAACACATTAGAGTTGTTTTTATACACTTTCCGCTCTGTAATCATGCGTGACAAGTTGAAATTCCTTCACTCTATGTGCTTTGCATTTTTACTGCAAACCTTAATAAATTGCATTTAATCTTCCATTGATCCATATATTTGTTACTGAAGGCATGGAACATAATCATAGTTTAATTTTACCATTTAAATCTTACCGTCTTTGCTTCCCTCTGTTTGTTAACATATACTTAACGATTTAATTCATGCAGCATTTGAATATAACTCTTTCGGCGCAAGCAGCCATCTCATCTTCAGTTGGTGACTGGCTTTGTCAACACTAAGAGACCAGAGAGGCTAGCGCGGTCGGGTTTGATACTGCTTTTGAAAGCTGACAGTATTTAATTGTATTTTTGTGTAAATATTTTTATTATTCACTATCGTCAAAAATCAGTATACAATACACATGCACTAAGTACTTTGGAGAAACTGGACGTGAAAGCATTCGATTTCGTCTTGTATTTTCCTCGCTCTGCAAAGATGCACTTACCGCTCTTGAACCTATCGCAATGCACTATAAACCTATGGTAGGTAAGTCCCATCATTTAGTTTATAAATACAATTAACAAAGTACCACTCTGCGTCTCTTTTGTCGACCTCGCCAACATTTACTCATGAATATGCTGCCAGCTCTACAGTGGTGAGCGATGAGATCTTTTCCTCAAGGTATGCGTGGTTGTGGTGAGCACTGACAAAACCAGTTAAATTGACTGAGAAATTTAAAACTGGCTATTGAAGTGAGTTACCGACCGTTTGAGATGAATTAAACTGATTCTAAATCTTAGCACGAGAAACTGCAACAATTGAATTATTATATCTACTAACTTATGAACTATCAAATTTACAGTTTAAAATAGCTATTTCCGTAATAAAAACTGGAAGCGTAAGTTACCGTGCGTCGCTAAAATGCGTACCGGCAGTTCCCTTTGTAGCTACCGCTAAGTAAGTGCTACCTAGCGATGTCTTTAGGCGCTTCGGACGGAACCTAATTGCCTTAGCTACTTAGACTTCTACCAATTGCTTCTCTCTAACACATAACCTGCCTGGTAATGATTTTACCATTAGAAGCATTTCAAAATCACGTACGTATATCACAAAATATATACTTTTCGGAAAGCAACCGTTATTTCATATGAAATAAAGTAATATTCTCATTCTACAAGCAATACCTATATCAACGTACCGGGTTTGCCTTAAGCGGCGCGACTAGCAGCCGCCAGATCTGACTCGCAATAGTGGTAACCTAGCTCAGGCATCTAAAGAGAGCAACGGCATTTGCAGTTCAGTTTAATATGGGAATTGTCTATGGATTGTGCACTGCGTGTAGTTATCATGAAGTGCACTACAGAACAACGTGTATTTATTGTGTTAAGCTTGGTTCTACCAGAGTTGCATGAGGACTGTCAACCTGTATTTATACAGAAATTCTCTAGGGTCTCCGTTTCCTAACAAATCCACAATTTAGAAGCTGTTATAAACATATAAAGGCGGAGCCGTGGCCGAATGGTTAGACCGCTTGCCTCCCACCAAGGCCTGAGTTCGATTCCAGGGACCTGCATGTAGTATTTGTGGTGGACGAAGCGGCGTCTGGGGGGGGGGTTTCTCCGGTTTCCCCCGCCATTCATTTAAGGCAGTATTTATTAGGTATATAAAGAATATAAATATTTACCTCAAGCCATACATATAATTAAAAACAAACATAAAATATGGTGTTATAAAAATATTCAATTTGAAGCTACACCTAACGGACATCTAGTGGGGGTAACTATAAATGTTATCTGTATTCATATAATTAAATAATATTTGTGAATGTGTATTTTAAAGCTACGTATATTTAAATGTAGCTGTTGTGAAAAGGAAATACCTAGAAATTTGTTTTAACACGGTCATAAAATGCTTATTGCAGAAATGGAGAAATTAAAGTAGAATATTAATAGCAGAAAGCCAAACACAAGTAAGCAACGTAAGGTTATGGTGTATGTACGAGAAGCGACGCCAAGCTAACATTGTTGTGACCGTTATAAAATTACATAATAGTGCAATACTCAATGTGGAAGGTTTACGTGTGATGTAGTCGCAACAACAACAATAATAACAATAATAATAATAATAATAATACATTTATTTATCGCGAGCGTATTTGCTATACGAAAGCAAATTCATACTCGGGACGCGGTTAAATACGTTGAATACGTGCGTGTGATAAATATTTAACAATAATAAGCAGATAATTATAACATTTTGGTCCAACCTAATAAAACAGACGCGCAAAGATAAGCAGCAGCTCTATTGAGCATACGCTTATAATTTTCAACAAGAACCAATTTGTTTGTGAAGCATACTGTGATAACAGTTAAATAATAATTAGTAATGTGAAACAGTTTATTATCGTTGTATTATTATTTATATAAAGATACATTTATAAACATAACTCCTTGCCAGTTACACATCCTGCTAAGAGATATGTGCTCAACTGCTGAGTTTTTTTATATATATATATATATTAATAGCCGGAGCAATAGGTACAGTGGACCCAATGTTAATATCAAGTTAATAATATTGCAAAGTGAATAATATAATAATAAAATAATATAAACATTAGGCACCTTAAATAAATGGTCAATAAGTAAATAAATAAAGCCAAGAAACAACTTGATCCACCATCTTTTCTATCATCCATTTCGCCTTCATTTCATATCATCTTCTTCCCTTATTCTCATTCCTGGCTAAGGGCCAATACCCCGTTTCGGTTTCTTCATTCTATGATTTAATGTTCGTCTACGCCTCTACATGCTTCCTGACCTTAGGCAAGGTTGTAAGTCCTAGGGGAGGGTAAGCCGACTGAGTGAGTGAGTAAGTAATTACGTAAGTAGAAACATATAACAGCCAATATTTCTAACCGGGTAAAAATTAAACGAGATAGGGGCTGTCGTGGAAAGACGTTCAGTGTAATTTTCTTTGGGAATGAATAAAATAAAGTTTATGCAACAAATACACATATACTCGACAAAGTAGAGGAGAGCTTACGGTGTGCGTAATATTTCGTCATCTGTTCAATTATGTGTTCAGCAGGTACCAGGCTTACATCCACGCAAAGGAGCATCGTTTCCAACACCTTTTATTACGAAAGGCGAGGCAGATTATATGGAGCGTCTTCAAATGATTATTAATGTATTTATTTCTTAATGTGCATAATGTTTAACATGTTATTACTGTTAATTGTACCCTTAAAGTAATGACTAAATATTGCATTAGCACGGTATTGGGAAACTTACGTTTGAATTAAGTATGAATTGATTTAAATGCTGTGAACATGACCGTCATTAAAGCATAAGCAATATGCAAAGGTTTTGGGTATGCTTTATTTAATCATATCCCTGGAGAACCAACATTTAAAAAAGTGCAACAATGGGAACAATAGCAAGGTAACAAACTGTACATACAGTTACGAGTACTCAAAGTATTCGTCTGCACTTTAAAAAATCTGACGTGTTACACTCACATAACTTTCTCTACTCTTGTACAAAATCGAGATAAACATTTGCAGAAACTATCTTATTGCTAATTTTCTTGTAGATGCAAGGGGAATATGGCAGGCTTTAAGCGATAGTGAAGTATTTTAAGAGCTGGTTGCTATGTGGAGTATGTCCAGGACATAAAAAAAGAATAACGGATTCCCATTTGAGAGAAAGCATAAGTACTGGAAAATTCAAGCAAATAGCAAGGAATATCTGGAAATGGTTCACTCCACAAAAAAAATGTATATGACATAAATGTGTTTTAATGACACCTAGTTTTTTGTGTAGTAAACTTTTGTCTGTCTCTGCGGTTTCCCAGTTATGCAAAATTCATTCAGAATGATGACTACTTTAGGGGGAAATTCCCAGAAAACTCAAGATGTACATTCCGTTTGACATGAAAGTATCTTAAACATACATTTTAATCAAAATCGTTACAGGCATTTTTCAGAAAATCAAAATTTTCGAAACATTTCCATGTAAAGGGTAGTCTGGGTTGGGGGTATTTTTTTTTTAAATCTTTGTGTCGCATCTTTGAAAGATGCTGATCCTAAGTACCAAGTTTGGTATGTATCCGACTTTTTTGAATTATCCTGTTTACAGACACACAGACACATTCTTCTAGAGATAGGACAGGAGGAAGACACGTTACTACACGTAGGGAGAAATCGTGACGCATAGTGAACAATTGGCGAAACCCGTCGGTGCTATTTTCTGTTTCCCATTCCTAACTCGGCTCCGTCTTCAAAATGTAAAGAAAACCTAACTCGATCCCGCTTTCCAAAATGTGAAAAAAACCTAACTAGAATTTTAAGATTGGACCACATAAGTAGGAACGTTGGTACGGTAGAGATAGGTAGGCGGAGATTAAGTTAAGAAAAAGAGCGTGCATTCTAAATCAGACGTACTTTTTTTATTTTCACTTACTTAATCCTGTGATTAATCGTGTGACGACTTTGGTGATACAGATGGGAGAGGACTAGAAGCGGAGAGGGACTTAGTACTCGACCTACGCAGATCTTTTGTACCTAGGCCCCTGACGAGGCACCCCCGGGAGAGAGTAGACAAAGGGCGGTCGGACCAGGAGGCACGTCAGGCAGAGGGCAGGGTCTCTACTATTTACAGATTTGAACTCCCCGGGTACTGACTGCTGCAGTCGGCCCCTCTCCCTCCTGAGGGGGTCAAGATCCGGAGACCGCTCGCAATCCGGGGTACAAAGGTTTGCTCAGAGCATCCTTTCCCCCCTCCATGCACACGCCGAGACCTCCCGCTGACACTTACAACCCTAAAAGAAGTCAAGCAGATGAAAGGTGAAGTGAAATGAGACTGGAGATGAAATGGAGGGACAGAAAGGTCGGTCACGGGAATCGAACCCACGACCTCCTGGATGCGAGCCACAGACGTTAGGATCTGAGTCATCCCACTCGGTACTATTCTGATACTAATTACTCTTGTGGTTTTTAGTTGTGTAGCGCACAGTGACGCGCTGAGTTAGAAAGATTTAGCGGCTGTTGTTGGGGATCTTTCCGAGTAACATTTCTGCGACTTACGGCAACATGACGCTTCGCACAACTATTATTCTAGAAATCATTTAATCATTTATTTCAACAGTCGGTGACTCTCTTCAAAGAGCAGATTTTAGTCAACACGAAAGTTTAGCAGCTAACTAAACTGATATTATCCTTTCACATTACCCTTACGCATACCCTGAGATAAAGAACTCATAGCTATACCATTGAAGCAGCTGGCGGACTAGACAATGAATAACGAGCTAGAAGATGAAGACATCGTAGGTTCAGCAACAAAGCTCAGCAACGTCCTCCAAACAAAACACGGCTAATGACATTTACTTTCCCCCATAATATCAAGCAACTTTTATCAAAGAAATTTCTTTCTACAACGCTTAGTTTTGGAGATTTGTACAGTTTTAACTTAAATGGTCCACCCTGTATATTAATGAAAGGGGATTTAGTCTTGATAAGAAATCGAAATTAAATCACCGTGTTCCCACAGGGGAAAACCTCGATTATATCAGAGAAAAGTTAAAACGAAATCCAAAGAAATCTCTGGAAAAACTTGGGCAAGAATTAGGAATTTCAATGCTTGAAATGCTATTTAACTTTTAAAATTAAAATATTGTAAGATAACTCCAGGAATTGTAATCACGCGATGTGAATAGAGTTAATTTTTGCAAACGGATGTTGGATAATGTTAACGATCGTCCTATTGATTCGCGTTTGTTTTTTTTTAATACGGCGAAGCATTTTTTATTCATTTGGCCATGAAGGCATAATGTGTTAATGCAAGTTATCGCAAACGGTGTGAGAGAGGTGTGTGGCGGCACAAGGCACATTATGTAAATGTTATTTTTACGTTATTGTTATTTGTCCCACGCTTTGGGAGCCAATTTGTAAATGTTATTGTTTCACGTATGGAAAAGCCGATTTGAAGTAGGAGTTGTATTGTATTTCAACTGTTGGGGAAACGAACTTGTAGTAGTTGCAACCGCATGTATAGTAAACAGTTTCCGGTAGCCTTCGCCCCAAATGTACTTTCAGGTGGCCTTTGCCCCAAGTTTTTTTTTAAAAAAATTATGAACTTTGTAGTTTGACTGCTTCTTTAAGTATTATATATTTATGTTTGCCCCGGCTGCGTCAGTATTATTGTTAGAGACACGTTTCTCTTAGCAGGGTTGTGGTCCAACAAGAATGTAGGCTTACACAGATTATAATTTTACTTCACTCCTTTTATTAATACTTGACACGATTTAAATCACACTTCACTGATATAGAGAGCTGTGAGATTCTTTTTATTAATTAATTACACTTTTTAATACGTAAACTTCTTTTTCGTCTCACACGAATACATATTATATTTCTTGAGGACACTTTTTGCGTCTGGTTAGTAACTCTGTCTGCAGGCAACTGAACTCTAAATTTGTAAAATTTTCTCCTTTTCAGTTTCTGATTGGCTAATCCTACTCCAATAAAATACCTTCATTTAACTAAATCTTTATCTGGTTGTTGATTGGCTATTTTATAAGCTGTCACTAAAATTACATTATTGCTTCCAAGAATCAGAAGTAGTATTGTTAAAGTTTCAAACTCATTATTGTCTCAAGGTTACCTCATTGTTACTCATTGTTAGCAATTTTTGACATATTTCTCACAGCTCCTAAATTATTAAATTATGTAATATATTCACATAACATTATTACACATGGATACAATAATATAAGCATATGCAATGACTGTTATATACATTTTACAAATTATTACATACACATTGCTTCAAGGTGGCTGTTATTGAATTTACATATTATATAGTTAGACTGAAATTATTTAAGTGTTAAAAATACTGCCTCAATTTGCAACATCTTCAATGACGAAGGTATGTGGTTATTTTAGTTATAGTTTACATGATAAATCTATGCGCTTGAATTTATGGGGCTATGAATATCCGACTCGGTCGGCAAACAGTGTGCTTCCTCGTGCCAAGAAAATTCCCGTAGGCCGGCCATGCGTCTAAACGAAAACTCTGTTGAAACGTTCAATACGTGTGCACTTCTATGATTTTTGCCGACACTCTGTTACTATGTGGTTTTCTACTTCCCAAATTTCTTCTGATATTTCCAGAAGCAGGAAGAAGTTCTTTTAAGCTGTGCAACTGTCAGAGATCAGCGCTTAGCAAATACGTATTTCTCAAAACATAAGCAATAGCAATATAAATAGCCTACCACGGTGGTGTGAAGGTGATGTATCTTATATCCCGGAGAACCCAAGTTCGAATCTTCTGAATAAGGATGTTTCTTCTAGGATAAGGCTTCTTCCGGGTTTTTCGAATGTTGTACTAACTCTACCTCTTAAAGTAGTACCAGGATCTTTCGATCATCTGTTTTACCACTTAACGCGGTAAGTGCATTTTACTATGATGACCATCAGAATTAACCGAGTTAGATCGCTTTCAAGCGGCAACGTCTGTGGCCCCCATTCCGGAGGTCCCGGGTTCTATTCCCGGTGCCATCCAGTCTGACCATGTCTTTTTTTGTGGTTTTCCTCAGGTCGCCTGTATTTTACCACGATTTCTTTTTTCATTCCTGTATTTCATCTCTCAGGTAGTGTCTCCGGGTTCCGTTGTAGGTCTGATGTTAAGCAGAATACATGGTCGCAGCACTTTGGAAAGATTTCTCCCCGCCAATACCAGGGCGCATTGCATGCCTGCAAGAGCGCCGCCCTCGCGTGGACTCTTCGCTTCTACAGGTGAGAGCGGGTGTTTCGTTGCACTGAAAACGATAAGGACTAACGTGCGTCTCTGTGACCCCGTCTGCCTGCGAACCTGCGACCTCCCGTGGCTCCTTCACATCATCCCTACCTCCCGAGGCGTGTAGCCACAATAGATTTAGTTGGTTGCAGTGGCGAGGTGTCTCCCTCCTGGACACCTACATCTTACCACCATAATTCGAATGTTCCACTTCGTTGTTGTTCTCCTGCTAATAGAAACATTGTTCTGCCTCAACAATTGCAGAACAAATACTCCAATGCTCACATGACTTTCATCACTATTTCACAGGTACTCCCACTTCTATAAAAAGTTGTTTGTCTCAAGTTACATTCATTCGTGGAAACAATGGTCGGCAGGAAGTGGCGTCATTTTGTTAGTAGGAATACTTCGCCATTTTATTACCTGTGACCATAAACTCCTTGGACAAACAAATGATAATCCCATGTTCATATGTTATATGGGTGCCGAGGTAGAAATCGTCTTGAAAATTTAAGTATACAACAAGAAATATTTAAAAACTCTGATGTGTTACTCACAAAATATTTTTACAAACGCTTATTCTCCATATGCTTTATGTTAATCGAGATATCGAGATGTTAATCTTATTGCTAATTTTCTTGTAGATGCAAGGGGAATTGCTAGGCTTTAAGAGATAGTCAAATGTTTTAAGAGCCGGTTGCTATGTGGAGTATTCCAATCTATTTGCATTACCAGGACAAATAACGAATTCGCATTTGAGAAAAAGTACAAGTATTGGAAAATGTAAGGGAATAACAAGCAATATCTCGAAAATGGTTCTCTCAACAAAACAAATGTATAGGACATAAATTGCGTATTTTAATGCGATCTACATTTTTTGTGTAGTAACATTTTGTCTATCTCTTATGGTTTACCAGTTATGCCAAAGTCGTTCACAATGAACAATACTTTTGGAGACATTCCCAGAAAATTCGAGATATACATTTCATTTGTCATGAAAACGTCTTAAACATAAGATATTTTAATAAAAATCGTTAGAGCCATTTTTGAGAAAATTAAAATTTTAGAAAAATGTTACATGTAAAGCGTAATTTGGGGTGGGAGTATTTTCTTGAAAACCTTCGTGTCGCATCTCTGGAAGATACTGAATCTAAATACGAAGTTTGGTGTTTATCCGACTGTTCGTTTCTGAGTTAACGCTATTGCATTCATGTTTGAGGAGATTCGACTGGATATGAACGGCTCAACTATTGATCGAACCAGGAACCCCGGGATCGCTGCTGTTCACAGACACACACACGGACATGCTTTTTTTTATTCAGAGGGCCTCAAAACATATATTTCCGGTGAAATTTTGTATCGAATTTTTGGGTTGGAATACAATATTTCCCCTACTTACTATACGTAGTAGAGAAAGTAAAAATTATTTAGAATCTTCGTGTAACCTCCTTGAAAGAAGTTGGGCTTAAACAGGAACTTATTATTTATCTGACGTTTCGGATTAACTTACGCTGCTCTCACTCCCTCCCTCTCTTTCTCTGTCTGTCTTCTTTTGTCTTTAAGGACCTCAAAGCCTGTATATCCAGTGAACCCCCAATACTGAATTTTTTGGTGGAATACAACATTTTCTCTACCTACCGTTGCTAAGTAGCAAGAAAGTAAAATTTTGTTATCGTTCCGATGAATATATCAGAATTCTCTAGAGTGTTAAGAAGCTTTGCAACTTAAAAGATTAAGGTAGAGCCCTGCAATTTGTCTTCTTCCTGCAAGCCGGTAAAAAAATACGCAAACTTCGATAGGGATGAAGCTGTCAAAATCCGAAGTAAAAAATGTGAAGCGTTTCCGCGGAAACATTTCACATTCACAAAGGTTCATAATGATTAAGGAAGAGAAAGGCTGTTATATTTGAGTGTTTCGTACTGCTAATGGTAGTTAAACTTCAAGGAAATTATATATCGTTAAAAATAAACCTGCACTTTAATATTGACCTTCGAAAAAGTTGTAGGCACTTCAGAGTGCATAAGGTCCAAAGTTAAATATGTAGTCACTCCAAAAGTTTTCAGAATAGACGCAATAAAATATTTAAAATTTAGATCTGGTCATTACATCTTCTCAAAATATTCTCCATGTCATTCTTATACATCGCCTCATCCTTTCAAATGATTGTTCAAATGCTGAACGCCATTCTGCTTTGGAGAGAGTGCAAATACATTCATAAGCAGGACTGCGGCTTCAGGTGACTCAAATCGTTGACATCGAATGTTAATTTTCATTTTTGGGAATAGACAAAAGTCGCATAGGAACAGATCTGGACTGTACGGAGGATAGGACAAATATCTGATTCCTGACTCCTGCAGAAATTGGATTGTTGCTTGCGCAGTGTGGGCAGAGGTATTATCATGGTGCAACAAAATCCCACCCAGACCAGTCTTAGGACGCTTTTTTCTCAGTTAATTGAACACTCGTGGCAGACATTTTGTAGTGTATCATCTGGCTTGTCAGTCAAGCGGAATCGTGACAATGTGGCCACTTGCTGAGAAGAAGGAACAGATTATCTTCTTGCCAACACTTTTCGTTCGCTTCACTTTTGTTGGGGGATCTTCTCTTGGGAAGACCCAGATCCGATGACTGCCACTTAGTTTCTGGATCATACTGGTAAGTTCAAATTTCGTCACCTCCTACAATGTTAAATATGTTTTTGGACCTTCCTCCGTTGAATTTTCTAATTATTTGCTGACACCATTGCACACGTGCTTGTTTCTGCTCATTTGTGAGGTGGTGAGGGGTCCAGCGTGAAGATGTTTCATTGCTACGTATGGAAAGTCAGTTTGAAGAAGATGTATTATAGTTCAACTGTTGGGGAGGCGAAATTGAAGTAGTTGCAACAGCACGTGTGGTAAAATGTTTCCGGTATCCTTCGTCCCCAAATGTACTTTCCGGTGGCCTTTGCCACAAAAAGTGTTTTAAAAAATTAAGTTTGTAATTTGACAGTTTCTTTAAATATTATATATTTATGTTTGCCTCGGCTGCGTTAGTATTATTGTTAGAGACATGTTTCTCTTTACAGGGTTGTGGTGCGACTGAAGAATGTAGGCTTACACAGATTATAATTTTTACTTCACTACTTATATTAATCCTTGACACAATTTAAATAACACTTCACTGATATAGAAAGCTGTGAGATTCTTTTATTAATTACTTGCACTTTTTAACACGTAAACTATTTGTGTCTCTCACGAATACGTATTAAATTCCTCGAGGACGCATTTGGCGTCCCGTTAGGAACACTGTCTGCGCAACGCGTCCAGTTATGAGCACTGTCTTCAAGCAACTGACTTGATCTTTACCGTCTAAATTTGTAAATTTCTGTATTTCAAGTCTGTGATTGGGTATTCCTAATCCAATACAATACTTTTATTTAACTTAAGCTTTTTTCTGGTTGTTGATTGGCTATTTTATAAACTATCTCAAAAGTTACATTATTGTTACTCCAATAATGACTTGTAGCATTATTAAACATTCTTACTCATTATTGCCTCATGGTTACCTCATTGTTAGCAACTTTTAACCTATTCTCACAACTCCTACATTATTAAATTACGTAATACATTCACATAACATTATTACATTATACAATAACATAAACATTTACAATGACCATAATATACACTTTTTATATATTGTTACATACACATATTGCTTTAAGGCGGGCTGTTATTATATTTTTTATTATATAATTTGACTGAAATCGTTTAAGTGTTAAAAATACTGCCTCAAGCGACTGCAGAACTTCCTGACGCCAAGTTTTTCTTTCAGGATTGTTTTTGCTGCTGCCGATCCAATATTTAGGGATTCTTGAATCTGGCCTATGTGCAACGATGGCCTTCCCGCAACATGCGCTCTACTTTCATCACATGTTCATTTATTGTTGCTGCAACCGACCGTAGTCTTCATCTTCCTCTTCTAAACTCTACACACCATCGATAAATGGTGGATTGCGAAGGCAAAGATCCCCAAATGTACGATGCAGTCTTTCAAGGCATTCTCTCTCCCTTAAAGCGACTTTAAAGTCAAAAAATCATAGCAAGGAAATGCTCTCGCTTGAGATCCCTCCTAGCATATGGCGTAGCAACATCTGCTATACATACACACGCGGTGCTGACGATGTACATTGCTGGAGCGCGCCCAGGCTTGCACATGTTGCTATCTGAATTTCAATCTGAAGTTAAGAAAAGCTGCTTTGGCTTACCACTGCTCAGTTTTGCCCATTCTCAAAACTCTCAGAGTGACCCTCGTGATTACGGATTTAGGCAAATACGTATTCTATTATTTCGTCTCTTCCCGCATTCAGTTTGAGTATTTACATTTATCATACTACTGTTTTGTGAAACACAGTGCATCAGTCCCGTAGCCCTAAATTCAACAGGGAATGGAGCTGTAAGGTTTGGCATACGGTTCATCAGCTTTTTGCATTAGCAGTAACTAGAAAACGAAAATGAAGCAAAATGCCCTAAATGAATTTTAACTTTTCATAATTTTAAAGCATCATTTAACATTTTTTTTATTTCTAAAATCAACTATGCACCTATTCCAGGGTAATTTAGCGTGTAGAATAAAATGTCATTGACTTTCGGTTCAGTATTTTTGGGTTCGCTCTCATGATTGGGTTCGCTCTCATGATTGGGTTCGCTTTCTCTACCTCACAAAATTTCACTAGATGGATTACGTTGTAAAAAGCCTCCACAATGAAGTTTCTGAAAAGTTAAGTTATCAACATAAGGATTGATTTCTTAAAGATTCCTTCTTCAATATCAAGTTATTTTTTCCATTATAGTCTTCCAGGAAAAGAAAATTATTAAGTGTGTCACTTTAGTTTTTAACAAAAAATTACAAAAACGCTTAAAAAATAAAATCACAACCACTGAAATATTTTAAGTATGAATAAACCACCCTTAGATTTCTTTGTTGATCTTTCAAGAATTTGTACTGAAAATTTCAAACCAATTGTACGAAAACTCCATGTAGAACATTTCCAATGATGAAAAATGTTGAACAATAGTTTGCCAGAAAAGCAGAGTCGCGTTTTAAGTTTCCTATTAACTTGCCAGCATATTGAATATTTAAATTATGCCGAGGGATCATGTGAACGAGGCCATTTACCTTCACTATAATAGGGCAAACCAATCACATTATGTATAGTTTTTTAGCCTTAAATTAGAATGCTGATTTTATACGCACCCTTCAATTCATTTAAAGTCTCTTTGGTGAGGTAGAAAAATATTTAATGAGCCACAAGTTGGTTGCCATTTACAGTGGGAAATTATTTAACCCTTATATTAATTTGAATGAGAAAGCCCAAACACTGTAGCGTCATGGTAAATAGAAATAGACTTAACGAGCCCCATGTTGGGCGCCATTTGAAATGGGAAATGAAACAGAAGCGGAAGGGTCTTTGGACATGCGCCCAAGGGTTATTTTACTAGAAGAAATTTCCTAAAATTTTCAAGATTTTATTTCAAAACATAAATTGTATTTGTATGATTTAAATGATTGACTATAAATTTCTCAGTTAATTCTTGTGTGTACTAGCCTCACATGTATGTGTTGTTAAATATTCCATCACGAAGATATGAAGCATTAACAGATCCGATAGCTATGAAGGCTGGATGCGTAGTATTAGAAATAATTTTAATTTCTTCTTGGTTGTTTCTTAGCTTGGTTACTCATTTCCCAATATTTTGATTTAGAATTTTCAATCAATTAAACAACTGGTCGAATAATGTGAAGTAGATAGCAAAAGTACGCTTTCTTAAGAATAGCTGGTAGAAGCTATATAAAAATTAGCGATAGTGGGTAGAGAAAGGCATGTGAACGCAACACATCAGACTTAGCTGACGCAATAAATCACGTTTCTGCAATAGCCTGGCTTGGTGACTCATCTCAACCGTTGTATTTACCTACTGCGGTGAACAAAATCTGGCAGTTTAGCAGAAACAAATCAGAACTTATGACGTGAGATAATACAGCAAATGGAAATCCTTGTTGTTTCATGAATGCTCGTGTTCTTAAAGAAAATTCTTTGATTCCTTCATATCTCTGCATTTCATATACTACTTCTTTGATTTTTTCTTCAAACTTTTAATTGTGTCTAATATACCTTCGTATTAAACTTGTATATACCAATGTATGAGGGTGGGTAGTAGAGAGAGAGTAGAGAGTAGAGAGATTTCCGAGTTTTATGTGGCTAAACACTTTATAAACAAAAAAATCTGATGTGTTACACTCACATGACTTTCTCTACTCTTGTACAAACTATTTATACAAACCCTTATTCTCCATCCACTTCATGTTAATCGAGATAAACATTTGCATAGTCTATCTTATTGCCTATTTTCTTGTAGATGTAAGGGGAATATATATTTACAAGGGCAATTTGGAAATACAGTAGCCTTTAAGCACATACATATCTCTTAATAGCCGGTTGCTAGGTGCAGCACCATTCCCTTTCCCACAGATTAATACTCTTTGCATATCCAAGACAAAAAAATCTGATGTGTTACACTCACATGACTTTCTCTACTCTTGTACACACTATTTTTACAAACGCCTATTCTCCATATGCTTCATGTTAATCCAGATATCGAGATGTCAATCTTATTGGTAATTTTCTTGTAGATGCAAGGGAAATATGGTAGCTTTTAAGCGATAGTCAAATATTTTAACGCTGGTTGCTATGTGGCGCATTCCATTCTCTTTGCATGTCCAGGACATAAAAAAAATGAATAACGAATTTGAGAAAAAGTATAAGTATTGGAAAATTTAAGGAAATAACAAGCAATATCTCGAAAACGGTTCACTCAACAAAAGAAATGTATATGACATAAGTTGTGTATTTTAACGCGATCTACATTTTTTGTGTAGTAAAATTTTGTCTATCTCTTATGGTTTACCAGTTATGCAAAAGTCGTTCACAATGAAGAATACTTTTGGAGACATTCCCAGAAAATTCAAGATATACATTTCATTTCCCATGACATTATCTTAAACATATGATATTTTCATCAAAATCGTTAGAGCCATTTTTGAGGAAATTAAAATTTTCGAAAAATCTTCCATGTAAAGGGTAGTCTGGAGTGGGGCGATTTTCTTGAAAACCTTCGTGTCGCATCTCTGGAAGATACTGAACCTAAATACCAAGTTTGGTGCTTATCCGACTGTTCGTTTTTGAGTTATGCTGTTCACAGACACACAGACAGACAGACACACTAACACGGACATGTTTCCAAAAATGCTTTTTTTGAATTCAGGAGGTCTCAAAACATGTATTTCCGGTGAAATCTCGGTATCGAATTTTTGGGTGGAATGCAATACTTCCCCTACTTACTATACCTAGTAGAGAAAGTAAAAAAATCTGATATGTTACACTCACATGACTTTCTCTACTCTTGCACAAACTATTTTTACAAACGCTTATTCTCCATATGCTTCATGTTAATGGAGATATCAAGATGTCAATCTTATTGATAATTTTCTTGTAAATGCAAGGGGAATATGGTAGCTTTTAAGCGATACTCAAATATTTTAACGCTGGTTGCTATGTGGCGCATTCCATTCTCTTTGCATGTCCAGGACATAAAAAAAATGAATAACGAATTTGAGAAAAAGTATAAGTATCGGAAAATTTAAGGGAATAACAAGAAATATCTCGCAAACGGTTCACTCAACAAAAGAAATGTATATGACATAAATTATGTATTTTAACGCGATCTACATTTTTTGTGTAGTAAACGTTTGTCTATCTCTTATGGTTTACCAGTTTTGAAAAAGTCGTTCATAATGAAGAATACTTTTGGAGACATTCCCAGAAAATTCGAGATATACATTTTAATTATAATGACAATATCTTAAACATATGATATTTTAATCAAAACCGTTAGAGCCGTTTTTGAGAAAATTAAAATTTTCGAAAAATGTTCCATGTAATGGGTAGTCTGGGGTGGGGGAATTTTCTTGAAAACCTTCGTGTCGCATCTCTGGAAGATACTGAACCTAAATACCAAGTTTGGTGTTTATCCGACTCTTCGTTTTTGAGTTATGCTGTTCACAGACACACAGACAGACACACACACGGACATGTTTCCAAAAATGCTTTTTACTTTCTCTACTACGTATAGTAAGTAGGGGAAGTATTGCATTCCACCCAAAAATTCGATACCGAGATTTCACCGGAAATATATGTTTTGAGATCTCCTGAATCCAAAAAAAGCATTTTTGGAAACATGTCCGTGTGTGTGTCTGTGTGTGTGTGTGTGTGTGTGTGTGTGTGTGTGTGTGTGTGTGTGTGTGTGTCTGTGTGTCTATGTGTGTGTGTGTCTGTGAACAGCATAACTCAAAAACGAACAGTCGGATAAGCACCAAACTTGGTATTTAGGTTCAGTATCTTCCAGAGATGCGACACGAAGGTTTTCAAGAAAATCCCCCCACTCCAAACTACCCTTTACATGGAAAATTTTTCGAAAATTTTAATTTTCTCAAAAATGGCTCTAACGATTTTGATGAAAATATCATATGTTTAAGATAATGTCATGGGAAATGAAATGTATGTCTCGAATTTTCTGGGAATGTCTCCAAAAGTATTCTTCATTGTGAACGCCTTTTGCATAACTGGTAAACCATAAGAGATAGACAAAATTTTACTACACAAAAAATGTAGATCGCGTTAAAATACACAACTTATGTCATATACATTTCTTTTGTTGAGTGAACCGTTTTCGAGATATTGCTTGTTATTTCCTTAAATTTTCCAATACTTATACTTTTTCCCAAAAACGTTATTCATTTTTTTATGTCCTGACATGCAAAGAGAATGTGCCACATAGCAACCAGCGTTAAAATATTTGACTATCACTTAAAAGCTACCATATTCCCCTTGCATCTACAAGAAAATTACCAATAAGATTGACATCTCGATATCTCGATTAACATGAAGCATATGGAGAATAGGCGTTTGTAAAATTAGATTGTACAAGAGTAGAGAAAGTCATGTGAGTGTAACACATCAGATTTTTTTGGATTCAGTGAGTCTCAAAACATGTATTTACGGTGAAATCTCGGTATCGAAATTTTGGGTGGAATACAATACTTCCCCTACTTACTATACGTAGTAGAGAAAGTAAAAATGAATAACGAATTCCCATTTGAGAAAATAAGTATTGAAAAAATTAAGGGAATAACAAGTAATATCTCGAAAATGGTTCACTCAACAAAAAAGATGTATATGACATAAATTGTGTATTTTAACGCAATCTACATTTTTTGTGTAGTAAAAGTTTGTCTATCTATTATGGTTTACGAGTTATGCAAAAGTCGTTCACAATAAAGAATACTTTTGGAGACATTCCCAGGAAATTCATGATATACATTTTATTTGTCATAAAAATATCTTAAAACATATGATATTTAATCAAAATCGTTAGAGCCATTTTTGAGAAAATTAAAATTTTCGAAAAATCTTCCATGTAAAGGGTACTCTGGGGTGGGGGGATTTTGTTGAAAACCTTCGTGTCGCATTTCTGGAAGATACTGAACCTAAATACCAAGTTTGGTGTTTACCCGACTGTTCGTTTCTGAGTTATGCTGATCACAGACACACACACAGACAGACAGACACACAGACACACACACGGACATGTTTCCAAAAATGTTTTTTTTGGATTCAGGGGGTCTCAAAACATGTATTTCCGGTGAAATCTTGGTATCGAATTTTTGGGTGGAATACAATACTTCCCCTACTTACTATACGTAGTAGAGAAAGTAAAAATTGCTGCCAATTGGAGAATGCCAAACATGAATAATTTCGGAATCGTGTAACATACAATACAAAATTGGTTACATGCATTTATACACAGAAACCTAAGAACATAATTCATTGAACAGCTATCGCCTATACGGTTTTTATAAAGTGAGTATGGAGTATCGAATATCAGTGCTCAAAAATACGTAGCGGTATCGAGTATCGAGAAGTAGTGGATGGTATCGTCCCATTACTAATACCACGTATGGTATTTGCCGTATTTTTCGTTTTAGAGTTATGCTGTACGACAAGACCGCTTAAGTTATACGACAAGACGTATATTTTTCAAAGGATTCTTCCTTTGGATTCTGGGGACCTTAAAACACGTATTTCCAGTGAAATCCCGATATCAAATCTTTGGGTGGACTGCAACTGCCCTCATAAGACAAAAAAAGCTTTTTTCCTTTCAAAAATTGCGTTACGGTGATTTTCTTCGTTCAGAGGACGTTATACGTCATATTCCAGGGTAAAAATACCGCATTTCACATTTTACTGCCCTTTACTGAAATTAGTTTTGTCTTATCAGCCTCTTAATATATCTTATACATTATTATTATTAATTTAAAAAGCTTAACTCATAATAATTCAGATAACCTCAACTCCTAAAGTACAATGGAGTTAAGGCATTTCGTTTAGTAATTGGACTTACAATTATATATTTTTTGAAGCATCTAAATATTGTGTACATAGAGATGTTGGTATTAAATTTGCATTGGGTTGAGATGTTCTGTTTTATTATGTTGATACACTGACTCCTGTTTAATAATGTTTAAAGCGTCAAGTTGCGGCAGTATTTCCTCCTGTCCGATGTTGTTTTGGTTTGTCATGCCCGTAGCTCGCGGCTTACCTTTCTGCAGCCTCTGCGAAGACTGGGTGTTCGAAGTGTGATGATTCTCTGCATTTTTTATCCTCGGCTAGCTGAAGTTATTACTGAAATATATCAGAGCATGGACTTTTCCTTGGTAAAGGGAACGTAAATCTCGGGTGTGGTAAAGGAGAGAAAATAGACGTGCTTTGGTTACAAAAAGGCGACACCACTGTTTCTTTTATTTTGTTACTTCTGGTAGTTCACAACACTGATATTGTCGCCGTTAAAACACTGTCCACTGCTGTGAAACACGGCACTGATATGACGCGAAATTTATATACTTAACAGATCTCTTTACTCGTAGCGATTCTTATGTGTGTAGCGAAACCTTTCTTAGTTCACTAACTTTTGGCGCGACATCTCTCAAATATCCGGCAGCATCCTTCCCTGCCTGTAGTTTAGAAGTGACCCTGATTTTGGTCTTAGCAGATCTATTTATAGTCGCACGCTTCTTGGGCTGCTTAATTTCCTATTGGTGCATTTTTAGCGCCACTCAACGCGCCTCACTATTTCATATCTATTTACTGCGATCTCATTGGTCCAATTTGAACATAAATCGTGGCTTTTCCTAATTTTACCGTTAAGCTTGTTATCTCCCTCACTCCGGTCACAGCGAATTAGTGTACAAAAGGACAAAAGCTCTACACCCTCGCTGTATGAACAATACTCTTGCTACCAGAGAGACATCGTAAAACTCAATTCTTACCTTCGAAGACACTTTTCCTGCAGCTAAAATATCTCGCTGTGGACAGTATTTTAACATAGCGCTTAAATTATTTACATTAAACACTTTATTACTCCTCTAATATTAGTAACCTAAATTCAAACATATCATTAAACCACTGTTCTTAAGCTACACAGGCAGTAAATAGAAAAATAGCTGTACATAGCATAATTTAATTTCACTAAAAATTAATTACTCAAATTATTAATAATTACATAGCTCGGGCTCGGCCTAGAGTTGCCGTTTCAAAGTCCACAAACGAATTGTTAAGAAAGCGCGCCGGCTACAGAGCACTGGTTCTGTAAAATTGTGTTTGTGTTAACAACTATGAAGTCCTCCGAGAAACATGTTAATATCAATACCGGAGCTGGAAGGATTTTAATTTTTTCTATGGGGATAGCTAAATCGGACAGTTCTGCTGGTTTTACCTATTAAAAAACACCGTCGGGTGAGTTAATTAACTCATTTTCAATAAAATCTAACACAGATTCAATGGAGTTTGGCGGTAGATACTTTCTGTTTCAACAATTGTTTGTATCTCACAAGCACCGCATACCACCCTTGTTCCTCTTGGTGGAACAAATAATGATGATGATGGAAAGTCAACAGCTGTTATCTGGCATAAAGCTATTGCAGATGGAAGACAAGAAGATATGATCTCTGCATTCTACGCTTTCTTTTTAAATAAAATGGTTAAAAGTTTGTTTTTGGCTTGACTACTGTGCAGAGAAAACAAAAGCTCGACATAGCTAAACTTCATTACATACCTACCTGGTAAATTCAGATGAAGTTGCTACTCTAGAGATACATTTGGAAAAAGAACATATCTTCCTGTCAGCCAATTTCTTCCATCACCAGGTTGAGCTCTGAAGAAGACAAAGAATGCATATGTCTGATGCTTTCCAGGACACTGTTGAGCAGGCAAATTCCAAAAATGTATCGGCCGTAGGGATGCAAGTTGGTGACTGTATTAATTGGAAATATCCAACTTGCATTCAGAAAACAAATAAAATAAAGCCAAAACCACATTGTGGCGTATTAATAATTTGAGGGTTTCATTGCCATTACCAGACATATTGCTGTTTTCGTGACGTCACTGCTGGCTGGAGTATTTGCTACCCACAAGTTAGGGGATATAGCGTCTGTCATGCTGAGTATTTCGTGAGAAGCGGATCGCGCGTGCAAGCTGGCTTTTGGATCGGTGAACATCTCCCCTTAAGTTTTATATTTAACAATATAGGAACCCCAAACGCTTAGGAAATAAACCTAGGAATGTGTAAGTAGATTTGTGTTATGGATTTTTTACAGTGAAAAGCCCACGCCTTCATCTTTACCTTCACACCACATTTCGATCCTCCGCAGCCAAGTGAGAATACGTCCCCTCAGAGTACGTACTGGGTACTAAAAATCAATTTAATTTTTCATGTGAACTTTAGGCCTCTACCCAGCATGTAACAATATTTAAACCAAATGGTACAAATTGAGGCAAGAAGACGTCAATATGGTTTGATCTATAAAAAATGTTATGATGGTGATCCTATAGAACTGAACTTTATAGTGTGAGTTAATTAGCACATTAAAATGTGGGTTTCCAACTGTTGAAAGACGCATATATTCGCATGGCATTACACGCGAGAAGAACAAATATATTATAAAGAAACTGCTTCCTTTCATCTTAAAAATTTACCTGAATATTGGACTGATACTGAGCTCTCAGATGTACCTGATATAGTGTATAGTTAGGAAAATATCTGAAGTTACAAATGGGACTAGTTATAAGGAAAAAACAACTACATATAATATAGACTATCAGTCTTCTGTGAAATAGTATTTACGTTTAAAAATTAAAACCCTTTTCTGTAAATCCAAGCAAAATGTTACCCTTTTACGTAAGCTGTATCAATAATAAATTACATAAATATTTCATATCTTGCTGACAACCTATGACTGAATTGTCCATTAATTTCTTTGGAGTTAAGGTAAACTAACAGGATTTTCGTATTAGCTTGTAATACATTTTTAAATCAAAAAGCCTTAAATCCTTTGTATTCTAGTTTTCAGACGCCTGTGTGTTGCCATATATTCATTTATATGTTTATTAATTTTCTGTGACCTAATTATCTTCAAAGTAGTTTGGAGGTATTCGTATGAACACTTATAGCAAAACCTTGGCTGGTATAGAAATAAGTCTCTCCTGCAAAATTACATAAACTGCAGTTAAGGTCTTTTGTTTCAGGAGGGCAGAATACTTCCTCTACCTTCTATAACTTAAGTGCTAGAGGGGTAAAAATCTGATGTTTTACACTCGCATGACTTTCTCTACTCTTGTACAAACTATTTTTACAAACGCTTATTCTCCATATGCTTCATGTTAATCAAGATATCGAGATGTTAATCTTATTGCTAATTTTCTTGTAGATGCAAGGGGAATTGGTAGGCTTTAAGCGATAGTCAAATATTTTAAGAGCTGGTTGCTATGTGGAGTATTCCATTCTCTTGCATTACCAGGACAATAAAAATTGAATAACGAATTTGAGAAAAAGTATAAGAATAGGAAAATTTAAGGGAATAACAAGCAATATCTCGAAAATGGTTCACTCAACAAAAAAAAATGTATATGACATAAATTGTGTATTTTAACGCGATCTAAATTTTTGTGTAGTAAAATTTTGTCTATCTCTTATGGTTTACCAGTTATTCAAAAGTCGTTCACAATGAAGAATACTTTGGAGACATTCCCAGAAAATTCGAGATGTACATTTCATTTGTCATGAAAATATCTTAAACATATGATATTTTAATCAAAACCTTTAAAGCCATTTTTGAGTAAATTAAAATTTTCGAAAAATGTTCCATGTAAAGGGTAATCTGGGGTGGGGGGATTTTCTTGAAAACCTTCGTGTTGCATCTCTGGAAAATACTGAACCTAAATATTAAGTTTGGTGTTCGTTTCTGAGTTTTGCTGTTCACAGACACACGGACATGTTTCCAAAAATGCTTTTTTTTGGATTTAGGGGATCTCAAAACATTTATTTCCGGTGAAATCTCGGTATCAAATTTTTGGGTGGAATACAATACTTCCCCTACTTACTATACGTAGTAGAGAAAGTAAAACGTTGGTACAGAGCAGCTGTGAATGCTGTTAGCTTCACGAGGTGTAATTTTTCCTAATATCTATCGCATTAATTCGTCAGTTTGACGAGCAAGCAGAGGTTGATGTTTTCCAGTAATCAGTCTTGAACAACTGCCACTTCTGTGATATAACTTCATCCTGTTTTAGACATAATAATGTCGCTTCCCGGCAATAAAAACTCATTTACAGGGCTGTCAATTCATTTGACATTTAATGTCGACAACAGGAGAAAAAGGTAAACGTAAACATATTTTGTGAGATAATGTCCGCGTCAGACACACAATATTCACTCAGCCTTCTTTATTGCTACGGTCTACCACCGTAATTTGTGAAGCTTTTCAGCGAAATCCTTGATAGCGCAATTTATCTGCGTCTTTAGTCCTCTGCAACTACAAACATGTATTTGCATGGGAAACAGAGACATTTTGTTATTTCCGTCTTTTGTGTGGCATGACGTCAACAATTTCTTATTCCTCTGTGATTTAAGGCAAAGGAAAAAAAGATTGTAAATGTTCGCATAGCGTCACATTTCAGGTGCGTTCGTGTACTGGAAGATCAAAATGAGGCAGCTACGTTGTTACTGGCTACTGTTTCGCGTTATCTTTTATTTGGTTCAACTTTAAGTATTTTTGCTTTCTCTACTACGTATAGTAAGTAGGGGAAGTATTGTATTTCACCCAAAAATTCGATACCGAGATTTCACCGGAAATACATGCTTTGAGGCCCCCTGAATCCAAAAAAATAATTTTTTGTGACATGTCCGTGTGTTTGTCTATGTGTGTGTATGTGAACAGCATAACTCAGAAACGAACAGTCGGATAAACACCAAATTTGGTATTTAGCTTCAGTATCTTCCAGAGATGTGACACGAAGATTTTCAACAAAATCCCACCACCCCAGATTACCCTTTACATGGAACATTTTTCGAAAATTGTAATTTTCTCAAAAACGGCTGTAACGATTTTGATTAAAGTATCATATGTTTAAGATATTTTCATGACAAATGAAATGTACATCTCGAATTTTCTGGGAATGTCTCCAAAAGTATTCTTCATTGTGAATGACTTTTGCATAACTGGTAAACCATTAGAGACACACAAAGTTTTACTACACAAAGAATGTAGATCGCGTTAAAATAAACAATTTATGTCATATACATTTTTGTTGTTGAGTGAACCATTTTCGAGATATTGCTTGTTATTTCCTTAAATTTTTCAATACTTATTTTCTCAAATGGGAATTCGTTATTCGTTTTTTTTTGTCTTGGATATGCAAAGAGTATTAATTAATCTGTGGCAAAGGGAATGCTGCTGCACCTAGCAACCAGCTATTAAGAGATATGTATGTGCTTAAAGGCTACTGAATTTCTATATTTCCCTTGTAAATATATATTCCCCTTACATCTACAAGAAACTTAGCAATAAGATAGACTCTGCAAATGTTTATCTCGATTAATGAAGTAGATGGAGAATAAGCGTTTGTAAAAATAGTTTGTACAAGAGTAGAGAAAGTCATGTGAGTGTAACACATCATATTTTTTTTGTTTTATTCTGGTATGGCAAAGAGAATGGAATACTCCACATAGCAACCAGGTCTTAAAATATTTGACTATAGCTTAAAGCCTACTAATTCCCCTTGCATCTACAAGAAAAATAGTAATAAGACTGACATCTCGATTAACATGAAGCATATGGAGAATAAGCGTTTGTAAGCATAGTTTGTACAAGAGTAGAGAAATTCATGTGAGTGTAACACATTAGATGTTTTATTTTAATTTAATAATGCTGCGGTTAGCTGTCGTCCTCCGTGGTCTAGGGGTACCATACTAGCCTATAGTTCCCGAGGTCACAGGTTCAAACCCGGCGGAGGCAATGGATTTTTTCTGCTGACGACTGTTGTGACGTGCAGCGCGTACTGCGGAGCGAGAGATTGTAGAAGTCTTGAGTTCGACTCCCCAGCAAGTGAGCTGTCCGGTAGAAGTGGCTACGTCATGCATATTGCATTGCGTGGCTACTTCAAGAAGGAAAGTGAAGTGACGGGGAAATTGAACTAGTTCACTAGTTCACATTAGTGAAGTGACAGTATGAACTAAGTGAAGTCCGAGTAAAGTTGAACTGGATAAAAACAGTGAAGTGACATGCAGAACTTGGAGAAATTACAGTTGAAAATCTGGACAAAGTCACAATACGTATATACATACACAGATTCATACATACGTATGGACCTGTTTCTGAATATTTACTTTCTCTTCTACGTGTAGTAAGTAGGGGAAGTACCTATTGCATTCCACCCAAAAATTTCATACCGATAGTTCACGGAAATGTTTTGAGGTTCCTGAATCCAAAAAAAAGTATTTTTGAAGAGTCCAGTATGTGTTTGTGTGACAGTATGGCTGTGAACAGCATAACTCAAAATCGAAAAGTCGGATAAATACCAAACTTGGTATTTAGATTCAGTATCTTCCAAAGATGTGAAACGAAGGTTTTCAAGAAAATCCCTCACCCCAACTACCCTTTACATGAAACATTTTTCGAAAATGTTTATTTTCTAAAAAATAAGTAACGATTTCTATTAAAGTACCATATATTAACGATATTTATATGGCAAACAAAATGTATAACTTGAATTTTCTGGAAATGACATTTGAAATTGTCTTCATACGGAGAGAATTTTATGTAATCTTGTATAACTTGTAAACGTTAAGCGATAGACGAAAACATACTAGACAAGAAATGCGGATCTCTTTAAAACATACAGTTTATTTGCTGTGAAATTTCGGTATAAAGTGTTTGGGCGTATGTATATTTCCTAGTACTTCCTAAGAAAGTAAACAGCTCACACGCTAAGGTGCAACAATTCTTGAAGTGTTTCTTACACAAGAGCCCAGCTCAGATTAGCTAGTGTTCTGAAAAACCTTATATAAAACCAGGGAAGAGAAAGGGAGAACTATACCTCGTTACTTATCCTATTCTTAGCACGCGTTTTGTTTATTATGTAATAACATTTGAAACTACCTTTTAAAAACACAGAATGCGGCACGAAGATATACGCAGAGTAACAATGTACATCAGTTTGAATTTTTAACTCGTGTTTACACTGTAGAGGAAACTCAACCTTTCACTGTGAATAAATTGTCTGGCTGCATTGAATGTACACAAAAGGGTTCCTGCGGTTACTGCTTTGCGTTTTTATGTCTTTGTGTCCGAAACTTTTTACCCGGGGCAATAAATCCGTTCTGCTTAAAAAAGTAACGCTTTCAAGCTGTGGGCGTGGGTCACTTTATGTGTTAACTTTGGTCGCTTTAATGCAGGCATGATTACATTTGTTACTTGACTTTAGAGACAACTCTTGTGTGGAACATTTACATGGCCTTTTCTACTCATTAATATTTCCTAGCTGTTCTTCAGATTATTCATAGGTGTTGTTACTTACTCCAACACTTATCTATAGTAAAGATACTGACGAATGGAGGGATCCCCAAAACCGGTACGGAGAACCGCACGCAGGACATCAGGGACCTTAATTTCAGTTACATTTATCGACACTCTTTAACTATGATCCTTAGTGTCCCATTCTATATTGAGCGTGAAAGACCGGAAATTTTGCTCAGAAGCCTCTTTATCAGGCTTGAGGCTTTTTACATGCCAGAAATCTAATCTACGACACGGCACCACCGGCTTTACTTCTCTTCCGAAGGAAGCCATTCTAAGGATTTTTACTTCCGAAAAAAATAAATCGCTCTCCGCCGGGTTTGAAGCCGCAACATTGAGAACTAGCATGGCTAGCATGGTAAGCCTAGACCACGCAGGACGGCATCTGGGCCCTTGTGCTTCTACCATGACCTCTAGGAGAGAGAGATGAGGGGAGAGATCCGAAGAGCAATCAGATCTGGATGACGACGACCAGATACCTAATATTTCCAGATAGAACGCCGCCTCGGCCACCCATTGTGCCCCGAGCCTCCGTGGGGACTCTTGAGGGAACGCCTGCCCGAAGGCACTCGGAGGCAGGTATTGAATCGAGTATTTGTCGCCCTCCGTGGTATAGTGGTTACCATGCTAGCCTCTAGTTCCCGAGGTCGCATGTTCAATCTCGGCTGAGGGCAATGGGTTTTTTCGGCGGTAAAAACCCTTAGCATGGCTTCCTTTGGAAAGGAAGTAAAGCCGATGGTCCCGTGTCGTAGATTTACGGCACGTAAAAGAACGTTAAGCCTGATAAAGGGGCCTCTGACCAAAATTACCAGCTTTCACACCCATTATAGAATGGGACGCTAATGACCACAACAGTTAAAGAGCGTTCATAAATAAAACTCAATTTAATTGCAACCGAGCATTTCCTGAACGATGTTAGGAAGAAACCTCCACAGAGCGCAAGCAACCGCACAGCCGCAACCCGCCGAACACCGTTGCCTGGTCCTACAACCCTGAAACACACGACAAGCAAGATGGTGGGTACAGGAAATGAAGGTCAGGAGAGTCGTGGTAGAAGATGAACCACCCAAATATTTGCCTATCGACCCGGAGAAACTACTAAAAACACATCGGTCAGATTAGCTGTCGCCTCCCAAATGCGAGTCTCACATGAGGCGCCACCTAGCTAGGTACTTATCTATAGTAAGTAGAGGAAGTATGGTATGCCACCCAAAAATTCGATATCGACGTTTCACCGGAAATACATGTTTTGAGGACCCCTGAATCCAAATAAAGCATTTTTGGAAAAATGTCCGTGAATATTTGTATCTGTGATCAGCATAACTCAAAAACCAAAAGTCGAATAAATACCATACTTGGTATTTGAGTTTAGTATCTTCAAAGACACGAAGACTTTCAAGAAAATTCCCCCACCCAGAGTACCATTTACTTGGAACCTTTCTTAAAAATTTTGATTTTTTTCAAAAATCGCTCCAACGATTTGATTAAAATATCATGTAGTTAGCATATGTTCATGGCAAATGAAATGTATATCTTCTATTTTCTGGAAATCTTCCCAAAAGTCCTTTTCGTTCTGTATGAGTTTTGTATAACTGGTAAACCGTAAAATTTGACTACACAAAAAGAGAGATCTCGTTAAAACACACAATTTCTGTCACATATACTTTTTTGTAGAGTAACCTTTTCCGAGATATTCCTTGTTATTTGTTTGATTTTCCAATACTTATTTCCCTTGCACCTAAGAAAATTAGCAATAACATTAACACACAGAGTGTAACACATAAGATTTCTGCTATAGCATTAACAACTATTTTTGAGATATTCTTTGTTACCGGTTCGAAAGTTCAAATACTTATACTTTTTTCGAGTGGTAAATCTCCATTCTTTTTTTCTGGTAGTCATGCAAGGAGCATAGAATTTCAAAGTCGAAATTAGCACTGGAATTAGCCTTTTAAAAACCTGATTTTCACCGTAGCCCGCTGTACCCTTTGTATATCTAGAAACAAATTTTTTAATAAAAGTTTATTTCCATAAACAAGAAGTATATAGATGCTTTTGTAAGAATATTTTGTAGGATAGTGAATGGAGAAGTTCATGTGAAAGCAGCAAATAAGATGCCTTTATAAGCGTACTCTAGGATAAGCTCATGTAAAAACAGTTGTTCTACTTTATATTGTTTTGCACTTTTTCCTAAATAAAAACCGTGCAGTAAGTAGAACTTTCCGTTTCAGTAGCTCCAGTTACAGCTTCAAAATAACTTGAGCAGTAAACGTAACCGTAGAACTACTACATAGAAACAAAACATATCAACGAAATGTGATTCCCCTCGTACTTTCTTTAGTAATTGTGTAAATGACTGTTAATAAAAGATGCTTATTCAAACTGTATTTCCTTTCATTTGAGTACTCCATCTTGTCTATAATAATTATGCTTTCCTCCATTCCGTCTGTTTATGTATTCGTAGCTTTAATTTTCGTTCACTCCACCGAGATCTGCTGGAATATCTCTTACCCGCGCAACAGTTTCATCTTCACTCTTAAATCCTTTTTCCGTACTTTCCTTCCGTCGTTTGCTCTTCTCAGGAGATTTGCAAATGGTTGCCTTCTGAGAGCGTCATCTCTTAAATGTTATTCCTCCCATAGCTCTGTGAGGCCTTGTTTTTGTATTCCTGTTTTATTTCTACGTCTAGCACGTTTTGTTGTACCGCAGGAATATTCTCTATCTCTCTCTGTCTCCTTCCTTAGGGTCATGACCGAGAGAATATGTTGCCAGATCGATAGTACTCATTATTTCAAACTCTAAAGCTTCTTGTACACGATCAAATTTTTGTCAAATTCAATACTTTTCAACATCTTCAAGAGTTGTCACAACTTTACAAATTTTCTTGTCAGATTGCTTTGGCAACGATTTGATGGCTACCCGGCCAAGGTATGTTGTATGAGAACTGATTAGGTTATACATGGACATGTCGATGTGTCTAGGACTCTGTGGATTACCACAAGATGGAGCAGATGAAGGCATATGAAGGCATATGAAATAATTGCCATGCAGATTTCATAACTAAGTATACACTAATGCAACGTTATATACTGTGGTTAACCTATCAGTTGGTGTCATTTCCATTCTATTCCACACTCGTAATGTGATTTCAGTGCTACATAATATTGGTATAGAACAGTATTTCATTGCAAACTTTATACCGCTGTGAAGTTCAAGTCGCGTAAGCGTAGTCGTTTCTTTGTAAACACTTTTTAAACAAATTACTGTTAACATTTTGTACTAAACTGGTAAAACTGAAATATGAGTTCTGATAAAATACTTCATTTTGAAGGGTTTATCCCCAACATAAATACAAATGGAGTTAGATTCGACATTAAAGGATTCTTCCCTTTTATTTTCTAATCTAAAAGATGAACTGCTGAATTTAAGTGTGGTCGTACATCCATTCAAAATGTTAAGCCCTCAGGGCGACCCAAAACCACGACAATCGACGAGATTGTGACAAAAATTCGCAATACCGTAATCAATGATCGTCGATTGCGCGAGTTGGCTGATATTACAAAGACAGATAGGCCGTATCCATTATATTTTGGGGTATGAGAAGTGGATGCCACAGTTGTTAACCAAAAAGCATTGGCATGGACATGTTTAGACATGTTTAAACGCAATTCCAATGAGTTTATCAGACGTTTTTTAACAGTAGATGAAACATGGATTCATCACTACATGCCAGAGGCGAAGGAGCAGTCTAAACAGTGGGTGGTAACAAGTGAAGGTGCACCAAAGAAACCTAAAACGGCACCATCTGCACGAAAACTTGTAGCTATAGTTTTCTGGGATTTTCTGTTTCCAGAAGAAGAACCATCATAAGGAAGTATTACGCTGGCCCAATGGGAGCATGCTTTTCTTGCGAAAATGAAAGCTGTTCACCACGATAATGCTCCTTCACACCCATCTGGTATGTTTGCTACAACCCTTACTTTACAACGGCTTGCAAATCCACCATATTCGCCGCATTTGGCTCTCAGGAATTGCTTTTCTAAATAAATGGCTGGATGGACGACGACTCACATCAAATAATGAGGTTGAAGGTGAGATCGACACTTATTTTGTACACTAAGACACCTCTTATTTTACCGATGGTATTAAAAAGTGGGAAAGTTGATAGACGAAATGTGTTGATTTACATGAGCAGTATAATGAAGAAAAAAACACACACATATTAAATTCTGTGTATTCTTGTACACACCGAGAACTTAACGATTCCCCTCCTAAATCCTGCTGTACAGAAGCCTTTGCAGAGTTCATTTGTGGTCGATAAAGCTGAGGTTTTCGGTTCATGTGTGTTAATGACGGACGGCCAGGAAAACTTCGAGCCGACACAAGTGTATTTACGACGTCATTACGTGCAAATCCGTGTCCAATGAAGTTCGAAAATAAACCATACTCAGCATTTCTTCCCCTTGTTTTGTGCACATACGCATAAAAGGATTAACATCACGAAAGTTAAATGGCTTCAAATTTAATATTGTAACGTCAACAGCAACAGCGCTTGTCCATTATGCATATATCGCCTTTAACTCTCATCACTCATGCGTTCATTAATTCTGCATATAAACTTACCAATTAGGATAATGGTCTGCCAAACCTGTGATGGAATGTAGTATACTGAACGCTTTCCATACTACGCCACGTGGACCCCATAGTTTTTGAAGAATGAATAGTATTTGCCTTCTTATTAGAATGAAAAACATGTTAAGGGTCTTAAATTAATGATGACTGAGATTCAAACTCTGGTCTACTTGGGAGTGATGCAGTGGAAAGCTTTAAAGCATCTCGTTTCCGTCTAAAGTGTTGGAAGTTCCACACACACTTCACTTAACCTCGATCTTAATGGGTCCTCTCGGGTAAACCTTGTAAACTTCAAGGACTGCAGCGCCGAGAGATCCTTCACAAGAGTGGCGGTAGCAGTAATCACTGTTTCAAGATGGCTATTTGAAACTTCGTAGACTTCTACTAAATAACTCGTCTCCCGTCTCAGTAGCTAAACAGTGAATTCACTAACCACGCAATTAATATAAACAATATTACAAAGCAAGTTTATGCATGACCCAGAGCCAACGGTTTCGATTCCCGGCTGGATCGGAGAATTCTTCTCTATCCTCTGTGGAGTCTGGTAGTATGCATGTGGGAGTGAATGTGATTGTGTTCATTATAAAGGTTAATAAAATTAATGTCAAGAAATCCACAGTTCAGCGAGTAAAAACACCATTAGTAAGCTGTTTCTCAACTCAAAGCCCCCAATATTAATATATAGACTGGTTTACAATAACCCAGAACGGCAACCAAAACGACAAAATTAAAATACATTTACAGTGCGGTCGTTTTATGGTGAGGCTACAGATCGCGCGTATGCGTGCTCCGCACACTGTCTAATGCATTGGGGGTTTTTCGTTCAGTAACTCCCGTGTTACTTACCCACGAGTGATAGTAACGTACACTACAATGGTACTAACCTTAGTATAAGTGATGTCGGAAGTGGTGCCCCGTAGGGGTGGGGGGGTTTCCGACCCTTTCAGCTGCCGTGGTGCGGGCGCTTTGTATCCTGACGTGGTACTTCTGACGTTACTAGAAGTACGTCGGGCCGAACATTCGGGCCCTTCCCGTCAGGGAGTTGTTCGCATTAGGTTGGACTCGGCGCGGCAGTGGTTCCCGAGACCCGTGGGAGATTGGCTACGTCTGTATGGGTTTCCAAGCAGGCGGGGTTGTGAGACGCCTCAATGTCCTCTGGTACCGCCCTTGATAGCCGATAGACGGCATGCTAGATTGTTGTAGGCCCCACCGAGGTTATCGGTAGTCACCCTTTCCGGATGATGCGACTGAGTAGCGTATCCACTTCCATCTGCGCGCAAGCAGGGGGGCCTTTTTAGACTCTAGGTATTGGCATGGTTGGAGAGCCACTCGGCTAGCGCTGACCCTGGTTTTAGTCGGGGGTTTGGGCTTAGGCTCTTGCCCTGGTACACCTTCGCTCAACATGTTGGAAGTGGTGTCCATTTGCGTGAAGACATTCCTGGCATATTCGGATGACATTTTCATTCACACGCATAAGTTCTTCTCGCTTAATGTTCATCATTTCTGGTTTTATATTACCCTTAAGTTCATCTATGGTGTGAGGATTGAGCCTATAAACTTCATTCTTTATAGTTACCCACAAATAAATGACCAATTTCATCATTTTTTTCCTCCGTTAGAACATCCCATTTTCGCTTCTTACGTGGGCAAACAAAGACTGACACTGATTTTTTCACAGATGTTTATTACTCCAATTCAATGTTTACATGATCTTTTTCAAAGTAGTCCCCTCCTACTTCATGCCAGTCCTTGAATACGTGCTGCAGACCATTCTTTGTCAGGTCCTTGAGAATCGCCTCACTTTTCTTGAGCACTGCTTCAGAGTTCTCAAATCGAATACCTCTAAGCTTTGCCTTTAGTGATGGGAATAAAAAGGTCACAGGGTGCAAGATCGGGGCTATAAGGTGGATGTGGTACACAGGTAATGTTGAATCGAGCCAGAAAATGCACGACTTGATTTGCGACGTGAGGCCGTGCATTGTCATGATGAAGTCGCACCCAGTCCGAGAAAGCTCTGGTCGTTTCTTTGCAATGTGCTTCCTCAGTGTAGCCAATACTGACGTGTAGTATGCTGCTTAACAGTAGTGTGAGGAGGGACTGCATGCCGGTAAATCATTCCATTACAGTCAAAAAATGTGATCACCATCACTTTCCCGGCAGATGGAACAACTTTTGCCTTTTTTTTGGTGTTGGAGAACCTGGCGATTTCCACACTGTGCTGGCTTGTTTTCCTTCAGGATCATAATGATGCAGCCATGACTTATCACCGGTGATAATCGATTTAAAAAATGCATCACCTCCATTGTCTGGTATGCGAAATGCACGTAGGGTCTACAAAATAGAGCATTACTACCAACCTACCAATACGAGAGTGCTGCCGCCTACCAACATTATACATAAAAACCCGCTTTTTTCAAATATTTATGTTACAGATACGAAACTTTCACGGAAGCTACAGGAAAAAGTCAGTCTCAGTCTTTGTTGATTAGCCCTCGTAGATTTAGCGTTTAGCGATCCCGTTATCCTAGACTTATTAACCTGACGTCTAAGAGTTTCTCTACCTGAAACTGGAATACCAGGAAATTTCTCCTGAAATTGTCTACTTACCTGTCTACATGATTCGGTTTTTATGAGTGTATCGTACATAAAAATTCGTTGTTCAAGTGTGAATTTGTCGACAGTGGATTGATAACAAGGCATTAACACTCTTAAGCAAATCACACAGGACACATATCTTGAATAAACCTCACCTTTGAGATGCACAATATACAACTGTTATAACATGAACAAGAACCAGCCACTGAAGCACAGCCGATAAAGATAACCTTGAACGCGTCATGCATTTGCGCATCGGAAAAGTACGGAGGTCACCGCAGCAGCATGCTATGCATATGACCGGTCTGTGGCCTCACCTTAAAATGACCGCCCTGCATTATAATGTGAGCTTTCCCGGGTGCCGGGAACGGCAAAGAAGACTTGGCTAAGTTTTAAATTCTCGTTCTCGTTCCTGGGCACGGCTTACTAGATCCATATTGTGCGTATTAGAATATTAACTGCAGAAATTATTCAAAACGGCCCTGACCATTACAGCTCTCTCTACTCGCAAGCTGCGAAAATGAAACTGGAAGAAATTCTAGCATATGTGCGTCCTGACCGCAGATCCTGACTCCCTCAAATTCATTGAGCGTTGATACTTCTAAAGAAAGCGTCATCTGTAGTAGGTTAAATGCAGCTCAAAACTAGCTATTGCCTCAAAAACAAAAAAGAACAGCAAAGACGGTAGAAATTAACAAAGAACAATGCCTTCTTCTTCTTCTTCTTCTTCTTCTGCACTTCACGGCATGGGATAATGCCCGTTCCGTCTCACAGTTGTTCCCTCCACCTCTTTCTGGGTCAGCCGATATCTCTCCTCCCTTTTGAACAATAATGAAATGCAACTTTAAACAATCTTGAATCTACCATTCTTTGGACATGTTGCATCCATTCGTTCCGATATTTTTAAGTTTTGCTACTTATTGAATATACATTTAGTTCTGTTCTTACATCTTCATTTCTTATAAAGTATATTTCTGCTCCTTGTAATCTACTTGTTATTTTCCTTGTGATGACCCATGTCTCACTTCATAAAAGTAGTGCAGGAAACGCCATTGTTTTATAGAACTATAGTCTGTTTTATTCTTGACGTTTTATATAGAGTTTCATATACTAAGCGGGATGGCTCAGGCGGTAACGTCCGGGGCCCACATTCGGGACGTCCCGGGCTCGATTCCCGGTGGTCGTCCACTTTGACCATGTGGTTTTTCGTGGTTTTCCTCTGGTCGCTTAGGCGAATGCTGAGGCGGTTATTCTACCAGGATTTCTCCTTTCCTATCATTTCACCTTTTTCCCTTTCATCTTTCAGGCAATGTCTCCGAATTCCGTGGTACGTCTAGTGATGGCCAGATGGCATGTTTGCTGCGCTTGGAAAGATTTCTCCCCACCAACGACAGGGTGCATTGGTCTAAATGCAAGGACCGATTCGTCGCCCTCTCGTGGGACTCTTCGCGTCTACTGGTGAGAGCGGGTGTTTTGTACTGGAAATGATAGGGACTTCCGTGCGTCTCTGGGATCTTGTCTGCCTACGGATCTGCGTCCTCCTGCGGCTCCTGCACTTCATCTCTGCCTCCCGGGGGTGTAGCTACAATAGATCTAGTTGGTCGTAGTGGCGAGATGTCCCCCTCCGGTAAATACATCCTACATATTCCACGTATCACTTCGAATCTTGCAAGCTTTTTACTAATGCCTCTTTCAGTTCTTACAGTTGACATTACATCCAAGTAATTAAACTCTCTTACTTGTTCTAATGGTTCATTCTCTAATAATTTTTTATCTTATGTGTTCTTTTCTCCAAAAAGCCATTATCTTAGATTTCTCTGTTGACATTTTAAGTTCGTATTGCTGACATAACTGATTCAAGAGGTGTAATTCATATTGCAATTCATCTTCAGTCTCTTGAATTAAAACATCTACGTATAAACATTTTAAATTGTATTTCGATTTGGTTTTATTCCCGGTGCAATAATACTTTACCAATTTTGTATGATGTCATCTATATAATATATACGTTAAAAAGAGTAGGTGACATGCTACACCCTTGTCTTACGCCTCGATTTATTAAAATTGGTTTGGTTTTATAAACCCCTGCATTTATCATTATGTTGGAGTTAAAACACATATTCTTAATTACCTTCATTATTTTTTGTGAATGTATATCCTTTCCTGTCCATAATTTCCCATAATATTTCCTATTAACCATATCAAATGCCTGTTTGAATCTAAGAATGCAAGGGGCGTTTGCTGACCATATTTCTGTATTTTCCAAATAATTGCTCTAAAATAAATACCGGGTGTTAAAAATAAGTATTCGGTATTTTGAGAGGTGGTAGTGTAGAACAAAATAAGAACCATTTATAACGGATATCTTGGAAATGGCTGATGCCACAAAAAAGTTATTTGAAATAAATTGTGTGTTTTTAGAGATAATAATGTTTTTGTGCAGTGCGTTTTCGTCTAAGGCTTAGCGTTTACAAGTTATACAAACTTCCGTTCGAATGAAGAGGAGTTTATAGGCTATTAGCAGAAAATTTAATATATACATACTATAAACATCTTTAATCGTATATAGTGTTTTAATCAAAATCGTTAGAGCCATCTTTTAGAAAGTCAAAAAAATTGGAAAAGCGTACCATATAATGGATAGTTTCAGGTAGGAGGATTTTTTGAAAATCTTTGTCGATTCTTTGGAAGAAACTGAATTTAAATACCAAGTTTGGTCGTATTTATCCGATTTTCGTTTTCGAGTTATCATGTTAACACACGCACATGTAGACACATGCGAATCTTTTTATAAAAATGTGTTTTTTGTTCAGGAGTCCTCAAAACATGTATTTCCGGTGAAATCTCGGTATCGAATTTTTGCGTGGAATTTTCTACCTATTATATAACATGGTAGAGAAAATAATCAGCTTTTGTAATCATAGTTTGTAAAGGAGATACAGAAATAAGCGATAATGGGTACTGAAGTTCTTGTGAATGTAACTTATAAGTTGTTTTTAAATACGATTTCGAAACCTTTGGAAGGTAAAGGGTTTTCTCTGCTTTTCCCAGAGTGAAGCAGGAATAATGCATACCTTTTAAAAGCTTTTACTTTTATATATACTGGGAGGTATACGAAATGTAATGCTTTATTAACCTCGAGGTAGTGTGTGTAGCAAGGTTAATAGACGACATGCAGGTTCAAAGCGCATCGCTCATCCCACAAGCTACACGTGAGCTATCTGTTGGTGCTTGTTCGGAACACTCCTATTCCCTCTTAATCCGCAAAATTTTAAGCCTTCTGAAATATAGTCCTTTTGAATACTTTTTATTCGAATTGGCAATGGAAACGATTACGTGTTATCTCAAAGATTAAACATTCGCCTTAATTCATTGCCTAATCTAGTACAGAATGCATGATATATAAAGTAACAATCGAAAGCAGCATTAATCGATATGCCAACACAGGCTACCATAAAATAACATTCACACCGGCTTATTAAAATGACGGAGTCGACAGCTTCAGCTGGGGATGGAAGGACGTCTCTTTTCGAAACTACTACTGTGCTACGGCCGCTACTGCTAAATGCCTTCGTGATGTGAGTAATAATGAGCCGACTCAACACATTTTAATAATGAATGCAATATCACTTTTTATAATTACAAACACTCATACCGGCTTTTAATGTCGGTTACTTATAGCTTATCCTCAAACAAACCTTTCTTCTTGGTTAAAACAATGAAAACTACTAGAAATGCTGCAAACTTGTAGTACAAACAAAGGTAAGATACTGATTTTTAAAAGTTCTATACTTCCTGCATATTTATGGTATTAAGAACACTATTTTTGTGTTCTGAATACCACTTAACCAGTTGGTCATATCGGACGATGGATGAGATGGGTGAAATTTTGCTCAAATGAGCCCAGGGACCATGGAGCTTAACGTTACCCGATATTAATCTTCCAGGATAAGAGAAAACCCGGAAAAAACTATCCAGGTAACTCATCCTAACTCAGCACCTCATGAATGTAAGGCAGACACGATACCCTCATAGGCTAGGTAGGCTAATTTGTATAACCATACTTGTTTTGCTCTTCTCCACTCACAGATTGTTTATATTTCTGTGGATGTTGTGGTGATTCAGCTTCTTTCAATAATCCTAAACGAATAGTTTGCATCTCAGTCGAATTATTATTCCTTTAATTCATTTTGTAAGTAAAGAAACAAAACAAGCTTGTCACTGTAAACAATCAAGCAGGCTTCTCTCTGTCGCTATAAAACTATGACGTAATTTTTCCGGATAACATGATGATAAAATTAAATATGATTCTCTACTTTTGAAATTTATTATCAGTTTATAATATTATGATTGCACAAAATGTTGTATGCAACTCTGTTCATCGTTTTAATGCCGGAGTAGTAATTAACAAATTTGCTAATCTAAAGGATTATATAAGGCGGTCGGTTTCAGACCCTGGCACGGATCGCATGTATGTGTGGTTCGCTTGCACTGCAGTGACCTCAATTCCGCTGGCTCATTGCGGTGAATGACCCCCGCAAGGATACGCTAACCGCCTTGCTGTAAGGACTAAAGTTTGTTCAATTTGCATCTCAAAAATGAAAGCCTACTCTACATCTGTGTTGTGTATGAATTACTTTAGAGTATTCTTATTATTGTTGCTGTTTTTTTCTTGTTATTAGTCCACTGAATTGCCTTACCGAAAAATTCATGCTTGAACAGGAAATTTTATATGTGATACATACATAAAAACCAAATCATATAGATAGGTGTGTAGACAATTTCAAGAGACATTTCCTGGTGTTCCAGTTCCAAAAATACATAGGTCAAAAGTCTGGCCAAAAGTTTAGCACAACTGGATCGCTAAACGCAAAACCTAAGAAATGAAAAGCACATGTTCTAACGGAGGAAAAAAAAATGACGAAATTGGTGCATCATTCGAACGCTCTCTACAGAAGACTCTTAACAGGTGTTGCACAGCAAGTGGCTGTTTAAAAAAACTCAGTTCATATAACTGTTAAACTTTTAAAATTAAAACCCTACAAAGTGACTATTGTTCATGAATTATTACAACCTCGTGACGAAGAAAAAGAGTCCATTTCTGTAACTGGATTTTACAAAATATGGTGATGCTACTAATAGTCTAATAATATTTTCTTTTTTATTTAAATGATCAGGTTACCTCACAGAACAAGAGGTATTGCAGCAGAGAGAACGCTCATTTAATTCATGAAGTTCGCAAAATTGGTGTATGGTGTGCTTTTGTTGCAGCTCGTGTTATCTTATTTGCGGGGCGCCTGTTATTGTTTTATTATTTTAAAATTTGGGTTCTTTGTTCTCCGGCTAGCTATTATTACTCAGTTAAGCAAGCATCTCTGAGCAGGGCGTGTAAAGGGAAAGGAGTTGTTACTAAAAGATAACACTGATAAAAGAGTTTGTTTTCAATTTTTATTGCCGTCACATTTAATTAATAATTCACATCTTTAATCTTCATACACGCCTGACTGAAACTGTGGTATTTCCAAATGTAATTACTGTCGTATTAGTTGCCGCGTACTTCACATTTTTATGTAACTAACTTTACGACGTGTACCTCGCGAGAGATTCTTCCAAACTGTATGGCGTGCACCTCACGAGAGATTCCTTAGAACTGCGCGACACATGCGTATGGCTCGAGAATATATACTCCTTCATCTCGAAATGCCTAAACATTATAATAGAGCTGCTATTGGTTACCAAATCGCGCCAACATTAGCGTCTGTTTGGTCAGCCAATCACTACTACTAACATATATGCTCTAGGGAGGACATTCCCTCCATTTCTAAAGAAAGGCACGCTACACTGACGTCATTTGTTTGTCTCTTCTTAGTGATAGACAACTCACCCCATCGGTTTATTGTTACCCACTTCTATGGTCAGTTTCAGCGAGGTCGTGTAAACTTATTTCCTAACAAACATCTAAAACCCTGTACATACAATAATATTAATTTACACTACAATCACTTTGGCATTCACAGTGTTGTGATATAAAACATGGCCCATATTTTTCGCGATACTGTAAATTCCTATAGGTACCGCAGAAACATTATTGCACTATTTTATCAAATCTCAGAGGCTGAGAGGGGCAGTGTATATTTTCAACAGGATTCTTCCACAGCCCATAGTGCCCAAAACACCTTGTAAGACATAAAGACCGTGTTTGATGACAGTATAATTTCTAAGAGATAATGGTTCCCAGTTCCCCGGGTCTTACTGTGTGCGACTCCTATTTGTGGGGGACTCTACACTCCACATAATAGACGAACTTAAAGACAATTTCAGAACATAAATAAGGAAAATTACGCAAGCAGAACTTATGCGTGTGAAGGAAAATGTTAATCGAAGATGCCAGAAACGTTCAAAGCAGATGGACACCACTTCCTACACCCCCTATAACAAGGTTAGTACTCATTATATTGCATTTTGCTATTACTGATGAGTAAGTAATGCATGGGTTTTAGAATGGAAAAATCCCCCGGTGTAGTACACGTTGCGCGGAGTACGCTTATACGCGATCCATGGCCTGGCCATAAAATCACCGCTCCGTATTATACTTGTTACATAAAAAACTTCTAATAACAAAAGTAACGAAAAAGTTTTGACTGTTTCTCCCTTTAAATTTTGATGATAACCTACATTTTGTTTAAAAGCCTAAGTACACATTAATTTTGACCAATAATGTGCTGAAGTTACTTCTAAGGTACGTTAATGACATTTTCAACGGGAAATATATTTTAGCTTTGAAACTTGTTTGTTTCTTTTGAACACTTGAATCCAAATATGTACTTGATTTCCTCGTCCTGAAGTGGTTTTAGTAAGGATTGGTTGGAGACGTTAAGGTTGAATTGGAATTTGAGCTGGAGGAGATGTTTCCGCTGTGTTCTGATGGAAGCTATCCAGACGCGGATGCTGTGAACTTTGAATTGCTCGATTTGAATTTACCGCGCCACTCACGCAGTTGGTAATACAATTTCGTGCCTGGCGTGGCGGAAGTGATTTTCTTGGCGGATATTTCTTACCCAGTAATTGTTGATATGTAGCGTATGTTACGTGTGGCAAATTTTTGAAGCTTTCTTTTCATCCGTTGTATTTAAAGATTGTAGCAATGACGGTTCTTATCTTAGATTTTTTCGTGTTTAAAAGGTAAGATATTATTTAAATATATCGAATAAAGTAAACGTTCATTAGAATGTGTGTGTTATTTTACTTCTGAATGTGTTTGTTAACGACAAACAATATTTATATTTGAGTCAAATATTTTAGTTGCATATTTAATTTGAATACTTGTTTACTTTCCTTTGCAGTATAATAACTAATTCTTTATTACTTTTCTTTTAAACTATTTAGAAGTTCACGTAGCGAAATGATGCAAGCCTTTCGCTTCCTTGGTAAGCGTCTCCTTTGGTGAACATTTTTCTAACAATTCAAAAACTTGAATGTTGTTTACTCAAGCATTTGCCTGGTTGCTAACGTTCGTAAAACAAATGCATTTCATTTAACAATTCTTGCATTAAATAAATCACACATTAATAAAAATGACACATTTACAATCACAATAAATATAAAACATGTTTCTGCTTGTATGTATTTGTGTTATTGCGAATTCAATCTCATTCGTTCAGGCTCTTTAAGGTATTTTTTTAACGTTATCCAACTTTTCTTTTTCTTTCTCAGTAGCCATAAACACAATTTTAATTAATTACTTACAACATACAAATACTTTAGGCAAATGTTATGACATAAATGGTATTTTTAAAACAGTAAATTAATAATTATGACACACAATACATACATAAATATATAATACATGAAAATGTTATCCACTCTATTGTATTTCAGTTTTGTCATTGTTTAGCAAGTTTAGAAAATAATTCCTTCCTTCATTTTATTAATATCCCCTTCAGTGCCATATAAAATGTCTTACGAGGGGAGGTTATAGCTTCCTAAACCATTCTTATGGAACTACGTATTGTATTCTACCCCAAAATTTCATATAGAGATTTCACTGGAAATGCGTGTTTTGATACCTCTGAACCTTATAAAACCAATTTTAGTGATGCGTGCCTTTGAATACGATAACACAAAATTAAATTCCCGGTAAATACACAACATTTTTCATCCGAAACTATTCTTTACATGGAAATGTTTTCAGAAATTTAGATTTTCTCAAAAATAGCTTTAACAACCTTGATTAAAATGCCATATATTTAACATATTTACACGAAAAATAAAATACAGATCTTAAATAGCTGCAGATATCTTTAAAATACATAATATATTTTATTTAACTTATTCTGTGGTATCAGACAAATCCTAAATATCCGTTATTGTTGGCATTTTTATTAAACTGCTGCTGCTATTCAGTTGTCTCTCGCGAAGTGATGGAAAAAGTATCCATCTATGAACAAGCTACCTAAGCAAATGGTACAGAAAGGTGACTACGCAACTAAGACCATCTGTCATACACTGACTTAAGTGAACCAACTAGCCAGCAATAATACTGGCGATATGGCCGAGAATTAAAGATGTTAAACAATTTTTAAAAATGCTCATCAGTTATTAATATTATCAGTTTTGCATTTTATGCGTTTTATAATTTTTGGGACTTTGCACAAAGGTTTATTTCTTTTTTGTTCCATTTGTATAACCTCTTTTAACGTCTCTGGTAACATTGAATACTTTGACTTGAAACCTTTACTCTAGGTTATCTTAACGTCGCTTTTTTAATACATTTCATAAATAAACATACTCACATTCATAATAACTAGACTCTACGGAGGATAGGAAATGATTCTGGTTAAAGAAAAAGTTTCCGCCCCACCGGGAATCGAACCCGAAATCTCTAGTTTGAGAAGCGAGAGCACAATAGAGGCAGTTTCCACAAATGTTTCTACATTTATTTGCGGTTTTAGTAGAGTAGATTTTTGTGCAGTGCCTGAAGATATAATTTAGGTAATCAAGAAGTCGTAAAATTCTGAAAATCGATGCATTAACAAGGACATTAAAAAACAGTATTCATAAACTTTTAGGTACTCCAAAAATTGTATCCGCTCTTCTAAGTTCTGTAATTAATTTTCAAAATTTACCTTATTAAGTAGTTGAAGAATAGACAAGATTTTTCTAAAATTATTAAACAAAAAACACCATAAGTATTAAAATTATGGTTGTCACTTTTCAATTACCCATTTGAGTGATTCCTTTATTCACTTAATCTTAATAGCTCTGTAAAATATTTCTTGAAATATGCATTCTATTTCGATGGATGAAAAACGCAGAAACGACACTCGCCTTCTCATACTACAAGGCTGTTTTTGTTTGCAAATGAGACTAACGCAGGTTTTCAGTTACGTTGGCAAAATTAAGCTCAAATTATTTGAGAATTACTCAATATTTGCGTTTTCAGGAAGAAGGAATACTTTACAGAACCGAGATTGTCGCGGTGACGTTCGTGTTATCTTATTGCTGAGCGCCTGTTATTGTTTTATTATTTTGAATTTTGAGTTCTTTGTCCTCCAGCTAGCTATTATTACCCAGTCGAGCAAATCTCTTAAATAGGGTGTGTAAACGGAAAGGAGCTGTTACTAAAAGATAACACTGATAAAAGAATTTAGTTTTACACTTTTATTGCCGTCACACTTTATTCATTTCACATAATTACTCTTGATACACGCGCGGCTGAAACTGTTGTATTTTCGAATGTAACTATTATCACTTATTTGCCGCACATTATTAATTCGCGTATTTCACATCTTTTAACTAACTTTACGACGCGAGAGATTCTGTAGAACTGCGCGACGTTTGCCTTGCGAATGATTCTGTAAAACTGTGCGACGTGTAACGCGTGAATGATCCTGCTGAACTGTGCGATACTTGTCTCTGGCTTCATATATTTATACTCCCTCACCCCGATATGCCTAAAGATTATAATCGAGCTGCTATTGGTTAATAAAACGCGCCAACATTAGCGTCTATTTTTATATCCAATCAAAATTACGAACACATATGTTCTAGGGAAAATATTCCCTCCATTTGTAAAGAAAAGCGCGCTACTCTGACGTCATTTGTTTGTCTCATCTAATTGATAAACAACTCACCCCCTCGCTACATTGTTACCCGCTCCTATTATCAGTTTCAGTGAGGCCGTGTAAACTTATTTCCTAACAATGCTTATAATTAACAAACATCTCAAATCATTGTCATACAATAATGTTAAGTTACACTACAATCACTGTGGCATTTACAGTGTTGTGATATAAAATACTGCATCAAGATTCAAACTCGGGAGAAGAGACCGCTATCAAGGAGGCCTGCACAAGGATAATCGTTTAATTTTTAATGCAGCTATAATACGCCTAACAGTCAACTTCACTGCTTTTAGAGGCGGCATCGAACACATTTGAATACCCACAACATCCAGAACTTTCTCTACAAATTTAGAGAACCAGAAAGACTTTTGCTCATCTTTAGGGAGAACAAAATATTGTGCAAACCCAAGAGAAAATGTAGGGAAGAAAAAGAAATCAAGGCTGTATTATGTTAAGGAATCCTGCGCTGGGATCTCTCAGCAATTCCATTGCCTTTGAAGCTTTAGAAAAGAAAAGTCAGCTCTTCAAAGCCATTTAAGGCGAAGGACGTAAACGAATACTGCGTTCTTTAATAAAACGTGTTCATAAATTAAATTGAAGTCAAACGTTCTCCAAGAAGACAAAAACAAATAGCAAGGTATACAAAAGCAATTTGGTATTCTGATGTCGTTTTGGAACTTCAAAATTAAGCACAAGCTTCTTCACGGCACGTAGGTGTATATAGGAAAATTTTTCCCTTCAGCAGCTCCTGAATTAAAAATATTTAATAAAAAACGGAACGTGAATGAATGTATTTATTACGCTTTATTTTCAAACTCCAAACTTAGGACGTTTTTAATATTAACTTCATTTATATATGTTCTAAAATATATTATGTGTGGTGATAGACCTGTATGTAGGATGCTAAAGATAAACAGTGTGATACGTTATAATCACATGACTCACCTGCCTTCAGTTTAGTTTCGTAGCTATTCTACGCATTATTCATACAAAAACCTTTTTACTTTCTCTTCTAGTTCCTTTGAGAATCCCCAAATGCCCCAACAAATAAATAAAGCATTTTTAGAAAAAGTCCGTGTGTATATGTCTATGAACATAACTTTCTGAACGTAACTCAAAACGAAAACAATGGGTTAAATGGGTTAAATGCCGAACTTAGTATTTAAGTTCAGCATCTTCCAAGGATACGGCACAAAGATTTTCAAGAAAATCCCTCCACCCCAAACTACCCTTTGCATGGAAAATTATACAAATATTTTGATTTTATCAAAATAGCTCTAACGATTTTGATTATAATACCATAAGATACGAGGGTAAGCCAATAAGTATTCGCACATAATCTTTTTTAAATTATTATAACAATAATAGAAACTTACAATTAGGGGAAGCCTAAATAGTAAATAATAATTATAATTTCAATTCAAATTTTTCAGAAACACTAGCGTTAAAGTGACAAATCCTTGCGCTATAAATATCCTCAACACAATTTAAAATTAATACAATTATCAATTAAATAACATTTAAAAAGTGAGATGGTGTAAATCGGTTCAAATTAGGGAGGTGGTTCTTAAATTGAACCAACCGTGTCTTAAAATCAACCACATGCTTTTAAGCTTAAAAAGTATTTTTATTAATACAAAATACACATACTTTATTGTACATTCAAAACAAATATGCTATCAGCAACAAAAGTAGGGTCGAAAATTGTGATAAGAATAGCAATTTCCTTGACCATTTTGAATTGTTATATAAAGACAATCACTTGGTTTTTGGAATAGGTACTATTTGCAAAAATAAGAGTTTTTACTAATTTTTACTCTCATACAAGAGAGTCCAATTATACACAGTCCTCACAATAAAACACTTTCTTCTTGGCACTAACTTTTGGTGAAACCATATCCTACAACTCATACACTGGATCATGACCATCATTTCAGACAATTCACATATTCATGTCATCCACTGTTTTTAACATGATTTTTTTTAACTTAGCATATTATATCGATATTTATTCACACGATATACTATTCGCAGTTGAGCAATCCTAGAACTCCAATAGGTTTCCTAAATTGGACCAGTTCAATATAGGGTTCAAACAGTGGTTCAATTTACAAGCCACGCCATTTTGGAAGCTTTAGCATCTATGTGACAAGGAGAGACGCTGCATAAAAAAATGTATGCATGAATATTGTTGCTAAAAACTTCATAACATGTAATATAAAGATCATCTCAAACTTACCTAATTGGTCGTATAACCTTAGCTAGATGAGTCAAATATTACTTCTGAAGCACCAAAAACACACAACACTTCATAGAACTGAAACCACAGCTCAGAATGCAATGCCAACAACTCCAAGCATTCATAGCTGTACACGCTACCTTCTACTAGGATTATGGTGCCATCTGTCGAACAGTTTGGAAAATATCGGAGCGGTTCAATTTAAGAGGCGGTTGGTTCAAATTAGGGACCTTTCCCCTACCTCATTTTTAACCTAGTCCCATTGCTTCTCAATGCACATGGTCCATCGTTCTGATGGCCTCAGAAAAAAGCTTTTTCGGTTGAGCAGCAAACTATATATGCACTACTTTCTTCACTTCTTGCTCCGTGGTGAAGCGACGGCCCCTTAAGGCATTTTAAGTGGATCAAAAAATATATGGTTTGCCATTTCATCGACAGTCAATCTTCGGTACTCTGAATCAGAATATGGACTTGCTCATTGTTGGCGTCACTAGTGGATATGGATGGCCGTTCTGCTCTTTCCGCGTTCTTCGCACTTGTCCTTCCATTTTTAAACTTTTCAATCCATTCGTACAAATTTCGCTGGGGTAAACATTGCCCCATATTCTGCGAGAAGTCTTCGATGGATTTCGGCTCCTGGTGCACCTACAGACGGCGAAAAACGGATAACTGCACGCTGTTCTTCTGTGGTGCAAATGGTGAGGGGTACAGCCATGCTTATTGTGCAACAATGCAACACTCATTGGAGTGATAGCGATCATACATTCCACAAGCGGAGACAAAGGAACAACATGTCGACATGCGCGCGCACAAACCGATACAGCCAACCTACCAAAAATTAAAATATAGCGCGAATATCAAAGTGGAAAAAAGGACAATATCAACAGTGAAGAGTCAAATCATAAAATAGATGAGTGGAATAATATTAAAAGCCTTCATTTACATCATTGTGGTAAAAGATGGACGATCGTTTCGAGACTTCAAGGTCTCATCTTCATCCCCGCTAGCCAGTGGCGAGTCGTCACGCCAGACTAACTTCAAAATCACAGCCGAAAGAATTACCCCAACAATACTGTCGCCAACGACGCAATAAAGTGTCTGGCGTGACAATACATACACATACACGCCACAATACTAAGTACAGATTATGTCGATTAAGAGCGGTTCAGTTGAAATAAATGAGGATTAATATTATATAACTTTGTTTGCTCGTTATCATTTATTGCTCTTGTATAAATTTTCTTTCTCTATTTTCTTCCTTTTAATGGCGATAAACATTAATAAGTGTAGAAGTGGTTCCAATGCAGTGTTTGTTTTAGGAACGTAAGCAGCCTCAGAGGAGGCTAAGGTGGCAGTTAATTGTTGAAAAAGTAGATTGAATTATGGTAGCCTTAATATTAAGCATTTGTTTCAAGAGCTCCTGAGAAACAAAATAGTAATCAATTAAACATCTCGAAGTATAGTGTTTAAAACAGCGGAAAATCTAAAGGAAAAATTAATATTTTCAAAACTTTAGATGACATACTAATATAAATTGTATACTTTTGAATTCTAATCCATGCCAAATATACCATATTCTAATCAAAATATTTGAAGAAGTTTCCGGAAATAGAATATAACATTCAATCATTTTTAATTGTAACTAAATATCAGCTTATCTGGTAATATTGAATATTCAAGATCACTATTATTAGGCAAGTCTTCCAATGAAGAACCCCAAATCTGCACACACTAGCTTTTGCGGTCATGAGTTCTTTCAATCGTCACAATACACTTATTTAGCATTCCAAAATTTCGATGTTCTCATGACATAGGACTATTTTCCTGTTTCTTTGCAGTCTTTTTTACTTTCTCTACTACGTATAGAAGTGGGGGAAGTATTGTATTCCACCCAAAAATTCAATACCGAGATTTCACTAGAAATACATGTTTTGAGATCCTCTGAATCCAAAAAAAACATTTTTGGAAACATGTCCGTGTGTGTGTCTGTGTGTGTGTGAACAGCATAACTCAGAAACGAACGGTGGGATAAACACCAAACTTGGTATTTAGGTTCAGTATCTACCAGAGATGTGACATGAAGGTTTTCAAGAAAATCCCCCCACCCCAGACTACCCTTTACATGGAACATTTTTCGAAAATTTTAATTTTCTCAAAAATGGCTCTAACAATTTTGATTAAAATGTCGTATGTATAAGATATTTTCATGACAAATTAAATGTATATCCTGAATTTTCTGGGAATGTCTCCAAAAGTATTCTTCATTATGAACGAATTTTGCATAACTGGTAAACCATAGACAAAATTTTACTACACAAAAAATGTAGATCGCATTAAAATACACAATTTATGCCATACATTTTTGTTGTTGAGTGAACCATTTTCGAGATATTGCTTGTTATTCCCTTAAATTTTCCAATACTTATACTTTTTCTCAAATTCGTTATTCATTTTTTTATGTCCTGGACATGCAAAGAGAATGGAATGCACCACATAGCAACCAGCGTTAAAATATTTGACTATCGCTTAAAACCTACCATGTTCCCCTTGCATCTACAAGAAAATTAGCAATAAGATTGACATCTCGATTAACATGAGGCATATGGAAAATAAGCGTTGGTGAAAATAATTTGTACAAGAGTAGACAAAGTCATGTGAGTGTAACACATCAGATTCTTTTATTGTTATTTCTTCACAGACCACATCCATCTTGAGGTCTGTCTCTCATCGGGTATTTCCCTGAGCGCTAAGGATAGCCAGGCTTTGTTCACAATTTTGCGTATAGCCTTGTAGTAGTTATAATGGGGAACACAATTGTGATCACAAAAGTCTTCTACGAAAATAACTCATATATTAGATCTGAAACAGGCGGATGTTTCATAGTGTTTCAACACTGAATATTTGTAACCAACATATACTTTATTGATTTATGGTTCTCAAGTGGAGTATGACTAAAACTCATTACAGTAATACGCTAACAGCAGCGCTGTGAGCTCATTGATAGAGTGATAGCTTACTTTTCCTGAGGTTACAAGTTCAAATCTCCGTAGAGGTACTCAATTTTTTCTTCCCTCTTAAACATATGAGTAGAGATATAGGAGGTTTTCGTCATTCTTTTTATATATATATATATATATATATATATGGCGTTTATTTAGTAGTCCGTCATACTGGTAGGTGCTAACCATCGTTCGGGAGAAGGTTCTGGGCTTAGTCAACTGAATTTTATAACCCAAATTTCACCATTATCGTAATTACATTTGTAAGTAAAATGAAGTAACACCAGCAATATTATTTAAGTATGTTGCAGTAAAACGAGTTGTAAAAAGCAAGATAACAATCCAATACGGAAAATCAAACTCGAGCTCCTGCATAGAAGTTATGTAGCTTAACTAGTGCTCCACGCCAAGCACGGTGTGGCGGAAGCTTCAATAGTGTCTTGTATTATAAAGTTAAAGTGACCTACAGAAGTCGACGGCTGTGAACCGCGCGCTCACTCGAAGGGACTTCGAAAAAATCTGATGTGTTACACCCACATGACTTCCTCTACTCTTGTACAAACTATTTTTACAAACGCTTATTCTCTATATGCTTCATGTTAATTGAGATATCGAGATGTTAATCTTATTGCTAATTTTCTTGTAGATACAAGGGGAATTGATAGGCTTTAAGTGATAGTCAAATATTTTAAGAGCTGGTTGCTATGTGGCGCATTCCATTCTCTTCGCATTACCAGGACAAAAAAAATCTGATGTGTTACACTCACATGACTTTCTCTACTCTTGTACAATCTAATTTTACAAACGCCTATTCTCCATATGCTTCATGTTAATCGAGATATCGAAATGTCAATCTTATTGGTAATTTTCTTGTAGATGCAAGGGGAATATGGTAGCTTTTAAGCGATAGTCAAATATTTTAACGCTGGTTGCTATGTGGCGCATTCCATTCTCTTTGCATGTCCAGGACATAAAAAAATGAATAACGAATTTGAGAAAAAGTATAAGTATTGCAAAATTTAAGGAAATAACAAGCAATATCTCGAAAACGGTTCACTCAACAAAAGAAATGTATATGACATAAGTTGTGTATTTTAACGCGATCTATATTTTTTGTGTAGTAAAATTTTGTCTATCTCTTATAGTTTACCAGTTATGCAAAAGTCGTTCAGAATGAAGAATACTTTTGGAGACATTCCCAGAAAATTCGAGATATACATTTCATTTCTCATGATATTATCTTAAACATATGATATTTTCATCAAAATCGTTAGAGCCATTTTTGAGAAAATTAAAATTTTCGAAAAATGTTCCATGTAAAGGGTAGTCTGGGGTGGGGGGATTTTCTTGAAAACCTTCGTGTCGCATCTCTGGAAGATACTGAACCTAAATACCAAGTTTGGTGTTTATCCGACTGTTCGTTTTTGAGTTATGCTGTTCACACACACACAGACACACAGACACACACACACACAGACACACACACACACAGACACACACACGGACATGTTTCCAAAAATGCTTTTTTTGGATTCAGGAGGTCTCAAAACATGTATTTCCGGTGAAATCTCGGTATCGAATTTTTGGGTGGAATGCAATACTTCCCCTACTTACTGTACGTAGTAGAGAAAGTAAAAATGAATAACGAATTTGAGAAAAAGTATAAGTATTGGAAAATTTAGGGGAATATCAAGCAATATCTCGAAAATGGTTCACTCAACAAAAAAAAGTATGACATAAATTGTGTATTTTAACGCGAGCTACATTTTTATGTAGTAAAATTTTGTCTATCTCTTGTGGTTTACCAGTTATGCAAAAGTCGTTCACAATGAAGAATACTTTTGGAGACATTCCCAGCAAATTCGAGATATACATTTCATTTGTCATGAAAATATCATTAACATGTGATACTTTAATCAAAATCGTTAGAACCGTTTTTGAAAAAATTAAAATTTTCGAAAAATGTTCCATGTAAAGGGTAATATGGGGTGGGGGGATTTTCTTGAAAACCTTCGTGTCGCATCTCTGGAGGATACTGAACCTAAATACCAAGTTTGGTGTTTATCCGACTGTTCGTTTCTGAGTTATGCTGTTCAGACACACAGACACACACACACGGACATGTTTCCAAAAAGGCTTTTTTTGAATTCAGGGGGTCTCAAAACATGTATTTCCGGTGAAATCTCGGTATCGAATTTTTGGGTGCAATACAATACTTCCCCTACTTACTATACGTAGTAGAGAAAATAAAAAATTTAACTGCTCAAGAGACCGGCCACTTTTAGTTTGACCGAGTGTACTTCGTTCTGAATTCCTTCCAATGAGCCAATATTTTTTTTATATTTAAAGTTTAACTCTTTTCTTTTAGTTGCAATATGCTTCTTACAATTTAGCTTCCAGTCTATTTAATTATTATTTTTATTGAATGTCTTTACTTACCTATTCGTAAAATTAATATGTACAGTTTGAGACTCGTTTAGTTTAATACGCCATTTCCTTGTCCACTTACTCACAGATTTCTGGAGTTTGTTTGTAGATTTCCTCATTGTATCTCCTACTGCCGTTATTCCTGTATCATTGGCACTTTGTTTCATTTAAAAAATTTTGGAAATAGACAATTTCTGCAAAATCTTCGCCATGTATCCCTGAAGGTATCTGTTACAAGTACGAGTTTTGGCGTTTTTCCATCGTTTCGTTTTTGGATTATCCTCTTCACACTTAAATGCAATTCGGATGAAAATGTATGAAGAATTTGAATCGATACAATACTTTCTCTTCCACAGAAGAAACGATCAGTTTACGAAATTTTCGGTGGCACCATTTTGTCAGGGACTCGTCTTAAAACTGCTGTAGTAATTGATGCATGAATACAGTTCGAAAACCTTTACCATATTGTAACTTCTTGGGTCAGTAGGCTGTCGAGGAGAAAGCAAACTCTGGACCATATCATAACAGGATGGGTGATCAGCCCGATGCGCTGAAGAAGAAGAAGAAGAAGAAAACCCTGGGTCAGCTTGCTCGTTCCGGGGGTTTGAATTCGGGCCACGGACGTTACAGTCTTAGCCATCTCGCTAGGTCTCATACTGTAACTATAAGTCAAAATTTAATCTCATAACGTTAGGCAAAACGTAATTGTTATGGGATACGTAGCAATGCTGGTTCCTACCTGGTGGGAATAAGGCAGTAACGTCTCCGATTTAGGTTCAGGAGTTAGGTAGGAGTGGTCAGAAGGAGGGGCCTCCAGTAACTGGGTCACAGCCCCGCATGTTGGCCATAGGGTACTTCCGGTAATTCTGTGCTTTCAACGTGACCTCTAGGAGGAAGGGATGAAGGAGAGACCCGAAGGGTGACCAGATCCGCGCTAGCGAAGACGAGGTCCCTAACTTTTCAACATGACACTAACCCTGACACTGGCTAACCCTGCCTTAGCCACTTGCAACCTGGGGGTCCCGGGAATATACGAGATACTTCCAGGAAGGAAACGCAAATTCCCCGTCCTGCCGCAACACGCAAACCGCCGTCACCTGGTTCTACAACCCTGAAACATTTATGGTAGAAGGGGAACCACCTTACCGATCCGAGAAAGCCACGAAAACACCCATGGTCAGAGTGACTGACTCAAAGGGAATCGAACCCAGAAGATCCCGAATGGAAACACACATGTTATCGCAAAGCTATCTCGCTCGATATGGGTTCGGGAGGCAACATCGGTTTCAAAAAGATTTTTTGATTTTATTTTCTAGTAGCAAGCATGTAAACTGGAGCAATACACAGCAAGGAAATACTAAGAGATGACCTTAATTTGTAGAGAAGTAGGTCTAGTGCTACGCAGGCTGTTCGGTCGAAGAAAGCAGCTCCATAGTGACAGAATGGTGTACACGAACACGTGCCAATGCTTCTAGTTCACAGACTTTCCGTATCAGTTCCTGTCCAAACATTAAACTGTAATGAAAAATCACTTTTAGGAGGGAACAGAAATGGAAGGAATAATGAATACTTTAATCTGTATGGCTGAAACAAATTGCTTTGTAAACGTTTTTCTGCATTCTGTACTAAATACAGTTAACTTTACGAATTAAAAACATGAGAGAAAGCTCTAAGTTAAGGGGAGACTAAATGGCGATAATTATAAAAAAAATCTGAATTATACATTCACATCAGTTTCTCTACCTTCTATCGCTTATTAGTGCGTATACAAACTATTAAAGCTTATTACGTTCTCTACTATATATAGTAATTAGGGAAAATATTGCATTCCCCAAAAAATTCGATACCGAGATTTCACCAGAAAGCCATGTTTTGAGACGTCCTGAATCCAAATAAAGCATTTTTGGAAACATGTCCGTGGTATTTGAGTTTAGTATTTTCCAAAGATGCGACACGAAGGTTTTCAAGAAAATCCCTCACCCCAACTACCCTTTACACGGAACATTTTTCGGAAATTTTTATTTTCTAAAAAATGGCTCTAACGATTTTGATTAAAATACGATACATGTAAGATATTTACATGAAAAATAAAAAGTATATCTTGAATTTTCTGTGAATAGACTAGAACGTCCTCTTCATTCCGAAGGAATTTTGTATAACGTTGTACCTATAACTTGTAAACTTCAAGCGATAGACGAAAATGTAGTACACAAAATATGTGGAACTATTTATAACACACAACTTACTTAAAAAAAAGTTTTTTGTGGAATAATGCGTTTTCAATATTTGTCATTGTTTTAGTCTCATCGATTTTCAGTTGTTTCTCGCGATTACATGGAAAGAGTATGGAATTTTAAGGCCAGCATTAAGCGCCAGGTTCTTAAGCATTTTAACTATCGCTGTTCTCTTTGTATTTATAACGAAATGTGTAATGTAGCTATTTTTGTAAATGTTTATTTGGATTAAATCTAGTAGACAGAAAAATAAGCTTTAGTAGGAATAGTTTGTATACTCACTAATAAAGATAGAGGGTAGAGAAGGTCATGTGAAAGCATCAGAGGCTTTTTTTTATGTCTACTACATTTATATCCAAATATACCTTTGCATAAATAGCTACTTCTAATGATAAATTATTTAAGAAGTTAGTTAAAAATAGCATTATCATGTCAAACTAAATTATTAATAATTAATACATCTTTATAGCTCAAATAATACCCTTAATTTATACCCTTTCAATTTATGTCATATACTTTTTGTTGTGGAGTGAACCATTTCCGAGATATTCCTTTCAATTTGTTGGATTTTTGGCAATATTTATACTTTTTCTCAAATGAGAATTCGTTATTCGCTTTTTTTATGTCCTGGGCACACAAAGAGAATGGAACGCTCTACAAAGCAACCAGCTCTTAAACATTTGACTATCACTTAAAGTCAACCATATTCCCCTTGCGCCTACAAGAAAATTAGAAATAAGATTAACATCTCGATTAACACGAAGTAGATGGAAATAAACGTTTGTAAAATGGTTTGTACAAGAGTAGAAAAAGTCATGTGAGTGCAATACATCAGGTTTTGTTTACCCATTTTCCCAGAATTATTTTAAGATAGCTAAATTAAAATTTAAAATAATAAAAACAACCTTTTAAGTGTTGTGGATACACTTTGGTGTTAATAGGATGTTTGGTTATTTTTTAAAATAATTACTTATAAATTTTAACCAAAGGACGGTATAATTGGGGAAAAACTTTCATCTTCCTTAATAAACAAACTTATTCGTATAAGAAGATGGGTAAACTGAATAAGTAAACAGTAATAGAAGGTATCCTGTACACCCTGTAAACATTTCAGTCTGAAATCTCAAGTAGTTTCTGCACAAATAGTTAATGAATGAAGTTTTAACATTGGGTGAATAGGGTTTTAATCTTCCTTTAAGGCATTTATTGAAAAAGGTAGAGCGCTGCAAGGGCTACTGAGCAAAATGACATACAACCCTAACAATCGTTGTTATTGTATTGCTTAATAAGCGTATTATAGTATTATTCATAGAAGTGCCGCACTGAACGTGACCAAACGATGCTTGGTTAAAGAAATCCAAGCCGCAAGTTTTATATTATTATTATTATTATTATTATTATTATTATACTTTTATTTCTAATCTAAAAGACCCTAAATAATAAACTTGAACAATTTTTCGCGGAAAGCTGTTTTTTTCCAGTGTTTATCTGTTTTATGAAAACTGTTTTGCATGCCTTTTCTTTGAAGTAGATATTTATTAGCTCCACGTATGGAAAACCAATTTGAAGAAGGTATTTTGTTGTAACTTGTTCGCAACACGCTTTGAACTAGGTCGTATTGAAGGAGTTGTATTATATTTCAACCGTTAGGGAACCAAATTTGGAATTCGTTGCAACCACATGTATAGTACCCGGTTTCCGGTAGCCTTCGCCCTAAGTTTAAAAATATTAACTTTGTAATTTGACCGTTTCTTTAAATATTATATTTATGTTTGCCTCGGCTGCGTCAGTATTTATTTTAGAGACATGGATGTCTTAGCAGGGTGTGGTGCGACTGAAGAATGTAGGCTTACACAGATTTTAAGTTTTTCTTCACTCCATTTATTAATACTTGATACGATTTAAATAAGACTTCACTGATAGAGAGCTGTGAGATTCTTTTATTAATTACTTGTACTTTTTAACACAAACTTATTTTTCGTCTCTCACGAATACGTATTAAATCTCTCGAGGACGCATCTAGCATCCGGTTACAAACACTGTCTGCAGGCAACTGAACTAATTTCAACCGCCTAAACTTGAAAATTTCTGTATTTCTAGTCTCTGATTGGCTATTTCTAATCCAATAGAATATCTTCATTTAACTAAAGCTTTTTCTAGTTATTGATTGGCTATTTTTATAAACTGTCACTAAAATTACATTATTGCTTCCAAGAATCACAAGTAGTATTGTTAAACTTTCAAATTCGTTATTGCCTCAAGGTTACCTTATTGTTACCTCATTGTTAGCAACTTTTAACCTATTATTCTCACAGCTCCTACATTATTAAATTACGTAATATATTCACATAACAGTATTACACATGGATACAATAATACTAGCATATGCAATGATTGTAATATACACTTTTTATATATTGTTACATTCACATATTGCTTTAAGGCGGACTGTTATTGAATTTATATATTATATAATTAGACTGAAATTATTTAAGTGTTAGAAATACTGCCTCATCTTTCCATAATATTGTTTTGTTCATTTATTCTCGTATGTACAGTTATAATAAAAATAACTTACATCGAGTAACAAGTGTTCAGGGATCTCAAGCCAGAGGACCCGGGTTCGAATACCCTTGGGACGAGGAATTTTTATTTAATTAGAATCATTCGCTACGCTCCGCAGAATATGCAAGTATAAATGCCGAAGAAGTTATCTTATCTGCCTGAGCGGAGGGACTCGGCACCTATCCATAGTGGATATTGTACCTATGGCCCGGAGCGGGGCGTCCCCAGGAAGAAGGATGAGGCAAGAGAAGCAATGGTACAGGCCATAAGTTTCCAGTAGTAAACAACCGGGCAGACGGACAGTCAGACCGGGTATCCCACCAACACCCCACCAGGGAGTTCGGATACCGCGACAGCCAGCCGAAATCCGAGGGACGGAGAGAGACATAGAGAACATCCTTTTCCCCTGCCACGCTGCACCGAACACCATCTCCGACACTTCCGACCCTGAAAGAGACCAGTGGGATGAGGGATGAATGAAGTTATGAACGAACGAAATGGAGGGACGGGAAATTCGTGGGCTGAAAGAAACTACTCCAGCATTCGCCTCGACCCGGGAAAACCCCTAAAAAGCCCATGGGTCAGAGTGGGCGGTCGTCGGTTATCGAACCCGGGACCTCCCGAATGCAGGCCACAGAGGTTGCCGCCTGAGCTTTCCCGTTCGGTTTGAAGAAGTTAATGTAAGTTTGTTTCCTAATGAAAATCAGTTAGAAATCTAAAAATGAAAATCTATTTTTATTATACAGGTGTCCCACTTAAAACACCAATAAAATAAATGGTTATAACTGGGAACATTGAACACACGTTTTTAACACTAAAATGATTTCAGTTTAATTGTATAATATATATATATAATTCAGTAACAGCCTTAAAGCCCGTCTAACAGCCCGCCTTAAAGCAATATGTGTATGTAACAATATATAAAACATGTATGTAACAGTCATTGTATATGTTTGTATTATTGTATACATGTTTAATAATGTTATGTGAATATATTACGTAATTTAATAATGTAGGAGCTGTGAGAATAATAGGTTAAAAGTTGCTAACAATGGGGTTACAATGAGGTAACCTGAGGCAATAATGAATTAGTAAGTTTAAATGTTACTTGTGATTCTTGTAAGCAATAATGTAATTTTAATGACAGTTTATAAAAATAGCCAATCAACAACCAGAAAATGCTTTAGTTAAATGAAGGTATTCTATTGGAGTAGGATTAGTGAATCAGAGACTTGAAATACAGAAATTTACAAGTTTAGGCGGTTGAAATCAGTTCAGTTGCCTGTAGACAGTGTTTGTAACCGGATGCGAGATGCGTCCTCGAGAGATTTTATACGTATTCGTGTGAGACGAAAAATAGTTTTACGTGTTAAAAAGTGCAATTAATTAATTAAAATAATCTTATTCTATATCAGTGAAGTGTTATTTAAATCGTATTAAGCATTAATAAAAGGAGTGAAGTAAAATTATAATCTGTGTAAGCCTACATTCTAGTCGCACCACAACCCTGGTAAGATAAACATGTCTCTAACAACAATACTGACGCAGCCGAGGCAAACCTAAATATTTAATACTTAAAGAAACAGTCAAATTACAAAGTTAATGTTTTTAAAAATTGGGACAAAGGCTACCGGAAACCGGGTACCATACGTGCGGTTGCAAACAAACTACATGTTCGGCTCCCAACAGTTGAAATATAATACAACTCCTAAAATAACACATACTTCAAATTGACGCCCAAAGCGTGATAACTATAAAAAAATACCTTCTTCAACGCATAAGGCAAAGAGAAATAAATCTCGTCAGATTTGGTAGTGCAGATCTTGCAATTCGTTTAACTATGTAACAATGGTTGCCACGGAGTTGTAAAACTGAGAAATAAATAAATAGCAGCATACTGCTGATTATGTAAATCTAGCCATGTGGACTCTTCAGCAGAAGGTCTCGCATGTTCTTTGGTTAGCAGGAACAAAGTCTTTGAAGCAGGTTCAACGCCGATTTCGTCGGGAATACAGCATTCAAAGGCATAATGCCATTCCTGACTATAAGAGAATAATGCCCTAGGATGCAAAGTTAAAGCAGCAGGAAGCTTATTGTCAAGCAGTGGTAAGCATGCTAAGAGAAGAGTATCTGCAGAGAACATTGAACTCGTATGGTCCTGGTTTACAAAAAGCCTAAGAATATCAATCCGAAAAGCAAGTTTAAAACTCCAGATTCCTCGCAGTAGTGTTCACAATGGGATGCACCAAAGGCGCCGTCTTCGAGCATACAAAGTTCAAATCCATAGAAAATCAAGTATGATGATAAATATAAGAGGCTAAATTGTTAAAAACAACTCCTACTTAGATCATATATGTTTCTCTGATGAGTCAACTATCAGGAAAAATTAACAGACACAATTTCAGCATCTGAGAAGAGTGAGAATCCTTATTGTGTTTCGTCATGAACGTGATTCACCCAAAGTTAATGTCTTGTGCGGTTTAATGAAATATCATGTTATAGGTCTCTTCTTTTTTGCTAAACATACAGTGACTGGTCGAACCTATCTAGATATGGAGTTGTTTGTCACCCTACAAATTCCTGTAGAAACCATTTATCAGCAAAATGGCGCTCCTCCTCACTTCGCAATGGAGGTAGCAAGGTTTTTTATGACAATTTTCCCAGACATTGGATTGGCAGAGGATCCGAGACAATCGCTTGGTCCCCAATCAGATCTATCACCCTTGGACTTTTTTCTATAGGGATTCATCAAGGATCAGTTTACAGAACACTAGTGGCTGACCTCGATAATTTGAAACTCGGAATTCACCTTGCGATTCAAAATGTCACAATTGCTATGCTAAGGAATACCTAGACAGAGGTGGACAACAGGTTCGACATCTGCCGTACTACACACGATTGTCATGTTGAAATGTGTTGAAATTTCAACTCTTTAGCTAATAGAAAATATTAACAGTTTCAATTACACAACTTTTTCTATTGAGTTATAACCATTTATTTTATTTCTGTTATTTATTTACTTCTCAACGTCACAACTCCGTGGCAACCATGGTTATACAAAGTGCAAGTTCTGCACTACCAAATCTGACTATATTTATTTCCTTTTGGTTTATACATTCCCAGTTATAACAGTTTATTTTATTTATTGGTGTTTTAAATGGGACATCCTGAGTGCGTGTGTGTAGCACGCGCGCCTACAGTCAACGAGTTGGTTATTTTTAAAATCAAAACCCGGATATGAAAACGAGACTATACAAATTAAATGACAAAAAACGGCTACAAATAAGTGTGACTACATTTAATTTTATAGCCTAAAATAGAATTGTATCATCCCGTATAACTTTGTTTCATTCTCTTTTATTTTTCTTAGTTTTTAATTTTATTTATTTATTTCTTTATTTTATTTTTTATTTATTTATGTTTTTTTGCAATACATGGGAGTGCAGTATTCACGTTGACTATTCTGCCCCATTAATTTGGACAGTAGTGACAGAAATTCATTCAAATATAACAGTTTGGATTTCATAAATTTGTACCTCAGTTTATTTGTGAATAAACAGGAAGTATTTTTCTTTTGTGTATTAACTTTCCAGTAATAAATAAGCTAAATAAATAAAACTCTGACCCTAGTAATCTGAGTATTCGGGAAATACTTAAATAATGTTTAATGGAAGAAGTTAGACAACAATCGGAGTTTTCCTGTAAACAATAAACCAATATTCTTTTCAGTACACATCTTTCCAAAGTGGTGCGTACGATTCTCTTTTCTTATTCTGAGTTGGACAGCTATTGTAATATATAAGCTGATGCGCGTATGTTTTTTTTTATTCTAGACTCGCATATGGAGAGTAGCAACGTATTCCCTGTACTGATGGTTAAAAAAAAGGTAAAAAAAAAGGACAGCCGCTAAGTGCACTCAAGAAGTCGAGAGCCTCGACCCCAAACCCCCTATCCTGTTGGTATTCACGGCCGGTTGGTCTCCAGGTCCCGACCTTACCATACGTGCTCGCAGGGAGGAAGATGCTCTCTTCAACGCCAGAATTTATGACATACAAATATGCCACGTTTCATTAGACTTCCACTTCGCTCTGGTCCAATTTTTGCTAACCTAGTTTCGAAACGTTTCACAACTTCTACATGTATCTGGATCCAAAACATTTGGGCCAAGCCCACGTGTTCCCAGTCTTCATGTACTTGATCAACAACAACACCAATAGCAAAAATACTAATAATTCAACTCATGTAATTTATGAATTTATCTCACTGCTCAAAACCATGCTCCTCTCTTCAAACATTGTGCTTCTCTTAGGGGACGCTGGGGGACTATTTTAATTTTAGGGCTATTCACATAAAAATTGGCACATGTAATATCAGTAAATAATCAAATGACTGTGAAAAAGCTCACAGTTCTAACTCAACTACTTAGTGCCTCATGATATGTTTTTAATTATCAAAAAGATGTAAATCTTCTAAAACTGCCTTGCACATTCAAATTTGTCAGAGAAGCATTATAGTTACATTCCCTAATACTTAAATACAGTGAAAATAAATGTAAGCATTTGAATAAAGTTGGTGTATTAGTTGTAGAGAAACAAAGTTTTTTTTTCATGAAGTTGTTTTTCCCTGTTTTTCAGTATAACTTATCTTTTGTGAGCCAATGAATAAAACAATCATAAAATGCCTGCTTGAATCTTTAAAACAGCAAATTTTAGATTATGTGTGCAAATTTTCATACAAATCAGTATAAAATTGAAATGTATGAAATACACAAATGTAAAAGTGAGACAAAAAATCTGATGTGTTACACTCACATGACTTTCTCTACTCTTGTACAAAATATTTTTACAAACTCTTATTCTCCATCTATTTATATTAATCGAGTTAAACATTTGCAGAAACGATCTTTTGACATGCAAAGAGAATTACATTTTACACAGAGCGACCAGTTCTAAAAATATTTGACTATCGCTTATAAGGCCTACTATGTTCCCTTTGTTTTGTATTTGCAAGGACAATATAGAAATACAGTAGCCTTTAAGCATAGACATATCTCTTAATAGCTGGTTGCTAGGCGCAGCACAATTCTCTTTGCCACAGAATAATACTCTTTGCATATCCAAGACAAAAAAAATGAATAACGAATTCCCATTTGAGAAAATAAGTATTGAAAATTTTAAGGGAATAACAAGCAATATCTCTAAAATGGTTCACTCAACAACAAAAATGCATATGACATAAATTGTGTATTTTAACACAATCTACACTTTTTGTGTAAAAATGTTTGTCTATCTCTTATGGTTTACCAGTTATGCAAAAGTCTTTCACAATGAAGAAAACTTTTGGAGACCTTCCAAGAAAATTAAAGATATACATTTTATTTCGCATGAAAGTATCTTAAACATATGTTATTTTAATCAAAATCGTTAGATACAATTTTGAAAAAATTAAAATTTTCGAAAAATGTTCCATGTAAAGGATAATCTGGTGTAGGGGGATTTTCTTGAAAACCTTCGTGTCGCATCTCTGGAAGATACTGAACCTAAATACCAAGTTTGGTGTTTATCCGACTGTTCGTTTCTGAGTTATGCTGTTCACAGAGACACATAGACAGACACACAAACGGACATGTTTCCAAAAATGCTTGTTTTGGATTTAGGGGTCTCAAAACATATATTTCCGGTTAAATCTCGGTATTGAATTTTTGAGTGGAATACAATACTTCCCCTACTTACTATACGTAGTAGAGGAAGTAACAAATACAGAAGGGGTGCACTAGAGTTAAAAGGGAGCTCGCGGGTGATTTAAACGTGTAGTTGGGCTTTTAAAAATTCCGGATCGTGAATGTTTGCCCAAAATGATTCACGTGTGTCTATAGAATATTTATGTGATACAATTAAATAATCGAAAACATTGTCATTTATTTTCACCTAAAAACTTTATCTCGGTGCCCCTTATTTTATTTCTGTCCATCGCTTTCATAATGGCCTTATACACTGTCGTTTGTGAAAATTGCAACACCAAGGAGGAAAAGCATGAATTCAAAAAGTTCCATACCACAGATTTGGCACATGACAAGTAACAAATGATAAACTTTTCAAATCTATACATGACTTTTGAGCCCCAATGCTCAGTATTTGGTGTGGCCTCCATGCGATGCAATTAGAGCTCCTATAAGCCGTGGCATTGAATCAAAAAGGTTCTGAATAAGTTCCTGAAGGATTTTCCTCCACACAGTTTGTATTCGACCCCACAAATCCGTGGCACTGGTTACTGGAGGACCGTGACGCAGCAGATGCCGACCAACCATATCCCAGACATGTTCGATGGGTGATATGTCAGGCGAACGTGCAGACCAGGGAAGCAATGGTACCCGTGGCTCTTCGAAGAAGGCTTGTACATTCCTCGCAATATGTGGCCGGGCATTGTCCTGTTGAAATGTGGCTTGTGGAGATGCCTGAAGCAGGGGGAGTACCTCAAATTCTACAATCACCGTTAGGTACCGGTTGCTGTTCAATACGTAGGAGGCGAGATCAGTTGTAACCAATGGCGACCCAAACCACCACACCTGGTGTTTGTCCGCTATGCCGTTCAACAATGCAGCCCTCTAGGTTGCGCTCACCACGGTAATACCGTATACGTATGCGGCCATCACTGTAGCACACGTCCGAAAAGACTACATTTTGTTGCCATTGAGCATCCCAGTGACGGTGTTCACGTGCGCATTGCAGTCGGAGAAGCTTGTGGTTTCTGGAAAATGGAAGCCGACGTAACGACGACGAACCGTTGATGCATACAAATTCACGCCTGTTGCAGTGCTTCAGCGTCGAGCCAACACTGTGGATAAAGCTGTACGGTCCGTTATGGCCATGCGGACAAGATGTCGGTCATCCCGTGCTGTGGTCATGTTCCGTGGTCCGGTACCGCTCTTTGCTGCGTACGACCTTCATCTATTCACTGCTTCCACACACGCATCACTGTCGTAGCAGCATGCCCTGCACGAGCCGAAATGTCACGGTATGACAATCCCGCTTCCCGGAGACCGATCATTCTGCCCTTCGAACTCACCCACTTGCCAATATGGCTCCCTTTGACGTCGACGAGGCATACTGGCACTCGCTTTATAGTTTCCACCTTGTTTGACAGCTCTGTACTGACTACACTGGGCGCAACACTGATTTTGTCGGATCGACACGAGAGGGCTCTGCTCGGCCTACGTGTACTGCATCTCTCTGTAAACCTAATCACTTATTGCTTGCACGCTCTTCTTCACTTCCACCAAGTTTGGAGTTATTCGGGAAATTCTTTCTTGGTGTTGCTATTTTCACAAACGGCAGTATAGTTTTCCTTCTTCTTGCTAGAATCCATTCATATGCCAACCTTGGTAATCTTTCTTCGCTCATTCTCATCACATTTCTTGTTGATGCGTCTTCTATAATGTTATTACTTTTCCTGCTACTTAAGTAAAAAAAGATTACATTTCACCCGAAAATTCGATACCGTGATTTCACCTGAAATATGTTTTTTGGGGGATCGAAAAATAAACAAGAATGCCTTTTTAGAAAGAGATCGCGTACGCGTTCTGAGGCGGTGTGTCAACAACATGAAGGCTGGTTAACAACCGGGAACGGTAACCAGAACAAGAACGACAAAGCTGAAGTACATGTATTCTGATGGGAGCGTTCACATTTGACGGGAAGCACTCCCGGTCCTCGGGAACACGGAAGAAGACTTGACTTAAGTATTGATCAATACGAGCCATACGGAAATGGCTGGTGCCATAAAAAGGTTATTTGAAATAAATTGTGTGTTTTAAAGAGATCTACATTTTGTTTAGGTACGTTTTCCTCTGTCGCTTGATATTTACCAGTTATAGAAGATTATACAAAATTCCTTCCGAACAAGAGGACTTCACAAGCTATTCCCAGAAAATTCAAGATGTACATTTTATTTTTCATGTAAATATATTTAATATGTGGTATTTTAATAAAAATAGTTAGATCTATTTTTCAGAAAAAAATCTAAAAGCCTTCAATCTAAAGGGTAGTCTTGTTTGGGGGATTTCTTGAAGATATTCGTGTCGCATCTTTGGAAGGTATTAAATCTAAATACCAAGTTTTTTATTTATTCGGCTTTTCGTTTTTGAGTTATGCTATTCACACACACACACATACGAATCTACTTCTAGAAAGGATTTTTGGATTCAGAGGGTCTCAAAGTATGTATTTCCGGTGAAATCTGGGTATGGAATTTTTGTGTGGAATGCAATATCTTCTCCACCTCTATGTATACGTGGTAAACAAAGTAAAAATAAGTTTAGCCCATACAATAACATTTATAATTCCGGTGAGGAATGGAAGTTCCGGTCTCCACTGCGCTATTACATGCGCAAGTCATATCAGGAAGATACTGACTGAGAAGTGAGTATGCGAGTGTACTGTCTGTTCAGCGACATTTTAGCTATTGGGCGGGAGAGCCCTCCCAAGCAGATAGGGGTTTAGGTACTGGAAGGATATAATGTTTACTTGGTCTGTAACCAGTGAAGGGTGAAGACACGCGATGGTGAAAGACTGTTAGTTGTTTTCTACTAGGTACGCGTCAAGTGGGACAGGAGTTCAGCATACTATGTACCCCGCCGAGCTCCGAGATGGCGAAGAGGAGACAACGCAGAGCCGCCGAGCCTGCTACTGCAGGAACCTCCGCGTCTCCCCCACGAGGGGAAGCCGACGCAGCCTCCGCAGCCCGAGGCAACCTACGCCTCGGCCGCCGCCACTGCCGTCGCAGTTGCCGCCATCCTTACAGGCATCCACGCCGCCTATCTTGGGTAATTCCCAGCCTGCGCAGATCCAGCCTGTACTTCATGGGAGGTACAGTGCCGTCATCCGAGGGGTCCCGAGGGACCTGCCAGTCAGGTTCCTCATCCGCGCAGCATACCAGCAGTGGCTTCAACCTTGAAGGCAACTCGGATCCTTGGAGTCCAGGGACCTACATCGCTCGTGAGGATTGAGTTTGCGGATCCCGGCGACCAATTAGCGGTCTTAAAGGCGGGCTTGCCTTTGTTAGGGTGGTGCTTACGCATCGAGGCTAGCCGAATGGAACGCCAGGTGCCCTGCAGGCGCTGCTGTGCCTACGGGCACACCGAGACAAGCTGCTCAGCTCAACCAAGGTGCCACTACTGTGTTGCTGCCAGCACAACGGCATCGTGCAAGCAGCATGACCTGCGCCTCCGCCGGCGCTACTGTGTGGAGAGTTAACACATTTCACCGGCCAGCGTTCTGCACCCTGTATCTCTTCAGGAAGGCACCGCTGAAGCCGCCAGCTCCACCTCCAACGACACCATCACCAACGCCGATCATCGAGGAAGTCCAGGGTCTACGCGACGCCGTTCAGGATCTTCACGCGGAGGATCTGGACATTGGTGCACTTGCGGCACTGGACGACTCCATCACCATCACCGAAAAGCTCCAGGAACTACAGACCGCCATCATTGTAGGCTTTACCCAGCAACAGACCTCCCCCGCTGAGCCGATGTCCAAACTGGACATCGTCACTGGCCGGCTGCAGAACCTGGAGGCGAGCTTCGAAGAAGGTAGACCAAAATCATCACACATTCCACTACCAGCAGAGAGGCCACCGCTGGTCAGCAGCGACCACCAGCAGCGAATCCTTGCACAATGCCGTACGCTTGTGCAAGAGAAGACCAAACGAGGACGGCAACCAGAGCCAGAGTAAGTTCATCTTCACCCATCGCTACCTAATATCTCCTCTGAACCACTTATATTTCCACCTCCCAACCTCTAGCCTGTAGTCAGGCTAGCCTAGGACCACACGCTACGCCGCTCCCGCTCATTGGGCGGCAGCTCAGAATATTTCATTTGAATACACGGATGCTATGCGGGAACGTACTTCCTTTCCCACGAACTTTCAAATCTCACGACCTAACTGTGGAGGAGTTTTTAGTGGGTATGCCGACGCTCGGAGAGTCCCACACTCTCAGTCCCGACTCCCATCGGGGCTGAGGACAGTGATTAAATCATTTTCTCCTCCACTCGGAAAAAAGCACCTCGCCCACCTGCTAAAGCTTTACTGAGAGATATGCCACCCCACCCTACTAGCTAAAACGTCACTGGACAATAGGTGGGTTATTCCTGTTTCGGCTACTGACCTGGATTGCAACAAAGTCGTATTCCTCGACTTTGATGCGGACAAATATTGCATTAAATTAAATAAAAGAACGTATTTATATATTTTGAAGAGTTTCAATCTCCTACGTATGTATTTGATTCTGTGTTTTAAAGTTAGCCTAAGTTTCGGTAAACTTCGGCTGCAACTCCAGTTCGGCAGTCTTCGTCTTGGAAACAAAATATTGTGGGAGATAGTTTCCGAGGCCTTTGTCTAAAGTACCGCTATATTTTCATTGATTTCAACCAAATTTTAAGTTTCTCAACAAATGTTTTTGAAACTCCTATGCATAAAATTGCAACTCCTTATTCACAGAATTTGAGGGGATGGTAGTACAGAGTAGTGTGCACTTGCTCCCATACCGTGCCACCGCAGCTTCAGGCTACATTCAACTGGCCTTCACACGTGGAGGTGTATCTGTTTACCTTTTCCGCATGCAATGTCGTTCTGTTTTACACATACAATTCTAGTTGATTCATATATGAATATATAACCTTAAGCAATTGCTTTACTCGTTATCACTCATAGTAACCATGTTTAAAAATGTAGCTAAATTAAACCATGTTTTGCACAGTATTTCCACGAAAAAATATTTTTAATGACAACGCAATGAAAAGCTCTCAAACAGGACACATTTACTAGACTTTATTGGAATCATCTAAGTATACAACTAAATAAAACACTTTTTTGCACAAGTTCTGCATGAAAAAGTAATTTTAATGACAATATAATGTAAAACAGAAGTAAATGATATATTTATTTTACAGGGAGATGAAAAGGAGGGACACTCCTCTACCTGCACATGTCACTTAGATGCTGCAAGAGTTCTGGCTCTAAATGTAAATGTTCCCTCATTTCATGACAGTGTTCCCAGAGAGCGACGAGTGATTCAGTGCCTAGGCGGCTAAATCGGGCACTGACAAGAATGGAGATTGGACAGATTATTAAAATAATACCTAATAAATGTGTCCTCTTTGAGCGTAAAAAGTATAATTTACATTGGCTTTACATTATATTGCCATTAAAAATACTTTTTTCATGGAGAAATTGTGCAAAACAGTGTTTTATTTAAAAGTTATATATTCATATGTGAATAATGTAGAATTTTGCCTGTAAAACAGCATGCCTCTGTATGCACTAAAAGGTAAACAGACACCTGCTCCTTGCTATACACAACCCACCTGTAAAGGCCAGTAGAAAGCCTCCCAAAGCTACGGTAACGGCATACATGAAAGCTAGTGTATGTATCTAAGCTATAGAGGTGTGCTATACATAACGAATTGTGCCTGCGGTTGGCTTGAATCTCGGTGAAAATATTTGGATGTTATTCACCCTGTATTTCGTGTTAACGATGCTCTTTTAACCCTGTGCTAGAAATATGAATTTTAGGACCGATGTTTGCTATCTGTATCGCGCGTGTAACCGACTTGAGAAAGAAACTCGATGAGCTAGTATCACAACTCCATAAGGAGGAACTGGGTGAGATAAAGGACTGGGTGAATGAACCTCTCTTGTGTTATCTGGAAACCGCTCAAGTGTGATCTCAAGTAATGGTTCATCTGCTTAATTGCCCCCTGTAGTTCGTGTGACCTCCTTCCTCACAGACACGTGTGCCCGAGCTTCATTTTCCGGTGAAACGTAGATATTAACCTCGCGTTTAGGAAACGATACCTGCACCCGCTGCCACAAATTGCACCTTAATCACTCTTCCTACAGGATTTATATTTTGCGATGGTGTTATACTACGCTAAGTCAGGGCTTCCTTTATTTACCTAGTCCAAGTAAGTTACTGATTCTGGTCTGTGTCAGAAATCGGTACATACACGTAAAAAATTTGATGTGATACATTCACATGACTTTCTCTACCCTCTATCTTTATTACTGGGTATACAAACTATTCTTACTAAGGCTTATTACTCTCTCTACTACGTAGAGGAGGTAGAAGAAGTATGGTATGTCACAAAAAATTCGATACCGAGATTTCACTGTATATACATATGTTGAGGCTTTCTGAACCAAAAAAGAAGCATTTTGGAAACATGTCCGTGTATGTGTCTCAGTATTCAAAAACGAAAAGTGGGATTAATACCAAACTTAGTATTTAAATTTACTACATTCCAATGATTCAAAATGAAGATTTTCAAGAAAATCTTTTTTCAAAAGTGTTTATTTCCTAAAATATGTCAGTAACGATTTTGATTAAGCATCGTGTAATAAAAATCTTTACATTACAAATAAAATGTTTATTTTGAGTTTTCTGGGAATGGTCAGTAAATTCCACTTCATTTAGAAAAAAAAATTCTATGATTTTGTATAACTGGTAAACCTTAAGCGACAGACCTAAACGTCTACATAAAAATGTAAATCTCTTTAAAACACACAGTTTAATTCAAATAAGTCTTTTGTGGCATAAGCCATTTCCGAGATATCCGTTATTAAAGGTTCGAATTGGTCATTCTCTTAAGTTCTGGCAACATTCGGTTGTTTCTCACGACTGTATGGAAGCAGTATAGCGTCTAGTTCTTTGACATTTGACTACCCTTTGTATCTGTAACGAAATGTGTAATGTAGTTATTTCTGTAACGGTTTATTTGGATTAAAATGTAATAGACAAAAAATCTGATGTGTTAACTCACATGACTTTCTCTACTCTTGTACAATCTAATTTTACAAACGCTTATTCTCCATATGCTTCTTGTTAATCGAGATATCGAGATGTCAATCTTATTGGTAATTTTCTTGTAGATGCAAGGAAAATATGGTAGCTTTTAAGCGATAGTCAAATATTTTAACGCTGGTTGCTATGTGACGCATTCCATTCTCTTTGCATGTCCAGGACATAAAAAAAATGAATAACGAATTTTAGAAAAAGTATAAGTATTGGAAAATTTAAGGAAATAACAAGCAATATCTCGAAAACGGTTCACTCAACAAAAGAAATGTATATGACATAAGTTGTGTATTTTAACGCGATCTACATTTTTTGTGTAGTAAAATTTTGTCTATCTCTTATGGTTTACCAGTTATGCAAAAGTCGTTCACAATGAAGAATACTTTTGGAGACATTCCCAGAAAATTCGAGATATACATTTCATTTGTCATGACATTACCCTAAACATATGATATTTTCATCAAAATCGTTAGAGCCATTTTCGAGAAAATTAAAATTTTCGAAAAATCTTCTATGTAAAGGGTAGTCTGGGGTGGGGGGATTTTGTTGAAAACCTTCGTGTCGCATCTCTGGAAGATACTGAACCTAAATACCAAGTTTGGTACTTATCCGATTGTTCGTTTTTGAGTTATGCTGTTCACAGACACACACACACACAGACACACACACGGACATGTTTCCAAAAATGCTTTTTTTGGATTCAGGAGGTCTCAAAACGTGTATTTCCGGTGAAATCTCGGTATCGAATTTTTGGGTGGAATGCAATACTTCCCCTACTTACTATACGTAGTAGAGAAAGTAATAAGTTATAGCAAGAATAGTATACTCACTAGTATGGGATGGAGGGTAGAGAAAGTCATGGGAATGTAACACATCAGATTTCTTCTATCTACTTCATTTTAATCCAAATCAACCTCTGCAGAAATAGGTATATTACACATTTCGTTATAGATACAAAGGGAACCACGGTATTCAAAGAGCCAGTTTAAGAACTGCACGCTATACGCTGTCCTTAAAAATTCCATATTGTGTCAATGGAATCGCGAGAAACAACTGAATTTTGACACGGCTTTAAACAATAAGTAATGAACAATTCGAAGCATTAATAATGGATATCTCTTAAATCGCTGAAGCCGCAAAAAGAGGTATTTAAAATAAACTTGTGTTTTAAAGAGATCCACATTTCTTGTGTGGTACGTTTTCGTCTATCACTTAACGTTTACTAGTTATACAAGATTATACAAAATTCTTTCCGAATGAAGTGGACTTCAAAGGCTATTCCAAAAAATTCAAGACATACATTTTATTTTCCATGTAAATATATTTAATATATGATATTTTAATTAAAATAATTAGTGCAACCTTTTAGAAAATTAAAAATTTCGAAAAATGTTCCATGCAAAGGGTAATGTGGAGTGGCGGGTTTTCTTGAAAATCTTCGTGCCGCATTTTTAGAAGGTACTGAACCTAATTAGTGTTTATCTGACTTTTCGTTTTTGGTTAATGCACACAGACACGACGATAAAAAAAATGGTGGTTTTGGATTCAAGCGTGTATTTCCGGTGAAATCTCGGTATCGAAATATTGAGGGGATTGCAATACCTTCTTTACGCAATGTAGTTGGTAGATAAATTAAAAAGAAGTCTGATGTGTACATTCACATGACTTTCTCTCTTGTTTTATAAATCTTCCATCTACTTCTTGTTAATTGAGAAAAACTTTAATTGCACATTTACATGTTCGTTGTAGGTAAAACGTTACATTAGGTTAAAGCGACAATCAGATTTTTAAAAACTGTGCCCTATGTGATAGTTTTGAAATTCCATGCTCTTTGCATGACCACAAGGAAAAAATTCTGAATTTTGCACTCACATGACTTTCTCTATTCCCTATCGTTTATTAGTAGGTATACAAAATGCTCTTATAAAAGCCTATTTTTCTACTTCATTTTAATCCAGATAAACCTTTGCAGAAGTAGCCACATTACACATGTCCTTATAGAAACAAAGAGAACAGCGATCAAATGTTTAAGAACTGGACTATGTACGTTGGCCTTAAAATTACGCGAGAAACAACTGAAAATCGACAGCATTTTTAAAAGAAAGTGTTGGAACAGTTTGAACCATTAATAACGGACATCTGGGAAATGGCTGATGTTACAGTTATTTGACATAAATTGTAAGTTTTAAAGAGTGTTGAAGTTTTTTTCTATCTCGTATGGTTCACCTTTAAACAAAATTATACTAAATTCTTCCTGAATGAGGGGTTCACAGGCTATTCCCAGGAAGTTCAATATATGTCAGGTGGCCCAAGCACGCCGTATTTCTAGTAGGAGAAGTATTGTATTCCACCCAAAAAGTGGATACCGAGATTTCACCGGAAGTATATGTTTTGGGACCCCCTGAATCCAAAAAAAAAAAAACATTTTTGGAAACATGTCCGTGTGTGTATGTTGTGAACAGCATAACTCAGAAACGAACATTCGGATAAACACCAAACCTGGTATTTAGGTTCAGCATCTTCCAGAGATGCGACACGATGCTTTTCAAGAAAATCCCTCTTCCCCAGATTACCCTTTACATGGAACATTTTTCGAAAATTTTAATTTTCTCAAAACTGGCTCTAACGATTTTGATTAAAATATCGTATGTTTAAGATAGGCGGCGCCGTGGCCGAGCGGTTAGACCGCTCGCCTCCCACCGAGGCAGCCCGGGTTCAATCCCAGGGACCTGCATGTGGGATTTGTGGTGGACGAAGCGGCGTCTGGGCGAGTTTTCCGGTTTCCCCCGCCATTCATTCCACCAACTGCTCCATCATCACCTTTCCTTTCATCCATTTCACCAACATTTCGTTTCATCTACTTCCTTCTTCCCATACCAGGCATTGGGCTGATCACCCATCCTGGATGCTCTGTCTGATCCATGAGTGTCTGCTCCTCGACGGGCCTCTGACCCCAGGCACCCGCCTGTAAGTCCTCGGGGGTGTAAGTCCTACATAAGAGGAGGGTAAACAGATAATGAATGAATGTTTAAGATATTTGCATGACAAATAAAATGTATATCTCTGGGAGATAAACCATAAGAGATAGACCAAATGTTACTACACAAAAAAATGTAGATGCGTTAAAATACACAATTTATGTCATATACATTTCTTTTGTGGAGTGAACCGTTTTCGAGATATTGCTTGTTATTCCCTTAAATTTTCCAATACTTTTTCTCAAATTCGTTATTCATTTTTTATGTCCTGGACATGCAAAGAGAATGGAATGCGCCACATAGCAACCAGCGTTAAAATATTTGACTATCGCTTAAAACCTATCATATTCCCCTTGCATCTACAAGAAAATTAGCAATAAGATTGACATCTCGATATCTCGATTAACATGAAGCATATGGAGAATAAACGTTTGTAAAAATAGTTTGTACAAGAGTAGAGAAAGTCATGTGAGTGTAGCACATCAGATTTTTTGTCCGGTAATGCAAAGAGAATGGAATACTCCACATAGCAACCAGCTCTTAAAAGATTTGACTATAGCTTTAAGTCTACCAATTCCCCTTGCATCTACAAGAAAATTAACAATATGATTAACATCTCGATGAACATGAAGCATATGGAGAATAAACGTTTGTAAAAATAGTTTGTACAAGAGTAGAGAAAGTCATGTAAGTGTAACACTTCAGATTTTTTTAAGTTTCATTTATACCTCGCTTTTAACTACAACGGTCTTATCGGCGACCTTTCCTTTGAAGCATATAGCCCCTAGGCAATGGTGTTAACTGTTATTCCCTTGTCTTTGGGTTTACAGTAAAGTTTGGGCTTTAATAATTAGATCATACACACATTCACACTCTCATTCATACTTCTAGACTCTAGGGAGAATAGAGAATAATCCTAGCTAGAGAAATGTTCCCACACCTCCCAGCCGGGAATCTAACCCAGGACTCCTCGCACCGTATGCAGGTGTTCTACCGCCTGACTACGGGGCCAGTCGAACTTCGTTCCACTGCCCTTGCTTGTCAGCAAAGACGATAAGCGGATCGTGCTCATTGAGAGGCAATTTCTAGGCTTGCAATTAAATGTACAGTCCATGATGATAGACAAAAACAGACCCTTGCACTAATGTGCACTATCGTGATGACAAAATAGATCGAAAATGTCTTAGAATATTTTCCACTTCAGTTATACAGGCTTTATTTTCAAGGGAGAAACTCACTTTTTAGACTGACAAATAATTCAAATGTCTTTTATTTTACCTATCCGTACCCGCCCATAGTATGTTTTAAATTGTGTTTACGCTCTTCTTGTCTAACATTACGGACTATAAGCAACAAACACAAGAGCACACAGTATATCACTGCCATTTTTTCGCTTGCTATTATTATTATCATCATCATTATTATCAGCATCTAACGGTGCTGTTATGTTGAGTTCGCTCATTGAATAGGTGTTCCAAATTTTGTCCTTGTTGATTGATACGATGTTCCAACCGTCTCTGTGTATCCGTATGGACGTTTTGAGAACCGCTGGTGTAGCAGCAGCAGTATTAGTGGGTTTTCAGGGCGCTGATACGCCAGCCTGTGTTTACTTGGAATTGCCCTGTTGAGTTCTGCAATTCTAGCACACAAAGAGTTTCTGCACACGTCAAATACGGCGCAGTTGGGCCACCTGATACATTTTCCTTGTCATGTAAGTAACTTAAACATGTGGTATTTTAATCAAAAGCGTTTTAGAACATAAAACTTTTCGAGAAATATTCCATGGAAAGAGTAGTTTGAGGTGGGAAAATTTACTTGAAAATCTTAGTGCAGCATACATACCAAGTTTGGTGTTGATCCGACTTTTCGTTTTGGGGTATGCTGTTCACAGACACACACATACACACACGGACCCTTTTATAAGTTTTTTTTTATTCAGAAAGCGAAATACCACACATGTATACGCGTGCGTGATCGTTTTTCTAAACTCTTTTTTTTCAGGGGGCCTAGAAACATGTATTTCTGGTGAAATCTTGGTATTGAATTTTGGATGCAATAGAATACTTGCTGTACTTACTAGGTACGTGGTGGGTAAATTAACTCGTGAACTAAAGACGACGGAAAATAATAGATAGTCGATCATTATTTACGCAGGAGAGACAATCTGTAGATGAGACGTGTACGGTCCATTCCATCGCATGTTTTAATATTTCACGCAGGCACGAGTAACAAAGCTCTCCGTCCATAGCTCATTTTCCAATCTCTATGTTCAGAAACCCGCTCTATCATCGCCGCCCTCGTATAAAAAGGAAAATGTGACAGGCCTCATCTCGTTCAGATCGCTTTTGTGTCACATTGCAATATCAGCAACGGTATTACTTCCACCGAGTCAATAAATAGGATTACTTTCAATAACCTTAATTTCATTTTGCTTGTATTGAAAGGGCTACAATCCATAATGCACCAATGTAACAAACTCGTCATAGCCGTAAAAATAAAATTAAGCACAATTTATAGACGCTATTCAGTAAATGAGCGCAGATTTTTCATCTCGTGCAAGAAAATCATACACAGGAGTATTTTGATGTAGTAAAAAATCTGATGTGCTACACTCACATGACTTTCTCTACTCTTAAACAAATTATTTTTACAAACGCTTATTCTCCATATGCTTCATGTTAATCGAGATATCGAGATGTTAATCTTGTTGCTAATTTTCTTGTAGATGCAAGGGGAATTGGTAGGCTTTAAGTGATAGTCAAATATTTTAAGAGCTGGTTGCTACATTCCCAAAAAAATTCGAGATGTACATTTCATTTGTCATGAAAATGTCTTAAACATATGATATTTTAATAAAAATCGTTAGAGCCATTTTTGAGAAAATTAAAATTTTCGAAAAATGTTCCATGTAAAGGGTAATCTGGGGTGGGGGGATTTTCTTGAAAACCTTTGTGTCGCATCTCTGGAAGTTACTGAACCTAAATACCAAGTTTGGTGTTTATCCGACTGTTCGTTTCTGAGTTATGCTGTTCACAGACACACACACGGACATGTTTCCAAAAACGTGTGCTATATTCACATGACTTTCTTCACCGTCTATTGCTTATTAATAGTGGGTATACAAATTATTCTTACGCAAGTTTATTTTCCTATCTACGGGGAAATCCAGAAAGTAAAGAATGATTTGGTATAACTAAATAATAACGAAATATGTCAACACAAAGCTTTATTTACAAAGATACAGTACCTTACTCTATTTCTCAATGTAATCGCCATTGCTGTCAAGGCATTTATTATAACGTGGTACCAGTTTCTCAATGCCGATTTTATACTCTTCTACCGCCAAAGACTGTCACTGCCTCATTGAGTTCTTCTTTTTACTTTCTCTACTACGTATAGTAAGTAGGGGAAGTATTGCATTCCACCCAAAAATTCGATACCGAGATTTCACCGGAAATACATGTTTTGAGACTCCCTGAATCCAAAAAAAGCATTTTTGGAAACATGTGTGTGTGTGTGTCTGTGAACAGCATAACTCAGAAACGAAGAGTCGGATAAACATCAAACTTGGTATTTAGGTTCACTATCTTCCAGAGATGCGACACGAAGGTTTTCAAGAAAATCCCCCACCCCAGACTACCCTTTACATGGAACATTATTCGAAAATTTTAATTTTCTCAAAAATGGCTCTAACGATTTTGATTAAAATATCATATGTTTAAGGTATTTTCATGACAAATGAAATGTATATCTTGAATTTTCTGGGAATGTCTCCAAAAGTGTTCTTCATTCTGAACGACTTTTGCATAACTGGTAAACCATAAGAGATAGACAAAATTTTACTGCACAAAAAATGTAGATTGCGTTACAATACATAATTTATGTCATATACATTTTTTTTGTTGAGTGAACCGTTTTCGAGATATTGCTTGTTATTCCCTTAAATTTTCCAATAGTTATACTTTTTCTCAAATTCGTTACTCATTTTTTATGTCCTGGACATGCAAAGAGAATGGAATGCGCCACATAGCAACCAGCGCTTAAATATTTGACTATCGCTTAAAACCTACCATATTCCCCTTGCATCTACAAGAAAATTAGCAATAATATTGACATCTCGATATCTCGATTAACATGAAGCATATGGAGAATAAGCGTTTGTAAAAATAGTTTGTACAAGAGTAGAGAAAGTCATGTGAGTGTAACACATCAGATTTTTTTATTTTGCGCCCCTTTAGAACCTGCCCCCTTTTTGAAAAGTAGTAAGAAGCTATATAGTCATTTTGTAAACGAAATCCAAGTATACTATATATTATTTCATAAGAAGAGGTTTGATCATTCCTGTGTGGAAAGGTAGCGCTCTCTCTCTCTCTCTCTCTCTCTCTCTCTCTCTCACACACACACACACACATTTTTAAAACTTCTGTTGTTTAATTCAGGTAGCCCATTATAGACGTCAGTGTAAATCATCCATCAATTTTATTATAGAAATCATGAATATTGGAAACGCATGTATGTAGAAACTTCAATTATGAATTCATTTGCAACAGTAGTGAAGTGCCAAAAGTAAAAGCTAAGATATTATGTATATTGATTACCAAGATTAATCACTAAGGTAATTAATATACAAATAAGTAATGAACATTTGTTCTCTTTAGTCGCAAATAAATATACTCAGTAATGTTATTCATCGGACATTAAAGACAGAAGATGCAGACCGATAAAGAGATCAGAAATTGCTATATTTTATTTTGCCATTGTATGGAAGATTTAAGATGGTCATAATTCATCAATGGCTGATGGGAGGGAAAGAAAATGATTTCATTATAAAAAAAATCTGATGTGTTACACTCAAATGACTTTCTCTACTCTTGTACAAACTATTTTTACAAACACTTATTCTCCATATGCTTCATGTTAATCGAGATAAACATTTGCAGACTCTATCTTATTGCTAATTTTCTTGTAGATGCAAGGGGAAAATATATTTACAAGGGCAATATAGAAAAACAGTAGCCTTTAAGCACATACATATCTATTAATAGCTGGTTGATAGGTGCAGCACCATTCCCTTTGCCACAGATTATAACTCTTTGCATATCCAAGACAAAAAAGATAATAACGAATTCCCATTTTAGAAAATACGTATTGAAAAATTTAAGGGAATAACAAGCAATATCTCGAAAATGGTTCACTCAACAAAAAAATGTATAAGAGATAAATTGTGTATTTTAACGCGATCTACATCTTTTGTGTAGTACAATTTTGTCTATCTCTTATGGTTTACCAGTTATGCAACAGTCGTTCACAATGGAGAATACTTTTGGAGACATTGCCAGAAAATTCAAGATGTACATTTTATTCGTCATGAAAATATCTTAAACCTATGATATTTTAATCAAAATCGTTAGAGCCATTTTTGAGAAAATTAAAATTTTCGAAAAATGTTCCATGTAAAGGGTAATCTGGGGTGGGGGGATTTTCTTGAAAACCTTCGTGTTGCATTTCTGGAAGATACTGAACCTAAATACCAAGTGTTGTGTTTATCCGACTGTTCGTTTCTGAGTTATGCTGTTCACAGACACACACACGGACATGTTTCCAAAAACGTGTGCTATATTCACATGACTTTCTTCACCGTCTATTGCTTATTAATAGTGGGTATACAAATTATTCTTACGCAAGTTTATTTTCCTATCTACGGGGAAATCCAGAAAGTAAAGAATGATTTGGTATAACTAAATAATAACGAAATATGTCAACACAAAGCTTTATTTACAAAGATACAGTACCTTACTCTATTTCTCAATGTAATCGCCATTGCTGTCAAGGCATTTATTATAACGTGGTACCAGTTTCTCAATGCCGATTTTATACTCTTCTACCGCCAAAGACTGTCACTGCCTCATTGAGTTCTTCTTTTTACTTTCTCTACTACGTATAGTAAGTAGGGGAAGTATTGCATTCCACCCAAAAATTCGATACCGAGATTTCACCGGAAATACATGTTTTGAGACTCCCTGAATCCAAAAAAAGCATTTTTGGAAACATGTGTGTGTGTGTGTCTGTGAACAGCATAACTCAGAAACGAAGAGTCGGATAAACATCAAACTTGGTATTTAGGTTCACTATCTTCCAGAGATGCGACACGAAGGTTTTCAAGAAAATCCCCCACCCCAGACTACCCTTTACATGGAACATTATTCGAAAATTTTAATTTTCTCAAAAATGGCTCTAACGATTTTGATTAAAATATCATATGTTTAAGGTATTTTCATGACAAATGAAATGTATATCTTGAATGTTCTGGGAATGTCTCCAAAAGTGTTCTTCATTCTGAACGACTTTTGCATAACTGGTAAACCATAAGAGATAGACAAAATTTTACTGCACAAAAAATGTAGATTGCGTTACAATACATAATTTATGTCATATACATTTTTTTTGTTGAGTGAACCGTTTTCGAGATATTGCTTGTTATTCCCTTAAATTTTCCAATAGTTATACTTTTTCTCAAATTCGTTACTCATTTTTTATGTCCTGGACATGCAAAGAGAATGGAATGCGCCACATAGCAACCAGCGCTTAAATATTTGACTATCGCTTAAAACCTACCATATTCCCCTTGCATCTACAAGAAAATTAGCAATAATATTGACATCTCGATATCTCGATTAACATGAAGCATATGGAGAATAAGCGTTTGTAAAAATAGTTTGTACAAGAGTAGAGAAAGTCATGTGAGTGTAACACATCAGATTTTTTTATTTTGCGCCCCTTTAGAACCTGCCCCCTTTTTGAAAAGTAGTAAGAAGCTATATAGTCATTTTGTAAACGAAATCCAAGTATACTATATATTATTTCATAAGAAGAGGTTTGATCATTCCTGTGTGGAAAGGTAGCGCGCTCTCTCTCTCTCTCTCTCTCTCTCTCTCTCTCTCTCTCACACACACACACACACATTTTTAAAACTTCTGTTGTTTAATTCAGGTAGCCCATTATAGACGTCAGTGTAAATCATCCATCAATTTTATTATAGAAATCATGAATATTGGAAACGCATGTATGTAGAAACTTCAATTATGAATTCATTTGCAACAGTAGTGAAGTGCCAAAAGTAAAAGCTAAGATATTATGTATATTGATTACCAAGATTAATCACTAAGGTAATTAATATACAAATAAGTAATGAACATTTGTTCTCTTTAGTCGCAAATAAATATACTCAGTAATGTTATTCATCGGACATTAAAGACAGAAGATGCAGACCGATAAAGAGATCAGAAATTGCTATATTTTATTTTGCCATTGTATGGAAGATTTAAGATGGTCATAATTCATCAATGGCTGATGGGAGGGAAAGAAAATGATTTCATTATAAAAAAAATCTGATGTGTTACACTCAAATGACTTTCTCTACTCTTGTACAAACTATTTTTACAAACACTTATTCTCCATATGCTTCATGTTAATCGTGATAAACATTTGCAGACTCTATCTTATTGCTAATTTTCTTGTAGATGCAAGGGGAAAATATATTTACAAGGGCAATATAGAAAAACAGTAGCCTTTAAGCACATACATATCTATTAATAGCTGGTTGATAGGTGCAGCACCATTCCCTTTGCCACAGATTATAACTCTTTGCATATCCAAGACAAAAAAGATAATAACGAATTCCCATTTTAGAAAATACGTATTGAAAAATTTAAGGGAATAACAAGCAATATCTCGAAAATGGTTCACTCAACAAAAAAATGTATAAGAGATAAATTGTGTATTTTAACGCGATCTACATCTTTTGTGTAGTACAATTTTGTCTATCTCTTATGGTTTACCAGTTATGCAACAGTCGTTCACAATGGAGAATACTTTTGGAGACATTGCCAGAAAATTCAAGATGTACATTTTATTCGTCATGAAAATATCTTAAACCTATGATATTTTAATCAAAATCGTTAGAGCCATTTTTGAGAAAATTAAAATTTTCGAAAAATGTTCCATGTAAAGGGTAATCTGGGGTGGGGGGATTTTCTTGAAAACCTTCGTGTTGCATTTCTGGAAGATACTGAACCTAAATACCAAGTGTTGTGTTTATCCGACTGTTCGTTTCTGAGTTATGCTGTTCACAGACACACACACGGACATGTTTCCAAAAACGTGTGCTATATTCACATGACTTTCTTCACCGTCTATTGCTTATTAATAGTGGGTATACAAATTATTCTTACGCAAGTTTATTTTCCTATCTACGGGGAAATCCAGAAAGTAAAGAATGATTTGGTATAACTAAATAATAACGAAATATGTCAACACAAAGCTTTATTTACAAAGATACAGTACCTTACTCTATTTCTCAATGTAATCGCCATTGCTGTCAAGGCATTTATTATAACGTGGTACCAGTTTCTCAATGCCGATTTTATACTCTTCTACCGCCAAAGACTGTCACTGCCTCATTGAGTTCTTCTTTTTACTTTCTCTACTACGTATAGTAAGTAGGGGAAGTATTGCATTCCACCCAAAAATTCGATACCGAGATTTCACCGGAAATACATGTTTTGAGACTCCCTGAATCCAAAAAAAGCATTTTTGGAAACATGTGTGTGTGTGTGTCTGTGAACAGCATAACTCAGAAACGAAGAGTCGGATAAACATCAAACTTGGTATTTAGGTTCACTATCTTCCAGAGATGCGACACGAAGGTTTTCAAGAAAATCCCCCACCCCAGACTACCCTTTACATGGAACATTATTCGAAAATTTTAATTTTCTCAAAAATGGCTCTAACGATTTTGATTAAAATATCATATGTTTAAGGTATTTTCATGACAAATGAAATGTATATCTTGAATTTTCTGGGAATGTCTCCAAAAGTGTTCTTCATTCTGAACGACTTTTGCATAACTGGTAAACCATAAGAGATAGACAAAATTTTACTGCACAAAAAATGTAGATTGCGTTACAATACATAATTTATGTCATATACATTTTTTTTGTTGAGTGAACCGTTTTCGAGATATTGCTTGTTATTCCCTTAAATTTTCCAATAGTTATACTTTTTCTCAAATTCGTTACTCATTTTTTATGTCCTGGACATGCAAAGAGAATGGAATGCGCCACATAGCAACCAGCGCTTAAATATTTGACTATCGCTTAAAACCTACCATATTCCCCTTGCATCTACAAGAAAATTAGCAATAATATTGACATCTCGATATCTCGATTAACATGAAGCATATGGAGAATAAGCGTTTGTAAAAATAGTTTGTACAAGAGTAGAGAAAGTCATGTGAGTGTAACACATCAGATTTTTTTATTTTGCGCCCCTTTAGAACCTGCCCCCTTTTTGAAAAGTAGTAAGAAGCTATATAGTCATTTTGTAAACGAAATCCAAGTATACTATATATTATTTCATAAGAAGAGGTTTGATCATTCCTGTGTGGAAAGGTAGCGCGCTCTCTCTCTCTCTCTCTCTCTCTCTCACACACACACACACACATTTTTAAAACTTCTGTTGTTTAATTCAGGTAGCCCATTATAGACGTCAGTGTAAATCATCCATCAATTTTATTATAGAAATCATGAATATTGGAAACGCATGTATGTAGAAACTTCAATTATGAATTCATTTGCAACAGTAGTGAAGTGCCAAAAGTAAAAGCTAAGATATTATGTATATTGATTACCAAGATTAATCACTAAGGTAATTAATATACAAATAAGTAATGAACATTTGTTCTCTTTAGTCGCAAATAAATATACTCAGTAATGTTATTCATCGGACATTAAAGACAGAAGATGCAGACCGATAAAGAGATCAGAAATTGCTATATTTTATTTTGCCATTGTATGGAAGATTTAAGATGGTCATAATTCATCAATGGCTGATGGGAGGGAAAGAAAATGATTTCATTATAAAAAAAATCTGATGTGTTACACTCAAATGACTTTCTCTACTCTTGTACAAACTATTTTTACAAACACTTATTCTCCATATGCTTCATGTTAATCGAGATAAACATTTGCAGACTCTATCTTATTGCTAATTTTCTTGTAGATGCAAGGGGAAAATATATTTACAAGGGCAATATAGAAAAACAGTAGCCTTTAAGCACATACATATCTATTAATAGCTGGTTGATAGGTGCAGCACCATTCCCTTTGCCACAGATTATAACTCTTTGCATATCCAAGACAAAAAAGATAATAACGAATTCCCATTTTAGAAAATACGTATTGAAAAATTTAAGGGAATAACAAGCAATATCTCGAAAATGGTTCACTCAACAAAAAAATGTATAAGAGATAAATTGTGTATTTTAACGCGATCTACATCTTTTGTGTAGTACAATTTTGTCTATCTCTTATGGTTTACCAGTTATGCAACAGTCGTTCACAATGGAGAATACTTTTGGAGACATTGCCAGAAAATTCAAGATGTACATTTTATTCGTCATGAAAATATCTTAAACCTATGATATTTTAATCAAAATCGTTAGAGCCATTTTTGAGAAAATTAAAATTTTCGAAAAATGTTCCATGTAAAGGGTAATCTGGGGTGGGGGGATTTTCTTGAAAACCTTCGTGTTGCATTTCTGGAAGATACTGAACCTAAATACCAAGTGTTGTGTTTATCCGACTGTTCGTTTCTGAGTTATGCTGTTCACAGACACACACACGGACATGTTTCCAAAAACGTGTGCTATATTCACATGACTTTCTTCACCGTCTATTGCTTATTAATAGTGGGTATACAAATTATTCTTACGCAAGTTTATTTTCCTATCTACGGGGAAATCCAGAAAGTAAAGAATGATTTGGTATAACTAAATAATAACGAAATATGTCAACACAAAGCTTTATTTACAAAGATACAGTACCTTACTCTATTTCTCAATGTAATCGCCATTGCTGTCAAGGCATTTATTATAACGTGGTACCAGTTTCTCAATGCCGATTTTATACTCTTCTACCGCCAAAGACTGTCACTGCCTCATTGAGTTCTTCTTTTTACTTTCTCTACTACGTATAGTAAGTAGGGGAAGTATTGCATTCCACCCAAAAATTCGATACCGAGATTTCACCGGAAATACATGTTTTGAGACTCCCTGAATCCAAAAAAAGCATTTTTGGAAACATGTGTGTGTGTGTGTCTGTGAACAGCATAACTCAGAAACGAAGAGTCGGATAAACATCAAACTTGGTATTTAGGTTCACTATCTTCCAGAGATGCGACACGAAGGTTTTCAAGAAAATCCCCCACCCCAGACTACCCTTTACATGGAACATTATTCGAAAATTTTAATTTTCTCAAAAATGGCTCTAACGATTTTGATTAAAATATCATATGTTTAAGGTATTTTCATGACAAATGAAATGTATATCTTGAATTTTCTGGGAATGTCTCCAAAAGTGTTCTTCATTCTGAACGACTTTTGCATAACTGGTAAACCATAAGAGATAGACAAAATTTTACTGCACAAAAAATGTAGATTGCGTTACAATACATAATTTATGTCATATACATTTTTTTTGTTGAGTGAACCGTTTTCGAGATATTGCTTGTTATTCCCTTAAATTTTCCAATAGTTATACTTTTTCTCAAATTCGTTACTCATTTTTTATGTCCTGGACATGCAAAGAGAATGGAATGCGCCACATAGCAACCAGCGCTTAAATATTTGACTATCGCTTAAAACCTACCATATTCCCCTTGCATCTACAAGAAAATTAGCAATAATATTGACATCTCGATATCTCGATTAACATGAAGCATATGGAGAATAAGCGTTTGTAAAAATAGTTTGTACAAGAGTAGAGAAAGTCATGTGAGTGTAACACATCAGATTTTTTTATTTTGCGCCCCTTTAGAACCTGCCCCCTTTTTGAAAAGTAGTAAGAAGCTATATAGTCATTTTGTAAACGAAATCCAAGTATACTATATATTATTTCATAAGAAGAGGTTTGATCATTCCTGTGTGGAAAGGTAGCGCGCTCTCTCTCTCTCTCTCTCTCTCTCTCACACACACACACACACATTTTTAAAACTTCTGTTGTTTAATTCAGGTAGCCCATTATAGACGTCAGTGTAAATCATCCATCAATTTTATTATAGAAATCATGAATATTGGAAACGCATGTATGTAGAAACTTCAATTATGAATTCATTTGCAACAGTAGTGAAGTGCCAAAAGTAAAAGCTAAGATATTATGTATATTGATTACCAAGATTAATCACTAAGGTAATTAATATACAAATAAGTAATGAACATTTGTTCTCTTTAGTCGCAAATAAATATACTCAGTAATGTTATTCATCGGACATTAAAGACAGAAGATGCAGACCGATAAAGAGATCAGAAATTGCTATATTTTATTTTGCCATTGTATGGAAGATTTAAGATGGTCATAATTCATCAATGGCTGATGGGAGGGAAAGAAAATGATTTCATTATAAAAAAAATCTAATGTGTTACACTCAAATGACTTTCTCTACTCTTGTACAAACTATTTTTACAAACACTTATTCTCCATATGCTTCATGTTAATCGAGATAAACATTTGCAGACTCTATCTTATTGCTAATTTTCTTGTAGATGCAAGGGGAAAATATATTTACAAGGGCAATATAGAAAAACAGTAGCCTTTAAGCACATACATATCTATTAATAGCTGGTTGATAGGTGCAGCACCATTCCCTTTGCCACAGATTATAACTCTTTGCATATCCAAGACAAAAAAGATAATAACGAATTCCCATTTTAGAAAATACGTATTGAAAAATTTAAGGGAATAACAAGCAATATCTCGAAAATGGTTCACTCAACAAAAAAATGTATAAGAGATAAATTGTGTATTTTAACGCGATCTACATCTTTTGTGTAGTACAATTTTGTCTATCTCTTATGGTTTACCAGTTATGCAACAGTCGTTCACAATGGAGAATACTTTTGGAGACATTGCCAGAAAATTCAAGATGTACATTTTATTCGTCATGAAAATATCTTAAACCTATGATATTTTAATCAAAATCGTTAGAGCCATTTTTGAGAAAATTAAAATTTTCGAAAAATGTTCCATGTAAAGGGTAATCTGGGGTGGGGGGATTTTCTTGAAAACCTTCGTGTTGCATTTCTGGAAGATACTGAACCTAAATACCAAGTGTTGTGTTTATCCGACTGTTCGTTTCTGAGTTATGCTGTTCACAGACACACACACACGGACATGTTTCCAAAACTGCTTTATATTCATTCAGTGCACCTCAAAACATGTGTTTCCTGTGAAATCTCGATATCGAATTTTTGGGTGGAATACAATACTTCCCATGCTTACTATACGTAGTGGAGAAAGTAAAAAGGAGAGAACTATTTAAGCCAATCAAAAGTCCTGTGTCATAGCAATTATGTACAGGATTCTGACACAACAGTTCAAGCAGTTTGATTGATGAACTCGAGGAAGGGCATAAATAAGTGTGCGTAGCATGTCGCAATAAATGACTGAGGATTTTTTAAATATTAAATGTTGACCAAAACTGATCATATTCGAGAAAATATTTTAAAACATATTTTAATTTAAGGAGTACATATGCTCTGTTTACATTCTGAAAAAGTCTCCAGCATATCAAAATTATACATTCATTGTTTCTACCAAGAAAGCTGAAATATAATCTAATTTCAAATCATCGCTATAAGCTGCAGAGACGTCAGTATCCCCAAATACTACAAGTAGAGGTAAGAAAAAAAAAATAACGTAGGTAAATCTTATGTTGTAACGATTCCGAGATCATTTATACCAGGGTTGCCACTGGAGGGGACATGGAGTTTAAGCCATGACAGTGGTGTAGTGGCTAAAAGTTCGCGAGGTCGCGGGTTCAAACCTGTCGGAGGATGATGGATTTTTTCGGGCGTAAAAATTCCTAGTATGGCTTCCTTCGGAAGAGAAGTAAAGCCGATGGTCCCGGTCATATATTTAGGCACGTAAAAGAACCTCAAGCCTGATAAGGAGACACTTGAGAAAAATTACCGGTCTTTCACTACCAATATAGAATGGGACACTAAAGACCACTAAAGAGCGTCCATAAATAAAACTCAATTTAAATTAAAATTTATTACAGCGCGCGGCCTCACGTAGCAAATAAAGTTGTGCAATTTTTGGCTAAATGGAGCATTACCTGTATACCGTATTCGCCTTATAGTCCTGATCTTGCACTATGATTTTTTTTATTCTCATAATTAAAGTAAAACTCCGGGTCATTCGATTTGAGAGCTTAAAGCAATGCTCAAGAAAAGTGAGGTGATTCTCAAGGACCTCACAAGAATGGCCTGCACCATGTGTTCGAGGACTGGCAGAGACGCTATAGAAAGGGCATTGAAGTAGGAGGAGATTATTTTGAAAAATAGCATTTAACTGTAGAAATGGAGTAATAAACATTGTGAAAAAATCAATCACAGTCTTTGTTGATCAGCCTTGTAGTCTGAGAGAACGTAGACTTTCCGACCGAATCGCAAATATAAATGGGAAAAACTTCCAGGCCGCCGTAGTCTGCTAGAGACAGATATTCCAGACGCTACGAGACCTGCGCCACTGAAGATGCCCACCGCAGTTGTAGACGAAACGTCTGGAACACCTGTCTCCAGAAGACCACGGCATAACAGTCCGAAGGTACTTCCAGTTATAATTTTATAATCTATTCCAATAGTAACGCTTTGATCGTACAGAGATAAAACAATTACAGCCGTGATGATAGTGTGATTGCTTGGAACCGTCGCGCTTCCAACAGTAACATTGAGCAGTGCCCATTATAAACATTACGGCCAATCAGATTTTATTATATTATAGAGTTCTTGCGATATACGTGCGAAAAGCATGCCACTGAGATGCCGTTTTGTAACATAACTATGATAATTATCATCAAGGAAACTGATACAAGACGGTTTCTACAATGATCATGATGATGGACGCAACATGAGTGTTATTAACATTTAGGCGTAACGTGTAGTATAATTGTTAACGGTGCGTTGCAAATTCCTGCGTGCATGGCTGAATGTTTGATTTGGATGGATAAAGGAAAGGAGGGTAGCATTCATGCGCCTTGTCAGTATTATTTATGGAAAGAGAAATCATGATCTAAGAGGACAAATCTGTAAAAATTTTCGAAAACTCTGAAAAAATATAGATTTTGTAGAGTAAATTTTAGTGTTATACTTACATATTGTCCCAGAAACTAATATAATTAAAATACCAGCCAAATACAGAAACATAATCTTGAAGTCTATTATCACCTCTATACACTTAAAAGTAGTTTACTTTCTTCGTTACATTTTTTCAGGGCTTATTTTTACTCAAATTACTCTTTGTAGTGCAAATTTTCAAATGAAGGTTTAGGATGATGATAAACAAATGATATCGCTGTAAATTTTTAGGAAAGTAAAAATGACGAGTTTCATGCCTTTGGAAATCAATTTTATAAACTAAAAAGCTTAATAAGCAAGAAGTGTGTACTGTTGATTTTTTCTAAAGTAATTCATGTCTTATTTGCAAATCTGCTATAAGTTTGTGGGACAGTACAGGCAAACAAAATTGAAGATGAAAATTGTTTTAGAACATATGGCAAAAAAATTGCACTAATTGCATCGTTCTCATGTTCTAATGATTTCAGTAATTATACTAAAGTACAAAAATAATGGCATCATTCTCACATTTCCATTTTCTTACCGAATCTCCCTCTGGCTTATAATGTTTCCTAGTAATTTAACTCGGCTTTATAATTATTACAACAGGCATCCGTTAACCTCAATTAAATTAGCGAAAAACTATCATCACTCGTGATATTACTGAAGCGGTCATCATCATCAATATTCACAGGTTAAGCCTTATAAGGCTTGTTCCGATCTCTTAGGTTTTCAATCAAAAAGTTGAATCCTTTCCTTCTTCTGTCTAGCAAGTAATGTTTATAATGGGCACCGATTCAGCTTTCGACTTATAATCCAATATGATCTTATCGTGTTCTTTCATTCTTTGGTCTATTCTTTCCAGTTATTTCTAAACTGATATATTTTATCCATAAACTTAAAAATGTTCAACTCATTTCTGATATCCTCATTTTTTCTTTTATCAAGAGTGTACAGCCGAACACAGTTCTTAAAAATCTCATTGCGGCTCCTCAATGATCTTCTCTTCTAGTTAAAACCCATAACCTGTAATACCAGAACTGCCATCACCTTGTAAAACTTTAGTTTAGTTTACTTTATAATACTTTTTAACGTTCTCTTAATTATCCCACATATATTTAAGCAATATACGCTAAATTTGCTAAATTCATTAAAAAGATATTTTTTTAAAAATAGGAGATATCGCAATATAATTATCCATGCCTTTAAATGCTAAAACTTTGGTTTTTTTGATTGACGTATTAAAAATGTAACTTCTATAATATTGTTTAATTGATGTAAAGCCTTCTGTAAACCATCCTCAGTGCTAGATATGAGAACCTGATCACCCGCCAAAACTAATGTGTCTAAAATGATATTCCATATTTTAAAATCTGCGTCTAAAATTATATTTCAATTATATATGGTATCGTCAATATTACTGAAGATAATAGTGTTTGTAAGTTCAAAGAAGCTTTTAATTACCTGAATTAAATTGAGATATATAATAGTCATTCATGCAATTCGGTATCCATAGCTGACATGAGACAGCGTCTGTATATGTTATGAGACGTTAGCTTCTCTCCCTGCATTTCATTTGTTATTACGGGTGTGTTCATCCGATAGGGAAAATAGCGATTTGCATGAATTCCCTTCCTGAGAGAGATATGCGCAGGTGTTTTATGCACTGCGTGTAGTCCATTATCAGTACAGCATGATAGGTAACTATAAATTCAGGTTTTAATTATGTACAGAGGTTTTTGCATCCTTATTTCTCAGAGAACAGCACAAAATGGTTTCATATTCTGTCTATAAGCCAAGGTAACTTGGAATAGCGGTATCACGTTATTGCTATAGGAAATATGTCATGTTATTATTGGCACGCATACTAATCAGCCTGTTATGCACGATGTTGAATACACTTCAGTAACATGGTAGGATGGCATAAACATATTTTTATCTTAAACGTGAATTTTTTACTTTCTCTACTACGTATAGTAAGTAGGGGAAGTATTGTATTCCACCCAAAAACTCGATACCGAGATTTCACCGGAAATACATGTTTTGAAACCCCCTGAATCCAAAAAAGCATTTTTGGAAACATGTCCGTGTGTGTGGCTGTGAACAGCATAACTCAGAAACGAACAGTCGGATAAACACCAAACTTGGCATTTAGGTTCAGTATCTTCCAGAGATGCGACACTAAGGTTTTCAAGAAAATCCCCCCACCCCAGATTACCCTTTACATGGAATATTTTTGGAAAATTTTAATTTTCTCAAAAATGGCTCTAACGATTTTGATTAAATGAAATCATGTGTAATGTAGGTACAAGGATAGAGGAGCCAGTTACTGATAGTCGCATCTTTAAAAGGTGGTTCACTACATGGAAGCTCAGAACTTCCATAGTCTTGTTTAAGATATTTTCATGACAAATAAAATGTATATCTTGAATTTTCTGGAAATGTCTCCAAAAGTATTTCATTGTGAGCGACTTTTGCATAACTGGTAAACCATAAGAGATAGACAAACGTTTACTACACAAAAATGTAGATCGCGTTAAAATACACAATTTATATCATATACATTTTTTTGTTGAGTGAACCATTTTCGAGATATTGCTTGTTATTCCCTTAAATTTTGCAATACTTTCTCAAATACTTTTTCTCAAATTCGTTATTCATTTTTTTGTCCTGGTAATGCAAAGAGAATGGAATACTCCACATATCAAACAACTCTTAAAATATTTGACTATTGCTTAAAGTCTAGCAATTCCCTTTGCATCTACAAGAAAATTAGCAAAAAGATTAACATCTCGATTAACATGAAGCATATGGAGAATAAGCGTTTGTAAAAATACTTTGTACAAGAGTAGAGAAGGTCATGTGAGTGTAACACATCAGAATTTTTTGTATATTTTCGAAGAGGAGCGTTATTTCTACTAGGTATAGAAAGTGTAAAAGATAGCCTTTCTCCTCCTGTTGGATATAAACCGCCAGGTTACTTGGCAACAGAAAGTTGATAGTATGAGACTGTGGAACGTAGAAGGCGAGATATTTCCCTGCCTGAATTGGAGAGCTTCTCTCAAAGCTAAAAGACGCTAGGCGAGCTACAGCTGGCTTTAGTATCGTCGCTTCGAAACACATAAGCATTTCGGTGGCTTCCTATCTCGCCTTATGTTCTCTCTCTCCACAGGGTGCTACTGAAAATAAAACATTCTCACCAAGACGCAGTTCACTGCTGATGCCCTCCTTTCTTGCGATGCAATCAGTGCCCTACTGTACCGAGCTGTTCATGGATAAGAATTTGTTACAATTATGTAGTAAGACATTAATTGTATTTGTGATTGTTGTTTCATACGCGCTGTAAAGTTGAAAAGGTAGCATGCGTTCCATTTGTAGTTGGGCCACAGATCACGTATATGTGTAGCTCGCTACCACTGCAGGACCTCGGTATGTTCCACTATTACACTAATGGTGAATGTCCCGCTCAACGACTGTGTTTTTCAGTTGAGTTTGAGGCAGTATTTTATATCACAACACTGTGAATGCCAGAGTTATTGTAGTGTAAATTAACATTATTGTATGACAATGATTTTAGATGTTTGTTAGGCATAAGCATTGTTAGGAAATAAGTTTACACGGCCTCACTGAAACTGACAATAGAAGGGGTAACAATGAACCGATAGGGTGAATTGTTTATCACTACGAAGAGACAAACAAATGACGTCAGGGTAGCGTGCCTTTCTTTAGAAATGGAGAGATTATCTTCCCTTGAGCATATGTGTTAGTAATTGTGATTGACTGACAAAACAGACACTAATGTTGGCGCGATTTGGTAACCAATAGTAGCTCTATTATAATGTTTAGGCATTTCGGGGAGAAGGAGTATATATTCTCGAGCTATAAGCATGTTTCACGCAGTTCTAAAGAATTATTCGCGAGGTACACATCACGCAGTTCTAAAGAATCATTCGCGAGGTACACATCACGCATCTAAAGCATCATTCGCGACGTACACATCACGCAGTTCTACGGAATCATTCACGAGGTACACATCGCACAGTCTTGAAGAATCTATCGTGAAGTGGACATCATACAGTTTGGAAGAATCTCTCGCGTCGTAAAGTTAGTTACAAAATGTGAAGTACGCGGCAACTATTACGACAGTAATTACATTCGGAAATATAGCAGTTTCAGTCAGGCGTGTATAAAGATTAAAGATGTGAACTATTAATTAAGTGCTACGGCAATAAAAGTGTGAAAATAAATTCTTTTATCAGTGTTATCTTTTAGTAACAACTCCTTTCCGTTTACACGCCCTGCTCAGAGATATTTGCTCGACTGAGTAATAATAGCTAGCCGGAGGATAAGTCACTCAAATCTTAAAATAATAAAACAATAACAGGCGCCCAGCAAATAAGATAACACGAACAGATTACCGCGACAAGTTATACTGTTCTAGCTGTAAAGACCAGAGTTTGTTCATTGTGCATCTAAAAAGTGAAAGCCTATTCAAGCATCTGCGTTGCGTGTGAAATATTTCAGAGTATTCTTATGATTGTTGCTGTTCATAGTACACTGAAATGCTTACCGAAAAATTCACGCTTGAACAAAGAATTTTTATGTACGATACATATATAAAACCGAATCATGTAAACAGAAGTTTTTAAGAACAATCCCTACGCGTAGACAAGCTTAAGGACAATAAAAGAACAGAAATTATTAAAATTACGCAAGAAGAACTTATGTGTGTGAGTGAAAATGTCATTCAAAGAATGTCTCAATTCAGATGAACAACACTTTTAACACAACTTATAACAAAGTTATTAGTCATTATATGCATGTTCCTATCACTCATGAGTAGGTAACGCGGGAGTTTTAGAACGTAAAACCCTCCCATGTAATAAGACAGGGCGCGGAACACCCATAGGCGTGATCCGCGGCCTGGCAACATAACGAACGCACTGTAGAATCAGACTGAAAGCTTCAATGCCGTAGCCGGCATTTGAACCACGGAACTTCGGCTTTCCGTGAGTTGCTCTAACCAAATGAGCTACCATGGTAACTTGTCGGTACTACATTTGAGCCAGTATTTTTAACACTTAAATGATTTCTGTCAAATTATATAATACATAAATTCAATAACAGCCCGCCTTAAAGCAATATGTGTATGTAATAATTTATAAAATGTATGTAACAGTCATTGCATATACTTATATTAATGTATCCATGTGTAATAATGTTATGTGAATATATTACGTAATTTAATAATGTAGGAGCTGTGAGAATAATAAGTTAAAAGTTGCTAACAATGAGGTAACCTTGAGGCAATAATGAGTGAGAATGTTTAATAATGCTACTAGTCATTATTGGAGCAACAATAATGCAATTTTTGTGACAGTTTATAAAATAGTCAATCAACAACCAGAAAAAGCTTTATTTAAATGAAGGTGTTCTATTGGAGTAGGATTAGCCAATCAGAAACTGAAAAAGAGAAACATTTACAAGTTTAGAAGTCAGTTGCCTGCAAACAGTGTTCCTAACCAGACGCAAAAAGTGTCCTCGAGAAATATAATATGTATTCGTGTGAGACGAAAAATAAGTTTACGTGTTAAAAAAGTGTAATTAATTAATAAAAACATCTCACAGCTCTCTGTCTCTCTCTTTCTCTCTCTCTATCTATCTATCTATCTATCTATCTATCTATCTATCTATCTATCTATCTATCTATATATATATATATATATATATATCAGTGAAGTGTTATTTAAATCGTATCAAGCATTAATAAAAGGAGTTAAGTAAAGTTATAATCTGTGTAAGCCTACATTCTTAGTCGCATCCCAACCCTCCTAAGAGAAACGTGTCTCTAACATTAATACTGACGCAGCCGAGGCAAACATAAATATATAATATTTAAAGAAACAGTCAAATTAAGAAGATTACTTTTTTTTAACTTGGGGCAGAGACTACCAGAAACTCTTTACTATACGTGCGGTGCAATTACTACAAGTTCGGCTCCCCAACAGTTGAAATATAATACAACTCCTTCAATACAGCATAACTACTTCTCAAATTGACGCCCAAAGCGTGGTACAAAACTAACGTAACAAACCATCTTCTCAAATTGGCGTCCATGCGTGGAGCTAATAAAAATATCTTTCTCACATTAAATTCTCCAAGGGTTTACAAATTCACTTTGAGATGACTTACAATCGCTTAAACCATTATAATTGACAATGTGTCATTGATTGACCTAATATTGGTTTGCTATGAAGCCTGGGACTTGGAACTGTTTACCTAAGAGTGCCTTGTTCGCATGAATCATATACAAACAAGTGCATATAGATGTGATAAAATACAAGTAATAAAGGGAAAACGATAAAATTTTGGCGATAGGCACCTGTGATGGGTTTAAACTCGAATAAAATTGCCATCTACAGCCCCTCTCAGAATGAAGGGTAAGAACAGTCGCAGCCTACGCTCAAGACTTTGCACCCATGTTATTTAATGAGAGCATTTACATAGAGTCGGTTAACGCAAGTGTTTGCAGGCTTCAAACTTTTTGCCTACATAGAGGAGGAATTGTACATTTCTCTCTCCATGCTTTACAAGCTTCTGAACAAAACACGATCGCCCATCCATTTATTTAAAAATACTGGATGGTAAAGATAAAGGTACATGTCACGGAGGCCTCCATAACCGCGGAAGAGACCGTAACGGATCTTTTTGCTTCCAACGTGACCCCGGAAGGGAGACATGAGGAGATAGACCGGAAGGGCGACCAGATCTGGATGGGCGCAAACATGGACGGGGCCCCTAAAGATTCCAGACTGAACATATCCGTAGCGCCTGGTCCTAGCCATAAGCAAACACTCCCAACAGTCCCTATAAAGTCCCCGTAAGGAGGGATGACGTCTACAGTTGCCGTGGTGCGGGCGCTGCAGAACCTTAGCACTCGTGGCACTTCCGACGTTACTAGAAGTAATCCTGGCCGAACATTCGAGCCCTTTCTGAAAGGGAGTTGTTCGGATTGGGCTGGACTCGGCGTAGCAGTGGTTCCCGAAACCCATGGGAGATTGGCTGGAAATTTCCGCCCAGGCGAGGTTATGAGACTTCCCCAGCACCAACCATGGGAGCTGGTAGACAGTGGCTAGACACTGTCGCTCCTACCGAGGTTGTTCGTTAGTCTTCCCTTTTGGTGTTGACGCACGTAAGTGGCGTAACCACTTCCGTCCATATTAAAGCGGAGGGGACGGCTTACAGAATAGGTACCGTCCTAATGGAAAGCCTCACAGTCTAGATTCCTGGGTCCCGAGTGTTGGGGAAGAGGCCTAACTTAGAGTCCCCGCAGTAACGCCAGGGAAAAAACCTCTACAGAGCGCAAGCCACCGTCCAGCCGCAACCCGCCGAATACCATTGCCTAGTCCTACAACCCTGAAACAGATGATTGGAAAGATGATGGGTACAGGAAATGAGTGGCAGAAAAGTCGTGGTAAAAGATGAACCACTTTAGTCTTTGCCTGCCAAACCCGGGAAACGATAAAACCTATGCCCAGAGTGGGCGGTCCCAGGGGTCAAACCCGGGACCTCCCGAATGCGCTCTACAGACGTTACCGCCTGAGCCTCCCGTTCGGTAAAATACTGGATGAGTTTTCATATTGGATATTATTGGTATTGTTATTCCATTTAAAAGTTGCGCTACGCTCCAAGGATTTCCGCATGCAATTTACGAATCTAGGAACTCGAGCCAAGTTCTTGCTTTACGCCTACTACTGCACTGATTGGTCGTACTATACGCCCTGAATTTATGCTGCGTTATGTTAACCTCACGTCTTCATTGTCAAAGTTGTCTTACGGATATTTTACACATTAAATTACATTATTCCTAAAAAGCCAGCATTTGGATCTTAAACTTTGGGACTGTGTAACATACTTGTGAAATATTTAACTTCGCTTTTGGGACTGAATTTTAAAAATTATGTATAGGTACTATAGATATTGTAACCTCTTTTATTTTCACATAATTACAGAGGTAGAGCATGGTACCGAAATCTAAATCACCACATTAAACTAACTCGAGGTCCGACGGGGCAAGCTAATAAAGTTCCTAAATCACCTGAAAACTACCTAAATATTCATAAATCATCATGGGCCAGGAAAGAAGGAACTACCTACATTAAGAATTCCCATAGTATAAGTTTAAATGGTAAGAATATAATATAAATTAAAGATGATACATTTTACCTTCCTGCTTGACGAAGCGACATGCCTAAAACACGTCTGCACTGTTCGCTGGTGACGCTAGAAGAGAGCGTCCTACACGCTAACACAAGATAAAACCGGTTTTACTCCCTCTCCTATTACCTCACTACTGGTCTGTATTACCAACCTAAGCAAGCACCATACATTGTTACCAGCCACACATATTCTTACAATAATACCAACCGCATGCCACAATATGTATCATTAAAAAATTAAGCGAATTTACATTTCCGTGTCTTTAAAATGTAGACTCCTTCCCCATTCACTGAAGCAATGTAGTGAACTGACAAGCTGAAATCGGTACATAAGTGCATTACCAGAAAGTATGAAAAAGATGTTTCTAATTGCAAACGGCTTCTGATAAATGAAATATTACATTAATTCCACCATTGTCAGTAACAAATGTTAATGGTTTTCTCAATACTAACAATTTCTATATAAAATTATTAACCTAACATATTTATATTAGCTTAAAATTCCGAAAAGATTTAGAATATCTTATAACGATTCCTGCCAAATCATTGAGGGTTTCAAGAGCAATGAAAATTTTAAGGTGTAGGGACGTAGCAGCATGTAGTTGAGACTATTTTGTACCCTTAAGCTGAACTCCCCACCCCCACAATGTTAAATGACTAAGTAATAAATCTACTTTTTTTCTTTCTTCCACAGAGGAGACGAAAAGGTTGCTTCTTTCTTCGTAAACATCGAACGATTACAACAATCCTACATATATTCAACGCAACGGCCGTGTTATCTTCGCTGCACAAAGTAAGTCTGTGTAACGTTTTCTGTATCTGCTGTTAGAGTGTAAAGTGTATACAGCTAGATTCAATATAAGACATTTTAATGTATAGCAAATTTATGTAATTTACTTTTAGAAGTGAATTAAGTCTATATATAAAATTGTGACTCGTATCTGTTGATTTATAGCCCTAGGAGTTGTAGCATGCGCTCTTTTGCGTAATTTCTTAGACTAATGCTAAAGACGACGCTGTCTTACTTCCGCAGCACTCCAATTTGCCAAAAAGTGCGTATGCCAATCTTAAATTTCTGCACTAGGAAGCATTCTACATCATAATAGCTACAGCAGTCTCTATCTAGCTGCTGCTGCTGTTACCATCTATAATATGGTTCGAGACGCCTTTCGTTTTCAGCACTCTAGTCTCACAGCTATTTTACGTTTTTGGAAAGCTCTTGTACTTAAAATGCAACTTCGGATCTCCCCAGTTCCCTGCAACAGTGTTTCCTGGAACATGCCACGGTATGCCCTACAATTCGGCCATCCCTTGCAACATTACTAATTCTTTGTAGGTTTGTTATAGACGTTATTTTTCTTTTGTGATTATTTGATCAAAGTAAAGTCATTTCAGTTAGTGATATTTTCAGCTATTGGACAATAGAATGTCGTTCTTCAGACAAATAAACTCCGATTTCGCTGGAAACCGTGACGTAGAATGCATTATAATGATACACAATGTGACAACATACAGAGATCGTTTGCAATCGCAGATCGTTTTAAAGATTTACAGTGGATAATATGATTACACTGCTGTCTGACATCACCAGTTGAAATGCCTTTGTAATTTAGGTGACAGTGCAAGTCCATTTTATGCTTAATTAATTTAAATACATATTGTTTTGTTTTAGCGTATTCAGTCAAATGTATCTCTTTATCGGTATATTAAGTTTTAACTAATAGGTGTATGACGTTTTAAACTTCTTTCTTAACTTTTGTTGGAAAACAAATCTTAAAATCTATACAAATGAAATAAACACGTATAATCTACCAAGTGAAACGGCTGAAGAGGTAGCTTCTGTAGCTTGTATTTGGCAAATGACTTCAAATACCGTCTACATGCTAATCTGGCCGGTAGACCCCTTTTCGTGATTTCCTGCTGTTTTGGTTAGTACCTGATTAAATATTTTACTTTACATCATGGTCCAAACTTCCAATCACAAAAAATTAAATAAATAGATGATAGAGATAGGTGCACTCTCTGGCACGCTGACTACAAATTATGTAACCACAGAAGAGAGATCGTAAATTTACATACGACCTCCTTCCGAATGAAATAATTAGTTCTTAGATGACACGGAAGGCGATTACGTATCGATTCAGTCTAGTAGTAGACGGAGAATCATCTTTATCAAAGGACCTACAGGTAAGGTTATAATCTAGAAACGCATAATATGATAACGTAACAACATGGGCTGCTTTTTAAACAATGGTCACTGAAACTGTAAAGGAATTTTAATTCGTCGAAATGCAATTCTCTATAGATGCCACAATCAAACGCATGAGGGCGGTTTTGTATCGGCAGTGAATGAGTACGTGTTTATTTTTGAGGCAGTATTTTTAACACTAATATGATATCAGTCTGATTATATAATATAAAATAATAACAGCCCGCATAAAAGCCATATGTGTACAATATAATATATAAAATGTCTGTATCAGTCATTGTATTATGTTTATGTTATTGTGTACATATATAATAATGTTATGTAAATGTATTAGGTAATTTAATAATGATGGGGCTGTGAGAATAGAAGCCGAAAGTTGCTAACAATGAGGTAACAATGAGGTAACCTTGAGGCAATAATGAATTGGAAAGTTTAATAATGCTACTAGTAATTCTTGGAACAATAATGTAATATTTTAAAACAGTTTATAAAAAGCCAATCAATAACTACAAAAGCTGAAAGTTAAATAAAAGCATTCTATTAGAGTAAAATTAGCCAATCAGAGACGTGAAATAGAGAAATTTACAAATTTAAGCGGTAAACGCCAGTCGCCAGAAGGCAACGTACCTGAGCAGTTCTTTCGCTCGGTACGTATTCAGTGCGAGACATATAAAACTCATTACGGCGAGAATATTATAAGGTTTACGTTTTATAAAAGTGCAAGTAATTCATAAAAAATCTCACAGCTCTCTATATCAGTGAAGTATTATTCAATCTGTGAAGGGTTAAGGAGTGAAGTAAAAATTACAAATTGTGTAAGCCTACACTCTTTAGCCGCATCACCCCTTGCTAAGAGATACATGTTTCTACAAATTAATACTGACGCAGCCGAGGCAAACCTAAATATTTAAAGAAACATAAAAATACAAAATTGATTCCTAAATGTTGGGGTGAAGGCCACCGGAAACTTTGTGGGACAGTTACTTCATCACGTTTGGCTCCCCAACAGTAGAAATACAATACAACCTTCAAATTGGCACTTAAACGTGGTACTAATAACGTAAAGATATTCTATCTCGTTTTATAGCCGGGGCATAGGTCGCGTATATACACAGTTCGATTTCACTGGAGTGATCTCGGTATTTTTCCGCAGCGTACTAGCGGTGAATGGCCCGTTCAAGGCTAGGTTTATCAGCTGCGTTATACTGTGTTAGCTGTTGCCTTCTGTTCGCTGTAAAGACTAAAGTTTGTTTATTGTGCATATCAAAAGTGAAAGTTTATTAAGACACCTGTGTTGTGTGTGAATTACGTTACATTAGATTATTCTTATTAGTCCACTGAAATTCCAACCGAAAAATTTACGCTTGAACAAAGAATTTTTAAGTGCGATACATACTTAAGACCCGAATCATATAGATAGGTGTGTAGACAAAGAAGAAATGTCTTTGTATTCCGGGTTGTAGCGGGGTTTAAAAAAAAGGTGTAATGTGTCGGTTCTTGGTGTTGGGTTGGTAATTCGGAATGATTGATGTTGCTGCCGGCTACTCAGGTAGAGGAATTTTGGTTATTGGACTCTTATCTCAGGGAGTGTGGATGGAAGATGAATGAAGCTCGCTGTTCTCCTCTCAGAGGCCCGTTTATTGAAGATTCACACTGTTGTCCTCGTCCGAATACCCTTTCACACAATACGCGATTACTCCTGTCATCCCCTGCTATTGTTTCCGTGCTTTACCCTTTCTTAAGTACTTTGAGAAGTTGAAGTATATTACAATGTTACTTTAATAACTTAACCTTTAGTCATGTTCTAGCTATCCTTTTACTCACGTTTACTTTAAACTAATTTTCCCATACATAAATAATTACCCGTAGACATCTGCACATTTTCCCGTTCGGATATAAAATACTTTGAATTTCTACATCTACCTTATTCTCCCTCACGGCTCGACATGAAGTGATCTTTTCTACCCTACGGTTCGACACACAGTATCATCTTCTCTCCCCTACGGTTCGACACAAAAGTCAACTTCTCTACCCTACGTTTCGACACAAAGTGAAGCATCTTACACACGTCTGAAAGTTGCTCTCCTCTCATAGATAATTTTCTATTTCACGCCTCTTTTCTAGTTTCTATCTATCTTTTTGCTATGCACGTGACTTTTATTAATTATTATTGGTTATATCTCTGAATTTTTCTTCGTCTTCCATTGGCTCTTAATTTCGTCGCCCGAGCATCGTCCGCGTCTACCATTAACAACTTATGTTCGCTAGACTGAATTTTCTGTGCGCTTGACTGAATTCGGTTTCCGGCCCGTTGTCTCCGCATCCTGTGAGCTCTACTCGGTTCCTATTGTGACTTAAGCGATTTCTAATGTCTCTGATCCTGTACGTTCCTAAGTCTTCAACCTTTTTACGTTTTTCGCCAAGTCTCTTCGTTCTCAAATACATGTTTTCTGCATTTTATTTCACTTTCTGATTATTTATTAATATCTACTCTTTAATTTATTTCTTTCGTTATGATTTTATTCTCCCCTTTTCTAATTTTTAATGTTCTCTTTTATTCTTCCCTCAAATTGGTATTCCCCTCCTTATTATTTTCATTAGATGTTTATTAATATTCTTATTATGGTTATTATTTATTATTCATATTATTCGGGCGGATATTATCACTTCAGGCTCCAAGGGAGAAACTGCTAGATGTCTGGTCAATAAGTTTAGGAGAACGGGATTGATAAACGCAACCTAAGAAGTGGACTTTCCTTAAGAAATATCCCAGAACACTGTAATCACACTAAACGAAACCCTGATGAAGAGATTGTTTCCTTATTCTTCTCTAAAAAGTACTCTTTCTTAAAAGACTATCTTGGATTATGTTCCTTTCTGCATAGCTTCGACCAAAAGCCCTAGATTTACGTGATATTCACTTTGAGACAACATTCAAAGGGAAAGTAAGACATTCGTCATCTGTTTTTCATCTGGATAAGTCAGCCACTCAAAGCCATTACCAAACTTAATGTATATACGTTCTTTGAACCATGGCACGAGCTTCAAACATCCTAAAGTTCATGCACTACTTTAACTTTCTGTTCATATCGACTCCCAAATGAAGCAGCAAGAGTTTCTTAAAACGAAAAAAGAGGCTAGGAAAAACTTGAGTTCGATATTGGAAAATACATCACAAGTACCTACCATTCCGTCGAACCAAACAATCTTTCAAACTAGAGACAGAGTCTGAAGCGTTTTAAAAAAGCATACAAACTTCGCACGAGTGCCATCAGGGATGTGAAATTGGGAGGAAAAATAAACACACCAAGTTGGAACGAAATCGCTAAAGAGCGCATAAATTAGATAGTTTATGCAAATATAATGCAGAATTGCAAACTCCGATACAAGCAAGAAAGAGTGTGATTTGGGAGCCGAACGAAACGTTGCAGGAAAATAAGGTAAACAACAAAGGGAATTCGTTTTAATTCAAATTTACCTCGCGGTAAAGTTTTCAGGTGTTTTGTGGTTACTTTATTTTAGGTAACGCGATGTGGAAGTTATGTATATTGTGTATAGTCTAATTTGAAGCTGTACAAGATTTTACACATTAATCTTGAAGTCCGGAAAAAGAGTTAAATTACATTAAATTGAGCTTTATTTATGAACGCTCTTTAACTGCTGTGGTCCTTAGCGTTCCATTCTACAGGTGAGCCAAAAAACTATGAACCGGCTGCGCGGCGTTTTTCCTGTCCGCGGCCTCGGCGCTCATTGCGTCTGCCGCTAACATAGAAAGGCGCGGATGAAACCGTGCAACATTTTTAAAACTACTTACCAACTTTATGAAAGGAGATGCTGAAACTGGCCACCGTCGTTGTCCATACATTTTTGGCACCTCTTTAGGTAACTATCCATCACTCGGCGTAGTTCACGTTGAAAAATGCTGGAAATTCCTGTACACTTTGTTTTAAGTTACCCCAGAGATAGAAATCGCAGGGGGTTAGGTCGGGGGACCGAGGGGGCCACAAATCTTTACTAATAATTCCGTCCTCAAACACACTTTCATAAAGTTGTTAAGTAAAGCCTTTAAAAGTAGTTTTAAAAATGTATGCTTTCATCCGTGCCTTTCTATGATAGCGGCAGATGGCAACGAGCGCAAGGACGCGGGCAGGGAAAACACCGCGCAGTCGGTTCATAGTCTTTTGGCTCTCCCTGTATATTGGGCGTGAAAGACCGGTAATTTTGCTCAGATGCCTCTTTATCAGGCTTGAGGTTCTTTTACGTGCTGTAAATCTACGACACCGGCTTTATTTCCCTTCGGAAGGAAACCATGCTAAGGATTGTTACGTCCGAAAAAAAAAATCTATCGCCCACCGCCGGGTTTAAACCCGCGACCTCGGGTACTAGAGGCTAGTATGGTAAACACTACACCATGGAGCACGACCCGCACTAAGAGTAGCATACCGATCTAAACTGCTCGGCCTCTACAATATCGCAAAAATATTACATTCTAAAATTACTTCGTTTTTCACGTTGATATACGTTGATTTCACAGTAATGGCTTTTTAAGTTCATGTCACCTATATTTGTTGCAGTTCCCATTGGTACGTTGATCATAGTATTGGTAACCATATAACCAAATGTTTATCCTCTCTTAAAGAAAAAAAAGACGTCACCACAAGCTTAAGGTTATTACACCGTATTTTCGCGAATCTGTTATCCAAATGCAGTATTCAAAATTGTGGTGCGCATTGGATTCAAAGGCGCGTTTTATTTCAGCTGTAGTTCGCCGGTAACTGCATTCAAATTTATCATACCTATCTTACGTCACAATGCATTGTTGTCATCTTTCTCTACTTCGTTATATTTATCATCGGCTTAGTATTGCAAGGGGCGTTGGAATTAGTGGGTAGTCGGGAAAAGCGTGAAGTGATTCTTTATGCCAAAAAAAAAAAAAATGGTGACGAACTGTGGGAAGAGAGTTCAATGTTGCAGAGAGCAACATTGGCTTATGGCGGCAACAGAAATTGGCACTCTTTGCAAATAAAGCTAGCAAAAAAGTACTTATAATACTGTCAATAGTACCTAACTGTTCATTTCAAATGTTTATATGGCTTAAGTATTTAATGTTTACTGTAGTAGGTAAGGTTAATTTCTTTAACATTTACTGTGTCGAGTAACAACGGCTGCTTATAAATACCGGGTATGTTCTGAAATGTGATGCAAAAATCCACTGTTGTACAAAATAAATGCATTTCAACTTATCCTATTATTGATGTGCATTACATTTGCGAACCAACTTTTTTTATTAGGGTGTGTATCAGATTTATTAGATTACGGTATTATTTTGTTCTGATCAATGTGTTATATTGAATTACGTGGTTTATTTTGTGTATATGTTCTATGTTTAATAAATAGTCAACCTTTAAGAGGACCTGGTATAATATTAAGAGATTCTTCAACAGCAGGATCCAGGATACGAATGATGGTCAAATATTCGTGAAATGGATGCAACTCCCTTAGGCCTCAACACTATTCAAAATGAAAACTCTATTGCAGAGTGGAAATGTACTCACAATATTGTGTTTTAAGTTCTGTCCAACTAAGTATATCGACATTCTTGATAAATACATTTATACTTGAAAAAACTACAGTCCTTAATTCGCAGATTATACAGGATGTTTCAGAAATACTTTTACAAACTTCGGGTATGGGCTCCTTACATCACAAGAAGGAAAAACGTTCATATGAACATATGTCCCATAATTCTTTGTTTTCTCGTCAGGTGGTGTTCAACACAGTGGTACACTAATAACAAACTCATAAGAAATGCTCGAAATGTCCTCCTCTTGCTTCTATGCATGCCTGTACTCGTCGAATCATGGAATGTAGCACTCTGTTAAAACCTCCGGGATGGTGTCGAATGGTTTCGCAGGCTTCCATTACACGTCGATGAAGTGTTTCTGCATCCGGGATGGCTGCTCCGTAAACCAATGATTTAAGATGCCCCCAGAGGTAAATATCCACAGGATTGAGGTAGGGAGAACGTGCAGGCCATGGAATTGGTCATCCTCTACCTATCCATTGGTCATGGTAGATTCATGTTCACGAAATGAATATCCAGCCATGGTGGAACGAAACACGTGTAGTTAACTCACTACATGTACACAAATGAAACGTTGAAGATAGACAAATGACAAACGTAAACAAGTCTCCATGGCAACACTTCGCCATCTACCATATGTAGTACAATGGGTCAACGCCTTCAATGAATGCATAGAGAAATGAAGTTATCAGGTTGGACCCCGAAGGCCGTTGAACTACACTTTCATTGTGATAGGAATAACGCGAAAACCAAGGATTATGGGACATATGTTTATATGAACTTTTTTCCTTCTTTTGGTGTGAGAAACCCATATCCGAAGTTTGTAAAAGTATTTCTGAAACATCCCGTATATATTTGTGTGTGTGTGCATGTGTGCGGTTTTTTTTTATTCTGTTTACCCTTATAGGCGCCTACACCCTTACACGAATACCACCAATTTTTACACAAATATTCTTTAAGGCAAAACTAAAAATACTATGGGGGTGGTTCACAAAAAAGATCCCCAAACGAAGAGAGGATGGAAAACGTTCACCAGAGGAAATTTTGAGGATTCTCGGCACGTATGGGCCACTCTTCTCTATTCTTTTCCTAAATAGAAAGATAAAGTTGCTCCCTTCATTCTTTTAGTGGGGGTAATGCGAAAACTCACCCCTAATCGGTGATGGGATTGAAAAATATTGGATACGAGACACTTTGGAGGATATTCAGTACGAATAAGAAATTTGGAACAATGAAGTTGAGGTGATCAAATTTTAAAAATTGAATACCAGCAATATTATAGTTACTTCAATTAATTTAATTATAAATAAACAGCTTTTTGCAAAATATATATCTTATGAGAATTGTCGAAGACCCGGATAATGAGGGGATTGCAACTAGTTAAAAACGATGATGATAATAATAATAAACATTATATTATTATTGCTGATGATGATGATTATTATTAACTATATCTTCTCTTTTTACTTTCTCTACTACGTATAGTAAGTAAGGGAAGTATTGCATTCCACCCAAAAATTCGATACCAAGATTTCACAGGAAATACATGTTTTGAGGCCTCCTAAATCCAAAAAAATGATTTTTGGAAACATGTCCGTGTGTGTGTCTGTGTGTCTGTCTGTGAACAGTATAACTCAGAAACGAGCAGTCGGATAAACACCAAACTTGGTATTTAGGTTCAGTATCTTTCAGAAATACGACACGAACGTTTTCAAGAAAATACCCCTACCCCAGATTACCCTTTACATGGAACATTTTTCGAAAACTTTAATTTTCTCAAAAATGGCTCTAACGATTTTGATTAAAATATCATATATTTAAGATACTTTCATGACAAATAAAACTTATATCTTGAATTTTCTGGGAATGTCTCCAAAAGTATTCTTCATTGTCAACAACTTTTGCATAACTGGTAAACAATAAGAGATAGACAAAATGTTACTACACAAAAAATGTAGATCGCGTTAAAATACACAATTTATGTCCTACATTGTTTTTGTTGAGTGAACCATTTTCGAGATATTGCTTGTTATTTCCTTAAATTTTCCAATACGTATACTTTTTCTCAAATGGGAATTCGTTGTTCATTTTTTTTTTGTCCTGGTAATGCAAAGTGAATAGAATACTCCACACAGCAACCAGCGTTAAAAGATTTGACTATCGCTTAAAGCCTACCATATTCTCCTTGCATCTACAAGAAAATTAGCAATAAGATTAACATCTCGATTAACATGAAGCATATGGAGAATAAGCGTTTGTAAAAATAGTTTGTACAAGAGTAGAGAAAGTAATGTGAGTGTAACACATCAGACTTTTTGTAGTTAAGACAACTTATAGCTGAAAATCTTAAACTTTTTAGTCTTTCTGACTATCTGAAATTATTCAGTGCAATTATTCATCTTTAGAGATGACCAAAGAATAATAAATGTACAATGTTGCACACTTATATAACTTTATCTACCTATTACAAATCTGCAGAAATACCTTAAAATATGATGCAGCATTCATTAGAATTATTGTGATATTCACGTCACGCTTGCTGTTCAGAATGCAGTTTGTCTGAAAATTATTTCAAATTAAGCAATAACTACTTACTTGGCTGGCCTCGTAGCTCAGTCGTAGAGCAACTGCGAGGGACCCGGCTTCAATTCCGGCTGGGGGTGGGAAGTTTTCTCTAGCCAAGATTAATCCCTATTCTCCCCAGGGTCTCAAATTATGAATCAGAGTGTGAATGTGTGTATGATCTAATGATTAAAAAACCAAAAGTGTAAGAAACCGATCGACAAGAGTTATATAAGTTAACACCACTGCCAATAGGCAATAAGTTCCAAAGGTAAGGCCGCCGATAAGACCAATGTAGTTAAAGGCGGGGTATAAATGGAACTTAAATTAAACTACTTACTTATATTCAAATGCGGAGAGAACATAGAATGTTTTTCTGAAGCATGAAGGACTAAGTTAAATTTATAGTAATCAGCTCTTGTGAAGGAAAAGGGAAAAGAATCGTAAAATTTCAAGCAACTTGAGTTTGAAACACAGAGCATGAAATATTTCAAAAGAGGCTAGACCACAAAAAAGACTATTGACACATATTATTTTTCTTTAATGAACTCTATATTTTCCTGTAGTAAGATGCTATCCACCTATTGTGGTTCCCTAGTCTTACAATATTATAGAGAGTCCATAAAGAATTCACAGCCTACAGAAATCCAATATATGCATTTAATTAGTCTCACACATGGCTGAAACCCTCAGTGCTTTAAACAAAATCGTTAAGACCAGTTTTGAGAAAATGAAAAACAAAAATATTTATCTATATAAAGGCAAATTTGGGATAAGGCCTTACTTTTTATTTTAATCTCCGTCTGGAACTCATAAACAGCATCAGCCTCAAATATGAAATTTGTTATATTACTTTCTCTGCTACGTGTACTAAGATATCGATGTTTCACCGGAAATACATGTTCTGAGGTCCCTTGAATATAAAAGCATTTTTGGAAAAAGGTCCGGAAAGGTCAAGAAAATCTCCCACCCCAGACTATCCTTTGCATGGAAGATTTTCGAAGTTTTTTATTTTCTAAAAAATGGCCCTATGAATTTTGATTAAAATGCCATGTAATAAAGATATTTATATTGCAAATGAAATTCATATCTTGAATAGCTTGTGAAATCCACTTCATTCGGAAGAAATGTTGTATAATCTTGTATAACTGGTAAACGTTAAACGATAGATGAAAGCGTACTACACAAAAAATGTGGATCTCTTTAAAACACGCAAATAAGCTTTCGTGGCATAAGCCATTTCGTTATTAAAGACTCGAATTGTTCATTTTTTGGTCATTCTCTTAAAGTCCTGTCAACATGCATGGAAACAGTGTGGCATTTTAAGGTCAGCTTATAGCGTCCAGTCAAACATTTGACTGTCGCTGTTCCCTTTGTATTTATAACGAAATGTGTAATGTAGCTATTTCTGCAAATATTTATTTGTATTAAAATGTAGCAGATAGGAAGATAAACTTGAGTAGGAATAATTGTGTACCCCTAATAAACGCTAGAGGTTAGAAAAGGTATGTGAATGTATCACATCAGAATTTTTTTTTCGAGTTAACATGTTTTAATTATGCTGTTCTCTCTCTCTCGCTCTCTCTCTCTCTCTCTCTCTCTAAGTAAAACAGCTTTCTTAAGAAATTTGCAGAAGAGATATAAAAATAAACTAGTGGGTTGAGAAAGTCATGTGAATAAAACAATTCAGATGTTTTTTCCATATATTATTTTCAGTTTGAGGATCGCAGACACTGCCATCTTCTATGTTTTCCCCTTTCCTTAAATTTTCTTAACTTATTGCAAAATTAGCACACTCGCAGTTCGGTAGAGGCAAAGAAAATTCGCAAGAAGCAGTATCGAAAATGTGCTTTGTTTCACAATACGTAGCTGGCACCCTAAAGCGATGTGGAGGCATTGAAAAGGGTGGATAAATCTCAAGGAACTTTTATTCCGGAGTATCTTCCGGGCCATAAAATACAAATATCCTTACTTCTTCTTTTATTTGCACCAGTCTCTCTACAGAAAATGGAATAAAGGCCAACAGACGTGGCCTTGGGGAGCCTTGTATGTAACGTGGAGCTCCAGAGAATAGACAAATTTAGAAATACATGGTGCTAAAATTAACATAATAAACATCTTAAATTGTGACATTAAAAGCTATGCACAAATGAAAGTCCGGATTCAGTGAGTTTCTCGTTAATTGTAACCTACGTTAATTAATTGTTTTTCCAACATGACGTTTGTAGGCCAAAAGTTGGAAACACAGAATCAGACTGAAAAATCCAATACCATAGCGGGGATTTGAACCACGGACCTTTGGCTATCCGTGTCGCTGCTCGAACCAACTGAGGCTAACATGGCAACAAGCCGACGACACGACTTTAAATTCTCCAGCTGACTCGCAATTTTTCCAGTAGGATGCAGGATGTGTTTATCGGAGGGGGACACCTCGCACACTGAGACCAGCTTGATCTATTGTGGCTACACCCGCCCGGAGGCACGGATGAGGAGACGTAGGAGGTCTCAGTTACACAAGCAGAGACGCGCAGAAGTCCCTAATGTTTTCAATTTGAACACCCTTCTTTTTTTTCTTCTTTCTCTGTTTAGCCTCCTCTTATGTAGGACTTACACCCCCCAGGACTTACAGGCGGGTTCCTGGGGTCAGAGGTCCGTCGAGGAGCAGACACTCATGGATGAGACAGAATATCCAGGATGGGTGATCAGCCCGATGCCTGGTATGGGAGGAAGGAAGTAGATGAAACGAAATGGTGGTAAAATGGATGAAAGGAAAGCTGATGATGGAGCAGTTGGTGGAATGAATGGCGGGGGAATCCGGAGAACCCGGAGAAAACCTGTCCTGACGCCGCTTTGTCCACCACAAATCCCATATGCGGGTCACTGGGATTGAACCTGGGCCGCCTCGATGAGAGGCGAGCGGTCTAACCACTCGGCCACGGCAATTTGAACACCCGCTCACAGTAAAGGCGAACAATCCCGAAAGAGAGGGGGGCAGAGAGAGTGACGAAGCGATCCTAACGGCTGAGACAACGCACCCTGGCGTTCACGGGGCGAAATTTTTACAATGCGCAAGCATCTACGCCATCTGCCCGAATCCGCCGCCCGCAGGACCTGAAAACATACCTGAAACGTGAAAGGGAAAGAGGAAACGAGAGAAAATGCGGTAAAGGAGAAATCGTGGAAGAATACGCCACCCCGACATTCGCCTAGGCGACCAGGGGAAAACTACGGAAAAACCCGATGACCAGAGTTAGCGGTCACTGGGGATCGAACCCGGAACCTCCTGAATGCGGGCCGCAGACGTGGCCGCCTCAGCCATCTCATTCGGTAATTTTTTCCGGTAAACCACAAGAATTTTTAAATTCATTTTAAGATAACATACCCAATAGCGATTTACAATCTCCTAAGTACTTTAAGCCCCAGGCTTCATAGTAGCCAGCATTAGGTTAAACAATGGCATAGTATTTTTAAGTCTTGTTCTACCTTTAGAACTTTAGCCTACACATGGCATGTATGGGAGAAGAATTAATACTGCACAAAGCATGTAGAGCTCTTTAAAACACACAGTTTATTTTAAATAAAAAATTTTCTCCATCAGCCATTTCCGAAATATCGGTTATTGGTTTGAATTTTTCAATCTTTTAAAGTGTTGTCGCTATTCAGTTACGTGCCATGGGAGTATTAGGCCAGCATATAGCGACCCGGTTGTTAAATATCCGAGTATCGATTCGGTTTCTTCTATCCTCCTTTCACCCACAACGAAATGTGTAATGAGCTATTTCCGTAACGATTTATCTGGATTATAATGAACTACAGTATAACCTCGATTATCCGTCACTCGGTTAACCCTTCCGCTAATTAACCGACATCATCTACTTTTTTATTTTTTTATAATTATTATATTTAATTTTAATTCATTATATAAACACTGCCGATCAAACGTTTCCGGACACGCAGTGTAAGTAGTTCAAATTTTAGCTTGAACTGTTGTTTATTCGATGTAAGTCACTGTTTAGAATGCATTATTAGTTTAAAAAAAGCATGTATAGTAGTACGTTTAGAAAATTTTCAAATCTGGGTGCTTCTATCTGCCCCGTCACATCCAGGAATGCCGTACCACCGATCATTTAACCTGGGCCCTCCCCATCCTAAACCACAGGCGAGATAGAGCACCCAGCGAGTCTAACCGCACTCCATCAACAGCATATTTCCGGCCGTGAAATAGACGCTGTCTTAACGGCAGAAAGCAGTACGACTTGCAGTTTTCAGCCAGTATGTGGCTGAGAAGGAGCATAACCAGTCATCAGTTACAATCAAATTATAAATTGCTGCTACTCTCAGAGAGACTCAGACATCTGTTTTAGCATATAATAACATAATTACAATATTGCTATCAGAAAATTACATTCAACGAAAAGCATAACTCCGTCATTTAGGTGTTAAAATTACAGAACAAAAATACAAAGAAATAGCGACAGCATCTTTTACAAATTACGCTTATTTCGTGAATGGCTCATACCAGAAAGGAAAGCTTAACTTGGTCATTTATTTCTTAAAATGAAGTGTTGAAATAAAATGAAAGTAATGATTATCATCACATTAAACTTTAATGAGACAATAAAACATGTCAAGACTTTTGCTTCTTTATGTTTACTGTGCTATTAGTTTCTTTAAATTACCTCTGTATTGACGTAGGTTTATTTTACGTATTGTATTGTAGTTCTTATGTTGGGGAGCCAAACTTGAAGTAGTTGCAGCCGCACGTATGGTAACAAATTTCCGGTAGCCTTCGCCCTAAATGTACTTTCCGGTGGCCTTTGCCCCAAAATGTTTAAAAAATATTAACTTTGTAATTTTTACTGTTCCTTTAAATATTATATATTTATGTTTGCCTCAGCTGCATCAGTATTTATTTTTAGAGACGAATGTCTTAGCAGGGAGTGGCGCGACTGAAGAATGTAGGCTCTCACAGATTATAATTTTACTTCACTCCATTTATTAATGCTTGACACGATTTAAATAAAACTTCACTGATATAGAGAGAGCTGTGAGATGTTTTTATTAATTACCTGCATTTTTTAACACGTAAACTATTTTTCGTCTCCCACTGATTCTTGCTAATTTTCTCGAGGACGCATCTCTAATCCGGTTAGGAACACTGCCTACAACCAACTGACTTCTGAATTTGTAAATTTTGCTATATTTCAATTTCTGATTGGCTAATCCTACTCCAGTAGAATATCTTCATTTAACTAAAGCTTTTTCTAGTTGTTGATTGGCTATTTATAAACTGTCTCAAAATTTACATTATTGTTGCTTCAATAATGACTAGTGGCATTATTAAACTTTCTTACTCATTATCGCCTCAAAGTTACCTCATTGTTAGCAACTTTTAACCTATTATTCTCACAGCTCCTACATTATTAAATCATGTAATACATTCACATAACATTATTACACATGTATACAATAATATAAACATATACAATGACTGTAATATACGCTTTTTATATCTTGTTACATACACATATTGCTTTAAGGCGGGCTGTTATTGAATTTATATATTATATAATTAGACTGAAATAATTTAAGTGTTAAAAATACTGCCTCAGTATTACACTTACTACCCTGAGTGTCCGGAACGTTTTGGCCGGCAGTATGCATATATATTCGTTTTCTGTGGAGAAAACTCCCTGTATGTGGCAAAAATTAACTTTGGGGGGGGGGGAACTCTTATCTTACATTTCTTACAGCGAGATCACGGCAAACAGCAATAATTGCTACGTTTCCATGCGGAATTGAAATCAATTTAGTACATATTCCGTACTGAATACTGCCCGCGTTTGCATGTTGAATTCGATACGTATTGAGATCGACTTGAATAAAAAAAATGGGCTTGCTTTGGAGAAGGTCAAACTGTTGAACATAAATGTTAGTTTGTTGTTCTGTGTGTCAGGCGAAACTTTTGAGATTAGTGTTCTACGGTTTTGTAAAGAATGTGCGACGTTAATATGAAAATTGTAACACCGGCCCTATTGTGTCTGTTATTGCATCAGTTTCTGATGGTTTATTGTTTCTTCACGAAAACTTGTAGCATTAACGTCGGGCACAACAAATGAAAACGGCAATTTTCTTGGTAACATTACAGACCCAGACTTTGTATTTCACAACACTACTTCAGAAAAAACCTGATGTGTTACATTCCCACGACTTTCTCTAGCCTCTATCGTTTATTAATGAGTATACAAACTATTCTTACAAAAACTTAATTTTCTATCTAGTACAATTTAATAAATAAGCCTTTGCAGAAATAGCCACGTTACGTATTTCGTTATATATGCAAAGAGAACAGCGATAAGCAAATGTTTATGAACTGAACGCTATACACTGGCCTTAAAGTTATATACTGTTTCCATTCAATCCCGAGAAACAACAGAAATGACTTGTGTAACATAAAACACTTATTTGAAATCAATTCTGTGTTTTAAAGAGATTTTTTTCGGCTATCGCTTAACGTTTATTAGTTATACAAGATTATACAAAATTTCTTCCATATGAAGTGGACTTCACAGGCTATTCCCAGAAAGTTCAAGATATACACTTTATTTTTAATGTAAACATCTGTAATATACCATATCTTAATCAAAATCTTTAGAGCCATTTTTTATAAAATCAAAAGTTTGGAAACGTTTTCCGTTTAAAAGTTAGTCAGGGGTAGGTGAATTTTCTTGAAAATCTTTGTGTCGTATCTTTGAAAGCTACTTAACCTAAATACCAAGTGTGGTATATATCCAACTTTTCGTTTTTGAGTTATACTGTTAACAAGCACACAGATATACACACACGGACCTTTTTACTAAAATGCTTTTTTTGGCGTTCAGGGGCCTCAAAGCATGTATTTCCGGTGAAACATCGGTATGAAATTTTTAGATGGAATGCAATACCTTCGCTACCTATACTATGGACGTGGTGGAGAAAGTAATAAAGTGGAAACGTAGTTCTGTAAGTTGGGTTAAAGAAAGAAGCAAAGGTTGGTGGGAACGTATAGTTCGATTTCATCATTAATCACTTTTATTGCCATTTCTCTAAATATACAATAAATGCAACATTTGAGCATCCCCTCGATTATAACGGATAATCAGGATTCTACTGTAGATAGAAAAATGTGCTTTTTTAGAATAGTTTACAGAAGTTGTATCAAAATAAACGAAGGTGGAGAAAATCATGTGAGTGTAACACATTAAATTCCTTTTTGTGGTTACCTCAGACAATGTAATTTTGTTACAGTTTTTGAAAACACGTGGGCAGCAACATAACCAAGGTGGAAAATTAAGGGGAGAAAGAGAGAGAGAGAGAGAGAGAGTGGAGTGTTTGGTGTGACAGAGAGAGTGAGAGTAGGAGAGAGATCTATTATTAACAACAGAACGATTATTATTATGATTATTATTATTACTATGATTATTATTATTTAGTGTCGACTGGTTGATAATTATGCTGACTATAAATGCTATCTGGGACGAGCCACATTGGAGTTTAGCATTTCCCAGCATATGCCTGTTGCGTAGTCCAATTTCCATTCGGACACCTGTAAATGGACTAAATTGTGCTCAATGATGAGGATGATGGAGCAGTTGGCGGAATGATTTGCAATACCCGGAGGAAACGTACTCAGATCTCGCTTTGTCAACCACAAGTTCCATGTCCGGCTGCCGTAATCGAATCCAGGTCACCTGCGTGGAACACTGTCTAGTGGTGTGAACACGCGCGTACGGTTGGTATTAACCCAGCTTTTGCAAGTGAGATTAACGGCATATTCCCAGCTATTATAAACGGATGGCATGCCGAAATTATAATTCCTAAATGGCGACAGTAAAGTACCACGAGAAAGTTCTACTAAAATAGGCTGGAAGTTCCATTGGGGAACCTGAAAAAGCGAAATCGATTTTTGTATACTAAAATATATCGTAACCTTCTTCCAGCTATAAAAATCTAATAGATGTCTCAATGAAAATACCTGGAAAGCCTGTAAGAAGGTTATAAAGGTACAGACGAACGGAAGGGTCCCCGCAACAGGGGTACAGCACCGCAAGTAAGCCACAAGGACTCTTCGGGGAACAATGAGGTGAGAGACCCCGAAGGATGATCACATCCGGATGACGACGGGACAGGCCCCTAACTTTTTCAGATCAATGCATCTGACATGGCCCGCCCACAATCCATCGAATCCCTGGAGGTCCTCCGTGACGGGGCCCACTCGCAGGCGAGACCCAATTGAGCAGTCCCAGAACGACACCAGGGAAGAAACCCGCAGAACACCGTCGCCTGGTCCTACAGCTATGAAACAGATGGCAAGAAAGATGACCCGGAGAAACCATGAAAACCCCATGGGCTTCAGTGGGTGATCGCTACGGACCGAACCCGGGAACTCCCGGATGCAAGTCGCACACCTTACCGCGACACCCCTCGCTCGGTGTATCAAGGTTATACATCTGCCTAAACATCTCCAAGATAGATACAAACGCGCTTCTGAAAATTCCTTTAGCGAAAAGGGGAAATGTAGTTCAGCACAGTTTTCCTCTTGGGAATCCACTAGTTTTACCACATGCAGCGACCATATTCAGAAAATATTAGTCCCCATTTTAAGTATTCAGCATGCTAAATCAACAAAAAGGGAATCCTCATATCCATTATGCAGAAAGAACAAACGATATTACGATTGCGTTCGGAAGCTTTTCCATTCTTAAATTCGATTTTTAAACGTTTTCATGCGTTGGTGTTCACAAAATAGTTTTACCTGCAGTTAGTGGGACAATTTTCAGTTTCATACCACTTGCACATAATAAGTAGAAGAAGAATTGCATTCCATTGAAAACTTCGATATCGAGATTTCCCTGGAAATGTACTTTTTGAGGCCCTGAATAAAAGATATGTTTAGAAAGAGGTGTGTGTGTTATCTCTCTCTCTCTCTCTCTCTCTCTCTCTCTACTACTACTACTACTACTACTACGTACAGTAAGTAAGGGAAGTATTGCATTCTACCCAAGAATTCGATAGCGAGATTTCACCGGAGATATATGTTTTGAGGCCCCCTGAATCCAAAAAGTCTGTGTTGCACTCGCATGACTTTCTCTACTCTTGTACAAACTATTTTTTACAAACGCTTATTCTCCATCTACTTCATGTTAATCGAGATAAACATTTGCAGAGTCTATCTTATTGCTAATTTTCTTGAAGCTGCAAGGGGAATATGGCAGGCTTTAAGTGATAGTCAAATCTTTTAAGAGCTGGTTGCTATGTGGAGAATTCCAATCTCTCTGCATGTCCAGGATATAAAAAAACCAATAACGAATTCCCATTTGAGAAAAAGTATGTGTTATAAAATAGAAACAAATAACAAGGAATATCTCGGAAAAGGCATAAATTTGTGTTTAAACGAGATCTACATTTTTTTGTATAGTAAAACTTTGTCAATCTCTCACGGTTTACCAGTTATGAAGGCCATTCAGAATGAAGAGTTTAGGGGACATTCCCAGAAAATTCAAGATACAATTCATTTGCCATAAAAATATCTTAAATATATGATGTTTTAATCAAAATCGTTAGAGCCAGTTTTGAGAAAATAAAAATTTTCGAAAAATGTTCCATGTAAAGGGTAGTCTGGGGTGGGGTCATTTCCTTTAAATTCTTCGTGTCGCATCTTTGAAAGATACTGGACCTAAGTACCAAATTTGGTATTTATCAGAGTTTTCGTTTTTGAGTTATGCTGCTCAAAGCCCTTTTTCTAAAAATGTTTTTTAATTCAGGGGCCTCAAAAAATGTATTTCCGGTGATTACGCAGTATAGAAAGTAACAAAGTAAGTAAAATAATAAGTGCAACACATCAGATTTTTTTTAGTTTATTCAACAGCATGCCCCATTACATAGTAATATTACATGCTTTATAATTTCTTGTCTACCCTAATTTATACAATGCTAACAATTGTCTATGTTAATTATGTGTAATGTAATTAGATAATTACAATCCCTTTCACTGTAAACTTATGCTTGCTTTAATTACCTTCATATAGAATTTACAATAGCTTATGTTAATTCCTATTTACATATTTTCAGTCTTTAGACATAGTTTACAACATTTTATATTATTCCTATCAAGTGCATACTATATTGACTTTATTTGTAGTTTTCCTATAGTCATTCTAGTTGTGTAAAATCTATTGATCTAATAAATCTCGTGAAATATTGAAGGTGAATGCTGATGAGTTGATCGTTAGATGTGGGCGAGTATACTCCGCTCATTATTGTGGCTCGTATCATTCGGTTTCTTTGTGTACTAAGCTTTTCACAATGTTGTATTAAGTGGTCAACGGTTTGTTCCCCGTCATTACATACACAGACCGAGTTGTTTGTAAATTTAAATCTGTTGCGGTATGATCCCAATTTTCCATTTTGTGCGTGTGGGGGTGTGTCCAAATGTTGTAGTTAAAGTTCAGTATCTGCCAAGAACACTTCCCTCTCCCCCCCCGCAAATTACCATTTATATGGAACAGTTTTTGTTATTTTTCATGTTATCAAAAATGCCTCTAACGATTTTGATAAAAATATATTTTTTTAAACATTTGCCTGAAAAATAATATGCATATTGTAACATGCTGGAGTGAGGACCAAAAGCTTTCCAGCAAAATATTAAATTTTAATCACCCCAACATGCACATCGGGGAAACGTAGGACAGACACTGCGAGAGGATTAGGACTTCGTTGTTCACATTCCGAAGCAGGCGTGGGGTTTTTATAACAAATTACACAAATTTCACATCATTCACATGACCTGTGGTTTATTAATCAAGTAATTTGTGGCCCTACATTACATACACAAAGGAAAATAAAGGATTGAGGGGAGATACCTCACACACAGGCAACCTACACCTTACATACCAACTCTCGGACTGATGCTCACATACAAAGAAAGTAACGCTAACATCTATCCCCCCTCTCTTCAACCCTGGCTAGGCTCGCCGGCCAGAGATGGAGAGTGTCATGCCAGACAGAAATTCAAACACAAGCCGAAAGAAATACTAAATTACCCCAACAATGTGAGGTGTTGTTATGTCTGACATAACAACACCTACTAATGCGCCACAATATCTTGAATTTTTACTTTCTCCACTACGTATAGTAATTAGGGGAAGTATTGTATTCCACCCAAAAATTCGATACCGAGATTTCACCGGAAATACATGTTTTGAGACCCCCTGAATCCAAAAAAAGCATGTTTGGAAACATGTCCGTGTGTGTCTGTGTGTCTGTCTGTGTGTCTGTGAACAGCATAACTCAGAAACGAACAGTCGGATAAACACCAAACTTGGTATTTAGGTTCAATATCTTCCAGGGATGCGACACGAAGGTTTTCAACAAAATTCCCCCACCCCAGGATACCCTTTACATGGAAGATTTTTCGAAAATTTTAATTTTCTCAAAAATGGCTCTAACGATTTTGATTAAAATATCACAGGTTTAATATATTGTCATGACAAATAAAACGTATATCTTGAATTTGCTGGGAATGTCTCCAAAAGTGTTCTTCATTGTGAACGACATTTGCATAACCGGTAAACCATAAGAGATAGAGAAAATTTTACTACACAAAAAATATAGATCGCGTTAAAATACACAATTCATGTCATATACATTTTTTTGTTGAGTGAACCATTTTCGAGATATTGCTTGTTATTCTCTTATATTTTTCAATACTTATTTTCTTAAATGGGAATTCGTTATTCATTTTTTTTGTCTTTGATATGCAAAGAGTATTAATCTGTGGCAAAGGGAGTGGTGCTGCACCTAGCAACCAGCTATTAAGAGATATGTATGTGCTTAAAGGCTACTGTATTTCCAAATTGCCCTTTAAATATATTATCCCCTTACATCTACAAGAAAATTAGCAATAAGATAGAGTCTGCAAATGTTTATCTCGATTAACATGAAGTAGATGGAGAATAAGCGTTTGTAAAAATAGTTTGTACAAGAGTAGAGAAAGTCATGTGAGTGTAACACATCAGATTTTTTAGAAATAACCTGTGAAGTCTTCTTCATTCTGAATAACTTTTGCATAACTGGTAAACCGTGTGAGATAAATATTACTACATAATAGATGTAGATTTCTTTAAGTCACACAATTTGTGTCAAATATAATTTTGTGCCATTAACCACTTGCACACAATATTTCCAAGATATTCTTTATTATTTGTTTGTTTTTTAAATACTTAAACTTTTTTCAAGTAGTACAAATATTTCACTATTCGTAGAGAAGGTATTGCATTCCACCAAGAAATATAATACTTAGATTTCACCGGAAATACATGTTTTGGGGCCTCCTGTATCCAAATCAAGCATTTTTAGAAAAAGGTCAGTGTGTGTGCACGCGCCTGTGCCTGTGAACAGCATATCTAAAAAATGGAACGTATTGAGGTTCAGTATCTTCCAAAGATGCTACACGAAGAGTTTCAAGATAATCCCCCAACCCCGAACTATCCTTTACATGGAAGATTTTTTGAATTTTTTTATTTTCTAAAAAATGGCTCTATCGATGTTTAATAAAATACCATATATTAAATATATTTACATGACAAATAAAACTTATATCTTGAATTTTCTGGGAATAGCCTGTAAAGTCCTCTTCATTCGTAAGGAATTTTGTATAATCCTGACTAAATGATAAATGTTACGTGATACACGAAAACGCACTGCACAAAAAATGCAGATCTCTTTAAAACACACAATTTATTTCAAATAACCTTTTTTGTGCCATCAGCCATTTCCGAGACATCCGTTATTAACGGTTCGAATTGTTCAATACTTAGCCATTCTTTTAAATTTCTGTCAACATTCAGTTGTTTCTCACGATTGTATGGAAACAGTATGGAATATTAAGGCCAGCATATAGCGTACAGTTCTTAAATATTTGACTATCGCTCCGCCGTTTATATTTATAGGGTGATTTATGAAGAACTGACACATTTCCTTCTTTAATTATTCTGTTCGAAATTCACTGAATTCCCCAATTTTAACACCAAATTAAGCAGAATGTTCTGTTACTAGATGCGCAGATGTTCATGTTTTATTCATAATTGTTAGTCTTATTGTCGGCAACTGTTTTTGAGATTTTGTTTTAGTCATCGTGAAAATGGAGTACACATTAAATGAACGACTCTTTCTTGTAAAGCAAAGCTGGATTACGAATTCAATTACAGCTACTCAAAGGGCATACCAGAGAGAATTTGGTGTTCGGAATCCTCCCCAAAGAAACACAATACTGAGACCGGTAAACAAATTGGAATCAACTGAATCTCTAGTGAGTGAAAAAGGCAAAACTCGTTCATCTAGGCTTCCCACGGTTGTTGTTGACGTAAGAGCACGACTCGATCAGTCACCCAAAAAATCATTTAGACGTTTGTCATAGAAGATACGGTACAGCTACTCAATATGTCAAGAGAGCTGTGAAAAGTGCACGCCTAAAGCCGTATAGGATTACGGTTGTCCATTAGTTACAGGAACCAGATAAGGATAGACGACTGAGTTATTGTCGTTGGTTTCAGGCGTTCATTGTGCAAAATCTACACATGGTTCACAGATGAAGCATGGTTCCATCTATCCGGCTATGTGAACTCAAATAACTTACGCTATTGGGCCAACGAAAATCCACATGTTATTCATGAAGCGCCTATGCACCCAGTTAAAATCGGAGTTTGGTGCACAATATCCGCACAAAGAATAGTGGGACCAATTGTTTTTAAAACAATGTGAACACTGCAGAGTACAACGGATTTTCATGAAGTTTGCTGAGCCACTAGACGATGTAGAGCTGAGTAAACGATATTTTCAGCAGGACGGTGCTACTTGCCATACATCAAATGGATCCATGGGACTAATTGCAAGTTTCTTTGACGACCGGATAATTTCCAAGAACCTGTGGACACAGAGATCTCCGGATTTGACATCACCGGACTTCTTTCTATGGGGTTACTTAAAACATAGAGTTTATGCCACACGTCCCCAGACATTGGACTATTTGAAGCACAACAGTACACAGGAGATTCAAGCTATTGATAACAGAGTCCTCCAACGAGTGGCCAGCAACATGGAAGAACGTGTTGAGTTGTACCTTATGCAGGACGGAGGACATTCTCAACGTTTGCTATAGAGGTAAATAATCTCGCAAAATTTCTCTGCATTTCAGGTATAATAAGTTGTCGCTAGTATAACTCGTTTTGAAACATTTAAAGAAATAAATGGTCTTCATAAATTACCCTGTATAACGAAATGTGTAATGTAGCTATTTCTGCAAAGGTTTATTTGTATTATCATGCATTAAATAGAAAAAAAATCTGATGTGCTACACTCACATGACTTTCCCTACTCTTGTACAAACTGTTTTTACAAACGCTTATTCTCCATATGCTTTATGTTAATCGAGAGGTCAATCTTATTGTTAATTTTCTTGTAGGTGCAAGGGGAATATGGTAGGCTTTAAGCGATAGTCAAATCTTTTAAGAACTGGTTGCTATGTAGAGCATTGCATTCTCTTTGCATGTCTAGGACATAAAAAAATTAATAACGAATTTCCATTTGAGAAAAAGTATAAGTAATGGAAAATTTAAGGGAATAACAAGCAATATCTCGAAAATGGTTCACTCAACAAAATAAAAACTGTAGATGACATAAATTGTGTATTTTAACGCGATCTACATTTTTTGTGTATTAAAATTTTGTCTTATCTTTTATGGTTTACCAGTTATGCAAAAGTCATTCACAATGAAGAATACTTTTGGAGACATTCCCAGAAAATTCGAGATATACATTTCATTTGTCATGAAAATATCTTAAACATATGATATTTTAATCAAAACCGTTAGAGCCATTTTTGACAAAAAACTTTCGAAAATTGTTCCAAGTAAAGTGTAGTCTGTGGGGGAATTTTCTTGAAAACCTTCGTGTTGCATCTCTGGAAGATACTGAACCTAAATACCAAGTTTGCTGTTTATCCGACTGTTTGTTTCTGAGTTATGCTGTTCATAGACACACGCACGGACATGTTTCCAAAAATGCTTTTTTTTGGATTCAGGGGATCTCAAAACATATATTTCCGGTGAAATCTCGGTATCGCATTTTTGGGTGGAATACAATACTTCCCCTACTTACTATACGTAGTAGAGAAAGTAATAAGCTTGAGTAAGAGTAATTTGTATACCCACTAATAAACAATAGGGGGCAGAGAAAGCCATGTGAGTGAGTCGCATCAGATTTCTTTTAAATAGTGGTCGGTAACAGTGAATCCAGATGCCCTTCCCTGTAACATCTGATTACAAAAGTTATTTCATTCTACGTCGGCAGATGCTGCTATTCCATACTGTCTTCCCGAGCCACAATTAATTGTTTTTCATTTCCAGCTTCCATGTGTTACCAAAGAGAAGTAGGCCTATTTAGAGTACACTATATCGTTTTTATTACGCAATGAAAGTGAAAAGAAAGCAGAAAACCTAAAGAATAGAGGATAACACTTTATCTGTCCAGATCTGAATTAGTTGTAAGATACTCTGGCTGTAACCTTCATTCTGCTAGCATTTTCTTCGGCACAAACACACACCAAACGACAATATCAGTTTTCTACGAAGGCGGATCGAAAAGTAACGCACAATAATTGTTTTACAAAAAAGTTTAATAGTTAAAACAACAACAACAAAAAATCACAAATAAACATACACCTTTTACCTACTTTTCGACATAGTCACCAAGTTTCTCAACACCTTTCTCCCATCGTGATACCAGTTTCAATATGCCCTGTTCGTAGAAGTCCGTTTCCTTGGAGTATAACCATCTCCGGACTGCTGATTTCACTTCCACATCTGTCGCAAAGCGTTGGCCGGCCAGGAATTTCTTCGTGGGATCAAACAGATGAAAGTCCGATGGTGCAAGTTCCGGAGTGTATGGTGGATGCAGGAGCACCTCCCAACCAAATTTGGTGATCTTCTGACGAACAGCAGCAGCAACATTGTCATGAAGAATTTTGGCATCGTCAGCATTCATGTTGTGGCGTTTGTCACGAAGGACACGACGCAACTTGACCCAAGTTTTCATGTAGGCTGCAGCATTCACAGTAGTCCCGTGTTCAGCAAAGTCCACCAATACAACACCATGCATATCCCAGAACACCGTCGCAAGCACTTTCCTAGCAGATTGAGACACTTTTAATTTTTTCTTCACTGGGAACCAGCATGTTTCCACTCCATACTTGCCTGCTGGTTTCGGCCGTTTAGTGGTATGCCCACGACTCATCACCAGTTACGATTCCTTTCAGAAAGGCATGCCCTTCTGCGGTGTACCACGTTAGGTGATCCAAGCTCGTCATCATTCGCTGGCCCTTGTTGTTTGTCAGGTTCTTCGGCACCCAGGGAGCACTAACTTTATGAAATTTCAACGTGTCATGAACAATATCGTACACTGCAGCATGGGGAATGTTGAACTGTTGCGATAAGGTTCGCAGTTGCACACGCCGGTAGTTCAAAATTGCTGCCTCAATGCCTCTGACATTCTGCGGGGTTGCAGCTCTTACCGGCCTCCCGAAGCGTGGCAAATCGCTAAAGTTCACACGGCCCTCTAGGAAGAATGCACACTACCTAGAGACATTGCTACGGCGCATACAATCATCCCCATACACGCCACGTATGTTCCTGCGAATATCACTCGGTTTATGTCCTTTGGCCCATAAATACCGAACCACACCTCTATGCTCTTCACACGTGGACGATTGTAACATGCGCGCCATCTTTGTTGCGTAGTTCACGCTTCTCTCGCTAAAGCTGTTCATGAAACCAAAAAATACCCTCTGTAGTGAAAACTTCAAACTATATCTGTGGAAACTGCAACATTACAGTTGCTATACCAAGGCAGAAAAAAATTATTGTGCGTTACTTTTCGATCCGCCCTCGTAATTATTCCGCCCAGCACTCATTCGCTCTTCAAATCTTTTTTCAATTATGCGTTCTCTTTTCATATAATTTTCATCGCAATTGCAGGAATTGTACCAAAGGTTTTGATCTACTTAATACAGGGGAACAATGTTTTAACACATACTAAAAGTTTCAAAAATGGCAAAACTAATGAAAAATTTGAAAAACTTCAGAACACATAACTCGCAAAATCCTTTGTTCTTTCTGCATATTAATAATGAGAAATTTTTCTGCTAATCTGGCTTCTAGAATTGTTTAAAGTAGAGACGCATGTTCCTGGAGTCGTTGCTGTTTTAGTGCTAATAATGCCTCTATGTGCTGCGTATACCCAGAGTCGTAGGCATTATTGCTAATAGAGAAGGGCATCTCCATCAGCCTGTATTATCTGTTGCCATGGATACCTGGTGTACGATGCGCTGCCTAAACAAGATTACACACGGCGCTGGTGGGAAACCGCAATACCATATCGGCTGACTTTGAGAAGGCACAGGTGTAAGTAATCTTTCAATTAGCCAGAGCTTCCTTATTGCTATAGTTCTCAGAGTTCATGCCAATATGCCGCTGCGCTCTCTCTGAGCTTACAACGCGAACTCTTCTTCTGCCTCCTCTCTCCTTTGTTTTCAGTACAATTTCATAGGATGGAGATGGAATTAAATTCTGCATTTAAAATCGAGCAAGATGGCTCCACGGTAACGTGTGAAACTCGATTTGAGAAGGTACCAGGTTCGATTAGCTTCCTGCCGACCATTCTGACGATGGCTTTTTCGTGTTTTCCCCAAGTCGGTAGGCGAATGTTGGGATAGTTCCTCTTCTACCGTGAATTTCCGGTCCGTCATTTCCTGTTCCCTTCGTTTGCTTCACCTCTGGGTTTCAGAGTTGAAGGACCAGGTGTGTTGCGGCAGGATGGTGGAATTGTGCTATGAAATTCTCCCTGGCGCTTGACGGAACTGCTGGGCCCCCCTTCCTTATACTGGGAGGGTTTCGTCTATTCCCGGGACCACCATGTTGCAGATCATGTAGAAATTGTTAGGGACTCACCTTGCTAGCACACATCATCGTCCGCATCTGGTCGCCCTTTGTGTCTCCGCTTCATCCTTTTCTCCCAGGGGCCACGTTGGAAGCAAAAGGGCCCACTATGACCTACGAGTGATGCTGTGCTCCAATTACTGGAGACTGTTCCCTCTAACTACTGCTAATTGTTGCCTTTAAACCGGTGAAATAGTAGAGCATTCTTAATTTGTATTACTTCTATCACTTGCGTACCTACAGTAGCCAAAGAAAGCGTTTTATTCCCCAAAAATCTGTATCGATATTTCAGCGGAAGTAAAGGTTTTTAAGATTCTTAAGGACAAGAAATCATTTTATAAAAATATTCTCTGTGTGAAAGAGAGAGAGCAGCATAACTCAAGCATGAAAAATTGAAACCTCGCACTTGAGTCAAACACAGTTCAAGATAGCTAGCTAGCTTCAGTCCAGTTACAGTCCGATTATTGACTATAACGGTTTTCATGGTGCTTTAAAACTGATAAGTTATTTGTTGTAATGATGATGACTCCTGAAGAAGGCCTTGGAGTATAGAGTACTGATTGCTTCGTCATAGAACCGTACTCTCGCTTGTAATTCACGAAACCGTAATCAGCTTCGTGACATTTTTGATGAAACTATAAATAAGTGTTAAGTTTGTGACGAAGCTGAAGAACTCATTTATCCTGTTCCGAGTGAGCATTGCACATTTTAGAGACAAAATGTCCCAAAAGATCATAGTGGCCTTGAAAATTCAGTAGATCTAAATGTTGAACCGTCACAAATATTCTGTAGATTGAAACATATTATATGAATATAAAGTTTTTAAATAGTTACATGTGTTATGTTAGATAATGCATGCAAATGATTTTAATATTGTTATACATTTACATTTGTTAATTATTGTAATTGATATTGTTTTGTGTTAGCACCATATTAGGAAAGCTATATATTGAATTTATTTTGTGTTTTATTACAAATTAATGATACGCTATGGAGTGCGGGCTCGTTTTGCCACTATCATCCATGGAGAATCAACATATACTAGGGTAAGTCAGTAAGTATTCGCACACTATTGTAATGTTTTATGGGTTGGCTGCATCGGTTTGTGCGCGCGCATATTACATGTTGTTCCTTTGTCTCCGCTTGTGGAATGTTTGACCGTTATCACTCCAGTGTTGCATTGCTGCATAATAAGCATTGCTGCACCCCTAAACGTTTGCACCCAAAGAGCAACAACGTGCGGTTATCCGTTTTTCGTCTTCTGAAGGTGTACCAGAGAACGAAATTCATCGAGGGCTTTTCTCGCAATATATGGACGAAATGTGTGCGAATGGATTGAAAAGTTCAAAAATGGTCGGACAACTATGCCAACAATGAGCAAGTTCGTATTCTGATTCAGAGAACCGAAGATTTACTGTCGATGAAGTGGCCAACCATATCTTTTTTGGTCCACTTAAAAATCCTTAAGGGGCCGTCAATTCACCACGGACGAAGAAGTGAAGGAAACGGTGCATACATGATTTGCTGCTCAACCGAAAACTTTTTTTCTGAGGGCATCAGAAAGCTTGTGCAACGATGGATCATGTGCAGCGAGAATCAAGGAGACTACGATAAAAAATTAGGCAATCGTTAATTTCTATTACTGTAAATAATGAGTTAAAAAAATTATGTATGCATACTTATTTACTTAGCCTCATAACATTGATTTCCACTACACGACGTAACAATTCATCAATCCTCTCAAAGATTTCGTCGGAAGCAGACGTGCCACTGCATGTTAGATAGGAGAGGAGGAGTCAATTGCGGCATAAGTACATCGGTACGGAACCTATACAAAAGCGAATTCATCAACATAATTGGCTCTTGTGTGGCATACTATTTATTATTATGTCGTCCTCCGTGGTGTAGTGGTTACCATGCCAGCCTCTAGTTCCCGAGGTCGCTGGTTCAAACACGGCGGAGGGCGATGGATTTTTTTCCGGGCGTAAAAATCCTTAGTATAGCTACCTTCGGAAGGGAAGTAAAACCGGTGGTCCCGCATCGTAGATTTACGCCACGTAAAAGAACCTCAAGGCTGATAAAGACTGAGCAAAATTACCGGTCTTTCACGCCCAATATAAAATGGGACGCTAAGGACCACAGCAGTTAAAGAGCGTCCGTAAATAAAGCTCAACTTTCTAATTATTAATATATATTTAATTTATTACGAAGTGACTAATACATTATTTAGAGAAAGTAACAGCTCTGCTGTTACCACTTCCTGCATATTGCCTGAGAAATCCCTATGGCAGAAACAACGCCGTATGTCAATAATTCACCGTTAAATACCCAAACACCGTTAACCGCCGCAAGATGATATACAAATAGGCGAATAATGCCGTGAAAAGTTATAATCTTAGGATAGGTATTTAATTTTCTTATGCTTTTGTTTATACCTTTTAGTTAATTTCTGTACCATACCTAGTATATTCAGAAAGTATTGCATTGCACACAAAACTCCGAATTCATTTACTAGTGAGGCTGAAGTCTGCAAATCAGTATTGTCTTTATTGTGCGACCGTACATTTCTCTATCGCCTTGTCCCTCACTCCCCTCTTATCCGTAGCCTTGATTGTCAAAAAAAGCTAGTGGCACCCTCCTTCAAGCACATTCATATCGTGCCCTACTAGCACTCATCTTTTCCATTTATTTGTATACACGGAGAGAGAAATTTAGTTCTACAGTTTTTGTAGATTATTGCTGACGTTTCTGAAATATAATTTCTATTCCAATGATAAGCATTTATTTTTTTGGCTGTTATTATAATCCTAAAGTAGGTCCCCTCTTATACACAAAATTAAATGTTAAAAAAAATATAATTATTCTGACCATTATATCAGTCATGAACGGTCTTCATGACCGAACCACGGTAGTGCTAGCGCATTAATCAAATGCTGCAATCGTAGCGTTAGCGTTAAGCAATGTTAAAGGGATGAGAAAACTCTGATAAATATTAGAACTTTTGTTTTCTCCGCTGCGGTTGCGAAAACAAAAATATGTCATCCTATATTGCATACAAGTTAACTTGGGTGGTCAAGATATATGGGTCAACTTGTGATCTGCTGCTGCGATCTCTCAGCATTCAACTGTTATGCAGGCTTCCATATGCTCTGGTTTAAAAATTGCCCACAGTGAAATAGTCATTAGGTAACTAGTCTGGCGCACGAGAAAGCCGACAGCTTTTACGCGTTCCATTGCCGTATTCCTTAACAAGTCCCTGTACAGAGTTTGTTCTCGGCAAAGCTGGCCTCACTGTGGCTGTAATATACACATTTTTAACTGTTGCATTGCTTATATTAGCTTATTCCCTTAGAATGTTTTATTTACGCTTCAAATTTCTGTAAAAGCCTGAATTTGCCATTACTATTCAAACATTTAACTGTAAATATATACTCTGTACCATCATATCATTCGCTTTATGCTTTCTCCAGCGCTGTAGTAATGTTCTATTTCAGTTTTATTAATGGCACTAAAACAATTTTATGTTACATTCATATGTCCACTAGAAACTATAATTTATTACTTTGTCTACCAGTATCTAGTGGGTAGAGAAGGTATTGCATTCCACCCGAAAATTCAATACCCAAATTTCACCTGAAATACATGTTTTGAGGTCCTCTGAATCCAGAAAAGCATTTTTACTTTCTCTGCTACGTGTAGCCGGAAATTCGATATTGAGATGTCATCATAAATACATGTTTTGAAGCCCCTGAATAAAAAAAAAGCTTTTAGAAAGAGGTCCTCTGTGTGTGTGTGTGTGTGTGTGTATCTGTGTGTTTGTGAACACCACAACTCAAAACTAAAAGTTGGATAAATACCAAACTTGGTATTTAGGCTCAGTATCTTTTAAAGATGGGACAAGAAGAGTTTCAAGAAAATCCCACCACCCCAGACTACCCTTTACATGGAACGGTTTTAATTATCCCAAGAATACCTGTAATAATTTTGATTAAAATATCATATGTTTAAGATATTTTTGTGGCAAATGAAATGTATATCTTGAACTTTCTGGTAATGTCCCCCCCAAACGTCCTCTTCATTCTGAATGACTTTTGCATAACTGGTAAGCCGTAGACAAAATTTTGCACCACAAAAAATGTAGATCTCGTTAAAACACGCAATTTATGTTACATACGTTTTTTTTGTTTTTGTTTAGTGAATCGTTTCTTTTGTTTTTATTTCCTAGACATGCAAAGGTTGCTCTACATAGCAACGAGCTCTTAAAAGATTTGACTATCGCTTAAAGGATACCACATTCCCCTTGCACCTACAAGAAAATTAGCAGTAAGGTAGTTTCTCCAAATGTTTATCTCGATTAACATGAAGTAGATGGAGAATATGCGTTTGTAAAAATAGTTTGAAGAAGTGTAGAGAAACTCACGTGAGTGCAATACATCAGATTTTTAGAAAAAGGTCCGTGTGTGCATCTGTCTGTGTGTCTGTCAACAGCATAGCTCAAAAACGAAAACTCGGATAAGCACCAAACTTGGTATTTAAGTTCAATATCTTCCAAGCATACGACATGAAGATCTTCAACAAAATCCCCCACCCTAACTATCTATTACTTGGAACATTTTTCGAAAATTTTGATTTTATAAACAATGGCTGTAACGATTTTGATTAAAATACCACATGTTAAAGATATTTACATGATAAATAAAATGTATTTCTTTAATTTTCTTGAAATATCTGTTGAAATCCTCTTTATTCGGAAGGAATTTTGTGTAATCTGGTAAACGTTAAGGTAGATCTCTTTAAAACACACAATTTATTTCAAATAGGCTTTTTGTGGCATAAGGCATTTATGACATATCCGTTATTAGTGGTCGTCCTCCGTCGTGTAGTGGTGACCATGCTAGCCCCTAATTCCCGAGGTCGCGGGTTCAAGCGCGGCGGAGGGCGATGGATTTTTTCGGGCGTAAAAATCCTTAGCATGGCTTCCTTTGGAAGGGAAGTAAAATCGGTGGTCCCGTGTCGTGGCACGTAAAAGAACCTCAAGCCTGATAAAGAGGCCTCTGAGCAAAATTACCGGTCTTTCACGCCCGATATAGAATGGGACGCTAAGGACCACAGCAGTTAAAGAACGCCCATAAATAAAAAAACCAAAACGTTATTAGTGATTCGAATAATTGTTCGTTTCTTGGTCATTCCGTAGGATCCTGTCAACATTCAGTTGTTTCTCGCGATGGAAAGAGTATGGGATTTTAAGGCCAGCATATAGCGTCCAATTTTTTAAATATTTGACTATTGCTGTGCCCTTTGTGTCTATAACGAAATGTGTAATATAGCTATTTCTGCAAAGGTTTATTTAGATTAATATATAGTTGATAGAAATGTAAGCTTTAGTAAGAATAATTTGTATACTTATTAATAAACGATAGAGGGTATAGAAAGTCATATGAATGTATTACATTAGATTTTTTATATAATAAGTTGCTGTCTAATCTCTTATGATTTGCTAGTTATACAAAATGTATTCCTAATAAAGAGGACTTAAGAGGAGGCTATTTTCATAAAATTCCATATATATATATCTCATTAGTTATAACTATTTTAAACGCATTCTTAAGTTCCCTTGTTTACCCAGTTTATGATTACTGTGTATTAATGTTTACTTTATCGCTCATTACCGCAATTACATATTCAACACACATACACAAACACCCATGCCCATAGCGGGACTTGAACCCACAACCCTCAACTTGGCAGAGCGCCGAAACTATACGTTCCTGCGATCACGATTACGAGGACCGGCTATTTAAATCATAATCATTACTGCCAGTTTTGCGAAAATTAAAAACAGTGAAACGCTCTTCCATGTAAAGGGTAGTTTCGAGGAGGGGATTTTTATTGAACAACTTCGTGTCGCATTCTTGGAAGATGTTCAACTTAAATACGAAGTTTTGCATACATCTGAATTATGGTTTTTTTTAATTATGATGTTACAAGACACACAGAAAGACTGACACACTCGGATCTTTTCCTAAAACTATTTTATTCAGGAACTTCAAAGCATGTGTTTCGAACGAAATCTCAACATCTAATGTTTGGATTGAATACAGTACTTCCCAACTTAGATGCTAGATAAAGTAAAAGTTGTCATAACCTTTTTTGATTCATCTCATACCATTAACGTTCTGCAAAGTTTGCAGCATTCTTATACGAGTCGCGTCTCACGCTTAAAAGGCAGTACAGGTCAATTGGGACGCATTGTTACCACATGTACTATACGTACGCTCGCAACTTTGGTGCCCAGCTGCGGTCCGTCAACCAATCTAATGTCACATGATACATCACCATATAGGTAAATATCTGCACTGCTATTTAAGGCAAGTGTAAAACATTTCATTTTCACCTGCACCTTATGTCTCCGGTTTGTGGTTTTAGTACTTCAAAATTCGATTTTACAGGGATATATTTATATACTAACAAAGAAATATGGAGATATTAAATGTTAAAATCTTTAATTTGGTAGGGTATAATCACTTTTTACCCTGAACAAAATCGCATTCAACGTGGGTAGAATGTTTTCAAACAGCAAATAATGAACGATGTGCCACACTCTGCTTTGCGTATTCCATTATATTGCGTTAACCTAGAGTGTTTTTGTTTCCCCCATCCTTCTGGGTAGCCTTAGCTGTTTCTTTTACTGCCTTACTAACACTCATTTTACTTGAAAAATAACATAACACATTTGTTATTACTTTGTGTTTCTTCTTAGTTTGCCAAGGTTTCATCTCTTCCTAGCTTCTTCCTCTATAACCATAAATATTTACGTAAAATGTTAAACAAATAACCTAATTAACACTTCACAGTGTTCCACTCGCTATAAACGTAGACATTTCCTTACAATTGATGTTAACCTATAATGCATTCTGCCTCGTGCCTGACCTGTTAGCTCAACAGATGGACGACTATTGTTTGTCACAGAATGAATGCAAGAAGTTACGAAATTCTGGTTTCTTCTAAAAACTGTCTCCAACTCACCTCAACATTTTCTCTCGCTTGGTTCCCGCTGTAACCCAATAACAGAAACATTTCTCGCTAGCTGACATTTCTGCTGCATATGTAGAATTTTCCGAAAATATTTAATTCAAAAAAATTATAACGCTCATCTTATTAAAGGTAGAGAATTCAACCTGGGCAGGTATCAGCACACTAATTTGCTTTAGTTAAGAAAAAATATTATTGCATTGTACCCTTTAGTTTGTCGCGATTACTTCGTGTTATCTTATTTGCTGAGCGCCTGTTATTGTATTACTAGTTTGAATTTTGGGTTCTTTGTCCTCCGGCTAGCTATTATTATTCAGTCGAGCAAATCTCTTGAACAGGGTGTGTAAACGGAAAGGAGTTGTTACTAAAAGATAACACTGATAAAAGAATTTATTTTTACACTTTTATTGCCGTCACACTTTATTCATTTCACATAATTACTCTTGATACACGCCCGACTGAAACTGTTATATTTTAGAATGTAACTATAATCACTTATTTGCCGCACATTAATTCGCGTATTTCACATCTTTTAAGTAACTTTACGACGCGAGAGATTTTGTAGAACTGCGCGACGTTTAACGCGTGAATGATTCTGATGAACTGGGCGACGTGTAACTTCTGAATGATTCTGTAGAACTGCACGACGTATAACCCGCGAATGATTCTGTTGGACTAAACGTTACCCGTCTCTGGCTTTAGCTTTTTATACTCCCTCACCCGGATATGCCTAAACATTATAACAGAGCTGATATTGGTTAATAAAACGCGCCAACATTAGCGTCTATTTTCATATCCAATCAAAATTACGAACACAAATGCTCTAGGGAAGATATTCCCTCCATTTCTAAAGAAAAGCACGCTACTCTGACGTCATTTGTTTGTCTCATCTAATTAATAAACAACTCGCCCCCTTGTTACATTGTTACCCGTTCCTATTGTCAGTTTCAGTAAGGCCGTGTAGACTTATTACCTAACAATGCTTATAATTAACAAACATCTCAAATCATTGTCATACAATAATGCTAATTTACACTACAATCACACTGGCATTCACAGTGTTGTGATATAAAATACTGCCACAAGTTTATTTGTTGCTGCATGATAAGCACACAAGCAGCAAATATCGAACTTTTTACTGAAAAACTCTTTTCTTTAAAATGTGTGCCCATAAAAATCCATAAAGCTCTAAAAGTTATAGGATATGTTAGAGAAAAATATTCTGCATAGGATAATGCATTAAAAGCCGAAATGTATAACAACTTAATATTTACGCCATGTTTTTTGTAAAGTTGTATTAGCAACTTTTTGATAGCGTGAGAGTAGAAAAGGACGAAGCTAATGACAATATGTATGCGATAGATAAGAGACAGAGATATCCCATTTACCGCGATGCAGTTTTTTAAAGTTGAAACAAGTTTTAGCTTAGATTAGACTGCGTGTTGCGAGTTTCCTAGTGGCCTTTGAACATACAGGAACGGGAAAAAACAATGAGCAGAAAATTGTAAAGTGGAAAGGCAGTGAGTGCCAAGCTATGCATTTTTTAAATTAGAAGCATGGAATCGCAATTGCATATTAAAAAAAGGTGCGCTGCAAGAACATAATTGAAATCTGACTTTATGAAATATTTTCCAGTCAAGGTGAAATGTAATTCTCATACAAATATATACGTACCGTCTCTACTAATGAGTACTGTTACAAAATGTGAAACTAACCATTAGAAGCGCGTAACTGCACAAGATGTATTACCGTATTATACAGTACACTTCACATGGGACACACCTAGTGACCGTGACTAGTACTGTACAAGATTGCGTTTTATTTACATCCGAAACGCCAAAAACAGGTTTGACTATCGAAGACTCTAACATGACGGATTTAATGTTGACGCAAAATGCTTAATTTGGCACTGCATTTCTTTTGCACATTGTTTTTCCGAACCCAATAGAATACGTTATGGTTTGCAACGGTTCCTCCTTGGTAGGCCCCCACTATGTTGATGATGGATGCTGTATTACGTACCTGTAGGTCGTCTTGATGATCGTACTCTTTTGATGTATCTTGAGGTTCTCGTAGACTGGAATCTGATGAACGTGTATTTGTATTCTTGTGTGTGTTAGTATGTTATTATTATTATTTTATAATTATGCCACGGCTGCTTTATTTGTGTCGGAGAGCAATTGTCTTGTCAGGGTTAGGTATGGAGAAGGTTAAAATGTTTTTCACACACGTGTTCTGTTAACTATTTCATTTGTATTTTAGATAAACCACATGTAAATATTTACAATTCACTATCATTTTGTTACGTTAAAATATGTATAACTGGTAGACTTTAAATACGTCGTTTTAGCGTCTATTTAGAGACTACTTTATACACAGCCTTCCTGATCGAACACTGACAAGCTTCTGTTAGCGTTCCCTTCAACCGTTTTCTTAACGTATGTATTTGAATTATAGGCATGTATCAATGTACTGATTGGTGCTACTATCCAATAACAGTTTATATTATATGTATGTGTTTACAGACTCCCATCGTCTTAATTATGAACCCAAGGTTCGTTACATGCTTACGTAGATACTACTGCATTTCTGTAATTTTATATTAATGTTTATATGGCTAACAATGGACTTTCCCTCTTATATTATATTTTATATGTTATAACCTTATATACTTATTCTCTACCATGTGTACATTATGAATAGGTGTGTTTTTAACATCCTCTTAATTATTATACGTACAATATTATCAAAGAAGTAACATAACACGTAAAAGTTAGAACAAAATATTAAAGAAAGAAATTATTAATGTGTTGATGCTAAGAAACTGAAATTAGATAATAAGTTATTGTATTAGTTTGTCTGTGGTAGTGCTGTATGTTGGCTTCAGGTTATGTACATTGCATTAACAAAGAACATATTAAAATAAATAACGAAATGTAAATAAAACTTCATACAACCCTAGTGTATTATGTGCAGTTAAAGAAAATATAATTTACTACACTGGCGGAAAAAATAGAACACGATCAAGGATTCCTTCAATCTAATGAAGAGTTAAGTGAAAGGTAATAAATCATAATAGGATCATATGGTAACAGAACCAGCGCAATGCAAGCAGACTGTCCCAAGCATCATGCACCTGTTGTAATTTGGCAATGGTTGTGGCCGGCCGTGGAGACCCAGTCAGTCTCTTTCCCATCATGTCACATAATCTTCAATGGGAGAGAAGTCAGGGGACTGTGTTGGCTAGGGCAGTTGCATTACACCATGAAGACCACATTGAGTTGTAGCAGCCGTATGGATACCCGCGTTATCCTGTTGAAACTGCAGATAGCCTTCCTGTCGAAGAAATGGCAGTAACATAGGATTAATAACCTGTTGAATGTAGCTGACACTGGTTTCACGTCCCTGCACAAACACCAATGGGCGAATGTGAGTTGTAAGCGATGGCACCCCACACTATGAACCCAGGAGTTGGGCCTTTGTGCCACGGGCGAATGTACTTCGAACGACTACACTCACTAACTCTACGGCATACGCGTACACGACCATACAGGCAGAACCTACTCTCAGAACCTACTGAGCGCCATTCCATTGTCCAATTGACCCTTTTTGGACACCGAAGTAGACTGCATGCGGTGTTGTGGTGTAAGAGGTACCCTGGCCAGAGGAACACGCGATTTTAGTCCTTCTGCAAGAAGATAGCTCCCAATAGTCGTGCTGACACTCCAGGTACTAAATGTGTGAGGATTGCTTCCCTCGATGCTGTTAGGTTGTCCACCTGTAAAATGCGTTGATTCAGACGTGCGTCTGTACAACGCGGCCGTCCAGAACCTGGCTATACGAAGTAGGGAACGTATAAAAATGTAGATCTCTTTATAGCACACACATTATTTCAAATAACTTTTTGTGTCATAAGTTATTTGCGAGATATCCCGTATTAATGGTTCGAATTGTTCAATACTTTGTCATTCTTTTCAACTTCTCTCGATTTTCAGTTGCTTCTCGCAATTGCATGGAAACAGTGTGGAGTTTTTAGGGCAGCTTATAGCGTCCAGTTCTTAAACATTTGACTATCGCTGTTCTTTTAGTATTTATAACGAAATGTGTACTTAGCTATTTTTACAAACGTTTATTTGGATTAAAACTAGTAGATACAAAAATAAGCTTTAGTAAGAATAGTTTGTACACCCACTAATAAACGATAGGGGAGTAGAGAAAGCCATGTGATTGTAAGACATGCCTCTCTAGGAGACCATGAAGGAATTTGTGGCACATTAGATGATAGAAAGAAAAAGAAAATAGCAATATCCTGCTGGGAATTGTTCATATGGGTCAGACTCCATCAATTCAATATCGCCGTTTCACTGGAAATATTGGTACCTATTTTGAAGTGCCCCGATAAAGAAGGAAAATCTGACGTGAAGGTAGCATCAAAAACCCAAAAGGCAACTAATTCATATCTTTACGGAACCTTTAAGGATACAAGGAACACAGTTTCGTTGAATTCTCTCCTCAACAAAAATAATTCTTTAATAAAAAACTTTTATTAATTTTCTTTCTCTTACAAATAGCTCCAACGATGTTGATTAAAATATGCAAGTCGAAGAGAATGATAAGAAAAGAATCTGAGGCGAACAGTCGCACTACTTTTTCTGTCCATGAGGAATTCACATTACACCCATTTATACACTGCCGTTTGTCAAAACTGCAACACCAAGAAGGAAACGCATGAATTTAATACCACAGGTTAGATACATGACAAGAAACAAATGATAAACTTTTCAAATCTATACATGACCTTTGAGCCCTAATATTCAGTATTTGGTGTGGCCTCCATGCGCTGCAATTAGTACTGCTATACGCCGTGGCATTGAATCAAAAAAGTTCTGAATAAGTTCCTGAGGGATTTCCCTCCACGCAGTTTGTATTCGAGCCCACAAATCCGTGACACTGGTTACTGGAGGACCGTGGCGCACCAGGTGCCGACCAACCATATCCCAGACATGTTCGATGGGCGACATGTCAGGCGAACGTGCAGGCCAGCAAAGCAATGGTACCCGTCGCTCTTCGAAGAAGGCTTGTACATTCCTCACAATATGTGGCCAGGCATTGTCCTGTTGTGTTGGAATGTGGCCTGTGGAGATGCTTGAAGCAGGGGGACTACCTCAGGGTCTACATTCACCGTTAGGTACCTGTTGCTGTTCAAAGTGCCCTTAATTCGTAGGAGACGAGATCGGTTGTTGTAATCACACCTGGTGTTTGTCCGCTATGACGCTCAGACCTCCAGGTTGCGCACACCATGGTACCGCCGAACACGTATGCGGCTATCACTGTAGGACACGTTGAGCGGGATTCGTCCGAAAAGACTACATTTTGCCACTCAGCACCCCAGTGACGGTGTTCACATGTCCATTGTAATTGAAGGAGCTTGTGGTTTGTGGACAATGGAAGCCGACGTAATGGCATGCATGCAACCAGTCCAACCACAGAAGATGGGGACGAACCGTTGATACAGACAAGTTCATACCTGTTGCAGTGCTCCAGCGTCGAGCCAACACTGTGGATGAAGCTATACGGTCCGTTGTGGCCATGCGGACAAGATGTCTGTCATCCCGTGCTGTGGTCATGTTCCGTGGTCCAGTACCCGCTCTTCGCTGCGTACGACGTTTATCTATCACTGTTCCACACTAGCATCACAGCAGTATGGCCTGTACGAGCCGAAATGTCACGGTATGACAAACTCGCTTCCTGGAGACCGATCATTCTTCCCCGTTCGAACTCACTCACTTGCCGATATTGCTCCCTTTGACGTCGAGGAGGCATACTGGCACACACGTTATTGTTTCCACCTTGTTTGACGGCTCTGCAATGACTACACTGGGCGCAACTCTGACTTTGTCGGACCGATACGAGAGGGCTCTGCTCGGCCTACGTGTACTTCATCTCTCTGCAAACCTAATCACTTATTGCTTGCATACTCTTCTACACTTCCACCAAGTTTGGAGTCATTCGGGAAATTCTTTCTTGGTGTTATAATTTTCACAGTGATTCCATTCACGTTATGTTGTTCACGATTCATTTTTCCTAGTAATAATTTTAAATTGAGCAATAACTGCTTGCTTACATATACAATTCGGAAGGTGTTCAAGTGTTTAGACTGGTAACAGGTTAGGTTCTTGCAATGGAAAGAAAACTGAGAATCGAAAACTTTAAAGCATGTTGTCAGGTGACGTATATGGGAAAGTGTAAACATGCAACAGAGAATATTTCGAAACGGCCAACGCCACGAAAAAATGTATTTAACGAAAATTGTGTACTTTAGTGAGTTTTACGTTTTTTCTGTGTTTTACCTATACCTTATGATTTGCCAGTTATACAAAATGATACTTAATTCAGTCACTATGAATAAAACGTCATAGGCCGTAAAGTTTAAGATATATATTTGATTAACTATACAAATATGTTCTGACATTTTAAATGAAACTTTTACAGACAATTTGATTAAATAAAAATCTGATGTGTTGCACTAACATGACTTGCTCTACTCTTGTACAAACTATTATTAACAAGACTTATTCTTCATCTATTTCTTGTTGATGTGACAAACCTTCTTATTGCTAATTTTCTTGTATATACAAGGGGAATATGGTAGGCTTGAAGCGATAGTCAAATCTTTTAAGAGCTGGTTGCTATATGGAGTATTGCATTCTCTTAGCCTGTGAAGGACATTAAATAATAATAATAATAATAATAATAATAATAATAATAATAATAACGAATTTCCATTTGAGAAAAGGTTTAAGCATTGGAAAATTTTAGAAATAACAATGAATTTCTCGGAAATTGTTGACTCCACAAAAAAAAATTGTATATGACATAAATTGTGTGTTTTAACGAGATCTACATTTTTGGTGTAGAAAACTTTTGTCTATCTCTTATGGTTTACCCGTTATGAAAAACCATTCAGAATGAAGAGGACTTTGGGGATATTCCCAGAAAATTCAAGATATACAGTTTGTCATGAAAATATCCTAAATATGTGACATTTTAATCAAAATCGTTAGTCATTTTTGAGAAAATAAAAATTTTCGAAAATATTCCATGTTAAGGGTAGCCTGGGGCGGGGCATGTTCTTGAAAACCTTCGTGTCGCATCTTTAAAAGACACAACCTAAATACCAAGTTTGATATTTCCAACTTTTCGTTTTTAAGTTATCCTGTTCTTACACATCCTTACAGACACACACATGGATCTTTATCTAAAAATACTTTTTGTTTTGGATTCAGGGGGCCGCAGAACATGTATTTTCGTGAAATCTCGGTATCGAAATTTTGGGTTAACTGCAATACTTCCCCTATTTACCATACGTAGTAGAGAAAGTAAACATAGAATAAAAAGTTCATATAAATAGTAGTTTGAGATGAAGGAAATTCGTGAAAATTCTTCGTGTCTTGTTTTGAGTGATGCTAAATTTAAATCAAGTTTGGTATTTCTCCGACTTTCCGTTATTGATCCCTGCTGTTCGCGCGCGCGGACACACACACACACACACACACACACACACACACACATTCATACACAGACGAACCGTTTTCTAAAAATCTGATGTATTACACTCACATGACTTTCTCTACTCTTGTACAAACTATTTTTACAAACTCTTATTCTCTGTCTATTTCATATTAATCGAGATAAACATTTGCAGAAACTATCTCTTGACATGCAAAGAGAATTACATTTTACACATAGCGACCAGTTCTAAAAATATTTGGCTATCACTTAAGGCGTACTATATTCCCCTTATTTTGTATTTGCAAGGGCAATATAGAAATACAGTAGCCTTTAAGCATAGACATGTCTTTTAATAGCTAGTTGATAGGTGCAGCACCATTCTCTTTGCTACAGATTAATACTGTTGGCATATCCAAGACAAAAAAATGAATAACGAATTCCCATTTGAGAAAATAAGTATTGAAAAATTTAAGGGAATAACAAGCAATATCTCGAAAATGATTCACTCAACAAAAACAATGTATATGGCATAAATTGTGTATTTTAACGCGATCTACATTTTTTTGTAGTAAAATTTTGTCTATCTCTTATGGTTTACCAGTTATGCAAAAGTCTTTCACAATGAATACTTTTGGAGACATTCCCAGAAAATTCGAGATATACATTTCATTTGTCATGAAAATATCTTAAACATATGATATTTTAATCAAAATCGTTAGAGCCATTTTTGAGAAAATTAAAATTTATCGAAAAATGTTCAATGTAAAGGGTAATCTGGGGTGGGGGGATTTTCTTGAAAACCTTCGTGTCGCATCTCCGGAAGATATTGGACCTAAATACCAAGTTTTTATCCGACTGTTCGTTTCTGAGTTATGCTGTTCAGACACACACATAGACACACACGGACATGTTTCCAAAAATGCTTTTTTTGGATTCAGGGGGTCTCAAAACATATATTTCCGATAAAATCTCGGTATCGAATTTTTGGGTGGAATACAATACTTCCCCTACTTACTATATGTAGTAGAGAAAGTAAAAAGTTAGAGCCATTTTTGAGTATAAATGCTTATTTGGGATGGAGAAATGTTGTAAACATCTTCATATCGTATATAGGATGGACCATTTAGGTTGAGACTGTGCAGTATCTCCAAAACTAAGCGTTGTAGAAAGAAATGTCCTTAATAAAAGTTGCTTGATGTTATGGGAGAAAGTAAATTACATTAGTCGTGTTTTATTTGGAGGACATTGTGATGGTCGTTTTAGGATGAATTTAATTTCACGTAATTGTAGGTTCTCATTTAAAAATGATACGAATTGTTTTGAGTAGGTTATTTCTGCCACCTACCATAGGTAAAGAGAAGATAATGTTACTTGATCCTCTTTTTCAATAATTACTATTTGTTTTTTCCTGTACATGGCACTTCAGTTCGCGGGAGAACAATTGAGAGTCTTCTTTCTTTCCGTCGCTCGCTAAAGTGCTGGAAGTCAAGATTTTCCTTCTCTCCTTGCGTAGCCTACTGCAAGATTCGCTGAGGAATCAGAAGAACAGAACGCAATCGAACAACGAAGAGCCAGCGATCAGCATTCCTTTTACACCCCAGCCACATTTTCTCTAAGATTCATTTAGGCTAGGGGGAAGGGATTTTGGAGATTTCTACCTGCGTCCCGATAGGAGTTCCGAACATAAATCCCGATGTTGCTGGTCCAAACCCGGCGGAAGGCGATGGATTTTTTCGGGCGTAAAAATCCTTAGCATGGCTACCTCCGGAAGGGAAGTAAAGTCGGTGGTCCCGTGTCGTAGATTTACGACACCTAAAAGAGCCTCAAGACTGATAAAGAGGTATCTGAGTAAAATTACCGGTCTTTCATGCGCAATATATAATGGGATGCTAAGAACCACAGCAGTTAAAGAGCGTCCATAAATTAAAAAAGGACATAAATCCAACGATCAAGAACCGGGGATATAGCTCCCTGTACCCAGGGCTTTCCAATAGGGCGGTACTTATTTTATAACTTGCTTTCGCAGGGACGGAAATGGATACTCCAGTTACGCGCATCAACCCTTGAAGTGAAGACTAATGAACAACCTCGTTGGGGACTACAGTGTCTAGCCACAGCCTACCAGCTCTCCAGGCTAGTGCAGGAGGACATTAAGGCATCTCCAAACCCCGCCTGGGTTTCCCCCAGACGTATCCAATCTCCCATGGATGTCGGAAACCACTGCCCTGCCGAGTTCAGCCCAATCCAAATAACTTCCTTCCAGGAAACGCTGAGATGTTCGGTCTGACGTAGCTCTGGTAATGTCAGAAGGGGAGCTAGGAGCACCTCTCCCTTCCTTTCACCAAACAATCACACGTCAGCCGGCGCCATAACCACGACCTGCCCATGGCGGGACAAGCAGCCAGAGACGCTTGCCACAGTAATAAGAGTTTAAATTATAAATTGAGTAAGCTTTTAGCGTATGTAGAGTAAACTCACCTCAAATAACTGGTTTTTAATTAGAAAAAATAATAACTCTCCAAGAATCAGTCCATGTGTGAGGTGCAAGTGAATTATAGTATACTGTTACACATGCACTGTGCTTTATGCTCGCAAAGAGTAACAGTGTCATATTGCCTGACAGTTCCGCAGCTGGCTTCTGGGCTCTTGGACCGGTGAGACAGAGTTCAGTAACTCATACTACAGAAATATGATCCTGTGCCGGGATCATCTGTATAGGTGTAGGCTTCCTTTGTTGTGCGATATCATTGTTCAAGTTGGATATCGGATACCTGACTCCAGCACCTCTAATCTAAGTTATCCTCTCTTGACAAAATTTAACGGCTAGTTATTAAAATCCCTAATCAAAGACAACACCAGGCTTGGGATTTGAATTTCATGAATTTCCTTTCCCACAAGGACCCATACGTGTGCGGCATACCACACCCCTCCCCATTCCAGCCTGTGGAATGCAAATTAGAAGGGTCTGGGGAACAGTTAGGTAGCGATCGGGGAGGGAGAGGAAATCTCTCGGCAACAGGTGAATTCGATAACCCTCATTCCTGGACATAGAAGCCCAATCTATCTTGTGGTTACTTTTGTAGATTTTACCTCAATCGAGAACAAATGAACTGTTTTCAGTCAATGCACAGCTTTTATAAACAATTAATAAAGCTGCAGCTAAACAAAATTTGCGTTTATGAATAGCTTGCCACTTGTGTGTGTGCAAATAAAATCAATGTCAAGTTATTGATAGTTTTGTATATGGTTTCCATATTGACAATGTCGTCGACAGAGGATTTAAGCTGACCAGACAGTGGCGCTAATGAGGAACCTCAGTAAAAACGTTAGCACTTTCATATCTTATTCGCTTCACCTTCAGATCGAAGCTATTTTCATCGCAATCGGGTATTATACCAGAATATTTTCTGTATTAAATGCATGTAAAATAATTATTAAACGCCCCATAAAAATTAGAAAAATCGGCCAATTTTCCAAATAAAATTATAAAGCTAATAAAATTAATACAATTTGAAAACCTCGGAGCACACACAGTGTAATATGTATGTTCTTTCTGGGTAATAAAAATTAAAAATACTATCTCGTTATTTTGGCTGCTGTAGTCTTTGCTTTCCCTGGTATGTATAGTAACTAGGAGAAGTATTGTAAGCCACTCAAAAATTAGATATGGGATTTCCCCGGAAATATATGTTTTGAGGCCCCCTGAACCCCCCCAAAAGCATTTTTAAAAAATATCCGTGTGTGTGTGAACAATATAACTGAAAGATGAAAAATCGATTAAACAGCAAACTTTGTGTTTAATTTAAGCATATTCTATAATAACGTACCAAGGTTTTTTAGAAAAACATCGCCACCCCAAAATACCCTTTACATGCAACATTTTTTTGAAATTTTTTGTTTTTTCAAAAATGGCTCTAAATATTTTGTTTAAAATGACATACATTAATGATATTTAGATGACAAATAAAATGTATAACTTGAATTTTTGGGAATAACCTGTAAAGTATTTATTTTGAAGTAAGATTATATAATATTGTATAACTGGTAAAGGTTAAGCGATTGGCCTAAACTTACTACACAAAAAATGTAGGTCTCTTTAAAATACACAATTATTTCAAAGAACGTTTTGTGGCATCAGCCATACTACATAATTCTTGTAAAGTCCTATCGATTTTCAGTTGTTTCTCGCGATTGCATGGAAAGAGTGTAGAATTTTAAGGTAGCGTATAGCGTCCAGTTATAAAATATTTGACTATCGCTATCCCCTTTGAATGAATAATGAAATGTGTACTGTAGCTATTATTCTGCAAAGGTTTATCTCAACTAAATTGAAGTAGATAAAAAAATTAACTTTCGTAAGAATATTTGTATATACACTAATAAACGATAGAGGGTAGAGAAAGTCATGTGAATGTAAAACATCACATTTTTATTTTAAGTGTAGACAAATGCTTTGTGGAGTCACCGTATGTTCCAAATACATCTACAATATAATGCATAAAGGCCACATTCTGTTTTATTGATTGCAAAATCCTGTTTAGTAAATCAGTCTTAAAACAACCACGGAAGTTTAGAGGGTGGGAAATAGAAATGAAAACAACTGATGGTGATATTGCTCGTTGAACTATAGCTTTTCTTATCGTTAGTTTTATTATGTTTAACTATTAAACACACTCACTCCAAAATTCTACTTACAGACAGTATAAGGGGATAGGGATTAATTCTAAGTAAACAAAAATCCCCTCCCCAGCCGGGAACTGAATTCGGGACCTCTGGGTTGGGCAGCCAGAGTGCTGATCATTCGACCACAGAAGCAGTCAACGATTTTATTTATATAATTTTTGACACTGAAACATGTTAAAGTTTATTCTGTTATACTCCTATCTTTATAGTTTTAGTTAAATGCACCTGTTCTTTTAATAAGGAGGAGTAGATTTTTAACTAAATTCATTATAGGAGTATCTTCCTCTGGGTTTACAATACGCAGTCCATTGTCAATCTTCCTACCTAGAGCTTTACATTTAAAGATAATATGAGAAGCAGTTTCATTTTCTTCATTGCATAGGTTACATACTGGTTCTTGCTAAAAGGTGTCTGTAGATGTTTCCTTAATCTACAATGTGTTTTAACACATTTATTATGTTTATTTGGGATCTGTTGTGTGTCAGTACGTCTTCAGTAAGCGAGGAGGATATTTTACTCGTGATTCGCCTTTGGTGGGAATAACTATTCCACTCAGCAATGGTTCTTCCAACAGTATTTAAATGAATTACAAAACTGATTCTGTTCCAGTAAATGATTGAGCAGATTGTTTCCTTGTAAGGGTATCTGCTTTTTCGTTGCCTAAGATTCCCTTATGTCCAGGCACCCACCAAAGAGCAACCTTGTTGTGTTTTGTCAGCTGTATAAGGTTTATTATGCAGTCCCAGTCTAACTTGGATGTTCGTTTGCAATTGCTTTAAGTGCTGCTTAACTATCAGAGAAAATCCAAATAATCCTTCTTACCTTTGTAGTCCCTTTTTAGATTCTCTCTGGCGCAAGTTTCAATTGCATAAATTTCGACTTGGAATGCTGTGGTGTTGCGACCAAGAGCAACACTTGTGTGACATTTTGGTATCTCCCATGGATTCCAGCCCCGATCCAATCCATTTTAGAGTCATCTGAATATCAGATTAAACTCCCAGCAGGACAATGCATTTAGTTTTGGCTCCGTTTTAACACTACATTGAATGGCTTGTCAAAGCATAATTTTGGTAACATAATCACTTCTCATCCCAAATGATGCTTATTGATTATATTTGTGATTGTGGTATGCCCTGAAGTGTTGGATTATACGTTTGAATTCAAATTCAGCCAATAAGCCCCCGGTCTTGCAACTCCTTTGATATATCAATAGGGAGCAGGTTTAAGTGAGTTTACATTGCAACCGTTGAGGTGCTTTTCAGAGCCCTGTTTTACATAAACAAGTCAGCCTTTAACACTGCAAAGTTTATTTGCTGCTTGTTTTTTACTTTCTCTACCACGTACGTAGAGAAGATATTGCATTCCACCCAAAAATTCGATTCTGAGATTTCACTGGAAATACACGTTTTGAAACCCCCTAAATCCAAAAAGAGTCCGTGTCCAAGCCTGCGAACAGCAAAACTCAAAAATGTAAACTCGGAATGTACCAAACTTGGTATTTAAATCCAGATATCTTCAATGGATGTGACACGAATATTTTCAAGAAAATCCGCCACCCCAACTACCCTTCACATGGAACATTTTTCAAAATTTTGATTTTCTAAGAAATGGCTCTAACGATTTTGATTAAATACCATATTTTAAAGACATTTACATGACAAATAAAACGAATATCTTAAATTTTCTGGGAGTAACCTATAAAGTCCTCTTCATTCGGAAGTTATTTTGTATAACTGGTAAACGTTAAACGATAGGCTGCACAAAAAATGTAGATCTCTTTAATACACACAAGTTATTTCAAATAAGTTGTTTGTGGCGTAAGCCATTTCTGAGACATCCGTTACTAATGATTCGAATTGTTCATTACTTGGTCATTCTCTAAAGTCTTGTCAACATCCACATGTTTCTCGCGAAGTCATGGAAACAGTATGGAATTTTAGGGCCAGCATATAGCGCCCAGTTCTTAAAACATTTGACTATCGCTGTTCTCTTTGTATTATAACGAAAAGTGTAATGTAAGCTATTGCCACAAAAAAGTTATTTGGAGTGAATTGTGTATTTTAAACAGTTATAAGGTAATTTGGTTATACATCTATCGCTTAACGTTTACCAGTTATACAAGATTATACAAATTTAAATGTCCTTTCGAATGAAGAAGACTTCACATGCTATTCCCATAAAATTCAAGATAAAGTTTTTATTTTTCATGGAAATGTCTTTAATATATGCTATTTATTCAAAGTCGTAAGAACATTTTTTTAGAAAATCAAACATTTCGAAAACTGCTCCGTGTAAACGGTAGTTTGGGTTGGGGGATTATTTTGAAAACCTTCCCGTTGAATCTTTGGAAAATGCTGAAGCTAAATGCCAAGTTTGGTATTTATCCTATTTTTCGTTTCTCAGTTATGCTGTTCACAAATACATATACAACCATCCACATGGACCTTTCCTAAAAATGTATTTTGTTTTATTCAAGGGGTCTCAAAAAAGGTCCGGTGAAATCTCGTAGCCATAATAAAAGAAAGAAAATTATACGATCAGAATTAGAGAGTAAAAATTTAACGTGCAATTTCTGTAATTGTATATTTAAATTAATTTTAAAGGCACTTCTGCTGTGCTTTCATGGGATAGAGCACTGGATTATGATAAAACAAGGTTTAAGCTTGCAAAATCATCCAAAAACAAAAAATTGATGTTTTATACCCTAAACAGCTGACAACGGAATGCTCCTGTGGAAAATACCACTGTACTTGTAGCTACTGCATGTTTATCTGAACATCCTGTCGACATTTCGCTTACAATTATTTTTAAATCAGCCACCAGGTGTGCTTCATATCCAATAAACGTAATTACATCATTAGCGTAATTGGAGAGAAACACGTTGTATCAGATACTTGTAAATACGTGAAGTCGTAATGGTGTTGTTTGTCGGCACGGTAAATGTCCTGGCGTTTGAAATGAAACCACATCTCGCTGTGCAATACCTTTTAGACGTTAATTTCAGCTTATGAGGGGGAGCGAAGTGAGAACACTCGGATTCATTTATAGGGTCGTTCCAGACAACAGAATTTGGAGCACGCGTGGAGCAGTGACTCCAGGACAATGACACTGGCCACCAAGGATCTCCAAGGACCCGTAAAACCACCCTCTCTCAGGGGAAATGGCGCTGAAAGTACGCCCCGCCCCTTAGACGAGTAAAACTCGACTCGTCGCCGTCTTAACATGTTGTACAAGACGCCAAAAAACAGAAGGTGTATGTATTGTGAGAAATGGAGAGACTCCTCGTTTGTTACATCATCTTGATAGGATAACATGGTCTGGGGAGGGAAAAAAATGGTTTCTCCCTTGACAGAGATTTCATTCCGCGAAATCGAGAAATCGACATTTCTGAAATGTCGCAACATCACTCTTCAGGATCGAATAACGAAGATACAGGCAATATGTAAAGAAACAAGATATACATTCGAAAGAATTTACTCGGTTGATAATGCACCCAAGCTTGAAAAAGCATCTAAAAGTATTCAATTTATTGTGTTTATATTTTTGTCTCTCTTATCTTTAAAAGACATATGATAATAAAACCTAAAAAATCTTTAAATTGAAAAGAACGTTCTTAATTAGGGTCATAATAGGATGTCATAATATAACTGGTCATAATACCTAGCAAAAATTTCGTACCGAGATTTCACCGCCCTCTGAATATAAAAAAATCGCTTTTAGAAAAAGATCTGTACGTGTGTGTTAACAGTATAAAACAAAACGAAAAGTACTAACCTTTGTAGATATTTAAGATCAGCATCTTCCAAAGATGCAACACAAGATTTTCACCTCCAACTACACTTTACATGAAAGACTTTTCGATTTTTCCCTAAAAGATGGCTCTAACAATTTTGATTAAATTATCATATATTAAAGATATTTACATTGCAAATAAAATGTATAGCTTTAACTTTCTGGGCCCTTAAGTATCTTCATTTGGAAGGAATTTTGTATAATCTTGTATAACTGATAAATGTTAAGTGATGGACGAAAACATATTACACAAGAAAAGTGGAGCTCTATAAAAAACACAATTTATTTCCAATAAGTTCTTGTTTTGTGTGGCATCATCCATTTACGAGATATCCGTTATTAATGCTTCGAATTTTTCGATATTTAGCCATTATTTTGATGTCCTGTCGATTTTCAGTAATTTTTCCACGCAATGTCATGGAAAGAATATGGAATTTTAAGGCCAGCATATAGCCTCCAGTTTTAAACATTTGACTATCGCTGTTCTCTTTGTATCTATAACGAAATGTGTAATGTAGCTCTTTTTGGAAAGGTTTATCTCGATTAAAATGAAGTGGATAGGAAAATAAGCTTTCTTAAGAATAATTTGTATAGCCACTAATAAACGATAGAGGTTAGGGAAAATCATGTCAATGTAACACATAAATGTTTTAAAAGTTATTTTCCTGGAATGTTAGGTACAGAAGATTATAAAACACATGTTATGCCATAATTATGTTGAACAAATCTATAATAAGTTTTTAGTTAAATTGGCTGAAATTTGTAGAAATAAGTAAATGCAGTATCGAGTATTCCTAAATATGTACTTTGTTTAAAATAATGTTTGGGTAGCATTAGTTTTGAATGCAATTATAGAGATTTATCTCTAGTTTAAGGGAGGATATGTAAACCTTTCCGCCCTGCATGGTTATGGTTATCAGCAGATTAAGGTTCCGAGGCAAAGAGTTAAGTGAACTATATTGTGCATCGAGTAGGGCGGAGTGAGTTGGCGCATTATGGTGCTGTTTACAGTAGGGACGATGGTTCTGTGCCGGTGAAGCCTGGATGCGCACTGGTTATCTGGACAGTGAGCGAGACCCAATGCGCAGTGAATGCAATCAGGTCAGTCTAGCGACAGCAGTAGTCCGAGTAACACCTATCTTGCCAGTCGTCTGTTTATGGCTTTATGCCACCTTGAACTTTCTGTTTATTAGTTACTATATGCTTCTGTAGGAGCGTCACTTCAGTTTCTGCAGATTGCCTGGAGCTGTTTTCCGAATTTTCATGTTGATTTTAACGATGTATTTAGCCTAAAATAAAATAATCTTTTATTACGTAAATGTGAAATATTTGTATTAAAAGTACAGATGTAGTTTTTCTTTTGGTAGAGCAGTATATAACCTAATTATTTCTTGTAACTAAGGGGAGGGGGCAATTGACCCCTGCCCCCCTAAATTACGCCCCGTGTTTCTGTAATTAAACTTGGATTGCATATATTGTGTATTTTTGTGTGTTTATTGGAGGTTCTTACCTTCTGCGAATTTTTATGTAAAAATAAAGAAAGTTAATATACCACAAAATAATGGAAAAATACAAAAAATGGCTAATGGATAAACTAATTTCTAACTTGCCTCCCAGATCTGTTTTGGTGATTTATAACGCACCGTACCATGGTGTGCAGTTGGAAAAGGCCCCAACGTCTCATACCAAACTACGATGCAGGACTTGCCCCATTCCATGAAAGGATGCTAAGTTTGGAATTTTACAACCTAAATAAGGGTCAAAGCCTGTTCCGAAAATTTACGTTGACAGTTTGTAGGCCATGCACACAATGTTCTCCGATTACCGCCCTATTCATCAGGTCTTAATCGAGTAGAACTCATCTGGGCTGATATAAAGCTATGGGTAGCTTGGTAGAACACCCTTTTAAATTAGATGATGTTATTTATGAAGCTTAGCTAACAACATGTTGACATTAGCGTGGAAAAATGCCTGTCGACACGTTATTAAGTAGGAAGACAAATATATTGAAGAACAATTAAAAGGCCTGTTAGAAAATGTCATAGACATTTTTGTAATCAAGTTAGGGAATATAGTGACAGTGAAAGAGAAGAAGACTGAAGACGATGAAAGGGAAATGTGTGAAGAAGATGAAAAGGGAAAGTCTTGCAGAAGAAAACGACAATGGTGATATTTCTGGTGTAGAGTGTTTATCACACTAATAATGCTCCTGCTAGTTTAAGACTATGCTTTCGAGTGACAATGTTTCTGTATAATGTGTAAATATAAAAGAATGATAGAGCAATTTGAATACAGTGACAATAAACCAGTCATGCAGTGGTGTGGTGTTGTGTGTTTATGTCGTATCAGCGAAGTCCCACGTCTTCCAGGCAGACAGGCAGCTGCCTGTAGGAAAGTAGCTGGCGTTAGGCATAGACTCTCTTCAGTGCGCTAGGAAAGTAACTCACCGGCACACAACTATTTCCCTACTGTACCTGTGAGGCCGTGTACAATCCGGTTCGTGACTAGAGGTGCAATACACTTTGTCTTTCGTTCCGATGTACTATTCGGCCACGATATGAATGTGCTTGGAGAAGGGCTCCACTGTTTCTTGTTGATAATCAAGGCTAGGGATCATAGGGGAATGAGGGGCAAGGCGATAGGGAAATGTACAGTCGCACAATGAACACAGTACTACATTTGCAGGCAGTAAATACAACTCGGAACCGCGGATGCTTTCTTTACCTGACTGTTCTTCCGATGCCTCACCCACTTGTTTTCTAACCGTTTGGTTACCCTTCCCACCGCACGCACTCACATTAAGGCCGACTACCATGTGTCCTACTTCATTTTCAGCCTCACTAGGCTGACTGTTTACAGTAGCACAATTGGCATCTTTGTTTACATCAGCAGTAGGTACTGTGTTTACGGAACGCTTTAGTAAGGTTGCACATACATTGGTTGCTAACTTGTTCTGGACCCTTAGCCTAGTTATCAGGAAGCGGAGAAGGATTTCGGGCACAGTCGCCTATGGTGCTTCTGTAAACCTCCAGTAGGAAGGGGTATAGTTAAGGACAGACTAGAGGACGGCTAGATTCGGGACGACAGGTCCAAACACAGGCGAGATCCCTAACGTTTCCAGATATTGCATCCTGACATCGACGTTACCCCCCACAGCCCCAACGTCTCACGCCTAACACCAGAGCAGACGGTTACACAAAGCAAGCTCCACCACCATACGCCTGGTCCTGTTCCTTCGACTCTGAAACATGGTAAGGAAATGAAATGACAGGAAAATTTGCAGCATTATATAATCCACTCCAATATTCATCTACCAACCGAAGAAAACAACGAAAAGCCGTCTAAGGTCAGAGTGACCAGCCCAATGGGGATCGAACCTGAAACCTACCGAAATCGAGCCTCATGGCCATGTGCACCATCCTCGTTAAACAAATCCTTCAGGGACTTTCAGCTTACCGCGGTAAGAATTTGACCGGGGTAATCATCACACAGCTGTGCACCAATGTTCACCGCAGTTTAGATGACCGTGGTTATCTGGCAGGCGCTCACCTTGGTTGAGCGCACCGTTCATTGCAGATAAACTACTGAACACATCTAGATGTACTTCATGTCGTCTGTTTTTCACTTTTTCTACCTCTTTTGTGAAGCGCATGCATGTACTTGTTCAACATGCATATGGAGGAAAGCAAACGCAGACCCAAGTTTATGCATTATGTTATTAAATTTAACATGCAATTCTTGAGAAAAGATAGAAAGTACAGAGATGGAAGCAATAACTTTAAAATAGGCACGTGGGAAAAACTGGCCTTACAATTGATTAGAAAAATATGCACAACTATTATAGACTTTTTCTTAATTTCTTTCTACACTGACTAAATTCCAGTTAGCTTAGTCGATATTCACTTACTGAAAGACTAGCAGAAAAAAGAAAGGGAAAAAAATATTATTCCCAAACAAGATTTGAATCCGGAACCTTTTAAATAGGAAGCGCACACATTGCCCCGACATTACGATGACGACTTCAGATTCCAGACTTCCCCACTGACCTCTTCAGGTTACCGAATTCCTATATCTGTGAAATTGATGTACCTAATATTCCTGAAAATATACCACACTGCGTTTGTGAAAATTGCATCACCAAGAAGGAACCGCATGAATTCAATGTATTTAATAACACAGATTAGGTACATGACAAGTAACAAATCATAAACTTTTCAAATCTATACATGACCTTTGAGCCCTAATGTTCAGTATTTGGTGTGGCCTCCATGCGCTGCAATTAGAGCTGCTATACGCCGTGGCATTGAATCAAAAATATTCTGAATAAGTTCCTGAGGGATTTCCCTCCACGCAGTTTTTATTCGAGCCCACAAATCCGTGACACTGGTTACTGGAGGACCGTGACGCACCAGGTGCCGACCAACCACATCCCAGACATGTTCGATGGGCGACATATCAGGCGAACGTGTAGGCCAGCGAGCAATGGTACCCGTCGCTCTTCGAAGAGGGCTTGTACATTTCTCGCAATATGTGGCCGGGCATTGTCCTGTTGAAATGTGGCCTGTGGAGATGCCTGAAGCAGGGGGACTACCTCAGACTCTACAACCATCGTTAGGTACCGGTTGCTGTTCAAAGTGCCCTCAATTCGTAGGAGGCGAGATCGGTTGTTGCATCCAATGGCGCCCCAGACCATCACACCTGGTGTATGTCCACGATGCCGCTCAATAATGCAGCCCTCCAGGTAGCGCTCACCACGGTACCGCCGGACACATATGCGGCCATCACTGTAGGACACGTTGAAGGGGACTCGTCCGAAAAGACTACTTTTGCCACTCAGCAACCCAATGGCGGTGCTCACGTGCCCATTGCAGTCGGAGGAGCTTGTGGTTTCTGGATAATGGAAGCCGACAAGTTCACACCTGTTGCAGTGATCCAGCGTCGAGCCAACACTGTGGATGAAGCTTTACTGTCCGTTATGGCCATGCGGACAAGGTGACGGTCATTCCGTGCTGTGGTCATGGTTTCGTGGTCCAGTACCCGCTCTTCGCTGCGTAGACCTTCATTTATCCACTCCTTCCACACACGCATCACTGTCGTAGTAGCATGCCCTGTACGAGCCGAAATGTCACCGTATGACAAACCCGCTTCCTGGAGACCGATCCTTCTGCCCCGTTCGAACTCACTCACATGCCGATATGGCTCCCTTTGACGTCGACGAGGCATACTGGCACTCACTTTATTGTATCCATCTTGTTTGACAGCACTGGACGCAACACTGACCCCGTCGGACCGACACGAAAGAGCTCTGCTCGGCCTACGTGTACCCCATCTCCCTGCAAACCGAATCACTTATTGCTTGCGCACTCTTCTACACTTCCACAAAGTTTGGAGTTATTCGGGAAATTCTTTCTTGATGTTGCAATTTTCATAAACGACAGTGTAATTGCCCTAAATCCATTCATTACTCCCCTTATTTTATCTTGTTCTTGAACTTTAACGGATATAATTGTGGTATGTAAGACCGTGTTTATATATTGATTTTCGCTACGCCTTGGGTCAGGATACTTAACGCACTTGTATCTATTCGTTGGGAATTTTAACCTATACGGTTCGCCATTTTAATATTTCAGCACAGGTAAAGTTGGAAATAACCGATGAAAACCGGCCGCTCATGGCCGGTCAGATTTAACCGCGGTTAAATCCTCGATCAGCTTTTACCTGCTTCGATGCACCACAAATGACCGTCCACCTCGGTAAAATCCATATTTTACCACGGTAAAAATCTTGAATGAGAATGGTGCACACGGCCTTCACAAGTTACCGGGGAGCTATTTTGTTCGGTGCCGGCCAGGTTAAGGCTGGTTCACAACCAACTAGAACGGTAACCAGAACGAGAACGAGAAAGTTGAAATACATGTATTCAAATGGGAGTGTTCACAACCGACGGGAAGCCTTCCCGGGCCCCGGGAACGGGAAAGAAGAGTTGCCCAACTTTTAAATTCTTCGTTCTCGTTCCCAGGCACGGCATATTAGATCCCCATTGTGCATATTAGACTCTTCACTCTAGAGGTTATTCTAAGCGGCCGTGACATGAAACAGCCACTATTGCACTCTATAGTTCCAAGCTGGAAACACGAAACTGGAAGGAATTAGTAGTAAATGTGCTTCCTAACCTCATCCCGACACCCGCAAATCTAATCAACGTTGGTTCCTCTGGTGAATGGGTCATTTGTAGTCTGTTATATGCAACTCAAAACTGGCTATTACCTCAAAAACAATGGCAAAAGCTACAAAGAACAGCTAAAACCGGTGGAAATTAAAAAAGAACAATAAACAATTTTAATGTATGTCATTAAATAAAGGAGTGAAAGCTTGGCATAACTAGAGGGATCGGAAATATAATGGATATGTATTTAGATAAGTTTACTCTATCGAATTTTGACGTTGGCTTGGCTAAATTGGAAGTAGGTGAAAAAATATCATTGGTCAGTTAAAAACAAATGAAATCCCAATGCGCAAAATCGACTTTCACTTTGTGATCGATATGCATTCCCGTTCTCGTTACCGGGCTGTTGTGAGCCAATATCTTGTATGGTGCATTGCTTCCGTTCTCGTTTCCGTTCTGGTTACCGTTCTCGGGCGGTTGTGAACCAGCCTTTAGTGCTTTCTTGGATCCAGCTTATGAAAAGTTTGGGTGTCCTACATTACAGTTAGACTCAGCATTTATAACTTCAATATCCCTGCATCGACTCCAGTTAGTGTCTCAGTACAGATATTTGTATTTGTGGTTTTATATTCAGACTTTTATATCTGACAGCGCTATGACCTTTATATCAGCTTGTGATAGAAAAACCAGAGTTAGAAACGGGTGAAACGTGGCGTATAATGTTTTGATGGCGGCAGTAAAAAATCTGCAAGAAGAGATCTCCTTTCGGCTTTTAATGATCTGTGTCGTGAAATTGCGAGCGCTACGCAAAATAAAGTTGGATAGGTTATGCTTCCCTTCACAACTTCCAGGAAGCAATAACAAAAGAAATGAAAAGCTGACGAAAGCTATGAGGAATGAACTGTTTACAGAAGATATTATATTTTCCTTCACAAACTGTTTCGTAATACATTTCACTCTGAATTTAATCTGCAGCGTGTGCATATTTCTAGATGCAGTTAAAATTTGATATTATGCAATTAAGCGTAACTACCGCGTTTACTTGAGACATAAAGAAGTTAACAGCCGGCAGCCTCTCGACTTTCTCTTGTTACTATTTCATGGATGACGTAGCATCTCTGTGGTGATGGGATCGCGTGTCTGCCGTACATCCAAGAGCTCCCGAGTTCAGGGCTAGGATAAGCTTTTTTTCTGGTATTTTCTGTTATCCTAAGAAGACGAATCTCGGTAATTCTAAGGTCTAGAAACCTCTGGCCCATTTGAGTATCGTTTCAAACAATTCGTTCATTCACCGGCTACGTTAGGTTAGGTTATATAACAAAGGTGCATTTCTTGCTCACTGAACCTCCATAAATATATTGTGGCTGACATCCCCCAGGAGGAAGGGACGAAGTGAAGAAACCACAGGAGGCTACAGGCCACAGAGACGCGCTGAAGTCCCTAACAGTTTCAAACTCGAAGACCCGTCTCTCTGTTGGAGCAGCCTAGAGATCGACAACAGCCCATTAGTGTCCACGGAGAGTGCTCTTTCCTTTTAGCAAGCATCCGCACCATGCCACGAAACTTCGAAGCACACCTAAGAACGGAATGAAAGGGAAATGATGGAAAATAAGTCGCTGTAGATGAAAAATCACTCCAGCATTCGCCTACCGACCAGGGAAAACCTCGAAAATCCCAAGGTCAGAGTGGGCGCTCGATGCGAATCTTATTATCTTGAGATGGGCCATCATGTACACATGCATTCACGGCCTAGCGTAAGCAGTTCCAAGAACAGTGCATTCTTTGGAAAGATGAATCAGACTTGAAAAGTAAAGTCAATGCCTCGGCCAGGACTCCCAAGGAACGTTAACGTTTCGTAACAATGCTCTACCGCGGAGCTACCATGTCAAGGTACCCGGGCGAGCATTAAAGTACTCCATATTCAAATACCTGCTATGCCATACATGTGATATTGTGGCTATAGGCGACTTGCAATGCTTAAATTACTTATTTCTAGGCTTTATAGTTAACCACCATTAAAGTTAATTTATATGTGATAATCGTGCTTTCAAACCAGCCATGTGTTGCCACTAGGTTGGAAATTACAGTCAGCCATATTGTCGTAGCCTCTTCTTATTAATGCTCAAAAAATGATGGGGCAACTCGCTTGCAAAGATGTACCGGGAAATTAATCAACTTCTTACACAGCGAGGCTACGACGAGGGACGCAGCTAAAGAAAGTACAGAAAATATTACTAATCAGAGACGTTACATGGCTTAAAGGAAGGAAAGGACTCTACACTAACATAATTAAAACTTCAAGAGAATGGATGGTTCACAATTTAATAGGTAAAGATAGATAACGTCGTGCTTACACTCTTAGCCCACATGTCCGCCGGGCGAGGCCGCATGGCAGTTGCACGTCCTTACAGCTCGAAGGTCACTCCCTGACTACTGTCCCAAGTGACGCTACTCTAAGCGTCAGGGAAGCCAAACAAACTCATCCCCTCCTAAAGTGCCTAGTTCCCCCTACTCCAAACTAACTGCCATCCCGAATCCCGGTGACCAGAGAGACGTATGTCCTATAATCTCTGCATACGTCACATCATCTTCCTCTTATTTTTATTCACTCTAAGAATTAGGATATCTGCCTGCTGCATCATCACAGTGAATCCATATATCTCTTGCACGGTCTACCCACTTCTCTCTGTCCAATACTATAATATCATTTTGGGATTCTTCCTACTTCTGTTCTTTGCACATGTTCATGACATTTTATTACTGTCTCCTACTTATTGAGAAAATAATAGCACCTACCTGTAATAGGTACAGCAAGTATATTTTAGGATCACCTCAATAAAGAAAATATTTTTAGGAAAAGATCTGCACACATGTGTTTGTATGTATGTACTCGTGTGCCAATAGCATTACTGAAAAACGAAATGTGGAATAGATCCCAAATTATGTTAGTAACCGAAAGTTGCTAACAATGAGGTAACAATGAATTGGAAGGTTTAATAATGCTACTAGTAATTCTTGGAACAATAATGTTTATAAATAGCCAATCAACAACCAGAAAAGCCGAAAGTTAAATAAAAGTATTCTATTGGAGTATGATTAGCCAATCAGAGACGTGAAATAGAAAAATTTACGAATTTAAGTGGTAAAACCAGTCGCTAGAAGGCAAAGTATCTAAGCAGTTTGTTCGCTCGGAACGTATTCTGTGTGAGACATATAAATTCATTACGGCGAGAATATTATAAAGTTTACGTGTTAAAAAATGAAAGTATTTAATAAATAATCTCACAGCTCTCTATAAGAGTGAAGTGTTGTTTAATTATGTGAAGGATTAATAAAAAGGAGTGAAGTAAACATTATAATTTGTGTAAGCTTACATTCTTTAGCCGCATCACTTCCTGCTTAGAGATACGTGTTTCTACAAATTAATACTGACGCAGCCGAGGCAAACATAAATATAAATAATATTTAAAGAAACTTAAAAATACAAAGTTGATTCCTAAACGTTTGGGCGAAGGCCACCGGAAAGTGAACGTTGGGGCGAAGGCCACCGGAAACTTTGTACCGTACGTGGTTGCAACTACTTCAAGTTCGGCTCCCTAACAGTGGAACTACAATACAACACCTACTTCAAATTGGCACTTAAACGAGGGGCTAATAACGTAAAGATAAATCCTTCTTCAGATACGAAAATTTTCAAGAAAATTATTCCATCCAGCAACCCCTTACATGGAACATGTTTAGTTGTTTTTTGTTTTTTTTTTACTTTATCAAAATGGCATAAGTATTTTGATTAAAAGCCATCATGTTTTCATGGCCAATAGCAGGTATATCTTCAATTTTCTGCGAATAACCTGTGAAGTCCTCTTCATTAGGAACAAATTTTGTGAACTTTGGTATAGCTGGTAAACTGTATTAAATAGACAAACCTTACAGTATATAAAATGTAGATCTCGTTAAAATGCACAACATATATCAAATAGATTTTGTAGCACTGTCCATTTTCCAGATATTGCCTGTTATTGGTTTGTAATAAATTTTTGAAGTGCTAGTCGTTTGTTTATCAAGCAAGTAATACGGAATTTTCAAGCCAGCAAATAGCGACCTGCTTTTAAACGGTTTACTATCGCTTCAGATGTTTGAATTTCCTTATTAATTGGTTTTACACTAAGTTATGGTATAATCGCATTATTACCTATGTGATGCTACTTTGTACATCAATCCTTACTAAATTTAGTTAGTCGTTCTTTAGATAAGTACTTCAGCTGATGAGGCTGGCAACTTAAAAGCCCTCTGAAAAGACTTGATTTTCTGTTCGGTTTTACTCCTTTAGATGGTTACAGCCTCTGTGGTCGTGGACCTATTTATCCATTGTTTTTGTAAGGATTTCCTTCTCTTAGTTAGTTTAGGTTCGCCCCAAGTATCTTATTTCCTCAGTTACCCTCCCCATATCTGTAGAGCTTCCACTTATCTGCTACTAGGTAGGATTGCAAACACTCATGGGAAATGAGACTTGAAACATTTAATAACACCCCCGGGTTCGAACTATGGTTCTTCGTGTTTGCGTGCCGATGCTCTATCGCTGAGCTACTGTGGCGAGATGACCCTACATGCATAAAGCTTACTCTTCTGATCCATTATTGGTGTGCATGACAAAATTAAACAGTTTTATTTATGGACGCTCTTTAACTGCTGTGGTCCTTAGCGTCACATTCTATATTGGGCGTGAAGGACCGGTAATTTTTTCTCAGAGGCCTCTTTGTTAAGCTTGAGGTTCTTTTACGTGCCGTAAATATACGACACGGGACCACTGGCTTTACTTCCCTTCCGAAGGAAGCCATGTTAAGATTTTTACGCCCGAAAAAATCCATCGCCTTCCGCTGGATTTGAGCACGCGACCTCGGGAGCTAGAGTTTAGCATGGTAACCACTCACCATGGAGGACAACAAATGTACCTGATGATCTAAGTCAAACCAACAGGTTAGAAATAATGAATGGATGCTGTTAAAAACGGGCTAAACGTCACTGTTATTATCTCTACCACGTACATAGTAATTAGACAAGGTATTGTATTTCACCCAAAGTTCGATACCGAGATTTCACCGAAATACATGTTTTGAGGCCCTTTGAATATAAAAAGGACTTTACGAAAAATATCTGTGTGCGTGAGAGAGAGAGAGAGAGAGAGAGAGAGAGAATGGCATAACTGAAAAACCAAAAGTCGTATAAATCTAGGCCTTATCTGATGAAACACGGAAGGAAAATGGGTCTAATGTGGATGCTCTCACATCGGAGTATTTTAAGAAACGAGCATGCAGACTGCGCAGTAAAGGAAACACAAGACTCCCAGTACATGAAAAGATACGCTTACTTCACAAGGATATTGCAAAATATGTATCCAGAAGACTTTACAACCCCTAGCAAACAACGTAGGAGCAATCATCTGCTGGAAAACTACACGAAATTAAACAGAGCCCCAGAAGATCATATCCACTTCAGAAATTGAAACGGAAAGACCTGATTGTCATTACCATTTCTATTCGCCACATGCTCTGAGTATCAACACCAGCGAGCAGAATACAATCTACCGGACCTTCAAGAAGCCGTCAAGAATCCATCACACAGAAAAACACTACTTAGATTCTTAAATAGTAAATTTGTATAATGAAATGTAATACATACTGTTACTGAAATTCATGAAATTGTATTACATTAATTCTAAATTTGTTGTTATACATGTAAATACTTTTATTGTCGCGATATGAGTAACACATTTAAATCAACATAAAATAAAAAAGATCTAGGCCAGCAATACCGATCCTATTTTTAAACATCTGACAATCAATTCGGTTTGTCTATCCCCTTGTACCTTCAATGAAGTGAGCAATGAAATTCATTATTTCTGCAAAGGTTTAAGTCGATTATAATGAAATGGATAAAAAAATAAGCTTTCGGAAGAACAGCTTCTAGAAGTTATATAAAAATAAACAAAAATGGGTAGAGAAAGTAATGTGAATGTAACACATCCTAAATAGTTGTTTTTAATAGCCTACTTACTTTGATCTACTGCAGAAACTCTCCGAGTTCGGCTAACCTTAAAGAAGTCTGTGTGATGAGATACAAAGCTTGTAATTTGTTGACAGTTTATTGAAAACATGCCATTTTGTTTTGTTACAGCAAAATTAGGCTCACTGGCACTTTAGCCAGAAAGTCATGCAGGTGACGTGAGTCAGATGGCTGTATTGCTATTTTATTCCTATGTTGCTAGAATCTAAGGGCGATTTTTACTTTCTGTGTGTGTGTGTGTGTGTGTGTGTGTGTGTGTGTGTGTCTGTGAACAGCATAACTCAGAAACGAACAGTCGGATAAACACCAAACTTGGTATTTAGGTTCAGTATCTTCCAGAGATGCGACACGAAGGTTTTCAAGAAAATCCCTTCACCCCAGATTACCCTTTACATGGAACATTTTTCGGAAATTTTAATTTTCTCAAAAATGACTAACGATTTTGATTAAAATATCATATGTTTAAGATATTTTCATGACAAATAAAATGTGTATCTTGAATTTCCTGGGAATGTCTCCAAAAGTGTTCTTCATTGTGAACGACTTTTGCATAACTGGTAAACTATAAGAGATGGACAAAATTGTACAACACAAAAAATGTAGAACGAGTTAAAATACACAATTTATGTTATATACATTTTTTTGTTGAGTGAACCATTTTCGAGATATTGCTTGTAATTCCCTTAAATTTTTCAATACTTATTTTCTCAAATGGGATTTGAAACGGCAACTCTAGGCCGAGCCCGAGAACTGTAATTCTAGATAATTTATTAATTAACTTTTATTGATGTTAAATCGTACTATGTAAATATCTTTTTCTCATACTGCTTGTATATTTTAAGAAGGGTGATTTAACGTTATGTATCTATCTAGGTTACTAATATTAGTAGAGTTATAAATGGTTTAATGTAAATAATTTAAGCGCTATGTTAAAATACTGTCCACGATGGAATGTTTTAGCTACAGGAATAGTGCTTTCGAAGGCAGAAAACCTAGTTTTATTACCTCTCTTCGGTCGCAGTGCTATTATTCCTACAGCGAGGGTGTGAAGCTTTTGTCCCATTATTTGATAATTCGCCGTGACCAAGTGAGCGAGACAGACAACCTAACGGTAAATGTAAGAAAAGCCGCGATTTATATTAAACTTGGACCAATGAGATCCCTGGAAGTTTATTCGAAATAGTTAGACGCGTCGAGTCGCGCTAAAAATGGACCAATAGGAAAGGAAGCAGCCTCAGAAGCCTGAGACTATAAATGGATCTGTTTGGGGAAAATTCGGGACAGTTTTGGGTAATGTGTAGTCAGGGAGAGATGCTGCAGGATGTGTGAGACATCGCGCCAAAAAGGGAATAAAGACAGTTTTATCATGGATTTTTAGCATTGCGTTTTATCAGACAGTTTATGTCATGTGTGGTCAGGGAGAGATGCTGCGGGATGTGTGAGATATCGCGCCAAAAAGGGAATAGACAGTTTTATCATGGAGTTTTAGCAGGGAGTTTATCAGACAGTTTATGTCATGTGTGGTCAGGGAGAGATGCTGCAGGATGTGTGAGATATCGCGCCAAAACAGGGAATCAAGATAGTTCTAGCAACACACCTAAGATCTGCTACTCTTAAAGCGACAATAAGAATATTTAAACTTCGTGTCATATCCGCGCCATAGTTTAACAGCGGTGGACAGTATTTTACAGCGGCAATACCAGTTTTGTATCCTACGAGTGTTAATTAGAAATAAAAAGAAACGGCAGTGTCATCTTTTCTTAAACAAAGCAACTCTATGTCTTCCTATATCACCACCCGAGATCTACGTTTTCCTTTACCGAGGATAAGTCCATGCTCCCATATAGTTTAAGGAAAATTACTGCAGCTAGCCGAGGATAAATTGAAGAGAACCAACCCACTGAGAACTTCTGGAACTAACGGGAGAAGCATCAAGGTAAGCCTAACAGCAACGGATGAGGAGGAGATCGCCGCAGAATTCGTTTTTCATTTTTTTGTCTTGGATATGCAAAGAGTATTAATCTGTGGCAAAGGGAATGATGCTGCACCTAGCAACCAGCTATTAAGAGATATGTATATGCTTAAAGGCTACTGTATTTCTATATTGCCCTTGTAAATATATATTCCCCTTACATCTACAAGAAAATTAGCAATAAGATAGAGTCTGCAAATGTTTATCTCGATTAACATGAAGTAGATGGAGAATAAGCGTTTGTAAAAATAGTTTGTACAAGAGTAGAGAAAGTCATGTGAGTGTAACACATCAGATTTTTTAAACATCTGGCAATCAATTCGGTTTCCCTATCCTCCTTGTACCTTCAACGAAATGAGCAATGAAATTCATTATTTCTGCAAAGGTTTATCTCGATTATAATGAAATGTATAAAAAATAAGCTTTCGCAAGAATAGCTTCTAGAAGTTATATAAAAATAAACGAAAATGGGTACAGAACGCAATTTAAATGTAACACATCCTAAATAGTTGTTTTTAATAACTTACTTACTTTGACCTACTGCAGAAACTCTCGGAGTTCGGCTAACCTTAAAGAAGTCTGTGTGATGAGATACAAAGCTTGTAATTTGTTGACAGTTTAATGAAAACATGCCATTTTGTTTTGTTACAGCAAAATTAGGCTCACTGGCACTTTAGCCAGGAAGTCATGCAGGTAACGTGAGTCAGATGGCTGTATTGCTATTTTATTCCTATGTTGCTAGAATCTAAGGGCGATTTTTCTTTTATTATTGTCATTTGCAAAGGCTGAATTTTCATCTGTTCTGATGAAATTACGGTCAACCCGTCTTTGCAAACACCCATTCAATTGCTACACGCGGAAATACTTACGTCGAAAAGTGCATTGAAAGACAATAGAAAAGTTTAACAACACAACTGACTCAGAACCTGTGTATTATCTTCAGTTTAAAGGATGAATCTTGTTTCGATTACTGCCTGTATCAGATGGCCCACACAAGCCGTCCTTAGCTGAAGGTAGTTTATACCGGATAGTGCGGATGCTAAAAGGTTTGCCTAATCAGAACTCCTAAGGAGACTCCATACCGACAGAGAGCTGACCTACCAGAGCTCATGCGTAAAGAAATTATATGAGGTGTTCCGGGTTCGATTTCCGGCTGGGCTCCAGAAACTTGTCTTTAAACAAAAATATTTCCGGTATGCCCAGGGTTTGGTGTTTGAATGTGAGAGTACGCATGTGTGTGGGGAGGGTGTTATCGATTATTTAATAAGTAATTCGCTCATAAACAAGAACTCAGTATTGCCGCTTAACGCAAACCTGAGCGCACGTGTTAAGTCATTTTGTTCCATGTGGTGAATCTACAATCATTACAACCATATCGCACCAATTTTTGCCGCAAAGTTAACAAGATTAAACAAACTTTTATTTTATTATATTTATGTCCCCTTATAGGGGTGTTAGAATTAAACTATTTTCTGTTAGTGTATTATTCATAACAAACATGTGCAAAAACATTTCCGCCTTGGTGGACGAATACATGTAAAGGCCTCTCAGGCCCACATTCTACCTGGAATGATCCAAACCTTCTCCTAAGTTTTGGGCAGCTGATTTGGAAAGAGGTTTGACGAGAATAGGCATCGGGTCAGTATGGCAAAGAGCTGAAACAAATAACAAAAACATATGGAAAGGAGTCAAAAGAAGACTAAGAGATATCAACCAACAGGAAATAGAATCGGATTGTAAATTTAAACCTTCTCTAAGTTTAGCAAATGAAATAAAATTGAACTGGTGTAAAGAGGCGTATATACTTAATTTAGGAAGAAAGGAAAGATCAGGAATGGCATGGTTTAGACTGGGGGGCTGGAGGACACAGAAAATGACTGACGATTCTGGTAGGAGAATCTGACCATTCTGTGTTTTGGGTAAAGATTGGGTACAATTTGGGCGGAATGTGCACAGATTTGTTGAGTTAGACAAAAGTAATTTATCTCTATTTTCCTTTCTCTTGTTATTTTTGTTTTCTTTTCTTTTTCTGTTGTTTATTTTGTCACCATACTTGTATTTTAAATATGCATGTACGGTCAGTGATCCATGCACTAAATACTTGTGTAATAACTTCAATAATTTGAAAGCAATGAAGATGCCCTATCTATATATCGTTTGTTAATATTATTTCTGTACGAAAAAAAAAGTGCGCCGAAGAGAGATGCTGCGCCTGAAAATGTTCAGAACACAGCCTTCGAGCCTCAGCTGCAGGTTGGCGAGTCCGCACATATCGTAACCATATTTCTGTGCTCGTTATTGGTGTAAGTTACATTTTTGTTTGAATGACCTGGCTCGAACTGCATCCGGGTGACCACGCGACGCTTATTAGTACGAAACCACCACGTAAACACCTGCAAACAGCAGCACTACCTCAGTGACCTTTCGCTTTGTACCTGCACTGACCCTTTTAACAGCAGTGGTGCGGCAACATCTTTTGCACTATGTATGCGGGGAAACATAAAACTGAAAAGGACGGCTTTTTTGGGCCACCTGGTGTAAATAACAGCTGGTTTTATAAGATATCAGTTAAACTTGAAACGTGTTAAATATGTTAAACATTCGTACATGCTGATAGATGGACAAGTCAAATGCACCTAAGATTAAAGAGTAACTGTTGCACTACCCGAATCACTCAGCATTTAAAGAAGAATTATTTTAGGTCACTATTAAACCAGCAACTTTCTGTAATTGGTGAACGAAAAGTAATTGAAGACAGAGCAGTTCATCACTTTTGCTAGCTTGTTTAAGTGCGAACAAAAGCAGAGCAAGGGACTCCCGAAGTTTGAACGAGATTGAATATACGTTTCAGCAAGTTGGCTCGGCCCATTAGGTGTTCCAAGACATTGCCTCCGCCCGGCGTATTTCAAGCACCATCTCCATGTTAAACCTCCTAATAACTTGGCAGCAGAGTGTGGACTTAGTGGAATAAATGAACTGCAGAGATCCCCATTAAAACCTTACTAATACATTGCCGTCCTCTGCTGCTAACAATCACAACCCAGGATCGCTGTTATGTAACTATTAATTGGGAACAACGGTGTAAACAAATTAATCAATAGAGGCATTACGAATTAGGCAATTTGGCCTGAAGATACATTTGTGCCCGGGGCAAGCTAGGAACTTCAATTTCATCATTTAGAACAGCCTGTGCATTCATTTTCATAAATAATTAAACGTTCTTTGTTTACCTTAAGGTAATTTTTTTAGTCTCTACCCTTCCACCAAAACATTCACCACAACACTAATTAATAAACTGTACATTACGCTATTCATTTGAATCCCTTTGACCTTACACTAACGCATGCATCCTAAACTTAAACTAGGAACCTTAACATTTTTACGCATCTTCCTTCTTCTTCACTTCAAGAATTAGTCTTTCCACCTGTTCCGTCTTCGCATTCTTCACTTTACTCCTATTTTTTTCTGGGACGTCTGATGTCTCTTTTTCCTGAAGGTATATATTGAGGCAATATTTCATATCATAACATGCTGTGAATGCCAGAGTGAGTGTAGTGTAAATAAATTATATTGCATGTACAGGATTTTAGATGTTTGTTAGCCATAAGTATTGTTAGGAAATAAGTTTACACGCCTAACTGAAACTGACAATAGAAGTGAGTAACAATAAACCGAGGGGGTGAGTTGCTTACCACTAAGAAGAGATAAACAAATGACGTCAGGGTAGCGTGCCTTTCTTTTAGAAATGGAGGGAATATCTTCCCTAGAGCATATATGTTAATAGTAGTGATTGGCTGACCAAAACAGACGCTAAAATGGGCGCAATTTGGTAATCAATAGGAGCTATATTATAATGTTTAGGCAATTCGAGGTGAAGGAGTACATATTCTCGATCCATAAGCAAGTGTCGCACAGTTCGGAAGAATCTCATAAGGTGCACGTCACACAGTTCTGAAGAATCTCTCACGAGGTGCACGTCATACAGTTCTGAAGAATCTCTCACGAGGTGCACGTCGCAGAGTTAGTTACAAAAATGTGAAGTACGCGAAGTAATTGGTGCGCGGCAACTAAAACGACTGTAGTTACATTCGGAAATATCACAGTTTCAGTCAAGCGTGTATAAAGATTAAATATTTCAATTATTAATTAAGTGTGACGGCAATAAAAGTCTAGATTCATATTTTTTATCAGTGTTATCTTTTAGCAACAACTCCTTTCCGTTCACACGCCCTGTTTAGAGACACGTGCTCGACTGAGTTATAATAGCTAGCCGGAGAACAAAGAACCCAAATTTTAAAATGATTAAACAATAAGCGCCCAACAAACAAGATAACATTAGCCATTGAGAACTGCGACAATATTTATTAATTAAAATATCCTTTCTTCACTTAAGCGGTGCATGTGTTCTTTAAAATTATACTTAGTTTCTTCAATTTTATCATATAATTTATAAATATTTTTTTCTTCTCTAATTATTTAATTTCTTATTAAATTAGGTGTAGTATATCCTTTAGCTCTCTGTAAAAAAACTGATTTATCTGTCTGAATTTTACTTTTGTCCTTTTCTTTTACTATCCACCATACGCTGTCATACATGAACTCGGGGATTACTAGGGAATCTAAAAATCTTAACTGTCCTAGAAAGCGCCAAATATTACGTGTCATTCACTATCATAAAATACACAGTTTTTCTCACAATACACCATGAGAAGCAAAAGACAACACTGAAGAGAAAACACACATTTGTCACTGAAAGTGTTTTTTAGTTCTTGACGCGGTCTCCGCTCAGGCATGTATGTTTATAAAGAAATACGATTTACTTTAATAATCTACATTTGCAGTTTCCTCAGAAGTACGGTATGTCCCAAAATAAAACATATAAAACATTTACAGTTCCCTTAAAGTGCATTTCAATAGTCCACATTTCCCTTTTAAGCAGTTGTACTTAATTTCCGCATTGTTCGGAAACATTACACATAAAATATATGATTTCTACCGGGCCAAAAGTATTTCCGAAATAAACAGGACTTCGGCGTATTCAATATCCAATTTGGGCAGGTTTCACTATGCATATGTGGATTGAGGGAATGTTTTAATTGGGAGTGATGTAAAAGAGCACAAATGTAATACACTGGAAACATTTCACGCTTCTGTTCAACCTCGCTTAATTACGTATGCAGTTTGGTGATGTTCAGCTGAGTTGCCGGTTTGTGTTATCTATGGAGAAGAGAGTTTAATATACTTGCATGTTATATGACATGTTTATGAAGGTCAGCGACAACAGCCGTAAAATCAAGCCTAGCAATTTCAGTCCAATGTTTTTCATCAGACTTTCAAATGGTTAATTGCGAACTTGGCCTTATAGACGTCAGCAGTATACATATACGAGTATTAGCATTGGAATGGGTTGCGAGGTGATTTCACATTCCTCGACAAATGAGGGCTCGGATTTTATGCTACTCGCTCTAGCAACCCAGTTGGACTAACGACAGTTGCTGTTGCAGAATAAACTACTTTGATCATTCCGCCATTTAGCTGGTTTCCAGCAAGTGGTGGTCACGTTCGACACAGCACAGTGCACCAGCCAAACTGGTGCAAACGTTCTACGAATTAATGGCCTTTGTTATGTGGAGAATGATTAAACTTTCAACATCGTCTCAGAAAATATTCAAAATTATGTGCCAGCGCTTTGTGTAAACATTTAAAATGTACATTTAAGGATACCCATCTTTGAAAGAATTCCAAAATTCAGAATTATGGATTTTACTGACATTAAGCACTGCAAATCTTTCACTTTAGCTCTTTATAGTTTTCATAGTTGTACAACCTTTCAAATCATATTATAAATCGCGATTTACGAGTAAGTCTTGATTTCTATACAACTGTAATAATAAAAGTCAAATTTTGCCTGCACTAAAATGAACAAACCATTCAAGAGAGACTTCAAGAATCTTTAAATGGGTACTAAATTAGTTGCAGAGGATCAAAAAATTTTGGAGGTCCTGTATATGCACTAAATGCTTTTTAAATAGCAGAATGTCAGAAACAGTGTTACTTAAGCGTTACAGTTTTTAAAAACTATTTCCTCGGGCTTCCATTTGTTCGCAAATACAATTCTGAAATTGTTCCACACGTTTGTATTCCTGTTTGTTAATACTTACTTAGACGACTTACCCTCCTCTTATGTAGGGCTTACACCCCCTAGGACTTGCATCCGTTCCTAGGTTCAGAGGCCTGTCAAGGACATTAAATCAGCGCTACGGGGGATCGGCCCGTAGCAAAGTATGAGGCTACAGAAGATGATATGAAATGAAGGCGAAATGGATGAAGGAAAAGGTGATATGGAACAATTGCTGGAATGAATGGCGGGAGTAATCGGAGAACCCGGAGAGGATCCGCCCAGATGCCGCTTCGTCCACCACAAATCCCACATGCGGGCCCCGGGGTCGAGCCTTCGTGGGAGGCGAGCGGTACAACTACTCGGCCACGGCACTGCCGTGTTTTTTAATAATAGGATAAAAAATTATGAGCTGAATGTTTGTCAACATGCTTAGTTCTGATGTTATGGAACAATAATATCCCCATTATGTAAATTGTTAAACATAAAATAGAAGACTAATATTTAAAATGTATTTTATTCCAAACTAGCAAGATGATTAAAAATTCAGCTCTGAATTTATTAATATACCTGTAGTATTAAAGAGTTGAATTATAGAATATTAATATTTTCAAAAACTAATTGCATCGTGTGGGGCAACTTTTCAAACCAGTAACAAATATAAAAAAATTATTTCTCAGGAAACAACCTTAAAATATGCATGGAATTAGGTCTACATATTATATATTAAACTATGATTCCTGCTGTATTAAAATTACAAATGAAGCTATCTGAAATTGTGTACTTTATAAAACTTCGCAGATGGATAGCCTTAAATACTTCAATGCACGAAGACTGCAAATCTTTTGAAAACTTCTTAAAAACCTCCCCAATAAAGTACTTTCTTTTCAACTGAATTACAATAAAATTTGCTAAACAATCTTGGAAAAGGGACTTAAGGTTTGTGCGTCCAAAAAAAATATATTCAGATTTTAACTTTACTTTTGATATCGAGAATGTTTACCTTTATATCTATCCGGCTTGGGGGAAGCATGCTGCTGACCACATAATCTCTCTGTATCGGCTGGATAATCGTCCACATCTGCGTCTAGGGGTACCATGTTAGCCTCTACTTCTAGAGGTCGCGGGTTCCAACCCGGCAGAGGGCGATGGATATTTTTTGGGCGTAAAAATCCTAGCGTGGCTTCTTTAGGAAGGGAAGTAAAGCCGGTGGTCTCGTGTCGTATATTTACAGCACGTAAAAGAACGTCAAGCCTAATAAAGAGGCCTCTGAGAAAAATTACCCGTCTTTCACGCCCAGTATAGAGTGGGACGCTAAGGAACAGAGCAGTTAAAGAGCGTCCATAAGTAAAAACTCAATTTATTTTTTAAATTGTCCACATCTACCATGCGCCTGTTGGCGTGAGCTCGGCACCTGGGTTGGTAGATTAAAGTCCAAAATATTGTCGTGTCACATATCTAAATTGTTACCTCGTTTATATAATGGGGAAACAATATGAAATTAAAATTGCTTGTATTTTAAGATTTAGGTTTTTGGAATTGTTTTTATCAGTATTTCTTTTCCTTCAAAATGTTCCACAATATCACTAAATTCTTCATGTTTTCGTTGCATTCTGATATTTAAACAATTTCAGCTCGTATAAATTTTTCTTTCTCTTACGCAGTTATTGCTTTTTAAAGCAACAAGGAGATGTAAAAATGTGAAAATTTACGACTGCTTTATGAAGTGTGAACAGAAAAACGGCAGTCAAATCTAAAACAAATGTTATTTCTAAAACATCATCGTGTGGAACATGTTGCATAGGACTTTCAATTCATTTTTACTTTTTAGTAAGTGGGGAAAGTATTGTATTCCACACAAAAATTCCTTACCGAGATTTCACCGGAAATACATGCTTTAAAGCACCCTAAATCCAAATAAAGCATTTTTGGAAACATGTTGTATGTGTGTATCCTTTAAAGAATGCGACACGAAGATTTTAAAGAAAATCCCTCTCTCCAACTACACTTTACATAGAACGTTTTTCGAAAATTTTTATTTTCTAAAAAATAGCTATCGATTTTGATTAAAATACCACATATAACAAATAAGATGTATATGTTGAATTTTTTGGGAATAGCCTAGGAGGTCCTCTTTATTCGGAAGGAATTTTGTATATTTTGTATAACCTGTAACGTTAAGCAATAGACGAAAACGTACCACACAAAAAATGTAGATCTCTTCAATGCAGATAATTTACTTAAAGTAAGTCCTTTTTGACACAAGCCATTTCTGAGATATCCGTTATTAAAGGTTCGAATTATTCAATATATTTCATTCTTTTAAAGTACCATAGATTTTTATTTGCTTCTCGGGATTGCAAGAAAACAGTATGGAATTTTAAGGCCAGCGTATAGCTCCCAGTTCTTAAACATTTGACTATCGCTGTTACCTTTTTATCTATAACGAAATGTGTAATGTAGTTATTTTTGCAGATGTTTATATTAATTGCAGTAGATAGAAAAAGATCTGATGTGTTACACTCACATGACTTTCTCTACTCTTGTACAAACTATTTTTACAAACGCTTATTCTCCATCTACTTCATCTTAATCGAGATAAACAGTATTGCTAATTTTCTTGTAGATGTAAGGGGAATATATATTTACAAGGGCAATATAGAAATACAGCTGCCTTTAAGCACATACATATCTCTTAATAGCTGGTTGCTAGGTGCAGCACCATTCCCTTTGCCATAGATTAATACTCTTTGCATATCCAAGACAAAAAAAATGAATAACGAATTCCCATTTGAGGAAATAAGTATTGAAAAATCTAATGGAACAACAAGCAATATCTCGAAAATGGTTCACTCAACAACAAAAAATGTGTATGACATAAATTGTGTATTTTAAAGCGATCTACATTTTTTGTGTAGTAAAATTTTGTCTTATCTCTTATGATTTACCGGTTATGCAAAAGTCGTTCACAATGAAGAATACTTTTGGAGACATTCCCAGAAAATTCAAGATATACATTTTATTTGTCATAAAAATATCTTAAACATATGATTTTAAGTTAACCAAACTAATATCCTTCAAAGTATTAAATAAAGTAATTCATCGGTTTAATTCTAATCCTGCATGGGATAATTGCCTGTTAATATGGAACTAAGTAAAATCCCTATGATATTTTAATCAAAATCGTTAGAGCCATTTTTGAGAAAATTAAAATTTTCGAAAAATCTTCCATGTAAAGGGTACTCTGGGGTGGGGGATTTTCTTGAAAACCTTCGTGTCGCATCCTTGGAAGATACTGAACCTAAATACCAAGTTTGGTAATACCTGACACACACACGGACATGTTTCCAAAAATGCTTTTTTTGGATTCAGGGGATCTCAAAACATGTATTTCCGGTGAAATCTCGGTATCGAATTTTTGGGTGGAATACAATACTTCCCCTACTTACTATACGTAGTAGAGAAAGTAATAAGCTTTAGTAAGAATAGTTCGTATACCCACTAATAAAGATAGAGGGTAGGGAAAGGCATGCGAATGTATCACATCAGATTTTTAGAATTTAGTTGCATGAAAACTAAAAAACTTATCGAAGCAAAATTTTAAACTTACCGGAAGTAACGAGGTTTAAAACTAAGTTGTATTGCTAGGAGAAGAGGCTACTATACTAAGGAACAAGCTAATGGATATAAATGACAATGTGGAGGACAGGGTGAGAGTAAATGCGGAAAAGATGAAAACAAAAGCAAACAAGATAGTGTTTAAAACATTAGTGTATTTAAATTCTCTCATTGTGTATGTGACCATAGGAGAGGTTTGTTATTTGGTTAAGCTGATAAAAGAGGTTCGTGCCTTATAACTACATGCAAAGTCAACAGCAAATATTGTCTGAATTAAAATAATCATTATAGCTAATTATTCTAGCTACAAAAATTCACAGAAAACGTTGTATGGGTATGAATTCACTTTTTTCCTCATTAGTGTACCATTCAGCATCATCGAAGTTCTGTCAACCAAAAATCTGCCTGTTTCTCAATTCTTCTATTCACCCTTGTCTCATAGAGTTCGTACAGACCCGTCTTGCAAAGCTGTCGAAGAAGTTGCCGCAAAAACAAGGGGGAACTTGCTATGTTCTGCGCCTGTCCGCTTCGTGGATACTATTCCGCATTACAGAGCTGTTGGAGTAGTTGCCTCAAAACACGGGGATGCTGTATACAATGGTAAATCGGACTACTTCCCTGGATATAGTTGCATTTTACTGCGTGAGAATTGCTTCGTTTAATCAACGATTCAATAAAACGACATTTAATAACAGTTCAGTTATGTACAATCCAAACAAAAACAGTTGTATTCCCTGGTAAATAGAAAACAAAACTGTAACCAACAGCCAGAGCATATTTGTCTAATCTGATACATAATGCATTATTATTCGGCTTACCATTTTGCACAAAATATTTTTGAAAGCGTATATTTACAATAAAACAATCCTCTTGCGCAATTGAAAACAGTGCATGTTGGGTTTTTAAAAACAGGTCTCTGAACAGCATAGCTCAAAATAGTAATTTTGGATACAACCCCAACTTTGTATTTACCTTCAGCATATTCCAAGGGTGAGAAAGACAGTTTTTCAAGAAACTCCCCCACCCCAAACTACCCTATACATGGAAAAATGTTCGTTACTTTTATTTTGTCAAGATGGATCTAAGATTTTGATTAAAATGTCGTATTTTTAATATATTTACATGAGCAACAGAATGTATATCTTGAATTTTCTGCGAATACTTTTGTGTACTTCTCCAATCGGAATGAGTGCTTATAATTTTGTAAACGGGTAAACTATAAAATATAGGCAAGAACTTAGTACGTGTAAAATGTATAACTCTTTATAACACACAGTTTATTTCTAGAAAAACTTCTTTGTGGCATCAAACATTTTGGAGGTATTCGTTTTTATTGGTTTGAATTTTTCAATACTTGTTATTTTTAGCTCCTCTCACCATTCAGTTGTTTCTCATGGTTTTGGAAGGAATATGGAATTTCAAAGCCGGTATATAGCGACTCACTTTTTGCTTTCTCTACTACGTACGTAAGTATGGGAAGAATTCGATATTCGAGATTTCACCGGAGATACATGTTTTGAGATGCCCTGAATCAAATAAAGCATTTTAAGAAATATGTCCGTATGTGTGTCTGTCTGTTTGTGAACAGTATAACTCAGAAACGAAGATTTGGATAAATACCAAACTTGTTATTTGAGTTAAGTTTCTTCCAAGGATAAGATACGAAGATTTTCAAGAAAATCCACCATAGAGTACCCTTTGCATGGAATATTTTTCAAAATTTTGATTTTCTCAAAAATGGCTTAAACGATTTTGATTAAAACATCATATCTTTAAGATATTTTCATAGTAAATGAAGTATATATCTTGAATTTTCTGGAAATGTCCCCAAAAGTACCCTTCTTTCTGAATGACTTTCGCATAACTGGTAAACCGTAAAAGATAGGGAAACTTTTACTACGCAAAAAATGTAAATCTCGTTAAAACACACATTTTATGTCACATACATTTTGGGGGGGGGGGTCGAGGAACGATTTCCGAGATATTCCTTGTTATTTATTTGAATTTTCCAAAATTTTAAACTTTTCTCAAATGGGAATTCGTTATTCATTTTTTATGTCCTGGACAGGCAAAGAGAATGGAATGCTCCACATAGCAACCAGCTCTTAAAAGATTTGACTATCAATTAAGGCCTACCATATTCCCCTTTCATCTACAAGAAATTTATCAATAAGACAGTTTCTGCAAATATTTGTCTCGATTAAAGTGAAGTAGAGTGAGAATAAGCGCTTGTATAAATAGTTTTGTATAAGAGTAGAGAAGGTCATGTGAGTGCAACACATCAGATTTTTAAAGATTTAACTGTCGCTCCAGCCTCCTGTGTTCCCTTTGTACCTACAAAAGTGTGTGCAATTAAACTATTTCTGCAATTGCTTAGCTCTACTAACATGAAATATATAGTAAAATAAGCTTTTGTAAGAATTGTTTGTAGAAGCTGTATAACAATAAGCGATAGTGGATAGAGAAAGTCATGTGAGTACAAAACATAAGATGTTTATAACGTTAATATCTAATGTATTTGTGCTCGTTAGAGTTAATTGTGTCTTTAAATGGCTTGACTGTAAAACACACTCCAGTATTTTAGAAAGGTTCAGTTTCGCTCTGTGGAGCAGGTTCCATAGTATTTTACATAACTTACCGTTGTGGATCTGAAAGTTCTGATTTTTGTTACGACAATACTATGCAAATAGACTTTATTGTTGCGCTTTCAGTAGAAGGCCTCTTGTTTGATTGTCACAAGTTCTCGCGTACTTTTCTTACGCAGACCGTAAAGCCAAAATGTTTCTGCTATTTTTCTCGTTGGTAGCTCTGTTTCATGTCTTTGGATCTCAATATCTTCTATACATCAGCGACTGTCTCATTCTGTGTCCCCAATCATGTCCGTTACTTTTTTCATCTTGCGCCACAAGCAATGAATGTTTGGGGACATTCCCATTTTGCGTCGCAAATTGCCTGTACCAAATATCCCTAAAACTCTCTCAGAGTTTCAGTTAAAGCAGCAAGCATCCTTCTTGATGTGTTCTGCTTTGTTTTGGCTCTCTGTGTTAGATTATGTTTCAGTGACGTTGACACGTGTCTGTAGCACAAATGTAGAGAGAAGGAATGACATGCGAGTACGTATATGTACAGGGTTATTCAAAAATAACAGACTTTACATATTCATTTCTAATGAACGACAATAGATAGCGACACATACCACACATCATTGAATAGAGGAAAGTTCAAAGTTTTAAGCCCTACATATTAGTTCCATTCAGTGCCTACAGCGCCGCTGTGTTTGTTTACGAGAAAATGGCAACGCCACAGGAAGAGTCGTTTTGTGTGCTGCAGTATACAAAGAGTGAATCCATTGTTTCACTGCAGCGTCCTTTTCGTTCAACAAAGAGCCGCCTCGTCATAAAAAATTTACAATTGATATAATATATTCGTAGAAGATGGTTGCGTATGCAAATGAAATAACACTGTTCGTCCTTGCATAACAAAATTGTGCTCATTTTGACACATAAAATAAAATTTTGAACTTTCCTCTATTCAGTGATGTACCACATGTGTTGCCATGTATTGTCATTCATAAATATGTAAAATCTGTTCCTTCTTTTTGAATAACCCTGTGCTTGGAAGCAGAAAAAGTGCCCCTTTCCCCCAGATCGCAATTGTGGGTTTTTCTTCCGTCAAATTTTCACATTTAGTGGATTCCACCTAGTCGTAATCACGTGTCTTTATGACTGGCATGGACAAAACCCCAGTGAATGTTACACAAATAGTGAAATGAAGGAGTCAGAAATAATATGGCTTAATGAGCTCTACTGTAAACAAACACAGATGGCATAGTATTCAGTGTAATAGGAATAGTGGCTCGACCTTGTAAATGAGCGGTAACCATACTATACATGACAAACATGTCTTTTGAAGTAGACATACAAATGAGAACTACTGTTATTGCCATTTACCAATAATTGCTCCAAGTGAATGTGAGTTCGACGTGTTTGTCGGTTTCAAAAACTACTTCGGTCCATTTGTATTCAGATACCATTATTATTATTATTATTATTATTATTATTATTATTATTATTATTATTCAACAAATATTAAACTTCCCTTCCATCTTGATAACGGTGTTCCTCTGTCTCTATACATTCTTGGCTGGAGAGAAAATAGAGCCTCTAGAAACCTAGAATCTATTAATATTATTATTATCATCATTATAGAATATTGACCCTGAAGTTGCCCTAGAAGTCAAAACGAGTCAAATAAGTAGACATTGTCAGCCTTATTAATGTAGGGTCATTCTGAAGGTTTTGATAATGGGCAACGATGAGTTGTGTTAAGCCAAAACAGGTCGTCCTATCTTTAGATTGAAATTCAAATAGTAACGTGTGTAAGACTGGGTACACTCCAACATGTGCATGCGTATGTGCATGCAAGTGTAAATTTCAAGCGAGAGCATTTTCGTGCTATATGACTTTCTTGAGTTTAAAATTCGTTCAGGGAGAGGGAATGCCTTGAAAGACTACAATGAGCATTTAGGAATCTTTTATATTTGCAATTCACGATTTATCCGTGGCTTTCAGAGTCTAGAGGAAGAAGGGATCCCCTCAAAGGTGAAGGCCGCGCAGGAGAGTGGTCTACAGCAACAACGGATGAAAATGTGATGAAAGCAGAGCAAGTGTTGCGGGAAGATCATGGTTGCACATATCAGATTCAAGAAGCCCTGAATGTTGGATCAGCAGAAATAAACACCATCCTTAAAGAAAACTTCGTCAGGAATCTCTGTAGTCCACACAAATGAGCAGGAACAGGAACGTGTGCAATGATACCAAGAAATGAGAGAAAACTTTGATGGGGTAAGATCCAAAAAATATTTAACGTCGTAACAGGTGACGAAAGTAGGATATACTACTAGTGTTATCCAAAAACTTAACGACAGTCGTCGGTCTAGGTCTTCTCAGGAGAGAATCCCCAACAAAAATGAGGCAAGCAAGAAGTGTTCGCAACAGATGATTCTATTCGTTCTTCTCAGCTAGTGGACATATTGTGACAATTACACTTAGGGACAAAAGACTGTCACTGCCATATGGTAAGCCACAAGTCTTCAATGAACTTATAAGTCTTCTAAGACTGATCTGCATGGAAGTTTGTTGCACCAGGTCAATGCCTCTTTCCACACTGCACTACAAACAATCCAATTTCTGCAGGAGTCAATATTTGTCTCATCCTGCCTACAGTCCAGATCTGGCCACATGCGACCTTCTCTATTCCCCAAAATAAAAGAAAAAATTCGAGGTCAACAATTTGAATCTCCTGAAGCTACAGTAGCTTCTTACAAGAATATATTTGCACTCTCTCCAAAGAAAAATGGCGTTCAGCATTTGAAAAGTGGTTTGAAAGGATGAGACGTTGTATAGAATGCAATGGAGAATAACTTGAAAAATGATCAGATTGAAATTTTTAAAGTGTTATTGTGTCCGTTCTCAAAACTTTCAGAGTGACCCTCGTATTAACATGATTATTACTAACATGACGTTAACCCATATAGTAAGAAAATGCAGAGCTATTAGCAGTGTTTTCCTCCTCTCGTCTTTTGGGAAGACATAAGCAACTTGTCAATCCAGTGGCTAGAATTACGTAAGAGGGTAGACAGAAAGCTAACGCTGGGAGAGAGCTGAGTTATGCATGTCAGTGCCAACTTGTATCCTCTCTTTGCGCCACTTTTTCTTCTCCTAAATGTACGTGCTGACAATTTAGGGAAGTATTCATAGTCGATTTTGGTCCGGAACAACTTGCTACTTCCGGTGAATTTACAGCGGACCATCGATTTTCTTATTCATAGACCGGGACTTGCGTTGGTCCGGGGATCAAACGCCTTGGTCGGGACCAAATTTTAGTCTACCTCAGAGGGTAGATTAAAGGCAGACCATCTTTACAAAATGGATGACTTTGGACTGATGGGCGTGGCTGCTTGCGTAGAATTCGCGAAATGAGACGATGGAGTAAAACTATCTAGTAAAATTAGACATAATTGGAAAGTATGGCAACCTAAACTTCAAAACAAATGCAGGTTTTGTAAAGCAACGGTTTGAAGGCTGATAAAACGGATTCATCCTAATCTATATGACAGAGACCATAACCGAGGCTTGAGTATCTCAATTGAAACGATGCTAATAGCATTTCCATGTTATGCAAGAGAAGGATATAAAGAAAACACTACTGACCTTAGTAAGCCGAATTATAACTAATGTGTATGTGCCATTGTTAGATTTACCTTCGTTAAACCGGGATTACTATGCACTTTACGTAACCTGGCGGGATGTAAATCAAAGTTAAGATATTCTGCTACAGTAAAGGTTTAATTAGGATACACTTAACGTAACGGGAATGAATCTTGATTGATTGTTCTTTTATTACTTCATGCTACTGCTTCACGCCGATTAGTTCTAATTTCCATGCAGCATTAAACTTGTAACGGGAAGGAAATGTTTTTGGCACTGTCAAATTCTTAAGTTACGTCGTTAAAGTAAGCTACGTTAAGACAACCCTAAATAGCTCATTTAATACAATGAGAGGAGGATTACAACTCCCGGAAGGTTTATGATATATCAGAATTTCCTCAAGTAATTATTTCTGTATAATTAATTCACACGATATTTAATTATTTGGTTAAGATCCAGGGTGCGATATTTATAACAGAAAATGTTCTTTACTATTTAAATACGATTTCATTCTGTAATTTTAAGGTTAAAATTAATATTCCAGCATATTTAAATTCTTTTTTAAATGATTAACAACGCCATGAAACAATGTATCTGGTGGATAAAACGTTTCCAAAAAGGGAGGGGTGGCAATAGGTTAGAATCATGCACAAAACCGCCTGTATATGTATTATCTCCCTCCATGCCTCCTCGTTTCTTTGCGTTTGCATTTGTCGAAACCGATTTGTTTTCATTAATATCCATCATTTTTCTATCGCGAAAAACAGGCATTTTCCTCCGACCGTTTTAATGTAAGCTTCTTGGTTATCTCCGTTTTTTGCTACTGAACCGATGGAAAACAGCTGTGAAACGACCATAGAAAGTTAAAAAGTAAGGAGTAACAATAGTTAATTTACTACTCTATGGCAGTCGCGCAAGCGCAAAACTACCTTTCTTCGTCGTGTAACATTTTCTCCTTGCTGATCCACGGCCTTTCTTGGTCCAAGACTTTTTATCGTCTATGAATATCAAAAAATTGGTCGGCCTTTGGTCCGGACCAAATGAGTCTGGAGATAGTCCAGACCAATGTGAAATCTATGAATACGGCCCTTAGAAAATAAGTTTGTGGCTGTATCGCTGCTGTTCTGTAACCAGGAATGTCGAAGAAGTTGTCGCTACAGCGCGGCGATTCTATGGGCATTTAGGTTTCAACAAGCAATGTCTGTCCAAGGTAGGAACCTAGGTCAATAGCCTTTAGAACACTCCCAAAATGGTAACAAGCTTACTGTTTACTGCCTGTCAAAGACACAGTGGTCGCATTCCATGCCCAAAGCACCTCCCTATTGTAACAAGGGTTGTGAGTGATGGTCAGCGTCGGACTCCCTCTGCCAATAATGCAAGCGAGTTTTCATTTGAGTTACGTTGAACATAACTTCGACTGAATAGCGTGTGCCGGTAGTGGAGAATGTTTTAGAGAACGTGATAAATATACAGAAAAATCTGATGTGTTACACTCACATGACTTTCCCTACTCTTGTAGAAATTATTAATCGAGATATCGAGATTTTAATCTTATTGCTAATTTTCTTGTAGATGCAAGGGAAATTGGTAGGCTTTAAGCGATAGTCAAATGTTTTAAGAGATGGTTGCTATGTGGAGTATCCCATTCTCTTTGCATTACCAGGACAAAAAAAATGAATAACGAATTTGAGAAAAAGTATAAGTATTGGAAAATTTAAGGGAATAACAAGCAATATCTCGAAAATGGTTCACTCAACAAAAAAACTGTATATGACATAAATTATGTGTTTTAACGCGATCTACATTTTTGAGTAGTAAAATTTTGTCTATCCCTTATGGTTTACCAGTTATGCAAAAGTCGTTCACAATGGAGACATTTCCAGAAAATTCAAGATATACATTTGTTTGTCATGAAAGTATCTTAAACATATGATATATTTAATCAAAATCGTTAGAGCCATTTTTGAGAAAATTAAAATTTTCGAAAGATGTTCCATGTAAAGGGTAATCTGGGGTGGAGGGATTTTCTTGAAAACCTGCGTGATACACTCACGCGGCTCCTTTATAAAATGTAAACTCACATGGAACATGGTTGCTGCATACTGTTTTTTGCTTCTCCGTGCTAATGTTTTTAAGGTTCATTTAACAAAGATAAAAACCTGGGGCTCCGTACACTTATCCCATTATCTCTTGGAATATCCCTTTTTTGTATTAATAAGACTGACTTTCATAACCCAATAATAGTCTCTCTTTCCCTAGGTTAATGGCTAAGGTCGCAAATTCACATCATGCTAATTTAATATCCTGATATAAGCGTATGCGCCTTGGAATCCCGGCGACCACCGATAAGCCGTTTACACAAACAAGGGGTAATTTAAATCCTGTGTCGTAGAAGGTCTCTGTAAGCAAGAAACGAATAAAACAATAAAAACAAGAGCAGACCCTCTGGAAGTAAACGAGTAGGTAGGAATGAAATGGTGATGAACATTTAACAAAACCTATATCCCACTGTGCACTCCAATATGTGAAGTGGGTCGTTTACATTTTATAAATGCAATAAAATTAATTTCTAAGAGAAGAAATTGCTGAAAAAGTGCATTTATTACACAGAATATATGCATACAATTCTGTGAATTAGGATAAATATAATTATTTTTGATGGGCTATGCTCTGAATAAACTAAAAAAGTCCAAGTTATTTCTGAATTTGCGATTATTAATATTGTGTATATTATTCGATGTGACACTTATTACTTCTAATGTTATGTGTGATACAACTTCTAGTTTTCAGTGGTTCTGTCTAAGGAAAGGTATTTATTATGCTAAAAATGCGTAAACGGATTAAAATCTCTCAAAGTTTTAATTTTCCTTATCCACAGTAAACATGCCATTTAACATAGGAAAAGTGTAAAACTCCAAATTTTTGGCTGTTTTATATTGAGACCATAAAAACGAAAGTGAATAATATGTTAACACTATTTCTTGAAATATTGTAACAAATGAGAATACCAGTGTTACTAAACCCACTTTATTTGTCACTTAGGTGCTCAGACTTTACACTTGAGGCACTGAACTGCACTGGCACTGTCCACTTTTCATTTCGTAACTTCTTCACTATCTCCCGAGTAAGAGAAGTCCCTTAAAAAGGCCCCGTACACAAAGAGGAATGTTCTAGAAAGGGAGGCTACTCAAACTTGCCTGAAGAAATGCTCTGGAACAGAAAAAACTGTGTTGAAGCAGCACATAAGGCGCTATTATTCTGAAGGGACCTGATACTAGCCGTACCCAGCCGCACCGCCGGCCCGTGGGTAACTTCGCGCGCTCGGTCGTAATATTCACCCTACCGATTTTCTAATAATTAAGGAAGTTATGTTTTGGAAATAGTTTAAAATCAAAAAGATGTTTACAGATATTTTAAATTCCTTTTTACTTTCACTATCACGTAAATAATACGTAGGTAATTCAATACCAAGATTTCACCGGAAATACATGTTTTGAAGTCCTCTGAATCTAAAAAAAGCATTTTTAGAAAAACGTCCGAGCGTATGTCTGTGAACAGCATAGCTCAAAACGAAAATCCGGATCAACACCAAACTTTGTATTTAAGTTCGTTACCTTCCAAAGATGCAGCACAAAGATTTTCAAGCAAATCCCCCTACCGCAAACTACCCTTTACGTGGAATTTTTCGAATTTTTTTATTTTCTAAAAATAGCGCTTAAAATACCATATATAAAATATATTTCCATGAAAAGTAAAATGAATATCTTGAATTTTCTGGGAAGTCCCCTTCTTTCGGAAGGGATTTTGTATAATCTTGTATAACCGGTCTAATGACCAAATGACCAAAAGGTACTATACAAGAAATGTAGATCTCTTTAAAACACACAATTTATTTCAAATAACTTTTTTGTGGCATCGGCTATTTCCGATATATTTGTTATTAGTGGTTCAAATTGTTCAATTCTCACCCATTCTTTCCGAGTCCTGTCAAAATTCGGTTGTTCCTCGCGATGTCATGGAAACAGTATGGAATTTTAAGGCCAGCAAATAGCGTCCAGTTCTTAAACATTTGACTATCTCTGTTTCCTTTGTATCTGTGTAGCTATTTCTGCAAAAGTTTATTTGAATTAAAACGAAGTAGATATAAAAATAAGCTTTAGTAAGATTAGTTTGAGTACCAACTAATAAACAATAGAGGGTAGACAAACTCATATTAATTTATCACATCAGATATTTTTCTATTATCTTCATCCTGATCGAGATATACATTTTCAGATACCTATAGTTTCATTGCACGTTTCGGTGTAGCTAGAAGAGGGATAGAGGAACGAATCTATAGCCAATGTTTAAACGTGGCACTCTGTGCCTTTAAAATTTCATATTGTTTTCATGATATCGCCAGAAACAAGTGAATAGCGAGAGGATTTTAAGACAAAGCATCTGTGAAACTCCAAAAATCCACAGCTTTCTTCTGATTGCTTTGACTTTTTAACATATACTCAGGACATTAAATATATAGCTACACAAAATTTTAAAAATCTATTCCAAACGGTTCTTAAGATACTAATTTTTTATTCATAATTAATCACTTTTTAATATGCATTATGAAATGCTCCAAGGAGCTTAAGTTTTATTGCAGTGTTTCAAAATCTTTAATTTCAGCTTAGTATGCAAATTTAAATAAATTTCTGTGCATGCATTTCCTAATTTTAATTAGTTTAAGAGACAAAATAGTTATATACTTGTTATCAATTTTTTAAACTTGTTAATAGCCTTATGGAAAGAAATTAATTTCAAACTATTAATATTTTTAACCAGTGTACAACAATTTCTAGGTCCAAAATTATTGAAACTATCATGAAATTGTTAATAAGCTATAAGCTGTGGTCCAAGGAGCATTGTAAATAATGAAAAATGCTGAAAAGAAAGAATTGAGTAAATGGAGTTTAACGTCCAATGTGGTGCCTTACCTATATGGTAAAGAACCGATTAAATAGACATTTTTTGCTTTAAAGTTCTAGATATTATGTAATGTTCTTGCAAGGCCGATTTAGAAGTAGTCGATGCATAGAAGTCACAGTTACTTAAAAAAATCTGATGTGTTGCACTCACATGACTTTCTCTACTCTTGTACAAACTATTTTTACAAACTTTTATTCTCCATATACTTCATGTTAATCGAGATGTTAATCTTATTGCTAATTCTCTTGTAGATGCAAGGGGAATATGGTAGGCTTAAAGCTATAGTCAAATATTTTAAGAGCTGGTTGCTTTGTGGAGCATTCCATTCTCTTTGCATGTCCAAGACATAAAAACAATTAATAACGAATTTGAGAAAAAGTATAAGTATTGGAAAATTTAAGGGAATAACAAGCAATATCTCGGAAATGATTCACTCAATAAAAAAATGTATATGACATAAATTGTGTATTTTAACGCGATCTACATTTTTGTGTAGCAAAAATTTATTTATCTCTTATGGTTTACCAGTTATGCAAAAGAATACTTTTGGAGGCATTCCCAGAAAATTCGAGATATACATTTAATTTGGCATGAAAATATCTTAAACATATGATATTTTAATCAAAATCATTAGAGCCATTTTTGATAAAATTAAAATGTTCGAAAAATGTTCCATGTAAAGGGTAATCTGTGGTGGGAGGATTTTCTTGAAAACCTTCCTGTTGCATCTCTGGAAGATACTGAACCTAAATACCAAGTTTGCTGTTTATCCAACTGTTCGTTTCTGAGTTATGCTGTTCACAGACACACACACACACGGACATGTTTCCAAAAATGCGTTTTCTTAATTCAGGGGGTCTCAAAACATATATTTCCGGTGAAATCTCGGTATCGATACCTCTCCTACTTACTATACGTAGCAGAGAAAGTAAAAATTAGAAAAGAAAAATGCCGGACCCATTATAGAATGCATTGGAAATAAGCATTCCCCCAGAGTAATAATTGTTTTGTACTACCAAAGCTTAAAGGAATTGAAAAAGGATTTAAAGCAGCTTTAAATAAAAGTAACATTCCATACAGGCCCAAAGGTACCGAATATATTAACATCAAATGTAGAAACAAAGATATATTACAATTGAAACAGATTGCATTTGAATTTGTCCTTTCTCACACAACATTTGCCGTTTTGAAATGAAATTTAACACGCGTTAATATAAACTCGCTTCCATGATATTAAATGCCCCTCCACACACTACAAGAATTTAGATTTTTACTTACGCCAAAAGTACATAATATAGATAATGTAGAAAAGGCTGAAAAGTGTGGAGATGACCGCTCCCCACAAAACTCAATAAAAGTCCTTCTTCGCTGGTCGTCGAGAACTGTCACACTCTTTTTTTCTCTTGATGCATCGTTCGGGGTACGCGCTGGGAAGCTCAGGTGTTGATGACGTAAGCCAACATAAGCGTTACCTATACTGGCGGAGGGGGGACAACCTGGCGAGCGCTGTAGAAACCTGGTACAGCCGACTTCTAGTGTATGCAGGCTGCCGGCGTAATAAGCAGGGGCCGAAAATTGTAGTTCATGATTGCAGGTACATAAAAGCACTACGGCCATTTCTGCAAAACAGCCACTCGGTGAAAGAAGAGCCAAAATTGGCTCAATTATACATCCAAATGTGTAGCATGAAGGTACAAGTCTAAAAGTATAATAAACATCAAAAAATAAAAACATCCAAAATGCTTACATTTTTACCAAAAAGTCACCGATTGATTGTCTTAAGAAAATTACGAAGTATCGAGCAATTGAAACGAATATATAACGAAAGTTGTATGAAATTCTTGTTTTACTAGATTTTTTTGTATAGTACGTTTTCATCTATCTCTTAACGTTTACCCATTATACAAAATTAACCAAAATTCTTTCCAAATAAGGTAGACTTCACGTCTGTTCCCAGAAAATTTAAATTACACATTGTCTATCACGTAAATATCTTAAACATATGATATTTTAATCAAAACTTTAGAGCAATTTTTGAGCTATGCTGTTCACAGCACCAGTCTGAGACGTATATAGACAGGCAGGCGTGCGCGCGCACACACACACATACAAGACCTTTTTCTAAAATGCTTGTTTTATTCAGGGACCTCAAAACATGCATTTCCGGAAATCTTGGTGTCGAATTTTTTGGGCTGGAATACAATAACTTTTGTGTCTAATAGGTACCTAGTAGAGAACGTGAAAGCACCAATGAATGACTTAGGGCTTCAAAAATATATGATTTGACCATTGGAAAATTACAACAAATAACAAGCAATATCTCGGAATTGGTTAATACCACAGTAGGTAAATGTATTTGACATAAATTGTGTGCTTTAACGACATCACTTTTTTGTAGTAGTTTTAAGTTTTTTTTCTATCTCTTGCAATTTACCACTTAAAATTATACATAATGTATTCGGAATAAAGGGAGCTTCATATGATATTCGGAAAAAATGCAAGTTATAAAATTGGCCATGGAAATATCTTAAGTATTTGGTATTTTAATAAAAACCGTTAGCAACATTAAACACATTCAGATTCAAACTTCCAGATTCTGCGGGGGATAGGAAATGGTTATCCGTAAAGAAAAACTCCCCACTCCAGCCGAAAATCGAACGCGGGACCTCTGGATTTAAAAGCCAGAACATTGACCACTCGACCACACAGACAGTCGTAGGAAGAATTGTCTTTAAAGTCTTGGTAGAAATACGAAGTTTGATACTTATTTGACATTTGGATTGGATTCGGCGCCGATCCAGGATGTCGTATCGACGCCCCACGAGGAAGGGGTGAGCTGAGAGACAACGAGCGGCCGGAATAAGAAGTGCGGCACAGCAGTGACAGGGTCCTACAGTTTCCAGAGATAGAAAGTTACACAGAAAGCATATTTTTTTCCTGCCACGCTGCACCGAAACACCATCGCCGACACTTCCAATAGACCAAGCGGGTGAAGTACAAATGACATTAATGGAACGAAATTGAGGGACAGGAAATTCGGGGGATGACAGAAACCACTCCTGCATTCGCCTGACGACCCGGAAAAACCCTGAGCGGGCGGCCGCCGGGGATGAAACCCGGGACTCCCGAATGCGGACCACAGACATGACCATAGCCTGAGCCATGCCGCTCGTTATTCGACCTATTCTAAATCTTTGTTTATTGTAAGGATGTAAAAAGGACTGTTTCTGGTGAAATATCGATATCTAATTATTCAATACTTCCCCTACTTTTAAGTTGATGTTTGCTAAATGATAATTCAACTGGCGCTGCGACTTCGTCCGTTTGAGTCACTAATTACTGACATAGAGTACAGTTGTTGTTGGAGTAGAGAAGTTTGTTTTCGCCTCTAGTTCCAAATGTGGTGCAAACTGCAGCCGTAATGACCTTGAGGGTCATGGGAAAGCAAGTGTGTGGAATGGCGTGCTTGAGTTGGACCAGACGTCATAACTGCGGGACGTGTTCCCAATGTCCAGCGATAACGTGACCTGTACTGCGATACAGTCGGATAAACAAACACCTCTAACACAGAGTAGCCTGCAACATCATCACAAACTCTGAGACATTTTGGCTGTTTTTACTGCCTCTGCCACGGCGAAGTAACCATTGTATTCCACCGAGAAAAAAATTAAAATCGATATTTCACCGATGTTTTGAGGCTCTCTGAGACACAACAGTAGTTTTAGAAACCTTTCAATTAATTCGATACCAGATTTCACCGGAAATACATGTTTTGAGGCCAAAAAAGCATTCTATAGCAGATTTCACCGAAAAAATATGTTTTGAGGCCCCTGAGTCCAAAAAAAGCATTTTTAGAAAAAAGACCGTGTATGTGTGTGTGTGTGTGTCTGTGTCTGTGTGACTATGAACAGCATAACTCAAAAACGAAAAGTCTAATAAATATCAAACTTGATATATTGTTTCAGTATCTTTCAAAGATGCGACACGAAGATTTTCAAGAAAATCCTCCAACCGCAAACTACCCTCTAGTTGGAAAATTTTGGATTAAAATACAATATGTTTAAGATATTTTCATGACAAATAAAATGTTTATTTTGAATTCTCTGGGAATGTTCCCATAAGTCCTATTCATTCTGAATGGGTTTTGCATAACTGGTAAACCGTAAGAGATAGACAAAATGTTACTACACAAAAAATGTAGATCGCGTTAAAACACATAATTTATGCCATATACACTTTTTTGTGGAATGAACCATTTCCGAGATATTCCTTGTTATTTGTTTGAATTTTGCAATCTTAAACTTTTTTCAAATGGGAATTCGTTATTTGTTTTGTTATGTCCTGGACGTGCAAAGAGAATGGAATACTCCACATAGCAACCAGCTCTTAAAATATTTGACTATCGCTTAAAGTCTACCAATTCCCCTTGCATCTACAAGAAAATTAACAATAAGATTAACGTCTCGATACTCGATTATCATGAAGTAGATGAAGAATAAGCGTTTGTAGAAATAGATTTTACAGGAGTAGAGAAAGTCATGCATTTGCAACACATTAGTTTTTTTTATATCTCTTCCACAAAATATTCTTATAAAAGCTTATTACTTTCTCTACCGCGTACATAATAGATAGAGAAGGTGTTGTATTCCACCCAAAAATTCTATACCGAGATTTCACCGGAAATGCATGTTTTGAGGCCCCTGAATTAAAAGATCATTTTTAGAAAAAGTCTGCGTGTGCGCGTGAACAGCGTAACTCAAAAAAGAAAAGTCGTTTGTCAAGTTTTATTTGTCATGTAAATATCTGTAGTGTATGCTATTTTAATCAAAAGCATTAGAGCAATTTTTAGAAAATCAAAAATTTCCAAGCTGTTCATGTAAGGTAGTTTGGGATAGGGAATTTTCTTGAAAGTCTTAGCGTCGCTTTTTTGTAAGGTAGTGAACTTAAATACCAAGTTTAGTGTTTATGTGACTTAGTTTTTGAGCTATGATGTTCACAGACTCACACATACACGGATCTTTTCCTAAAAATGCTTTTATGGTTGGATACAAAGGGCCTCGAAATATATTTCCGATGAAATCTCGGTATCGAATTTTTGAGTGGAATGCATTACTTTCTGTATCTACTAGGTACGTGGTAGAGAAAGTAAAAAATGCTTTTTTTGATTCAGGGAATATCAAAGCGTGTATTTCCGGTGAAATCTGGATATCGAGTTTTTAGGTGGAATGCAATACTTCCTCTACTTAGTATATATAAGCAGTAGAGAAACTAAAAATCCAACCGTTAAGTTACCAGCATTATTACATTGACAGAAACAAGGCAAAACTGAAATATGATACCTGATGAACATCAAAACACAAATTGGTACAGAAAATAAGTGTTAAAGTTTGTTTCACTTTCACATGAGAACTGGTTGATGTGTGAGCTGTAGCCACCTTGAACGTGTTAGTAGTATAAATCAAGTGCCGTGAAAACATTACCGCAGCTTGTGATCCTGCCTGCCGGCCTGGTAATCAAAACATGTTGAGCATGTAGCGCTACATCCGGCGTAACATGCCTCCCCCTCTCTCTTTGTGACGGGCTGCGTGTTACAAAAAGAGGGCATCGTGTTCCAGGGTGTTAGCGAAATACGCTTAACATGCGGTTGCATCACACAAACTTCTTCCAAAATAAATCCATGCGAAAACTGCTAATTCTGCTCGGGAAAGTAATAACTTCAAAATGTTCTTTCGTCTTGGTTTGATACACAGCGCTCTGTAGCTATTCTCATTTTGAGGTTATCACGACTAAATTATGTAGGTAAATCACAAACCCTAAAGGATGGTTCACAACCAACGAGAACGGTAACCAGAACGAGAAAGTTGAAATACGTGTATTCAAATGGGAGTGTTCACAACCGAAGGGAAGCGTTCCCAGGCCCCGGGAACGGGAAAGAAGAGTTGCCCAGCTTTTAACTTTCTCGTTCTCGTTCCCGGGCACGGCATATTAGATCCCCATTGTGCATATTAGACTCTTCACTCTAGAGGTTATTCTAGGCGGTCGTGACATAAAACAGCCACTAGTGCTCTCTATAGTACCAAGCTGGAAACATGAAACTGGAAGGAATAAGTAGTAAATGTGCTTCCTAACCTCATCCCGACACCCGCAAATCCAATCAGCGTTGGTTCCTCTGGTGAAGGGATCATTTGTAGTTTGTTTATATGCAACTCAAAACTGGCTATTACCTAAAAAAAACAATGGCAAAAGCTACAAAGAACGGCTAAAACCAGTGGAAATGAAAAAAAGAACAATAAACAATTTTAATGTATGCCATTAAATAAAGGAATGAAAGACTGCCATAACTAGAGGGATCGGAAATGTAATGGATGTACATTTAGATAAAGTTTACTTTATCGAATTTTGACGTTGGCTTGGCTAAATTGGAAGTAGGTGAAAAAATGTCATTGGTCAGTTAAAAACAAATGAAATCCCAATGCACAAAATCTACTTTCACTTTGTGATCGATATGCATTCGATTCGTTACCGGGTTGTTGTGAACCAATATGCATTGCTTCCCGTTCTCGTTCCTGTTCTGGTTACCGTTCTCGGGCGGTTGTGAACCAGCCTATAAAGAAAACATCAGGGAGATATTCACTAAATTACGAATATTGAACTCTCGAGTATGAATGAAAGTTTCCTGAGAAGATGCCAGAAATATGTGGATAGAGAACATTTCAAATATCTCTTGTAATAAGATATGTGCTTATTCTCACTGTAATTGTAGCTAATGTTATAACTGTGACGGCCGCAATGTGAAAGAAAAGCTCTGTGGAACCATGGTCTGTATTATAAATATTTCTTCTTCAATACTAAGTGTATTGTACTTTAATTAAAAATATGTCAGCCATTTGTGCCTCCACGAGAGACCCCGAAGGGTAACCAGATCCAGATGACGACGGACGCAAGCAAAGACGAGGTCCCTAACGTTTCCAGAGGTAACTTACTCCGTCACCCAGATCTGCTCACAAACCACCAATCTGCAGGCCACCCTGGGAGGAGTCCACTCGAAGAAGATACCAAATTGAGAAGATCCCGCAGTGACGCCAGAGAAGAAACCTCTACAGTGCGCAAGCCACCATCCAGCCGCAACCCGCAAAAACCGTCCTCTGGTCCTACAACCTTGAAAGGGATGACAATGAAGATGATGGGCACAGGAAATAAGAGGGAGGAGAGTCGTGGTAGAAGGTGAACCACCACAGCATGCGCCTTTTGACCCGGGGAAACCACGAAAAACCCATGTGCCAGAGTGGGCGATCGCTGGGGATCGAATCCTGGACTTCCCGAATGCGAACAACAGATTTTGCCACCTGAACCATCCCTCTCGGTAAAACTTAAATGCACTATATGTTTTTAAAAAATCACAATGGCGTTTTTGTCCCCAGAATATGTTTGCTTAAAATTGTAAAGTCGTGAAAAAACAGTTTATTTTTCAGTAACACTTCCGATCGTTCCAGTTCAAAAAATATTGTTACCAATAACCGTTCCAAAATAAAATCAAGTACGTCATACTACTTTATGCATAGCCCTAACAACAAGATACTCTTGATTCAGTTACGTTACTTGCCTTACTCGGGTTCCTTGGTATCAAATCGTGATTATTCGTACCAGTATCGGAAAACGATGCTACCCTCCCGTCTTGTCTATCTTCCGCCATGGAGCGCGAATGCGTAATGTATTGTTAGCAACAATCCATATATATGCTTGTGATTACTGCTCAATTAAATCAAGTCACGTTCATCATTGTCGTCCTCCATGGTGTAGGGTTACCATGCAAGCCTCTAGTTCCCGAGGTCGCGGCTTCAAACCCGGCGGAGGGCGATGGATTTTTTCGAGCATAAGAATCCTTAGGGAAGTAAAGCCGGTGGTCCCGTGTCGTAAATTTACGGCACGTAAAAGAACCTCAAGCCTGAAAAAGAGCCCTCTGAGCAAAATTACCGGTTTTTCACGCCCAATACGAGGGGCACTATTTATATTTTGAGCCTTGGCAACCCCGAATGTTGTAGGTGCCATCTGACGTTTCCAATGGAAAGTTTGACATTTTTGACCATAATCTACTTCAAACATTTTGTCAATAGAGCGTCATTTGTTTTGTTTACACTAACTTGAAAATTGTCTGTCAACAAAAACATGGAATTAACTCGTGAAAATGTTCGTGCAATGATTTATTACGACTTTCGAGGTAGATTATCAAGACAAGAGTGCATCGATCAACTAACTTGCACATTTAGCGACGAAGCTCGATATTTTGCCACTGTGAAACGCTGGTATAAAGAATTTAATCGTAGCCGCCGTTCGCTCAATGCTGAAGTTCGTAAAGTTCGTCCAAAATCAGTTGTTGTGCCAGAAAACATTGATGCTGTACAAAAACTAATAATGAAAGATCGTCATGCGACATATTGTGAGATTGAGGCAATCCTTGGCATTAGTTCCATCAGCATATATAAAATATTTCATGATTATTTAACCGTGAAAAAGGTTTGCTCTCGTTGGATCCCACATAATTTGACGCAATCTCAAAAAGATGCTCGTGTCGATTGGTGTACAAAAATGCCCAAGAAATATAATGGCGTTGCCTCAAAAGACGTATATAAGATTGTAATAGGTGACGAATCATGCATCTATGCGTATGAGCCGGAACGTAAACAGCAGTCGACTGTATGGGTGTTTCAAGATGAAGCAAATCCAACAAAATTGTTCGGACTCGAAGCACTTCGAAGCAAATGGTCGCCTGCTTTTTCAGCAAAACTGGACCCTGGCAACATTGCGAGTGGGAATGTTTTCGAAATCGTCATCCTATCAGTAAAATAAAATCACTTTTAACACGTTCGACATATACTATTTTATAGAACCGTTCAACTTTATAGAATAACAATATTATATTCATTCCTGAAACTAACAGATATCAGGTTTAGAACGCGTTCTTGAAACAAGAGAAATGACGTTAAAAAAGCTACATGTCAGATGTTTTGTTGATTTGCTAGCAGTCATTTTCACCATGTTTTTCCTTACACCAGCAAATGAAGCGATTAAATGCTATATCATATTGCTTTCTAGATTGTTTTGTGCAGGTACTTCTAGTGTTATTCTTTCTGCTGCTTCTGTAACTTTACTTTCATTTTAGATTTTTTCTGAGTTCATAATTTCCGCAATTTAATCTTTATGTAGTTTAGGTAAAAGAGTAACATTTTAGAGCAAAGAAAGCTGGTAATATAACGCATAGGTTAACGCTACAACGAATTGCTATCAGTTGAAGTATGACGATTTGTATTGTGAACAGATAATGCGAGCGCCATGAGAAATTAATCCTGTGAAACGACATAATGAACCGTAAAACCTAATCAAACCAAGTCGAGTTATTAAACATGTGCAAATACGAAAGGCAATTGCCATGTGATTGGACTTGAATTTGGTCTTGATTGGCTACAATGCAGATTATTGCACAATTGCGATAATCTAAAGCTTTTAGCTCGTGTGCACTGTGTTCTTGCTGTCTAAAAGTATGTATATTCTGTCATTCTTTAATGACATTGTTCATATATACCAAAAAGGGTAGTTGAAAGCGGATACCTCTGTCTTATACCTTTATATTTATTCCTTCTTTTGATACTTATTGTTAATCGAGATAAACCTCATTACATATTTACATATGTCCTTGTAGGTATAAAAAGGTTACAGTAGGCTAAAGGTAGTCAGATTTTTAAAACATCAGGCTATGTGATTCCGTGCACCACGAAAGAAAACGAACAGCGACTTACCACTTAAATAATGAAGTGTTTGAAAATTCAAACCAATAATAAAGAATATCTCGGAAATCGTTAACGCCAATCTTTTTTATTCATATAACTTGTACCCTTTAACAAGAAGTCCTTTTTTCAGTAAGAAGTAAGTCTATCTCTTGTGATTTACCAGTTACACAAAGGTAATTCAAAATGAAGAGAAATGATCAGCCTATTCGCAGAAAATTCAAGATATACATTTTTTTTCATGTTATTATATATTTGTTTCAAATATCTTAAACAAATTGTATTTTAAACAAAATTGTTACAGCCATTATTTTAGAAAATAGAATAATTGCGAAAACTTTTCCAAAAGAGTAATTTGGCTTGAAGGGATTTTCTTGAAAATCTTATGCTGAATCCTTGAAATACGTTGAACTTATGTACCAAGTTTGGTACTCAATCGACTTTTGTTTTTGAGTTATGCTGAAACGGAAGTTAATGGACGCTCTTTAACTGCTGCGGTCCTTGGCGTCTGTGGCCTGCATTTAGGAGGTTGTGGGTGCGATTCCCGCGGCCGAACTTACTGTCTTATGGGTTTTTTCGAGGTTTCCAGGGTCGCTAGGCAAATGCTGAGAAGGTTCATTACATACCCCGAGTTTCTCATTTCACTTCACCTTTCTTCTGCTCGGTCTATTTCAGAGTTGAAAGCGTTGGCGGAAGTCTCGGCGTTGCATGGTAGGGGAAAATGATGCTCTATGTAACCCTTCGATCCCCAAAATGGGGGCGGTTTCGAGGACTATCCCCCCAGTGGGATGTGCAAGTCTTCAGGGGGGAGAGCCGGTTGTATGAGCTGCCATCCGGGACTTTTAACTTGAAAAAGGTAGGAACACTGCCCTCTGCCCTGTCGTGCCATCTGGTCTAGCCACTCTCTGTCTCCACTCATCTCACCCCTGCCTCCCAGAGGTACTACGTCAGAGGTTTCAGTTACAAAGGATATTGTAGGTTGAAGCGCTAATCCCCCTACGCAATTAGTTTTTTTATGGACGCTCTTTAACTGTTGTGGTCCTTAGCGTCCCATCCTATATTGGGCGTGAAAGCCCGGTAATTTTGCTCAGAGGCCTCTTTATCAGGCTTGAGGTTCTTTTACGTGCCGTAAATGGAATAAGGGAACTGGCGTTAGTTCCCTTCCGAAGGAAGCCATGCTAAGGATGTTTACGCCCGAAAAAAACCATCGCCCTCCGCCGGGTTTGAACCCGTTACCTCGGGAACTAGAGGCTAGCACGGTAACCACTACACCATGGAGGATGACTTTGAGTTATGCTGGACCTTTTTCTACAAATGCCTTTTTACTTTCTCTACTACGTATAGTAAGTAGGGGAAGTATTGTATTCCACCCAAAAATCGATACCGAGATTTCACCGGAAATACATGTTTTGAGAGTCACTGAATCCAAAAAAAGCATTTTTGGAAACATGTCCGTGTGTGTGTCTGTCTGTGTGTCTGTGTGTCTGTGAACAGCATAACTCAAAAACGAAGAGTCGGATAAACACCAAACTTGGTATTTAGGTTCAGTATCTTTCAGAGATGCGACACAAAGGTTTTCAAGAAAATCCCCCCACCCCAGACTACCCTTTACATGGAACATTTTTTGAAAATTTTAATTTTCTCAAAAACGGCTCTAACGATTTTGATTAAAATATCATATGTTTAAGATATTGTCATGACAAATAAAATGTATATCTCGAATTTTCTGGGAATGTCTCCAAAAGTATTCTTCATTATGAACGACTTTTTCATAACTGGTAAACCATAAGAGATAGATAAAATTTTACTACATGAAAAATGTAGATCGCGTTAAAATACACAATTTATGTCATATACATTTCTTTTGTTGAGTGAACCGTTTGCGAGATATTGCTTGTTATTCCCTTAAATTTTCCAATACTTATACTTTTTCTCAAATTCGTTATTCATTTTTACTTTCTCTACTACGTATAGTAAGTAGGGGAAGTATTGCATTCCACCCAAAAATTCGATACCGAGATTTCACCGGAAATATATGTTTTGAGACCCACTGAATCCAAAAAAAGCATTTTTGGAAACATGTCCGTGTGTGTGTCTGTGTGTGTGTGTGTGTCTGTGTGTGTGTGTCTGTGTGTGTGTGTGTGTGTGTCTGTGAACAGCATAACTCAAAAACGAACAGTCGGATAAACACCAAACTTGGTACTTAGGTTCAGTATCTTCCAGAGATGCGACACGAAGGTTTTCAAGAAAATCCCCCCACCCCAGACTACCCTTTACATAGAACATTTTTCGAAAATTTTAATTTTCTCAAAAATGGCTCTAACGATTTTGATGAAAATATCATATGTTTAAGATAATGTCATGAGAAATGAAATGTATATCTCGAATTTTCTGGGAATGTCTCCAAAAGTATTCTTTATTGTAAACGACTTTTGCATAACTGGTAAACCATAAGAGATAGACAAAATTTTACTACACAAAAAATGTAGATCGCGTTAAAGTACACAATTTATGTCATATACATTTTTTTAGTTGAGTGAACCATTTTCGAGATATTGCTTGTTATTTCCTTAAATTTTCCAATACTTATACTTTTTCTCAAATTCGTTATTCAATTTTTTATGTCCTGGATATGCAAACAGAATAGAATGCGCCACATAGCAACCAGCGCTTAAAAGATTTGACTATCGCTTATAACCTACCATGTTCCCCTTGCATCTACAAGAAAGTTAGCAATAAGATTGACATCTCGATATCTTGATTAACATGAAGCATATGGAGAACAAACGTTTGTAAAAATAGTTTGTACAAGAGTTGAGAAAGTCATGTGAGTGTAGCACATCAGATTTTTTTGTCCTGGACATGCAAAGAGAATGGAATGCGCCACATAGCAACCAGTGATAAAATATTTGACTATCGCTTAAAAGCTACCATATTCCCCTTGCATCTACAAGAAAATTACAAGTAAGATTGACATCTCGATATCTCGATTAATATGAAGCATATGGAGAATAGGCGTTTGTAAAAATAGATTGTACAAGAGTAGAGAAAGTCATGTGAGTGTAACACATCAGATTTTTTTTTATGTCCTGGACATGCAAAGAGAATGGAATGCGCCACATAGCAACCAGCGTTAAAATATTTGACTATCACTTAAAGCCTACCATATTCCCCTTGCATCTACAAGAAAATTATCAATAAGATTGACATCTCGATATCTCGATTAATATGAAGCATATGGAGAATAGGCGTTTTTAAAAATAGATTGTACAAGAGTAGAGAAAGTCATGTGAGTGTAACACATCAGATTTTTTATTCAGCGAGCTCAACTCGTGTATTATCGGTGAAATCTTGAAATGAAAGCTATGGGTGGAATGCAATACTTCCTCCACTTACTATAGGTAGGTAACGGGGACGGTAAAACCGTAAAGGCATTGGAACATTCAGACCAAAAGCAGTGAACGGAAACAACAGAACGGTTATTGATGTAGAAAGACGTATTTTTCATTAACCATATGTTTTAACGAGATCTACATTTTTGTGTCCTAAGTTCGCCGCGATAATACGTGCAACTTACATTCGGGAGTTCCCGGAGCCGACCAGCCTGTCCGCAACTTTTTCCGTGGTTTTCCCCGGTCGCTAGGCGAATGCTGGATTGGATAATTTGATCCGCGAATTTTCCTTTCTTCCCCTTCATCACTACATTTGATTTCCTTCTTCTTCACCGTCATACCAGGCATTGGGCTGATGACCCATACTGAATATGATATGATCCAGAGTTTACTTGCCCCTCGACAGGCTACTGACCCAAGGTATTGGCTTGTAAGTCCTTGGGGGTATAAGTTCTGCAATGAGGAGGGTAATAAGTTTAAGAAATAGTTTTTGTCTATCTCTTGTGCCCTACCAGTAGTACAAAATTATATACAATTCAGTCACAATGAAGCTCTAAGAGACCATTTGAAGAAAATTCAAAACATATGTTTTATTAATCATATAAATACCTTAAACATATGGTATTGCAATCAAAATCTTTAGAGGCATTTTTGCAGGGTGTCTACGGATACTGGAAATGCACTGGAATTAGTAATTAGTAATTATTACTGAAAAATTTGATGAAGTATACATATAATATTGATTTATTTCAGATTAAATTTTCAGATGATTAGTTCTTGGAAGATATTTTAATCAAATGAGTGTTTTAATGTTATTGTTTTAAATTATATACAGGTTTATTCAAAAAGAAGGAACAGATTTTAAATATTCATTTCTACTAAACGACAATAGATAACAACACATACGAAACATCATTGAATAGAGGAAAGTTCAAAATTTTAAGCCCCACCTATTAGTTGCATTCAGTGCCTACAGCGGCGCTGTGTTTGTTTACGAGAAAATGGCAATGCCACACGAAAACTCGTTTTGTGTACTGCATTATGCAAAGAGTGAATCCATTGTTTCACTGCAGCGTGCATTTCGTTGTAAGTTCAACAACGAGCCGCCTCGTCATAACAAAATTACAATTGATACAATAAATTCGTAGAAGATAGTATGCAAACGGAAAAGCACTGGTCGTCCTCGCATAACAAATTGTGCTCATACTGAACACATAAAATAAAACTTAACTTTTCTCTGTTCATCTATTGTCGTTCATTAGAAATAAATATTTAAAGTTATTTCCTTCTTTTTGAATAACCCTGCAATTGTTTTATAATTTTTCATCTTAGGTAAAAATTACTCAAACGTTTGGATAGTATTGCACCCCTAACATTTTTTACAACCTATACAACATTTCCAGAGTGTTGAAGATTGTTGCAGGGGAAGACGAAGATAACAAATACAAAATCTGATGATATTTCATTCCCATTTCTGTAGATTATTTATTCTGTGAATATCAGTATTTTTTCTAGTATTATGAGCAGCATGGGAGTTTTATGAAATTGGAGTACTGGGGAAAAGTTAGCATAACAAAATCTTATTGATCATTGTACAATGATTATATAAAGAAAATAAATTTAATTAAATGGTTATTAGAGGTTTAAAAAGCCACTTCTTAAACATCAGTATGACAGCTAGTAATAAATACGCTTCATATTATAGCTGTGGAAACAAAGATTTAAGAAGCTAGCTACAACGTGCATTTGAATACTACTGCATCTTTACTGCAACATGACTCCAATATAGTACTGAATTTTGTCAAAACTTACATTGGAACACACCATGTTTTAAGAAAATAGAAAACAACGATAGCGTGGATGGTGTGGTTTTGTTGAAAACCTTGTCGTATCTTTAGAAGACTACGAACTTCAACACCAAATTTCCAGTGGAATGTCAATATGCTATTTTTTGCTGTAATACAATACTTTCACTACCTCCTATAGGTAGGCGGCAGAAAAATAAAAATCCTAGCTAGTTTTTCAGAGCAGCCTCGTGTAATAGCTTTCAGGATATTAAATCTACACCGTTGGGTCCACATTGCTAACAGCAGAAGGAGACGTGTTTGTTTTCAGTTACTCCCACACATTGGCAGTAATAATTAAATAAGACACGCTGAGCATATATACTGAAACGAATTTTGACGTTTCACGCAGTTGTAGAATGTAAAATTTGCTCAAATACTCCAAGCAGAATGTTTGCCTACGGTCAATAGCATGCTGGAAAGTGAGTAATTAGCTGTTATATTTGTTAACTGTGCGTATGTGGGTGCTTCTCTCAAAAGCTGCTTATTTCAATTCGAAATAATTTCTGCGGACACTGGCTTTGAAGAAATGTTAAAATAATTATGCATCTATTTATTCATTTTATTTGTTTATTTATTCATTTATTTGTGCTAGCAATCTTCCTTAGAATATGGCTATACTTCAGCCCAAGCTGTTATCTTGCCATATTCTACCCATATTACTTTCTTTAGCTCTAACTTAAAACTAATAATAATATAATAATAATAGTAGAAGTAATACCAAAATAATAATCTAATAATACTAATATTATAATAATGATAATACAATTACATAACTTAACATCCCATGATGAAAATAATTCACGTCTCTTTTTATTGTCCATAACCATTTCTTTTTTACTTTGGACAGGTACTCTCCTACCTTTTTACTGTCCTTGTTAAAAGTCTTGCTTAAGGCTACTTTCCTGTCCAGTTTTAACCATTTCCCATTTACAGCTTGCTTTCTCCAATGCTGTGTACCTTTACAATCAAAAACGACATGTTCTAAATCTTCTCTTTCCCCACATATTGGACACTGGTTCTGTGGGAACCCATTTCTTATTCCTATTAGTCTCCATACATCTGCTTGTACCCAGGCTATACTTTCTCTTTGTTCCTTATTTGAGTTATCCACATACTGACCTCTAGCTCATACATTTTTATTAATGTATATGATTTCAAAGAACTTTTCTTCCCAATGTTACTAAATAAAGTTTGTATCTCTATATCTTCAAACCTCTACCTAGCCTCTTTCCAAAAACCTTAACATTATTTTCCCCCCTTCTCCAAATTTCTCCCAAACCACTATTTTCCAAATAGTTTGTATACTATAACTCCACCCATTTTTCTTTAAGCTCCTTTCTTGAAATTCCAAACACTGCCTCAACAAGTTCTTCTCTTCTAGATTTAATAGTCTGTATCAATATTTAAGAGCTCTCTCCATTATTACCCCTTTTCTCCCCACTCTCTGCATTCCAATTAGAGCAAATTCCTTAACTGTAGCATTTGGCAGGCCTAAAACTTCTCTACAAAAACTCCTATGTACCATATCTATCTCTTCCCAGCCTCCTTCTATTCCCCCTATTTCACTTCCACATAACATTTTTGCTTCAACTACTGTGTTATATATTTTCTCTAGCCATTTAACAGTTATATTATGCATCTATAAAGAATTTATATTAAGTATTTGAAAATAATATTGCAAAAAATAAACATGCTTTGTATTCCAGCTGTTTGTACTGTCTATATATCATTTTATATGTATTTCGAATGCCGGATACCCAGTTATTAATAAACTTTTAGCTCGCTTTTACTTTCTCTGGTGTAGCTAACGTTGGCAATATAATACAGAGCTAATGGACAATGCATTTTGCTGTACACACCCCTTTGCATGCAACTTTTAACTTAATTTGAGGTTTCGTCTGATAGAAACATTGTGATGTAATAAGGAAAATGTGTTATGTATAACTTTGTTCTTATACGGATTTACTATCAAAAGGTAATGTACCCAGCACATCAGTTGGAACAGCCATTCATTGCTGCCAAGCCGAATACGTGCTCTCCATGGCGTATTGTACAGTGCGAAATTATTAAGGGGAGACTAATTTGGCGAAAATTGCCAAAATATGACATTTTAGTTCTCTTAAAAAACTAGCACTGCGGTCGCCAGTTTGTACTGTGAATTTTGCACAACTTCGCAGAAAAACATCACAAATCCTACCCTCTTTGGAGTAGGGAGTTAAACTTTAGCCCATCTTTTAGGAGAAGTTTTGCTCAGAAAATTGGTACTGCTGTTAAGTATCACATTTCTGTGTGCTGAAGCCATATGTTTTCATTCTTTACAAATATATGCATGTTTTTTCTCCATATGTTTCTTTGAACAGTTTTTTTTCTGCGACTGATATTTTCTAGTACAAACGACTAATGCGTAACCCTTTACAGTCACAGTGGATTTAGGCAATTATTTGTTCCATAAACTGCAATTGTGTTATCAAAACAATCTTTCCTATGTTAAGGTAGGTTACCAACAAACCACAAAATATTACCGCAATTAAAATATTTCGCTCAATTATAAAGCTAATTCCTGTTTTTTTTTTCAAAGAAAACAAGAGTTTAAAATGTTGCAAACATATATACTGAATAGCAATTATTACCTTACACAGTAGATGGAGAAGTGCATTCCACCCTAAATTAGATCCAAGATTTCACCGGAAATAGATGTTTTGAGACACCTTGAATCCAAAAACAGGATTTTCAGAAAAATGTTTGTGTGTCTGTGAACAGCATAACTCAAAAACGAAAAGTCGGATAAATACCGAACTTTGTGTTCAGGTTCCGTACCTTCCAAAGATGCGACATGAACATTTTCAAGAAAATCCCCCACCCAAAAGTACCGTTAACATGGAACATTTTTCAAAATGTATTTTCTAAAAATCTTATGTGATATATTCACATGACTTTTTCTACCCTGTATTATTTTATTGAATATACTAACTATTCTTACTAAAGCGTATTCTTCTATCTACTACGTTTTAATACAAATAAATATTTGCAGAAATAGCTACATTACACATTTCGTTATAGATACAAAGAGAACAGCGATAGTCAAATGTTTAAGAACTGAACGCTATATGCTGGCCTGAAAATTCCATACTCTTTCCATGCAATCGCGAGAAACAACTGAAAGTCGATGGGACTTGAAAAGAATGACAAGCATTGAACAATGTAATAATCGGGCATAGGAGTTTCTAAGCATTACAGCCAGAACGAAAAGACATAAAGTTGAATTGTCAGAGGTTACAAACCATTTCCATCCCTCATCTAGTACAGTCTGTTGTAGTTTGCAGGCAACACTCACCAGACCGTGTTTATCTGCCATCAGTGACTCATGGCCGCTGTTGTTTACATTCTTTGTATTGATATGCTTTGGGTGTAAATAACTTGAAGTCACTGATTAAGAATTCTTATACCTGCTAATAACGTTAAAACATTCAGCGATACATAAAGAATTTCGGATAGTAAATAACAAAATAGTTATTAAAGTATTGTTTATAGTGACTATTTAGTGGCAAGAAAGTCAATATATTATTTGGATTAATGGACTTATGAAATATGTAACCCCTCTAACTCTACTTGAACTGGTATGGAAGGAGGTGGTGGTGTTATGGTGTGGTCGTTTTTCCTGGAGGGGGCTTGCACCCCTTGTTGTTTTGCGTGGCACGATCACAGCGCAGGCCTACATTGATATTTTAAGCACCTTCTTGCTTCCCACTGTTGAAGAGCAATTCGGGGATGGCGATTAAATCTTTCAACACGATCGAGCACCTGTTCATACTGCACGGGCTGTGGCGGAGTGGTTACACGACAATAACATCCCTGTAATGGATCTGCCTGCACAGAGTCCTGACTTGAATCCTATAGAACATCTTTGGGATGTTTTGGAACGCCGACTTTGTGCCAGGCCTCACCGACCTACATCGATATCTCTCCTCAGTTCCGCACCCCGTGAAGAATGGGCTGCCTGCCCCAAGAAACCTTCCAGCAGGTGATTAACTTCCAGCATTACCGATGGAGGGCGCCACGAAATTGTACGTCATTTTCAGCCATGTGTCCAGATGCTTTTGATTACTAGTGTAACTTCCATGGTAGAAAAACAGTACACTAAAGACCAGCACTGCAAGAATATACCTACATGTGTGTATACGTGAACTTGAAGAGAAAACGTTTACATTGGAAGAAAACATTAAAGGAGGTACTCTGGCAACGCTTATCGTTTAGCCTCAAGCAGGTGTTCAGAACATAGTGGTTTGCTAAATGTAATTCTTGTATTATATTCCACAAAAGATACACAGAATTTATCCGGAAATGGCATGTTTTGAGGTCTCGTGAAGCCAAAAAGCAAATTTTACTTTCTCGCAAAAATTCGCTATGGAGATATAACTAGAAATACGCGTTTTTTTGTTTTTTGTTGGTTTTTTTGTTTACTTTCTCTACTACATATAGTAAAGACGGGAAGTATTGCATTCCACCCAAAAATTCGATACCGAGATCTCATCGGGAATATATGTTTTGAGACTCCCTGAATCCAAAAGAAGTATTTTTGGAAACATGTCCGTGTGTGTGTGTGTGTGTGTGTGTGTGTGTGTGTGTGTGTGGGTGGGTGGGTGTGTGTGTGTCTGTGTGTGTATGTGTGTATGTGTGTGTGGGTGGGTGGGTGGGTGGGTGTGTGTGGGTGGTTCTGTGAAGAGCATAACTAAGAAACGAACGGTCGGATAAACACCAAACTTGGTATTTAGGTTCAGTATCTTCCAGAGATGCGACAAGAAGGTTTTCAAGAAAATCCCCCACCCCAGATTACCCTTTACATGGAACATTTTTCGAAAATTTTAATTTCCTCAAAAATGGCTCTAACGATTTTGATTAAAATATTATATGTTTAAGATATTTTCATGAAAAATGAAATGTATATCTCCAATTTTCTGGGAACGTCTCCAAAAGTATTCATTGTGAACGACTTTTGCATAACTGGTAAACCATAAGAGATAGACAAAATTTTACTACACAAAAAATGTAGATCACGTTAAACTACACAATTTATGTCATATATATTTTTTTTGTTGAGTGAACCATTTTCAAGATATTGCTTGTTATTCGCTTAATATTTCCAATACTTATACTTTTTCTCAAATGGGAATTCGTTATTCATTGTGTTTTTATTTCCTGGACATGAAAAGAGAGTGCAATACTCCACATAGCAACCAGCTCTTAAAATATTTGACTATCGCTTAAAGCCTACCATATTCCCTTTGTATCTACAAGAAAATTATCAATAAGATTGACATCTCGATTAACATGAAGCATATGGAGAATAAGCGTTTGTAAAAATAGTTTGTACAAGAGTAAAGAAAGTCATGTGAGTGTAACACATCAAGAAAAAAAATTTTTGGTCCTCTGAATTAAAAAAAACCGAAAAGGCTAGTGTGTGTGTGTGTGTGTGTGTGTGTGTGTGCGCGCGCGCGCGTGCGTGTGGTGTGTGTATTTTAAAACAAAGAGTCTGCGAAATACCAAACTTGGTGTTTGTGTGGAATAATTTTCTTTATTTTTGACTTTCTCAAAAATGGCTCTAAGAATTTTGACTAAATTCTTATGTGTTTAAGATACATGTATGACAAATTAATGAAAGTATATCTTGAATTTTCTTGGAACAGCCAGTGAACTCCTCTCCTCCTGAATGACTTTTGATAACTGATAAACTGTAAGAGATGGATAAAAACTTGAGGCACAAAGATGTGGATCTTGTTAAAACTCACAACAAATTTCAAATAAACATTTTTGTGACGTTAACTATTTTTGAGATATTCTTTTTTATTTTAATTTTTGAATGTTTATGCTATTTTAAAGTGGTATGATACTATTCCTTTGTTTCTTCTGGTCATGCAAAGAGTACGGAATTTCAAAGCTATCACAAAGCAACCAGCTCTTAAATGATTTGACTATCGCTTAAAACCTACTATATTCCCCTAACCCTGTTGTACAACCGCAGCTTCATGTGGCATTCTACTGGCCTTCACAGCAGGAGTATCTGTTTAGCTTTTCGCGGGACTTGTTTTACCTGCACAGTTCCAGATTATTTGCATATAACTAACTAAATTTGAGCAATAGCTTTACTCATCATCACTTATAATAAACGTGTTTAAATATATAATTAAATAAAACCCTCTTTTGCACAATATCTCCACGAAACATATGTTTAATGGCAACATAATTTAATACTGAAATATATTATACTTTTTACTCTTAAAGAGGACGAATTTACTAGACGTCATTGGAATCATCGGTCAAATACAAATACACAATTAAATAAAACACTGTTTTGCACAATTTCTCTCAATTAATGACAGTAGGTATAATGTAAACTGAAACAAATTATACTTTCTACTCTTAAAGAGGACACATTTACTAGACATTATTTTAACAATCTGTCCATGCATTGCCCTAATGTATGTCTTTTAATGGATTCCCACATACCCACAATTCTAGCCCGATGTACCTCCGAAATATTTGCATACATCGCGTGAGCTACAGTTAACGCACACCACTGCATAATCGAACAACCAAGGCAGAACGTTCCAGACACACGCGTTCTTGCTATGTACGCGCCGCTGAGAAGGTTGTTAAAATGTCTCCTGAAGCTGCGGTGATGGCATAAATGGAAGCGAGTGTACCTACAAGGAAATGTGCAATGAGACAATTTCTGCAATTGTTTAGTCTCGACTAGTAAGGTGAATAGCGTTTGTATTGTAAGAATAGTTTGTAGAAGAGTGATTAGAAAAACCATGTGAGACAACACTGTATCTTATTTGGGGGGGGGGGGGTAACTGATTTATATAGTCCGTTCAACATTTATGGTCATAAAGGGAGCTTTGGTTTTAGAAACAATTGATAGTGCTAATATTCGGTGAAGTATAGGTATTTTTAACGTTGATTTTAATACATTCTATCGTTAAGCACATCCATATTTACACTTCCAGACTCAGCAGAGGATAGGAAATGACTCCGAGTAAACGAAAATCCCGCGTCCCAGCCGGGAATCGAACCCGGGATCTGAGTTGATGTCGGGAACCTCGTTCAAATGTTTTGAGCAAATTCGCTGATATGCGTACGACCGAGGTAGAGGAGCAGTAGCAGAAAACAGGCTCTGTCAAGTGCCCCATCGTCTTTAATACGGTTCACTGCCTGCGGACGTTCCACAGAGCAGAGCGCACCATTCTTACAGACATCATCAAGGGAAACGGTTATTTTAGTTTTACTACTTCTTCCAATCGATCGGTCTCCATATTGTGGAGAGCAAAGTTCAACACAAAACCGATAAGAACACGGCTTTCAGTATGCTTATCTTCGTGACCTATGTTATACGTGCGGCACCTGTAGGATGGCAGGAACTTAAAAAAATCTGATGTGTGTTTAACACTTAAATAATTTGTCTAATTATATAATATGTAAATTCAATAACAGCCTGCCTTGAGGCAATATGTGTATGTAATAATTTGTAAAATGTATGTAATAGTCATTGCATATGCCTATGTTTTTGTAAACATGTTCAGTAATGTTATGTGAATGTATTACGTAATGTAATAATGTAGGAGCTGTGAGAATAATAAGTTAAACGTTCCTAACAATGCGGTAACCTTGAGGCAATAATGAGTTTGAGAGTTTAATAATACTACTTCTGATTATTGGAGTAACAATAATGTAATTTTAGTGACAGTTTATAAAATAGCCAATCAACAACCAGAAAAAGCTTTAGTTAAATGAAGGTATTCTATTGGACTAGGATTAGCCAATCACAGACTTGAAATACAGAAATCTACAAATTTAGGCGGTGGAAAACACTTCAGTTGCTTCTAGACAGTGCTCATAACCAGACGCGAGATGTGTCCTCGGGAAATTAATTACGTATTCGTGCGAGACGAAAATAGTTTACGTGTTAAAAAAGTGCAAGTAATTAATAAAAGAATCTTACAGCTCTCTATGTCAGTGAAGTGTTATTTAAATCGTGTCAAGCATTAATAAAAGGAGTGAAGTAAACATTATAATCTGTATAAGCCTACATTCTTGTCGCACCAAAACCCTGTCAAGACCCAAAACCCATGTCTCTAACAATAATACTGACGCAGCCGAGGCAAACATAAATATATAATATCTAAAGAAAGAGTCAAATTACAAAGCTATTATTTTTAAACTAGGGGCAGATGCCACCTGAAACTACATTTGGGGTAAAGGCTACCAGAAACTGTTTACAATACGTGCGGTTGCAACTACTACAGTTCGGCTCCCCAACTCCTTCAATACAAACTACTTCAAATTGACGCCAAAGCGTGGTGCAAATAACATAACAAACCACCAACTTCACCCTCTATCGTTAATTAGTGGGTATACAAACTACTTTTAAGAAGTTTATTTTCCTATCTCATTCATTTTAATCGAGATAAACCTTTCCGGAAATAATTGCATTACACATTTCATTATATATAGGGAATGCCGTTAGTCGAATTTTTAGAACTGGATGCCATATGAAATTTCCACACTCTTTCCATGACATCATGAGAAACATTGAAAATTGACAGGACATTAAAACAACGACTAAGTAGTGAACAATCAGAACCATTAATAATGGAATTTCAAAAATGGCTGATGCCACAAAAAGGTTATTTTAAATAAATTGTGTGTTTTAAAGAGGTCTACATTTTTTGTGTAGTACGTTTACGTTTATCGCTTAACATTTACCAGTTATACAAGATTATGTAAAATTCCTTGTAAATGAAGAGCACTTCACAGGCTATTGCCAGAAAATTCAAGATACACACTTTATTTGTCATGTAAATATCTTTAATACACGGTACTTTAATCAAAATCATTACACCAATTTTTAGAAAATAAAAAATCTCAAAAAATGTTCCATTTAATGGGCAGTTGGGGTGCGGGATTTTCTTGAAAATCTTCGTGTTGCATCTTTGAAAGATATGAATTATAAGCCATGTTTTTTTAGTTATGCCGTCACATACACTCACACATAGACACACGCATACATGGAACTTTTTCTAAAAATGTTTTTTCTGGATTCAGGGAGGCCTCAAAATATATATTTCTGTTGAAATCTCGACATCGAATTTTTGGGTGGAATACGATACTTCCTCTACTTACTATACGTGGTAGAGAAAGTAAAAAGCCTGCATAAATCGCTAGCTTGGTACGAGGGCTGTCCCAGAAGTACCCGACCTAACAAAGAAAACACAAAAATTTTGGAAAAAGCTCTTTATTTCTCTACATAATCTACTTTCAGCTCGATACACTTTTCCCAGCGATGTTCAATAGCTTCGATACCCTATTTATAGTGAGAATCGTCGAGTTCTGCAAACTCCACTCTTCGTTGTTGGCAAATCTTTTACCACCAAACCATTTCTTCAACTTTGAAAATAGAAAATTATCAGAGGGGGCTAAGTCTGGCGAATAGGGTGCATGAGGAAGCAATTCGGACTTTAACTCATTGATTTTGGCCATGGCGATAATGGATGTGTGAACTGGTGCATTGTCTTGATGAAAAATAACTTTCTTTTTCGCTAAATGCGGTTGTTTTTGCATGAATTCATCATTCAAACGCTGCAGTAAGTTTGCATTATACTCGCCATTGATTGCTTTTCCTTTTTGAAGATAATCAATGAAAATTATCCTACGTGTATCCCAACACTGACGCCATGACCTTGCCTGCAAATGGAACTGTCTTAGCCTTCTATGGAGCCGATTCTTCCCTTTCAATCTACTGTTTTCACTGTTCCTTCCTCTCAGATGTGAAGTGATGGACCCATGTTTCATCCATGGTTAGAAATCAACGCAAAATTTCGACTTTATTGCAGCGAAACATCGCCAAACACTCGATTGATACATCCTCACGACGCTGTTTTTGTTCCATTGTAAGTTAACCCACCTTGCGCACAGTTTTCTCATGTCCAAATTTTCAGTTAATGTGCGATGTACAGAACGTTTTAAATACGTACGATGTCTACTAGCTCGCTCACTTTCAGTTGACGGATCATCCAATACCATTTTGTGGATTTTCTTCATAATTTCTGGCGTGGTCACCTCATTTGGTCGACCACTGCGATGTTCGTCTTAGCAGCTCGTACGGCCTCACTTAAACTCTGCCACCCAATATTTTACTGTTGTAAACGGAGCAGACTCCCCCATAGTAGAATCTAGCTCAGCTTTAATATTAGTTGGACTATGACCTTTTAAATGAAAGTATTGTATCACATAACGATGGCCAGTTTTATCCATGTTTACAAATTCGCTGAGAGTTCACTATTAATGGCTGCCAAACAATTACTAAACGACGTAGCATCGTCAAACTTCAAACTTAAGCTTTATAAGGGTGGTACTTTCTACCACAGTCATTTGTTTAAAACATCAAAGGCTATATTTTAATGTTTCTTATTGGCTTCACATTTTTCTCTTTCAAGCATTGTCCTTATATATACAGCTTCTATAAACTTCTGGAACTCTTAACTAATGCGCTGTTTTTAGATTAGTATTCACATATATAAAATCATGTAATGTGTCTTTGTTTATATACCATTATTATGATCATGGTATCAATTTAAACTTGTTACGCAAACTATTTGTTTAATATATTCTTATTTCTCTCAATATAATAAGTGTTACTCTAATTAGTGTTAATTATATAGATGTCCCATAAGTAATGTCGGTTTTTAAGCAAAGCTTTGTTTCATATGTGTTGAAATGATTCTAATCTTCAAAGTAAAGAGCATTAGATTCTATAGTCCTGAGCCACCATTCAGTGAAGTTTGCTATCCCCAACGTAACCAGTTTCTGGTTTTTGATGCGAAGAATTCTTTGATAGCCATTTCAACTGCTTCGACGTTTTAAAAATTCCTTCCACTTAGGAAATGGGGCATGGATCTAAGCAGATGCTAATCTGATGGCGCAAGATCAGGGCTATATGCGAAGGCCACCAGAATAATCGGAGCACAGGGACCAACTTCGCTCGTCAGGATGGAGTTTGCAGACCCTGGCGCCTACGGAGCAGCCTTGAAGGCGGGCCTGCCCTTATTAGGGCGGTGCTTACGTATTGAGGCTAGCGGAGTAGAACGCCAGGCTCCCTGCAGACGCTGCTGTGCCTACGGGCACTGTGAGACGTCCTGCACGGCACAACCAAGGTGCCACTACTGTGGCGCCTCCAGCACCACTGCTTCGTGCCAGCAGCACGACCTGCGCCACCGACGCCGCTACTGCGCAACTTATGGAGGAACGACCCACTTCACCGGTCAGGCGCTCTGCCCCCTGCATCCCCGCAGGAAGGCACCGCCGAAGCCACCAGCACCAACATCGCAGCAATCAGCACCTCCACAGACACCGACACCAGAACCATCACCAGCGCCGACATCAGCATCCTCAACGCAGATCCACCAGGAAATCCAGGGTGTGCGCATCGCGGCTCTGGACGACTTCATCACCACCACCACCACCGAGAAGCTCCAGGAATTGCAGCCCGCCATCACTGCTGGTACTACTCAGCAACAGACCACCGCCGCTGACCTGTTGGCCAAACTGCACCTCATCTCTACACGGCTGCAAAACCTGGAGACCAGCTTCGAGGAAGGAAGACCTTCACCACCATCACAACCACCAGAGAGGACACCGCTGGTCATCTCCGAGAGCCAGCAGCGAATTCTTGCACAATGCCGTGCGCTTGTGCAAGACCAGTCCAAACGACGACGGCCTCCAGCGCCAGAGTAAGTCCACCTTCATCACCATCCCTTCGTAATATCTCCTTTTGAACCTCCTTTTCTATTACCACTTCCTAACCCCTAGGCTGCAGTCAGGGCAATTTGTCATGGCTGTAGGCTAGGACCGCACTTCACGCCGCTCCCGCCCATTGGGTAGCAGCATAGAATCTTTCGCTTGACTAACACGGGTGCTATGCGGGACCGTGCTACCTTTCCTTTGAACTTCCTTTCAAACCCACGACCTAATCCGGTGGAGGAGTTTTTAGTGGGTATGCCGACGCTCGGTGAGTCCCACACTCTCAGTCCCGACCCCATCGGGGCTGGGGTCAGTGATTAAATCATTTTCTCCTCCACTCGAAAAAAAAGGCTATATGCCGCATGTGGTAGTGGTGCGATTCCTTCTAATTCCTGAGTTTTGTCCATTGTTCTTTAAGCTGTATGAGGTCTCGCATTGTCCTGCTGCAAGAGAACTCAGTTTTTATTAACTAATACCGGGTACCTCTGCCTCAAAACTTGGGGAGCAAAGATCCGCATCGACTGCGCATCCATTTGAAACAAATTCCCAGTGAATTTACACCTTGAGGCAGTATTTTTAACAGTTAAATGATTTCAGTCTAATTATATAATATAAAATTCAATAACAGCCCGCCTTAAAGCAATATGTGTATAAAATAACATAAAATATATGTAACAGTCATTGTATTAATGTTTATATTATGTACATGTTTAATAATGTTATGTGAATGTATTATGTAATTTAATAATGTAAGAGCTGTGAGAATAGTTGCTAACAATGAGGTAACAATGGGGCAATAATGAATTAGAAAGCTTAATAATGTTACTAGTAATTCTTGGAGCAACAACAATGTAATTTTTGAGACAGTTTATAAACAGTCAATCAACAACCAGAAAAACCTGAAAGTTAAATAAAAGTATTCTATTGGATTAGGGTAACCAATCAGAAACTGAAATAGAGCAAATTGTACAAATTGAGGTGCCAGTTGCTTGTAGACAGTGTTCCTAACTGGAGCGAGACGCGTCCTCGAGAAGTTTAATACGTATTGTGTGAGACGAAAATCATTACGGTAAGAATATTATAAAGTTTACGTGTTAAAAAGCACAAGAAATTAATAAATAATCTCACAGCTCTCTATATCAGTGAAGTGTTATTTAATCGTGTGAAGGACAATAAATGGAGTGAAGTAAAAATTAGAATTTGTGTAAGCCTAGATTCTTTAGTCACACACTGCAAAGAGAAACATGTTTCTACAAAATTAATACTGACGCAGCCGAGGCAAACCTAAATATATAATATTAAAGAAACATTAAAATATAAAGTAGAAAGTAAAGTTGGAGCGAAGGCCACGGGAACTTTGTACCATACGTGGGGCAGTAACTTCATCAAGTTTGGCTCCCCAACAGTTGAAGTATAATACAACTCCTCCTAAAATTAAACTTCTTCAACCTTCAAAATTGCACCAGACATATTATTTTTGGGGCGGAATCGATTTTTTAACGACAACGTTTGCAGGCTGACAGGTATTGAGCCACTGTTTCGAGGTGTCAGACTTGCAGTAATACACCCACTTTTCATCACTTTGACAATTCTCCTGATAAATATGTCATCCCAGGGATTAGAGATAAGCTGGCGACAGATATCCACACTACGTTGAACCTGACCAGGTGTCAATCCATGTGGTAGAGATTTACAGCTTCTGAACGATTTTTAATGTCTTAATATGGCGATGTGTGGTATTTTTTGATGCACCAAGTTCTTCTGACAACCTCCGAGTGCTTGTCTGTAGACTTTCTTCCAAACCTCTGCGTGTATTCTCAAATTTCCATAACTTGAGTCTTCCAGAACGTTGTAAATCTTTAAATGTTTTGGTCTCCATATTGAAACGCTGGAACCATTGTTGTGCTACTCTCTCACTAATGACACCTTCAGCTTTGACTTCACCTATTCTTCCAACCGCGGCAGCAGCTTTATAATCTTGTTTCCAATTTTGTCTTGCCAATCGTTGGCTGCCGACATTCTAACAATACGGAACAATAACCATAGCACCCTATAAATAGCATTGACATAAATAAAAGCATATACATGGTTATTCAAAAAGAAGGAACATATTTTAAATATTCATTTTTAATGAAAGACAATAGATAGCGACACATATGGTCGTAACCTCTTTACATATTTTAGCTAAAAGCACGAGGGGTAGAGCGATAGGTACCGGTATTTAAGGCATCATAAACTACAGGAGGTCCGACGGGGCGAGCTCAACAAAATCATAATTACACCTGGAAATTCCTAAAACATTGCATGGAAAGGATCAAATATCTACTAAAAATCACATGCCAGGACATTGGATTAACCAAGATGTATTGGATATAAATAGATACAAAATATTATCTGTTTGCCATCGGCGACGCGTCAATCATATTGTGGCCATGCTACACGAGTGCTCCCTTGCAAGAGAGAGAGGCAACTAACGTTACCTTCTAACGAACCGTTTCCCCCACTATTCTAACATCATACGATCTCTGTTACCAACTCACACACTAGTACATACATTTCCCAACCAAATAACAAACATTACCCTAACCAAATGTCACATCACGATACATCATGAATAGAGAAAAGTTCAAAGCTTTAAGCACCACCTGTTAGTTCCATTCAGTGCTTATAGCGGCGCCAAAGCTACATTTGTGTGCTACATTATGTAAATAGTGAATTCATTGTTTCACTGCAGCGTGCATTTCGTTGTAAGTTCCAACAACGAGCCGCCTCGTCATAAAAAGTTTACAATTGAAACAATAAATTCGTATAAAATCGTTGCGTATGCAAACGGAAAAACACTGGTCGTCCTCGCATAAAAATGGTGCTCATTTTGAACACATAAAATAAAATTTTGAACTTCTCTCTATTCAGTGATGTATCTCATGTGCCGCCATCTATTGTCATTATTAGAAATAAATATTTAAAGCCTGATCCTTATTTTTGAATAACGCTGTATATGCAGGATATAAACCGAATCAAAACCGACATTATTTATGAGACAACGTAATATAACATTTAATAATATAATAATTACATTAATTTAGCAATAATATAATAATTACATTATAGGTAATGATTTTTCTCATATTTCGTACTTCAAATCTAACAAACCTGATATGTATGTATGTATATATATACATTCTGTATATATATACATACAGAATGTTTCAGAAATACTTTTACAAACTTCGGGTATGGGTTCCTTACACCACAAGAAGGAAAAACATTCATATGAAAATATGCCCCATAATCCTTTGTTTTCTCGTTAGGAGGTGTTCAACACAGTGGTACACTTCACACAAAACTCATAATAAATGCTCGAAATGTCCTCCTCTTGCTTCTATGCATGCTGTACTCGTCGAATCTTGCAATGTCGACCCTGTCAAAAACTCCGGGATGGTGTCGAATGGTTTCGCAGGCTTCCATGACACGTCGATGAAGCGTTTCTGCATCTGGGATGGCTACTCCATAAACCAATGATTTAAGATGCCCCCAGAGGTAAAAATCCACAGGATTGAGGTCAGGAGAACGTGCAGGCCATGGAACTGGTCCTCCTCTGCCTATCCCTCCATGCTGTAACGTGTGATGTACCAGATGCCACAGCCAATTGTCTTGTACTGATACCTGATTCGTCTTCGACACCCTTTAACATCTGTTCTTCGCGTTCCGGCGTACGAACAACTCTTGGTCTTCCTCGATCAATAGTCCGTGGTGCAACGGTTCCTGTCTCAGCAAGGCGACGATAAACAGCAACAAAGGTTGAATGACTCGGTTGTCTTCGGTCTGGAAACTCCATCTGATAGAGCTGTTCAGCCTCGCGTCCATTACCATTCGCGCGACCATATATAAAAATCATGTCTGCCTGTTCACAAAATGAATATCCAGCCATGGTGGAACGAAACACCTGCAGCTAACTCACTACATGTACACAATTGAAACGTTGAAGACAAGACTAATGACAAATGACAAACGTAAACAAGTCTCCATGGCAACACTTCGCCATCTACCGTATGTAGTACAATGGGTCAACGCCTTCGATGAATGCATAGAGAAATTAAGTTTTGAGGCTGACTACGAAGGCCGTTGAACTCACATTTTCATTGTGACAGGAATAACGCGAAAACCAAGGATTATGGGACATATGTTCATATGAACTTTTTTCCTTCTTTTGGAGTGAGGAACCCATATCCGAAGTTTGTAAAAGCATTTCTGAAACATCCTGTGTATATATAATGATTTTGTTTGGTCAGTATCCTCACATTATAATCTATTCGTCAAAATGCTACACTTAGTTTATCAAAATGACATTAAAATATGCTATTCATTGCAGTTCTGCAACGTGAACTCTTGGCACCTGCCGGCCTCAGGTTGTAGAAATGTCAAGACATTAGAGAAATTAGCAGCCATCTCGCTGTTTTGACAACGTAGCCTGCTACCGTGCCGTTGAAGGTAAGCCCCATAGACTTCATTTTATTTGTGCTGTATGTAAACTAAAAGAAACAAGTGCAAAGTTTCTTCACATAGATTTGGTGAAAATTCTGTTTCTTAGAAGGGCTTGGAAGTGGCAGTTATTATAACTAAGGGAAGATAAAATCTATGTGATAATTCATATTTTGCCATTTAGGTGTTTAAGCCAATGGAGTCGCATTGGTCATTCGCCCCTCTGTACGCATGAAAGAACCGCTGCAAGTACACAGTAGAGGTGAAAATTTATAGACGCGTTTCAAAATTAAGGGCAGTTATGATAAAGAGAATAGAGGTTGGGGTGGAATATCTCTCAACCGAAGCTAAAGGCTTTGAAACTTTTCAAGATAAAAGAAAAACTTCATTGCACTATATACATAATTGACTACACACCCACGGGAGAAAATAAATACGCTTTTTGTTTAATTTAATAGCCGTTAGAAGCGAAATACGACCATAATGGAATCGAGGGTACCTCTCTATTATCTAACAGGACTAAAATGGTAGTAATTAAGACGAGAGTATGTTTATGAAACTGCTGCCGCTCGTTACATAATTTTCATACATCGTCTTAATTACTACCATTATAATCAAGCTGCATAGGACTGTTTTACGTCGACCACGCTATAATTTCAAAACTTCGAGTTTTTACAAAAATATCTTGCCTTGTTAATTGTGTATAATTAAATGCAGGACCTTGAGCGTGTTTGGTAGTAATGAAACAGATGAGAACACCGTTGAATCCATACCGTATTTAGCGATTCTTTGCAGCTAACTTGAAAGTAACATACATTGAAGCAAAGTAATATTAAAATTACAACGGACATAATTTATTTTGTCTTAAATACACATTCGTTGTTTATCTGGTGAATGGATCCCAGTGGAATGTTTGAAGTTGGGTTAATGCTTATTTGACTCTAACCTAAAAAAATTCTGATGTGTTACACTCACATGACTTTCTCTACTCTTGTACAAACTATTTTTACAAACGCTTATTCCCCATATGCTTCATGTTAATCGAGATATCGAGATGTCAATCTTATTGCTAATTTCCTTGTAGATGCAAGGGGAATATGGTAGGCTTTAAGCGATAGTCAAATATATTAAGAGCTGGTTGCTAAGTGGAGTATTCCATTCTCTTTGCATTACCAGGACAAAAAAAAAAGAATAACGAATTCCCATTTGAGAAAAAGTATAAGTATTGGAGAATTTAAGGGAAAAACAAGCAATATCTCGAAAATGGTTCACTCAACAAAAAAAAATGTATATGACATAAATTGGGTATTTTAACGCGATCTACATTTTTTTGTGTAGTAAAATTTTATGGTTTACCAGTTATGCAAAAGTCGTTCACAATGAAGAATACTTTTGGAGACATTCCCAGAAAATTCGAGATATATATTTTATTTGTCATGAAAGTATCTTAAATATATGATATTTTAATCAAAATCGTTAGAGCCATTTTTGAGAAAATTACTGTTCCATGTAAAGGGTAATCTAGGATGGGGGATTTTCTTGAAAACCTCCGTGTCGCATCTCTGGAAGATACTGAACCTAAATACCAAGTTTGGTGTTTATCCGACTGTTCGTTTCTGAGTTATGCTGTTCACAGACACACACACACAAACACACACACACACGGACATGTTTCCAAAAATACATTTTTTGGATTCAGGAGGCCTCAAAACACATATTTCCGGTGAAATCTCGGTACCGAATTTTTGAGTGGAATACTATATTGCCCCTACTTACTATACATAGTAGAGAAAGTAAAAATAGCACATTTAGTCGAAAAACACATTGCTGATTGTTCAATTTGCGAAATAAACTGTTATAAACATTCAACGCGTGTGTCTCGATTTCCGGCGGTATTAGATTTTCTAAATCAATGTTGCTTTCAAAACTCGCCATCTTGGACTGCTTTGATGCTGTTAAAAGGTAAGGGAGATAGGGGAGCTGCGCGCGCCGCAGAGTAAGTCGCTGAAGTATTAATATGCCATAACTCTTCAGTTACGTCACATGCAATCAGCGTATTATAGTGTGGTCGACCAAAAATTATGTTAACGAGTTTATTCCTATTTCAAGTGGTTACATCTTCTTGTCAGTTTACGCTCCCCGTTGTTAGGGCTTATACCATCCCCAGACTTACAAGCGGATGCCTGATGCCTGGGGTTGGACGCCTGTTGGGGAGCATACAAACTATGGATCAGATAGAACAGCCAGGATGGTTGATCAGCCCGAACCTGGTATGAGGTCGAGGAAGTGGAGATGAATGAAAGAAAAGATGATGACGGAATCTGTGGAATGAATTTGCGGGGGAAACCGAGAACCCGGAGAAAATCCCACATGCGGTTCCCTGGGACTGAACCCGGCCCGCCTAGGTGAGAGGCCAGAGGTCTAACCACTCGGCCACGGCGCCGCCTCAAGTGGTTACTATGTGGTGTAATGGTTCCTGCTCTCGCTTGTCAAGCGGAGAGCGAGGTTGTATTCCCCAACGAATGTTTATCTTTTAATATACCCCAATAAGCCTTAAATAGATTATACATATTTTTACTTTCGCCACCACGCACCTGGAACGATTGTTTTGGGGCCCCTAAATCCCAAAAATAAAAATTTATAAAAGGTCCATGTGTGTCTTCCAAAGGTGCGACACAGAGAAAGACTTTCAAGGAAGTCCTGACACTCCAAACTGCCTCTATATAGAAATTATTTCGACATTGTTTATTTTCTCAAAATGCCTAAATCGTTTTGATTAAAATACGTATGTTTAAGATATTTACATGACAAAACAAATGCATATACTGAATTCTGTAGGAATAGCCTGTGAAATCCTCTTCATTCGGAAGGAATTTTGTATCATTTTAGGTAACTAGTAAGCGATAAGAGATAGATTGATTCATGTAAAACAAAAAATGCAGATTTCTTTAAAATCCTATAACTCTTTTCTGGAATCAGCCATTTCCGTGATTACTGGTTTGAATTTTTCAGTACTTCGTCAGTTTTTAAAATGCTGCCGTTATTCAGTTTTTTCTCGCGATATCATTGAAAGAGTATGCAGTTTTAAGGCTAGCATACACCGGCCCACTTTTAAACATCTGAGTATTGATTTGGTTTCCTCTACCCCCGTACCTATAACAAAATGTGTAATGTAATTATTTTTCTATAATAGATAGATAAATAAGCTTCATAAATATAGTTTGTAGAAGCTATATAAAAATGAACGATTGTGAGTAGAGAGGCCACGCAAAGTAACACATCAGATTTTTAATTATATGCAACTTGATTGAAAGACATAACTGCGCTGTTTATTTTAAATGTATGGCCATGAATTGAGAATTTTTATAACATGTAATGTTCATGCGCTCGGAAAATAAGCTTTGCCTGAGTACCATTAAGATATACGAGGTGTGATCAAAGTGTTTCCGAAATGACGTCATAAATATTACACACATTTGTTTTGTCTAATCTGCACCTTCACCTTCGAAGTAGTATCCTTGGGAGTTGATACATTTGTCCCAGCGCTTCTGCCACTGCTGGAAGCACCTCTGGAAGTCCTCTTCTTGCAACATGTTCAGAGCCCTCTGCAATTCGCGATGGATGGCATCAATGTTCTTCAAAACGGTGTCCTCGGAGCCGCAAGTCGCGGGAAAAGAAAAAAGTCCGCTGGTGCCAAATCTGGAGAATAGGCGGGATGGGGAACAGTATTCATCCTATTTTTATCCAAAAATTGGCGAACAGAAAGAGCTTTGTGCGCGGGCGCATTTTCATGATGCAGAAACCAGCCACAACTCCTTACTCCGGCCGTTTGCATCGCACATTCTCCCTTAATCTTTGCAGCACTTGTTTGTAAAACTTGATTCACTGTTTGACCCTGTGGCACAAATTCCTTATGTACAATACCTTTAATGTCAAAAAAAACACAATCATCATTGACGTCACTTTGGATTGAACTTGTCTGGGATTTTTCGGGCGTAGAGATGAAGGACTCTTCCATTGTGAAGATTGTTGTTTCGTTTCTGGATGGTACCCATAAATCCATGTTTCATCACCCGTAACAATTTTCTCCATAAACTGTGGGTCATTTTGTAGCTGTTCTTTAAGATCTGTGCAGGCAATAAAACGGCTTTCCTTTTGGTTATTTCAAAGCAGGCGGGGCACGAACTTGGCGGCAATTCTTCTCATGTCCAAATTGTCTTTAAAAATGCTTTGAACACTTCCAAAGGAGAATCCTAATGGGTCAGATATTGTAATGCGCCTATCATTTAAGACCATTTCCCTCACCTGATTGATATTTTCATCAGTTTTGCTGGAACAGGGGCGCCCCAAACGAACTGCATCTTTTAACTGATGTCACACAACTTTTAAATTTCGAAAACCACTCAAATGCTTGAGTTTTTCCCATAACTTCCACTCCATAAGCTGTTATTAATATTTCATAGGCTTTTGTTGCAGTTTTATCGAGTTTGAAGCCAAATTTGATGTTTGTTCTTTGTTGTTCGTAATCTGAAATTTTTGCTACGCGGAAAAATCGCAGCACATGCAAAACACGTGTTCACTTCAGAGCGTCTACCTCGTCACTGCATGGTCACAGGAAGTCACGTGACCTCTCATTTTTATCGGGAAGGAACATGTACAGTCTGGGTAAGAATTAAAGAAATTTCAGCGTCAGCACTGCTGTGAAGCCATTCCGGAAGCTTTTTGATCACACCTCGTATTTCCAAAATCTCAAGTAAAAGCAAATAAAGCTTTAGAACCTGATAGATGGCTTATCACATAACATAATGGTAAAACCCCACATTGTAGGCATTGTATATTCTTACATATGTAGTAATGTAGGAATAATTATTGTGTCGTCCTCCGTGGTCTAGGGGTACCATGCTAGTCTCTAGTTCCCGAGGCCGCGGGTTCAAAGCCTGCGGAGTGTGATGGAATGTTTTTCATCCTTAGCATGACTTCCTTCGGAAGGGAAGTAGAGCCGGTGGTCCCGTGTCATAGATTTACGGCATGTAAAAGAACCAAGTCTGATAAAGAGCCTCTGAGCAAAATGTCCGGTCATTCATGCCCAATATAGAGCGTCCATAAATAAAGAAATGAAAGACTAATTGCGGAGGGGATTAGCTCTTCAACCTACAATATCTTTTGTATCTGAAGCCCCTGGGGTGCCTCCGGGAGGGAGGAGTGAGGTGAGAGGAGACAGAGGACAGCCGAACCAGAAGACAGGACAGGGAAGATGGCAGAGTCCCTACTTTTTCCAGGTTGAAACTCCCCGTTCTTCTAACTCCTGCAGGCTTACACATCCCAATGGGGGTTGCATAGGACTCGCAAACCACCCCTATTCTGGGGATCGAAGTGTTACATAGAGCATCCTTTCCCCTGCCATGCAACGCCAAGACTCCCACCCCTTCAACCCTGAAACAGACCAAGCAGAAGAAAGGTGAAGTGAAATGGGAAACTCAGAGTTTGTAATGAATGTTCCCAACATTCGCCTAGCGACCCGGGTAAACCCCGAAAAAACCCATAGGTCAGTAAGATCAACCGCGGAAGTCGAACCAATAACCTCCCGAATGCGGGCCGCAGACGTTACCGCCTGAGCTATCCCGCTCGGTTAGTGATGTGGTAACTTATGATGCTGGCATTATTTCAGTGACGAAAGAACAAGTGAAGATGCTAATGAATGTTAAGCGCGTATTTGAAGGTAGTTTATGTGGAGAGCGTTCTAAATGTATGATTTTTATGATTATTTCTCAAAACACGCACTAAACATGAGAATGCAAGAGACAAAAACATTGCGAACGCTCCTGAAATATAGGCTATTTGTACATTTACGATGTTGTTACCTTTACTCAAAGTATATAGACCAATATAAAAATACTGTTATATTGCTGAAGAAAGCCCGCTCATACAGTGAGTATTTAGTACGTTACTTCAGATAAAGAACCGATAAACATACCTTGGTCCACAACCCTTTATGGCTCGGACGTTAATATATGTGACTCTTAATAAGGAGTTGCAGGTTCTGATCCCGTATGTAACACAATTTGACAGCCATTTTTCCGTGGTTATGTCCAAACTCCAGGTGAAGGTAAAGGTACGTATCACGGAGGGCCCCCGGAAACGTTGTAGAGCACCGCACGCAGACCAGTCGGCCCATTGTGCTTCCAACGTGATCCTGGTAGGGAGGGATGAGGGGAGAGACCCGAAGGGCAACCAGATCCGGAGCATGGAAGGGGTTCCTAACGTTTCCAGATAGAACGCATCCGACACCGCAAGGTCCCTGCCCACAAGTTACCAACCTCCAGGGTCCCAGGATTGGATCCCCACGCCGAGGAGAGTCCTAACTGAGCGGTACCGCAGCGACGCCAGGAAGCCTTTACAGAGCGCAAGCAACCGCCCGGCCGCAACTCACCGAACACCGGTCGTCGTCGTCCGGTCCTATAACCCTGAAACAGATGACAAGGAAGATGATGGGTGCAGGAAAAGAGAGGAAGAGAATCGTGGTAGAAGATGAATCACCCCAGCATTCGCCTGGAGACCCGGGGAAACCACGAAAAACCCATGGGCCAGGGTGGGGGAGGTAAATACCGGATTGAATATTTCTAAATTGCTATACAAAGTCCGAATCATGGAGTAAAAGAAGCACAGATAACAGCTGCTACACAACTAGGGTCACATACCGAACCGGGTTTTTTTTAACAATAAACCTGACATACAGCAAGACATACATGCCCGATTTATTACAAATGTGACCGATTTATGGGTATGATTTGGTCGCGAGTTTTCGCGAAAGTAATCGTTTTTACAAAATTCTTTATTTTTACGATAAAAACGAAAAAATGGATTGTTTAAAACAATGTATTCGTTTTGAAGATATTGGCTGCAAAGGAATGAGGATTCATTTGGAAAGGTACATTAACACGAAAACTGATACCATGTTATTGTTCTATTTTATGCCCTGTAGGACCATCCATGATAGTTGACAGGATTTTGTTGAGTTTTTGGAACACTCCGTTAGAAATAATTTCGCTTTGAAATTCTTTAACAGTGAAGCCCAACCTCTTCTTTTAAGAGCTAAGGTTCAAAGTCCACAGTGCACCCCATTTGAAGACATTGACAAGCTAAACCAATCAAGTTTCAGTCCTTGGAAACACGAGTGGAAATGAGTGGGAAAGGAAACTCCCTTCATCGCCCTCTCTCTCTCTCTCTCTCTCTCTCTCTCTCTCTCTCTCTCTCTGTTCTTGAAGTAATTGCTGCAGCGGAAAAATAATTGACCGCATTGAAACAACAGAAATAAACTGACGGAAATGCGACCATAAGCAGTGCACGTGATCAACAATCGGATAACGACTGGAAGTTTGTCTCCAGCAATCCAACAATCGAGAGCAGGTCGTCCAGGTTTACCTGAGCGAAATGTAAAACAGCCACAGTACCTAGCAGCTAGCACGGCCTTACCTAAGCGATATACTGGATTTTCAGGTTTCGCAAGCTTTTATGTCGGGTGTCAGTGGACGGAGTTTCGCTTCCTGTGCTGCCATTGGCTGAGTACTGGCGAATCACTCGACGAGCGGGCAAGCCCTCAGGTGACGATCAAGCCCAGTACTGCTTAACTTCTACAATTGCTTCCGTGTTGTGAAAATAAGCAGGCCGATTGACAGCGAAGCAAGATAGGATGTAGGTATAGGATTTGGAGTTACCAAGCTGATAAGAGGGCGGGTCACTGCTGAATGATCACTCGTCCAGTTAGTGACCAAGCCAATGCTTGCTTAACTTAGGGATATTCAAGTAGTCTATTGGGTAGATCGCCGCTGAAAGGTCACTCATCCAGCTAGCGACCAGACCCAATACAGCTTAACTTGGGGAGAATGAGATGGATTAGTAGCCTTTATGCAAGGGTCCCATGGCATCCTTGGATAGACGGTAATTATTCCGTCTTCTGGGGGCCCTATGGTCATAGTGACCCAGGGCGTTTACCAGCTAGTTGGAATGGGTTGCAAATTTTGTGTGCATGGTGGGTGCGGGATCTCTTGCGCACATGCCTGCGATGTATTTGAGTCGAAATTGTTGTGTAGGATGTGGGGAGTCTACGCCCAATATCATAAACAATCCTTAATGTCACGTTCTGAACGGTGTGCAGTCTGCAGATGGTGGACACTGCCACCGATTCCCATACCCCGCATCCGTACAGAATCAAGGGGCGGGATGAGTGCCTGATACAGACGTAGTTTTAGGTGAGTAGGCATACTGGAGCGAAAAACAGGATACTTGAGTGCTACCTGAGTGCGGCGTGACCGAGATTGACCTTCGCCCTGACATGTGGAGGGAAATTGAGCCCGTGGTCGAGTAGGACCCGAGATATTTAGCAGAGGTAACCTAGGGGATTCTCCTACGCAGCAATCTTAAAATCCCGTCGGCCGCCAGCGCCGGACCTTGCCCAAGACATGAGCAGAGCTCATTCCCGAGCTAATGGTCATCCTCCACTTCTCGCTTCACCTGCCAATGGTCTGGAGCTGTCGCTGCAGTGGAGTATAATAGAATCGGACAGTTTTGTTCTGTGCCATTATGAGGATGTCATCCGCATGTTGGCACGTAACGGTCCTGGGTTCCGTTGAGAAGTCAGACATGTAGGCCGCAAAGAGAACCGGGGATAGTGCACTGGCCTCCGGGACTCCTGCAGCTATGGGTCTGCTGAAGAAACTGTTCCTTCTACTCTTACACTGAAAATGCCGTCTCGCAGGAAACTGCTTATGAGTGCAAGACATGGAGGATGGAGGTCTACTTCCCTGAGTTTGTACAAAACGTCTTGATGCCACGTAGTGGCAAGGGTCTTTTCTACGTCAAGCAGTACCGTTATGGTCTTGAAGTTCTCCTGGAAACTCAGGGAAGCCTTCTCGGCCACTCGCAACAACTGCAAGGTAGTGGAATGCCCATGGCGAAAACCAAACTGGTGATCAGGGAGGAGGTGCCTTTCTTCGTACAGAGGAATAAGGCGGTTCAGGAGCAACCTCTCAAACACTTTTGAGACGATCGAGAGCAGGCTTATGGATCGGTAAATTTCAAAACTATCATGCCACAGATGCAACAATGAAAGCCATTACCAATGATATTAAAAATCACCACGAAATTTTCAGTAAATTTCTAAAGTATTCTAAACCTAAAATACATTTTATTAATTTTTCACACTTTTTTTTAAATAATCACCAAAAGCTCTGGCCCTGGTCATCAATAGGCTACTCAAATCGTACGATATGTGACTGTGCAACTAATACCATCTGTCAACACACACTGAATCACCTGAATCATGTGCATCGAAGAAATGCAAAATAATTACTGCCTGATATGTCGAGATGTTAAAGAGAAGTTAAGAAACTAACAGTTTCCTTACAAATGTGTTATACATCACACATCATTGATTTTACACGCTTCTTAATATTTGTCTTCAGATCGTATTGACGGTATCCTTTTCAGTCTGAGAATCTCTTAGATACCTTCAGAAACTCGATGTCACTTTACCTCCTATATCACAAGTTCCTCTTCTTCCACACTGTGCCCCTTGAGCGACTAGTACATTGATGATCAATGCAGAACTAAACATATATCCCAAATCATCCATAGACCTGACATCATCTAAAACTATACAAAGAGCACATATCAACCTATCCCAGGCATACTAAAAAATCCGATGTGTTACACTCACATGACTTTCTCTACTCTTGTACAAACTATTTTTACAAACTCTTATTCTCCATCTGTTTCATATTAATCGAGATAAACATTTGCAGAAACGATCTTTTGACATGCAAAGAGAATTACATTTTACACATAGCAACCAGTTCTAAAAATATTTGACTATCTCTTAAGGCGTACTATGTTCCCCTTGTTTTGTATTTGCAAGGGCAAAATGCAGTAGCCTTTAAGCATCGACATATATCTTAATAGCTGGTTGCTAAGTGCAGCACCATTCTCTTTGCCACAGATTAATACTCTTTGCATATCCAAGACAAAAAAATGAATAACGAATTCGCATTTGAGAAAATAAGTATTGAAAAATTTAAGGGAATAACAAGTAATATCTCGAAAATGGTTCACTCAACTAAAAAGGTATATGACATAAATTGTGTATTTTAATGCGATCTACATTTTTTGTGTAGTAAAATTTTGTCTATCTCTTATAGTTTACCAGTTATGCAAATGTCGTTCACAATGAAGAATACTTTTGGAGACATTCCCAGAAAATTCAAGATATACATTTTATTTGTCATGAAAATATCTTAAACATATATTTTAATCAAAATGATTAGAGCCAAAATGATTTTCGAAAAATGTTCCATGTTAAGGGTAATCTGGGGTAGGGGGATTTTCTTGAAAACCTTTGGTTGCATCTCTGGAAGATACTGAACCTAAATATCAAGTTTGGTGTTTATCCGGCTGTTCGTTTCTGAGTTATGCTGTTCACAGACAGACACACAGACGGACATGTTTCCAAAAATGCTTTTTTTGGATTCAGAGGGTCTCAAAACATATATTTCCGGTGAAATCTCGGTATCGAATTTTTGGATACGTAGTAGAGAAAGTAAATATGTACATACTGATGGTTCTCCAATAAATGACAGACGCGGATGTGCATTTATCTATCCATAACACACAGTGCTCTACAGACTTCCTGAATTCTTCTCCGTCTTCTCTGCTGAACTTCATGCTGTTAAAAAGCGTTACAGTATATCACTACCAGTAATGAGGGATCCTTCCTATTCCTGACCCACTAAGTGTCTTACAAACCCTTCAGTACAGAAACGTACACCTCATGCCGGCTGAAGATATTCTCAGCATAAATGTGGTTTTGAAACACCATCGTGAAGAAGTGGTATTTTGATGGTTACCATCTCATGCGGGCATCACTGGCAATTAAACGGCAGATGCAGCTGCCAAAGAATCCACCAAATGCTCAGTGAGCGACTAATCAGTCCCAGTGCCCACAGTGTCGTATTCAGCCATATAAAACGACGCCTAAAGCACCACTGGAAACAACAATGGATGAATCAACTTGTCACCAAACTCCATGATTACAGGCCTTATCCTGAAGTCACATCACCTAGTTCGCCGCTAGAAAGCAACAAGTTGTTGTAACAAGGTTATGGATTGGCACACCTCACTGACACACGCATATCTGCTACGTTAAGATGGCCATCCTATGAGCTCTTAAGTGCAACATCCTCCTTACAATCAAACACATCGTTACCGAATGCTCCATCTTTAAAGGAAAACGGCATCTACACTACATCTCCACAGATTTGGTTAAAGCAATCAACCATCCTGTGGTTCTATACTTCTTTAAAGACATGAATTTATAGCATAACTTATAATGTTTGTTGCTCGTTAAGTACTGTGTTAATACTGTAAATCAAGATTGTATTAATATGTGAATTCTTCATTATAATCATGACTTTAGTGTTTAAACCACTTTAAACAAAAATAAATTTTAAAAAATCTCATGTGTTACGCTCGCATGACTTTCTCTATCCTTGTACAAAACTATTTTTTACAAACGCTTATTCTCCATCTACTTCATGTTAATCGAGATAAACATTTGCAGAAACTGTCTTATTGCTAATTTTCTTGTAGGTGCAAGGGGAATATGATAGGCTTTAAGCGATAGTCAAATGTTATAAGAGCTGGTTGCTAGGTGGAGCATTCCATTCTCTTTACATGCCCAGAACATAAAAAACCGAATAACGAATTCCCATTTGAGAAAAAGTAGTATAAGTACTGGAAAATTCAAACAAATAACATGGAATATCTCGGAAATGGCTGTGATTTTTTTGTGTAGAAAAATGTTGTGTACCTCTTACGGTTTACCAGTTATGGAAAAGTAATTCAGAAAGAAAAGGACTTCTGGGAATATTCCTAGAAAATTATACATTTTATTTGTCATAATAATATCTTAAATGTAGGATATTTTAATCAAAATCCTTAAAGCCATTTTTTAGAAAATCAAAATTTTCTAAAAATGTTCTATGTAAACGGGAGTCTCGGGTGGGAGGATTTTCTATGTCGCGTCTTTGAAAGATACTGAATTAAATACCAAGTTTGGTATTTATGTAACTTTTCGTTTTTGAGTTATGATGTTCACAGACACACTCACACACACACACACACACACACATACACATACACACACACACACGTCAGACCTTTTTCTAAATTTTTTCAGGGGGCCTCAAAACACGTATTTCCGGTGAAATCTCGGTAATTTTTGGGTGAAATGCAATACTTCCCCTACTTGCTATACGTAGTATAGAAAGGAAAAAAAGGAATAACTCATAATTTTAATTCGAGTTAGATAGAAGGACTTCTTACAAGCCATATCAACTCTAAAAGTGTATGTTTAATAAAATACAGTTTAGTATAGTCATTTTTGCATCAGATGCGACGTCACTGTATTTATTTACTGTTTACGCGTTTTGTAAAATACAAACATTGTGAAAAATCTCGCTCGTTTAATTTGATGTTACGTTTACCGGAACAGTAAACACAGAAAATGTTTCTATAATGCAGCTTTGCTGCTTAAAACACAGAAAACAGGAACATTTCCTTAATTAAGCGAAATTAAATAAGATAAAAGATGTTAAATTAATTAAATTTCAGGCGCTTTACAGATAGTTCCTTTTGGACATCACCGCTGCTTCTGACGGTATCTTGGACTGTAGCGAACGCTTTATGTAAACAAAGATAACATGAGATAGCTTGAAACAGACATTTCAATACAAAGGATTTTAAATACTCCAGCTCTGCAACGTGGAATAATGTGTCTTGCCTCATATTCAAGTTGCTTCGAGTTCGAATCTCCGTTGAAAGAGTTACGTGGATAAGTTTTTTTTCCCCTAAGCTCTTTGGACCTCAGGCTCATTTGAACATCATTTTACCCGTTTCATACATTCGCTGTCTGTTATATTCCTGCCTATAGGACGTTAGTTAACCTTTCAAAACGTCGAACAACATTTCTTAATATACATTACGAGTTACCGAGATACCAAAAAGTAAAAGCGCTATCGACAATTGTAGAGAATAAAACGATTCGGTGAATAACATTTCAGTTGTCGTAGATTTACGGCACGTAAAAGAACCTCAAGCCTGATAAAGAGGCCTCTGAGCAAAATTACCGGTCTTTGACGCCCAGTATAGAATAGCGTCCGTAAATGAAACTCAATTTAATTTTTATTAATTGCCGCTAAACGTGGCCGAGTGGTTAGAGCGCTCGCCTCTCACCGAGGCGGCCCGGGTTCACTCCCAGGGACCCGGATGTGGGATTTGCTTTCCTTTCATCCATTTCACCATCATTTCGTTTCATCTACTTCCTTCCTTCCATACCAGCCATCGGGCTGATCACCCATCCTGGATATTCTGTCTGATCCATGAGTGTCTGCTCCTCGACGGGCCTCTGACCCCAGGCACCCGCCTGTAAATCCTAGGGGTGTAAGTCCTACATATGAGGAGGTTAAACAGATAAAGAAGAAGCCACTAAACGTCTTGACCTTTCGAGATGGTATCATTTAAATTGCCAAAATATGACAAGTTCATAAACGATTACATCTGTATTTATAGGTATCAGCTATTAATTCCATGCAAGAAATGAAACAGTCTGATGTGATAGATTCACATGAATTGCTTTACCCATTTTCTATAAAATTTTCCAAAGAAAGTTTATTGTTCTATCTACTTCATATTAACTAAGATAAACTTTTCCCCCATTCTACGTCGCTTTAACTATGTGGTCATATTTGTTTGCAGATACCTTGTGGATCTGGTGTGTGGCGGGCAGTTAATTCTTTGGGTCTTATCCCTGTATCATACCATTTTGCTTCGTTACGTGCCCACAGAGACTTAGTGCTAGGCAACTGTACCTCTGCTTCGTGACGGACAAATGACAACTTCGACAACTGTCCACAGAGACCTTAGTGCTAGGCAACTGTACCTCTGCTTCGTGACGGACAAATGACAACTTCGACAACTGTCCACAGAGACCTTAGTGCTAGGCAACTGTACCTCTGCTTCGTGACGGACAAATGACAACTTCGACAACTGTCCACAGAGACCTTAGTGCTAGGCAACTGTACCTCTGCTTCGTGACGGACAGATGAAAGTTTCGACAAGTGTCCACAGAGACCTTAGTGCTAGGCAACTGTACCTCTGCTTGGTGACGGGCAGATAACAGCTTCGACAAGTGTCCACAGAGACCTTAGTGCTAGGCAACAGTACCTCTGCTTCGTGACGGACAGATGACAGCTTCGACAAGTGTCCACAGAGACCTTAGTGCTAGGCAACTGTATCTCTACTTTTACACGTGCCGGGAAGATGGCATTAGGGTGCCGTCCATTCTAGCCGCTTTCATTATCAGTGAATAGATGGCAGAGCATTAGCTGTTACCATTTTCATTTTTATTATTGTTTTATACTTAGCTTTGGATCTTGGTATTAAATATCCAATTGATATTTACTTTGGTGACTGAGGAAAACCACTAAAGTATCTCGTCAGTTGGTGCGCCGATGGGAGTTAAACCCGAGACCGCCCGAATGCGGGCCACAGGCGTTACCGCCTAAGCCACCCTGAGTGAGATAAACTTTTGCAGAGATGGTTTCATTACTAATGTCCTATAGGTACAAGGAAGGATAGTGGAGACTAAAACGGTACTCAGATCTTTAAAAAGCGGGTCGCTTTATTCTGACTGCATGACCACGACTGCCTACTTAGAAATTACAGAAGCTATGAATATTTGTAAATTCAAATCGGTAACATAATTTAAAAACAGTAATCTGCTTCTCGCTAATAAGAACGGATTGGTAATACGGCTGCGCAATATGGGGTTCGGCTTCAGACTCGCCATTGAAAAGAATCCCAACTATCGAGAATCGGATTCTCTGCCTCATAGCTGATGCACCTTGGTACACTCGCTTCTATTTATGTCGTCACCGCAGTTTTGGGAGGCATTCTGCTGGCTTTTACAGGTGGAGTATGTATCTACAGCAAGGAGGAAGTGCGTGTATCTGTTTACCTTTTCGCGCATGCAGTGGCGTGCTGTTTTATGTGCACAAATTTAGATTATTCACATATGAATATGTAACTTTGAGCAATGGCTTTACTCGTCAACACTTATAATAGCCATATTTAAACATATAACTAAATAAAGCCCTGTTTTGCGCAATATCTTCACGAAAAAATATTTTAATGGCAACATAATGTAAAACTGAAATACACCATACCTTTTACTCTCACAGAGGACAAATTCAACAGATATAATTGAATCATATGTTTCAATCCAAATAGAAAAAGCATTTTAATGGCAATATAATGTAAAGCTCAAGTAAATTTTTAATTTCTCTACTGCGTATAGTAAATAGGGAAAGTATTGTATTCCATCCAAAAATTCGATACCGAGATTTCACAGGAAACACATGTTTAGAAAAACGTCCGTGTATGTGTCTGTGTGCCTTTGAACAGCATAACTCAAAAACGAAAATTTGCATAAATGCCCAACTTAATATTTAGGTTCAGTATCTTTCAAAAATTGGACACGAAGATTTTCAAGAAAATACCCCTACCCCAGACCACCATTTATATGGAACATTTTTGGAACATTTTGATTTTCTCAAAAATGGCTCTAAAACTTTGGTTAAAATATCATATGTTTACGATATTTTTATGGTAAATGAAATGTATATCATGAAGTTTCTGGGAATGTCGCCAAGCGTCACTTTTATTGTGAATGACTTTTGTATATGGAAAATCGTACGAGATAGACAAAATTTTACTACACAAAAGAATGCATATCTTGTTAAAACGCACAATTTATGTCGTATACATTTTTTCCCACTGAACCATTTCCGAGATATTCCTTGTTGTTTGTTTCAGTTTTCCAATACTTGTACTTTTTATCAAATGGGAATTCGTTATTATTTTTTATGTCCTGGACATAAAAGAGAATGGGATACTCCACATAGCAATCAGCTCTTAAAATATTTGACTATAACTTAAAGCCTACCATATTCCCCTTACATCTACAAGAAAATTAGCAATAAGATAGAGTCTGCAAATGTTTATCTCGATTAACATGAAGTAGATGGAGAATAAGCGTTTGTAAAAATAGTTTGTACAAGAGTAGAGAAAGTCAAGTGAGTGTAACACATTAGAATATGTTTTTCTGTTTACTAGCAGAGAACACATTTACTAAACATTGTTTTAATAATCTGTCCAATACCTGATTTAGCCGCCTATGCACTGAATCACTCGTCGCGCTCTGGAAACAGTCATGAAATGTGGGAACATTTGCGTTTAGAGCCAGAGTTCATCCAGCACCTAAGTGACTCAGTCCCTAGGCAGCTAAATCAGGTATTAGACAAGAATGGAGATGTGACAAGTTATTAAAGTTATATATTCATATATGAATAATCTAGAATTTTGCACGTAAAACAGGACGTCACTGCATGCGCGAAAAGGTAAATATACACACACCTCCTCCTTGCTATAGATACTGCACCTGTAAAGGCCAGTAGAAGGCCTTTTCGAAAGCTGAAACGCAAAGGACATATTTACTGTGAAATTAACATTTTCACACTCTAATATAACGGGAACACACTAATGTAACCTCAACACATGTATCATGCGTTTGTTTATACGTTGTTCTACTGCTTCCACAGAACAATGTTATACGCAGTGTATAACAAAATTTTCTGAGCTGGAAAACAAATAACAAAGAAACATCTAGGAAATGGTTATTGCTATAAAGAATTAATTTGACAAAGTGTGTGTTTTAACGAGTTGTGTATTTTTTCGTCTTTTATGGTTTACTAGGTATACAGAATTTTACATAATTGGTTTTGAAATAACAAAAACAATTTTATGTAAAGAGTAGCTTGGGGTGGGAGGATTTTTTGAAAATCTTGGAAGACACTTAACCAAATACCGAGTTTGGCATTTACTGCAGAATTAATTTTTGAGCTACACTGTTCACAGACACAAACACACTCACAAGGACCTGTCTTTTTTTTATTCAAAGGACCTTTAAACGCTTATTTCCGGTGAAATATAGACACAGAATTTTTATGTGGAGCGCAAAACTTTCTCTACCTAAGTAGTAGGGAAATAAAAATGTACTTAGGAGTTTGTACTTCCATATTGGTTCACATGTTCACCAGAAACGTTATTGTATTGTGAAGCAGTACGTTCTGAGTAGCTAGATATAAAATTACAATCATAGGTAAAATAAATATTAATAACAGTAGGAATAGTATTATTAAATAAGACTGGGGAGTAAATATTACATCTGCAGGTGAATATGGGTTGAACAGACAGTGCTATCAGCTGCCGGAAACGGGTGGTTTTTCCCTCAATTGTCGTTAGTGTACCGTTAGGTCGTCTGCAAAGCAGATGTGTAGGGAAAGGGTGAATGTTCTCAAAACCCCGATAGCTTCAGACATCCAGTAAGAAATAAGGTAGAAATCAGGTGATTGTGAAATGGGGAGATAGGAAATTTGAAATAAAGAAACGGGAGAGTTTAGAAGGCACACTTCTTCTTCGTGGTAGTTCCTTGGAGTTTGTTGGGAAAACAATGTGTCGACGAATAGGGGTGATGGTATGAAGCACAGCAATAAAGAAATGCGCGCGCGCGCGCGCGCGTGTGTGTGTGTGTGTGTGTGTGTGTGTGTGTGTGGCGAGGTAATATCAGAAGTCAAATGTTAAAACGGTGACGGGAAATAAACGGGCAGGAAAATGAATCAATCGTAGTAACCACTAACCCTAAATCCAAGATCCATGCAAATCCCTGAGCTAGCATCGAACCCAGGACCACTCCGAAAAATCCTGTGCCGCAAAATTGGCGCACGGAGTACCGCCGCAATTGCTCGATTTGGATGTTTCAGATAAAATATCCTAGTGTCTACGTTTATATTTATAGCTCCTGCAATCAAATGAAGTAGCAGATCGAACACATGGCTGTCGCTTGTATGTGACCTCAAAGGCAATTACTGCGTGTCCCTGTGCGTGTAGAGAGGGGGGACAATCAGGGCTCGAAACCATGTCCTCGATATCATATTGCACGTGTGGTCACGAAACATATCCATTAACTGTGTTTGTTATCAGTTTTACAGAAATAAACTTGAAAAATATTTGCCATCTCCCATTAGCAACGTGACCTTGTGCAAACATGAACCATTCAACTATGTCATTTCAACTTTAATGGTTGTATATACAGTATACAGATTGTATGTCAAATTGTTGGACAAACTAGTGTAATATTACCTGAGACAGCAGGAGTATTGCATTCGACCCAAGAACTTAATACCGAAAATAGGGGTACCCACACTCCTGATTTTAAAAAAAAATGTGCACACACATTAACATGCATATCTGCGTCGTAGTTACATTGAAGTATCCGTTGAATATGTAGTATAGCATTTTATCAACCGATGTCGGTACCCATATGGCTCTTACCACTATCATGTGACGTATGCTGGTGAATAAAAATGGCCCGGCACACTCAAGTGTGAGGATCGGAAACTCACTTTAAATTGCTGGTTCAAACTTTAAAATATCGTTGATGCTCAACACGCATGGAAGCTTGAGTTGGCAGCGCAACCTCCAACATATTTGATAATTATATAATTTTGTGATAAGCTTGAGACACATGGCACCATTGAGAAACAAGGGAAGATCCGAAACATCTCGTACAAACAACCACATCACCAATTTCTTCGGCTATACTCTTACAAAAGCATGAAACCTTGCCTCAGATGTCTGCTACACAATATTCTCATGAGACAGGGCTCAGCAGTGTGAGTGTACGACGCATTCTGAAAGCCGCTAAGTTCTGTGAATGGTTTCGAGATATGGTAAATGAGGATAAAGAGTTTCTGATTAAGATTGTTTGGTCTGATGAGGCCCAATTCAAACTTAACAGAACAGGAATCATCACATTTGGTTTTACTGGGCAGCAAAAATTCACACTTTAATGTTGAGAAGGCAGTCAATGTACCGCGAGTGAATGTCTGGTGTGGACTATCATCTAGGGGTTTAATGGCAGCCTTCTTTTTTGAATGTACAGTTACTGGCACCAAATATCTATAAATACAAACCCATCAGTTTTGCCTCAGCTATTCACATACTTTATGGAGGCAGTGAGTTATTCCACCGATAAGAACCTGGCACCTCCATACTACCACCAAGGTGTGCAGGCTTTCCTGGACGAGAATTTGCAGGGACATTGAATAAGACGAAGAGGTGCATTTGAGTTCGCATGTCGTTCACCTCCGAACTTCTACATTTGTTGGGCCTTGAAGGATATCATGAATCGCAGGAAACCACTGACCTTTCTGTCAATAAATTACAGTAGCAGGTGCAGAAGTCCCAGCGAACACATTGACTATTGCGGTCCCAGCAACCATTCGCCGTTTAAATTTGCGTCTGTCCGTTAACGACAAACATTTGTGAACCGAAGTAACTGGATAAATGCAACAAGCTTGTATTTAACTGTGATATGTAATTAAGTTCAATACTAACACACAGTAAAGAATTTCTGTCCATTTAAGTATGTGAACATTTTAGGGCCTGTGTTATAATATGCACATTAAAAAGTGATTCTTGTATCCAAGTTACGTTATTCACGATATATTTTTTCTAGAAATAATTTAAAATTAAGCAATACGTGCTTAGGTATTGTGCCGTTTTCCCCTCCCCTTGGTCATAGCTTATGCAACCAGATCAAGAACGGCCCAATGCTTAGGAAATGATCACGTGGATCATCGAGAGAAACAGTTAACATCCGAAGCTTCGAGAAAGATGTCAAGCATGAACGTAATTCATCATTCCACAACTCAAAGCGTCGTACTGAGTTACCATTGGCTGGTTTGCTTCACGCCACTGACGTTAACGCCATCACACACATGGTCAACTTCAGTAACTCCTGTGCTGGCAGCAGAGGCACTCTTCAGCCAGGGACCGAGTGGATAACACTCATACTCGTGTTCTGGTTTTGTGACGGTGAGATTTGGCGTAAACCACCGAGAGTAACTTTTGGCTGTTTGGTAAGCTGCAAAATTTAACCTTTTTACTCTTGGTGTTTCTAAATTCACATTTACGGGAGAAGCATTTACATTTTTCACTTCGTCTAACATTGCATTGTATTATTAGGTGTTTTAGAAACATTCTGCATTTATAAGGCAACTTAAATTGTAAAAAGGTGTACATTGTCCGAGCATATTATTTGTAAATTAGGAACTTTTAAAATGTTAAAGTAAGCTGATGATGGAATTGTTAACAAATGCAGCACTTTATAATAAATTCAACATATGTCCCGGTTTTTTTTTCTATTCCTAGCTCCTACGCAATAGTTCTTTCCACAATATTTAACGCCTCTGGGTATGGGAAAAATCCAGTGGTGCAGTATATAGAACATGCATAAAGAACGTTCATGGGAAACACGAAGGAACAAATTCAGAAGTTATAGTAGCGACTTCTTACGACGGAAAAGAAAAAGACGAATCGGAAGCTTTAAGTATTTTCCCTTATGACGCCCTTACATTTAAAGCTTATATCATGAAATATTTCTAAAGCTATTAATGCAATTAAAAGAAAATCTAACTGTTACATTTACATGACTTTCTCTACCCACTATAATTTTATTTTTTAATGTTATCTTATACAAACTATTCTTGAAAAAAGCTTATTCTTCTACATTCTTCATATTAATCGAGATAAACGTCTCCAGTAATAGGTTTATTGCACATTTTGTGCAGGTATAAAAGGCTGAAACAATAGACAAATCTTTAAAAGGTGGATTCTTATGCTGGCTTTGAAATTTCACACTCCTTATATGACCAGAAATAAAATTAATGCCTATTTAATATTTCAAAAAAGTATAAACTATCTGAAAGCTCAAACCAATAAAAACGAATATTAGGAAGTGGTTCAGGGCTTAAAAATGTATTTCACATAAAATGTGTGTTTTAAAGAGATCTACAGTTTTTTTTCTTTGTTGTTTCTTGCTTTTTAGCAAGATTTTGCTAATCTATTATGTTTTTACCAGTTATACAAAATTATACATTCATTCACATTGAAGAGGACTTCACAGCTATTCGAAGAATATCCAGATATGTATTTAATTGCTCTTGTAAAATCTTCAAATTCTGCATTTTAAATAAAATCATTAAGGCCCTTTGAGAAAATAAAACTAACGAACACATTGTAGAATGTAGTTTGGTGCTTGGGATTTTCTTGAAAATCTTCGTGTAGCATCCTTGGGCGATGCATAACTCAAATACCAAGTTTGGTATATTTCCGTCCTCTCGTCTTTGAGTTACGCTGTTCACAGGTGATGGAACACGTATGCAGACTATTTGAGAGTGATTATTTTATATAGGGACTTCAAAACGTGTATTGCGAAATCTCGATATTTATAAATTAAAAAAGGTGGATATATGTACAAATCTTGTTATTAAAATCCAGTATCTTCTAGGGGTGCGACTTCAAAAGAATCGAGCCAGATGGCTCCGTGGTAACGTTGAGGTTCCTCTGACCTCGGGTTTTTGTTAGTTTCCTCGGGTCCATAGGCGAATGCTGGGGTGATTCTCTTTCTACCACGAATTTCCTCTCTACCTTCATCTGTTTCAGGCTTGAAGGACCAGGCGTCGGCGGTTGGTGTGTTGTGGTGAACGGTGGAATCTGCTCTTTGGAAAAGATTTTTCCCTAGCATTTCGTGGGCCTGCTGAGGCCTCCTGTCTCGATTACCATGGGACATCGGTGGCACGGAATTGGGTGGTGCTAGCCGCGTCAGACGGGTTCCATATGAAATTGTTAGGGACCCCGCCCTTACTAGAGCACATCGTCGTCCGGATCTGGTCGGCCTTCGGGTTCCCCTCATCCTTACTTTCCAGGATCACTCGAAGCAAAAAGGGACCCATTGTGGCCTATTTGTGGTGCTATGCTGTAATTACTGGAGGCCCTTCCGTTATCTACTCCTAACTCCTAAACCATAAGAGACAGGCAAAACCTTATTGCACAGAAATTGTAGATCTCTGAAATACATAAATTATCTAATAGCTTTCATTCAGGTTTTGCCTGCTTCCGAGTTATGTGTAATTTTCGGTTTGTATTTGTCAATACTTTGTCATTTCATTCATTTGTTCCTCGTGATGTCATGGAAAGACTATAGTATTTCAAGGTCAACATATAGCGACTCGCTTTTAAACATTTTACTATCGCCTTGGGTTTCCTGTATCCTCCCTGTGTAATGAAACCATTTCTGCAAATTTTATATCCATTAGTATGAAGCAGATAGAAAAAATAGTGGCTAGAGAAATTAATGTGAAAGTAACCAAGATTTTTTTCTCTCCTCCTCCAAGAATGTTGTACTTCCCATAGGTATACGCAAGAGAAGGGAGAAGGAAAATGCTGTTGGGCCATTGTCGAAAAAATCAAATGTTTATTTTAATAAAAACTTTCTGGAGGGTGAGGGATATTTTGAAAACCTTCACCTTGCATGCTTGAAAGATCCGCTATCGTAACAGCAAACTTCGTTCGCTTTAGGTATATTCTCACTCTCTAAGATACACACACAGCTGCTTAAAACGTTTTCTCTCTGTTAATTCAGAGAAATTCAAAAGACGTGACCTTGATGAATGAAATTGGATTTGGATGTATTATCTCCTCTACTCCTAGTTAGGTTATAGGTTTTTCAACGGAGGGGGACACCTCGGCACTGTGATCTACAGAGATCTATTGTGCCTACCACCCCTCAGGAGGAAGGGATAAAGCGAAGGAACTACACAAGAGGCTACAGGCCGTAGGCAGATGGGTCACAGATACGCGCGGTAGTTGCTAACATTTTCAAGCTCACAGACTCCTGTGTTACCGCCGAGAAAGGGCAATGAACGACTCGCCATCGAGCAGCCTCTGGTTTCCAGGTATTCTTTCCAGTGAACATGTGTCCGCGCCATCTCTCCAGTATTGCTATACACCACGAGACCTAGAAGCACACCTGAAAGATGAGAAGTAAAGGGATGACAGGGAAATGACGATAAGGGAATTATGGTAGAAAACAAAGCACCGCAGCATTCGCCTGTCAACCCCGGGAAAACCACGAAAAACCATGAGTCAGAGTCGGCGGTCGGGATCGACCTCCTGAATTGCCGCCTGAGCCACCCATTCGGTTATCCTTCAGTATGAATGAATGAGTATATTTATTTACATAGCGGTATATATACATAGCTTTCTATCAATTGCAAGAGTTCTCAGACCTTACTGCTGTTATAATACTCAGAATAATAAGCGAGATCAATAATAATAATAATAATATAAAATAAAAAAGAAACCACAAGAAATAGAAGGAAACCAGAAAAGTACTACTACGAGAAAGCACTATTGAGCGAAAAAAAAAAATCAGAACATACTTAAATATAGCATTTTAAATATCCAAAAACCCCAAAACAGCGGTAAACCGTATTCCGGTGCATTATTACACCCTATTATAGTAAACAAAGATCATTTAAGAGAATATATACAACACACTAACAATAAGTGAAAAAAGACAAAAATAAAGCAGCAACACCAATGATTAGCTATCCCTACATCCCCGCTTCCCTACTATCAGCCTTCTCAGATCTCAGCTGTCTTGCCTTAAGTAGAAATTTACTTATCCCCTCAATGTCTTCCCTGCCTGCCAGTAGCGTCCAACATGCCCTTAACTCTCCATTCGAAAAGATAAGAGATCGCGGTGAATATTTCCCCTCCGTTCTTCCGTACACGTACATTTTCCAAGATATGCGCCCATGACTCTTCCTCCTCGCAAATGGGGCAGATTCTCCTACCTACCACTTTCATCAGTAATTTTTATCATTCGCCATCCTCCCTTCAGTAAACAGCAGACGAAGTAGAAAGGATTAAGTAAACATTAGTGACAAAGCGAGGACACAAGCAAAGCAGAAGAAACTCGGCAGATCTTTACGTTTCTGCACACAATAAGTTACAAACCTTCATGTTTCAAAATGCTTTATGTAGCGCTCCGTGCGCCATTTCCGGGTGAAACAGCCTTATTGAGGTTTTCTTATAAAATGCGTTTCTACTGGATATTCGAGATTACGGCTTCCATTTCACTTATAAATTAGCCTTGTTTTGGAAAGTTTTAATTCGAAAAGTTATCCAAGTGACTTCTGTGAACAGAAAGCGTGTTGTTATCGAAGATGCTGTTGGTAATAACCAGCCTATGAGAGAATATCGTTAATAATCGAGAGCCTTGCACGTGCACATCCAATATTAACACATTTCGTGTTCATATTACTTTCTCTACTACGTATAGTAAGTAGGGGAAGTATTGTATTCCACCCAAAAATTCGATACCGAGATTTCACCGGAAATATATGTTTTCAGACACCTGAATCCAAAAAAACACATTTTTGGATACATGTCCGTGTGCGTGTGTCTGTGAACGCATAACTCAGAAACGAACAGTCGGATAAACACCAAACTTGGTATTTAGGTTCTGTATCTTCCATAGATGCAACACGAAGGTTTTCAAGAAAATTCCCCCACCCCAGATTACCCTATACATGGAACATTTTTCGAAAATTTTAATTTTCTCAAAAACGGTTCTAACGATTTTGATTAAAATGTCATATGTTCAAGATATTTTCATGACAAATGAAATGTGTATCTCGAATTTTCTGGGAATGTCTCCAAAAGTATTCTTCATTGTGAACGACTTTTTCATAACTGGTAAACCATAAGAGATAGACAAAATTTTACTACACAAAAATGTAGATCGCATTAAAATACACAATTTATGTCATATACATTTTTTTTTGTTGAGTGAACCATTTTCGAGATATTGCTTGTCATTCCCTTAAATTTTCCAATACTTTTACTTTCTCTCAAATTCGCCATAATTTTTTTTGTTCCGGTAATGCAAAGGGAATCGAATACTCCACATAGCAACCAGCTCTTAAAATATTTGACTATCGCTTAAAGCCTACCAATTCCCCTTGCATCTACAAGAAAATTAGCAATAAGATTAACATCTCGATTAACATGAAGCATATGAAAAATAAGCGTTTGTAAAAATAGTTTGTACAAGAGTAGGGAAAGTCATGTGAGTGTAACACATCAGACTTTTATCATTGTTCATAACACCTTAACCTAAAACTTATTTTGTTATTTAAGTGGTTAAGGATTATGTTGCATATTATACAGCTCTTTGTGACTTTGTGGTTCTTACAAGAGATGTACTTTATCAATTTCAGCTATCAGGATATCTAAAGTATTCCGTTTACTGGAAGGACTTTCAGTTTTATAGCCTGTTATAAAAATGTTTCACTTCACTCACGTAGAACTACCAGACATGCATTACGTTTATGGTGCTGCTTGGGGAAATGCAAAAGGGCACGAGATCTTTATGCTGAGCTTTACCCAAGGAGACATTTGCCTCATCACAACACTTTTACTGCCGTACATCAACAACTCTGAAAAACAGGAATTTTCCAAAATCAAGCGCATCGTTCAGGACTCCAAAGAAATGTAAGAACCGCGGCTCTAGAAGAGGACGTTCTTGACCGGGTCCATAATTCTCCGTCCACAAGCACAAGAGCAATAGGGTATGCCATGCATACAAGCCAGCTTTCGGTTACTACATTGCCGTTTGTGAAAATTGCAACACCAAGAAAGAATTTCCCGAATAACTCCAACTTGGTGGAAGTGTAGAAGAGAGTGCAAGCAATAAGTGATTACTTTTACAGAGAGATGGGATACACGTAGGCCGAGCAGAGCCCTCTCGTGTCGGTCCGACAAGGTCAGTGTCGCGCCCAGTGTAAGCAGTACAGAGCTGTCAAACAAGGTGAAAACAATAAAGAAGGTGTCAGTATGCCTCGTCGACGTCAAAGGAAGCCATATCGGCATGTGAGCGAGTTCGAACGGGACAGAATGATCGGTATCCGGGAAGCGGGTTTGTCATACCGTGACATTTCGGCTCGTACAGGGCATGCAGATACCACAGTGATGCGTGTGTGGAAGAAGTGGATAGATGAAGGTCGTACGCAGCGAAGAGCGGGTACTGAACCACGGAATATGACCGTCATCTTGTCCGCATGGCCATAACGGACCGTACAGCTTTATCCACAGTGTTGGCTCGACGCTGGAGCACTGCAAAACGTGTGAACTTGTCTGCATCAACGGTTCGTCGTCTGATGCAGGTTGGACTGGTTGCATGCGTGCCGTTACGTCGGCTTCCATTGTCCAGAAACCACGAGCTCCACGGATTGCAATGGGCACGTGAAATCCGCTTCAACGTGTCCTATAGTGATGGCCGCATACGTGTCCGGCGCTACCGTGATGAGCGCAACCTGGAGGGCTGCATTGTTGAGCGGCATAGCGGACAAACACTAGTAGCTGTGATGGTTTTGGGGCGCCATTGGTTACAAAACCGACCTCCCCTCCTATGAATTGAGGACGCTTTGAACAGCAACCGGTACCTAACGGTGGTTGTAGAGCCTCAGGTACTCCCCCTGCTTCAGGTATCTCCCTAGGCCACATTTGAACAGAACAATGCCCAACCACACATTGCGAGGAATGTGCAAACCTTCTTTGAAGAGCGACGGGTACCATTTCTTCCCTGGCCTGCACGTTCGCCTGACATATCACCCATCGAAAATGTCTGGGATATGGTTGGTCGACACCTGGTGTGTCACGGTCCTCCAGTAACCAGTGTCACGGATTTCTGGGCTCGAATGCAAACTGCGTGGAGGTAAATCCCTCAGGAACTTATTCAAAACCTGTTTGATTCAATACCATGGCGTATAGCAGCTTTAATTGCAGCGCATGGAGGCCACACCAAATACTGAACATTAGGGCTCAAAGGTCATGTATAGATTTGAAAAGTTTATCATTTGTTACTTGTCGTGTACCTAACCTGTGGTATTAAATTCATTGAATTCATGTGTTTCCTTCTTGGTGTTGCAATTTCCACAAATGCCAGTGTAGAATTCTGCGCGAACAGTAATTACATCCGTAGATATCATCTCACCAGAGTTGAAGCACTGGGGGCCAGTTTATCCAGTAGTTTCTTCATAATTGCATTGATCAATCTGGATTTTCTTCAACCATATTGTGGACGGACGAGAAGGTTTTTACAGATAGGGCATAAGTCACATTTAGGTACAGGAAAACCCAAAAAGCTATTAGAGTTACAAGTAACCAACACCGGTTTGCAGTTTTTATTTGGACTGGCATTGCGAATGGCACACTCACAGGGTCCTATATAGTACATGCAAGTTTGACAGGCCACATTTACCTACAGCATTTACTTTCTCTACTATGTATAGTAAGTAGGGGAAGTATTGCATTCCACCCAAACATTCGATACCGAGATTTCACCGGAAATGCATGTTTTAAGGTGCCCTGAATCCAATTAAAACATTTTTGAAAACATGTCCGGTGTGTTTCTGGTGCCTGTCTGTGAACAGCATAACTCAAAAGTCAAATAAATACCAAACTTGGTATTTGAGTTCAGTATCTCCCAAGGATGGACACGAAGAGTTTCAACAAAATCCTCGCACTGGAGACTACCCTTTATATTTAACATTTTTCGAAAATTTTGATTTTCTCAAAAATGACTAACGATTTTGGTTAAAATATCATATATTTAAGATATTTTCATGGCAAACGAAATGTATATCTTGAATTCCCTGGGAATGTCTTCAAAGTCATCTTCATTCTGAATGAATTTTGCATAACTGGTAAACTGTAAGAGATAAACAAAATTCTACTGCACAAAAAACGTAGATATTGTTAAAACACACAATTTGTCAGGTGTATTTTTACTTTTTTATTTTTTATTTATTGTTTTTGTTTTGTTTTGTTTTGCCGAGTGAGCCATTGGAGCATGTCCAGGACATTAGAAAAAAAAAGCAATAATGAATTCTCATTTGAGAAAAGGTATAAGTATTGGAATATTCAAACAAATAACAAGGAATATCCGGGAAACGGTTCACTCGTCCAAAAAAATGTATATGACATAAATTGTATTTTAACGAGATCTACATTTTTTGTAGTAAAATTTTGTCTATTTCTTAGGATTCACCAGTTGTGCAAAACTCATTCAGAATGAAGACGACTTTTAGGGGCATTCCCAGAAAATTGAAGATACACATTTTGTTTGCCATGAAAGTATCTTAAAGATATGATGTTTTAATCAAAATCGTTAAGAGCCATTTTTGAGAAAATAAAACTTTTCGAAAGATGTTCAATGTAAAGGGTAGTCCGGTGTAGGAGGATTTTCTTGAAAATCTTCGTGTCATATCTTTGAAAGATACTGAAACTAAATAACAAGTTTGGTATTTATCCGACTTTTCTTTTTGAGTAATGCTGTTCACAGGCACACACGCAGACCCTTTTTTTATTCAGGGAGCCTCAAAACATGTATTTCCGGTGAAAACTCGATATCAAGTTTTTGACTGGAATGCAACACTTCCTCTACTTTACTAAACGTAGTAGAGAAAGTAAAAAGAAAGGCTTGGTGTTTATCCCACATTTCATTTTTCAATTATGCTTTCACAGACACACACACACACACACACACACACACACACACACACACACACACAACACACGTGGAATTGAATACTTCCTCTACCTACCAGTACTTGGTAGAAAAAGTAAACTGGGTTTAAATGAAGAATGCTAATCGAATATTTGATTGTATATGGGGAGTCCGCTAAAAGCCTATCATTTTTAGGATTATTTCCTAAAATGTCTACTAAATACCAGAAAGCAATATACAAAGCATTGCAAGATTTCTTCTGTGGTCCAGTGATACATTCTGGCTTCTAAACCTAGAGGTTTCAGATTCATTTTCCGGCTGGAGCGGGGGAATTTTTCTTTCATTAGAATATTTCCCTACCCTGCACAGAGTATGGAATTGTGAGTGTGTTTCAGAACAAAAAATATCTGATGTGTTATATGCACAGACTTTCTCTACCCTCTATAATTTATTTCTTACTAAAGCTTATTTTTCTAGCTACTTCGTTTTAATCCAAATAAACCTTTGCATAAATAGCCACATTACACATGCCGTTATAAATACAAAAAGAACAGCGATAGTCAAATGTTTAACAACTGGATGCTATGTGCAGGCCTTAAAATTCCATACTGTTTCCAGGCCATCGCGAGAAACACCTGAATGTTGAAAAAAGACTAAAGAGTTTCAGGTAATGAACAATTCGAACCATTAATAACGTATATCTTGGAAATAGCTTATTCTACAAAAGAAGTTATTTGAAGTAAATTGTGTGTTTTAAACAGATCTAGATTTTTTGTACTGTACGGTTTCTTATATGGCTTACCCGCCCATGGGGGATGCGAAGCCATGCAAAGAGAGAACGAGTAAAAGCCGACAAAATCTGAAGGATTTGGATGGATATACCCGGATCGAGCTGCACAATTCAATCACTTTCTCCTCATGCAGCCTCATTCTGTGCTGCAGGGTTATCATTCCCAAAGTTAAGATTTGTGCACCCAGAGGCTTTCAGGCTTCACTTCTTGTTGCCCTGGATCTCTTAAGGGGACAAGGTAGCCTGAACACATGGAAATTCCACCTTAAGTGTGTTAAATTACCACTGCTCTTAAATTTCTCAATTGTTTTTCCTGAAATTTTTATGAAATGTTCTATAAGTCATGAAAATTATTTCAAGTTATTGCTTGCATTGATAGCTTATGTAGGCGAATCCGTAAAATTTATTTCATTCAGTAGAAAAATAATAAAATTTGCTCTTAAAACATGTAAATTCATGCACTTTTTTCTCTGATACTACTTGCAGTACAGAATCACACTTTTGCATACTTGTTCTTAGTATAATCAGCTATCTTCTGAACCTCAATTATTTAGTTATATGTATCAATTCACTAGAAATTGAAAAAATATTATTTGCAAAGTCAAAAAAGTAAAATATGGAAAATTTGTAACGTTGTTGCTTTCTTAATATCACTAATATACATTATAAAATTATGATTGTGGTTCATAAGTTTAACTATGTGTTTTATACACGTCCTGAAAATTTCAGCTCTCTGCCTTTCATACTTTCTGAGAAAAAGGTACATAAGTATCCAAAAATGTTGTTTTGAGAAAACAGAATTTAAAGTTTGAACATTAAAATTCTGACACACTTCAGTACATTCCAGGGCCATAATCATCTGCACCTTCATTCCTGGATTGCTTCATCTTTTCTGATTGCCTTCTCTTGGTCCTGGCCTCTTTCGTTAATTGCTGAACTGCTCGCTGGGCATGATATAGTCGTTCGTTGTTGAAATATACAAACATGTTCTAAAAAGGAGCGTTGCATGACAGCTTTAAAGGAATGCAGACTAGCCTTTAAATGGTATTTAAATCCCTTATAAATCTCTTAACCCCCAAAAAGTATATATTTTCTGAAACTGGAAACAATAAGAGGTTTTATTAGTGCCTAAAACAAAAAATGTGATTTTTGAGCATTTCAGAGTACTTTGTCCCCTTAAGGATATTATACTGGAAACAGGATTTCACCTGGTCATTAAAATATCTTAGCGACTTTATCAGGTACATGTCCTGGATTACATTCGCAGTTTGAAAGTTGAAAACAAATTTGCAAGATTATACAAAATTCCTTCCTTCACATGCTATTCCCAGAGAATTCAAGATATACATTGTATTTGTCATGTAAATATCTTTAATATCTGGTATTTTAATCAAAATCGCCAAATACATTTTTGGGGAAATAAAATTTCTAAAAATGTTACATGTAAAGGGTAGTTAGGATAGGGAGATTTTGTTGAAAATCTTTGTATCGCATCTTTGGAAGATACTGGACTTAAATACCAAGTTTGGTATTTATCCAGTTTTTCCATTTGAGTTACGCTGTTCACAGACAAACACACATACTAACCCTTTTGTAAAAATGCTTTTTTTTTTAATTTAAGGTGCCTCAAAATATGAGAAAGTAAAAATAGGAAATGATGTTTAAACATTAGCGGTTAAGCTTAAAATAGTGGAGAAAAGAATAGAACGAAACAAAGCTACAAAGGAACGACAGAATGGAAAGATATCAATCTGCCTTAACACTATTAAGCTGTGAACAGAAGAGAATTCGTTTGAAGTAATGGAATCGAAACGACAGAAGGGTAGAACACGATGCGTATTCTAATATAGCAGGGAGGAATGAGCTATTAACACATTACCCAGCACTTATAAAACAGGTAAAGGAAATTGGAGCCCTTCTACGATAAAACCAGCGTTGTTACCTGCATTATCGACTCTGCGGGTTTAGTTACCGGAAAGAGCTAATCCACTTATCTCGGACATTGCAATTTATTACCTGCCTGTAACTCGGTTAAATTAAAACTGGCATTTGCTCCCCATTATTTAAACTTAGCCTAGGCATCCACCGGCACTTGTTACCAATTTTATGCGCTCTTTGCCACAATATGGCGGGGTGAAGCTTGTTTTCAGAGCCTTGCTGATAACAAGGGTTGCTGTCCCGATAAAACGTCGTGAAAAATGGGTTTCGAAACCCTGGCGGCTCCTGCAACTTCACTAAATAAAACGAAATAAAAAGAAGCCTTAAGAACGTCTTTTATAGAGAGGTAGGAAATTAACTTCTGTAACTTTTAATGAACTAAGCAAAACTTGAAGCTAATGATCTGCGCAGAACGGAAAATTTTAGGTTAAAAACAAAGTGGGCTAAGAAGGGGGCGCAGAACTTCGTTTCCTTTTTGGTTTCTAACTTAATTTAAATTTACGATAATCAGTTTTAGGCGGTATTATAATGCTAAAAATAAGGAGGAGCGAGAAAGTATTGCATGGGTAAGAGCAGGAGTAATGGAGGTTAAAAGATTTAGAGGTACGGACCCACGTATGGGCCCACGCGACTGGGGCAGAGTACCGCAAGAAGGCTTTAAAATGATCGCAAGAAACAAATAAATGATGCCTTAGCATTTTCAAAAATATGGGATAAAGTATTGGCACATTCAAGCCAGTAGTGACGAATATCTAAGAAATGTTAAATTCTACAAAATAATTTGATGTAAATTGAGGGTTTTAACGATACATATTTTTTTGTGCATGTAACTTAAGTTTTCTGTCTCTTACGGCTTACCAGTTACAAAATTCTACAAGATTTGTTCAGAATAAGGAGAACTTTAGGGCTATTCGCATAAAATTTAAGATAGCAATGTTATAACTCACGCAGATATCTTAAACTATGGTATTGCAATCAAAATTGTTAGAAATTTTAATAAATAATAATAAAAATAAGAAAAGATATTCCATGTAAAGGATAGTTCGAGGTGTTGGGGCTTTCTTGAAAATATTCGTATTCCTCGGAAGATGCTGAACATAAATACCAAGGTTGGCATTCATGTGACATTTGTTTTTACTTTCTCTACCACGTATATAGAAGGTAGAGAAGGTATTGCATTCCAGCCAAGAATTCGAAACATGTTTTGAGACCCTCTAAATCCAAAAAAATCTAAAAACATCCACGTGACTGTGTGCCTGTGAATAACATAACTCAAAAAGGAAAAGTTGAATAAATACCAAACTTGGTACCCAAGTTCATTATCTTCCAAAGATGCGTCACGAAGATTTAGAAATTCCTCTGACCCCCAATTGCCCTTTTAATAGAACATTTTTCGAAATTTTGTATTTCTTAAAAATGGCTCTAACGATTTTGATTAAAATACCGCATATTAAAGATATTTACATGATAAATTCAACGTTTATCTTGGCTTTTTTGGGAATGCCTTGTGCAGTCTTCATACGGAAGGAATTTTGCATAATCTTGTATAAATGGTTAACGTTAAGCGACAGAAGAAAACGCATTATACAGAATTGTAGATCTTGTAAAACTATAATTTACTTCAGATAATTTTTTGTGGCATAATCCATTTCCGAGATATTCGTTATTAATGTTTCGAATTGTTCCACACTTTGTCGTTCTTTTCAATGTCGAGTTTCAGTTGTTTCTCGCGATTGCATGGAAAGAGTGTGGGACTTTAAGGCCACATACAGCGTCCAGTTCTAAAACATCCGACTATCTGAATAACATCTTACTATCGCTATCTGTATCTATAACGAAATGTATAATGTAGCGATTTCTGCAAAGGTGTATCTCGATTATAATGAACTAGATAGAAAAATAAGCTTTCGTGAAAATAATTTGCACACCCATTAATAAACGATAGAGGGTAGAGAAGATCATGTGAAACTAACATGTCGGATGTTTTAGTTATGTTACTCAAACACGCACGTTCATCGGCCGTTTTATAAAAACGACTTTTGTTTGTTTAGTGATCCTCAAAACGCGTATTTACAGTGGAAACTCTATATGGAATTAATTGTTCTTTCACACAAGCCGTGTGTTGGACAAGGTTGGAAAGGTAGAATCAGATGACTGAAAAATTCAATGCCATAGACGGGATTTGAACCACGGAGATCCGTGGTTCAAATCCCGTCTATGGCATTGAATTTTTCAGTCATCTGATTCTACCTTTCTATATGGAATGTTTAGGTGGAATAGAATATTTGCTCTTACCTACTATAAATGTGGTGAATAAAGTAAAAGCGGCCCAAACTAAACATGGAGGAAGTAAAAGTGAGGTAGCAAGAAAAGAAGAAAGAGAGACGATAAGAGAGTAAACTGAAATAAAAATGTAGAAGGTGCTCACCAGAGAGAGCAAGGTAAAAAAAAATAACACTTGAGATGCAAGTAAGTGTCATGACAGTTGCAAGAAAGTTGTTTTTAACAAGTAGTAAAGTTTGCTCATCTGAGGTCTAGAGGGATACAAGATAGCTTCTTCCAGCGACCTGCTGCAGACTGGAACTGGAAGACCCCCAGCTCCCATAAGGGGCGAAACTCCGATATACGACTTCAGAGACTCGTGGACCACTGGGATGTAGTATACCCAAGGGAAGGTTCGAGACAATCCAAATGCTAGGTATCAGCACCAAGGGTGCTCAGTAATATCCCATGTGTATCTCAACTGGGATACCCTTAATGATGCTCATTTCCGGCTTGGTAATTAGATAATCATGCAGTATAGGCACAATGCGTATAGTGGAAATGTACGATACAGTATACGTGGCAAAAAATATGTTTCCATGTGCCTAAAGTGTGACAGCTCTTTGGCCCAAATTGTAATTATAATGTCATTTCAAGCATTTTTACTTTCTCTGCCACGTACGTAGTAGGTATTGCATTTCACCCAAAAATTCGGTATCGAAATTTCACCGGAAGTTGAAGTTGTTGTTACGTAATATTTTTCTTTATATATATTTTTTATCAACTTGAAGATTTGTGCTTATGTAATAAATTACGTAAATATAAGTGCTTTAGGTAGTTTGCAACACGCTTTAGGCGTCAGTTTGAATTTCTTGATTACGTAATAGTTACTGTTATTACGCAATATGCTGCTACGTACGAGAAGCTGATATCAAGATGTGTTTTTGTTATTACACTCCAAGTTTTACACTAAAATATTTAACTTTGTAATTATCACTGCTTCTAAATATTATTTATGTTTGAATTTTGCCTCGGTTGCGTCATTCTTGTTGTAGAGTCACGCATATCTTAATTAGGGTGCGGCGTGACAATGATTGTAGACATCACAGAATTTAACTTTTTTTCTTTTCTCTCTCTCTCTCTACTCTATTTTATTTTACGTCGCTTTAACTCCTTGGTCATATCGCGACGGATCTAGAACGATATGTGATAGGTCTCATCCCTGTAACCATCCGTTCCGTCACGTGTCACAGAGACCGTAGCGCACAGCTAACGAAGCTTCTGCTTCGTGCCGTGCAGACGGCATTAGGGTGCCGTGTAGTCTAACCGCCGCCCTCACACAGAAAGGCGGACAGTTAGCCTTCTAGGTTTCATCCCTTTAACCACCTGCTTCATGCCGTGTAGTCTAACCGCCGCCCTCACACAGAAAGGCGGACAGTTAGCCTTCTAGGTTTCATCCCTTTAACCACCTGCTTCATGCCGTGTAGTCTAACCGCCGCCCTCACACAAAAAGGCGGACAGTTAGCCTTCTAGGTCTCATCCCTGGAAAACGCCGCCTTGCTTCGTCACGTGCCCACAGTCCAGTCTAACTGCTTACATTGTCTGCAGATAGATGGCATAGCTTTCGCTATTACCAATTATTTTTCATTTTACTATTGTTTTAGACTTAAGGTGGAACTTTGGATTGTGGTATTAAATATCCGGTATTTACCTGAGAAAAACCTCAGACAGATTGGTCGGCCTACGAGATTTGAACCCGGGACCTCCGAATGCGGGCCACAGACTTTACCGCCTGAGTCATCCCTCTCGGTCATAACTTTCTTGTGGTGTCAGTTAATTTCAATGTATCCGTTGTTATTGGTTTCAATTGTTCAATACTTGTTTAATTCTTGGAGAAACCAGCATCAATTTCAAGTCCAGTATATAGCGACCGTTTTTTAACGTTTTACTATCGTTATCGTTAATTACAACGAAGTGTGTAATGAAACTTTTTATGCAAACGTTTATCTCAATTAGTGTGAAGTATATAGAAAAATAAGTTAACAGAGAATAGTTTGTTGAAGGTATACACAGATAAACGATAGTGAGTAGTGGGACTGTAACACGTCAGATTTTTAGCAAGATTTATATGCGTATGTGTGGAAATGTGGGATAAATACTAAATTTAGTATTTTAAGTTTAGCGTCTTCCAAAGATTCGACATCAAGATTCCAAGAAATTGTTCCTCCTCGAACTACCAGTTACGTGGAACACTTTTGGTTATTTTTTTTTTCTCAAGAACTGCTCTAATGTTGTTGATGAAAACACCATATGTTTAAGATATTTGCATTGCAAATAAAATGTATACCTTGATTTTTTGTAATGATTCTCGTATAATTATTAAACCGTAAGAATAGACAAAATGATATACGAAAAATATGCATCTCTGTTTTGAAGCACATATTTCATTTCAAATACATTTTATAGCATTAATAATTTCCGAGATATTCGTTGTTATTGTTTTGAAATTTCAAATATGTTATACATTTTTCATGTGCTAAGACAATGTTGGTTTACTGTTTATTTTTTCCCTTGTGGTCAATCATCACATAGCGATCCGCTTTTATAACATTTAGCTGTAGTTTAGGTCTTCTGTATTGCTCTTACAAATTCAAAGAAAACTGAAATAAAATCATTTCTGCAAATGTTTGTCTCGATTAAAATGAAACTGTTAGAAGACATCAGATATTTTTTATTCAAAACTTGCATTTTAATGAGATCCCTGTATCGAATTTTTGAAGTGAATGCAATCTCTTGATAGAGAAAGTAAAAATGGGGCCATGGCGTAAACCTGAATATGCAGAGGAGAAACAGTTCATCCCAGAGAGAAGAAGAAACCGATCTGAATCTCTGGCGATGAAATAGAACAGCGCTGCAATGGGGATTTTGGTCGTTAGTAATCGGATGACCCACTTAAGAGAGCACCGCACACTGTGCGTGGCAGAGAAAACCTGATATCAGTTTTCAATTCATCACACCATAGACCAGCATACATTTTAGAGGCAGCTTTTATAGACCTAAACTTTACAGGCCTGTGAAATCATCAAGAGGACGAGGCAGAATTACATTTGAATGGTTGCGTGTGACGCACGCTGAGCTCTGGAATGCATTAACACCCCTCCACTTTCTGTTAAAGCAGCATTCCGGTGCTAAGAGCATGATACATTGAAATTCAGAATACCACGTAACTCCCTTTGTAGCCACTTCAGCAGAGCATTAAACGCTGATTAGCTCAGCTGGAGTACTAATAGCAATAACACATCGGCTACTGGGAAACTATCTTCAAGAGGTGCTTGAAATAATATACAAATGTGAGTATGCTATACCGGGTGAATCAACCGCAACCGCCCACAAACATATCGTCTGTTTTGTAGTACAGCAATAATGTTTACCCTTGATGATTAACAAACAAATTCTAACATGTTACATTCACAAGACTTTCTCTACCCACTATGGTCTTTTAATAGCTTCCACAAGTAATTCTTACGAAATTCATGTTTTGAGGCCCCTTGAATCCAAACAAAAACATTTTTAGAAAAAGGTAGCTATGTGTGTGTGTGAGTGAACAATATAAACCAAAAAAGAAAAGTCGGATAAATACCAAACTTGGTATTTAAGTTCAGTATCTTCGAAGAATGTCACACGAAGATTTTCAAGAAATGCTTCCACCCCGAACTACCTTTCGAAAATTTTGATTTTCTAAAAAAACTGACTAACGATATTTAAGATATTCACATGAAAAATAAAATATATATCTTGAGCTTTCTAGAAATAGCTTTGAAAGTCTTCATTTGGAAGGAATTTTGTAAATCTTGTATAACTGATAAACGTTAAGCGATAGACGAAAACGTACTACACAAAAAATGTAGATCTCTTTAAAATACACAAGTTTTTTCTGCCATAAGCTATTTCTGAGATATCGGTTATTAATGGTTCGAATTAGTCATTACTTGATCATTCTTTAAATTCCTTTCAACATTCAGTTGTTTCTCGCGATTGCATGGAAACAGTATGGAATTTTAAGGCCAGCACATAGCGTCCAGTGCTTATACATTTGACTATCGCTGTTCCCTTTGTATCTATAACGAAATGTGTAAAGTAGCTATTTCTGCAAAGGTTTATTTAGATTAAAATGTAGTAGATATAAAGATAAACTTTAGTAAGAATAACCTGTATACTCACTAATAAGCGACAGAGGGCAGGGAAAGTCACGTGAATGCAACATATCAGAATTTTTTTTGTGTCTACATCATATTAAGGAGATAAATCTTTGCAGAAATATTTTCATTACATATTCCGTTCCAAGTTCAAGGAGTATAGTGAAAATGGAATCGATAGTCAAAGAGGTTTTAAAGGTGTCGCTATATGCTGATGTTTAAATTTCATACTCCTTCCAGGACATCGGGAGAAGCAAATGAATAGCAAAACGCTGTATACCTATCTATCTAAAACTCTTTCTATTTATCTGTGTATTCATCCATCACATGATATTTATAACTTTTCACAAATTCTTTTTGGTGTGAAATAGGTTAAATAGGATACCTTCTCTTCTAACAAAAAGTGATCGGATGAGAAAATCAGTACTGCAAAGTAGTAGGCTGAAATTTGGTCAACATTTTCAAAAAGATTCCAAAAATTAGTTTATTGCCTAAAATATGCTTTGAATCTTCAGCTTCAATTACGTACTATGGCGTTTACTCGCGGGCCCTTTAAGGTTTCAACATGTGACAGTTTAAATGCCCAGGAACACACGGCCTATTGGCCTGTTTCTACTTCCAACGCCTTTTACTGACTCTGATTTTTCTTACACTTTTGCACATTAAAAATGTTCTATACGATGTAACTTGTAACCAATGTTGTTATAATTTTCAGGGGAAAACCCAGGGAGAACAAACTTAAAGATTTGCTTTTAGGATCCATTTATACCCCGCCTTTAATTACATTGGTCTTATCGGCGACCTTTCCTTTGGAAGGTATTACCTAAGGCAGTGGTATTAACTCGTATTCGTTGGGTTTCTTGGACTTTAGGTTTTTATCATTAGATCACGCACACATTCACACTCCTTTCATACTTCCAGACCCTGGGGAGGATAGGGAATAACTATGGCTAGAGAAAAATTCCCACCCCCCAGCCGGAAATCGAACCCGGAACCCCTCGCACAGCAGGCAGATGCTCTACCAACTGAGCTATGGGGCATATGGTTTTTGCTACACTTTTAAATTGCTCAAGGTTTTACATAATTAATTCGCTGAGGATAAATTGTTTGAAAATTCCATTGAAAGGTTTAATTTTTTTGCCGAAACATTCAGAAAAGTTAGTAAAATTCTATATCACATTTCTATAAATAGGTATTTAAATAATATCAGTTGATTTTTCATTTTTTCGAAATGGAGATTTCTGTATCGTGTGGAATGCCTGATTAAGTAGCTTAATAAAAGCAAATTAACATTTTTTCTCAAAGAAATTTAGGATCTCTATATGAAGTTTAAAACACGCTTATAATGATGGGGTAGCAGTATGTGGCAAAGTTGTGACAACATTTAGATTCAAATCTGATGTGATAATACTTCACATTACTTTCTGTACCCTCTATCTTTATTAGTGGGTACACAAACTATTTTTACTAAAGCTTATTTTTCCATCTACTACATTTTAATCCAAATAGATCGAACAGCGACAGTCAAATGTTTAAGAACTGGACGCTATATGCTGGCCTTAAAGTTCCATACTGTTTCCATGCAATCGTGAGAAACAACTGAAAATCGATGGGACTTAGAATGAATAGTATTGAACAATTCGGACTTTTAATAACGCATATGCTACAAAAAAATCTTATTTGAAATAAATTGTGTGTTTTAAAGAGATCTACATTTTATGTATGGTATATTTTTGTCTATCGCTTAACGTTTACCAGTTATACAAGATTATACAAAATTCCTTCCGAAGGAAGAGGCTATTCCCAGAAAATTCAAGATATACATTTTATTTGTCATGTAAATATGTTTAATATATGGTATTTTAATTAAAATTTTAATTCCATTTTTTAAAATTCAAAATTTTCGAAAAGTGTTTCATGTAAAGTGTAGTAGGGGTGAGGCATTTTCTTGAAAATCTTCGTGTCGCATCCTTGGAAGATACTGAACTCAAATACCAAGTTTGGTATTTATCCGACTTTTCACACACACGAACCTGTTCCCAGAAATGCTTTATTTGGATCCAGGGGGCCTCAAAATATGTATTTGCCGTGAAATCTCGATATCGAATTTTTGGGTAAAATGCAATATCTTCTCTACTATTACGTACGTGTTAGAGAAAGTAAGTAAAAACTGCAAGATTTAGAAATGTTACCTACGGGTACCCTTAAGAAAACTATTGTCTGTTTCCGTTTTAGTGTAAAGTCTATTTGTACTGTTCATTTTCACTTTATAAATATTGCAAAGGTATAATTATATCTTACAGTATTTATTTTTAGAATGAGAAAAATCGTATTATACTCTGTTTATTAATATTAAAATAGTAATTTTAAAACAGTTTTTATTTTTATTTAACACAAAATACAATATCTAGCACGTGTTTTATGTTCTGAGTATTCAATGTATTCTATACCCATTCTATATTACTTAGAGCAAGAGATAGCGATTAAGAGTAAATTTACTCGACGCGACGCCTCGCAGCAGAGCGGGTGGGCAGGGAGAGGGGAACTATGCAAGTGGGACGACTATCGTGTATAGGTTTAGCAGGTGCATTAAGTAATTTTCATCAGCCTACAATTAAATAAAAAGGTATATTATGAACATTTCTGAGGAGTGTGTGCATAGTTAGAGCTCTTGCCATGTGATACTGAACGTTGCAAGATAATGTTTCCCATATTGCCAGCGGCAATTTCGAACTTTTACGTTGAAAGCTTGAAATCAGACACAGCATCGATACTTTGGGAGTCATACACCTGCATGACCTGTTTCCTGGAGCGATGTTTTTCAACCTCCACGTGTCCAGGCTCGCGGCGGATCGTTGAAAGGCGTATGTCGTTATCACACGTGAGGCAGAGTGCTTGGATAAACAAACCATCGTTATTTCGTGCACCACTGATGGCAGTGCGCTAAACAATAGGCCTTACCAATTTACTTTTACCCTCAGGGCTTCGATATCCGTTACTCTTTTGTTTTTAGCACCCTTGCGTGCACGTGACTTCAAACGCAAAAGCGTAAAGGAGATCTCTGAAGCTTTATTTTACGTCGCAATTTATTTTTATTTGCATGGTTGGTAATGTAACCGCAATTTAACACTCAGTGAACTTGCCAGCAGAGTAAAATTAGTTCTACATGTCCACTGAGGGGAAACAAGAACAAAAACCTTATGTGCTGCATTCGGATGACTTTTTCTATCACTCCTCTACAAGCTATTCTTACGAAAGCTTATTCTTCTTTTTACTTCTTGAATTTAGATAAACCTTATTACACATTGTAAGGGGGCATACGTGATAACAAATAAACATAGGAAATAACAGCATATAAAGTATTGGAAATAAGATTAAGAATTAATGTCAATATTGGGAATAATTTAAGATGTGAAACCAACTTGTAACATGTAATTAGAACTGGCGAGCTAGCAAACGAGAGGTGAAAGTCCATCAACACGCGCGCTAATGTGCACAGGATTCAGGTTAAACTTCAGAAAATAGAAAGAGATAAAATAGCGGTCCTTTTCTTAGAACTGGAGGTAGTTTTTAATATAGAAAAGGAAACATACACTTAAGAGAAGGACAGAGACATTGGTTTTGCCGAATAAGTCAGCAGGACGCATGACTTAAGAAATTTGGCACATTTTATTGGCACATGTAACGTTATTTAAGAACCAATAGAAAATTGTAACAAATAAAGGCGCGAATTCTGACATCATAGGAAAACAGATAAATATGGGGGGAAGCGCCGAGTTTACACGAGTCTCTGAGGGCCGTATTCATAGATTTCACATAGGTCTGGACTGTCTCCAGATTCATTTGGTCCGGACCAAAGGCCGACCAAGTTTTTGATATTCATAGACGATAAAAAGCCTCGGACCAAAAAAGGCCGTGGATCAGCAAGGAGAAAATGTTACACGACGAAGAAAGGTAGTTCTGCGCATGCGCGACTACCATAGAGTAGTAAACTAACCACTGTTACTCCTTAGTTTTTACTTTCTATGGTCATTTCACAGCAGTTTTTTAATCGGTTCAGTGCTCACTCCTCCCCCAAAGCGAAAAAAATGGGCATAACCTAGAAGCGTGCATTAAAATGGTCGGAGGAGGAAAATGCCAGTTTCCCTTAATACAAAAAATGGATATTATTGAAAACAAATCGGTTTCGACAAATGCAAATGCAAAAAAGAGGAGCTATGGAGGGAGATAATACACATATAGACAGTTCTGTGCATGATTCTAACCTATTGCCACCCCTCCCTTTTTGGAAACGTTCTTATCCACACAGTTTCATGGCATTGTTAATCATTTCAATAAGAATTTAACTTGCTGGAATATTAACCTTTAAGCTTAAAATTTCAGAATCAAATCGTATTTAAATAGGAAGGAACGTTTGCTGTTATTCAAATCTCACTCTATATCTTAACCAAATAAATGTTGTGTGATCGTAATTATACAGAAATAATTATCCGAGGAAATTCTAATACATCATAAACCTTCCGGGAGTTGTAATCCTCCTCTCCAAGAGGGAAAACGTAAGCAAAACCTAGATTATTTCGAACTTAACCCAAGCGCGACATTATTCCGTATACGGGTAGGAGGTATGAAATGCTAAGAAACGAATAGAATCAGGGTTTTTTAACATGTAGAATTGATTGTGTAGTGTCCTGTTCTCATTCGAGTTTAGACGCGCAGATCCCTCGGCTACGCCCTGTCGTCGCTTCCCAGTTGCAACTGCTACACTCCTCTCCTAAATTTAGCAGTCAAACTTTTCCTTCCCGTTACGTCAAGTTTAATGTGACATGGCAATTGGAACCAATCGGCGTTAAGCAGTAGCATGAAGTAAAGAAGAACAATCAATCAATATCCATTCCCGTTACGTTAAGTGCATCCTAATTAAACCTTTACTGTAGCAGAATATCTTAACTTCGCGTTACATCCCGTCATGTTACGTAAAGTGCATAGTAATCCCGGTTTAACAAAGGTAAATCTAGCATTAGCATTTGAGTCATTAGTTATAATGCGGCTTACTAAGGTCAGTAGTTTTTCTTGATACCCTTCTCTTGCATAATGTGGAAGTGCTATTAGCATCGTATCAATTGAGATTCAAGCATCGGTTATCGTCGTCTGTCGTATAGGTTTGGTCGAATCCGTTTTATCAGCCTTCTAACCTTTGCTTTACTAAACCTGTATTTGTTTTGAAGTTTAGGTCGCCATACTTTCCAATTATGTCTAATTTTGGTAGATATTTTACTCCATCGTCTCATTTCGCGAATTCTACGCAAGCAGCCACGCCCATTACTCCAAAGTCATCCATTTTGTAAAGATGGTCTGCCTTTAATCTACCCTTCTAAGGTAGACCAAAATTTGGTTCCGACCAAGGCGTTTGATCCCCGGACCAACGTAAATCCCGGTCTATAAATAAGAAAATCGATGGTCCGCTGTAAATCCACCGGAAGTAGCAAGTTGGGCCGGACCAAAATCGACTATGAATACCGCCCTGAGATACTCTCTTGGCATTAGTTTCCAGAAGATGCTGCGCATGTGGATGGGAAGATCGTGTGTCGAATTAGCTAGGTCCACAGAATAACATAAAATGATAGCAGGAAGGTTTAAGCTATAAGATTTACTAAGTACTTCATAGGAAACATTGCTAATCGCCTGAATAGACACAATTTTCTTCAATAAATCAAGCTTATGGGAAAATCAGTTAATATTTTGCCTTCACCCAAAAAATCCCAGGGGTATCATCCAACTAAATAGGTTAGTAATCCTTTTCTCAGGTCTTCGACTGGTAGTCGGCAAAAGCGGCTAGAAAACAACGGAGATCCAGAAGGTACATGAGCCCACGTATAGTCCCGCCATAACATTTACATATTTTCTTTTAGGAATAAGAAAGATACATTAGGTTAATGTGATAATTTCCGAAAACCGCATCGTTATGTGATTATTTTGAAATGCTATGCTACCGATAGCCACTTACCATAAGTATTTGAAAATCCATACCAAAAATAAATGATATCTCAGAGCAAAAGGTTTGTAATCATATCTTCCTGATAATTTATTTACAGACTGCTGATGAGATGAATATTTTTAAAAAGCTATGCCAGTTCTTCGTTACTCTTAGGGTTCATAAACGAGGTTTGATAAAGTGGAATTAGACCGAAATATTCAATGACATACCCGGGATTTGAACCAGAATTTTCGGCTTACCATGTCAATGCTCTAACCAATTGAGCTACCTTGGCAACATGCCTGTACGACACTAAATTCTCTTAATAGCTCACATTTTTCCTGTAAACCCTTAAAGCATTCTCAGATTCATTTTGAAATGACTTATAATCTCGTAAGTACACTAAATCCCGGGTTTCATAGTTAACTACCATTTGGTCAGTTAGTGTTATATAATTATGACTGAACTTCTATGACAATATGTAAACTGAGCAGTGCTACGGCAAACCGAAGATCTGTGGTTCATATCTCGGCTATGGTATTGAGTTTTGCAGCCTGATTCTACCTTTCCAGCTTTAGCCTACAGGGCTGTGTGTAAGAATAATCAATTAACATTTTTTAAAAACTTCTTCATTTACCATGAAAAACAATGTTGTTGTAAACGCCTAAAAGATAGCACATTCCTGTCTTTCAAGCTACTGGCCTAGAGTGAGTGAATAGGAACAAGGAGGGAGATAGGGAGATAGAAGTAAGAGGGAGAGAAGGCAGGCCATTGGGAGAAGAAAACTGGAAATTAGCAGAATCTTAATAGTTAGTGCAATAGTACTGCCTGTCCTGCTAGCATTTAAACATTATAATGTTTTGGACACAAAAACTAGTATTTTCCTTTAAAAAATCTTATACATTACATTCACATGACTTTCTCTACCCTCTATCGCTTATTATTGGGAATACAAACTGTTCTTATTAAACTTTATTCTTCTATCTACTTCATTTAATACAAATAAACGTTGCAGAAATACTTACATTACACATTTCGTTATAGATACAAAGGGAACCGCGACAGTTTAATGTTTAAGAATACGACGCTATATGCTGGCCTAAAAATTCCATACTGTTTCCATGCAACCGCGAGAAACAACTGAATGTTAAAGGAATTTAAATAATGTCCAAGTAATGAGCAATTCGAACCATTAAAAACGGAAATATCGGAAATGACTTATGCCATAAGACAGTTATTTGAAATAAATCGTTTTAAAGGAGATCTACATGTTTTGTGTAGTATGTTTTCGTATATCGCTAAACGTTTACAAGTTATACAAAATTCCTTCCGAATGAAGAGGACTTCAGAGGCTATTCCTGGAATATTTACGATATACACTTTATTCTTCATGTAAATATTATATATACAGTATTTAATAAAATCGTTAGTCATTTTTTTGAAATTCAAAACTTTCGAAAAATCTTTCATGTAAAGGATAGTTTGTGGTGGGGAGGTTTTCTTGAAATTCGTGCCTTATTTTTAGAAGGCATTAAAACTAAATAGCAAGTTTGGTGTTTATCTGACTTTTCGTTTATACGTTATGCTACTCTCTCTCTCTCTCACACACACACACACACACACATAGACATTTTGCTAAAAATGCTTCTTTTGGATTTAGGGGGCCTCAAAATATGTATTTCTAATGATATCTCGTTATCAATTTTAATACCTTTTCTACTATGTACGTGGTAAAGAAAGTAAAAATTGAACATCTCACTTTTAACGTTAATGCATACCTTAATCTGGTCTATTTAACACTAATGCCGTTTCTTTTTAACGATAAAACTTGTTGACTGATTTAAATCACTTTAAGAGTGGTAGAAGGAGATAAAGCAAGTGATATAATTCATTTCCCAGTGCCCTCCACCTCCTCCGCTAAAAGCCATTGCGAGATCTCCAAGGCAAGTACAGCCGACATAAATCCTCTTCAGGGGTTCCTGTTTGGGAGCAAATATCCTGGCAGTGATCCAGCGCACAGTCCTGCCAGTAACGCTTTTTGTTGCGGATCCATTTCTAATAACAAACGGCTGCTAGACCTCCAGCATTCCGGTGCCACTGTTCTTTACTCGCCAGCGTTGAGGAACACCGAGGTGCAATGCTCTCTTTGTGCTAGACATTGATAAATTATTGTATCCGCTATTACCACACAAACTATCGCTTGTTTCGTCGTTACTAGCAACTTAAATACTGGTTTTACTCACAGAAGTGAATTAAAATAGTTTAATCCATTGTTACAATTTTTACATTCTCTACTACGTATAGTAAGTAGGGGAAGTAGTGTATTCCACCCAAAAATTCGATACCGAGATTTCACCGGAAATATATGTTTTGATACCCCCTGAATGCAAAAAAAGCATTTTTGGAAACATGTCCGTGTGTATGTGTCTGTCTGTCTGTCTGTCTATGTGTCTGTCTGTGAACAGCATAACTCAGAAACGAACAGTCGGATAAACACCAAACTTGGTATTTAGGTTCAGTATCTTTCAGAGATGCGACACGAAGGTTTTCAAGAAAATCCCCCCCCCAGATTACCCTTTACATGGAACATTTTTCGAAAATTTTAATTTTCTCAAAAATGGCTCTAACGATTTTGATTAAAATATCATATGTTTAAGATATTTTCATGACAAATGAAATGTATATCTCGAATTTTCTGGGAATGTCTCCAAAAGTATTCTTCATTGTGAACGACTTTTGGATAACTGGTAAACCATAAGAGATAGACAAAATTTTACTACACAAAAAATGTAGATCGCGTTAAAATACACAATTTATATCATACACAGTTTTTATGTTGAGTGAACCATTTTCGAGATATTGCTTGTTATTCCCTTAAATTTTCCAATACTCTTCAAATAGGAATTCGTTATTCAATTTTACTTTCTCTACTACGTAGAGTAAGTAGGGGAAGTATTGTATTCCACCCAAAAATTCGATACCGAGATTTCACCGGAAATATATGTTTTGAGACCCCCTGAATCCAAAAAAAGCATTTTTTTATTTCATTTCTGAAACTAGCCTTCAAGTAATACTTGTCTTGTCCGATGAAGATTTCCGTCATTGCTCCGGACGCACTTCAGCTTTGGAACCTGAATCATTTTAAAGCCAATTTATGCCTGCTCCCTTTCCCAAGGAGTACACTCTCATAATAGATATGGCTTCAGATTCTTCTGGTTCTAAAAACATTTTCCCAAAAGCAATATTATCTACTGTGATCAAAACCTCATAGGAGCATATAATGTGCTGGGCTGTTTCAGTTTCTTTCTCGCACAATCTGCAGCCTAATTTACGCTGAAACACTCCCATCGTGTTAAGATGCTTTTTCATAGGAGCATGTCCTGTGAGAAATGCAATAATCGTTCTCAGCTGAAGTCTGTTACGTTTAAGTAAGCTTTCAGCTCTTTTCTTACATGGTTATGTAATAAATAGTTTTAACATTTTTGTTGCCTGAAGCTTTAAGCCAGGTTCTATGACGTTCTGCTTTGAACCATTCTTAATAGCCTCTCTTACTAAGCATCGGATGCTCCCAACCCGGATCTGGTCCAATAAATTGTGAAGCTGCTCCTTGTCTTGTAAGTTCATCATCGCGTTTTCATTTCCCTCCATGCCACTATGACCCGGCGCCCAGAAGAGTTGAACTTCATTCTGTTCTGCCAAGCTTGTGAGCATATTTGGGTAGTTTAAAACCAGTTCTCACCTTACTTTAAGACTACCTAGAGCCTTAAATACAGTCTGGCTATTCAAGTAATGATAGAGAATGTAGTTCTGTTAATAACAATTACATAATAGAATTAATTGTTCTTCCATACAAGCCGTGCGTTGGACAACATTGGAAAGGTAGAATCAGACGACTGAAAAATCCAATGCCACAGCCACTTACAGCATTGTAAGTCGCCATTGGGGTATGTCATCTCAATACAATTTGAGATCTCCTTGTGGTTTACCGGGAAAAATGCGAATCTGTTGGAGAATTTAATGCCGTACCGGCATGTTGCCATGGTAGCTCAGTATTTAGAGCAACCGGACGGAGTCTGATACTACCTTTTCAATTACATAATATATTTATATCCCATAACGCCTTCTTTATATAGAATGATATGATCACAATGAGATGGTTTGCATTTACTTACCTTTCCTGAAAGATATGCTAGAACAATATCTTCGTTAACTCCCATCACGCTCCTTCGTTTCTTCCACTTACAAAATGACTTGCACTCTTTATCACATATGAAGGATGTTTTTAAAGTCCATCATACAATAAGAACTACTGAATATTTTGACTAACTACTTTTTTATTCCATTTTATATAACTTAAACTTTCTTTTCCACACAGTTTTCGCAATCAATCAAATTCTCATTCTAGTGTAGAATACATTTTAGTGGTTCCTTCTAATAGAGGTTCGCCGCCATTTCACAAAACATCGTACCACTTCAAAGAAGCATTTTTTCTGTGTCTAACATTCCATTTAGAAAACATTGTGTTATTGGTAGCTTTGGTTTCATTAGGTTTGTTTGGTAGCTTTTGGAACTAGTGGTCCGGGAGTCAGAGCTTTATCACAGAGTAGTTGAAAGGAAACAATTGTGAATCTGCAAGTTAACGTGATGTTAGCCAAAACAGACAACTCATTATTTAGGCCTTCAAGAAGCTTTCGTTCAGGTGTCGCAAATGTCCTCTTAGATATTACCACAGCTCATGTTCAATACAGAATAATGTAACTCCTGCTACACGTTTCCTAGATGGACTGGCGGCGGAAGTCAGTGATGGTGTTCTGAAAAATGTATGCTATGATAACACAATGTTCGAAAAACGTTGATAACTGGTAAAAAAGTAGTGTAAGGTTTGAAGACTTGAGTAATAAACAAACTACCGAAAAATATTTAGTAGCTCGTACCAGGCATTTTAGGGACCAATGAATTCATTGCACTCTGAGCATCCATTAGAACGTCTTCAGGAATAAATATTTATCCGCTTTCCGTGCACATTTCAATTTACACTTATACAATCTGCCGTCAATTTCAATTTATTTATATTCACTATCTCCAAGGCAACCAGCATTGGTGCCTGCTCCCATCCAGCAACAATAAATCTATATATTTAATTAAAATAATTACTTTAATTGGTTTCAAACCTACGAAAAAAATAAAACCACTTTTATCACGCGTGGCATATACTTTTTTAGACAGTGCTCGAATTTGTAAAATAGCAATAACTTGAGGCAGTATTTTTAACACTTAAATGATTTCAGTCAAATTATATAATATATAAATTCAATAACAGCCCGTCTTAAAGCAATATTTGTATGTAACAATATATAAAAAGTGTATATTACAGTCATTGTATATGTTTATATTATTGTATACATGTAATAATGTTATCTGAATGTATTACGTAATTTAATAATGTAGGAGCTGTGAGAATAATAGGTTAAAAGTTGCTAACAATGAGGTAACCTTGAGGCAATAATGAGTAAGAATGTTTAATAATGCTACTAGTCATTATTGGAGCAACAATAATGTAAATTTTGAGACAGTTTAATAAACAGCCAATCAACAACCAGAAAAAAACTTTAGTTAAATGAAGGTATTCTATTGGAGTAAGATTAGCCAATCAGAGACTTGAAATACAGAAATTTACAAATTTAGGCGGTAGAAATGAAGTCATTTGCTTGTAGACAGTGCTCATAACTGGACGCGCTGCTTGCAGACAGTGTTCCTAACCGGACGCGAGACAAGTCCTTGAGAAATTTAATACGTATTCGTGTGAGACGATAATAGTTTTACGTGTTAAAAAGTGCAAGTAATTAATAAAAAATTTCACAGCTCTCTCTATATCAGTGAAGTGTTATATAAATCGTGTCAAGCATTGATAAAAGGAGTGAAGTAAAATTATAATCTGTGTAAGCCTACATTCTTCAGTCGCACCACAACCCTGCAAAGGGAAACATGTCTCTAACAATAATAATGACGCAGCCGAGGCAAACACAAATATAATATTTCAAGAAACAGTCAAATTACAAAGTTAATATTTTTAAACATTTTTGGGGGAGCAAAGGCCACCGGAAAGTACATTTGGGGCGAAGGCTACCGGTAAGCGGGTACTATACGTGCGGTTGCAATGAACTTCAAGTTCAACTCCCCAACAGTTGAAATATAATACAACTCCTTCAATACAACCTACTTCAAATTGATGCCCAAAGCGTGGTGAAAATAACGTAAAAGATACTATCTACTTCAAATACTTTATTGATTCCTGAAGCTAACAGAGATCGCGTTTAGAACACGGTTCTTTAAACAAGAGAAATGACGTTTTGTTGATTTCATTTTCAATAAAATTATTTTCAACATGTTTCGCTTTACACTAGACAACGAAGCGATTAAATGATGTTTCATATTGCTTTCTGGATTTTTTTGGGTAAGTTGTACTAGGTTATTCTTTCTGCTGATTTTGGAATTTCACTTCCATTTCAGTTTCTTCTGAATTCATAATTTCCACCATTTAATGTTTATGTAAGTTATACTAGATAAAAGATTAACGTTTTAGATAAAACAAAACAAAGCAGAAGGCTGCCAATATAACGTATAGGTTAAATCCACAACGAATTGCGATAAATTGAAGTATTACGATTTATATTATGAACAGATAATGCGACCGCCTTGAGAAATTAATCATGTAAAAAAATAATGAAAAGCAAAACCAAATCAAACCAAGTCGAGTTATTAAACATGTGCAAATACAAAGGGTAATTGCCATATGATTGGACTTGAATAAAAAAAGCATTATTAGAAAAAGGTCCGTGCGTTTCTCTGTGAAAAACATAACTCAGAAACCAAAAAACGAATAATTACCAAATTTGGCATTTAAGTTCAGTACCTTCCAAAGATGCAACACGAAGATAATCAAGAAAATTCTCTCACCCTGAACTACCCTTTGCTTTGAAAATTTTTTAAAATTTTTGATTTTCTAAAATATGGATTTAACGATTTAATTAAAGTACCGTATGTTAGATATTTACATGATAAATAAAATGTATATCTTGTATTTTCTGGGAATAGCGCGTGAAGTCCTCATCATTTTTACACAATCTTGTATAACTAGTAACCGGCAATAGACGGAAACGTACTACACAAAAAAATCTGATGTGTTACACTCACATGGCTTTCTCTGCTCTTGTACAAACTTTTTTACAAACGCTTATTCTCCATATGCTTCGTGTTAATCGAGATATCGAGAGGTAAATCTTATTGCTAATTTTCTTCTAGATGCAAGGGGCATTGGTAGACTTTAAGCGATAGTCAAATATTTTAAGAGGTAGTTGCTATGTGGAGTATTCGATTCTCTTTGCATTACCAGGACAAACGAAATGAATAACGAATTTGAGAAAAAGTAAAATTCTGATGTGTTACGCTCACATGACTTTCTCTACTCTTGTACAATACTCTTTGCCACAGATTAATACTCTTTGCATATCCAAGATAAAAAAAAATGAATATCGAATTCCCATTTGAGAAAATAAGTATTGAAAAATTTAAGGGAATAACGAGCAATATCTGGAAAATGGTTCAGTCAACAAAAAAATATATATGATATAAATTGTGTATTTCAACGCGATCTACAGTTTTTGTGTAGTAAAATTTTGTCTATCTCTTACGGTTTACCAGTTATGCAAAAGCCGTTCACAATGAACAATACTGTTGGAGACATTCCCAGAAAATTCAAGATATACATTTTATTTGCATGAAAATATCTTAAACATATGATATTTTAATCAAAATCGCTAAAGCCGTTTTTGAGAAAATTTTCGTTTGTAAAAATAGTTTGTACAAGAGTAGAGAAAGTCATGTGAGTGTAACACATCCGATTTTTTTGTCTTGGATATGCAAAGAGTTATAATCTGTGGCAAAGGGAATGGTGCTGCACCTAGCAACCAGCTATTAAGAGATATGTATGTGCTTAAAGGCTACTGTTTTTCTATATTGCCCTTGTAAATATATTTTCCCCTTACATCTACAAGAAAATTAGCTATAAGATAGTGTCTGCAAATGTTTATCTCGATTAACATGAAGTAGATGGAGAATAAGCGTTTGTAAAAATAGTTTTTACAAGAGTAGAGAAAGTCATGTGAGTGTAACACATCAGATTTTTACACCCCATACACTGCTGTTTCTGAACTCCCGGGTGGCCTTAGCTGTTTCTCTTACTGCCTTACTAACAGTTATTTTACTTGAATAGTAACCTAACACTTTCATTATCACTCTTCTTAGTTTACCAACATTTTGCCTCTTCCTAGCATCTTCCTCCATAACCACAAATATTTACGTAAAATATTAAATAAATAACCTACATAACACTTCCCAGTGTTCCACTCGCTGTAAACGTACACTTCCTACAACTGATGTTAACCTATACTACTTTCTGCCTCGCGCCTAGCCTGTTAGCTGAATAAATGGATACATTTGTTTTTTTAATGCAGGAAGTTACAGGATTCCGGTTTCTTTTAAAAACTGTCTCCAACCCTCCTCAACATTTTCTCTAGCTTGATCCCCGTTTTAAACCCAATAGCAGAAATGTTTCTCGCTGGCTGACTTCTCTACTGCATAGATATAGACTTTTTCGAAAATTTTAATTTAAAAAAGTATAATGATCACCGTATTAAAGGTAGAGAATTCAAACTGGGCAGGAATCAACACACTAGTTTACTCTAGCTAAGAAAAAACAATGCGTTGCGTTCTACCCTTTAGCTTATGTTACTGCATGATAAGCATAGAAACTACAAATATCGGACTTTTGCTGAAAAACTCGTTTTCTTTAGAAATTTGTGCCCACAGCAGGGCTCTTAAAATGATATAATCTGATAGAGAAAAATATTCTGCATAGGATAATGTGTTAAAAGCTTAAATTTATAACAAGTGAATATTTGCACCATGTTACTACTTGTTACTAACTTGGCGACAGTGCAAGGGTAGAAAAGGACGAAGCTAATGGTAATACGAGGGGCACTATATATATTTTGAGCCTAATAATTAAAACAAAGTAATTTCTGATTGAAAACTGCGTTATTGTTTTTCACAATATTCTCCTTTATGATCAATACACGTTTGCATCCGTTTGAACCATTTGTCAAAGCATTTATTCCAGTCTTCTTGATATACCTCCAAAACATGGTTTTTGAAGGCATCAACGGTTTCTTCTGCCAAAGAAAATCGTTGTCCACGCAATTTATTCTTGATTTTCGGGAACAAAAAGAAGTCATTGGGTGCCAAATCAGGACTGTATTGCGGATGACCCATCAATTCGATTTTTGAGCCTTCAAATACTCTGTTAGACGAGACGTGTGTGCGCTCGCATTGTCTTGATGAACAATCCTACGGTTCTTGTTGGTTTTCCTTACTTCACCGAAGACTTCCGGCAAACAAATGCCTGTGTACCATTCGGCATTGACCGTTTTACGTTCCTCTAATGGCACTGTTGCCACATGGCTAGTTTTGCGTAAAAGCAGCGACCATTTGCTTCGAAGTGCTTCGAGTTGGAACAACTTTTGTTGGATTTGCTTCATCTTGAAACACCCATACAGTCGACTGTTTACGTTCCGGCTCATACGAATAGATCCATGATTCGGCAACTGTTTCAATCTTATATATGTCTTTTGAGGCACCGCCATTGTATTTCTTGAGCATTTTTGTACACCAATCGACACAAGCATCTTTTTTCAGATTGCGTCAAATTATGCGGGATCCAACGAGAGCAAATCTTTTTCACGGCAAAATAATCATGCAATATTTTATATAAGCTGGTGGAACTAATGTCTATGGCTGCCTCAGTATCACAATATGTCGCACGACGATCTTACATTATTAGTTTTTGCACAGCATCAATGTTTTCTGGCACAACTGATTTTGGACGCCCTTCACGAACTTCATCACTGAGCGAACGGCGGTCACGATTAAATTCGTTATACCAACGTTTCACAGTGGCAAAGGATGGAGCTTCGTCGCCAAATGTGAAAGTTAGTTGATCGATGCACTCTTGTCTTGATAATCCACGTCGAAAGTCGTAATAAATCATTGCACGAACATTTTCACGAGTTAATTCCATGTTTTTGTTGACACGCAATTTTCAATTAGTGTAATCAAAACAAATGACACTCTATTTGCAAAATGTTTGAAGTAGATTATGGTCAAAAATGTCAAACCTTCCATTGGAAACGTCAGATTGTGCCTACAACATTCAGGGTTGCCAAGGTTCAAAATATAAATAGTGCCCCTCGTATGTATGCGTTAGACAGAGACAGGGATATCCTATTTACCTCGATACTATCCTTTAAGGTTGAGACAAGCCTTAGACAAACCTATAGTGAGCAAACGAAACCCCCCCTCCTTTTTCTTCGTATTATTATTATTATTATTATTATTATTATTATTATTATTATTATTATTATTATTAAACCCCTAGAAGTAGCAGTTTTATTTTCAGTAACGTAGGTTGTACAGAGAAAAAGAAAACGGAAAGGTAAAGAAAGACAGAGTGAGATAGTGAGAAAATAATAGAGAGACAACAATCTCCGTATTAATGCAATAGCATCACCAGAGGTGTAGTGTCTACTGGTTTTAACAATAAAACTTTAAACTCTCTGGAAAAGAAGATCCATTTTAAAAACAAACTAATTGAATGTGTGTTTAAACAAATCTTCAAACTGCTATTTAGCTTTGAATTTCCCGCAATTGGGAACAAATGACGGAGGAGAAAATATTCGAATGAGATTATCATCAGTTATCAAGACGCAAATTAAGTTTTATTTATGGACGCTCTTTAACTACTGTGGTCCTTAGCGTTCCATTCTCTTCTGGGCGTGAAACACCGGAAATTTTACTAAGAGGCCTCTTTATCAGGCTTGAGGTTCTTTTACGTGCCGTAAATCTACGACACGGGACCACCGGCTTTACTTCCTTTCCGAAGGAAGCCATGTTAAGGATGTTTACGCCCGAAAAAATCCATCGCCCTCCGCCGGGTTTAAACCTGCGACCTCGGGAACTAGAGGCTGGCATTGTACTACTAGACCACGGAGGACTATATCAAGCCGCGATTGGTTTATATCCAAAAGCGTACGTAAACGGTATCCGTCTATATGTGCTTACACCAAAGGGATAGGTGTTCAAGGCTACAAACATATTCGATTAAACCAGACAAACTCCATATTACTGAAATACTCTTTAAGAGCAATACTCTAGTGTGTTCCATTTCAAATAAGGTATGCGGGATTAAATCACAGTAAAACGAAAAAAAAAACACCTCGTGTTACATTTACATGACTTTCTCTACACACTATCCTGTTTCAATAGTTTATACAGACTTTTTTACGAAAGTTTAATTTTCTGTCTACTTCATGTTAATCGAAATAAATGTTTGCAGAAACCGTTTCGTTACACACTTCGTTGTACACTCCTCCAAAAAGTTCTAACAACAAAATTTTATTTATTTATTACTTTATTTATTTTACGTCTCTTTAACTACAGGTTCATATCGCGACGAATCTGTTGGTGGATAAGTCTCAGATCGAAGTGTGGTGGACATTAGTCTTCTAGGTCTCATCCCTGTAACCACCTGCTTCATCACATGTCCACAGAGACCTCACTGCATAGCAACTGGATATTCTGCTTCGTGCCGTGCAGATGGCTTTAGGGTGCCGTCCAGTCTACCCGCCGCCCTCATATAGAAAGGGGACAGTTAGCCTTCTGGGTATCATCCCTGTAACCATGCCATCATGCTTCGTCGCGTGTCCACAGAGGCCTCAGTGCATAGCAACTGGGTCTTCTGCTTCGTGCCGTGCAGATGGTATTAGGGTGCCGTCCAGTCCAACTACCTGCTGCTTTCATATAGAAAGGCGGACATTTAGCATTCTAGGTCTCATCCCTGTAATCATGCCATCTTACTTCGTCACGTGTCCACAGAAGCCTAAGTGCATAGTAACTGGGTCTTCTGCTTCGTGCCGTGCGGATGGCATTAGGGTGCCGTCCAGTCTATCTGTTTACATTGTCTGTGGATAGATAGCACAGCATTCGCTATTACCACATATTTTTTTATGTTTGCTATTGTTTTACACTTAAGGTGGAACTTTGGTTCGTGGTATTAAATATCCAATCCGGTATTTACCTTTGCGGCTGAGGGAAACCACGAAAAAACCTGTCAGATTGCTCGACCCACGATATTTAAACCCGGGACTTCCCGAATGCGGGCCAGACGTTACTGCCTGAGCCATCCCGCTCGGTTGCAAAATTAATGGAGAGAAAATTATAATTTTTTTGACAGAAAGTTCAAATGGTAATACAGTTTACGTATTTTGGAGATTTTCAAAATCGTTTATTTTATCAGTTTTATAAAGTTTTTAAAAATATGCAAAAGTTTAGCTTTTTTGTATGTGTTTTTTACAAAGTTATGTTTCATGCATTAATAGAACAATTATTTTTTGTGTAATAACTAATTTTGTGTTGGAAATAAGTTTTTAATTTGACGAAGGAATACGAGAAAATGTCAAAGATGAAAGTTTCAATGTTTTTGCCTTAATTACTCATTTTCTGCTCACATTTTACGACTTCACGCATTTATTTCTCCACCATTTGAAGTTACATGTCGATGAAAGTGTATGGATGTATATACAAAAATGCTCTAATTAATGGATGAAAATAATTTTGTAAAGACCACGAACAAAAAAGTTACAATTACGGCATATTTTTTAAAAAAATTATAAAACAGATAAAATGAACGAATTTGGAAAATCTCCGAAACACTTAAACTGTATTAACATTTTAACTTCCTGTCAAAAAATAGAATTTTCTCTCGATTAATTTGGCGCTAGAATTTTTTGAAGGGGTGTGTGAATACCTATGAAAAGGAGTGTAGGTGCAAGGGGAATAGAGCAAACCGAATCGATATTCAGAAGTTAAAAAGCCAATAAACGTTTGCTGGCTTTGAAATCCCATACGCTTTCATGATATGGCGAGAAACAACTGAATAGCTACAAGTTTAATAAATGACAGTTAAAAAATGCAAACCAATAATAACGAATATCTCGGAAACAGCTGCTGCCACAGAAAAAGTTATTTTAAATTGGGTGTATGTTTTTAAGAGTTCTACATTTATTGTACAGTACATTTTCGTCTATCTCTTAACGTTTAACCGTTATACAAAATTCCTTTCGAAGGAAGAGGATTTCACAGACTGTTTCAAAAAAAATCATGAGCGCTTTATTTTTCATCTAAATGGCTTAAATATATGGCAGCGAGTTTTTAGAAAATAAAAAATTTGAAATTTTTCCATATGTAGGCTAGTTTTGGGTCGAGGGATTTTTTTTTAAATCGTTGTGTCGTATCTTTGGAATACACTGGACTTGAATGCCAAGTTTGGTGTTCATCCAACATTTCTTTTTTGAGTTATGCTGTTCACAGACTCATACACTGAGACTGTCTTCTAAACATGTATTTCCAGTGAAATCTCGACATGAAAAAATTTTAATGCAATACAATACTTCCTTTACTTATTGCAAGTACGTAGTGAAGAAAGTAATTATATAAAATGATTAATGCCAATTTTTAATTCCCAATATTTATTTAGCTTCATCTACCAATGTTTAAGTAAAATAAGATGCATGGTTTAAAAGATATTGCGTGGTATGTAACTTCAACGTTTCGCTGTGAAAGGAAACTGGAATAATGTCCCATAAATCTAGAATCTGTCTCGAACTATATTACCCTTAAAGATTTTATAATCCTCTAAAAGGAAGAAACATCGCTGCCTTAATGTCGTAACCCATTTAATGCTCTGATTCCTTTTTACAGTGTCACAAAACTCTCATAAAATACTGAATAATAATTTTAATTTACATTTATAAATTCAAAACATGTGCATTCGAATCTTTTTTTCCAGAAAACAATGCATTAGCAATGTTCTGAATACGTGTTGATTTGTCATTTGTCCGATTTCCATAGCAACCGAATAGAAACAATTGGGACAAAAGGTTCCAAAACGTAAATTGTGTTCTTTTGTCGACGTAGGTGTAGTATTATGTTGTACTTTGTCAAAATTGCAGTTAAATGAAAATAATAATAGCCTTCGTACCGAAGTCATCGTACATTCGCACGAGGTAAATCCCTGTGCCCCCATTTTAAATGAGGGTCCACATTACCTTAACGCAATAGTAGGGCAATTTCGTTGCCAGTCTTTCACTGTCGTGCTGAAACACTTAGCTAAATTGCATCACAGCAATTTTAACTCGCAATGGCAGGTGGCAGACATCGATTGCCGTTAATTCCAATATGCTAAAGTACCTGCCTACTGGTTTTGTGAGCCTCGTTGATGAACTGGCGACCACGGAGTTTGGCACTGTTCCATCTACAGCGTTATATTTCAAAGTTAACAAGTCGTAAAGAGTTATGCATTTCCCTTAGAGGCGCCGGTAAAGTTGAAAGTTGCCCGCAGTCAAGGAGTCTGATAACGTTAGTTGAAGCCTGAGTCACATAGACCGTCAATTTTCTGTGTGCATTTTGGGCCGAAGTCATACCAAGCATTTCTATGTGTTATATCCACATGACACTCTATCCTCTATTGCTTATTAGCGGATATAGACATATTCTTACGAAAGAAGATTTTCCTATCTGCTTCATTTTAATTGAGAAAAATTTTCCGGAAATAGCCGCATTAGACATTTCGTTATAGAAACAAAGGAAATAGTGATAGTCAAATGTTTTAGAAGAGGCCGCTATACCTTGGCCTTGTCGCAGTTCTCAGGCTCGTGTTATCTTGTTTACTGGGCGCCTCTTGTTTCATTATTTTAAATTTGGGTTCTTTGTCCTCCGGCTAGCTATTATAACTCAGTCGAGCAAGTGTCTCTAAGCAGGGCGTGTAAACGGAAAGGAGTTGTTGCTAAAAGATAACACTGATAAAATAATATCATACTCAGAGTGAGCGCTCGCCGGGTATCGAACCGGGACCTCGCAAATATAAATCGCCCATGCTACTGCGGCGCCACCTAGTTGTTGGACTTCAAAACATATGTTTCCATTGAAATCCTGATAACAAATTTTTTGGCGAAGTACAAAACTTTCCTTGTCTGCCATAGGTAACTGGTAGAGGAACTAGAAATACAAATTTGTAAATGCTAAGTTTTGAAGCTAAATACGGCAGCTTATCGTTGTTTTTATGCGGCTAGATGTTTGTTTCCATTTGCATAAAAAAAGTCTCTTGCACGGAAAAGCCTTAATTGATAGCAACATGAGTAGTGAAATTGTTTGTGCTAGCGAGGTATGCGCAAATAAATGTATATGAAAGCGTCTGCAGCCGAATGAAACGTATTGGATCAGTCAGTGTACACAGCTGCAATCTGTTGACGAGCACATCTCGTTTAAAGTTTAGGTTTTCAGTACTGCGCTGCTTGTGTCAATATTGCAAGCTCCGATTGAAAATAAACACCTAGCACTGAGACTACAGCTGTCCCTGTGGCTTAGTGGCGGCTCTTGCTGCTATAAAACTAGCTTTTCCACTAAATTACAAGAAAAGTTTCATGAAATCAAAACTTGAAATACAAGAGAATTTAATTGGTTAACATTTAATGCAAATTATCAGTGAAATTTAGTTAAAATAAAAATAATAATTCTCTTGGTGCATGCACTGGTTACTTTCTCTACTACGTATAGTAAGTAGGGGAAGTATTGCATTCCACCCAAACATTCGATACCAAGATTTCACAGGAAATAAATGTTTTGAGGCTCCTGAATAAAAAATCTGATGTGTTACACTCACATGACTTTCTCTACTCTTGTACAAACTATTTTTATAAACGCGTATTCTCCATATGCTTCATGTTAATCGAGATGTTAATCTTATTGCTAATTTTCTTGTAGGTGCAAGGGGAATATGGTAGGCTTTAAGCGATAGTCAAATCTTTTAAGAGCTGGTTGCTATGTGAAGCATTCCATTCTCTTTGCATGTCCAGGACACAAAAAAAAATGAATAACGAATTCCCATTTGAGAAAATAAGTATTGAAAATTTTAAGGGAATAACAAGCAATATCTCGAAAATGGTTCACTCAACAAAAAAAAATGTATTTGGCATAAATTGTGTATTTTAACGCGATCTACATTTTTTGTAGTAAAGTTTTGTCTGTCTCTTATGGTTTACCAGTTATGCAAAAGTCGTTCACAATGAAGAATACTTTTGGAGACATTCCCAGAAAATTCGAGATATGCGTTTCATTTGTCATGAAAATACCTTAAACATATGATACTTTAGTCAAATTCGTTAGAGCCATTTTTGAGAAAATTAAAATTTTCGAAAAATGTTCCATGTAAAGGCTAATCTGGGGTTGGGGGATTTTCTTGAAAACCTTCGTGTCGCATCTCTGGAACATACTGAACCTAAATACCAAGTTTGGTGTTTATCCGACTGTTCTTTCTGAGTTATGCTGTTCACAGACACAGAATCTCGGTATCGAATTTTTGGGTGGAATACAATACTTCCACTACTTACTATACGTAGCAGAGAAAGTAAAAAGCATTTTTAGAAAAAGGTCCGTGTGTGGACCTTGTGTGCCTGTGAAAATCATAACTTAAAAAATAAATGTAGAATAACCAACTTGGTATTTAGGTTTAATATCTTTTAAGGATGCGACACAAAGATTTTCAAGAAAATCCCTCCACCCCAGACTACCCTTTAAATGGAAAATGTTTTGAAAATTTTGAATTTCTCAAAAATGGCTCTAACAATTGTGATTAAAATATCATATATTTAAGATATTGTCATGACAAATTAAAGGTATATCGAATGGGAATTCGTTATTTGTTTTATTTTGTTTTGTTTTGTTTTATGTCCTGGACATGCAAATAGAATGAAATGCGCCACATAGCAACCAGCGCTTAAAATATTTGACTGTCGCTTAAAGCCTACCATATTCCCCCTTGCATCTACAAGAAAATTACCAATAAGTTTCTACAAATGTTTATCTCGATTATCATGAAGTAGACGTATAATCAGCGTTTGTAAAAATAGTTTGTACAACAGTAGAGAAAGTCATATGAGTGCAGCACATACATTTTTTATTATTAAATTGTTTAGGTACGAGTTGTGTAACAGTTTTGTTAATTTCGATCCGGCCTTTAGGATTTTTACGCCCGTAAGATAAAGAAAATAATGTTTATGTATTCAAAAGCTTATGCCTCTATCTACTCAGTGTTCATTTCAAAGCGTGTATGACGTCATTGTTTGGAGTCAAATTTTTTAAGTGTGTCCTTACTGAATCCTCTTTTATTTAGTGGATGAACCCAGCATCTGTGCCTAGATTTCTTGGCTCAGGCGCAAATAGATAATGAACATTGCATTAATATAACTTGTGCATCACATGTATAACTTGCTGCAGTTTCCGGACATTATTCCGTAAGCGGGAAGGAGGTATGAAATTTTAAGAAATTTGCGGAATCGGGATTCGATTGTGTAGTATACTGGGTTCTTAAATTGTGTAGGAGTTGTTGCTTTATCGAAAACATTGGCGACCGTTTAGCTTTTGCGGAAATCTTGTCAGAAGATATTGCGAACGTGATGAAAAAAGAATATGGCTAACAGAATGTCGCGAAGCAAGGAAAATGTAGCTAAAGTGGATCATTCGAGTTTAGACGCGCAGATCCTACGGCTGTTCTGTGCCTACGGCTACGCCCTGTTGTCGCTCCGTAGCTGTGGCCCTTGCGGCTTAGGGCCTATGATGTTACAATTTTGGCAGCAGAATGCCAACGACAGCAACGCTAACATGATGCAAGTGAGTGTGTTACATATTGACAGCGAAAGTGCTCACTACCTACATACGGAATAATGACCCTGTTCGCATAGTACTTCACAACTACTTTAATGTTTTGAGGAAACAGTCGTGATGTCACTAACGCTACGGGCGGCTGTTGGACGTATGCATGTATTTCTTTTGTGACCTACTTATTTATAAAATATTGGGTGAACTTTCTTATTTGGTATTGTTGGTTATATTATTCAATTTGAAGCTTACGGTGCGCTCGGAACATTTCCGCAGTTAGTTTAAGGATCTAGAAGCCCGTGCAAACTTCTTGCGTTACGCCTACGGCTGCACTGTGAATGGTGTTCCTTCACGCCTGCGCTAATGCTGCATTACGTTAGCGCTTACATTTCATTGTGAATGAAGCCTTAGCCTCCTTGCGGACACATGCTGAAGCTTGGTAAATACGTGTCTGGTGCTCCCTTATTGTGATCATTCGTCAGTTATGTTATCACAGAGCAGCCACGATACGGAAACAACGAATTAGTTTATATTTATTCTATTAGTATTGTAATAGTAGTTATGTACGAGCAGAGTGTAGCCAAAGGTTTCTTTTTACTTTCTCTGCCGCGTACGTCCTAGTAAGTAGGGAAGATTTTGCGTTCCATCCCGAAATTCGATTCTAGATTTCACCGGAAATGCATGCTTTGAGGCCCCCTGAATCGAAAGCAAGCATTTTAAGAAAATATCTGTGTGTGTGTGTGTGTGTGTGTGTATGTCTGTCTGTCTGAGCAGCATAACTCAAAAACGAGATCTCGGACAAATACAAAACTTGGTATTTAAAATCAGTACCTTCCAAAGATGCCACAAAAAACATTTTGAAGAAAATCCCCCATCCCAAACTACCCTTTAAAAGGGGCATAGTTTCTTAATTTTGGCTCTATAGTTTTTTATTAAAATATCTACCATATATTAAAAATATTTACGAGGCGTGGTTTTAAAGTACCGTTTTAATATTTTGCCACTACAACGCTGCAGTCGCCATTTTGTGCATTCATTAGGAAGACAGACGCAGCTAAGAGCGATCGTCACATCGTCACTTTGTGTTTTCCTGTTATTAGAGCGTTTCGAAATGTTTAAAACGAACGACCAATCCCACTGTTGAAGTCAGATCAGTGATTTTTTTTAATCGAGAAATGTTACGCCAGCGAACATTCATTGCCAAATGTGTCAGGTTTATGGGGAAATAATAATAATGAGTGACATGTTCGGTCACACACAGTCAAAAAACTAAAGATCTGGTCGCATAATTTGGTTGGGAACAATTCGACCAGCCTCCCTACAGTCCGGATTTGGCACAAGCGATTTTCATCTGTTTATTCCTTGATGGAAAACGTTTCGACGACGATGATGATGTGAAACAAGAAGTGCAGACTTGGCTTTCATTACAGGCGGCATCATTCTTTGACGAAGTCATACAAAAACTGGTTTCGCGTTACGACAGTTGCTTGAATAACGGCGGTGAAAATGTAGAGAAGTAGTGTAAGGTAATGAATGATAATAAAGTATTTTGAAAATAAGCACTTTAAAAACACGCCTCGTACATGACCAACAAAATGTATATCTTGAATTTTCTGGAAATAGCATGTAAAGTCCTCTTGGAAGGAACTTTAAAGAGTTCTTGTAACTGGTAAACGTTAAGCGATAGATGAAACCGTACTCCACAAAAAATATAGGTCTTTTTAAGACACAATTTATTTTAAATAACTTTTTGCGGCATCAGCCACTTCCAAGATATCCGTTAGCAATAATTCGAGTTATTAAATACCTAGGCATTCTTTTAAAGTCCTGTCGATTTTCGATTGTTTCTCGCGATGTCGTGTAAAAAGTATGGGATTTTAAGGCCAGTGTAGTGTTGAGATCTAAAATATTTAACTATTGCTGTTCCCTTTGTAGATATCTATAACAAAATGTGTAATGTAGCTCCTTCCTGGAATGTTTACTCGATTAAAATGAAGTAGTTAGGAAATTAAGCTTTTGAAAGAATATTTTGTATACTCACTAATAAAAGATAGATGGTAGAGAAAACCGTGTAAATGTAACACATCACTTATTTTTTTTTTAACTTTCTCTACTACGTATAGTAAGTAGGGGAAGTATTGTATTCCACCCAAAAATTCGATATCGAGATTTCACCGGAAATACATATTTTGAGACCCCCTGAATCCCAAAAAAAAAGCATTTTTGGAAACATATCTGTGTGTGTGTGTGTGTGTATCTGTGAACAGCATAACTCAGAAAAGAACAGTCGGATAAACACCAAACTTGGTATTTAGGTTCAGTATCTTCCAGAGATGCGACGCGAAGGTTTTCAATAAAATCCCCCCACCCCAGATTAACCTTTACATGGAACATTTTTCGAAAATTTTCTCAAAAATGGCTCCAACGATTTTGATTAAAATATCATGTTTAAGATATTTTCATGACAAATAAAATGTATATCTTGAATTTTCTGGGAATGTCTCCAAAAGTATTCTTCATTGTGAACGACTTTTCGTAAACTGGTAAACCATAAGAGATAGACAACATTTTACTACACAAAAGATGTAGATCGCGTTAAAACACACAATTTATGTCATATACATTTTTGTTGTTGAGTGAACCATTTTCGAGATATTGCTTGTTATTCCCTTATATGTTTCAATACTTATTTTCTCAAATGGGAATTCGTTATTCATTTTTTTGTCTTGGATATGCAAAGAGTATTAATCTGTGGAAAAGGGAATGGTGCTGCACCTAGCAACCAGCTATTAAAAGATATGTATGTGCTTAAAGGCTACTGTATTTCGATACTGCCCTTGTAAATATATATTCCCCTTACATCTACAAGAAAATTAGGAATAAGATAGAGTCTGCAAATGTTTATCTCGATTAACAAGAAGTAGATGGAGAATAAGCGTTTGTAAAATAGTTTGTACAAGAGTAGAGAAAGTCATGTGAGTGTAACATCAGATTTTTTTATGTCCTGGACATGCAAAGAGAATGGAATGCGCCACATAGCAACCAGCGCTTAAAAGATTTGACTATCGCTTAAAACCTACCACATTCTCCTTGCACCTACAAGAAAATTAGCAATAAGATTGAAATCTCGATTAACATGAAGCATATGGAGAATAAGCGTTTGTAAAAATAGTTTGTACAAGAGTAGAGAAAGTCATGTGAGTGTAACACATCAGATTTTTTCCCCTCATCAGTTGGAATAAGATTGCGGAATCATGATCGGCTATATGTGTCGTATCAGTCATTAAGCGTGCGGCAGAAAGAGCCTGTGGTTATAAGTGCTATAAGAGAAACTGTTGCCAAAGTCCGCAGAGTTGCAGAGCTGTGGCGCATGAGTAGGACAATTTTGAACTACTTTGTCGCGGTATCGTTCGTGTTATCTTATTTGCTGAGCGCCTGTTATTGTTTTACTATTTTGAATTTTGAGTTCTTTGTCCTCCGGTTAGCTATTATTACTCAGTCGAGCAAATCTCTTGAACAGGGTGTGTAAACGGAAAGGAGTTGTTACTAAAAGATAACACTGATAAAAGAATTTGTTTTTACACTTTTATTGCCGTCACAATTAATCAATTTCACATAATTACTCTTGATACACGCCTGACTGAAACTGTTATATTTTTTAATGTAACTATAATCACTTATTTGCCGCACATTATTAATTCGCGTATTTCACATTTTATAACTAGCTTTACGACGCAAGAGATTCTGTAGAATTGCGCGACGTGTAACCCGTGGATGATTCTGTTGAACTGCGCGACATGTAACCCGTGAATGATTCTGTTGAACTGAGCAATACTTGTCTCTGGCTTTAGAATTTATACTCCCTCACCCCGATATGCCTAAACATTATAACAGAATAAAACGCGCCAACATTAGCGTCTATTTTTTATCCAATCAAAATTACGAACACGTATGCTCTAGGGAAGATATTCCCTCCATTTCTAAAGAAAAGCGCGCTACTCTGACGTCATTTGTTTCTATTCTAATTGATAAATAACTCACCCCCTCGTTTCATTTTTACCCGCTCGTATTGTCAGTTTCAGTGAGGCCGTGTAAACTTATTTCCTAACAATGCTTATAATTAACAAACATCTCAAATCATTGTCATACAGTAATGTTAATTTACACTACAATCACTATGGCATTCACAGTGTTGTGATACAAAATACTGCCTCAACTTGGAGTTTCTATAACATCAGAATAGAAGGCCCCTGCAGTGACCGGGATGTAGGCCCACCCAACCTACTGTTCAGTATCCATCCGAGTTAACCAGTACAGGCGTTCACGCTTCTTGTTTAGTGACTTGTATTTTTCCTGTGGTTTACTCTCAAAAAGAGCTGTTATTCATATTAAGGTTAGGGAGAACAAGTTTTCATTATTTCAGAGACAGGGGGCCTGTCATGATATTCCAAATTACTTGGAGCAGTAGACAGTTTTTCCGTTACGCTACAGTAAATCCTAAATGCTAAGTTGGCGGACACATCTAATTCTCTCTTCACGTGGACGTCAGTCTACCCTTCCATTATCGCAGTCTGGCAGACTTACACGTCTGTAGTGCAGACCACAATAATAACTATTCTGGCAGACGGAGGAAAAAACTTGTGGTGCAGTCTATATGTATTTTTAACGGAATATCTAGTTGTAGCGACAAATAAAAATCTAATGTGTTACATTTACATAACCTTCTCTACCCTTTATCGTTTATTAGTTAGATACAAATTATTCTTACGAAAGCTCTCATTTTTTCTTCCTATATCATTTCAACGGAGATAAATCTTGCAGAAGTAACTACATTACACATTTCGTTATAGATACAAAGGGAACAGGGATAGTCAAATGTTTTAGACCTGGGCGCTATATGCTGGCCTTAAAATACCATATTGTTTCCATGACATCGGGAGAAATAGCTGAATGTTGATGGAAATTTAAGAGTGCAGTATTGAACAATCCGAACCATTAATAACAGACATCTCAAAAATGGCTTATGCTACAAAAAAACTTATTGCTTAACGTATACCAGTTATACAATATTATACAAAATTCCTTCCGAATGAAGAGGATTTTACAGGCTTTACCAAAACGTTCAAGATATACATTTTCTTTCTCGTGTAAATATCTTTCATATATAGTATTTTAATCAAAATCATTAGAGGAGGTTTTTGATAATAAAAATTTTCGAAAAATCTTCTGTATTTTGGGTAATTAGGTCGGGGGGGTTTCTTGAAAATTTTTCATGTGGTATCTTCGAAAGACACTGAACCTAAATACCAAGTTTGGTATTTAGACTTTTCGTTTCTGAGTTATGCTGTTCACAGATACACACTAAGACACACGGACACACAGACAGAACACACACACTGACCTTTTTAAAAAAATGCTTTGTTTTTTGTATTCAGGGTGCCTCAAAGCACATATTTCCGATGAAATCTCTCGAATCTTTTGGTGGAATGCAACACCTTCACTACCTACGTCTTCCTCCATAGTCTAGGAGTACCATGCTAGCTTCTAGTTCTTGAGGTCGCGAATTCAAACCCGGCGGAGGACATAGATTTTTTCGGACGTAAAAATCCTTGGCATGGCTTCCTTTGAGGAAAAGTAAAGCCGGTGGTCCCGGTCGTAGACTTACGGCACGTAAAAGAACCTCAAGTCTGATAAAGAGGCCTCTGTGCAAAATTCCTGGTCTTCACGCCACTATAGAATGGGACGCTAAGAACCATAGCAGTTAAAGAGCGTTCACAAATAGAACCAATTTAATTTTTAATTTTTGAATCATTCCGATTTGGGAAAGAGTAGCAGAACTAATAAGACGAGGGAGAAAAGCATCCTGTTCTTCTCCCACAATCAGCACTGCAGCTAGGAAAAGGCTGCTAAAAGCTATATAGTACATACATTTCGAAAGTCCTGGTTTTGCGTATCAAGCGCAAGCAATCTTTAAGTACTAACAAATCATTTTTACTTTCTCTACTACGTATAGTAAGTAGGGGAAGTATTGTATTCCACCCAAAAATTCGATACCGCGATTTCACCGGAAATATATGTTTTGAGACCCCCTGAATCCAAAAAAAAGCATTTTTGGAAACATGTCTGGGTGTGTGTGTGTCTGTGAACAGCATAAATCAGAAACGAACAGTCAGATAAACACCAAACTTGGTATTTAGGTTCGGTATCTTCCAGAGATGCGATACGAAGGTTTTCAAGAAAATCCCCCCACTCCAGATTACCCTTTACATGGAACATTTTTCGAAATGATTAACGATTTTGATTAAAATATCATATGTTTAAGATATTTTCATGACAAATAAAATGTATATCTTGAATTTACTGGGAATGTCTCCAAAAGTATTCTTCATTGTGAACGACTTTTGCATAACTGGTCAACCATAAGAGATAGACAAAATTTTACTATACAAAAAATGTAGATCGCGTTAAAGTACAGAATTTATGTAATATACATTTTTTTATTGAGTGAACCATTTTCGAGATATTACTTGTTATTCCCTTAAATTTCTCAATACTTATTTTCTCAAATGGGAATTCGTTATTCATTTTTTTGTCTTGGATATGCAAAGAGTATTAATCTGTGGCAAAGGGAATGGTGCTGCACCTAGCAACTAGCTATTAAGAGATGTGTATGTGCTTAAAGGCTACTGTATTTCTTGCAAATACAAAACAAGGGGAACATGTCAAAAGATCGTTTCTGCAAATGTTTATCTCGATTAATATGAAATAGATGGAGAATAAGAGTTTGTACAAGAGTAGAGAAAGTCATGTGAGTGTAACACATCAGATTTTTTTAATTTTGTCAATTTGAGCTTTTCTTTCTCTGCCACTTGGTATGAGTTGAGGAAGCACTGTACTCCTCTCAAAAATTCAGTATCGACGTTGCAACGTGTTTAGGAGTCGGATAAATACCAAACATGATATTTCAGTTCAGCATCCTCCAAGGAGGACAGGAAGATGAAAATCTTACCGATCCCTAAGTACAAATCTTTGTTATTTTTAATTTTATCCAAAACGGCTCTAACTACGTTTATCAAACAAGTTTTAAGATGTTGGCATGAAAAATAAAATGTTTATCTTGAATTCCCTTCGAATAGCCTGTGAAGTACCCTTCACTCTGATTGAATTTTGTATAATTGGGAAACCACAAGAGCTAAGAGCCTCTGTGGTGTGAGGGAAGCGGGCTGCCTCAGATTCAAGAGGTCCCGAGTTCGAATCTCTGTTAGGGTGAGTTACCTAGATAAGATTTTTCACAGGTTTTCCATTATCCTGAGAAGACGAATATCCGGTAACTCTACTCTAGGGACCCCGGGCTCATTTGAGCATAATTTCACCATTTCGTTTATTCACTATCCGATATGAATGGTTAAAGGAAGTTCAATTACAAGCAGAAAACGTATAACAGTAGAAAAAAAATGTGATGTGATAACATTCACAAGAGTTTCTCCACCCTCTGTCTTTATTAGTGGGTGTACAAACAATTCTTACTAAACTTGTTTTTCTATCTACTACATTTTAATCCAAATAAACCTTTGCAAAAATGGCTACATTACACATTTCCATATAGATGCAAAAGGAACAGCGATAGTCAAAAATTTAATAACAGGCCATAAGTTGGCCTTAAAATTCCATGCTCTTTGCGTGCAATCGAATATCAAACAACTGAATATCGAAATGACTTGAAAAGAACTGCCAAGTATTGAAGAATTTGAACTATTAATAACGGATATCTCGGAAACGGCTGATCCACAAAAAAAGTTACTTGAAATAAATTGTGTGTTTTAAAGAGATCTACATTTTTTGTATGGTGCATTTTCGTCTATCGCTTAACGCTTACCAGTTATACAAGATTATAAAAATCCCTAAGAATGAAGAGGACTTTACAGGCTATTCCCAGAAAATCCAAGATGTACATTTTGTTTGTCATGAAAATATCTTTAATATGTTTATAATATTTTAATCAAAATCTTAGTCATTTTTTAAAAAAATCATATTTTTCGAAAAATCTTCCATGTAAAGTGTAGTTGGGGTGGGGGAATTTTCTTGAAGATCTTCGTGTTGCATCTTTGGAAGGTACTGAATCTAAATACCAAGTTTGGTACTTATCCTACTTTTCGTTTTGGAGTTATGCTGTTCACAGCCACGCAGACAAAACGTTTTTCTAAAAATGCTTTCTTTTTTTTCAGGGGGTCTCAAAACATGTATTTCCGGTGAAATATCGGTATCGAATTTTTGGATGGAAAGCAGTACCTTCTCTACCTCTATTCACGTGATAGGGAAAGTAAAAGGTGTATCTCGTTAAAACACACAGTTTATATCAAATAAACATATTTGTGGGGTTAACCATTTCCGAGATATTCGCTGTTATCGGTTTGAGTTTTCCAGTACTTAAGTCGTCATTCTGTTGTTTATCGTGATGTCGTGCAAAACGTAGGAATTCCAAATTGGCACTCTGTTTAAAGAATTGACTCGCTTTAGCCTCCGTTGTACCTACAACGAAAGTGTAATGAAAGCAGTTATACAAACTTTATCTTGATTAACCTGCAGTATATGTTTAAATAAGCTTTTGTATAAATAATGAGTGGAGGAGATATAAAGTAAAGGATAGTGAGATGGAAAGGCTTGTGAAACGTAGCGATGTAATTGCAGTCGTATTACATAGAGAGCTGCAGGCTTTTACAAGATTAGAAATGCCTGATATTCGTACTTTGCTGCTATAAAATACTCCTAATGCTGAAGTCAGTGGACCAGCCCTCCGTTATGATAAGGGGTAAGTGGTGTCTGTATGGGTGCAGATACAGACATTTTTCTTTCGGTGTCATCTTCTTTCGACACCGCACATAAAACTGGGGAGTTGCTTTATAGCAAGGCACCCAACGGTAGTAAAATGTCAGAATCCATTAAGAGTTTTGAGTAGAGAGAATGTGGGATGAGATGGAGCCAGAGCCACTGATACTTATACAGGGTTGTGCATTACTTCTTAATATCGTTTTCATTTTGAAAATTCCGTACATTTTATTAAAATCGAGAGCGGATGTGCTGTGTAAAATATTGTTTAAAAGAAACCTGGAGTGGGGCGTCTGCTTCCCCATCCAGTGGAAAGTATATGTGGTATCCATAAGGTCATAGACTGCAATAAGTTGGTGATCCATCTTGCTTTAGTCAGAATATCTCAAGAGCGAATGGAGTCACTTCAATCAGCAGGCTTAGCTTAAACTGACTCTTTAGTTTTATTCTCCTCAATCGGTATATTATAGCATCGATTCTTGCGACAAGAGAGCAGTTCAGTTCAGCCACTTCATACTGAGCCATTCTTGTGAACCGGTTTATAACCACGATTCACCTGAACCTCTTGATAATGAGGCGTATTTAAACCTGCTCAAGGGAACCAATAAGCTGCGCTGTTCGAACCTAATGTGATTCTTACATGGTGAAGTTGTTATTTTGTTGTATTGTTATTTTTACGTTGTTATTTTGCCCCACGTTGGGCACCAATTTGAAGTAGGTAGTTGCTTCACGTATGGAAAGCCAACTTGAAGTAGGAGTTGTATTGTAGTTCAACTGTTGAGGAACCGAATTTGAAGTATTTGCAACCGCACGTATGGTAAAAAGTTTCCGGTAGCCTTTGCCTCAAATGTAATTTCCGGTGGCCTTTGCCCCAAAAAATGTTCAAAAAATATTAACTTTGTAATTATGACTGTTTCTTTAAATATTATATATTTATCGTTGCCTCGGCTGCGTCAGTATTATTGTTAGAGACATGGATTTCTTTGCATGGAGTAGTGCGGCTAAGAACGTAGGCTTACACAGATTATAATTTTTACTTCACTACATTTATTAATCCTTGATACAATTTAAATAACACTTCACTGATATAGAGAGCTGTGAAATTATTTTATTAATTACTTGCATTTTTTAACACGTAAACTATTTTCGTCTCACACGAATACGTATTAAATTTCTCGAGGACACATCTCGTGTCCGGTTAGGAACGCTGTCTACAAGCAACACGTCCAGTTATGAGCGCTGTCTACAAGCAACTGATTTGATTTCTACGCCTAAATTTGTAAATTTCTGTATTTCAAGTCTCTGTTTGGCTATTCCTAATCCAATAGAATACTTTTATTTAACTTAAGCTTTTTTCTGGCTGTTGATTGGCTATTTTATAAACTGTCACAAAAAATTACATTATTATTGCTCCAAGAATGACTAGTAGCATTATTACACTTTCTTACTCATTATTGTCTCAAGGTTACCTCATTGTTAGCAACTTTTAACCTATTATTCTCACAGATCCTACATTATTAAATTACGTAATACATTCACATAACATTATTGAATACAATAATATAAATATATTCAATGACTATAATATACACTTTTTATATATTGTTACATACACATATTGCTTTAAGGTTCTTATATTTCTTATTATAAAATTTGACTAAAATCATTTAAGTGTTAAAAATACTGCCTCAGTGATATTTCAGCCATTTCATGATGAAGCAATTCTGGTGAACCAGTTTATGAGCCGGCTCAGCTGAACCACCTGATAATGATGCGGCTGTTCTGAATCTATTCAAGGCAGCCCTCATCTGAAGTGCTCAATCCTGATGCGATATTTGCGATATTGTCAATGAGAGCAGTTCAGCTACTTCTTGCTGATGTAAGTGTTGTGAACTGGTTTATGAACATGGTTCAATTGAACTGTTTGATAAGTTGGCTGTTGTGAATATACTTAAGGCAGCCGCTCTGTTGAGCAGCTTGATCCTGATGCCATTCTTGCGACGTGGTTCAAGAGAGCAGTTCAACTCAGCCACTTCATGCTGATACAACTCGTACGAATTGTTCATGAGTACCACTCAAATGAACTGTTTGATCCTGATGAGATTCCTGTAACCCAGTTCAACATAGTATCTCAGCTGAGCAGTATGAGCACGGTTCATTGATCCGCTTGATATTAACGCGACTGTTTGAGACTTCAAGGGAGCCATCCAGCCACAAATAAAACTTCTTACTTCCAACAAGGACATCGTCTTTCTCAAGTATTCATCTTCAAGTTCGAAAGAATTGCTGGCTGGGAGAGATACCAAAGCCGTAGTGTGAAAAATGTCATTTTGAAGAAGTTAGTTTCTGCCTCACGTATGTAAAGTCAGTTTGAAGATGTATTATATTTCGACTGTTGGGGAGCCAAACTTGAATTTCGTTGCAATCGCACGTATGGTATCCGGTAGCCTTCGTCCCAAATTTTAAAAATATTAACTTTGTAATTTGACTGTTTCTTTAAATATTATATATTTATGCTTGCCTCGGCTGCGGCAGTATTATTGTTAGAGACACGTTTCTCTTAGCAGGGTTGTGCTGCGACTGAAGAATGTAGGCTTACACAGATTATAATTTGTACTTCACTCCACTTATTAATGCTTGACACGATTTAAATAACACTTCACTGATATACCGAGAGAGAGCTGTGAGATTTTTTGTATTAATTACTTGCACTTTTTAACACGTAGACTATTTTTCGTCTCACACTGAATACGTATTAAATTTCTCGAGGACACATCTCGCGTCAGGAATACTGTCTACAACCAACACGTCCAGTTATGAGCGCTGTCTATAAGCAACTGACTTGATTTCTACCGTCTAAATTTGTAAATTTCTGTATTTCAAGTCTCTGATTGGTTATTCCTAGTCCAATAGAATACCTTCATTTAACTAAAGCTTTTTCTGGTTGTTGATTTGCTATTTTATAAACTGTCACAAAAATTACATTATTGCTTCCAGGAATGACTAGTAGCATTATTACACTTTCTTACTCATTATTGCCTCAAGGTTACCTCATTGTTAGCAACTTTTAACCTATTATTCTCACAGCTCCTACATTATTAATTTACGTAATACATTCACATAACATTATTACACATGTATACAATAATATAAACATATACAATGACTGTAATATGCACTTTTTATATATTGTTACATACACATATTGCTTTAAGGCGGGCTATTATTAAATTATATATATAATTAGACCGAAATCATTTAAGTGTTAAAAATACTGCCTCAATTTTCAACAATGCTCCACATGCAGCAATAGGTCTCATGAGCCAGTTCGCAGAAGATAGCTTTTAGACCCTGAATACTGGAAACACGTTGCTGCAACTCGGTGCATGGTTTCCACAGCAAATAACAGAGTCGCCAAATTTGGAAACTTGCCATTATCCATTTACCAGTTTGCTTTTCTTTGGTGCATTCCAAGACATTCAGGGTGATTGTACGGTATCGTGGTGCCCTAACCAATATGTGCTAGTGAAACATGGAGGAAAGAAAGATGTACTACAACTAAACCTATGTCGAGGAGAAGTTTTCAACTTTTGCCTTTGTAGAACTCTATGTTTTATTGGTTGCTATAATTAACGTTAAAAAGATTTTTTTTCGTATTGACCACGTTGTAAGTGGAGATGTGCCGCTGAAGAGCGGATAAGTGTAGCATTTCCCAATTTTGTCCATTTTATCCGCTTTATTTCACTAAGTGAAATGGAAGGCCTGAATATTTGTATACGATCAAAACTGCACTTGGGGTAGAGGCGACTGAGTGAAGGAAATTGACAGCTGACCTGTATGAAGACCTAAATGAAATACACATATAAGGCTCTAATAGTTGGTGCGGCGTGGCGCCCGCGACATATCTCCTGTCCGAAGGCAGCCACCACCGCTTTTACGAACCATATTACTTGATGGGGAAGTGGAAAATAGGAAGTGACGGGACCGTTATATGATTATTCTAGAAAGAAACCTTCTGTAATAGGAATTGACTGGGAATCTTCTGACAGTAGAACGGTTTGGAAGAAAAAGCGAACCGGAAAATCCATATATTGGTGAACGGCAGTTTATAAACTACGAATTCGAGCGGATGGCTCAGGCGGAAGGTTTGTGGTCGGTATTCGGGATATCCCGAGTTCGATCCCCGTCGACCGCCCACTCTAACTCAGGGGTTTTCCCGCGTCGTCAGGTGAATGCTGTAGTGGTTTCTTTCAACCCCGAACTTACTGTCCCTCCATTTCGTTCTATTCATCATTTCACTCATTCTTCATCCCGTTGGGTCGAAAGTGTCGGCGATGGTGTTTAGGTGAACGTGGCAGGGGAAAAGGATGCTCTCTGTAAACTCTCATCGTCCCTCGGATTTCAGCTGGCTACCGGGGTGTTCGAACCCCCATGAGAGCATTGGACCCGGTGTCTCCTCATGTGTCCACGAACGAGTAAAGCGAGAGCTATGAGTAGGCATGCATTGTTGCAAGTGATTAACCACCTGCTGTAGCACTTCAGAAATGAGACATTGTTGACCTTGGTTCCAGAAATTGAAAGAAATGGCACAAGTGAGGTTATTAATATCATAGGAGGAGAACAACCGAACACAAGATGCTTTCAATACCCTATTGCTACCTGGTATGCTTGTATAGTGTGTATTTTTACTCTCTCTACTACCAAAAAGAGCACTTTTGGTAGCATGTCCGTGTGTGTGTGTGTGTGTGTGTGTGTGTGTGTGTGTGTGTCTGTGACTGTGAACAGAATAACTCAGAAACGAATAGTCGGATAAACACCTAACTTGGTATTTAAGTTCAGCATCTTCCAGAAATGCGACACGAAGGTTTTCAAGAAAACCCCCCACCCCAGATTACCCTACATGGAACATTTTTCGAAAATTTTAATTTTCTCAAAACTGGCTTTAACGATTTTGATTAAAATCTCATATGTTTAAGATATTTGCATGACAAATGAAATGTACGAATATATCTCGAATTTTCTGGGAATGTCTCCAAAAGTATTCTTCATTGTAAACGACTTTTGAATAACTGGTAAACCATAAGAGATAGACAAAATGTTACTACACAAAAAAATGTAGATCACGTTAAAATGCACAATTTATGTCATATACATTTTTTTATTTTTTTGAGTGAACCATTTTCGAGATATTGCTTGTTATTGCTTTAAATTTTCCAATACTTATACTTTTTCTCAAATTCGTTAATTTTTTTTCCTGGCAATGCAAAGAGAATGGAATACTCCACATAGCAACCAGCTCTTAAAATATTTGACTATCGCTTAAAGGCTAGCAATTCCCCTTGCATCTACAAAAAGTTAGCAATAAGATTAACATATCGATATCTCGATTAACATGAAGCATATGGAGAATAAGCGTTTGTAAAAATAGTTTGTACAAGAGTAGAGAAAGTCATGTGAGTGTAACGCATCAGATTTTTCCTAGAGGGTATTGTTAACTAAAGGGCTTGACTTTTGAATAATCATTAAGAGTTTATGGTATTGATAAAGAAGGCCAAGCAACCATGACTAGAACCTCTTCCACTTAGTCTCGCTCAACTGCCACAAGTTTTACGTTGTTCTGTAACACCCTGTGGGTGCCAAAGAGTGACGTAACAATGCCAGTGAATTGCACGTCGAGCCCCATATTGTGCAAGAGCAATAACAATGGCACGAAGAGGATGCAAGATATATGCACTCGCATTTTTATACGTCTAACGAGAATTTATTACCGTGGAGAATCTACAAAATGGAAGTGGGTACATGATAAAACACGTTCGGTTGGTGAACTGCATCACAATGCACACTACCTCCGGTGAAAAGCATTACCTAAGGGCATCTCTTTTTTCTTATAATGCGGTCGGTAGTGGAACAGCTTGTTCGATTCTGCAATATCGACTCGGATCTTGATATTACATGTTTTTGTTTTTCTACGTCAGCAGTACAGAGCATGGTGTACCCAGTGGAAATTTCTCATCCGCAATTACATTAGAGACCAATGGCTTTCAACAATGGCTATGTGTATGGCATGGTTGAAAAATGGTATTACAAGGGGCTAGAACTACAAAACGTTAAACATTTCCCCTAATTAGGAGTAATGTTTAATATGAGAGGAAAATGGAACAAACATCTATCAGTAACAAACTATAAAGCACGAGGGCATTTAAATGAATTATTACGTACCTTCTCGCGGATACCGGATGTACCTGTAGATACATTAGAAAAGACTGTATGATAAGACCGATTTTGTTATACGGAAGTGCAATCTGGGGATGAGAAAGAGCATGTAAATAAAACGCAGGTAGCATCTTGGAAAAGAGTTCTTGGAGTTTCACAAGGCACATCAAATTTGGGGGTATTGAGGGAGGTGTGATGTTATGAATACACAATACACTGTAAAATAAGAGCAGTGAAGTACTGGCTGAGGCTGATTCAGGGGGATAACTCCACACTGCGATCCAAATGTTATAAATACCAGCGAGAAAACTTGTCTCCTAAGTTTTGGAAAGGGTTTTGAGGAGAATAGGAATGGGGTCTGTATGCAAAGAGCTGAAATAAATGACAAAAACATGTGGAAAGGTGTGAAAAGAAGACTAAGAGACATCAACCAACAGGAAATATAATCGGATTGTAAAATTAAACCTTCTCTAAGTCTAGCAAATGAAATAAAATTGAATTGGGGTAAAGAGGCATATATACTTAATTTAGGAAGAAAGGAAAGATCAGGAATGGCATGGTTTAGACTGGGGGGTTGGAGGGCACAGAAAATGACTGAAGATTCTGGCAGGAGAATCTGCCCAATCTGTGATTTGGATGAGGACTGGGTACATATTTTGGAGGAATGTGCTCAGTGGGAGAACCAGCGAACAAGTAAACTCAAAGAAAAATTCTTAGGACCGTCAAGAAAGAGATTGGCATTGGGATCTACTGGCTGACCAGAGGAACTGGCAAAACATGGGCAATTTCTTGGCTAAAGTGCGCGAATTTAGGTCAAATTCGTTCAGTTAGCCAAAGATAATTTATCTCTTAATTTCCTTTTTCTTGTTCTTTTTTCTTCTTTTTCTGTTGTTTATTTTGTCACCATACCTTGTATCTTAAATATGCACGTACGGTCAATGACCCATGCACTAAATACTTGTGTAATAACTTCAATAATTTGAAACCAATAAAGATACCTTATCTATCTCTCTGTCTATCTGTCTATACGTTTCACCAAGCTTCTTTAACCTTTTCGCCGCTTCGAGCAACCAGTGACCGCGTGGTGCTGACTCGGCCACGCGGACCCTGATCGCTCGCTCCTTGCTGAATGCTTTCCGCACGATCTCAGATCGCACCTTAAATGGTTTGTGTCTTTACAGCTGCTATGTCGGTATTCAACAAAGCTAAGCAATTTTATTTATAAGTCGCGTCTTCAATAGAAACCCGGTATAGTAGCATTTCCCCTGCCCTTATTAGTAACTTCATCTTTCTCCTTGTCTCACCGGCCCTACACTTCATTGACTTCCTCCCTCTGCCCGGAACGAGTGAGACTATTTTGGATATCATAGAGCGTTATTTGGCTGATACCTAAAGAAGTAGAACATTTCATTAACCGGTCAGAGTTTGTTCTCCGCGTAAGAGATTAGCATGTCCTGTTTACCGTGTGTAGGATTTCGTCCGGTTAGCGCAAGATTCTTTTTACTTTCTCTACAAATACCTAATAGGTAAAAAGGTTATTGCATTCCATACAAATATTTGATAGCAAGATTTCACCGTAAATGCACGTTCTGAGGTCCCCGTATAAAAAAGCATTTTACAAAAAGGTCAGCGCATGTGCGTGTGAACAACATAACTCAAAAACGATAAGTCGGATAAATACTAAACTTGGTACTTTAGCTCAGTATTTTCCAAAGATGCGATACACAGATTTTCAAAAAATCCTCCGATCCGAAACTGCCCTTTACATGGAAAAGTTTTCGAAATTTATTTTCTTAAAAACGGCTCAAACGATTTGATTAAAATACCTCATATTTAAGATATTTACATGACCAATAAAATATATTTTGTGTCATAAGCCATTTCCGAGATATCCGTTATTACTTGTTCGAATTGTCGAATACCTTGTCATTCTTTTATAGTTCCATCGACATTCAGTTCTTTCTCGGGATTGCCTGTAATTTTAAGACTAATTATTGCGTCCAGTTCTTAAACATTTGACATCGCTATTCTCTTTGTATCTATCACGAAATGTGTAATGCAGCTATTTCTGCGAAGATTTACTTCGATTAAAATTAAGTAAATAGAAAAATAAACTTTCGTCAGAATGGTTTGTATACCCACTAATTACCAAGCTTTTTTTTTTAATTTGGATAATTTTATTGCGACAAAGTTGCATTACAATATTTTTTTTTATTTCTTTATTGTCGTTTCAACTATAAAGTTGTATCGCGACTACTTTGGAATACAAAACATGATTCAATGGGGAATACAATATTTTAAAACAGTAATAGTACATACAATATTAAATTCTATAGATAGATGTGTTACACATTGTTATACAATTTTGTCGTTTTCATAAAGTTTAAAATTCTTTGTTGTGCTGAATTTAGGGCGTCCTGTAGGCTGTTGGGGATGTTACGTCTATCTTGTGTTGTAGCTAGCGATGGCAGGTTGTAAAGAAATGTTGAACTGTGAGGTTGCGTCTGCAGAGGTCGTACACAGGAGGAAGGTCACGGTTGAGGGATAATTGTGCTTATAGAAGTATGTCCAATATGCAGTCGAGTTGATACAACTTGGTCTTTGCGGTTGAAATGATAGTATTGAAGTTTGGACTCGGAAATGTAGACATCGTGTAACTTGCTTCTAGATGTGGCTTTCCATGTTTGTCTCCATTAATTAATACAAGTCTATTTGATGAAGTCCGTGTGGGATCTTGATGTCCTGGGGAATGTTTGGTGGCTTCTTTGGCAGCCTAATCACGTGATTCATTTTCCAGAATTCCAACGTGAGATGAGTACAGGCGAATGATACTGATTTAACAGAGAGTAGTATTTGGTTGTACAGTTTCTGAATTCTCTGACAATATTTTGGGGAGTTGAGGTTTGTTGAAGGGATATTAAAGCACTCAAGGAGTCGAAAAATTTTATGTAATTATGTAGGTTATCTGTTTTAAGTATATATTCCAATGTGAATTGAATTGTGAACAATTTAAAAGAATAGACAGTTAACAGTGAAAAACAAGATAACATGAAACATGTGTAGAAGGTGTCTTCCAGCGAAGATCCTCTATTAGACTAAGAGATCAGTGTGTCTATTCCGTTTTAATTTTCTTTCTTTCTAGAAAGAGGCATTTGTGTTCGAATTTCGTTGAGTAATGTGTTAGGATAATCAATGAAACTCAGATGAAACCCTGTATACTGCTTCTTAAGATCAATAACTTCAGGAACCTTACTATCTCTGTGGATAGTAGCGTTGCTAAAGAACCAAATTGCATCATCTAATATTCTAAAGATCTGATTTTGGATTATTCCTTTTTACTTTCTCTGCTACGTATAGTAAGTAGGGGAAGTATACTATTCCACCCAAAAATTCGATACCGAGATTTCACCGGAAATACATGTTTTGAGGCCCCCAAATCCAAAAAAAGCATTTTTGGAAACATGTACGTGTGTGTCTGTGAACAGCATAACTCAGAAACGAACAGTTGGATAAACACCAAACTTGGTATTTAGGTTCATTATCTTCCAGAGATGCGACACGAAGGTTTTCAAGAAAATCCCCCCACCCCAGATTACCCTTTAAATGGAAAATTTTTCGAACATTTTAATTTTCTCAAAAATGGCTCTAACGATTTTGATTAAAATATCATATGTTTAAGATATTTTCATGACAAATGAAATGTATATCTCGAATTTTCTGGGAATGTCTCCAAAAGTATTCTTCATTGTGAACGATTTTTGCGTAACTGGTAAACCATAAGAGATAGACAAAATTTTTCTACATAAAAATGTAGATCGCGTTAAACTACACAATTTATGTCATATACATTTTTTTTGTTGAATGAACCATTTTCTAGATATTGCTTGTTATTCCCTTAAATTTTCCAATACTTATACTTTTTCTCAAATTTGTTGTTCATTTTTTTGTCCCGGTAATGCAAAGAGAATGGAATACTCCACATAGCAACCAGCTCTTAAAATATTTGACTATTGCTTAAAGCCTACAAATTCCTCTTGCATCTACAAGAAAATTAACAATAAGATTAACATCTCGTTATCTCGATTAACATGAAGCATATGGAGAATAAGTTTTGTAAAAATAGTTTGTACAAGAGTAGAGAAAGTCATGTGAGTGTAACACATCAGATTTTTTCTTGATATTTGCTATAGAACCCCATGTTGTACAGGAATATGTATACATTGGTCTAATTAATGCATAGGAAGTTAGTTTCTTGAATTGCAGAGGGTTTCACACACTGTATAGATTCCTGAAGACAGCTCCTGTAACCTATACCCTTGGTATGCTAATTCTGCCATCTCATTCAGCTCATTCACTTGTGTGTTCTTCTGGGCTGGCAGTAAAAGTTCGACTGGAAGAGATAAACGTTTTTATAGTGCATTAAAAACTGGCATTGCTCCCCTCGGGGTCCGTTTGTCATGCAAGAATTTACTGTTTGTCAGAAAAACGGCGGTTAACGGCTTCGCCACGTCCCTAGTCGACAGGATATGTGGTCAGATTAAATATACGTAGGTTGGCAACCCTACATGCTGACGAGATGGATGGTTCACAACGCGTAACAGCTGTTTTAAACTTTATGGGCAGAAAACGTCGCATAATGCATGCGGCAGCCGCGGAATTCTCGTTCCCATTATAGCCTTGTGTTAAATGTGACTAGGGATCTTAAAGTTGATATGCCTGCAGATTTATACATAATTCAACCGTTCCCCTCAGAAAGTCTTCACTCCATGAACCCTAGCTTAGAGAAAACTTTAAGAAAGGCTTAATGTGCAACTTTCAAAGAATTTCCTCTGCTCATTACGAATTTCCACATTCCTTTATACAGTTACGCAAGGATATTCGTTTGCATTTTAAAAATTCTGATGTGTTACACTCACATGACTTTCTGTACTCTTGTACGAACTATTTTTACAAATGCTTATTCTCCATATGCTTCATGTTAATCGAGATATCAGATGTTAATCTTGATGCTAATTTTCTTGTAGATGCAAGGGGAATTGCTAGGCTTTAAGCGATGGTCAAATATTATAAGAGCTGGTTGCTATGTGGAGTATTCCATTCTATTTGCATTACCAGGGCAAAGAAAATGAATAACGAATTCCCATTTGAGAAAAAGTATAAATATTTGAAAATTTAAGGGGATAACAAGCAATATCTTGAAAATGGTTCCCTCAACAACAAAAATGTATATGACATTCTCTTCCGTGGAGAACCGTTGCAAAAGTTGCAGACTTGCCCCCATACGCTTCTCCTTGTGTTCATTGGACAGATTTCGTGAAATCTATCGGGAAAAAGCTTTACGGTACTGCAGAATATAGTGAAGAATGTGACGAATGCTTCCGAGCGACATCCCCAATTCTACCGTTATATGCCGTAACATCATCCTCCTGTTGTCCTGAATCAGCTCCTCCACGCGAGCTGTGTTCAAATCTGTTGATGCCGTGCTGGGTCGGCCACTGCGATCCTCGTCGGTGATGTTTTCTCTACCGGCCGCAAACCTTCGATACCATTCTGCGATATTACTGACGAGACATTACAGTCTCTCTTTAAACCTCTACCAGGTGCTGGTGAATTTCAGCCGCGGTTACAATTTCGCCCATAGAAATCGAATAACGAAGCGAATTTCTTAGCGAGACCACTTTTCCAAACGAGTCGTCATTTGTGTTTACCTACAACTAGCACTGTAGGTGGCGGGTGGTTGAAATGCACAGTTGCCAACCGTATAGATTAGAATTACCGCACACTACTAATTTCTCTGTAACAAATGAAACTCCAGGAATATCGGCCTTGTGCCTTAGTTTCTATCACCCCTCGTATTTGCGACAAGTTTCTAGGTATGAGAGATTTAAAATTAAGAAATAAGTGTTTAAGTTACATAAAACATGCGAAAACATCTGCACCCTTGCGAGGGATTAATAAGTAAATCATGAACTTTCAAGCATATCTGTGACATGTTGCACCTAGGAAACATTTTATTGTAAAAGTTTTTGCCCATCCTTTATGATTTCCCAGTTATATGTTATTATACAATCAGTATGAAGAGGAATTCACACACACACACACACACACACACACACAACAGGAATTCACTAACACATAAAATCCAAGACATATATTTTATTTGCCATCCAAGTATCTTAAACATGTGGTGCTTTAACCAGGCAGTAGAACCATTTTTTAGAAAACAAAATATAATTAAAAATCTTAGGTGTTACATTCACTTGATTTTCTCTGCCTTCTAGCGCCTATTACTGTGTGTACAAATTATGCTTACGAAAGTTTATTTTCCTATTTACTTCATTTTAATTGAGATAAAACTTTATGGAAATACGTACATTACACGTTTCGTTATAGATACAAAGGAACATCGATAGTCAAATGTTTAAGAACTGGACGCTATACGCTGACCTTAAAATTCCATGCTGTTTTCATGCAATCGCGAGAAACAACTGAACATCGAAAGGACTTTAAAGGAGTGACTAATTATTGAACAAATCGAACCATTAATAACAGATATTTCGGAAATGGCTAATGCTACAAAATAGTTATTTGAAATACATTGTGCGTTTTAAGTAGATCTACATTTTTTGTGTTTCATCTATCGCTTAGCGTTTACCAGTTATCAAGATTATAAAAATTCTTTCCAAATGAAGACTTCGCAGGTTATTCCAAGTAAATTCAAGGTATACATTTTATTTATAATGTGAATATCTTTAATATGTGATATTTTAAGCAAAATCTTTAGAGCCGTATTTTAGAAAATTAAAAAGTTCTAAACATGTTCCATGTAAAGGGTAGTTTGGGCGGGAGGATTTTCTTGACAATATTTGTGCCACATCTTTGGAAGTTACTGAACCTAAATACCTAGTTTGGTATGTTTCAGACTTTTCGCACAGTCGCACATACGGACCCTTTTCTAATTTGTTTTTATTCAGGGAGCCCCAAAACATGTATTTTCGATGAAATCTTAATATTGAATTTTTGGGTGGAATGTAATACCTTCTCTACCTACTATAGTTTCCCTAAGTGGTAGAGAAAATAAAAATGCTCCCTGTATAGGCTAACTTGGATTGAAGGGATAGTCTTGACAATTTATATGTCGCATGTTTAGAAGGTGCTGAATTTGAATACCAAATTTCCTTGCCTAAGTAATTCAGCGCCCTGAAGATGAGATAGATGCACGGTCCTGAAACGTCGATGTTTTACCAACAATTCATCGTCTTGAAGCCAGAGAACATCTAGTTTAAAGACCAAGTTTAGTATCTATATGAGTTTTCGTTTTTTAGCTAATGCTGCGGGCGTGAGCACGCGCGCGCGCGCACACACAAACACACACACACACACACACACACACACACCGTCTTTTCCAAGAATGCATTCTTCATGTTCAGTGGAACCATTTATGGTGGAATACAGACAGGAATTATGTGTTTTAATGAGCTCTCCGTTTTTCGGGACTAAGTTTTTGTCTATTTCTTTTGATTTCTCATAAATACAGAATTATATGAATCCACAGGTTATTTATATACAATTCAAAGTATATACGAGGGCGGATCGAAAAGTAACGCACAATCATTTTTACTTTCTCTACTACGTATAGTAAGTATGGGAAGTATTGTATTCCACTCAAAAATTCGATACCGAGATTTCACCGGAAATATATGTTTTGAGACCCCCTGAATCCAAAAAAGCATTTTTGGAAACATGTCCGTGTGTGTGTGTGTGTGTCTGTCTGTCTGTCTGTCTGTCCGTCTGTGTGTCTGTGAACAGCATAACTCACAAACGAACAGTCGGATAAACATCAAACTTGGTATTTATGTTCAGTATCTTCCAGAGATGCGACACGAAGGTTTTCAAGAAAATCTCCCCACCCCAGAGTACCCTTTACATGGAAGATTTTTCGAAATTTTTAATTTTCTCAAAAGTGGCTCTAACGATTTTGAGTAAATTATCATATGTTTAAGATATTTGTATGACAAATAAAATGTATATCTTGAATTTTCTAGGAATGTCTCCAAAAGTATTCTTCATTGTGAACGACTTTTGCATAACTGATAAACCATAAGAGATAGACAAAATTTTACTATACAAAAATGTAGATCGCGTTAAAATACACAATTTATGTCATATACATTTTTTTTGTTGAGTGAACCATTTTCGAGATATTGCTTGCTATTCCCTTAAATTTTTCAATACTTATTTTCTCAAATGAGAATTCGTTATTCATTTTTTTGTCTTGGATATGCAAAGAGTATTAATCTGTGGGAAAGGGAATAGTGCTGCACCTAGCAACCAGCTATTAAGAGAGATGTATGTGCTTAAAGGCTACTGTATTTCCAAATTGCCCTTGTAAATATATTATCCCCTTACATCTACAAGAAAATTAGCAATAAGATAGACTCTGCAAATGTTTATCTCGAATAACATGAAGTAGATGGAGAATAAGCGTTTGTAAAAATAGTTGGTACAAGAGTAGAGAAAGTCATGTGAGTGTAACACATCAGATTTTTTTTCTGGCTTGGTATTGCAGCTGGAATGTTACAATTTCAAACAGATATAGTTTGAAGTTTTCACTACTGAGGGTATTTTATGTTTTATGTGCAGCTCTAGCGATAGAAGCGTGAACTACGCAACAAAGATGGCGCGCATGTTACTGTCGTCCATGTGTGAAGAGCAGAGAGTTGTGGTTCAATATTTGTAAGCCAAAGGGCAATAAACCGAGTGATATTCACAGGGACATGCGTGGCGTGTATGGGGATGATTGTATGGACCGTAGCAATGTCTGCAGGTGGTGTGCATTCTTCCTAGAGGTTCATGTGAAGCGGCAATTTTGAACGACCGATGTGTGCAACTGCGAACCTTATCGCAACAGTTCAACATTTCCTGCTGTGCAGTGTACGATATTGTTCATGACACGTTGAAATTTCGTAAAGTTAGTGCTTGCTGGGTGCCTAAGAACCTGACAGACAATCACAAGGGTCAGCGAATGATGAGCTTGGATCGTCTAACGCGGTGCACCGCAGAAAGGCATGACTTTCTGAAAGGAATCGTCACTGGTGATGAGTCGTGGGAATACCACTACACGCCCGAAACGAAGTAGGCAAGTATGGAGTACAAACATGCTGGTTCCCCAGTGAAGAAAAAATTCAGAGTGACTCAATCTGCGAGAAAAGTGCTTGTGACGGTGTTTTGGGATATGCATGGTGCTGTATTGGTGGACTTTGCTGAACACGGAACTACTGTGAATGCTGCAGCCTACATGAAAACTTTGGTGAAGCTGCGTCGTGCCCTTCGTGACAAACGCCACAACATGAATGCTGAAGTCAAAATTCATGGCAATCCTCTCCCTATGTTGCTGCTGCTGTTCGTCAGAAAATCACCAAATTTGGTTGGGAGGTGCTCGAGCATCCACCATACACTTCGGACCTTGCACCGTTGGACTTTCATCTGTTTGGTCCCATGAAGAAATTCCTGGCCAGCCAACGCTTTGCGACAGATGCGGAAGTGAAATCAGCAGTCCGCAGATGGCTATACTCCAAGGAAACGGACTTCTACGAACAGGCCATATTGAAGAGGGTATCACGATAGGAGAAATGTGTTGTGAAACTTGGTGACTATGTCAAAAAGTAGGTAAAAGATGTAAGTTCATTTGTTATTTCTTTTTTATTGTTGTTTAATAGTTAAAACTTTTTTGTAAAAAAAATATTGTGCATTACTTTTCGATCCGTCCTCGTATTTTACTTCTAATGCAAATATCTGAAACGTGTGATTACTTAAACTATTCGTTAGTCATCTTTTAGAAAATTAAAGAAAACTCAACAATGTTTCCATGCACTCTTGAACACTACCTGATTTAGAATGACATTTTATATTCATTGGAACTTTCGTTTTGGGTTATTCTGTTCGCACAAGCTCGTGTATAATCGAAATTCCAAAACTTAGTTTCTGGGTGAAATACAATACTTCCTCTACCTGCTATAGATAAGTGTTAGAGCAAGTAAAAGTGTGTAAATAAGGAGTCATTCCTCAAATAATTTGCTGTATTTTCAGACACAATAAATATTTGTACTGAAGCTCATGATGCAATATTTCTTAACTCTAAATGCTTTCATTCTCTACCACTATTTCCTCACAGCAACAGCGGCAATACTGAATGATTATGCATAAAAGAATCAGTTGCTTATATGCAGCGTGTTTTGCTATAAAAGTGAACAGTTATTTTGTTGCACCTAGGATTGAAACTGACACACAGCGCGCTAAGGGACAACTGAAGACAGCGGTCCACCAATCTCAACTTTTATTTTTGTCCGTATATCTGTCTCTGAAAGGTCGCCAACTTTCTCCTCCGCCTTGCCAGAGCATTCTTAATACAGCTGTGAAAAATTACACGACATGCATTTTGAGTCACGAAGCACCTGACAATATTGCTATATTTAACACAGCCATTTGTTTCTTCAAGTTATTCTTGGCAAAGAGGAACGCCCTCATAATCGAAAGTTACAAGTTTGCACAATGTTTGTCATGCAAGAGCAGCGGCAAGCTTGAGTTATCGTGAGAAACATTGCGATGATGGTTCTCGTAACCATAAACCTTAAAGATAAACAAATTTTAGAAAATGTTTGTGTCACATTTACACGATCTTCTCTACTCGCTCTTCTACAAACTATGCTAGCGAAAGCTTTTTTTCTTGTCATTGTATTCATAAGAAAGATACAATAACCAAAATCTATCGTCAGATTTTTAAAAAGCGCATGGCTTTGACATTCTATGCTCCATGCATGACCACAGAAAATAACGAATAGCGACTTACTACTTGAAAACGGTATGATTTAAAAATCCAAGCCAATAAAGAACATCATTTCGGAAATTATTAACTCACAAAAGGTTTTATCCGACATAGTTGTGTGTCTTAACGAGATCTACATGTTTTATCTTTATTCTGTAAACCTTTTTTTTTTTACTTTCTCTACTACGTATAGTAAGCAGTGGAAGCATTGAATTCCATCCAAAAATTCGATACCGAGATTTCACCGGAAATACATGTTTTGAGACCCCTTGAATGCAAAAAAAGCATCCGGAAGTAATCCTGCATAATTTCATCCACAGCTTGCAAATCACTCGTAAAATTTAACACGATTAGCCTTGAGCGCAGCAAGCAAGCATATCTTCTGAGAATTTCAAGTAGGTTGTATTGAAGGAGTTGTATTGTAGTTCAATTGTTGGGGAGCCGAACTTGAAGTAGTTGCAACCGCACGTATGGTACCCGGTAGCCTTCGTCCCAAATGTACTTTCCGGTGGCCTTTGCCCCAAAAAATGTTTAAAAAATATTAACTTTGTAATTTGACTGTTTCTTTAAATGTTATATATTTATGTTTGCCTCGGCTGCGTCAGTATTATTGTTAGAGACATGGATTTCTTAGCAGGGAGGTGGTGCGACTGAAAAATGTAGGCTTACACAGGTTATAATTCTTAATTCACTCTTTTTTATTAATTCTTGACACGATTTTAATAACACTTCACTGATATAGAGAGCTGTGAGATTCTTTTGTTAATTAATTACTTGCACTTTTTAACACGTAAAACTATTTTTGTCTCATACGAATACGTACTAAATTTCTCGAGGACACATCTCGCGTCTGATTAGTAACACTGTCTGCTAGCAACGCGTCCAGTTATGATCACTATCTACAAGCAACTGACTTGATTTCAATCGCCTAAATTTGTAAATTTCTGTGTTTCAAGTCTCAGATTGGTTATTCCTAATGCAATAGAATACTTTTATTTAACTTCAGCTTTTTCTGGTTTTTGATTGGCTATTTTATGAACTGCCACAAAAATTAATTATTGTTGCTCCAAGAATTACCAGTAGTATTGTTAAACTTTCAAATTCATTATTGTCTCAAGGTTACCTCATTGTTAGCAACTTTTAACCTATTATTCTCACAGCTCCTACATTTTTAAATTACGTAATACATTCACATAACATTATTGAACATGTATACAATAATATAAACATATTCAATGACTGTAATATACACTTTTTGTATATTGTTACATACACATATTGCTTTAAGGCAGGCTGTTATTATATTTATATTAAATAATTTGACTAAAATCATTTAAGTGTTAAAAATACTGCCTCAAATTTCAGGATATAATGACTAGGTAATATGGCACCTTAATAAATAATGTTTGCTAGGGAAGAGACAATAATTACCCTATGTCTAATGAAGGAGTCCGAAAATCACAGTAGGCAGAAGAATCGTCTGGTTGATCGGTCCCTTATTGATTTTGAGAGGTGATAGAACCAGTGAAAGACGAGGCCACATTCGTATGACCCTCAGCACCATCGTTGGTGTGTGATCCGTACCATGGTGTAGAGGACTTTGAGAAATCGCCATCTCGCTGTCTGACAAATTGAAAAATTACCTACCTCGCCATCCACAGGAATAGATCCGACTCTCAAGCAAACGTGTTATACAGAGCTACATCTAGTGATGAACAAAAACTCCCTTCTTCAATCTTTGGTCCGAGCGAGCTTTTTGTCACCAAAGTCCTTGACAGAGTGAAACATGACAACAAATCTTCTCTTCGCTGATGATACCAGTGCAGTTGAGTTAGGAAATAATCTTCGTCCTAAAATGAATCAGTTTTAACACTTTATTTCATTATTCACAAAAGCAACACCACTTTCGCCAAAATATTAATAAACCCAGGTAAACTTAATTGGTGGTTTTATAATTAAATAAGGGTATAACTGGCGCAAAACTTCTGGAATCGTGACCTTGATTGCTACCCCTGCTGCCGAGCCTAGGAATGGTTTATGTTTAGCTTAATCAACGAAAGCGATATAACACCTTTGCTTACTCACAGTGCGTAACACATACAGTCCGCATAGAAAGTGTCCCCACCTGGTTGTACTTTCAAAGAGAGCAGTACCTAAATAGTGCTTATTTTTTATTTGTTGTATTTATAACCATGGCTCCTACGTTTTCAAAGTTAAGTGTAAGGTATTACATAGCCAAAGCAGGAAAAAATTGCAAATGTCCTCGACTTCATGAAGCAAGAAGCAGAGATGAAGGAAGAAAATATATGTTCACTCGAATTCCACAAAAGCCTTAAGAGAGTGAAATAAAGAGTAGCCAAAGCAACTGGTATTTCACTGAATTCCGTTTCCAGAGTTCTCAAAGATAAGAAAAAAAACATATGGATGAAAGATATAATTGGACACACCTAGGAAGAAACATAAGGTCCCTAAACGTATTACAGAAATAGACGATACGCTCATTCGGCGCACGATTTACAATTTCTTTGTGGAAGAAAAAACTGTGCCAAAAATAAGCAGTTTGCTCATTAAGCTGAAAGACAGCATAAGTTTTCAAGCTGGTGCTACAAATCTCAGAAAAAATTATAAAAGGTTCAGGGTTCAAGTGAAAGAAAACGAAATCGAATAGAAAGAATTATCATCCAGGATAATGGTGCAGAAAGTAACGACAGCAGTGATGACGGTAATGATGTGAGTGATTCCGCAGAAGAGGAAGGGCTGTCAGGTGTGGAAGAATTGGAAGCAGATGATTGACAGGTTTTTATATTAAGCGCTTTTTACAGCGGTGGATTTAAATATACTGTATATAACTATAAGTTTACCAGTGCAGTGCATAACCTGTGTGCAGATATTTGACAATGACTGTCCCACGCACTCCTGCAGCATGCAGACGACGGTCACCTACTGATCTGGTAAGCAACTCGCTTCATAGCTGTCATTAAGATTTTCACATGTCTAGAACTGTTGCGCCAATTATATATAAAGATGGAAATAATATGGACAAATTCTCAATATTTGCTTCCATATTAGTTTATGGTAAACAAGTGGGACATTCAATATATACCTATATGGGCAAATCTTGATAATTTACTTGCAAATTATTTAAATAAAAGGAGACAAAATAGGAAAATTGCCAAAAATATATATATTTTTAGCTTTTTCCATAGTCCTATTAATTTAATTTCCTCTGGTTTAATATGTTATCACTACAGGAAAAATACCTAAATTTTAATTTTTTTAATTATGGTTCGGCATCTGCAATTTTCTACTGTGTATTCTGCTCCCCTTCAGAAAAAACAAATCTAACGTAATACATTCACATGAGATTCTCTATCATCTACCATTTATTTGTGGGTACACAAATTATTCTTGCACAAGCTTATTTTTCTGTCTACTACATTTTAATCCAAGTAACCCTTTGTAGAAATAGTTACATTACACATTCTGTTATAGATACAAAGAAAAAGGCGATAATCAAATGTTTAAAACCTGGACGTTATATATTGGCGTCTTCCATACTGTTTCCATGCACTCGCGAGAAACAAGTGAATGCTGAAAGGACTTTAAGAAAAAGACCAAGAAATGAACAATCGAACCTTTAATAATAGATATCTCAGAAACGGCTTTTGCCACAAAAAACATATTTGCAATCAGTTGTGGGTTTTAAAGAGATCTACGTTTTTTGTGTAGTATGTCTTCGTCTATCACTTAACATTTACCAATTATACAATATTATACAAAATTTCTTCCGAATGGAGCGGATTTCACAGGCTATTCCCAGAAATTTCAAGATATGCGTTTTACTTTTCATGTAAATATCTTTAATGTATGGTATTTTAATGAAAAATCTTTAGAGCCGATTTTTAGGAAACCAAACATTTCGAAATATGTCACATTTAAAGGCTATTTTGAGATGAGGGTGTTTTATTGAAAATTTTCGTGCGCATCCTTGGAAGACATTGAACCTAAATACCAAGTTTGGTATTTATCCGACTTTTCGTTTTTGAGTCGTGCACACACATACGGACATGTTTACAAAACATATATTTCCGGTGAAATCTCAGTATCGAATTTTTGGGTGGAATACAATACTTCCCCTACTTAGTACTATACGTAGTAGAGAAAATAAAAGTTATAACTCCTACACACTTTGAAGTAAATATCCCATATTTTAGAGGAAGTTTTACTCTACAGATTGGTACTAATATTAAATATGGTAGCTTCTGTATGGTAAATCCATATAGTTTCTTTATTTCCAAATATATATGAATTTCTTTCTCCAGATTTGCTTTGAGCGCTTTTTCTGTAAAATACATGTTCTCGTATAAATGACTCGTTGTCTCCGAAGCTATTGAGGATGAGGCACTTAAATAATTTCAGTCTGATTATATAATGTATATAATTCAATAACAGCCCGCCTTAAAGCAATATGTGTATGTAACAAGATATAAAGAGTGTATATTACAGTCATTGTATATGTTTATATTATTGTATACATGTGTAGTAATGTTATGTGAATGTATTACGTAATTTAATAATGTATGAACTGTGAGAATAATAGGTTAAAAGTTACTAACAATGAGGAAACAATGAGGTAACCGTGAAGCAATAATGAGTAAGAATGTTTAATAATGCTATTAGTCATTATTGGAGTAAAAATAATGTAAATGTTGTGACAGTTTATAAAATAGCCAACCAACAACCAGAAAAAAGCTTAAGTTAAATAAAGGTATTCTATTGGATTAGGAATAGCCAATCAGAGACTTGAAATATAGCAAAATTTACAAATTTAGGCGGTGGAAATCAAGTCAGTTGCTTGTTGACAGTGCTCATAACTGGACGCGTTGCTTTGACGTCCTCAAGAAGTTTAATACGTATTCAGTGTGAGATAAAAATAGTTTACTTGTTAAAAAGTGCAAGTAATTAATAAAATAATCTCAGAACTCTCTATATCAGTGAAGTGTTATTAAAATCGTGTCAAGAATTAATAAAAAGGACTGAATTAAAAAATTATAATCTGTGTAAGCCTACATTCTTCAGCCGCATCACGCCCTGTTAAGAAATTCATGTCTAAAAATAATACTGACGCAGGCGAGGCAAACATAAATAAATAATATTTAAAGAAAACAGTCAAAATTACAAAGTTAATATTTTTTAAACATTTGGGGCAAAGGCTACCGGAAGCGGGTGTTATACGTGCGGTTGCAACGAACTTCAAGTTCGGCTCTCCAACAGCTGAACTGCAATACAACTTCTACTTCAAATTGGCTTTCCATACGTGAAGCAACAACTTACTTCAAATTGACGCCCAAAGCGTGGTGCAAATAACGTAAAGATACTATCTACTTCAAGGATAGCTACATTAAATATTAGAATAATTAAAACAACCACTAAGTATTGTAGATTTACTTTAATATTACTAATATAGTTTTATTATTCTTTAAAAAATATCATAAATTTTAATTAAAACATGCATATAATCTTCCTCACTATACAAACATGTTGGATAAAAGCAGATCTGTGAACATACTAGTAGAAGGCATGCATCTACATTCCGTAAAAAATTCGGTCTGACAGCTGAAGTAGTTGAGATGACAGGTCGTGAATTTAACAGATTAATGTTGGCGCGATAGGACTTCTTGAATTTAAAAAGTTGGTACATTCCGTCATTAACTGTCCATGCTAAGATGACCCCACAATAAGCGTAGTACGTTCAGCAACTTCAACATTATATAGATTAATATTTATGCACTTAAAATTATGAAATTCGATAAAATATTATACACTATATGAGCTAAAAGCGTCTTATGGATTCGTTTCGAAACAATCTCAACTCAACTGTAAAACCTTTCAATCCTTGTAACGTAAATTATTATTATGCTTTTGATCGGGGTTGAATCACTTCATCCTGATGAGATATTTGTGAATCGATTCATTAGCACCGGTCAGTTGAACCAATCGATACGAAAATCGACGATTCAGGAGAAACACGTAACGCGTTGTATGGTGTAGAGGAAATTTAGTTAAACGCTTCGCCTTAAATTTTGAAAGATGCTGGGTTTAAATACCAAGTGGGATATTTAACCGACTTTTCATTTTTACCCTCTCTACAGCAGATCTAGTTTAGATAGAGTATGTATTGTGTTTCACCAAAAAATTGGATATCGAGATATAACCGGAAATACATATATTGAGGACCCCTGAATCCAAAAAGAGGATTTTTATAAAAGGTCCGAGTGTGTGTGTGTGTGTGAACAGCATAACTCAAAAACGAAAAGTGGGGTAAACACCAAATTGCTATTTGAGTTTAGTATCTTCCTAGGATGCGACACGAAGATTTTCAAGATCTCCCTGCTTTAACTTCCCTTTACATGGAATATTTTTCGAACATTTTGAATTTTCTAAAAAATGGCGCTAACGATTTTGATTAAAATACCATATATAAAATATATTTGCATAACAAATAAAATGTAGGATCTTGAATTTTCTGGGAATAGCCTAGGAAGTTAAGCGATAGACGAAAATGTACCATCAAAAAATACAGATCTCTTTAAAACACACTATTTACTTTAAATTTGAGTTTTGTGTAATAAGCCGTTTCGGTGATATCCGTTATTAAAGGTTCGCATTTATGAACACTTGTCATTCTTTTAAAGTCCTGTCAACATTCAGTTGTTTCTCGCGATTGCATAGAAACAGTATGGAATTTTAAGGCCAGCGTATAGTGTCCAGTTCTTAAACATTTGACTATCGCTGTTCTCTTTTTGTATCTATAACGAAATCTGTAACGTAGTTATTTTTGCAAAGGTTTATTTGGATTAAATGTAGTAGATAGAAAAATAAGGTTAGAAAGAACAGTTTTTATACACACAAATAAAGATAGAGGGTAGAGAAAGTCATGTGAATGTATCACATAGATGTTTTTTGTTTTCATAAAAATGCCTCTAAGAATGTTGATTAAAGTATCATAGATCTAAGATATTTGCATAAGTAATAAAATGTATTTCTTGAACTGTGAAGTGCTCTTCATTCTGATTGAAATTTGTACAATTCTGTATATCTAGTAAACTAAAAGTGTTTGTTAAAGGTTATTATAAGAAAAATGTATATTTCTTTATAACACGCAATTTAGGTCATAGGCATTTTAGAACATTAACCATATTTGTGATAGTCGTTGCTATTGTTTTGATTTTTGCAATACTTTATCATAATTGTTTTTGAAGTGATAAGTCAGAGTTTTTTTTCTGACGATATTATCAAAGCCAACTTATAGTGACCTATTTTTTGAAGATTTGAGAATCGCTTCAACCTTCCTGTACCTACACTGAAGTGTTTAATGAATAGTTTATATCGATGAGCATGAGGTAGAGAGAAAAATAAACTTTTTTAAGAATAGTTTTTAGGAGAGAAATAAAAATAAACTATTGGTTAGAGAAAATTATGTGAATACCAAGCGAGATGTCTCCGCGGTAACGTGTGAAACTCGTATTCAGATCCCGGCTTCGATTCCCGCCGATCACCCACTCTGAACTTAGGAATTTCGTGGTTTCCCCTGATCGGTAGGCGAATGATGGGGTGGTTTCGTTTTCATTTTCCTTTCATTCCGTTTTCTTTCCATGTTTCAGGTGTGCTTCTAGGTTTCGTATTGTAGGACAGTGCCGGACAGATGGCCCAGATGCTTGCTCAAAGGAAAGATTACTCTCAAGGACACCAGAGGGCTGCTTAGTTGAACGGGTCGTTCACTGTCCTCTTGACGCAGCTCCAGTAGTGGGGCGGGCCTTTGAGCACGGAAATGTTAGGGACTTCCGCGCGACTCTGGCCTGTAAGCCTGCGACCTTTAGCTTATTGTGGTTCCTTCACTTCATTCCTTCCTCCTGGGGGTGGTAGCCCCAATAGATCTCTCGTAGGTAGCAGTGCGCGAGGTATCCCCCTCGTTGTATACCCTATACCCCTAGATCATGTGAATGTAACACTTTCTGTTTTAGTAAAGTATGAGTACTTTGGTGGGAGGGTGATCAGAGTACTTGTACCGGTACCGAGTGAGATGTCTCCGCGGTAACTTATGAGGTTCGCATTCAGTTCCCGGTTTCGATTTCTTTTGACCGCCCACCCTGACCTTAGGCTTTTCGTGGTTTTCCCTGGTCGATATGCGAATGCTGGGGTGGTTTCTTATCTACCGCAATTACAGTTTCATCATTTCCCTTTCATTCCGCTTTCTTGTTATGTTTCAGGTGTGCTTCCAGGTTTCGTAGTGTAGGACAGTGCCGGACAAATGCCTCGGATACTTGCTCAAAGAAAATATTACTCCTCAAGCACACTAGAGGGCTACTTGATTGAACGCCCTCTTTGCGCAGCTCCAGTAGTAGCACAGGTCTTCGAGCCAGGAAGTGTTAGGGACTTGCGCGCGTCTCTGTTACCGTCTGCAGGTGACCTGTAACCTACTGTGGTTCCTTTGCTTCATCCCTTCCTCCTGGGGGTAGCAGTTGCAGTGCACGAGGTACGTCCCTTCGCTGTATACACGTTAGCCATAAGTCATGTGAATGGAACACATGTTTTAGTAAAGTGCTTTGGTGGGAGGGTATTCAGGGTACTTGGAATCAAATATCGCATACCGGTGACGAGTGGGATGGCTTAGGCGGTAACGTCTGTGGCTCGCATTCGGGATGTCCCATTTGCGATCCCCGGCGACCGCCCACTCTGTCCCATGGGTTTTTCGGGCGTTTCCCGGGTCGTCAGATGCATGCTGGAGTGGTTTCTTTCATCCCCCGAATTTCCTCTCCCTCCATTTCATTCCATTAATCATTTCAATCATCCTCCACCCTGTTTGGTCTATTTTAGGATTGAAAGTGTTGGTGATGGTGTTTCGGTGCAGCGTGGCAGGGGAAAAAGATCCTCTCTGTGCACTTTCTCCGTCCCTTGGCCTTCAGCTGGCTACCAGGATATAAGGAACACACCTAAAGGGAGCGCTGGACTCTGTGTGGGGCGGGGTCCCTGGTCTGCCTGTCCAACAACCGGGGCGTATATATCTGGAAACTGTAGAGACCGTCATTGCTGTGGCATCACTCCTGATTCCGGTCGCCCTGTGTCTCCCTTCACCTCAACTCTCACTCCCCGGGGGCGGCCCCTAGTGGGGCATCGGTACAAAATCGGTCTCTTCTTCACAATCCAATCCAGTACCATACCGGTACACAGAGGACGCATACCGTTGCACCGGTACAGAAGTAAAATGCATTGCAATAATTAATGTTATCTTTCTCTCTGTTGTCTGGACAGCTTGCCCGTTATTCTCGTAGCATCTCCTTTAACTGCCTCGGGTAGCACTGTGTTATTCCGTATGGTAGGCAAAGAGTAATGAGGCATTGTTTTAATAAAACCTTTAAAGGCCGTAGAGGTCCTTAGCCTTAAAGTTGCATAATAACTTTAATCGCTTGATGTCCTGTTCCGGCGTGGTATTACACTCCAGTCTTTTTTTCAACAGCTCATGTAATTTGCATGCCAAGAAAATTAACAAGGCTGTCATAAGGACATCGCTCCCAAAGTCGAGTGAGTGTTGCCAACCGCAGAAAATGAAGAGCTTATTTAGCTTGTAGGGCACATAAAGAGAGAGGATGTACATTAAGGACTCATCCCTCGCAGCAGTGGGGAGAAAGGAATAATGAGATTACAAAGGAGACAACCCTTCCTGCACAAATAATTTAAGTTACTTCCTCACAATTACACACAACAAATGAAGCACGTTTTGCGTGTTTCATAACATAAACAAGATATAGCTCCTTTATGACTAACATTTCATTGTAGAGAAAGGATATCTAAAGAATGCTTGATGGTTTAAGGAATTCATTGATAAAGTTTGGTCAAAATGTTTCAAGAATTATTTTTTTTATTTATTTGTCCCCCTTTCTCTCTCCCTCCCTCCTTCCCTCCCTTATAGCTAACAATAATTTTTGTAGTTTCTGCCACTGTTTTGTGTGAAAAACTTTTAAAACCAATTAAGTTACCTTTCTACAGTGCGCTGTTTTATTGTAAGGGCACGAATCGTGTGTATACGTGCTCCGCACACTGTCTATTACACTGGGTGGTTTTCGTTCCCCACGTTACATACTCATGGTGTTAATAACATGCACTATAATGGTTACTAAGTTTGTTATAAGTGATGTGCACTGCCGTTTGTGAAAATTGCAACACCAAGAAAGAATTTCCCGAATAACTCCAAACTTGGTGCAAGTGTAGAGGAGTGTGCAAGCATTAAGTGATTAGGTTTGCAGAGTGATGGGGTACACCTAGGCCCAGCAGAGCCCTCTCGTGTCGGTCCGACAAGGTCAGTGTTGTGACCAGTGTAGCCAGTGCAGAGCTGTCAAACAAGGTGGAAGCAATAAAGTGAGTGCCAGTATGCCTCGTCAACGTCAAAGGGAGCCATATCGCCATGTGAGTGAGTTCGAACGGGGCAGAATGATCGATCTCCGGGAAGCGGGTTTGTCATACCGTGACATTTCGGCTCGTACAGAGCATGCTGCTACGACAGTGATGCGTGTGTGGAAGCAGTGGATAGATGAAGGTCGTACGCAGCAAAGAGCGGGTACTGGACCACGGAACATGACCACAACACGGGATGACCGTGATCTTGTCCGCATGGCCATAACGGACCTTACAGCTTCATCCATAGTGTTGGCTCGACGCTGGAGCACTGCAACAGGTGTGAACTTGTCTACATCAACGGTTAATCGCACATCTGCTGCAGGTTGGACTGGTTGTATGCATGCCATTACGTCGGCTTCCATTGTCTAGAAACCACAAGCTCCTCCGACTGCAATGGGCACGTCTTTTCGGACGAGTCACGATTCAATGTGTCCTACAGTGGTGGCTGCATACGTATCCGGCGTACCGTGGTGGGCGCAACCTGGAGGGCTGCATTGTTGAGCGGCATAGCGGACAAACACCAGGTGTAATGGTTTGGGGCACCATTGCTTACAACAACCTATCTCACCTCCTACGAATTGAGAGCACTTTGAACAGCAAACGTACCTAACGGTGGTTGTAGAGCATGAGGTACTCCCCGTGCTTCAGGCATCTCCACAGACCACATTTCAGCAGGACAATGTCCGGCCACATGTTGCGAGGAATGTACAAGCCTTCTTCGAAGAGCGAGGGATACCGTTGCTTCCCTGGCCTGCACGTTCGCCTGACATGTCTCCCATCGAACATGTCTGGGATATGGTTGGTCGGCACCTGGTGCGTCACGGTCCTACAGTAACCAGTGTCACAGATATGTGGGCTCGAATATAAACTGCGTGGAGGGAAATCCCTCAGGAACTTATTCAGCACCTTATTCAATGCCATGGCGTATAGCTGCTCTGATGCAGCGCATGGAGACCATACCAAATACTGAACATTAGGGCTCAAAGGTATGTATACATTTGATATGTTTATCATTTGTTATTTGTAGTATTAAATTCATTGAATTCATGCGTTTCCTTCTTGGTGTTGCAATTTTCACAAACGGCATTGTAGATAGCGAATATAGCCAGTTTGTGGCCTTACCTTAAAACAAGCGCACTGTAAGGTACTTTCTCTATGATACAGCTATGTTTGGAGAGGAAATTTAGTAGTCATTTCAGTCATGAATTTATATCAATATTTCTCCGGGAGTACCGCTTTGAAGTTCCTGCCACCATAATATCATTTTTACTTTCTCTTCTACGTATAGCAAGTAGGGAAAGTACTTTATTCCACCCAAAAATTCGATAGCGAGATTTCACCGGAAATACATGTTTTGAGGCTTCCTGTATCCAAAAAAGAGCATTTTTAGAAAAAGGTCTATGTGTGTGTCTGTAAGTCTGTGAACTCTGTAACTCATAACCGAGAAGTCGGATAAACACCAAACTTCGTATTTAAGTTTAGCATCTTTCAAAGATGAGACACCAATATTTTAAGAAAATCCCCCCACCCACACTACCCTTTACATGGAACATTTTCGATTTTTTTATTTTCTCAAAAATAACACAAACGATTTATATCAAGTTTAATATATTTTCAAGAAACAAAATGTATATCTTGAATTTTCCGTGAACGTCCCCAAAAATCCTCTTCTTTCTGAATGGCTTTTCCATAATTCGTAAACCGTAAGTGATAGAGAACATTTTTCTACACATAAAATGTAGATCCTGTTAAAACACACAATTTATGTCATACATTTTTTGTAGAGTTAACCATTTCCGAGATATTCCTTGTAATTTGTACTTATGCTTTTTCTAAAATGGGAATTCGTAATACGGTTTTTTTTATGTCCTGGATATGCAAAGAGGATGGAATGCTCCACATAGCAACCAACTGTTAAAATATTTGACTATCGCTTAAAATCTACCATATTCCCCTTGCACCTACAAGAAAATTACCAACAAGATTAGCATCTCGATGTTTCGATTAATATGAAGTAGTTGGAGAATAAGCGTTTGTAAAAATAGCTAGTACAAGAGTGAAAAAGTCATGAGAGTGCAACACATTATATGTTTAGAAAAGATTATCTTATGCATGTGTGTGTTTTTTTTTTAAACAGCATAACTCAGAAGCGAAGTGTCGGGTAAATACCAAACTTTATATTTAAATTCAGCAAATTCCAAAAATATGACAAGAGAATTTAAAAAAAACTCTCCACCCCTACTATTCTTTACATGCATAGCGTTTTGTTATTTTTTATTTTCTGAAAAATGCCTCTGTTTTGATTAAAACATCATATATTAATTAAAATACTTACATTAATAGTACAATATATATCTTGAATAGCCTGTGAAGTCCTCTTCGTTGCGAATTAATTGTTTATAACTGGTTAAAACATTATAGATTAACAAAAACTTAGTGCACGAAAAATGTAGATCTCTTTAGAATACTAAATTTATTCAGAAATGTTGTGGCATTAAGTATTTTCGAAATATTCGTTACTCTTAGTTTTAGTTTGCTAATTCTTTATACTTCTCCATTCTTCTGTTTCTATTGGCCATGCCAGGTCATAATTCTCATTTTTAAGTACTGACTATCGTTTCAGCCTACCGAGCGGGTTGGCTCAGGCGGTAACGTCTGTGACCCAAATTTAGGAGTGGCAGGTTCGATTCCCGCAACCGACCTTCCTGATCTATGGGTCTCTTCGAGGTTTCCCCGAGTCGTTATCCGAATCCTGGGAAGGCTCCTGTTCCTCCAATTCACCTACAGCCTCATTTCACTTCCTTTCATCTCCTTGGTTTCTTTCAGGGTTAAAGTGTCGGCGGAAGGTCTCGGCGTGTTCATGGCAAGGGAAAAGAATGCTCTGAGTAAAACTTCGTCTCCGAATGGGGGGGGAGAGGGAAGCTATTGCATTCCACCGAAAATTCAATATCGAGATTTCACTAGAAATACATGTTTTGAAGACCCTTGGATCCACAAAAAAAGCATTTTTAGAAAAAAGGTTCGTGTGTGTGTCTGTGAACAGCATAAATAAAAACCAGTAAGTGGATAAGTTGGTATTTAAGTTCAATATCTTCCAAGGATGCGACATGAATTTTTTCATGAAAATCCCCATCCCAAACGTGATAGCTGGTAGGAAAAGTAATAAACGATAATAGAGAATTTCATATGAACGTTGTGCTAATTCGCTTGGATGTATACTGTTATTGTACGGCCAGTCACTCAGAATAGGCTGTCATGACGTCGATGCTGGTATCTCCGGTACTTGATTTTGTTTTTCTATGGTTGTCGCTTTGCCCTGGGCGGGTTGGTGCCTGCCTGCCCGCCTCGCGGCCGGTGGATTGAGTCTGTGGGCTTCGGTAACGAGTGGTAGTTTAGTTACTGCTGTACTCGGGGTGGCAGTTGGGACAGCACGTGCCGGAGTGGAAACGCCTTTAAATTTTGTTTGCCTGTCAGTACTTCTGAGATTCTTTTCAAAATTCTGTAACATGGTTTAGCATTTGTTAGCGAATGTGCTAGTTTAAATTGTTCTAAATTCTTTGGCTAATTGCGTTTCATTTCCTGCGTTTTCCCGGCGGGAGTTTCGACTTTGCGACACAAAGGTAAGGTTTGTTTTCAGCTCATGTATTGTAGTTTGAAGGAAGTGGGGATGTTGAAGTCATATTTAAAGTCATTATATTTGCAGCAATTATTCTAAGTGACTGGTCCTCTTATTTAGTTGCTTTAAAGTGTTTTCTTGTTCTTGTAAATTTCCACTACATTCGTGTAGAGTTAAATTGGCCACGTATTGTTGAGCAGTTCCAAGTGACATGGACGAGTTCCTTTTGTCATTACATTTGTAGCAAATATGCTAAGTGACTAGCCCACACATTTAGCTGTTTTAAAGTGTGTAGTTAATTTGTAAATTTTCACTCCATTCTCGTAAGAATTGAATGGGCCATGTGTTATGCAGCCGTTCCATTTTACTTGTACGTGTCCCTTTGTATGTATGCACAATGGTTATAAATTGTAATTCCTAAAAAGGTTTCCATTAAGCAAGATATTTGTATAAAATATTTTTGAAACTAGTGCAGTTTGGTCACCGATTAAAGTTAGAGACGTTTAAGGGCTTGCGTGCACTACTGGACAAATCGTTGTGTGGTAACTATCGGTTGACCGTTTCGGGCTTAATTTTCATCAAGGTTTGGCTATTTTATCATTTGCCTCTTTCTGTTTCACTGTTTAGTGCTTTGCTTAAAATTTCACTGGTTTACATTACGTGAGATCTTTTGCTTTGGCATTGCTAAGCTATTTGCCCTTTTAGTGCATGTGTTTAAGTCTTATTTCGTTTAACCTTGACTTAGGTTTAATTCTTTCTTTTTCAGCAACAGTTTTATTAATAGTTGTTTCAGGTATTTTGTGGTTAAATACTCTGATTAACGCATGAGTTAGACCTTTTGGGCCTCTTTAACATGTATTCGTAGTGATGGATTATTATGTCAGTTAATTAGGAATTTAAATTTACATGGACATGGTTTCCTGATGTCTGCATTAATATTAATACATGTCACATTAACGTTATATAGCGTTTGTAAAGATTGAGTTTTGATTTCGGTCCTGAAACAACTTCCTTGGCTGGTTATTTCATTGTTCTTTGGCTGAATATGATTTCGTTTATTGTTTAAGGGTTCAGTTAATGTTTTTGAGTATGATGTTGATTGATGTTTGGTTTTTAATATTAAATTAAATTTCCAAATTATGCTCTAGTAAATTTGTAAAGCTTTGTTTTGATTTAATGAGTATTTTGGGTTCTTTTTCATTCTCGTTTGTTCTATAGTTTTTCATTGTTTCTAATGGGGCATTTACACTGTGGCATATCTTTGGATAAAATAAAGCCAGTTAAAATTATAGTGTTTTGTAATTAATTTATTTTGGGTAGATATTTCCTTCCTCTAGTTTTTTTTCTTTTGGGGGGACTTGTGCTTGCATTACATTCTTTTTCAGCTTAAGTCTTTTATTTCCCTACGGCACTCGTTGCGGCTTCCCTCTTCGTTTTGCCGGGGTTCCTAACCTCAGACAAATTTTGGATACTTTTGCTCGATTTCGGTGGCCAGCTAAGGCTTTGAGGTCGGCGAAATCATTGCAACGTAGCACATCAGATATATTTTTTTAATCACCTTCTAATATATGAAGGATAATGTATATGCCCAGGAAGCGTGCTGTTGATAAAACTTGTTTACGACTCACTTGTTTTCGCTGAACTTTGTGAATAGATATCTGAAGGCAGGCTTTCCTTCTTCCCCTAGAGCTGCTGCTGCTGCTGCGTGGTGAAATGTAGCAGCTGTTAACGAAGTTAAGAGCTCGAAAGCTTGGCTAAATTAAAGAAGACCTTTTCCTTTGCGCGTCCACTTAAAACAAAAAGTAGAACACCCAGTAGGGACATAAAATGCAGTTACACGGACGCAAATGCGCCCCCATTTCCCTCTAAGTTGTGTACTCAATTCTCTTTCTACGGAGCTATCAGAAAAATGTTGCTCGAAGAAAACGGATGCGGAATAAAAGATGTAAATGCGAACCGGCGCCAGAATTGCGTTTTCTTTTGTTATTTCTACTTCTGTTTTACAGCATACAAGATAGAATACATACTCGCATGTATAGGGCGATCCAGTACCCGCATAATGCATCTTCGAGCTGCATTTGGGGGAGAGTAAATGGCGAAAATTGCCCAAAAAGACATTTTTAGTCTTTTATGCTGTTTTATAAACTGAAATTTCCACTTTTATTTAACACATATTTTATCACTGTAGGCACAATACTTATATTTTAAATTTATTTTAAAAATTATACTGCATCTGCCATTTTGTACTGTGAATTTTGTGCCACTTCACAGAAAGAAAAATTCTGTTGTATTAAATTCACATAACTTTCTTTAACCTCCATCGTTTATCAATGGGTATCAAAACATATCTTACGAAAGCTTATATTTCTGTTTACTTCATTTTAATCTAGATAAGCCGTTACAGAAGTAGCTACATTACATATATCGTTAAAAATTCAAATTAAATGGTGATAGTCAAATGTTTCAGAACTGGAGCTATATGCTGGCCTTATATTCTCTTTCCATTCAGTCGTTTCTAACGACTGAATGTTGACAGGGCCTTAAAGGAATTAAGCAGTTCAAACCATTAATGACGGATGTCTCGGAAATGGCTTGTGCCATAAAAAAGCTATTTGAAGTGAACTGTGTGTTTTAAAGGGACCTACAATGTTTGTGTAGTGCGCTTTAGTTTTTTAAAACATTCTATAAAATTGCTTCTGTATGAAGTGAACTTTACAGCTATTACCAAAAAATTCAAGATATGCGTTTTATATGCCATGTAAATATCTTTAATATATGTTATTTTAATAAAAATCGTTAGATCAATTTTTGAGAAAATGGAAAATTTCGAAAAAGATTCCATGTAAGGGGTAGGGATGTGTGGGGGATTTTCTTGAAAATCCTCGTGTCGCATCTTTGGAACGTAGTGAACTAAATAACAAGTTAGGTATTTATCCGACATTTTCATTTTTGAGTTGGGCTGTTCATAGGCACACACACACACACACACACACATACAGACTGACATACACACACGGAGTTTTTTCTAAAAATTCTTTGCTTATTCAGAGGGCCTCAAAACAAGCATTTCCAGTGAAATCTCAGTATCGAAATTTTGGGTGGAATATAATATCTACTTATGTAATTTCTTTCTTCGAAAATATGTACCAGTTTGTTTTTTCATGTTTGCTTTGAACAGCTTTTTCTGCAAATGAGATTTTCTGGTGTAAATTGTCCTTTTTCTCAGAAATATTGAAGATAACTAAATAAAAGTTTAGGATGGTAAAAATAACCCCTAAGTACTGCTGTTGGTTCTACTTTGGTTTTAATAACATGACTGGTTACTTTTTACTTTCTACTACGTATAGTAAATAGGGGAAGTATTGCATTCCACCCATAAATTTGATACCTAGGTTTCACCGGAAATATATGTTTTGAGGCCCGTTGAATCCAAATAAAGCATTTTTGGAAACATATCTGAGTGTCTGAACATTATAACTCAAAAATTAAAAGCATGATAAATACCAAACTTAGTATTTAGGCTCCAAATCGTCCAAAGATGTGACACGGAGGTTTTCAACAAAATCCCCCTACCCAAAGTACCCTTTACATGGAGCATTTTTCGAAATTTTTTATTTTCTAAAAAATGGCTCATGCGATTTTGATTAAAATACAATATGTCAATAATATTTACATGAAAAATAAAATGTATATCTTGAATTTTCGGGGAATAACCTATGAAGTTCTCTTCATTAGCAGAGAATTATGTATTGTCTTGTATAACTGATAAACATTAAGCGATAGACGAAAACGTACTACACAAAAAAATGTAGATCTCTTTCAAATAAGATTTTTTGTGGCATAAGACGTTTCTGAGATATCCGTTATTAAATGCTCAAATTGTTCATTTCTTGGTCTTCTCCTAAAACCCTATCAGCATTCAGTTTTTCTCGCGATTGCATGGAAACAGTATGAAATTTTAAGGTCCAGTTCTTAAACATTTGACTATCGCTGTTACCTTTGTATCTATAAATAAATGTGTAGTATATTTATTTCAGCTGTTTGTATTAAAATGTAGTAGATAGAAAAATAAGCTTTACTAAGAATAGTTTGTATACCCACTAATAAACGACAGAGGGTAGAGAAAGTAATGTGAATGCATCACATAATATTTTAAAGAAGTCATTGCTGATAAATTTAGTTAAAGGATGGTGCAATTTAGAAAAATCCTATATTACTTAATAAACAGATTTATTGGATAAAAGTAGATGAGGAACCTTATAAGGCATGCATCTATATCCTGTAAGCATTTCAGTATGATATTTTCAATAGATTTTAGGTAATTGGTCATGAATTTAGAGTATTTAAACATTGGTGGGATAGGACTATTCATCCCCGTTAAATGAATTCAGTACTTTCAGCAATGAATTACTGCAATGTTGTAACACTATTGTATTGCACCACAATCAGCTGAAATCTTGAGTATTTACAGAAAGCAGTTTATTGAAGCTTCAGCACAATATAATTTAGTACTCTATGCATATAAATGTCAAATATTCTACGTGTACGTTCCAAACAGCAAGACATCAGCAATAATTTCACATGGCATGGAACAGAAAATTCTTTGTTTCGGAGTAGCATTACTTTTAATTAATAGTGCGTGCAATACATTCAATTAACGTTTCTACGTCAGTTGATTGCTTATAATACAAGTAATATCATTAGCAACATGTTATTTTACAAGTATCATTGGATTGGAAGCGCATGGGATTCGGCACCAACTCAGAAATGTGGATATTTACCGACACCACGAGGGGATGCCTCCGGGAAGATGAGATGAAGGGAGACACCGGGCGGCCAGAACCAGGAGTGACGACACAGCAATGAGTTTCCTCATATAGACGCCCCGGAACTCGGACAGGCAGACAGGGGACCCCGCCTCACACAGAGTCCAACGCCCCCCAAGGGGTGGTCCTAGTATCCCGGCACCCAGCTGAAGGCCGAGGGCCCGAGAAAGTTCACAGAAAGTTTCATTTTTCAGATCAAATGAAGTGAAGGATGAATGAAATGATTAATGGAACGAAATAGAGGGATAGGAAATTCGGGGATGAAAGAAACCACTCCAGCGTTCGCCTACGACCCGGGAAAACCCCAAAAACCCCATATCTCAGAGCGAACGGTCGCCGCAGACCTCCCGAATGCGGGTCACAGGCGTTACTGCTTGAACCTTCCCGCTGGGTTGCAAGTAGCATTACTTTTTAATTAACGATGTAAGCGATAAGTTCAGTTAAATATGTTTCTATGCGAGTTTATTCCTTATAGTACAAGTAATACCTTCAGCAACGTGTTTGTAAAAATTCCTCGAAATGAGGAGAAATTATCACCTGAGCGTGCATTCCATGTTTTGGCACACACTATTGAAAACTCATGTGTTTCATATTTGTTCAGATCCACTTTGGATATGCGCTCCCAGATATCAAAAGTAGGCACAGGAGTTTCACAGCGTTGGTGCATGGTATCATCACTCATAAGTGGAAAATTAGTCACAAATTAAATTGAGGTTTATTTATGGACGCTCTTTAACTGTTGTGGTCCTTAGCGTCCCATTCTATATTGGGCGTGAAAGACCGGAAATTCTGCTCAGAGGCCTCTTTATCAGTCTTGAGGTTCTTTTACGTACGTGGCAGCATTTTGATCCGGAATTAGGTTCGAGTTTTCTAATTTACTATTCGACAAACTCACTAAGCATGTAGGATGCAAGCATTGTTTTCTATTCTCGCATTTAAAACATTATTTCACTTGAAGTATGCTTCCATGTAAAGCCACTTTTACTTCACGATCTGCTAACAAGGGATCCCAGAAGATAACTCCCACAATGCCTAGTGAATGATATCCGATGCCCATATTTTCCTCCCAATTTCGCAAACACCCATCCATTTCATTTCTACGGCAAGTTCCACCACGCTGTCCGCGCACGGGACATAGGCAATCTTATGTTCACCAGTGACGTTCGTTGAAATACCCTTGAACTTTCGAGACGGGACTATTCTAGTATCGGTATGAATGGGTTATACATAAATGGTCGTGGAACCTATCTGCAACACTAACAGTTTTTATAGCTGAACATACGCTATACCTCTCACCCAAAAGGGAGTTGGTCAAAAATCATAATTTCAACCTATACCCCCGCCGCTATAACGTTGCACTTGACAGTTCTTGTGGCTTCGCGTAAGGTTGGCTACATCGTGGTTGCGACGTTGCCAGAGTGGCTAGTAAACAACAGCTGATTGTTCTCATTTCTATCGTGTCTAAGCCGCATACAAAAAGTGTACGTAAGTAGCGAACGTCACTGAATAATAACTATTTCGTATTATTATTGTTAATTGAAAATAAGCGATATAAGCAGCTTTGGAATGGTCGGATACTCCTTTCTATGATAATAGGCATAAATGTGTCTACGTATGGCATCTAATTGGAAAACATCAATATTTGTGACTGGACGAGGCTTCTTTTTTTTCTTCCCTGGAGTTGATAGAAATACCTGTTGTGTTCCAGATGGTTCAGGAATTTTGTCCTCTTTCTCTTGTAGTTTCACTCCTTTGTGAACAACAGTTCTCGTGCTTAAACCAAGAGCTGCTGCAGTTCGTTGTACGGCTTTATCAGGAGGAATAGAGGGATTTCCGTGAAGCTTCACGTACTCCTTTTCCTGTTCAAAGAACTCCCGGGTTCTCCTTAATAGTTCCAATGCCTGACTATTAAGTGGCACACCTCGGCGCAAAGGATTTTCACTTCGTGAATCATCACTCGGCGATCGGCGTCGTTTTTCCGACATTGTCGCACTTAAGTTTTGTTTAAATAAATAATATGAATGAAATATATATAAAATAGATAAATATAAATAAATAAGTGTATAAACGAACAATAACAAAACTATCAAACAATAACCACAAATCTAAATAACAATGAACAATATGTAGCTTGCAAAGAACAACTCGACGCTCTGCTAGAGATTCACAAACTGAAGCACGTGGTTGGGAATAGTTACATCCGGCAACAGAGCCGATTCTAGATCCGGTTCCGCTTTGTCATCGACCATTCGGAATGCTGCCTTGTGATTGGCTTAGGAAGTCAAGCGGTTGAAGCTTTTCATCTGTTTTTTCGCGAGTGTACCAACTTAAACGCTAGCTGTCAAGTGCAACGTTATAGCGGCGGGGGTATAGCTCTCTTTTTAACACAAAATTACACCAGCAGAACGGAGCCGAAGAATTTGACCCTAAAAAGGTAACCATTAAGGAGCCTATAAAATAAGCGCTATTTCCTTACCACCTCACACATCCAACCTAAATAGTAATCCTAACAGAAACACCTTTACCATCTCAGTGTTTAAGCTCTCTCAACAAGAGTCTACCAAATAGCGGTCGGTCGGTTTGTTCGTGAGATAGTATTTCTCCAGGCTAATTGCCCTAGAGAATGTAAGAGGGGAAGGACGGTACTTAACAGCGAGTTCTTAAGGGTCGTATATATTTGTAATATAATTATAATTAATACTGATTATATTGTTCTTCCTTCATGATGTTAGTATGTATTACAGTATATATATATATACATACCAGGTAAGTCAGCTGCACCTTTTATTTTTTTAATTTATGCAACGTGCTAGGCGACAACGTGATTTACTCCTTTCTTTAATGCCTTCTAATGGCTGATTTGCATAACACTTTATAGAGGAGGGATAGATAACTCAGTGCATGAGTGTTTTACGAGACAGAATGCAATCACTATGTATGCCGAAGCAAAAAACATCCCACCCTGACACTGGAAGCTCCAAGAGCACTTTCAGTCAATTTTACAAACTTTTATTCTTTAGCATACATTCATGCACCCCTTTGAAGACGCCCCTGAAGGAAGAGCCTATCACATGAATCTGTAGACAGAATCATTTGAAAACAAAATGGCAGATCTACGTAGTGCGACCAATTGGATTTAAGCCGTCAATGTTATACAGCCATGTCAAAAAATGCTAAGTAGATGATTTCTCTTCTGTCACAAACTATGGCATATTTCAGTTTATACGGTAACTGTAATGACTGATGCAGTTTCTTTATTTGAGTTGAAACTACCAAACCGAACTCAAAACACCGTATGAAGCTTCAAAAAGCATGTAAAGATAAGTGGGGTCTAGTTCTGCAACTACTAATTCGTATAGGAACGTACGCTTGCAAGGCAGCATTAGCCGAATGGTATTATCATGGTTGCTTTAACACTGTAATTTCAGTGCGGATTCAAATCCTTCGGGTTAAGTTCAAACTTGTTATTACCTTTTATTTTATCTCTTTAAGCCTATAATTTGATAATATGATACAAATAAAATTTTTGAAAACATAAGTGTGTACAAATTAGAATAATCGCCATGTTTTCCACCGCAAAGCCCAAATCATCTACGGCGACTCATACGTGAAGAATGCGGGCAGATTACACCGCGCATATTACAGCATGCAAGAAGTCTCTCCGGCAACGTACACAAATGTGCATTGATGAAGGGTGTCGTCTTTTGAACATTTACTTCCTTGATGAAATCCACGCTCTTTAACAATTTATTATTCTGTTTACCCGTGAACTTAGCACATTTACAACTCCTTTGTCAGTAGAAGTGAATAATAAGGTTTAAACATAAAACAAAAACTGTTAGATTTAATACCGTCGATATCCGCCCAAAAGAATGAAAGCTAACTACGTAACACGGTTTACAACACAGATATGGTACAGATTATTACAGTAAACATGAATCACAATTATCTACTTGTAATTGTTGTGCCTTTGACTCACAGGATAGCAAATAAAAAAAATAAATAAATTAGTGTACTAAAATATAGAAACTAAACACAAGGAGAAAAAAATATATAATTCGATGCTTGTATTAGATTCGAACCTCCGAAGCTAACCTTTGCTTCACCATATTCCGGCAGCTAACCCACTCGGCTAAATCACTCTCTCCCGTTCTTTGGGAGAACACTCCTCTATCTACTTGCAAACATTATATCCATGAAGAGCCGCCTTTTTAAGCCTTTTGCAGCTCCTTGGTTCTCATTCAGACCTTTAATCATTAATGCTAGTTGCGTATAGTACCGAATAGAAGAGCAGAGCTACAATAACAGTTTGTTTGCTAAAAGGGTCAATGTTTTCACAGTAGACTATAAACTACGGGTTGCATAGATACGAATATCTAGGGGTAGCTAACTCACCTGATATATATATATATATATATATATATATATATTGAAGTATTTTATTAGCTCCACGTATGGACGCCAATTTGAAGTTGTTGTATTGAAGGAGTTGTATTATAGTTCAACTGTTGGGGAGTCGAACTTGAAGTTGGTTGCAACCGCACGTATAGTAAACAGTTTTCGGTAGCCTTCGCTCCAAATGTACTTCCAGGTGGCCTTTGCCCCAAGTTTAAAAAAATATTAACTTTGTAATTTGACTGTTTCTTTAAATATTATATATTTATGTTTCCCTCGGCTGCGTCAGTATTATTGTTAGAGACATGGATGTCTTGGCAGGGTTGTAGGCTTACACAGATTTTAATTTTTACTTCACTCCATTTATTAATGCTTGATACGATTTAAATAGGACTTCACTGATATAGAGACAGCTGTGAGATTCTTTTTATTCATTAATTACACTTTTTAACACGTAAACTTATTTTTCCTCTCACACGAATACGTATTAAATCTCTCGAGGACGCATCTCACGTCCGGTTACAAACACTGTCTGCAGGTAACTGAATTGATTTCAACCACCTAAACTTGTAAATAAAGTCTCTGATTGGCTGTTCATAATCCAATAGAATACTTTCATTTAACTAAAGCTTTTTCTGGTTGTTGATTGGCTAATTTTATAAACTGTCACTAAAATTACATTATTGCTTCCAAGAATCACAAGTAACATTTGAACTTTCTAATTAATTATTGCCTCAAGGTTACCTCATTGTTAGCAACTTTTAACCTATTATTCTCACAGCTCCTACATTATTAAATTACGTAATACATCCATATAACATTATTGAACATGTATACAATAGTATACAATAATATAAGCATATGCAATGACTGTTACATACATTTAACAAATTATTACATACACATATTGCTTCAACGCGGGCTGTTATTAAATTTATATTATATAATTAGACCGAAATCATTTGTGTTAAAAATACTGCCTCAATATATATATACATTGTGTGTATATTTAGTATTATACACACAGTGTTGGATTATAGGGACGGGGAAAGCATTTGTGGCAATGAGGCCCATGCGATTGTTGTATTGTAGACTGAAACTTCACAGTAAAAGTACTACCTTTCTCCGTTCGTACAGATTGCTTCTTCCCCTCTGTCTCTTCTTTATTTTGATCAGCACCGACGTAGCTTATCACAAATAATAGGTATAATCCGGGTTTGTGTTTAAAGTGTTATTTTCTCTAGTATCTTCTATGAATCCGTACCCATGTTTATTTAATGATGTCTTCCATAGACAAATCGCCTTAAACACCATTTCTCTCTTTACAGGATCAACCGGAGCCGAGGAAACTGCAATCATGTCGCGTCCATCTTCCAAAAGGCTTCTCTCTGCGGGTCGTTGTCAGCTGCTGTCGGCTAAAGGTTTCCTGCAGAACAGAAATTAGTGTCCAAAAATGTTATTCAGCATAAAAGACGTAGTGAAACTTTGTATTTACTTTCGACTACAGACTTACAACCAGCACACGATGATGTGGCGCCGAAGGTGAATGCCAAACCTCTCGTTTTCCGTAGTTAATAGTGATGTCGTGTATTATAACCAAGTTTATGTAGGTAATGATTAGTCGAATGTCATCTTAATACATCTATAAAGGGGAATACAAAACGTTTAAACAAATAAAACTAGTAGCATATTATATAAAGTATATTTACATGTGATTTTCTTACTTATTACTACACTAAGACTTCGGTTTATACAACTACAAAGAACACTATCGAGAGCTAATAGACTGGAATTTCTAAGGCTGTGAAAGAGGCGGTTCAGCGGGAAGTCTCTCTAGTAACAATCATGTCGTGAGGGTAGAGGATAGGAAACAAGCCGGCTGCAGCATGAACGAAACTCTCGACTTGTACGGAGTTTTGTATAGCGAGTCCACCGAAGAGGACCAGCGAAGAATTCTGTACGAATTCGTCACCAACGGCGTCCTGCTCAACATGGTAGGCATCCTGGGCATCTTCGGCAACATAATCTCCATGATAATATTATCTCGTCCACAGATGAAGTCCTCCATCAACTATCTTCTGATAGGCTTGGCCAGGTGTGACACGGTGCTCATCATCACCTCGGTGCTTCTCTTCGGCATACCGGCCATCTTCAAGTACACCGGCTACCTCTTCATCTACTACTTCAAGGTAAGGGACACCCTTCCGCTTCATTCCTCTTTGTCTCTACCCTTTATCACATACTTATAGTGGGTTGAAGATGTATTGTCTTCCACATTTTCTTCAAAACTTTCTTGCCGCATCTTTGGAAGATACGAGACTTAAATACCAAGGTTGGTGTTGATCTGACTTTTCGTTTTTGAGTTATGCTGTTCACAAACAGACTGTCACACACGGACCTTTTTCTAAAAATTCTTTTTTATAATTTAGCGTTCTCAAAACATGTATTTCCGGTGAAATCTCGGTATCAAATTTTAGGGTGGAATGCAATACCTTTACGTGGCAAAGAAAGTAAATAAAAAGGAAATGTACATATATTCTTCAATTGTCTACGAATAGCCTGTCAAGTCCTCTTCACTCTGAATGAGTTTTGTATAAATGGTAAATCGTAAGAGATAGACAAAATTTTACTTCACAAAAAATGTACATTCGTTAAACGACACAATTTATGCTCAATAAAATTTATTGTGGCGCTAACCATTTCCGAGATTGTTCTTTGTTATTTGTTTGAATTATCAAACACTGTATACTCTTTTCAATTGGAAATTAGCTGTTGGCTTTTTATGGTCCTCATGATTGTGCAAAGAGAGTGAGGTTTCAAAGCCATCATCTATCGGCCCACTTTTAAAAGTTTTTACTATAGCTGTAGTTTAATGTATTCTTCTACTGTTGTTGTTCACCACAAATGGCACTGGGGATTAATTGATCTGCATCATTTTCCCTCTGGCTTCCCAATATAAAGTCTGTAAGTTATCACTTTTAAGGCCTTTGCATTTGGCGAGGTGCTGTTTGTTCAGGATGGCATCTTCACAGAGAGTGCACTTGGGTGTAGGTAGGCATCGTATCTTGTACAGACGCTCTGCGAGGCAATCGTGGCCAGTTGCCATCCTAAACAAGGCCACTGCAGTCTAGGCATTTTTTGTATATCAACTCTATCTTTAATATTGTTATAATCTTTATCTTTTAGTTTATCTTCTTCATCAAGTCCCTGCTGTCTTTTGAAATGTTGTTTAATGTTATTTAATTGTTTATTTATTTCTATTTGTCCTACAGGTCTTATTTGTTGTATTGCAACTTTGTTTGCTAATTGATCTGCATGTTCATTGCCCAAAAGTCCGACATGAGCTGGGATCCATTGTAGTGTGACATGATTTCTAGTTTCAACTGCTTTAATTAGGCTTCTTATTTCCTTAATATTTCTTGTTGTTTTATTATTGTAATTTACTATTCCATCTATGACTGATTTTGAGTCTGATAAGATGACTATTTTTTGTTTTATGTATGGTCTATATAAAATGTTCTGTAACGCTGCTTTTATAGCTGTTAATTCTCCATCATAGTGGTTTCACGTTTCATCTAATGTTAGATACTGTGTAAAAAGTTTACAGTATACTCCTGCACCGGCATTTTTACTTTCTCTACTACGTATAGTAAGTAGGGGAAGTATTGCATTCCACCCAAAAATTCGATACCGAGATTTCACCGGAAATACATGTTTTGAGACCTCCTGAATCCAAAAAAAGCATTTTTGGAAACATGTCCGTGTGTGTGTCTGTGTGTGTGTGTGTCTGTGTGTGTGTGTGTGTGTCTGTGTGTGTGTGTGTGTCTGTGTGTGTGTGAACAGCATAACTCAAAAACGAACAGTCGGATAAACACCAAACTTGGTATTTAGGTTCAGTATCTTCCAGAGATGCGACACGAAGGTTTTCAAGAAAATCCCCCCACCCCAGACTACCCTTTACATGGAACATTTTTCGAAAATTTTAATTTTCTCAAAAATGGCTCTAACGATTTTGTTTAAAATATCATATGTTTAAGATAATGCCATGAGAAATGAAATGTATATCTCGAATTTTCTGGGAATGTCTCCAAAAGTATTCTTCATTGTGAACGACTTTTGCATAACTGGTAAACCATAAGAGATAGACAAAATTTTACTACACAAAAAATGTTGATCTCGTTAAAATACACAACTTATGTTATATACATTTCTTTTGTTGAGTGAACCGTTTTCGAGATATTGCTTGTTATTCCCTTAAATTTTCCAATACTTATACTTTTTCTCAAATTCGTTATTCATTTTTTTATGTCCTGGACTTGCAAAGAGAATGGAATTCGACACATAGCAACCAGCGTTAAAATATTTGACCATCGCTTAAAAGCTACCATATTCCCCTTGCATCTACAAGAAAATTAGCAATAAGATTGACATCTCGATATCTCGATTAACATAAAGCATATGGAGAATAGGCGTTTGTAAAAATAGATTGTACAAGAGTAGAGAAAGTCATGTGAGTGTAACACATCAGATTTTTTTTATTGATGCGGGATCCATCTGTATATATTCGGAGCCATTCTTTTTCTGGGTATCTTTCATTTTCCGTAGCTATTGCTATGGCTCTCATTTCATCTGTATATTGTTCTGTTTGTGTATTGTATATATCAGGTCATTCGGATATTGTATATCAATATATTCTATAGGACTCGTTACCTCTGTTGCAATTATATTTGTTATAATTATATTCTTATATTTTAAGTTATTAATATATCTGAAGCTTATTGGAGTTTTTCTTCACATCGAGATGTGTAAACTTGTAATGAAGGTTTTAACTCTATAACATGAAGTAGATAGAAGAATAAGATTTTGTATGAATAGTTTTAGAAAAGAAAGTCATGTGAATGCAACACATGCTTCCTGCTTTAATTTCTCTACCACGTACATAGTAGGTAGAAAAAGTGATGCATTCCACCCTAAAATTCGATACCGAGATTTCAGAAATACATGTTTTGAGACCCTGAATCCAAAAAAGGCCCTTTTGAAAAATGTCCGTGTTTGTTTGTGTGTGTTTGTCCTTCTGTCTATGAACAGCATAACACAAAAACGAAAAATCGGATCAATTCCAAACTTGGGATTTAAGTTCAGTATCTTCCAAAGATGCGACACGAAGATTTTTCAGAAAATCTCTCACCCCCAACTACCCCTTACATGGAATATTTTTCGAAACTTTTATTTTCTAAAAAACGTAGCTCTAACAATTTTTGTATATCTTGAATTTTCTTGTAATAGCCTGCCAGTCCTCTTCATTCGGAAGGAATTTTCTTTAATTCTGTGTAACTGGTAAACGTTAAGAGATAGACGAAAACGCACTAACCAAAAATGCAGATCCCTTTAAAACACACAATTTACTTCAGATAACTATCTGTGACACAACCATTTCCGAGGTATCCACTATGATTCGATTTTTACTTTCTCTACTACGTATAGTAAGTAGGGGAAGTATTGTATTCCACCCAAAAATTCGATACCGAGATTTCACCGGAAATACATTTTTACTTTCTCTACTACGTATAGTAAGTAGGGGAAGTATTGCATTCCACCCAAAAATTCGATACCGAGATTTCACCGGAAATACATGTTTTGAGACCTCCTGAATCCAAAAAAAGCATTTTTGGAAACATGTCCGTGTGTGTGTCTGTGTGTGTGTGTGTCTGTCTGTGTGTGTGTGTGTCTGTGTGTGTGTGAACAGCATAACTCAAAAACGAACAGTCGGATAAACACCAAACTTGGTATTTAGGTTCAGTATCTTCCAGAGATGCGACACGAAGGTTTTCAAGAAAATCCCCCCACCCCAGACTACCCTTTACATGGAACATTTTTCGAAAATTTTAATTTTCTCAAAAATGGCTCTAACGATTTTGTTTAAAATATCATATGTTTAAGATAATGCCATGAGAAATGAAATGTATATCTCGAATTTTCTGGGAATGTCTCCAAAAGTATTCTTCATTGTGAACGACTTTTGCATAACTGGTAAACCATAAGAGATAGACAAAATTTTACTACACAAAAAATGTTGATCTCGTTAAAATACACAACTTATGTTATATACATTTCTTTTGTTGAGTGAACCGTTTTCGAGATATTGCTTGTTATTCCCTTAAATTTTCCAATACTTATACTTTTTCTCAAATTCGTTATTCATTTTTTTATGTCCTGGACTTGCAAAGAGAATGGAATTCGACACATAGCAACCAGCGTTAAAATATTTGACCATCGCTTAAAAGCTACCATATTCCCCTTGCATCTACAAGAAAATTAGCAATAAGATTGACATCTCGATATCTCGATTAACATAAAGCATATGGAGAATAGGCGTTTGTAAAAATAGATTGTACAAGAGTAGAGAAAGTCATGTGAGTGTAACACATCAGATTTTTGGAAATATGTCCGTCTGTGTGTCTGTCTGTATGTCTGTCTGTCTGGGTGTCTGTGAACAGCATAACTCAAAAACGAACAGTCGGATAAATACCAAACTTGGTATTTAGGTTCAGTATCTTCCAGAGATGCGACACGAAGATTTTCAAGAAAATCCCCCCACCCCAGATTACCCTTTACATGGAACAGTTTTCGAAAATTTTCATTTTCTCAAAAATGGCTCTAACGATTTTGATTAAAATATCATATGTTTAAGATATTTTCATGACAAATAAATTAATATCTTGAATTTTCTGGGAATGTCTCCAAAAGTATTCTTCATTGTGAACGACTTTTGCATAACTGATAAACCATAAGAGATAAACAAAATCTTACTACACAAAAATGTAGATCGCGTTAAAATACACAATTTATGTCATATACATTTCTTTAGTTGAGCGAACCATTTTCGAGATATTGCTTGTTATTCCCTTAAATGTTTCAATAATTTTCTCAAATGGGAATTCGTTATTCATTTTTTTGTCTTGGATATGCAAAGAGTATTAATCTGTGGCAAAGAGAATGGTGCTGCACCTAGCAAACGGCTATTAAGAGATATGTATATCCTTAAAGCCTACTTATTTCTATATTGCCCTTACAAATACAAAACAAGGGGAACATAGTACGCCATAAGCGATAGTCAATATTTTTAGAACCGGTCACTATGTGTAAAATGTAATTCTCTTTGCATGTCAAAAGATCGTTTCTGCAAATGTTTATCTCGATTAACATGAAATAGATGGAGAATTAGAGTTTGTAAAAATAGTTTGTAGGTACAAGAATAGAGAAAGTCATGTGAGTGTAACACATCAGATTTTTTTTGTCCTGCTAATGCAAAGAGAATGAAATACTCCACATAGCAACCAGCTCTTAAAATATTTGACTATCGCTTAAACCCTAGCAATTCCCCTTGCATCTACAAGAAAATTAGCAATAAGATTAACATCTCGATATCTCGATTAACATGAAGCATATGGAGAATAAGCATTTGTAAAAATAGTTTGTACATGAGTAGAGAAAGTCATGTGTCTGTAACACATCAGTTTTTTTTGTTAAGTTCCATTTATACTCCGGCTTCAATGTTCTTATCGGTGGCCTTTGCTTTGGAACGTGTTGTTATCTATAGGCAATGGTGTTAACTCGTATTCTCTTGTCACTTTTCGGTAACTTTGGGCTTTATTCATTAGATCACACACACACACACACACACATACATTCACACTCTCATTCATACTTCCAGACTCTGCTGAAGATAGGAAATGATTCTGGGAATAATTAATGATTCTCATCCCTGGACTTCTGGGTTGAGAAGCCAGCACGCTGAGTACAAAAGCTACCTTTACTAATGAATACTATGAGGAATAGGTGTGAAAATAAATTATAGTGTGTAAAAAATGTATTGTAATTGTAAAGTTTACGCCTACCTTTATTGCTAAAAAGCCGCGGGTGATAATTGAAATGAGTTGATATACACACAAACAAAAACGCATCGCATAACTTGCTATATGCGAGCGTTCTGTTTATCAAGTTTTGTTGATGTGTATTCGTGTCTGTCTATGCAACTAGAATTAATTGCAAACTAACAAAATTGCAAATCAAAGCATCTGCTTTGCAAAGCTGACCATAAAATCGGGAAAGGCCTGACAATAACGAGTAAAAGAGTCTAAAGTGCAGTGTGTAAACATTAAAGCGTTTTCCGAAACCCAAAAGTACTGGAATGTTTAGCCGTGAAATTGGCATTAACCTTCGCTTTGAAAATCAAACCGCAAATTAATGCGATGGAAACACTATTTGTGGAATATCAGTGTTTTTCAGTAAACATCAAATAGAGAGTGCTTTCCAAACACAAAACAAGGTAAATGTTGAAATTCCTATGTGGTTATGTTTACACGCCAATTTTTAAGTTGTCGATTGTAACTTGTGTTTGTGCAGCTGTTGTGATTCAAAATGACGTAGTCATGTGCGAAATAAAAAGAAGCAGGACAGAGTGATTTTTTGGGACGGGAGGTGAATCAGTACGAATTTAATGAAGCTGTAATGAAGTAAACAGATGAGAACTGTAGTATCAGCCCATTACTCCAGTATCTTTGTTTATCAGTAGTTTGTTGAGAAATTTTTATGTCAATAAATGAGCATTAAAAGGTACAATAAGGTATGTAACCACAAACAAGAATTCTATTTAGTATTTATTTATTCTCCAAAATGCAAGTACTATAAAAGAGAATAGAATGAAAGATTATTAAGAGCTAAGAATAATCAAACAGCTGGGTCTCCAGTAAGTGGAGCAGTATGGCCACGGAAGATTTGGGGAATATTCCCACAGATTCAAGACCCAACATGCGTGTGCGAGGAAAAGTCGCAGACTGTTGACCTCCTTTGGGAGTATGTATTATTACAGCCCGATAGGGACGAATTTCACAGGCAAATAAAATAACATAAGCTTTGATATTTTACAAACTATAACGTACATAAAGTTCAAAGTAACAGTGAAATTGACAACTTCTGTATTGCAAACTATAAAGAACAAAAGGGATAGAGAAATATGAAAGGCAACTGTTAGAAATGTACCCATCGAGTTCAATTAGATATGTATACATGCATGAAATATTACACTTGTAATGGTGCATGCAGGCCTTTTTGTTTCCAACGTGACCACAGGAGAAAGGAATGAAGGAGAGATCCGGAGGGTGACCAGATCTGGATGTCGATATGCGCTAGCAGGTATGGTGTCTCAAACTATTTCAATATGACACCAATCCTGACGCCTTCTAGCTCTGCCTTAGGCACCCGGGTGTAGGCGAGACACTCCCAGGCAGGAGGGGGCAGCAGTGTCGCCAAGCGTTAGGGAGAAATCCTTTCATAGTGTAAATTCCACCGTCCTGCCGCAACTCGCCAACTGCCGTCGCCTGGTCTTACAACCCTGAAACAGATGAAAGGAAATGCGTGGTGGAAGGGGAACCACCCCAGCATTCGCCTAACGATCCGGGGGAAACTACGAAAAAAACCCATGAACAGAGTAGGAATCGAAACGGTGACTACCGAATGCGATCCACCACGTTACCTGTAATGACACGTAATGGCGCGCGTAAAAGAAATGTCGTATAAATACCAAATTTGGTGTTTTAGTTTAGCATCTTCCAAAAATGCGACACGAAAGTTTTCAAAAAAATCCCGAACTCCAAACTACTCTTTCCATTATTACTGGTTTATTCAAAAATGGCTCTTAATGATTTTGATTAAAATACCATATGTTTAATATATTTGCATGACTAATAAAATCTATCTGGACTACATCTGTAGTCTAGTGCTTAGCATGCTAGCCTCCAAATCCAGAGGTCCCGGGTTCGATTCCCGACTGTAGGGTGCAAATGTTTCTTTAGCCATGGTTATTCCCTATCCTCCCTAGTGTCCGGAAGTATGAAAGTGTGTGTGTGTGTGTGTGTGTGTGTGTGTGTGTTCGCGCGAATCTACCAAAAACAAACAGTCAACGAGTGAATATCATGACCGAAGAGCAGTTGTTCCAAGGGCAAAGCCGCTGATACGACCTTAGATGTTAAAAGTGGTATATAAATGGAACACACACAAAAAAATCTGATGTGATACATTTACATGACTTTCACCAACCTCTATCTTTATTAGTGAGTATACAAACTATTCTTACTAAAACTTATTACTTTCTCTACTACGTATAGTAAGTAGGGGAAGTATTGTATTCCACCCAAAAATTCGATACCGAGATTTCACAGGAAATACATGTTTTGAGGTGCACTGAATGAATATAAAGCATTTTTGGAAACATGTCCGTGTGTGTGTGTGTCTGTCTGTCTGTGAACAGCATAACTCAGAAACGAACAGTCGGATAAACACCAAACTTGGTATTTAGGTTCAGTATCTTCCAGAGATGCGACACGAAGGTTTACAAGAAAATCCCCCACCTTAGATTACCCTTTACATGGAACAGTTTTCGAAAATTTAATTTTCTCAAAAATGGCTCTAACGATTTTGATTAAAATATCATATGTTTAAGATACTTTCATGACAAATAAAATGTGTATCTTGAATTTTCTGGGAATGTCTCCAAAAGTATTCTTCATTGCGAACGACTTTTGCATAACTGGTAAACCACAAGAGATAGACAAAATTTTACTACACAAAAAATGTAGATCGCGTTAAAATACACAATTTATGTCATACATTTTTTTTTGAGTGAACCATTTTCAAGATATTGCTTGTTATTCCCTTAAATTTTTTAATACATATTTTCTCAAATGAGAATTCGTTATTCATTTTTCTGTCTTGGATATGCAAAGAGTATTAATCTGTGGCAAAGAGAATGGTGCTGCACCTAGTAACCAGCTATTAAGATATATGTCGATGCTTAAAGGCTACTGTATTTCTATATTGCCCTTGCAATTACAAAACAAGGGGAACATAGTAGGCCTTAAGCGATAGTCAAATATTTTTAGAACTGGTCGCTATGTGTAAAATGTAATTATCTTTGCATGCCAAAAGATCTTTTCTGCAAATTCTTATCTCCATTAATACGAAATAGATGGAGAATAAGAGTTTGTAAAAATACTTTGTACAAGAGTAGAGAAAGTCATGTGAGTAACACATCAGATTTTTTTTGTCTTGGATATGAAAAGATTATTAATCTGTGGCAAAGAGAATGGTGCTGCACATACCAACCAGCTATTAAGATATATGTCTATGCTTAAAGGTTACTGTATTTCTATATTGCCCTTGCAAATACAAAACAAGGGGAGCATAGTAGGCCTTAAGCGATAGTCAAATATTTTGAGAACTGGTCGCTATGTGTAAAATGTAAAAATGTTTGACATATATTGTGTGTTTTAACGAGATCTACGTTTTTTATGTATTGCGGTTTACCAGTTATGAAAAAGCTATGCACAAAGCCTAATCTACTAAAGTAGAAAGCGCAACGGCTTGTAACATTTGGTTAGTTTGTTAACATCTAAACATTTAGCAATAGTTTTTAATGATGTTATAATGATTTTTTATATCCTGGACATGCAAATAGAATGGAATGCTCCTCATAGCAAACACCTTTTAAAATATTTAACTCTCTTAAAGCCTACCATATTCCCCTTGCACCTACAAGAAAATTAGCAATAAGATTCTGCAAATGTTTATTTCGATTAACATGAAGTAGATGGAGAATAAGGTTTGTAAAAATAGTTTGTACAAGAGTAGAGAAAGTCCTGTGAGTGTAACACATCAGATGTTTTTTATGTCTACTACGTTTTAATCCAAATAAACCTTTACAGAAATAGTTACATTACACGTTTCGTTATAACTACAAAGAGAACAGCGATAGTCAAGTGTTTAAGAATAGGACGCTACATGCTGGGCTTAAAATTTCACACTGTTTCCTAGTTGTTTCAGAAATAACTGACGATCGATGGGACTTTAAAAGAATAAGCATTGAACAAATCGAACCTTTAATAACAAACATTTTTTACTTTCTGTATACTGCATATAGAGACTAGGGTATGTATTGTATTCCATCCAAAACTTCGATATCAATATTTCACCAGAAATATGTTTTGAGGTCTCCTGAACCTAAAACAAACATGTTTTAAAAAGATACGTGTGTGTAGGTGTATTTGTGAACAGCGTAACTCAAAAACGAAAAGTGGTATGCATAACAAAGTCGGTATCTATTTTCAGTATCTTTCAAAGAGTCGACACGCAGATTTTCAAGAAAATCCCCCCACCCTAAGGTGTTCTTTACATGGACAATTTAACGAACTTTTTTATTTTCTAAAAAATGGCTCTAACGATTTTAATTAAAATACCATATATTAAATATATTTACATGATAAATAAAATGTATACCTTGAATTTTCTGGGAATAGCCTTTGAAGTCCGCTTCATTCGGAAGGAATTTTGTATAACCTTGTGTAACCGGTAAACATTAAGCGAGAGACGAAAACGTACTACACGAAAAATACACATCTCTTTAAAATAGATAGCTAATTTTAAAAATGTTTTTGTGGCATCTCATTTCTGAGATAGCCGTAATAAATGTTTCAAATTGTTCATTACTTCATTCTTTTAAAATCCTGCAAACATTCACTTGTTCCTTGTGATGTCATGGAAACAGTGTGGAATTTTAAGGCCAGCGTATAGCGTTCAGCTCTTAAACATTTAATTATCGATGTTTCCCTTTATCTATAACGAAATGTGTAATGCAGATATTTCTGCGAAGATTTATATGGATTAAAATGAAGTAGACAGAAAAATAAGCCTTATTTATTAGTTTATATACCTACTAATAAACATAGAGGGTAGAGAAATTCATGTGAATGTAACATAATTTTTTTTATTTTTATATCCCTTTAACTACGTGGCCATATCGCGACGGATCTGTTAGGAGACACACCGTGACTCTGTAAGTGACGGACAGTTAGCCTTCTAGGTCTCATCCCTGTACCATACCTTCTTGCTTCATCACGCGTCCACAGAGGACTTGGCGCTAGGCAACTGTACATTTGCTTCTGTGACGAGTAGATGGCATTTTCGACACGTGTCCACAGACGCCTTAAAGCTAGGCAACTGTATCTCTGCTTCTTGACATTGGGTTCGTGATATTAAATATCCAATACGATATATACCTTGGGAACTGAGGTAAACCACGAAAAAATGCCAGTCAAATAGATCGGCCCACGGTATTTGAAAAAGATTTTCATTTTGGCTAAATGTGTTATTAAAATTCACATGTAAATTCGGAAAATTTCTTCAGGTAATCTTTCCCCCTTCCCCCAAGCAGAAATTGAAATGACGCTCCTAATAAATTAACTGAAATTACCACTTCTTCTATGTACTCAATTAGTACTTGCCTACGATTCAGCGTACCCCAACCGGCAAATAAATTACATTATCTCTTAACCGGCTAACTTTTGTACGCATGTTTACAGAAACTTTTTTTCCTTCTCTTCATATTTAGAGTGTGCGCGCACTACGATCTAGGTGACATCTATTGCGGTTAGGACCACCTTCTCCAGGAGCAAGGGATGAAGTGAAGAAACCGCAGGAGACTACGGGCCAAAGAAACGCGCCGAAGTCCCCAACATACCTGGCTCGATGATCCTACACACTACGCGAGCTGCTCAGAGAGGGTGATGAACGACCCGTGCAACCAGGCAGCCCTCTGATGTCCAAAAGGAATACTCTTTCTTTAGAGCAAGTATCTGCGCACCTGACACGTGAGAAGGAAGCGAAATGAAAGGGAAATGATGGAAATGAGACTGTGGTAGATGAGAAAGCACCCGACACCACGAAAAGCCGAAGGTCAGAGCGAGCGGTCGACGTGAACTGAACTCGGGACCTCCAAAGCCAACTCTCTTGGTTCTCTCTATATTGTAGCGGACCAGGTTGAGCGCCGAGGTTTACATCAGATGAGGTAACCAATCAAAAGTGTCGAAACGAGGTTACCTCAACACGACCGCGCTAAGGAACACGGAGTCAGCTCTTCTGTATGTATTTATACTACGGGAGTCTGGCTCGAAGGGGAATCATTGTGGGAATCGTCGTAGTAATCGGTTTGAAGGAGAGTTGTATCATCGACGACTTGAGGTTCGCTTACCATACACGAGTCGCCAACGCAACATCAGTCGAACAGGTAAGGATGCATCTGATCTAAGATCTGCTGTGCTTGCCGGGCTTCACCCAGTCTGAGTGGCTCATCTTCGGGCCCTAATGTACTCACACTAAAGCAATAATACAATTTATTGGGTCAATGCATCCCCTGTGCATTAATTAAATACCCCTATCCTGGAACGCCACTCCGTACTACCTACCACCCCACTACCGACGCATCCCCTACCTCTGAGCTATCATCCCCCTAGTGTAACCAACTACTGCGGAGTAAACACCCCCGGTAGGGGTGTTACAATATTTACTTCTCAACCCTATATGCTTTGGACTAACCCTTTTGAAATATCCTGTAAAATAAATTAACTTTAATGATACTTTTGTTAGATATTCCATCTCTTAAATATTCAAACTTCAATATTTATCGACTGGTTACTTAATTAACAAGAAAAACTAATAATGCTTTTAAAGTTTTCTATAACACCTAAACGCCGTTTAATTGCGTATGCAATAACTCTAATAAATGGATACTGTATTCCATTACTCGGCGTTTTTCAGAATCCTCAGAATCCTCTCTCAGCTGGTTGGTAACGTATGTTATTTTGGTGGAATTATTTGTTATTCAGCTCCAAACCAAGGGAATTAATTACGCTGCAATAACGACAGTTTAATTTGAAATCGAAACAGGTGAAACAAATTTAATATCCGTTATATGATCAAATAGAACAGCTGGGTGTGAGACTGTTTTGTGGCAAGCGCCATGCAGGTGTATGTTTGTGATGGCAGACGACGAAAAATGTTATAAGTGTTTTATATTAACAGGAACCGCAGCTCCGATAACATTATTGCGTTAACTGCAGAAATTCTTTCCCTCCCCCTCTCTCTCTCTCTCTCTCCTCCCCTTCCCTTCCCTTTCTTCTCCCCTTCCCTTTCTCTTTAAATATCTCCACATCCGCTAACCACTCCCTCTTTGTAGCGTACGTATAATGAGAAATTTTGAAAGCTGATAATAAACCCGTTTTGTGTGAAGTCTGTAAAAATTAAACAGGCAAAATATCTTACACAAAGTTGGGCCTGTTTTTATGCTTGTTTCGTGGTCAACATGGTAACCGTGGTAAATGGTTTGCATACATTAATAGTAGTAACGGAAATTATTATAAGCTCTTAAATGTTTATTTTATAAATTTTGCAAACAACAAATCTTGACGAAAACATTGTGGTTATTAACTTTTAGTAAGTAATTTAAAAAATCGAAAAGCGAATTGTATATTTATAGTTCAGAATAATTGAGTATGCACTGATTCCAATCAAATTTTGGACAGATAATCTTTGACACAAGGTGAGAAGACTCTCTTAGAGTTTGATATTTTGCCCGCAATTATATACTGCCGTTTTTGAAAATTGCAACACCCAGAAGGAAACGCATGAATTCAATGAATTTAATACCACGGTTAGGTACATGACAAATAACAAAGTTTTCAAATCTATACATGACCTTTGAGCCCTAATGTTCAGTATTTGGTGTGGCCTCCATGCGCAGCAATTAGAGCTGCTATACACCATGGCATTGAATCAAAAAGGTTCTGAATAAGTTCCTGAGGGATTTCCCTCCATGCAGTTTGTATTCGAGCTCACAAATCCGTGACACTAGTTACTGGAGGACCGTGACGCACCAAGTGCCAACCAACTATATTCCAGGCATGTTCGATGGGCGACATGTCAAGCGAACGTGCAGGCCAGGGAAGCAATGGTTCCCGTCGCTCTTCGAAAAAGGCTTGTACATTCTTCGCAATATGTTGCCGGTCATTGTCCTGTTAAAATGTGGCCTGTGGAGATGCCTGAAGCAGGGAAGTACCTCAGGCCCTACAACCACCCTTAGGTACCGGTTGCTATTCAAGGTGCCCTCAATTCGTAGGAGGCGAGATCGGTTGTTGTAATCAGATTCAAGTCAGGACTCTGTGCAGGCCAATCCATTACAGGGATGTTATTGTCGTGCAACCACTCCACCACAGCCCGTGCAGTATGAACAGGTGCTCGATCGTGTTGAAAGATGCAATCGCCATCCCCGAATTGCTCTTCAACAGTGGGAAGCAAGAAGCTGCTTAAAATATCAAAGTAGGTCTGCGCTGTGATCGTGCCACGCAAAACAACAAGGGGTGCAAGCCCCGTCCAGGAAAAACACGACCACACCATAACACCACCACCTCCGAATTTCACTGTTGACACTACACACACTGGCAGATGACGTTCACCGGGAATTCGCCATACCCACACCCTGCCATTGGATCGCCACATTGTGTACCGTGATTCCTCACTCCACACAACGTTTTGCCACTGTTGAATCGTATAATGTTGACGCTCCTTACACCAAGCGAGGCGTCGTTTGGCATTTTCCTGCGTGATGTGTGGCTTATGAGCAGCCGCTCGACCATGGAATCCAAGGTTTCTCACCTCACGCCTAACTGTCATAGTACTTGGAGTTGATCCTGATGCAGTTTGGAATTCCTGTGTGATGGTCTGGATAGATGTCTGCCTATTACTCTTTACGACCCTCTTCAAATGTCGGCGATCTCTGTCAGTCAACAGACGGGGTCAGTCTGTACGCTTTTGTGCTGTACATGTCCCTTCACGTTTCCACTTCACTATCACATCAGAAACAGTGGACCTATGGATGTTTAGGAGTGTGGAAATCTCGCGTACAGACTTCTAACACAAGTGACACCCAATTACCTGACCACGTTCAAAGTCCGTGAGTTCCACGGAGCGTCCCATTCTGCTGTTTTACGATTGACTACTCAGGTCGCGGATAATCAGTACCGGCAGTAGGTGGCAGCACAATGCACCTAAGATGAACAACGTATGTTTGTGGGGATGTCCGGATACTTTTGATCACATAGTGTATATCTTTGTATCACCCCCAGGTGGAATGGATGAAGTGAAGGAACCAAAGGAGACTACAGGCCACAGAGATGCGCAGAAGTCGTAACATTTCCTGGTTCGAAGACCCGTCTCAGTATTGGAGCTGTCCAGAGAGAGCGATGAACTACCCTTGCAACAGGTAGCCCTCTGATGTCAGTGAGGAATATTCTTTCTGTAGAACAAGCATCCATGCCACCGTTTCAAGCCACTAAACCTGAAACATGCAAACGAAATGGAATGAAATGGAAATGAGAGAAAGGAAGAAGTAGTCGAAGAGAAATTACCCCAGCATTCGCCGAGGAAAACTACGAAACTCCAAATGAGAGTGGGTTGTCAACAGAAATTGCTTCGTCCTCCGTGATCTGGGATCACTATGCTAGCCTTTGGTTCCCGAGCTCGCGGGTGTAAACCCGGCGGAGGGCGATGGATTATTTCGGGCGTAAAATTCCTTAGCATGGCTTCCTTTCGAAGGGAAGTAAACCGGTGGTCCCTTGTCATAGATTTACGGCACGTAAAGGAACCTCAAGCCTGATAAAGAGGTCTCAGGGCAAAATTTCCAGTCTTTCACGTCCAATATAGAATGGGATGCTAAGGACCACAGCAGTTAAACAGCGTCCATAAATAACACTCAATTTAATATAACGGAAATTAAATCCGGACCTCTCGAATGCGAGCCTCACACGTTACCCGGAATCCACTCGCTCGGTTGCACAATAAATAACTAGGTTTAGTATCTACTATTCAAGTTTAGATGCATAGATTTGCTGAATTCACTTGGTGTTATTCTGGCGCCATTCTGGAAAAAAACGCATCCTATTAATCATTGCTTGACAACAAAGTGAAACCAATATTGCATCGTGACACAGATGGAAGTGAGCTCAAAGCAGATCACAAAGCACTCCCCTGTCAGACGTTTTGTTTTGAAGGAAATTGCGTACATCTTTGAAGCTAAACCAGCAGAAGATCAAAAGGAGAAAACAAACAAACTTCATTAATACGAGAACAGATGCAACGAAATTACACATTAGAGAATCATGTCAGGTGGTTGACTACAGGCACAATCCCATTCCTGGCAATTTTCTATGTTACCGTTGGTTAACCGACTAGTCTTACACCTTCTTCGTGTTGTACTTTCAAAGTAAATGTTTATTAAAATTTTTAAGGTAGAATTCTTATTTAGCAAGAAATCCAAAGAGGGGTTTGATTACAGTAGGAGCTGAAGATTCTTTAAAATCCTCATTGAAATGAAACGGCAAAAAGATATGGTTAGTTACTAATATGAGTATCCAGGCGTGAACACGTCACTCGGCTTGTAGATTAATTTAGAGTAGGGGCAGAAGTATAAACACACAATATACTGTAAAAACACCAACCATTCCTTTCTCGCAACACTTATCTCAAATATAAACCTACAGTATACTATAAAAATATCAACCATTCCTTCCTTGCAACACTTATCTCAAATATAAACATACAGTATACTATAAAAACACGAACCATTCCATCCTCGCAACACTTATCTCAAATATAAACATACAGTATGCTGTAAAAATATCAACCATTCCTTCCTCACAACACTTATCCCAAATATAAACATACAGTATACTATAAAAACACCAATCATTCCTTCCTCACAACACTTATCTCAAATATAAACATACAGTATACTATAAAAACACGAACCATTCCTTCCTCGCAACACTTATCTCAAATATAAACATACAGTATACTATAAAAACACCAATCATTCCTTCCTCACAACACTTATCTCAAATATAAACATACAGTATACTGTAAAAACACGAACCATTCCTTCCTCGCAACACTTATCTCAAGTATAAACATACAGTATACTATAAAAACACGAACCATTCCATCCTCGCAACACTTATCTCAAATATAAACATACAGTATGCTGTAAAAATATCAACCATTCCATCCTCACAACACTTATCCCAAATATAAACATACAGTATACTATAAAAATATCAACCATTCCTTCCTCACAACACTTATCCCAAATATAAACATACAGTATACTATAAAAACACCAATCATTCCTTCCTCGCAACACTTATCTCAAATATAAACATACAGTATACTATAAAAACACCAATCATTCCTTCCTCACAACACTTATCTCAAATATAAACATACAGTATACTGTAAAAACACGAACCATTCCTTCCTCGCAACACTTATCTCAAATATAAACATACAGTATACTGTAAAAACACGAACCATTCCTTCCTCGCAACACTTATCTCAAATATAAACATACAGTATACTATAAAAACATGAACCATTCCTTCCTCACAACACTTATCTCAAATACAAACATACAGTATACTGTAAAAACACGAACCATTCCTTCCGCGCAACACTTATCTCTAATATAAACATACAGTATACTGTAAAAACACGAACCATTCCTTCCTCGCAACACTTATCTCAAATATAAACATACAGTATACTGTAAAAACACGAACCATTCCTTCCTCGCAACACTTATCTCAAATATAAACATACAGAATACTATAAGAACACCAATCATTCCTTCCTCACAACACTTATCTCAAATATAAACATACAGTATACTGTAAAAACACGAACCATTCCTTCCTCGCAACACTTATCTCAAATATAAACATACAGTATACTGTAAAAATACGAACCATTCCTTCCTCGCAACAATTATCTCAAATATAAACATACAGTATACTGTAAAAATATCAACCATTCCTTCCTCACAACACTTATCTCAAATATAAACATACAGTACACTATAAAAACACGAACCATTCCTTCCTCACAACACTTATCTCAAATATAAACATACAGTATACTGTGAAAACATCAAAAATTCCTTTCTCGCTACACTTATCTCAAATATAAACATACAGTATACTGTAAAAACACGAACCATTCCTTCCTCGCAACACTTATCTCAAATATAAACATACAGTATACTGTAAAAACACGAACCATTCCTTCCTCGCAACAATTATCTCAAATATAAACATACAGTATACTGTAAAAATATCAACCATTCCTTCCTCACAACACTTATCTCAAATATAAACATACAGTATACTATAAAAACACGAACCATTCCTTCCTCGCAACACTTATCTCAAATATAAACATACAGTATACTATAAAAACACGAACCATTCCTTCCTCGCAACACTTATCTCAAATATAAAAATACAGTATACTGTAAAAATATCAACCATTCCTTCCTCACAACACTTATCTCAAATATAAACATACAGTATACTATAAAAACACGAACCATTCCTTCCTCGCAACACTTATCTCAAATATAAACATACAGTACACTATAAAAACACGAACCATTCCTTCCTCGCAACACTTATCTCAAATATAAATATACAGTATACTGTAAAAACACGAACCATTCCTTCCTCGCAACACTTATCTCAAATATAAATATACAGTATACTGTAAAAACACGAACCATTCCTTCCTCGCAACACTTATCTCAAATATAAACATACAGTATACTGTAAAAACACGAACCATTCCTTCCTCGCAACACTTATCTCAAATATAAATATACAGTATACTATAAAGATAACAAACCATCCCTTCCTCACAGCACTTATCTCAAATATAAAAGCATACAGTATACTATAAAAATATCAACCATTCCTTCCTCACAACACTTCTCAAATATAAACATACAGTATACTATAAAAATTTTAACCATTCCTTCCTCTCAACATTTCTCAGATATAAACATACAGTATACTACAAAAATACTAACCATTCCTTCCTAGCAACACTTATCTCAAATATAAACATACAGTATACTATAAAAATACCAACCATTCCTTCCTCACAGCACTTATCTCAAATATAAACATACAGTATACTATAAAATATCAACCATTCCTTCCTTACAATACTTATCTCAAGTATAAACATACAGTATACTGTAAAAATATCAACCATTCCTTCCTCACAACATTTATCTCAAATATAAACATACAGTATACTATAAAAATATCAACCATTCCTTCCTGACAACACTTCTCAAATATAAGCATACAGTATACTATAAAAATATCAACCATTCCTTCCTCACAACACTTTTTAAATATAAACATACAGTATACTATAAAAATAACAAACCATTCCTTCCTCACAGCACTTATCTCGAATATAAACATACAGTATACTATAAAAATATCAACCATTCCTTCCTCACAACACTTATCTCAAATATAAACATAACAGTATACTATAAAAGTACTCACCATTCCTTCCTCACAACACTTCTCAAATATAAACATACAGTATACTATAAAAATATCAACCATTCCTTCCTCACAACACTTATGTCAAATATAAACATACAGTATACTATAAAAATACTAGCCATTCCTTCCTTACAACATTTATGTCAAATATAAACATACAGTATACTGTAAAAATACCAACCATTCCTTCCTTATAACATTTATCTCAAATATAAACATACAGTATACTATAAAAATATCAACCATTCCTTCCTCACAACACTTCTCACATATAAACATACAGTATACTATAAAAATAACAAACCATTCCTTCCCCACAGCACTTATCTCGAATATAAACATACAGTATACTATAAAAATATCAACCATTCCTTCTTCATAACACTTCTCAAATATAAAAATACAGTATACTGTAAAAATATCAACCATTCCTTCCTCACAACACTTATCTCAAATATAAACATACAGTATACTATAAAATTATCAACCATTCCTTCCTGACAACACTTACCTCAAATATAAGCATACAGTATACTATAAAAATATTAACCATTCCTTCCTCACAACACTTCTCAAATATAAACATACAGTATACTATAAAAATAACAAACCATTCCTTCCTCACAGCACTTCTCAAATATAAACATACAGTATACTATAAAAATATCAACCATTCCTTCCTCACAACACTTATCTCAAATATAATCATACAGTATACTATAAAAGTACTAACCATTCCTTCCTCACAACACTTCTCAAATATAAACATACAGTATACTATAAAAATATCAACCATTCCTTCCTCACAACACTTATCTCAAATATAAACATACAGTATACTATAAAAATACTAACCATTCCTTCCTTACAACATTTATTTCTAATATAAACATACAGTATACTGTAAAAATACCAACCATTCCTTCCTTACAACATTTATCTCAAATATAAACATCCTTACATCATTTATCTCAAATATAAATATACAGTATACTATAAAAATACCAACCATTCCTTGCTTACAACACTTATCTCAAATATAAACTGCATACTCGAAAAATACAAATCATTCCTTCCTCACAACACTTATCTCAAATATAAACAGTATACTATGATAATAAAAATGCTTGTTTCGTTATAACACTTATCTGAAATGTAAACATACCTTATACCATGAAAACATTAATAACTTAATTTTCATTTCGTTTTCAGAATAGTGGTGTGTTATTTTAGTATTAAAGTGATCCAATATATGTTAATTCGTGTTTGAAACTTGATCTTAGATGTTGTTAATATTATAAATGAAATCATTACACTTCTCTGTTCCTCGTTTGTAATACAAGTGTGTAAACTTGTCCTCGAAATTGGGACTACATTTTTCGATTAACAAACTTGAAGTGATTCGTGTTCAGGGCAAAAACATTGTATTTAATGTATACAATTTTTTTAAAAACCCTCCAATCCAACGTGTGTCATAGGTTAACAGCAGAAACCTGAGATATCAATTAATAAATGAATTAAAACTTTCCGGGCTTGTAGGCCGTGGTCTAGAAGGCATAGTGGATACCGACGTTTCGCCAAGTACAGCGCTTGGCATCTTCAGGATGAAGTGATTCAGTGTCTGCGGTGGTCGGAGTCTTGAAATTCAGAGTGGGCGGTCGTCGGGGGTCAATCCGGAACCTCCACAAACGTATCCGCCTGATCCATCCCGCTCAGTATGGTTACATTTACATGTTTCTGTTCCGTCGTAAAATAACAAGGTATTGAGGCACAGAGTAACCCGATTTTACACGCAATATTCCCTTTCACGGCGCAAAAATTTGTATGGTGTGCAGTAAATGCATACAGAATAATACGACCTATATTTTCTGGAAAAGCAATAAACACAGAAGTATAGGAATGACTTACACCATTTTGTGAACAGCTGAAGACGTTGAATGTCAATCTGGGTTTTTCTAACAAGAGTCTGCTTCCGCGCAGATAACAGCTGATGAGTCATTAAATTTAATTTAGGAAATTTTTGAAGATAGGTAATTAGTAAAGGATTATGGCCCTCAAAATCCCCTGATTAAATTTTATGCGATTTTGTTCTATGGGGGAACTTGAAAAACAAAGTGTATGAAAAAAAATCTGATGTGTTACACTCACAAGACTTTCTCTACTCTTGTGCACACTAGTTTTACAAACGCTTATTCTCCATATGCTTCATGTTAATCGAGATATCGAGATGTTAATCTTATTGCTAATTTTCATGTAGATGCAACGGAAGTGCTAGGCTTTAAGCGATATTCAAATATTTTAAGAGCTGGTTGCTATGTGGAGTATTCCATTCTCTTTGCATTACCAGGACAAAAAAAATGAATAGCGAATTTCCATTTGAGAAACAGTACAAGTATTGGAAACTTTAAGGGAATAACAAGCAATATCTCGATAATGGTTCACTCAACAACAAAAAATGTATGACATTAATTGTGTATTTTAACGCGATCTACAGTTTTGTGTAGTAAAATTTTGTCTATCTCTTATGGTTTACTAGTTATGCAAAAGTCGTTCACAATGAAGAATAATTTTGGAGACATTCACAGAAAATTCGAGATATACATTTCATTTTTCATGAAAATATCTTAAACATATGATATTTTAATCAAAATCGTTAGAGCCATTTTTGAGAAAATTAAAATTCTCGAAAAATGTTCCATGTAAAGGGTAATCTGGGGTGGGGGATTTTCTTGAAAACCTTTGTGTCGTAGCTCTGGAAGATACGGAACCTAGATACCAAGTTTGGTGTTTATCCGAGTGTTCGATATCAATATCAATTTGTCATTAAACAGTTATATAACTGCAATATACAATAATACAAATCAATAATACAACATAAACCACAACTTGTGCAACTTTTACAGCAAAAAAGTAACAAATATCAATATCAGATGCATTAAAATCAATAAATTCATTAATGGAATAAAATGGATTATCCACAAGCCAAGAATGCAAGCGCTTACAAAATATTTTATAAGGCAAATCTTTTACAGCTTGAGGTAGCTTGTTAAAAAGTTTAATACCTATATAGGAGTAACTTTGAGAAGTTTTCTTAAGTCTATGCTGAGGAATATCAATCATTTGACCATTACGGATGTTATAATTATGAATATTGGATCTCGTGTCATACATATGTTGATTCTGTTTCATAAAAACCCAATACAGTATAAGTATATAAATTTATAACAGTCAAAATATTATATCTCTTAAAATAGGGTTTACAATGTGTTCTAGTAGTTATCTTAGCCATAATTCTTATGGCTTTCTTTTGCACAAGTAATACATCTTGGATATTATGAGCTATTATCCCAAAGTAAAATACCATAATTAATAATACTGTGAAAGTATGCAAAATATAAGACACGTATATACTCAAAGGGCACACAATTGACTAAGTTCCTCATCAAGAATAAAACCCTTGACAACCTTCTGCATAAAAATGTAATATGTGACTCCCAGGTTAAAAATATATCAATAAAAATGCCTAAAAACTTTTACATCAGTACAAAGCTTTGGAACAACAACATTATTTAAAGTAAAAATTATATTTTTAGTTTTAGAATCATTAAGTAAAAAATTATTTGCTTGAAACCATTGTGATGTATACATTATATTATTTTGAACCTCAGTTTCAAGATACTGTATATTTGCATTATTATGAATAAAAGTTGTCATCAGCAAATAATATGGTTTTATATTCAGTATTGAATGGTAAATCTTTAACCATAATTAGGAATAGCAGAGGACCTAGGATAGAGCCCTGAGGAACACCGCACATTACTGAAGCCACATCCGAAACCTTATCATTAATCTCAACAACTTGTTTGCGGTTAGAGAGATAAGAGAGCAATTTATTAGGCGTACCACAAATACCATAATGTGCTAATTTATCTAACAGTATACAGTGATCTACACAATCAAAGGCCTTGCTTAAGTCACAGCATGTGACCCAAGCAAAGCGCTTTGATTCAAAAGTATTCGTTATGTTATCAATAAGTAATCGAACTGCATCAATAGTAGATTTACCAGCCCTAAATCCAAATTGAGCGATAGAAAAGACCTTGTTTTGTTCAAAATAACAATACAATTGGTTTTGGATTAATACCCCAAATATTTTAGAAAACAGCACCAGAGGGATCGGTCAATAATTTTCCAGTAATGATTTATTACCTTTTTATGAACCGGTATTACTTTTGCTAATTTAAGTTTACTTGGAAATATACCCTCATTGAAGCATTTATTTATACAAATAGTTAATGGCAACACAATATAACAAATTATTTTCTTTAAAAATTATTTGAAATATCATAGATATCTCTGTAATCAGAATTATGCATTTTAGCAACAGCGTTCAACACATCACATGACACTTCCTTAAGTTGAAATGAAACTACAGGCACCTCACAATTTGACAAGTAATCAAGCCCCAGTTTATTAGGCTTTGAAATATTTCTCTTTACCTCTTTACAGATTCTATAAAAAAAATCATTAACCTGATTAGGAGAAAAATGAATAGAGGCATACTTTTCACCTTTAACCGTTCTATTTATAACATTCCATGCAGCTTTAACTTTGTTATTAGAGATTACAATAAATTTAACATTTGCAAGTTTCTTGGCTTGTGACATTAATATTCTATATTCGTTTCTAATCCGCTTAAAAGCATTTTAGCATCTTCAGTGAGTGTACATTTATATATATATATATATATATATATATATATATAGTAACAGAATAGCAAATATTTCCTCATCTGTTTAAGGTCTGAAGTAAACCAAAATTTGTTTGTAGCTTTACCACGAGCTTCACCATTAAAATATCTAACATTCCTTTTAGGAAAACACAAATTGAATAGCATTAAAAACGTAGTTAAAAATTCATCAAAAGTACACTCAGCATTCAAATTATTACTGAGCAGAATCGTCCTCCATTCAATTTGAGATAAACAATCAATAAAATAAATAAATTTATCTTCACTGTATGGTCTAATAAAACGAGTTATATATTTGAGTTTAGTCACAGGCTGTAAAAATGATAAAACTAGAGCAGAATGGTCAGATAGCATAGGGTCAATAACCTCAATATTATACCGTTGCGTATCTAAATTGGTTAAAATGTTGTCTAAACATGAGTTGATTCTTGTAGGTTCAGAATTGGTACAGAAATGCCCAACAGATCTAAGCAAATGTTTAAACTGATAGTTTAATGAACATTCATCAATCATATTAATATTGAAATCCCCACATAGGACTACATTAAAATTTTCTCTATTGAAATGTATAAAAATTTCCTCAAGATTGTTCATAAATATTTCGGGATCACCACTGGGTGAGCGATGAAGACTAATTATAATTATTTTGAGGTGAGTTACATAAATTGCCACTACTTCAATATGTTTTTCAATACAAAATTTAGTTACATCAATTTCAGAAAAGCTGATTTCTTTAGACACAAAAATACATACCCCACCATTTTAATTGCCTTACGACAAAAAATAGCTGCCATTGTATAACCTTCAATGTGATACACAATACTTTCACCATCACTTAACCAATGTTCTGCAAAACATAAAACTTTATAGTCTTTTTCACTACATAATATTTCAAGTTCATTAATTTCGTTCCTAATACACTGTATATTAATGAAAAATACATCATGGGTCATGTGAGATGCTATAGAATTAGTAGCATCTATGTTTTGTCTGGGTTTATTGGCCGAGGAGGATGAAAAAAACGCCTCACACGAGCGTTACTGGGCCACACATTAGGATTTAAAGCAGCTGTTAAGTGCTCTTCATGTATGTCAGTTTTATGTATGTCATTGACATACAATTTTATGTCAATGTATGTCAAGTTCGTTTCTGAGTTATGCTGTTCAGACACACACACGGACATGTTTCCAAAAATGCTTTTTTCTGGATTCAGGGGGTCTCAAAACATATATTTCCGGTGAAATCTCGGTATCGAAATTTTGGGTGGAAAGCAATACTGCCCCTACTTACTATACATAGTAGAGAAAGTAAAAAGAGAGTGAATTTGTATATTATGAGAATTGTTTTGAAATCTTCAACTTGAACGCCTGAAAATCGCCTGACTTAACCGTAACATTTCGCTTACAGGCTGATTCAGTACCTCTGCAGCAAACTATATGGTCTCAAACAAGTATCAGTTTATCAAACAGCCGATGTTATCTGATGCGTTGTTTGGAACCCACGTGATTAGCTTGTCTACCTGTGTACCATGACTCCGTTCCAAGAGTTGCGCACCCGTTTGACTAAAATACTGCGTACTACGGCTGTTGCTCTCGTCTTGGCATCTGAGTTACGAAGACCACTTAAGTTGTCGACTCTGTTTACAGTTTACTAGCCTAGCTACATACCTCTAATTCGTGTACAGGTGCACATTGCATGACCTACATTGGCTTACTATAATCAGGACAATCACGATAGGCATTTACGGTTCACTCATGTGTTGTGTTACGGAAAGACCAGATTAAGCGGCAACTGCCAACGCCGATATACTCGCAGACAGCATCGTACCACGCAATGTTTGCATGGGTTTTTCAACAAATTCGCGAACTGGAAGTCTACGTCCTCAACACACTGGTGGGAGAAGACGGTGCAATGTTAGAACACCTGACTTTGAAGGACAAGTGCTTGAGAGAGTCGGGCAATGAACCCTTCAGTAGTACGCTTGCCATTACCAATGCTATTGACACAAATCAACCTTCAATCTAGCGAGTGTTGCGAGAACAAAAGCTTCATGCACATCACCTCTAGAAAAAGGCAGTCTCTTGGACCGGCTGGCTACGGACCTCGCCTGCACTTTGCCAATTGGTTTGTACAACTTGCCGATCCTACATTTTGAACTCATGTTCTCTTTAGCGATGTGGCCTTCTTCACGCAAAACGATAAATCTCACCTAATCTAACACTTAACTTTGGTTTACTGCTTTAATGTTTTATTATTGTTGTCATTGGTATTTGTGTTGTTACGAAGGTTACTTCAACAGCAACGACAGTCACATCTGAAAACTTCAAGTACTGTTCATTTGAATTCACCAGCAGCGGTGTCAACATGTGGGCAGAAATTATTGGTGATCAGCTGCTGGGACAAGTCATATTACCACCCAATTTAAACGGAGTTATGTACCTTAGGGTCCTCCAGTCCGTGCCACTGCCTATGGAGAATATGCCCCATGCTATGCGAAGGTATATATAGTTCCAGCATGATGGGACTCCACCACACTGCTGTAAGAGAACTTCTGGACAACTGCTACAGGGAGAAGTGGATAGGGAGATGAGGAGCTGTAGTATGGCCAGCGCGATCGCCCAATCTAATGCCGCGGCTTCTTTCTTTGGAAGCATGTGAAGACTGTCGTGTATGCCACCCCAGTTCATACCAGGGAAAAATTTATGTGCGCATTTGACCGCATTCGTCAGAGACCGCACATTTCGGAGAGGGTTGTATAATCAATGGAACGACGGTGTCGTCAATGTATTGAACCCGAAGGTATACACTTCAAAGACCTCTCAATTAATTTATCATTTAATTTGCAACAAGTGAGCTAATGTAACCTCTGTATCTTGCCTGCTCAGTCATGTGACTCCTAAATAGTGCATCAGCCAGCATCGGTTGTATGACAAAAAAAAACGGTCCTGTTTGTGAGACCTAACATTTCACAAAGTTTGTTGCAGAGATTCTGAAACACTCTGAATGCTCACATTTTCGATTTTAGTTATCCTGTACACAGAAATAAACGCAGGATGGTTTTAAACTTCCGTTTCTTTTTAAATCCGGAACTTCACATGTATTTTCAGTGAAATCTCTTTTTATTGAACTTGAAAATTTCGCCATTTATCGGTTGGATTCTTTAATGTCAAACCTGCATGTTGCTGCGGTAGCTCAGTTAATTAGAGCAGCGGCACGGTAAGCCCAAAGATCCGTGATTCAAATCCTGCCTATAGCATTTTTCAGGTGATTCTTACTTGACTAGTTGCATCCCAAAAGAAAGCTTATGTGCATGTCAAACTGTTGTTTCAGATCTACCCGCACCTGGTGTTGGTCGTGTACCCCTTGGCGCTGATAGCCCAGACCGTCTCGGTGTACCTGACGCTAACGGTCACCCTGGAGAGGTTTGTGGCGGTATGTCATCCTCTGCAAGCCCGCTCCCTATGCACGTATGGCCGTGCCAGGCTCTACGTCATCCTCATCATCGTGTTCTCCACGCTGTACAACCTGCCACGATTCTGGGAGGTTCAGCTCGTGGAACTTCCCTACTTCTCCCCCTACAACACGACCTTGTACGAGGTCAGGATGTCCTCCCTCCGCATCGACCCCAACTATATCAAGTTCTACATCCACTGGTTGTACCTCATCTTCATCTACTTCCTTCCCTTCAGCAGCCTCGCCGTGCTCAACCTGGCCATCTACCGACAGGTGAGTTCAATCATATCGTTCACCATGCTCTAGGAATCTTATAGATTACAGCACTTAAATTGTTTTTTGTAACTGCTTGTTATGGCTGACAATATTTGTTCCTTCTGCCTGTTAATATTTTAGCAGTCTTTCTGTTAAAGTATTATTTTACACTCTTTCTACATACATGGACCACTACCTAGTCCTTCGCTTCAGTTAAATGGCTTTAGTTTTATTTATAATGTCGTCATATCTGTTCCTCCATGTCGTTATATTACTCTAAGGAACCCCTCTTTATTTGTTTGTAGTTTTCTTTTATAATTTTCTGTTTACACCGAGTCTCACTTCCATGTAAGTATAAGTTTTTAGGACATTTTCTTATTTTTTGTTTATTTTAACTTATTATATATTCCGTTTTCTCATCTTGTGCAACCGTTTAAATATGAATGGACGAAGTCCGGTGGCGTACTGTATAAATTACCTTCCGGAATTCATAGCAGTAGCTATTGTTGCACCTGGCGTTACAATAAAAAGCGCCAGGAGCCAAAAGTGTCGCGTCCAGAGACGTCCGCCCACCAGCCACAAAGAATCATATGTGAACAGAATTGAAGTATTCTGGGTAAGACAAGAACAGCTGAGCCTACTGAATTGGTAAACTAAGAAATAGATCCATGATTATTGTACGCCCTTAAGCACGTTCCTTAAAATAATTTTCCTCTACTGAAATAATGCATTCTAAATATTTAATTATTGTACGTTCAATCCTATCGTTTCCTATTATCCCTAATTCTCGTAATTTCTAGTTTGTGTATTCTTTTCTATAAAATAACATACTGAGATATTGTCATATTGTACTCCTTTGTTACTTTATTCAGTTCATATACTGATTTATGTAGGTTACTTTCGTAATTCACTGGCTCAAATCTTTTTACTAACTATAATATTTCAGATAAGTTTAGAACAGCCCGGACCTTGAGGAGCTATGCTTGCTGTAATCCTGTATTTCACCTGCTATTCGTTGCATTTATTTGCTTTTCATTCACAGTTATCTCTTTATGTCCTAACTACCCGCTCGCACCATGATACCTCAATAAATGCATGTCATGTCATACATTCCAACCGAACGTATACGAGAAATATTCAAATTGGGTTGGACTCGACGAGGAAGTGATTCTGAATAATTGTGGAAGATGCGTACTTTTTGGCGGGTATCTGTTACAACGGATTATGTACTACTTCATAACCTTGAGATATCGGCCTGGATAGCTGGAAATTATGTCATTTTTTACCCAAGTTGCTTCTTAGTCAGGCGAATTGAAACCCTATGTACTGCAAAAGTGAGGCGAATTAAAAACATTTAAGTTTTCGTCTGAAAAAGCTAGTCCCAATTGGGAAAAGACAGCACATACCTCGTAACTGTAACGTACGGACTCAAATGTTTTCTTTTGTATTTAAGTTAACGTGTTTATTTGTGGACGTAATGAAGTCATTGTTTTGCCACTGAACTGAAGCCATATCCTTGGTTAAGCTTGTATGCTTAGCGATAGAACCGTTGATAGAATCGAAGGGTTCTTAAAATACAACAGGAATCTCTTAATATTTCAACAGCCTGTTATTTTATTCCCTGATGAATGTATTGTGAAATCCATTATTACATCCCATGTACATTGTTTTACAAACATGCAAGTGAAAGGTTAAAAATATAAATTTTCATTCCCCCAATACATTCCGTAACGAGGACTACGAATACTAATCAAATAATAGTTGTTTACAATGTAGGTGTAAGATGTCGTACAATAAAATTCCCAAACGAGTACAAGGGAATATCATATCTGGGAATATACGATTTCTTTTGCAGTTTATTTTTGCAAAATCATCAGTTAAACATAAGAACTATTCTCTTCACATCTGAACTTTCAGATGCCAGCAGGATTATAATCGGTGCATTCGATCGCACACGAGTTTCATTATTTAAAAAAGTCTATCCCTCTTCATTAACTTAATTTTTTTTGCAGTTGATTGCTGAACATGCGGCTTAAAGGTGAATGGCGATGAAGACTGATGTTTGTATTTGTTTGTATTGCTGTTAAGTAAGGCAACCTGGTGGGTGTTGGCAGGTGCGACGGGCCAATCAGGAGCGTCAGCGCCTTTCCCGTTTGCAGAAGAAGGAGATCGGCCTCGCCACCATGTTGCTGTGCGTTGTCGTGGTCTTCTTCCTCTGCAACATCCTGGCGCTGGTGAACAACGTCTTTGAGGCGTTCTACGGCAACACGACGGACCAGGTGGTGGCCACGAGCAACATGCTCATCACTATCAACTCCTCCGTCAACTTCATCATCTACGTCATATTCGGCGAGAAGTTCAAGAGACTCTTCCTCAAGCTGTTCTGCTCGCACGGACTGTTCGCGGGTGTAGTGGGGGGTAGGGAATCCCCGGACGTGAACACGCACGACGACAGTGTCGTTTCTAACGGCGACGGTCGCCAGTACTCCCTGCGCAGTAGTCATTGTCAGCTGCACCGCGCAGGAACCACTATCGTTCGAAACGGTAGTGCCGCGGCAACCAATGGCAGCAATAGCCTTCACCGCAGTTCCAGAATACCTCGTGCGCCATCTCCTGGACCATGTGTGTATTATCCTGCTCGTACTCTCGGCGCTGGAGACTGGGAGAACGAGCACACCACCACCACGACTCTAAACCAGCTCTGAACTGCTGTACATACCTTCTGGCTTCACCTGTATATAGCCCTAAGTGGAGTTGTTAAGTGTGCGGACGAGGGAGACACTTCGAAAACTAGGCAAAGAATTTCTTTACCTCAGCTACTGCTGGTACCTTGGCTAATGCTTTTGAAAAAAGTAAACATGTGCAGCTTATTGTAATCTCCCACTGTCACCTCGCCTCACCAGTGGCGTACCTATAAAGAGTATGGTAGAGAGAAAAAAGTTGCGCCCTTATTTTCATCACCAGGCATAGGAATTCTTAAGCAGTTGGCTTCAACTTATCTACACTCAAACCATATGTCAATACACAGAGTTTAAACAATAGCGGCCAAGGGTCACTGATGGCCAGGTAAACACGGTCTGTTGAGTGCTGCCTGCAAACTCCAACAGACTTTGAGGGATGGGGGTGGTTTGTAACCTGCAATGTCACTGCCTAAAGCCCGGTAAGACTTCAACTTCGTTTCCTTTCGTCCTGGCTTTAATGCTTAGAAATTCCTATGCCTCACATTATCATAATTCATCATATCTAGTCATTAATACATGTAGTTATAAAGTGGCGATGTAGTACCCAAAAACTTAAACCCCGTTTTCTTTTAACTTCACCCCACACATAGACGTCACTCCAAACAGGGTTCCTCCGTGCTTCGTTCTTCTGAAGTTAGTCGCACCATAAACCGTATCTTGAATAGCACGTGCGGGGGGGGGGGTTTCAACAGAACAAAACATTCGTGTAAAGATAACCATACACATATGCAAGAATTGTTTGAAGGATAATACAGTGTTAAACAAAGCACACCCAACTCACGTTTTTGGAGCATCTGTATATGGAAAAAGTTCTTCCACATCGAAGTTTGGGAGTTAAAACGTGCAAGGCTATTTCTCATTTGTCGCTGTAGTACCTATTAATAATTCTGGTAGCTATATCGCGTTTCACGCTTAAAAGACAGTAAGTGGGGTACACTGTTACCATATGTACTCTACGTGGGCTCGGTCTACCAATTAATGTCATCTTGTGAATGATACATCACCAAATAATGAGGTATCTGCACTGCTATTGAAGGGAATAATTTGTAAGACATTTAATTTTCACCTGCATTTCTTTTTGTATTCTAGTACTTCGAAATACGATTTTACGGGCATAAAATATATATAATCAAAGAAATATGGAGATATAAAATAATAAAAATCTGTTTACCCTTCACAAAATTACATTCAACTTGGGTGAAATGTTGCCGGGGGTGCGGCCCTCCATAATACAGTCGACGATTCTCCCGGGACAATGCCTAAACATGTTTTGATGTCTGGCGTAGGTATAACGTTTATTATTTGCTGTGTTTTAGCACTCTTATTAAATCTCCTTTCATATTTGAGCTTGGCCTTCTCACCCTCCTTCAAAATAGTAGTAAATTTGTTAACAATTAAATCTATTGATTCCTTATCTTTGAATTTATTCCTGGGATTAGATAAAATCTTATCAATGTTATTTCCAATAGTTTTAAATTTTTCCTGCGTTATTTTTATCTTACGAATATATTCAATGGTTTCCCCTTCCAAAATCTCATAATCTCTTTGATACTCATTCTGCCCCACTATAAACTCCGGGCATCTATTACTTTCCTCTTTAGCTACGTCTCTTTCTGCCCTATTTGTTGACTCGCTGTCCCCTACATCAGCTACCATTTCGATATTACTTTGATCCTTAATATTTATAAACTCACTTATTTCCACATATCTTCCCTATTAATTGTGGTATTTGATTGTTCGTGCATCTCGTTTTCCCCTGTTCGTTCCAGCTGATTATTATCATTATTCCTACTTTCTGGTTCTAGATTGTATGTTTCGAGAGTTTGCTCTATTTCTACAATAGAATCATCCGCTAACTTTAGTAAGTCGCTAACTAGTCTCCTCCTTTGATGCTTAATTTGACCAGGGCTGCTTCCCCCCCAACCCCCCCCCCCACCGTCCTTCGGCCCCATCCCGGAACTGCGGATGCACAGCTCACTCTTCCCTGGGTACTCGCCCGAGTTAGCAAAGAACCCATCCACTCCCGGGGATGGGCTCGCCTTCCCAGACTTTCCCCAGTTAACCCAGTCCGCACTAGGTTACCCCGGTGCGGGTTAGCGGCCGCTCTGAAAAGAGCGGAGGATTTCCGAACAGTGAAAGGTCGGGGGGATCCCACAGTCCCAAGACTGGAACGAGGACCCTACCTCATCCCAAACAATAGTTTTATGAGAATATGAGTTTGAATTCTTTGATTTATTTTGGGTTGACCTTCATATCTAGCGAGAAGTTCCTCTAAGAGGGTCACTTCGCTATCTGTCCACTTTCCTCTATTAATGGGTTTAGTGTTTAATTTCTCTAATCCTTTGGCATTCCTAATATCAGGATGCTGACTTCTTTCATGTGCGCTCAACCCGCTTATCGTTTTAAAGGTTTTTCCACATGCTTGGCATTTATTTCCATATTCAACCTCCCCATATGTGCCTGTACATTTGGCAAAGTGGCAAACAGCTCCATGACTACCCTCAAAAGGTCTACCGCACTTCTCACATTTATAGTGAATCCTACATATTCCAAGGAACAACGTTAAATGCTTTTATATTCCTCTAACTGATCAAACTGTTTATCGTAATTATCGCAGGTTTTTCCTCTCTAGGGAATAACTACTCTATAAACACTATCACTTTCTTCTCGATTATCTTTCATTTTTTAGTACATTGTGAGCATTCCTGATATTCTTTAGCTTGTCACCATGAATTAGATAGAAAATGTTTCGAGGTTCCGTCATTGACGGGGACCGACCCTCAGGCATGCCGTCCTCTGTGTGTGCCTCTGTCCACCAACCCCCTGAGAAAAGGGTCAAGGAAAAACAAAAAGAAAAGAGGCTGGGTTTTCAAAACCGTTCCCAGTTTCAAACTCTCCCTCCCGAGTTAGCACCGCAGCAAAGAACCCTTCCCCTCCCGGGGATGGGCTCGCCTTCCCAGGCTTTCCCCAGTCTGAGTCTGTTAACCTAGTCCGCACTAGGTTACCCCGGTGCGGGTTAGCGGCCGCTCCGAAAAGACCGGAGGGGATCCCACAGTCCCAAGACTGGATCGAGGACCCTCCCTGATCCCAAACAATACCCAATAAATAAATTATAAAATGCATAACTGTAACCAAGATAAAAACTAAATTAATTGCCTCCCAAAATGATAAATTAACAACCACTGCTAGGAACAGGAACTGTTTAACCTAGGAAGAACCGTCACAGATAAGGCTAGGTCATCGCCCTATATCTGGGAAGAGTAGGTGTTCCCTCCATCAGGGAAAGTCACGTTTAGCCCCTAGGTGTTGCCCGCGGGGATCCTCGCGGAGGCCGTAGTACACCCTTACTACGCGTCACCCACTCTTCTCTGGGGGACCGGTGGAATGGTCCTTTGCCATCACTTAGCAACCTAGTGTTTTAAGAGCACTGGCTTGCAGCGGGGGTACGAGCACCCGGATGGCACCGATTCCACACTGCGACATAGTCTCAATAGAGATATAGCACCCTACGTGTGGACCTCGGAACTATGACCTTTTTCAAGTACTAGACCGAGAAGGGTAGTAAAACCCTCCCCAGGCGTTCCCATCCTTAAGAGAGTCATAGTTACTCCCACCACACTCAACTTTGCGCTATTCCATTATATGCTTTGCATTAACCTTCCGCGTCTTTTTTTGTTCATTTTTATAGATTCTTGGAGGCCCTTTCATTCGTTCCTTTATTATCCTATACTCTGCTGTTTCTGAACAAGCGGGTAGCCTTACCTGTTTCTTTAATTGCCTTGCGAACTCTCATCTTACTTGAATAATCTAGCACATGCATTATTATTCTTCCTAGCTTCTTCCTCCATAACCATAAATATTTACATAAAATGTTAAATAACCTACACAACACTTCACACTATAAACTTACCCACTTCCTTACAACTGACATCTACGTCGCGCTTGACCTGTTAGCTGAATAGATGGGTGACTTTTATTTGTCATACACATTGAATGCAGGAAGTTACAAGATTCTGGCTTCTTTTAAAAACTGTCTCCAACCCTTCTCAATATTGACTCTCGCTTGGTCCCTGTTGTAAACCCAATAACAAAAAATGTTCTCGCTGGCTGACTTTTATACTGCATCGGTGTGAAATTTTCCGAAAATATTTAATTTAAAAAATTATAACGTTCATCATATTAAAGGTAACGAATTCGAACTGGGCAGGTATCAGCACACGAGTTTACTCTAACTAAGAAAAAAAAATTGTTACGTTCTACTCTTTAGTTTATTAGTTAGTGCGTGATAAGCATTGAAACAGCAAATGTCGGAATTTTAATGAAACAATCGTTTTATTAAGAAATGTGTGCACGTCAAAAGCTATAAATGCTCTAAAAATGATATAATTTGATAGAGATAAATATTCTGCATATGATAATCTGTTGAAAGCTGAAATTTATAGAAAAATGAATATTTATAGCATGGTATGAAGTAGAATATTTGTTGGTAGTTGGAAGATGCTTCATGTTTATCTGCCCCACGAATGGGAGCCAATTTGTCGCAGTAACTTCGTGTTATCTATTTCTGAGCGCCTGTTATTGTATTACTAGTTTGAATTTTGGGTTCTTTGTCCTCCGGCTAGCTATTATTTCTCAGTCGAATATATCTCTTAAACAGGGTGTGTAAACGGAAAGGAGTTGTTACTGAAAGATAACACTGATAAAAGAATTTGTTTTTACACTTTTATTGCCGTCACAATTAATTTCACATATTGACTCTTGATACACGCCCGACTGAAACTGTTATACTTTCTAATATCACTATAATCACTTATTTGCTGCACATTATTAATTCGTGTATTTCACATTTATAACTAACTTTACAACGCGAGAGATTCTGTAGAATTGCGCGACGTATAACGCGTGAACGATTCTCTTAAACTGTGCGACGTATAACCTTTGTATGATTCTGTTGGACTGAACGACGTATTACCCGCGAATCCTTCTGTTGGACTGAACGACGTGTAATGCGTGAATGATTCTGTTGGACTGAGCGTTACCCGTCTCTTGGCTTCATAATTTATACTCCCTCACCCCGATATGCCTAAAGATTATAACAGAGTTGTTATTGGTTAATAAAACGCGCCAACATTAGCGTCTATTTTTATATCCAATAAAAATTACGAACATATATACTCTAGGGAAGAAATTCCCTCCATTTCTAAAGAAAAGCGCGCTACTCTGACGTCATTTACTTGTCTCTAATAATTGATAAACAACTCACCCCCTCGCTCATTGTTACCCGCTCTTATTGTCAGTTTCAGTGAGGCCGTGTAAACTTATTTCCTCACAATGCTTATAATTAACAAACATCTCAAATCATTGTCGTACAATAATGCTTATTTACACTATAATCACTCTAGCATTTACATTGTTGTGATATAAAATACTGCCACAGGTATTACTTAGCGACAGCGTGATAGTAGAAAAGGACAAAGCTAATGCTTTGTATGCGTTAGATCGAGAAAAAGGTATATCATTTACCGCCATACTGTCTTTTAAGGTTGAGACAAGCTATAGCGGAGAAAACAATAATCCAAACTTCATAGCAGAAAAATCTGAACTCCTACTCAATCCTTCAAGAGATTCTTGGATATGAAAATTAACAATAGCAGTCCTAAAAATTAAGAAGCACACATCACAAGAGCGGTGCAGAAGGACCGTTGCACCATGACTGGCAACCGCTGAGGAGCAATCTTGTTACCTCCCCCTAACTCATTCCCAACCGTCACCCTACAACCCCTATCCAATGCAACAGCTGTTAAACCCTTGAAGGATAGGTACCTTTATAACATTCCTTGGGATGAATCTCACGCTGTCAATGTTTCGTCATCCTTGTAATAATTCTGATTACGAGAGAACCGTAATTTTGAAAAGAGTAAGGGAAAGATCTTTTATACAAGTTGCAAATAATAGTTTTGGCACAACTACATGGACACTGCATGTAAATTAATTAAACTATTAAGTAAGTCTCAGGTTAGCTTACATTTTTTGAAGGTTAGAACTATGACTTAGCAATAAATATTATAGTAGGTCTGGAGCAACGTTATTCTCAGCAGTGCAAAATCGAATTGGCATTAAAAAAATAAAATAATAATTTGTTATATCAAGATAATCTCCCAGAAGTCGTTATGTAATTTAATCCCAGACAAATCTAAAGAAAAACCTTTGAAGGAACTTTCTTGTAAAGAATGGAAACGATGTAACAGTGTGAAATTAACAACGGAAGACATAATGCTGGCGTTTTCATTCAAAAGGTATTCTACTTATATGGCGTGTTAAGCTTTGACTGTTTCAGATTGACTCCGGGGCTGTGTTCGGTCGATATCGGGCAGATGACGTAGAGACTTGCGAATTGGAACTTCTTCTCGGTCCTGCTAGAGGGAAGCCTGTCGAGCCTCCCCTACTGGCTCGTGTCTCTCCGCTCCTACTCGAGGGACGTCTCCGAGTGACCCGTGGTCGGGTGGTCAAGCCTGGAACTGTTAGGGAACTCTGCGCGTCTCTGTCGATTTACATCGACCAGCTCTACAGCCCATATTATTCCCTCATCTCATCCGTTTCTCCCGGGAGTATAAGCACAAAAGATCCATTGGGGGTCGAGGTGCTACGCATTCCCTCCGTCAACTGGTCATTGTCATTGTCACGAGCTTTGGTTGTTAAATGCCAGGTTTATCTTGGATAACGCGACAGGCGGTCGCAGGATCTTAGCCGTATCATATCGGGTTGAATTACCTCGTTCTGCGTAGCCTAGCTCACGCGATAGCTAACGTTGTTTGTCATGGTATACAGCATAAATGTAATCATCATGGTATTTCCTACAGAACAGCGTGTGTTTATTGAGTTAGGTTTTACTCGAACGTAGTCGCATGTGCACTGTCAGCTTGAATTTATACAGAAATTCCCTGATGTCACCGTTCCCAACAAATCCACAATTTATAGATTGTTACAAAAATTTAAACAGACCGGATCCGTTTTAGACAAAAACAGACAACCAATAAGTTCTAAGCAATGAGAAATTAGACAATAGTGAGAGAAGTCCAAGAAAATCGTACCTCGAAATAAACGTGTTTTTTATGACAGAATAATTGACTTCCCTGGTCGCTCTGCGGATCTAAATCCATGCGAGTATTATAGTGGGGATTGCTTAAATTCTAACTAATCCTGGTACGCTCGACGAATTACAAGGTAGTTTCCGAGGAGGAGCCAAGCTTGAATACACACAGAGGGGCATCGTTTCGAATACCGTTTATAACGAAAGATAAACATAACATATCTATATTGTTTCGCATCGTTAGCGCTACCTATTGCAGAAACGTCCAGGATCGCTGCTATTGCACGAACGGATTGGTATAGCAGTGCCGTGGGAGCAAGGGACCGCCAATCGCATGTTTCAAAAGAAATCCGGTACCTGTGGACCCGATTTCATTTTTACTTTCTCTACTACGTATAGTAAGTAGGGGAAGTATTGTATTCCACCCAAAAATTCGATACCGAGTTTTCACCGGAAATGCATGTTTTCAGGCCCCTAAATCCAAAAAGGCATTTTTGGAAACATGTCCGTCTGTGTCTGTGAACAGCATAACTCAGAAACGAACAGTCGGATAAACACCAAACTTGGTATTTAGGTTCAGTATCTTCCAGAAAATCCCTCCCCCAGATTATCCTTTACATGGAACATTTTTCGAAAATTGCCATTTTCTCAAAAATGCCTCTAACGATTTTGATTAAAATACCATATATTTAAGATACTTTCATAACAAATAAAATTTATATCTTGAATTTTATGGGAATATCTCCAAAAGTATTCTTCATTGTGAACGACTTTTGCATAACCGGTAAACCATAAGAGATAGACAAAATGTAGATCGCGTTAAAATACACAATTTATGTCATATACATTTTTTCATTGGGTGAACCATTTTCGAAATTAAATTTTCCAATACTTATACTTTTTCTCAAATTCGTTATTCATTTTTTTTTGAACTGGTAATGCAAAGAGACTGGAATACTCCGCATAGCAACCAGCTCATAAAATATTTGACTATCGCTTAAAGCCTAGCAATTCCCCTTGCATCTAGCAATAAGATTAACATCTCGATATCTCGATTAACACGAAGCATGTGGAGAATAAGCGTTTGTAAAAATAGTTTGTACAAGAGTAGAGAAAGTCATATGAGTGTAACACATCAGATTTTTTAACCAAGTTTGTTGGTTTTTGTTAAAAGTTTTAAAATCATTGACGTTCTGGTCATGTTATACATGCTAAAATACACGTTACAACTGTTAGGAGAGTTAATGATGTTTTCTAATAGTTGTTTATATTATGATGACTTCTACATATGTATACAACATTAAATCATAGCAATGAATTTTGCTTTACCCTCACAGCAAAGCAGAACGTTGTAAAACTACCGAATCCATGAAGTTGTGCCAAAAAGGTTTTCGTTTGCAATTTTCCATAGCAAAATTTAGTGTCGATCACACTATAATACGCGGGTTACATGTGACGTAACTGAGTTAGAATGGCATCCATTATACTTCAGTGACTCCATGATCTTATTCGGCAGCGCGCGCAGCTCTCCCATACCTTTTAAGACCTTCAAAGCAGCAGCCCACTGGATACATTCCTCAGATAAACAATGAAATATGTGTATTTAAAATAAATTCTGTTCATTGTAATTTTAATATTCTAATAAATTTAATTCATTTACTTTGCTTTAATAAGCTTATTTTCACATTAGCTGAAAATAATCAATAAATATGTATGCAATCAATAGTACTGCCATCTGATACACTATTCGCAAACATGCAATTTGACTATGATGGTAATTAAGTCTTGTTGCATAGTATACTAAATTTTTTTTGTGGATAATAATCGTTGTTGAGAATCGCGTGCAACTGAGTTAGGCCAAGCGATTAGCAAACGCAGTAATCAAGGTTCACATGTTCTCCTTATGACGAGTAAAGTCTTAACATGAGAGTTAATGTTTGTCCCTGATTTACAGTACTATAAGGCACATAGATATAATCTCATTTATTCCAGTATACGTGGACAAATTATTATTATTATTATTATTATTATTATTATTATTATTATCATCATCATCATCATCTTTCATGGTTTAAGCCCTTTGAGTTGTTCCGGTCTCATCATTTAAACTGTTCCGTCCATCTTCTTTTAGGTCTGCCGATGTTTCTTTTGCCTTTTGGTGTGTATCTTAAAACCAACTTCGTATAACGGTTATTATCCATCCTCTCCACATGTTGTTTCCATTTGTTTTGAATTTCATTAATTCTTTCTAGTAATTTGAAAATTCTTCATTCTTTACGTATGTCTTCACTTATCCTTCTGTTCTTTTAAAGTATATCCTGCTACATGTCTTAAAAAGCGCATTCCTGCTGCTGCTTGTTTGGTCATTGTCCAACATTTGGATCCATACGTTAACACTGGAACAGCCATCACTTTGTAAAATGTTATTTTTGTCCCTTTCTGGGTATTTTTTAAATTTAGTTTGATGGTGCCGCATATTTAGTTGAATTTGTTAATTTTATTTATTATGTCATCATTTTTAAGTATGAGAGGTTATAGCCTAAATAATTAAAACAATTTATTTATTCTAATATTGTCTCCTGTATTACTATTTTTGCTCTTAATGTTTCGGGCCCTCTAAAAGCCAGTGTTTTACTTTTGTGTGGTGATATTTTTATTTTGTAATTTTTTGGCTTATTTTGTTTAATTGATAGAGCTTTTTGCATATTTAATTCTGAGCCACTTATTAGGACCAGATCGTCTGAAAATTACATTACATCTGAAATAATATTATTTATCTTTAAATGTGCATTTAAGCTATTCTGCCATTCTCTGACAGCGTCATCTATATATAAATTAAATAACGTGGGTGACAACTGACACCCTTGTCTGACACCTTTATTTATTGTTGCTGTATTCTTTGGACCTTTTTGGTCGGATCGATTATTATTGAGTTATCCATATATAAATTTCTAATTATTGTTATCAAATGTTTTGGTATGCGTTTGTTTTCCATTATTTGCCATAGTATGCTACTATATACATTGTCGAATGCTTTTTCAAAATCTATGAACGCCATATATGTAGGAATATTATATTCTCTGTGCTTTCAATTATTTGATTTAGAACAAACACACATTCCATGTAGGATCTTCCGTTTCTAAATCCGTTTTGGGCTATTATTATTATTATTATTATTATTATTATTATTATTATTGATAGGCTATTTTGTTTCCACAGATAATGAGAGAAGGCTAAAAGCACGTCGTCAGGCCGAATAAGGTTTAGCCTTACAATTTACTTACAAGGCTGAGCTCTGATCTAATGAGAAACGCACACTTACACGTTTATTTTTTTATATTGTTTTTACCCGTTACAGGTATGCATTTGTATGTCGTCCTCCGTGGGGTAGTGGTTACCATGGTTGCCTCTAGTTCCCGAGATCGGGGTTCAAACCCGGCTGAGGGCGATGAATATTTTCGGGCGTAAAAATTCTTAGCATTACGGCACGTAAAAGAACCTCAAGCCTGATAAAAAGGCCTCTGAGCAAAATCATCTTTCACGCGCAACATAGAATAGACGCTAAGGATCACAGCAGTTACTTTTATTCTTTTATGCACTTTACCTTAATTGCAATATTTATGTTAGGCATTGCGGATGTTGCTTACATGCAGGATGCGGAGATAGCACTCAACTGCTAATACCTAATAGATTTTTCTTTTCATGAGCTCACACCATAAGGGAATTCAGTTAATCGTAGAAGATAAAAAGTGAATACCAAAACCTAAACTCCTGGTGCGACAACCCTTGGTGAACCAACAACATAGTCGCTGCGTCCTCTACCTCCGTCCACCCAGAGAGCCGCTACTTCGTACTCAGATAATTCCTTAGTCGGTCCCAGGAATCAAACTCGACTCTCTCACTCACCATCAGCATGGTCAGATGAATACGAAATTTTGTTTTAAAATATAAAACAACACAAATTCAGTTTTCGTGTAATTTAAAATTATTAAATGTTTCTTCACACTGACTTTTAAGATGGTAAAACGGGGAATTCCCTATCCAATCAATAAGCGTTGATGTTATTTATATTTCAACCTCTATCTATATAAATAATACACAAATATTTCCAAATTGAGAAGAATTGAAATATGGTAAGTATTGAAAAGTATTTATAGTATTTGTGCTACCCCAGTTGGAGCACAAGGTTTCAACATCCTCTTTTTTGGGAGATTTAGACTTGCATTAGCCACCAGTATTAGATTTATTTTGTCTTAGTTCATACAATTTACATACTCGTAAAAGACGAATAGGAAAAAGCGAACTGCAATTGAAGAATTTTCTCTAGTCACCGACATTAAAGACCAACATTCTGAAAACCATTGTCAGCATCTTGTAATTTCTTATTTTGTAAGTCACATACTAGAGAGAATATTTATGCTGCATTCGCTTTATGGAAAACGCATCGTAGTTTTTGTGACCGACAGTAGTTACGCCACTGGTTTCTGTGCTTTTTTTCAAAGTCCATTTCTTTATCCCATGCTGTGTATACTAGAAGTGCCAGATACATACATATACATTTCTCTGCCTGTAGGAGAGCTAATTTTGTGTGTATATAATGAACCAACAAAGGAACATCGTTTCAAAAACAAATAAACACAGTTAATGAACCCACTCCTTTTGTATGCTATTGTCTTTTAGAACTCGAGTTACCATGCTGACTAGAGAAGAAATAATTCTATGCACTTCACGTATTCTGGAGCTTCTGAAAGGCTGCTTTAATTTCTACCATTTTCTGTGTGTATTTTATACCTTTAAAATATGTAATTACAAGGGGAAAATGCCAAAGTCTAAAAAGAACAATGCTAAAACAACAAAAAGATATCTAACATCAAGAACTTGGAGGTATGCATACAGGAAAAATGTTTTATTCACTCACAAATGAAGGTTTCCTTGAGGCTAAAAAATAATTGCTGTTTCTCTGATGAGTTTGTAACCCAGCATTCTGCACTGCTTTATACAGCGACTGAAATACAAGAACTTAATTCCTTAAATTTCACGCTGATTAACGGACTTTTTAAAAGTTGTACGGTATAAATTGCTTTAAATGTAGACTTCCTTTGCAGGAAAATCCACAGCAAATATCCTACTTTCGCGGCAGCGTTTGTTCGTATAAGGTAATTTAAGGTTTCGACACATTTAGAAAAATAAACTTTAGACTCAAACGAATGCACAGAATGAAATCGCAGTTATTTCTGTCACACTTTGCACTTTACCATCATACAGTTCCACACACACACACACACACACACACACACACACACACACACACACAGCGCGAAACATCGTTCCCAACTTTGTAGATGTGATATTGAGCGCCACACGCGCATGTGTCTCATCTATGGCCAAAGGATTTGATTTTGACCTTATGCACCTCTGAATTTATGTATCCTTATACAGGGTGAGCCAAAAAACTACGAACCGGCTGCGCAGTGCTTTTCCTGCCCTCGTCCTCGCCGCTCGTTGCCGTCTGCCGCTATCATAGAAAGACGCGGATGAAACCATGTAACATTTTTAAAACTACTTTTAAGGGCTTTACTTGCCAACTTTATGAAAGGAAATGCTGAAATTGGCCACCGTCGTTGTCCATGCATTTTTCACACCTCTTTAAGAAACTATCCATCACTCGCTGTAGTTCACGTTGAGAAATGTTAGCAATTTCCTGGAGCATATTTTGTTTTAATTCTTCCAGGGTGTGTGAGTTTGTCTTGTATACTTTGTTTTAAGTTACCCCAGAGATAGGAATCGCAGGGGGTTAGGTTGGGGGACCGACGGGTTCACAAATCTCTACTAGTAATTCTATCCTCAAACACACTTTCATAAAGTTGGTAAGTAAAGCCTTTAAAAGTAGTTTTAAAAATGTTCTATGGTTTCATCCGCGCCTTTCTATGATAACGGTAGACGGCAACGAGCGCCGAGAACGCGGACAGGAAAAACACCGCGCAGCCGTAGTCTTTTGGCTCTCCCTGTACAAAAATATATTAGGATGATAGACCAGAAAGCATGGAGCCCAAATTTGTCGTCATCTACCAATCCACTTGAGTTTCCGTCACGAACAAAGGCAGTTGCACAGTAGTAAAAACATCAGTCATCTGTTTCCTAGCCAGTCAGCGGTAGCCTGTTTCAGAGTTTGTTTTTACAATCTTTCTTGCGTTTAACAATAAAATTTTATAATGTCGAGCTGTAAGACAACTGCCATTGTACGGACACCTTCGGGATTCTGACCCTAAAGTAGAATCCATTCACGAATAATAACGTATGTGTATTGACGTTTAACAACAAAATAATTTATCATCGTTTCGCATTAAATCACCATGCACTTGCAACCACTCCCTTTCCTATTAAGAGCAACTGTCTGCGCAAGACTGTCATTTACCGCCTTCGTTCGTGACGAAGGTTATAGGTAATGTTGCACTCGGTACACACAAACAATCCATGCGAAATTAGTTGGAAGGTTTCACCATTTCTAAAATGCCATCCTGCTCTAATTGTGGCTGAAGAAACACCTAGAGCAGTGCCTGTCACTGTGGGTTCTGCTATGAAGATTAACTCCATTTACCACCCTGCAGGTGGTGCTCAGCATCACAGTGTCTGTAGGTCTAGGAAGGGTGTGTGTTGCTAGAATTTGTATATGGACTACATATTCATTCATGTGGGGCGTAACTAAGAGAGAACTGTGATGAGTAATGTGTTACTGCGTGTCACAGATTTCATTCTATCTATTGATTCGAATCTTAATACATATTTTTTATCAAAAATTTATCGGAGCTTTATTGTTTTAGCAGTGTTTAACGCCCATTCTTAGTACTATGACACCAGGTGGTGGGTTGTCCTCCGAGGTCTCCGTGTACCTTGCTAGCCACTAGTTCCCGAGGTCGCGGGGAGGCGATGGATTTTTTTTCTGGCGTAAAAATCCTTAGCATGGCTTCCTTCGGAAGGGAAGTAAATCGGTCCCGTGCCGTAGATTTACAGCACGTAAAAGAACCTCAAGCCTTATAAAGAGGCCTCTGAGCAAACTTTTCGGTCTTTCACGCCCAATATAGAATGGGACCATAGACTTAGAGCGTCCATAAATAAAACTCAATTTAATTTATAGGTGGTGCATATTGGTAGTATATGCATTGAAATGATATTTTGGATAGAAAGTATGGGAAGGAAACGCTCTAAACCTAAGTTTAGGGCATCTTCCTGTCATTTGCTAGTTATGAAGACTGAGGGGAAAAAACGTGGAAAAAACTTGCCCGACGGCATTTGAACCACGGACCTCCCACTGCTAAAGACCTGCTACCCGTGTCGGTAATGGAGTTTTATAACCACCTGTATTTTATCAGTATTATAGTGATGATACTAACCTAATATAATAATTTTCATAGTAAAAGTAGCATTGTTTTCAATACTTTATTTTAGTTTCATATGATAACACAGATGTTAAAGGAAGCAAAACCGGAGTATAATTTTTTTTCATTTCTGTAAACCTTTTTAACCGCTATGGTCATTTTGGGGGCTTTGCTTGGAACATTTGATAGTATTTTTACTCTTTGAACCTTTTTTTTAGGTTAGATTACTGTAGGTTTTCATCATTTGTAACTTATTTGCACACGTAGATTCACTCTCACATCCATACTTTCAGAGGATAGGGAATGATCCTAATTAAAGAAAAATTTCCAGCTCCGGTCGGAAATCAAACTCATGACTTCGGGTGAGAAGCTAACAATTTTCACTTTCTGAATGATTTAAGCGGAATTACGTATATGTATATACGCTGTTTCATAATTAACTAAAACCATCAGCAAAACTAAAACTATTTTGGGGGAAAAGCTTAATAAAGATACTCGAACATTTTAAATTCAGTATTTTACAAAAAAGAAAACATTTTCGACCATTATTTTCTGAAAGGTTATTTTATTTAGTTGCATGTAAACATTCGTTTCATTCACAAGGTTTTGTTGCTATGGGAACAGTTTATTTCTTGGCGATTTTGGATGAAGGAATTTTGTTTTACTCCTGTCAGTCTAAAATAAACATTTTAATCGAAACTGAAAGAATTCAAACTCTGATGACGATGGAAGCCGGTGGTAAAAGATTTACACAACAGAAGTACGAAATAAAATTCAGACAACGCAGTGTGTCAGAGATATAAAAAGACCCGAAATAACTCGGAACATTAAATTTGACGTGGGCACTTTTTAAAAATTAGATAATTTGTCTTTTTTTTCTTTCTTTGTATTACTTATGAAAAGTGCAGTATAACGACCTGTGTATTTTCATAAATCACTGCCAAATTTTATTCTTTGTGGTTATTTCATATCAATCCTATGGCTCATTGGAATATTTATAAAAATCAATAAATGAATAAATAAATATAACTATTATTTTATGATATGGTCAATGTAAACTAATATAATTCAGTTACCACTAAAGGATGTTTGTTCGATGTTACACTTAATGATAGTGATATTTAAACGCCGGCTGAAAGGTGTGGAGATAGATTTTCTGCAATTTCTTGTCACTGTAATTCAAATAAAGTATTAGCAGGTGATATACATTCTTTACCTTCACTTTTTCCTTAAGAGCCTCGTTGCGCCACCATTTAGCATTTTTGTTTTGTTTATGTAAGTGAGGTAGAATTAATACGGTTAAACAGCTTGCTCAAGGTACTGACCTCAAAGTTGTAGCATCGCATGCTGTGCGTTTCAAAATCGTTTCTCATATTTACTTTCTTTTATCGAATGTTTAAACAAAATCATTTGCTTTGTTTTGCTGTATTTTTCTAAACTGCTAATTAAAATATTTTGCTTCTATTTCTTTTCATCGAATTTTGTTTTTATATCTGATAGTTAAAAAGCAAGTATCCTTTTTATTTTTACTTTAAGTGTGTAAGTGCCTAAGTAAAACACACTTTTGTTGTTTGTTTCAAATATAAAAAATTCACGATACAGTTTTGTTTTCTCTAAAAATACAGAAAATATTGCTGAAAATATACAGAAAACGTTTTGGAAATTAGTTAAATACATTATTTAAAATTAATATAATTCCTGGAATACAATAACCGGAGTAAGGCAGCGCTACCGTTTTTGGAATCTCAGCATGCATTCTACTGTGGGACAACCATCGCCTTACCCCACCAAGTTGTGTTTTATCGCCTAAGTACAGGGGAAAGACGCGGTGGCCAATCTTTTTGTTCTTCCAAAGTTTATGCTAAGAGTCTAAAAAGTACAGAAGAAAAGGGCTGATAAACATTTTTCAATCCCATGTTTACACCCTTTCCACGCGACGAACTGCTTTAAACCGCTGTGTTAAAATTTTCTCCGCATTTCTAAAGAATGAAACTTTTTTGCGCTAAAAGTGTAAATTTGTCACAGTTTGTGTTACTGGCACTTCTAGAGCTGTATGATTTTTCTTGCACAATGCTCGTCTTGTACGGCTGTATATATTTAAATTAATAATTGAAATTGTTTAATTAATGGATAATACATAAGAACTAGTCGAAACAGTATTTATTTTTTATTCTTATAGTAGTCTGTAGTATACTGAGATAAAAAAGGAACAAAGTCCTTTCAGTGTTATAATATTTTTGTTAAATGTATAAAGAAAATGGTGGTATGTAATGTACATATATTTATATGCTGTATATTATTTCCATCTCCTCCAAACCAATATCCTGCAATTGCATTTCGTCCCAGTGACCTCTCTCCCGGAACTCTTGTATAATATGTACATACAATGTTCTCTCCTTGATTAAAATCGTTTTCATAATCATGGAAAAATGTAAATGTAAGTGAATTTATGAAGGGCTTCATAACCAAAGAAATATATATACCTACTTCATCATGAGCTGTTTTACTTTATTGGTCCACCTTGATCCCATGTAGAACTTGGTATCTTGCAATTGCACAGCAGATTAAGGGAACATCAAATGGCAAAAATTGCTAAAACATGGCATTTTCAGTTTTTATGCGATATTACAAATGAATTTTGCCCTTAATTTTATGTAGGCATGATACTTTTATGTTAAGTAAAGTTTTAAAAAACGCACTGTACCTACTGTTTTGTACTCTGCATTCTGCACCATTTCACACACAAAAAAATTGTATACTTTTTGGAGTAGAGAAGAAAAAGTTCAACTTTGAGGGGAAGCTTTGCTCTAAATATTACGGTAGCTTCCTTATATTCAAATTATATAGCTTCTTTCTTTGCAAATATATTAGAGTTTTTCTCCATTTTTACTTTGAACAGCTTTTTATGTGAATGACATTTTCTGATACAAATGACGTTTGTTTCAAAAGCTGTTGAAGATATCTAAAGGAAATTTTAGTATGATAAAAAAATATCTTACCGAGCGGGATGCCTCAGGCGGTAACGTCTGTGGCCCTCAATTGTGAGGACCCGGATTCAAACCCCAGGGCTGACCAATATGACCGAAGGGTTTTTCTTCGGTCATAGGTGAATGTTGGGTTGGATAATTTGATCCGTGAATTTTCCTATCCTCCCTTTCATCATTATATTTCATTTCCTTCTTCATCACCATACCAGGCATTGGGCTGATCACTCATCCTGGATATACTATGATCCAGGGTTGGCTTGCTCCTAGACAGGGTACAGACCCTTGTAAGTCCTTGGGGATGTAAGTCCTACAAAGAGGAGAGTAATACGTTTAAGAACAAGATGGGGAAAAAAACACTATCTTGATGCTGTGGTGCATCTTCTTTGGTGCTAATAAGATGCTTGGATACTTTTTAAAACATTTAATTACGGATAAAGTACAAGTATAAAACATTGCATCATTTAGAATAATATTCTATATTTCTTAATAAATTGCATTATTATATAAAAGTATGAGGGAAATTTTAAAATTAAGGTCCTTTTTGCAATAAAGTACGATCTACTAAATATTTTCTCGGTATTTTAGTTTTTCTTTCTCTAAGTAGGGGAAGTATTGCATTCTACCCAAAATTCGATACCCAGATTTTACCGGAAATACATGTTTTGAGGTGCCCTGGATCCCAATAAAGCATTTTTAGGAACATCTCCGTGTCGGATAAATATCAAATTTGGTATTTGAGTTTAGTAGCTTCCAAGCATGCGACACGAAGATTTTCAAGAAAATCCCCACCCCAGACCACACTTTAATGGAACATTTTTCGAAATTTTTAATTTTCTCAAAAATGGCTAACGATTTTGATTAAAAGATATGTTTAAGATATTTTCTTGAATTTTCTGGGAATGTCCCCAAAGTTCCTCTTCATTCTGAATGACTTCCGCGTAACTGGTAAACCGTAAGACACAGGCAACCTATTACTACACAAAAGATGTAGAGCTCGTTAAAACACAGAATTTATGTCCTATACATTTTTTTGTCCAGTGAACCATTTCCGAGATATTCCTTGTTATTTGTTTGAATTTTCAATACTTTTACTTTTTCTCAAATGGGAATTCGTTATTCGTTATTTTATGTCCTGAATATACAAAGAGAATGGAATATTCCACATAGCAGCCAGCTCTTAAAACATTTGACTATCGCTTAAAGCCTACCATATTCCCCTTGCACCTACAAGAAAATTAGCAATATGTTTCTACAAATGTTTTATCTCGATTAACATGAAATAGATGGAGAATAGGCGTTTGTAAAAATAGTTTGTAAAAGAGGGGAAAAAGTCATGCGAGTGCACCATATCAGGTTTTTTACCCGAGCTTTCAAACCTTAAACTAATTTTCTACCATTTATCAATCTTTCTTTAGAACCACGTCAGACTTCCCCAGCTGGTAATCTAGGAAACGCGTATATGTTTCTTGAGTTAAATTTCTCTATATTAAAATCGGATGTGTTACACTCACATGACTTTCTCTGCTCTTGCACAAACTATTTTTACAAACGCTATTTCTCCATATGCTTCATGTTCATCGAATCGTTAATCTTATTGCTAATTTTCTTGTAAAGGCAAGGAGAATATTGTAGGCTTTAAACGATAGTCAAATATTTGAAGAGGTGGATGCTATGTGGCGCATTCCATTCTCTTTGTATGTCCAGGACATAAAAAAATGAATAATGAATTCACATTTGAGAAAAAGTATTGGAAAATTTAAGGAAATAACAAGCAATATCTCGAAAATGGTTCACTCAACAACAAAAAATGTATATGACATAAGTTGTGTATTTTAACGCGATCTACATTTTTTGTGCAGTACAATTTTGTCTATCTCTTATGGTTTACCAGTTATGCAAAAGTCGTTCACAATGAAGAATACTTTTGGGGACATTCCCAAAAAATTCGAGATATACATTTCATTTGTCATGAAAATATCTTAAACATATGATATTTTAATCAAAATCGTTGAGAAAATTAAAATGTTCGAAAAATGTTCCATGTAAAGGGTAATCTGGGGTGCGGGGATTTTCTTGAAAACCTTCGTGTCGCATCTCTGGAAGATACTGAACCTAAATACCAAGTTTGGTGTTTATCCGACTGTTCGTTTCTGAGTTATGCTGTTCACAGACATATACACGGACATGTTTCCAAAAATGCTTTTTTTGTATTCAGGGGGTCTCAAACATATATTTCCGGTGAAATCTCGGTATCGAATTTTTGGGTGGAATGCAATACTTCCCCTACTTACTATACGTAGTAGAGAAAGTAAAAATGAGCTGTGATAATCCCTTAGGAGGCATTTTCGGTACATGAACGAAAGCTTCTTGAAGGACATAATGAGTTTGCTATTTTTGTCTACCATCACATTAACATGCAGATTTCACAGCTGTTTACTTGCAACCACTCTGTGATAAAATATCTTATTTCCAGACCACTAGTTTGAATCCCCCTCTTGAAGCCAACGATACAAATAACGCAATTTTTTCTGCTACGGATTCTTAGACACAGAAAAACGCATCTCAGAAACTGTACAATTATTGTTTTATGGATTGGCGCCCAACTTCTATTAGGAGAAGCCACTAAAATTTATTTTACTCCAGAATTAGAATTTAATTGACTGTGAAAACTGCATGGAAAGCTTAAGCTACGAGCATATCCAATGGTTAGCCAAAATATTCAGTAGTTCTTATTTTATTGCATAACGGACCATACTTTAAAAACACCCCTCATATATCAGCAAAGGCATGTCTCAACATCATTTGATATATTAAATTGTATTCACGAGATAGGTCTTTTAATCTCCCCTACAGTCAGGGGCGGCTTCTTAATATGGTAGCACGTTTGCGCTACAACCAAAGTCCTGGCTCTCCCTTTAATGTAAATAACGTACACGATTCATACATTTCGGTTATCATTCTGACATCTTGTGGAGTGGACTTTGGCAAGCGTTGTATTGTTTGCAGGTGCCAAGTAGTGCACTCCCGGCTGCAGCCCACATTGGTATAATGGTGAAGTATATGGAATGACGAACAAAGGGGGCGCAGAGGTGTATGGGGGGAAGTGAGGGGCATAAGTTGCAAATTGTTGGTTAACCTAGTAGTCAGAGAGCATAGAATAGGATGATCAACAGGAGCAATACTTTTCGTTTCGTCCCATACACAGAGCCATCTATTGAATTCACAGTAAAAGTTTACCTCACTTCCGGTCTTCTATCTACTGAACTATATCTCTGACTATACTCTAGTTACCTTGCATCTCTGATAATTACGTTGCCTGTATGCCACGTGGTTTCTGCCGTGTTGTGTGTATCGGGTTTTAATTTATGAATCAAAGTGGTTTATTTAGCTAAATACAGCTAAACGTTGCTATAAGGAGAAACAATGAATTCCGTTCAGTCTCTTTTAATGCAACCGTTTTCAACGCTAAACTTGGAGGAAAATAATGAAATTAAACGCATTGGCAGGCCCAAACCATACCTAAAAATCATTCAGGTAGTTCAAACAAAAACAAGAAGTTTTAGCAGGAATTTGAACAGCGATGTATATGAAAAATATGATTGGTTAAGTGGTTGTGATATTAAAAACGCCCTGTTTTGCTTTCCTTGCGTCTTGTTTGGTGGTGAAAATACATGGACAAAGCATGGCATGAATGATCTGTAGCATCTTCATGAAATGTGCATGTGCTATATATTGTGAATTCCCATTTCTTGTTTATTTGCGTAAATTAATCAGCCTATAGTGAGAAACTTATTCCGTATTTATTACTTAAAACATTTCAAATTGCAAGGATAATGTTGTGAACCACCAAAGTTCAGTCACCAGCCGCCCCTGCCTACAGTGGAAACTAAAGACTAGATGCTGTCGTTTAAATCACAATATCCTAGGAATCGGGCAACCAGTGGTTATGAAACTATTCTGTGACATGTCCACGAGTCTTTTTTGTTTCCTTCACAAGTATCACTCAGACTGACATAATAGTGGAATATACTATACAACATTTTCATCAATCTTCTCTCAAAAGCAGGCATCATCAACATTTTGAAATGTTTCCAAACACCTTAGAAGACCTGTATTTTAATTTGAGGAACAGGAAATATTTTAGCTTAAGTAGAATCAAAATTAAATATACCGGTGACACGCTAAAAATTGCACTGCAAATATCTCTGAAACAAAACAAAACAAAAACTGATAAGGATTTTCACAGGACTGAAGACAGAGGAGGGGCCCGTTAATGTAGCTGACACATGCCATTCAAAAATGTAAGCAAATACGATTTTCAACCTAAATTTATGCTTTTTAGATAGAAATGTACCAAGCGAGATGGCTCAGCAGACTGTTCATTTGGGAGATCCTGAGTTTGATTCCCATCGACCACCCACTCTTTCGGTGCAGCGTGATAGGGAAAAATGATTCTCTCTGTGAACTTTCTCCGTCCCTAGATCATTGGCTGGTTGCCGGGGTATAAGGACCGCCCCCGGCGGGGATGTTGGACTCCATGTGGACCGGCAGCCTTGGTGTGCCTATCCATCTGTCGGGGTGTTTATGTATGGAAATTATAAGCAACCTGCCATTGCTGTGCCGTCACTCCTGGCTCTCCCTTCACCTCAACCTTCCTCCCGGGGGCGCCCCCCTCGTGGATGCCGCTACAATATCCGGATTCGCTGGATCGGTGCCGAATCCCTCCGCTTCACAATTCAATCTGAACGACGGGTGGCCGAGTTAGTATAGGCCTGCACCCGTGAACGGGAGGACCGTGCATCTAATCCCAACACAACCGCCCTCCCCAACTGATTTTCTTTTTTCAGGTTTTTCCGAGTCCTCACGACTTGCAAATTTCGGGTAAGTACCTTAAACTTGGACCTGGAAAGTTTCCATATCATTTTTTCCCCAGTTATCGTTTCATTTCATGTATCATCAGTGCCCACCGTCTGTGGTGCCGTATGGGATAAGAACGAGCGTTAAACACTACTAAACAGCAATTTTCTCAAATGGTGCAAGTTTGTATCTACGAGGACTGTCCAGAAAGTAAACTCCGTTTAGAAATAAACATGAAACCGGTATACATACAAATGTTTTATTATATACATCTGAAAACTGCAGCTTTTCTCTATTTTTTTCTACAAAGTCTCCAAACAGATTCAAACACTTGTCATACCTTTTCACAGTCTTTGAAATACCCTCTGCATAAAATTCTTTTGGCTGTAAACTAAGTCAACCTGTCACGGCGTTTTGAAGCTCTTCGTCACTGCCAAAGCGCCGAGGTGCAAGCCACTTTTTCATGTACGGGAACAGATGGAAGTTGCTAGGGGCCAAATCCGGGCTGTACGGGGCATGGTCAAAAACGTTCCATTTGAACTTGGCCAAAAGTTCATTTGTGTTTTTTTGCTGTGCGAGGGCGAGCGTTGTCATGCAAAAACACAATACCAGATGTCAGAAGACCACGACGTTTGTTTTGGATTGCTCCTCTTAGCCTTTTCAGAGTTTCACAGTAGACTGCAGAAGTGATAGTCGCACCAGTTCCATTAAACTCAACTAGTAACATGCCCTTCGCATCCTAAAAACAAGTAACCATGACTTTCTTTGCTGAAAAGGTCTGACGGGCTTTCTTTGGCCTGTGTGGAGAACCGATATGTCCCCATTGCATTGACTGCTGTTTTGTCTCAGCATTCATGTAGGCCACCCAAGTCTCATCAGCAGTAACAATCCTGTTTAAAAAGTCTTGTCCTTCAAAATGATACCGAGAAAGAAAGTCTATAGCAGAACTCATTCGTTTCGTTTTGTGGTCGCCGGTCAGCAGTTTTGGTACCCAACGAGCACAAAACTTGCATTAGCCTAAGTTATCGGTCACTATCTCGCGTAAAAAACTCAGAGAAATTTCGTAAGAATGAGAAGAAAGCTCCGTGATTGTGAACCGACGACTCTCACGAACTTTCTCATTAACTTTGTTCACTAGGCCCTCCGTGGCAAGAGAAGGCCTACCGCTCCTGTCTTCATTGTGAATGTTTGTTGTTCGATTTTTAAACATTCGTACCCATTAACAGACAACACCTTCACTCATAATGTTTGGACCATAAACCGCACACAGTTCACGATGAATTTCGGCTGCTAGGTATGTTTCACCCAAAGAAATCTTACAACGCTACACACTTCACACTTGGCGGGATTTGTTATTTCGGCGCTCATGTTGTTAGGTTATAACCAGCAATCACGCGACAATAGGATGCTCCACCTTGCACAGCTAAAAGGTACTGAGGCACTGCGTGCGGTGACGCAACCCCCATTGCCTCTCGTGCTATGCATGAACGGAGGTTACTTTCTGGACAGCCCTCGTATAGGGTTAAAATGTTAGTATAGTGTAGTTTGTTAAAGTTGTAAATAGCCAAGTATTTTCGCCAAGTCTTATAGCTCAGGGCACAAATTTATGACCCGATTGACTGAGTGGTGCAGTTTTATATATAACGGGTTGAAAATGAAGGATAGGGGTAGCTTTAACGATATGTTGAAACGCATTTTATTCTGATGTATAGAGTAGTCACATGTTAAATTTGGGCTGAATCGTATCATTAGTATGGTCACATTTGAACTCATAAGTCTTACGTCCATTGCCAATTAATTTCGTGAAATTTCAATTCCCTAAAACCATTTCTGTAAATGAAAAAAGTAGATATATTATTTACTTTCTCTACTACGTATAGTAAGTAGGGGAAGTATTGTATTCCACCCAAAATTTCGATACCGAGATTTCACCGGAAATACATGTTTTGAGACTCACTGAATCCAAAAAAAGCATTTTTGGAAACATGTCCGTGTGTGTGTCTGTCTGTGTGTCTGTGTGTCTGTGTGTCTGTCTGTGTGTCTGTGTGTCTGTGAACAGCATAACTCAAAAACGAAGAGTCGGATAAACACCAAACTTGGTATTTAGGTTCAGTATCTTTCAGAGATGCGACACGAAGGTTTTCAAGAAAATCCCCCCACCCCAGACTACACTTTACATAGAAGATTTTTCGAAAATTTTAATTTTCTCGAAAACGGCTCTAACGATTTTGATTAAAATATCATATGTTTAAAATATTGTCATGACAAATAAAATGTATATCTCGAATTTTCTGGGAATGTCTCCAAAAGTATTCTTCGTTATGAACGACTTTTTCATAACTGGTAAACCATAAGAGATAGACAAAATTTTACTACACGAAAAATGTAGATCGGGTTAAAATACACAATTTATGTCATATACATTTCTTTTGTTGAGTGAACCGTTGGCGAGATATTGCTTGTTATTCCCTTAAATTTTCCAATACTTATACTTTTTCTCAAATTCGTTATTCATTTTTTTGTCCTGGACATGCAAAGAGAATGGAATGCGCCACATAGCAACCAGCGTTAAAATATTTGGCTATCGCTTAAAACCTACCATATTCCCCATGCATCTACAAGAAAATTATCAATAAGATTGACATCTCGATATCTCGATTAACATGAAGCATATGGAGAATAAGCGTTTGTAAAAATAGTTTGTACAAGAGTAGAGAAAGTCATGTGAGTGTAACACATCAGATTTTTTTATACATTTCATGGCGTCTATACTGAAGTATTATAAGGATGCAAACTTTCAAGTTTCTAAACATTTCTGGTATAGTATGTGATTTTGCACATCCCATCTTATACACCAGAAAAGGTAGATATATTTAAATTGGTGATTTTTTCGGAAAATGAAAAGCAATATAATATTCCACTACAACGGCAAATACAGCAAATCATAACAAGGAGCCATTACACATGAATGTTACAGATCGAGCTGGGATTTTTTTAGTGAAATTAGATCGAAAATAAAAATGCCCGTGTCCCACAGGCCCAAGTTTGAAAATAAAAAAAAAATGTTTACGAATTAGACTGATTCACTAATAATATCTAATTGCTTGCATAAATTGACGTTAAAGATTAAACGAAAGAATTTACAAAACTGTGCAACTTTTACCTCTTCAATTTTTTTTCTTGGAGACTCCTATCACAAGCAAAAAAAATGAAACATAACTGCGGCTGATTTTATCTTCGCTGCATGGAATCTTGGTTGCAAGTTATCTTTAGTGCGGTCTTGCGCGCAAATACTTGCCTCGGAGCGGGGCAAAGTTTATTATCCCGTCCCATCGGCGGTTGTGTTGATGCATTGACGAAGGAATGGGGAATAAATGTATTAATTAAGAATTGCTGAAACGTCTAAATGTGCATGTTAAGTGTACGTATGTTTACGTCAATTCAATAATACTTCATTTCTTTATAAAGACGTATTATAAACATGTGTCTAGATTTGTTTTTTATATAAACTATATGTTAAGTAACAATTTTTTAAAGTTTCGAGCAATATGAAACGTATTTGTAATACAGTCTCTTATGTTCAAATTTTACATAAGTTCTCATTTGAAAACTGTTTAAACATGCATACTATATTTTTAATTCATGTGTATTACGCATTTCACTTGTCAGTTCCGATTTCAATATTGAGATTCTTGAGAAACACGACCTTCATTTCCCTTGTGGCAACCTTGCATACATTTACTGCAGCTTTATAGTACCAGCCATCTGATCGTTGAACGTAAGACAGACTTTAAGTCAGCCGCTACAACGTAAAACTATAATTTTTTCCCGCTGAATAGGGGGACCCTATGTGAGAGAAAGCCGAGACAGGGTGCTTTTGCGCAGGGCCGCCCAAGGTGGGGGGGATCATGGTTCACGTTGCGTCATCGGGAACATGTTTGGGGGAATTCAAAATTTTGGGGAATGCAAAAAAAATTATAGTAAACTAAATAGGCAATATAAAGTCATATATTAATTTTTTTAATCAAGCACAGTAATTGTTAACACAGTTTGTATCCCCCCAAAAAAGTATTGCTAAGTACAATTCATGTTATATGGCATAATGTAGCACATCGATTGATAATTTTTGGAAATGTATAAAAGGAATTATAACATTATAGGTAGCCATTTAGTTGTTCAGAACGTACAGCGCTTTTACTCTTACTATATTGGACCGTTTGGACAGATACAATAAACACATTAAAATACCAATTAGTAATACAATATATCACCTGCCAAATATCTTTGTAGTATTTGCTATAAATATTTCGATTTTTTATTTATTTTAACGTTCCAACTATTTTTAAGCTTTTATTGTATACGATATCACAATAGCTACTACAGTACTTATAAGACAGCTGCTTTGCGAAGTATTCCAGCAACACAGAAAAGGAACTAAATAGTTTAAATTGATCTCTCGAAAAAAATTGAGGGGGGCTACTTTTGCTTTTGTGTTCTATGTATTTTCACTATAAAAAATCGCAGCTGAATCTGCAACATCAGTGTGACAATGACCCCTTGTAAATGATACTCCTACAGGAAATGTAAAACACCTACGGCTAGATCCTTTCAGGGTACCATATTATTGGTTCAATGGTTCCTAAGATTAGTGAGTTGAATGACACATGTCAAATTTCGGTCATTTTAGACTTAAAGAAGTTGGAACAATGGAAGGTAAGTAGGAAGACGCGAGTAGTTGTCGCCATTTTAGCTTTTCACTGGCTTCAGGTGTTCGGTTGGCAGAGCACCCGTCTGTTGTTCCAAGGGTCCTGCATTCGATGCTGGCTTAGTTCGAGGAAAGAAGATTCCTGGATTCTGGCATGTGTGTGTTGCGAGTGCTTTCGTGTGTGTTCTGGTTATTTAAGGGAAACATCGTATGGACTTTGGAAATTCTGTACTTCTTATCAATTATATTGTTTTACCGCATATTCTATCATATATTTCCAAATTATCAAATCAATATCTCGATTCTTCCTAGTAAAAAACGTTTTCTGCCTTTTTAATTAACTACAGAAAAGTCTCCGTGTGGTAAACTTTTCAAAATTTTGGAACTAAATTTTACTTTTGTGGCTTAGTCATATCTGTCTTACAAACGTATTACATTATTTGCAAATAAAACATGAATTGCTTTGGAAAGCAAATTCGGAATTATGTCCTTCTTGTAGTTTAAGTTTTTGGATTAATCAAAATTATTTCTAAAGGCATGTACTCTAACGTTATTACCTTTCTGAAAAGTTCAGCATTTAACATTTATTATTATCATCTTAAGGGGAATAAGCCAGCTGAAACTGGCCAAAATATCAAAATTAAGATTTTTTATTGTTTTTGCATCTTTAATATCTTATAAAGACCTTACTGAAAGATGGAATATAAATTCGAGTATTTAATGCTCCAAACTTAATAATTTCCAAAAAGGGCATGAGCATGGTAACAGATCAATTGTAAACTTCAACGCCATTTTTCTCAGTTCGACGTTTTTATACCTTCTGGTGCACATTATTCCCACACCATTAAAGATAATGGATTGAAATTTCTACAGCATTACAACACCCCTTCTCCTTCTCGTCCCTCTCTTTCCTTTCGTTTCTGGTTTACAAAATAGTGTAAGGAATACCTTGAAAGGCCTCAAAGGAAAGATCGACAAGGTCAACATACTAACAAGAGACTGTTCCCGTTGGTAAAACATCACCAAAAACAATAACTTGCAAACGGCAATAGCAATATATACATATCTGTTGATGTTTCTTGCTTGACAAAGATATTCGTATATCAAAATTGAGATAAGGTTGTTTGTTACGTTATTTTTACTACGCTTTGGGCGTCAATTTGAAGTAGTTTGTATTGAAGGAGTTGTATTTTAGTTCAACTGTTGGGGAGCCGAACTTGAAGTAGTTGCAACCGCACGTATGGACCCGGTAGCCTTTGCCCCCAATTTTTAAAAATATTAACTTTGTAATTTCACTGTTTCTTTAAGTATTAAATATTTATGTTTGCCTCGGCTGCGTCAGTATTTTTGTTAGAGACACGTTTCTCTTAACAGGGTCATGGTGTGACTAAGAATGTAGGCTTACACAGATTATAATCTTACTTCACTCCTTTTATTAATGCTTGATACGATTTAAATAACACTTCACTGATATATAGAGAGAGAGCTGTGAGATGTTTTTGTTAAATACTTGCCCTTTTTAATACGTAAACTATTTTCGTTTTTTTTTCCGTGGGGGGAAAAATGCATTATTGCATTCGACCCCCAGCCGGTGTGCAATGGCTGGGGGGATATGTGGGGCTCGCCGCTCAGAAGCGGAATACCCACTAAAAAACCCTACCACGAGTTAATTGTATATTGCTGTGTGTTAACGTGCATTTGTTAGCATGCTTTTAGTCGGGTCCCGCATAGCACCCCGGTTAGTAAGTGAATAGCTACTTAGCTGGCATGCATTGCATGCGAGCGCGTCAAATGTTACTTGCTGGTATTGCCCATGGAACCTGAACAATACCAGTGGGTTATTTGCGTATGTTTCTTATATTGCTAGTATTTGGTTAATAATGCCGAAGATCTAAAATGTGTGTTGTTTGCAGGGAGTGCCTGCGTCTCACACGAAAACGTATTAAATCTCTCGAGGACACTTTTCGCGTCTGGTTAGTAACGCTGTCTGCCGGCAACTGAATTGATTTCAATTGCCTAAACTTCTAAATTTCTGTATTTCAAGTCTCTGATTGTCTATTCCTAATCCAATAGAGTACTTTCATTTAACTAACGCTTTTTTTGGGTTGTTGATTGGCTATTTTATAAATTGTCACTAAAATTACATTATTGTTGCTCCAATAATGACTAGTAGCATTTAACCTTTCAAACTCATTATTGCCTCAAGGTTACCTCATTATTACCTCATTGTTAGCAACTTTTAGCCTATTTCTCACAGCTCCTACATTATTAAATTACGCGATATATTAACATAACATGGATAGAATAATATAAACATATGCAATGACTGTAATATACACTTTTTATACATTGTTACATACACATATTGTTTTAAGGCGAGCTGTTATTGAATTTATATATTATATAATTTTACTGAAATCATTTAAGTGTTAAAAATACTACCTCAAAATGTTCCACCAAAAGAGCAGTGCACAGGCACTTGATTGCGAGTAGGATAACAGGATAATCTGGCAATAGCAAATGTATATATAAATGTCTCTCTGCTTAGAAAAATACAGCACCGGAATTTACAATTGGAAATTAACAATTTAACAATGCCTTTCTGGCAATATTTCAGTTTATTTCAATCAGAAAACTACACAAACGAACACATTAAAAATTCCAAAGCTCAGAAATAAGTTTAACATTTTGTAACTCACCAGCTTATATATAGCCACCAGGTACAGGTGCAGAGATCGAGAACAAGTTATTTTGACAAGCCATTGAACCACCCAACCAATCTCGGTACCTGGCCGAGCACCACCAAGAGAAATAACAAAATCTGCACAGCATGTCCCCATGATAACTACAAATATAAGAAGGGGTTTGTTTGCAACTCACATAGGCTTCAAAATATAACCATTTATTGAAATATGTTTTGAAAAAATATATGTAGTTTTAAAAGGTTATACCTCGGCAAACAATAAGCATGTCATAAAACTGCTTCCTATTTATTATTATTAGTAGTAGTATTATAAATAAAAGTACAAATTAGACGTGGTAAAAGTCTGAAGTCGAGGAAAGCGTATCTGAAAAAATCAAAATTAGCATGGGCGAGATAGACTGCTCTCAAGAATTCTTGGTGACATTTTCAAAAGAATTGGCAATTTGAATGATAGTGTACACTGAAAATACATAATAAAAATATTTTTAAGGGTAGAGAGGGGTTTTGAGTCTTAAAAAGTGCACTCCTGCTGTTTGGCAGTTTAATTAATTTAGTGTCTGCAAATATTATTTATTTATTATTTATTGTTTATTTTCTTGTAGGTGCAAGGAGAATATTGTCGCAGCCTCTAATCAAACACGCTCAAGGGGCAGAGCACTCGCTAGAGAGGTATCAGGTAGTTAACAAATGTAATAATGCGAGGCTACGACTAGGGACGCAGCTAAAGTGAAAGTGCAAAAATATTATCAAATACTGGCAAAAGGACACTTACATGGCTCAAAATAGGTAGAAGGAGCTTTACACTATCATAAATAAGACAATAAAGATTTGGATGGCACAGTGTTTATTAGGTAAAACTTACTACATACCCCCATGTCCTTAGTTCCATGCCTGTCGGGCGAGGCCGCCATGCATTCCTGCATGGAGAGAGCGAATACACGTCTGGTCTGATTGACTTCTACTCACTGACACTCTTCCCAAGCACACCACGAATAGCGTGGGGACGCCATGCAAACTACCCCCACCTAAACTGCTACCCCCACCTAAACTACAACCGGCATCTACAATCCAGGTGACCAAAGGGACGTATGCGCATACGTCACAATATGGTAGGTTTTAAGCGATAATTAAATATTTTAGAGTTAGTTTCTATGTGGAGCATTCCGTTCTCTTTGTATGTCCAAGACATAAAAAACGAATCATGAATTCCCATTTGAGAGAATGTATAAGTATTCGAAAATTCAGACAAATAACACGGAATATCTCGGAAATGGTTCACTCGACAAAACAAATGTTTGTGACAAATTGTGTATTTTAACGAGATCTACATTTTTGTGTAGTAAAATTTTGTCTATCTATTACGGTTTACCAGTTATGCAAAAGTCATTAAGAATGAAGAGGACTTTTGGGGACATTCCCAGAAGATTCAAGATCTGCATTTCATTTGCCATGAAAATATCTTAAACATATGATATTTTAATCAAAATCTTTAGAGCCATTTTTTAAAAAATTTGAATTTTCGAAAAATCTTCCATATAAAGAATAGTCTGAGACGGGGAGATTTTCTTGAAAATCTTCGTGACAAATCCTTGGGAAATACTGGACCTAAATACCATGTTTGGTATTTATCCGACCTCGTTTTTGAGTTATACTATTTACAGACACACACATACACACACACTGAGTTTTTTTCTAAAAGTGCTTTTTTGGATTCAGGGGTCCTCAAAACATGTATTTACAGTGAAATCTCGGTATCGAATTTGTTGGTGGAATGCAATACTTCCTCTACTTACTATGCCTAGTAGAGAAAGTAAAACGAAACTTTTATTTACTGTGCCTGCAAAACTGAACAATTAGTACATTGTTCCCAGTAACAAAAGCAAGGTATTATATTCGTGTAAAACAAAATACGCGCTAAGGTAAAAGTCAGACCTTTATTACTAAATGGATTTCTGTTCTTGGACTTTTCATTAAAAAATCTTGTGTTATATTCACATGACTTCCACTACCCTCTAGTGTAATCAGTGGGCATACAAATTATTCTTACGAAAGTTGATTTTCCTGTCTTCTCCAGTTTAATCGACGTAAAACTTTCCGGAAATAGCTGCATTTCACATTTAGTTGAGATATAAAGGGAATAGAGATAGTCAAATGTTTAAGAACTGGACACTATGTACAGACCTTAAAATTCCATGCTCTTTGAGTGCAATCGCGAGAAACAACTGAATATCGAAAGGACTTGAAAAGAATGACAAAAGTATTGAAGATTAATAACGGATATCTCGGAAATGGCTGATGCCAGGAAAAAGTTAACTGAAATAAACTGTTTATAACTCTATAAACAATATCTGTTTTATAGAGATCTAAATTTTTTGTGCAGTACGCTTTCGTCTATCGCTTAACGTCTACCAGTTATTCAGTATTACACAAAATACCTTCCGAAGGAAAAGAACTTCACAGGCTATTCCCAGAAAATTCAAGATGTACATTTTATTTGTCATGTAAATATCTTAGATATTTAGTGCTATTTTTTTTAGAAAATAATAAACTTCTAAAAATGTTCCATGTAAAGAGAAGTTTGGGGTAGGGGTATTTTCTTAAAGTCTTCATGTCGTATCTTTGGAAGGCACTGAACCTAAATACCAAGTTTGGTATTTATCTTGAGTTTTGCTATTCACACACAAAGTACCCTTTTCTAAAAATGTCATATTTTAATTCAGGGTGCCTTAAAACATGTATTTTCGGTGAAATCTCGTTATAGAATTTTTGGGTGGATTGCAATACCTTCTCTATTACTATAGACACGTGATAGAGAAAGTACGAGGGGCGTCCAATAAGTAGGTTTCCCTATTATATAAAAAACCATTACACAATTGATCATGTTGAATTAATTTTGTTTATACTGTACAATCTTTCTGTTACTTTTCTACACAGTAAACATGTTTTTCCAAGCATTTTGGGGAAGTGACACAAGTTTTTCCAAGTCAGTGTTGTACCAGGCCGAGTCCTGGGAAAATCACTTGGGAAAAGATCTGGTGAATATGGAAGATGCGAGAAAACTTCCCAGTTGAATCTTGTGAGCTCCGCCTGGGTCAGGATTTAACTTCAGTCCTCCGTATTCACCGGAGCTTGCCCTAAGTGATTTTCACATGTTCCTCCAACTCAAAGGTAAGCACTTTTAACACCGATGATGAAGTCAAATCAGTTGAGCTGGTTGCGAGCACAGGACCCGACCTGGTACAACACTGGCTTGGAAAAACTTCTGTCACGTCCCCAAAAATTCTTGGAAAAACATGTTGACTATGTAGAAGAGTAACAAAAGGGTTGTACAATATAAATAAAATTAATTCAACATGATCAATTTGTGTAATGTTTTTTATAAAATAGGGAAGCTTATTTATTGGACGACCCTCGTAATAAGGTAGTACTAACCGAGCGGGATGGCTCAGGGAGCGTCTCTGGCTTGCATTCGGGAGATCCCGGGTTCGATTCCCGGTGGTCGCCCACTCTGACCATGGGGATTTTCGTGGTTTTCCTGTGGTTGCCTAGGCGAATGCTGGAATGGTGTATTCTACCACGATTTCTCCTTTCCCTCATTTCCTGTCATTTCATCTTTTAGGCAGTGTCTCCAGGTTCCGTAGTACGTCTGATGGTAGCCAGAGCGCATGCTCGCTGCGCTTTGGAAAGATTTCTCTCAGCACGACAGGGCGCGTTGGCCTGCTTGAAGGGTCGCTTCGTTGACCCTCTCGCGGGAGGATCCGCGTCTACTGGCGAGAGCGGGTGTTTTGTCGTACTGGAAATGATAGGGACTTCCGTGCGTCTCTGTGATCCCGTCTGCCTACGGCTCCTTGACTTCACCCCTACCTCCCGGGGGTGTAATTACAACAGACCTAGTTGGCCACAGTGGCGGGGTGTCCCCCTCCGGTAAATACCTCATACCTGTGTCTCCATTCCTCTCCATCCTCACTACTCGTTGAACTTCGTATAAGTGTTATGATACATCTTTTTGGATTTTTTTGGCGGAATACCCAACTGCTTCTCTTATTTCAGGTGGTTGGGCGGCGTGAAAGCTCTCTTTCAAGTTCATTTAAGGTATTCAAAATAGTGATTGGTAAACCTTTTATAGGGGACGCAGCCTAATTAAGCTTACTAAAATCAAAGATATCTGATGCCGCATGCCAGAGCGGTCATTGTTCTAACTAGAGTCACTAGCGCAAGAGAAATCACCAGACAATCTATTTACAAAAGACGTAGTCCGGTCTTTTGCTAGTATTATGAATCATTGTCATACCACATACTTTTACATATACTCTGTAATATCTTTTCTTGGGTGCAAAAGTTTGCTCACTGCTTCCTTCTCCGCTATAATCGCTGATAACCTATAACTTTGACGACCTTTGTTAAATTAAGTACTGAACCGTGCAATGGACTTAATTTATATAGCATGTGCATGTTGCTAAACGTTGCAAATCACTGTACTGTATTAGTGTGAAGAACAACTTATAGTTTCGTTTTGATATGATTTCGGAGTACTTACCTAAACCAAACAATTAAATTTCTAGGTTTCCTTCTATGAAAATCTTCTTCTAAAAAAATCTGGTGTGTTACACTCACATGACTTGCTCTACTCTTGTACAAACTATTTTTACAAACGCTTATTTTCCATATGCTTCATGTTAATCGAGATGTTAATCTTATTGCTAATTTTCTTGTAGGTGCAAGGGGAATATGGTAGGCTTTAAGCGATAGTCAAATATTTTAAGAGCTGGTTGTTTTTGGAGCATTCCATTCTTCTTGTATTACCAGGACAAAAAATGAATAATGAATTCCCATTTGAGAAAAAGTGTAAGTATTGGAAAATTTAAGGGAATAACAAGCAATATCTGGAAAATGGTTTACTCAACAAACAAAAATTATATGACATAAATTGTGTATTTTAACGTGATCTATTTTTTGTGTAGTAAACTAGAACATTTCCTTCTTAATTTTATTTCATGTTGTGTATGAGCAGAGTCCACCGCCTGTGGTGCCGAATGCAGTAAGAGCGATAGTTAAGCAGCACTAAAGTAGATCAATTGGCATGAGAACGACTCGTGGTTAAATTAGGATTAATAATTAAAAAATTATTGACAATGCAAACATTAAAACCAAAAAATATATATCGATTAATTTGAAAGATATAATTAATGATTTTATTTATTGTGAGTTATATATATATTATAAACTACTTTTACCAGGGAAAAGATAAGCAATTTAAGTGACACCGGGACTGAATGTTTAAACTTTTTTTTAATTTTAAAAATATTTACTTGAAAATTGAAACACTTAATATGAGTAACTAAAGAAATGACTGAAAAGCTCGAAGCTCCAGTTAAAATGTTTTCTCACTTAATACAATTAAATATTATAATTAGCAAAAAAATACAAATTTTTGCGTATTCAAATTTGTGAAAGAACTATGATAGTGACAAGTTCTAATATATTAGTACATTGAAAATAAATACAAGAATTTGATTAAAGATGATGTTATTAGTTGCAGTATATAACAATCTTAGACAGATTGAAGCAGTATTTTTAACACTAAAATAATTTCAGTGTAATTATATAATAAGTAAATTCAATAACAGCCCGCCTTGAAGCAATATGTGTATGTAATAATTTGTAAAATGTATGTAACAGTCATTGTATATGCTTATATTATTGTATACATGTTCAATAACGTTATATGAATGTATTACGTAATTTAATAATGTAGGAGCTCTGAGAATAATAAGTTAAACGTCGCTAACAATGAGGTAACAATGAGGTAACCTTGAGGCAATAATGAGTTTGAGAGTTTAATAATACTACTTCTGACTAATGGAGTAACAATAATGAAATTTTAGTGACAGTTTAATAGCCAATCAACAACCCGAAAAAGCTTTAGTTAAATGCAGGTATTCTATTGGAGTAAAAATAGCCAATCAGAGACTTGAAATACAGAAATTTACAAGCTTAGGCGCTTGAAATCAGTTCAGTTGCCTGCAGACAGAGTTACTAACCAGACGCGAGATATGCCCTCGAGAGATTTTATATGTATTCGTGTGAGACGAAAATAGTTTACGTATTAAAAAAGTGCAAGTATTAAATAAAAAAATCTCACAGCTCTCGATATCAGTGAAGTGCTATTTAATTTGTGTCAAGGATTAATAAAAAGGAGTGAATTAAAACTTAAAATCTGTGTAAGCCTACATTCTTGTCGCATCACGCCCTGCTAAGACTTCCATGTCTCTAACAATAATACTGACGCAGCCGAGGCAAACATAAATATTTAATACTTAAAGAATCAATCAAATTACAAGGTAATATTTTTTAAACTTGGGGCAAAGGCCACCTGAAAGTACATCTGGGGCGAAGGCTGGCGGAAATTGTTTACAATACGTGCGGTTGCAACTATAAGTTCGGCTCCCCCAAAGTTGAAATACAATAATACAACTCCTTCAAAACAAACTACTTCATATTGACGCCCAAAGTGTGGTAAAAAAAAATAACGTAACAAAACTAACTTCTTCAAGATAGATAAACTTTATTTCTCCACATATTTAGATACATACATAATCACATTCATTTGTCTCTGCTACTACACTTTAATTATCCACAATTAAGCATCCTTCGATCCTGAAAGTGCTGAACCCCAAACTTGTGAGTTGCTGGCTAATCTATTGCTCCCAGCAAGCTTCAACACGTGGTCATCTCACTACTGGGACCACTACGTACAAGGTTCCTTACGCCCTATATGTTTGTAGTGTACCTATATATCTTCCTTACACAATTTTTCCCTTCAGTTTTGCTTTACATTTCCTAAATAATTACCAATTTATTTAATGCCCTTATCTGATTTTAATTCCAGTAGCTTTTCACTTTCTCTACTACGTATAGCAAGTAGCGGAAGTATTGCATTCCACCCACAAATTCGATATCGATATTTCACCGGAAATACATGTTTTCAGGCCCCTGAATAAAAAAAAAATCATTTTTAGAAAAAGGTCCGTGTGTCTGTGAACAGCATAACTCAAAACCGAAATGTCGGATAAGCACCAAACTTGGTATTTAGGTTCAGTATATTTCAAAAATGCGACTCGAAGATTTTCAGGAAAATCCCCCAACCCAGACTACACTTTATATGGAACATTATTCGAGAATTTTGATTTTCTCAAAAATGGCCCTAATGATTTTGTTTAAAATATGATGTTTTAGATAATTTCATGGCAAATGAAATGCATATCTTGAATTGTTTGGGAATGTCCCCAAAAATCTACTTTATTCTGAATGAATTTTGCATAACTGGTAAAATGTAAGAGATAGACAAACATTTACAACACAAAAAATGTAGATTTCATTAAAACACACAATTTCCAGTGAATCATTTCCGAGGTATTCCTTGTTTATTTTTTAAATTTTTCTAATACTTATACCTTTTCTGAAATGGGAATTCATTATTTTTTTTATTATTATGTCCTGGACATGCAATGAGAATGGAATGCGCCACATAGCAACCAGCTCTTAAAAGATTTGACTATCGCTTAAAACCTAGCATATTCCCTTGCATCTGCAAGAAAATTAGCAATAGTAGTTTTTACAAATGTTTATCTCGATTAACGTGAAGTAGATGGAGAATAAGCGTCTTTAAAAATAGTTTGTACAATAGTAGAGAAACTCATGTGTGTGCAAAATATCAGATTTTTTCCTATTATATCTGTAGATAAATTAGCCCATTTTTTCGGTGTTAATTTACCTCTTATATAAACATGAAACATCCAAAAAGTGTTTCAGGACTACTCAGAGAGCTGAATATTTAGATTTAAAATGATAAGCGGCTTCGTATAAAAATATTCCTCAGTAAATGGACATAAATAGACGAAATGCAAATGCAGGATGTGGCCTCATGACAAAAATTTTAACTACACTTAAATTATTTTGCTAGGCAGCCCCAAGTCATCATAAAGTTCGGAGAGAAAAACTTGACGTGAAGGCAATTATATATCACCATCTTGTTCGGTGTAGGAATTTATGAATGCAGCCGGGTCACAGACTGGCCATTGAGAAGATGGTTTGTCGCTGCTACGTTTGGAAAGCCAGTTTGAAGATCTATTATTATATTTCAACTGTTGGGGAGCCGAACTTGAAGTAGTTGCAACCGCACGTATGGTAAAAAGTTTTCGGTAGCCTTCGCCCCAAAAAATGTACTTTCCGGTGGCCTTTGCCTCAAATGTTTAAAAATATTTAACTTTGTAATTTTTGACTGTTTCTTTAAATATTATATATTTATGTTTTCCTCGGCTGCATCAGTATTTATATTTTTTTAGAGACATGAATGTCTTAGCAGGGAGTGGTGCGACTGAAGAATGTAGGCTTACACAGATTATAATTTTACTTCACTCCTTTTATTAATGCTTGACACGATTTAAATAACACTTCACTGATATAAAGAGAGAGAGCCTTGAAATTTTTTTATTTATTACTTGCACTTTTTAACATTTAAACTATTTTTGTCTCACACAAAATACGTATTAAATTTCTCGAGGACGCATCTCGCGTGCGGTTAGGAACACTGTCTACAAGCAACTGAATTCCGAATTTGTACAATTTGCCCTATTTCAGTTTCTAATTGGCTATTCCTACTCCAATAGTATACTTTTATTTAACTAAAGCTTCTTCTGGTTGTTGATTGGCTATTTATTAAGCTGTCACAAAAATTACATTATTGTTTCCAAGAATCACAAGTAGTATTTAAACTTTCTAATTCATTATTGCCTCAAGGTTACCTCATTGTTAGCAACTTTTAACCTATTATTCTCACAGCTCCTACATTATTAAATTACGTAATACATTCACATAACATTATTACACATCTATACAACAATATAAACATATACAATGACTATAATATACACTTTTTATATATTGTTACATATACATATTGCTTTAAGGCGCACTGTTATTGAAGTTATATATTATATAATTAGACTGAAATCATTTAAGTGTTAAAAATACTGCCTCACCATGTAGGAGCTTACAACTATCGAGACGTCTGAGGTCATAATGTCTGTGAAACCACACGGAAGGATGTGGACTTTTTTTATACCTTCTGTACTTGTGCCTTTTCCTTCAGGTCATTCCTCTTGCTTGAAATTTCCTCCCTCTTGTCTCTGTCTCAGTATTTGTCTTCCCTTTGTCTAGTTCCAGTTCCGACATTTCCCGTCTTCCCGCCATATTCCCAAAAGACCTCAGGAAACTGTGGATATAAATTTCTCTCGGGAGTGCCAGGGCATAGCTTCGGTTGCTATACAAGATTCGACACGAAAGGAATTTATGGGGAAATCATTTATCACACACCCTGATTAGCACTCAACAAGATCTGTGTATTTCCCAGAAATATTTGAGAACAAACAGGAAAATATTGATTTATTACATTCACATGGCTTTGTCTATCAACTGTCATTTATTTTTATGCCTACTCTGTAAAATATTCTTATAAGAGCTTGTTACTTTCTCTAATATTTACCTATACTAACCGAAAGAGATGGCTCCACGGTAACGGGCTCGACGCTTACTCTGACCGTGGGTTTTTCGTGGTTTTCCTTAGTCGGTAGGCGATTGCTGGGGTGGTTCCATGATTTCCTTTCCATCATTTTCCTTTCATTTCTTTTCCTTCTCATGCTTGCACAAAGAGTACTCCCCGTGGACATTACAGGGCTGTTTGGGAGACGGGTCGTTCATCGCCCTCTCTAGGTAACTTCAGTAGTAGGAGAGTCTTCGAGCCTGGAACTGTTGGAGACTTCCGCACGTCTCTGTGGCCTGTCTGCCTCCACCCGATAGCTTCTCATCCCTTCCTCCTGGGGGTGGTAGTCACAATAGCTTTGAGTTACAGTATGCGAGGCGTCCCCCTCGGTTTTATAACCTATACCTGCAGTAAGCATCGGAAGTACTGCGATCAACACAAAAATTCGATATGGAGGTTTCACCGAAAATACATGACTTGAGGCTTCCTGAATCCATAAAAAGCACTTTTAGAAAAAGGTCTGTGTATGTGGGTGTGAACAGCATAACTCAAAAACGAAAATTTTGTTAAATACGAGGGTTGTCCCAGAAGTACCCGACCTAACAAAGAAAACACAAAAATTTTGGGCTAAAACATCTTTAATTCTCTCCATAGTCTTCTTTCAGCTCGATACACTTTTCCCAGCGATGTTCAATAGCTTCGATACCCTGTTTATAGTGAGAACCGTCGAGTTCTGCAAAAGAGCCATCAACTGCAAACTCCACCTCTTCATTGTTGGCAAATCTTTTACCACCAAGCTATTTCTTCAACTTTCGAAATATAAAATAATCAGAGGGGGCTAAATCTGGAGAATAGGGTGCATGAGGAAGCAATTCGAACTTTAGCTCATTGATTTTGGCCATGGCGATAATAGATGTGTAAATTGGTACATTGTTTTGATGAAACAAAAGTTTCTTTTCCAATAAATGCGGCCGTTTTTGCTTGATTTCATCATTCAAATGCTGCAGTAAGTTTGCATAATACTCGCCATCGATTGATTTTTCCTTTTTGAAGATAATCAATGAAAATTATTCCATGCACATTCCAAAAAGCTGGCGCCATGACCTTGCCTGCAAATGGAACTGTCTCACCTTCCTTGGAGCCGACTCTATCCTTTTAATTCACTGTTTTGACTGTTCCTTCGTTTCAGGTGTGAAGTGATGGACGCGTGTTTCATCCATGGTTATCAATCGACGCAAAAACTTGGCTTTATTGCAACGAAACATCGCCAAACACATGACTGAAGCATCCTCACGACGCTGCTTTTGTTCCATTGTGAGTAAACATCTTACGCACAGCTTTCTCATGTCTAAATTTTCAGTCAGTATGCGATGTACAGCACTTTTTGAAATGCCTACGATGTCTGCTAGCTCATTCAACTTCAGTCGACGGTCATCCAATGCCCTTTTGTGGAATTTCTTCACAATTTCTGACGTGGCCACCTTATATGGTCGACCACTGCGATGTTCGTCTTGGCTGCTCGTACGGCCTCGTTGGACTAAGACCTTTCAAATCAAAGTATTGTATCACATAACGATGGCCAGTTTTATCCATGTTTACAAATTAGCTGAGAGAGTTCACTATTAATGGCTGCCAAACAATTATTAAAAAACCTAGCATCGTCAAACTTCAAAGTTAAGCTTTATAAGGGCGGTACTTTCTACCATTGTCATTTGTTTGAAACAACAACCGCTATATATACGTCAGGTCGGGTACTTCTGGGACTGCCCTCATACCAAACTTCCCGTTTAAGTTCAGTATCTTCCAAGGATGATACACGAAGATTTTTAGAAAATTCTCGCAACCCAAACCACCCTTTACATGTAAAATTTTTCGACATTTTTTATTTTCTCAAAAATGACTCTAACCATTTTGACTAAAATATCATATGTTTAAGATATTTTTATGACAAATAAAATGTATATCTTGAATTTTCTGGGAATGTCTCCAAAAGTATTCTTCATTGTGAACGACTTTTGCATAACTGGTAAACCATAAGAGAAAGACACAATTTTGCTACACACAAAGTGTAGATCGCTTTAAAATACACAATTTAAGTCATATACATTTTTTTTTTGTTGAATGAACCATTTTCGAGATATTGCTTGTTATTCCCTTAAATTTGTCAATACTTATTTTCTCAAATGGGAATTCTTTATTCATTCTTTTGTCTTGGATATGCAAAGAGTATTAATCTGTGGGAAAGGGAATGGTGCTGCACCTAGCAACCAGCTATTAAGAGATATGTATGTGCTTAAAGGCTACTGTATTTCTATATTGCCCTTGTAAATATATATTCCCCTTACATCTACAAGAAAATTAGCAATAAGATAGCGTCTGCAAATGTTTATCTCGATTAACATGAAGTAGATGGAGAATAAGCGTTTGTAAAAATAGTTTGTACAAGAGTAGAGAAAGTCATGTGAGTGTAACACATCAGACATTTTTTGTCTTGTATATGCAAAGAATATTAATCTGTGGCAAAGGGAATGGTGCTGCACCTAGCAACCAGCTATTAAGAGATATGTATGCACTTAAAGGCTACTGTATTTCTATATTGCCCTCGTAAATATATATTCCCCTTACATCTACAAGAAAATTAGCAATAAGATAGCGTCTGCAAATGTTTATCTCGATTAACATGAAGTAGATGGAGAATAAGCGTTTGAAAAAATAGTTTGTACAAGAGTAGAGAAAGTCATGTGAGTGTAATACATCAGATTTTTTCTATCTATTTCATGTTAATTAAGTTTCATTACACATTTCGTTTTAACTAAAAATGGGATCCAGATGTCTGAAGCGAATCGCTATGGTGGCTTTGAAATTTCACTATCTCTGATGACATCACGAGAAACAAACCAATGGTGAGTGAGCGCTTCTTAAGATGTATGAAAGTATTGAAGCATTCAACCAATAAGAACGAACATCTTGATAGTTGTTAATGCCACAAAGCATTATTGACCTAAAGCAATTATTACAACGAGATCTGCATTTTGCGTCAAGCTTTTTGTCTATTTTTTATGGCTTTCTAGCTTTACAAACTTGTAAAAGATTCATTGAGAATGAAAACGACCTCACGAGATATTCGAGAACATTTTATTTATCATGCAAATGGTTTAAACACACTATTGTTTAATGAAAATCATTAGAATCATTAGAAGCATTTTGAGAAAATAAAAAAATCTGATGTGATTCATTCACATGACTTTCTCTACCCTCTATCGTTTATTAGTGGGTTAAAATTAATCTTACTCAATCTAATTTTTCTATCTACTGCATTATAATCCAAATAAACCTTTGCAGAAATATCTACATTACACATTTAGTTATAGATACAAAGGGAACAGCGATAGTCAAATGTTTAAGATCTGGACGCTATATGCTGGCCTTAAAATTTCATACTGTTTCCGTGCAATCGAGAGAAACAACTGAATGTTGAAAGAACTTTTAAGAGAATGACCAAGACATGAAAACAATTCAAATCTTTAATAACAGATATCTCAGAAACGGCTTACACCACAAAAAAATTATTTGAAATAAATTGTGTGTTTTAAAGAGATCTACATTTTGGTGTAGTACGTTTTCGTCTGTCGCTTAGCGTTTACCAGTTATATAAGATTATATATAATTCCTTCCGAATGAAGAGGACTTCACACGCTATTCCCAGAAAATTCAATATTATACATTTTATTTGTCATGTAAATATCTTTAATATATGGTATTTTAATCAAACTCCATAGAATCATTTTTAGAAAATCAAAAGTTTCGAAAAAATGTTCCATGTAAAAGGTAGCTGGGATGGGGGATTTTGTTGAAAATCCTCGTGTCGCATCTTTGGAAGATGTTGAACCTAAATACCAAGTTTGGTATTTGTCCGTCTTTTCGTTTTTGAGTTACGCTGTTCACAAACACACACATACACTTTATTTTGGATTCAGGGTGCGTCAAAACATGTATTTCCGGTGAAATCTCGGTATCGAATTTTTGGGTGGAATACAATACTTGCCCTACTTACTATACGTAGAAGAGAACGTAAAAACACTGATAAGTGTCAGCCATCGCCATATACAGTGTCCAGAAAGTATTGTCCCCCCCTTAAAAAATTCTAGCAGTCAAATTAAAGGAGAAATTTTCTCATTTTTAATACTTAGAAGGAAAAGACGATATGCCGTTTATGTGTTCTGGCGTTTTTTCATATTTTTCATTTTATTAGAGTTATAATTTTCTCTTTCTCTACTACTTACTAAGTGTAGGAGAGTAATGTATTCCAACCAAAAATTCAATATCAATTTCACTGAAAATACACGTTTTGAGGCCCAAATAAAAAAATAGAAAAAATTCTACTCTCTGTGAACAGCATAACAAAACCAACGTTGAATTAAAGCCAAATTTGTTCAGCACGTTCTGACAATCCATACGAAGGTTTTGAAGAACTATGTCGTCCTGGAGGACCATGTTAGTTCCCGCGGGTTCTAACGTGGCGGCGGAGATGGAAGGGAAGTAAAGTCGGTGGTCCCGTGTCGTAGACTTACGGCACGTAAAAGAACCTCAAGTCTGATGAAAAGGCCTCTTGAGCAAAATTTCCGGTCTTTCACGCCCAATATAAAATGGTACGCTAAGTACCAAGTAGTTAAAGCGCATCCATAAATAAAACTCAATTTAATTTTTAATATTTTAAGAATTACCCTCTACATGGAACCTTTTTCGTTATTTTTATTTTCTCAAAAAATAGCTTTTAAAGATTTTGGTTAAAATATTGTATATTTAAGAAATTTGCATGATCAATAAAATCTTAAACTTTCTTTGAATTGGTCAGAGTTGGTGGTTGTTGGTATCGAAACCGGGACATCTCGAATGCGAGTCGTACACATTACCGTGGCGCCACCTCTTTCGGTAATATAAAGTAAATAGATAAATAACCGGTTATATGAATACTTTGTAGAACAGGTGTGACACATTCACATTACTTCCTCTGCACTCTATCGTTTATTAGTCGGTATAGTCTATTCTTACCAAAGCTTAATTTTCTATCTACTTCATTTTAATGCAAATAAACCTTTGCAGAAATAGCTACATTACACATTTTGTTATGGATACAAAGAGAACAGCGATAGTCAAATGTTTGAACTGGACGCTATAGGCTGGCCTTAAAATTCCATACTGTTTCCATGCAATTGCGAGAAACAACTGAAAATCGATGGGACTAAAAAAAATGGCTAAGTATTGGGCAAATCGAACCATTAATAATAGATATCTCGGAAATGGCTGATGCTACACAAAAATTATTTGAAATAAATTGTGTATTTCAAAGAGATCTATATTTATTGTATAGTACGTTTTCGTATATCGCTTAACATTTATCAGTTATATAAGGTTATATACAATTTCTTCCAAATGAAGTGACTTCACAGGCCATTTCCAGATAATTCAAGATATACATTTTATTTGTAATATTAAGATCTTTAATATATGGTATTTTAATCAAAATCGTTAGAGCCATTTTTAGAAAATAATTTTTTTTACAAAATCTTCCATGTAAAGGGTAGTCTGGGGTGGGGGAATTTTCTTGAAAGCCTTCGTGTTGCATCTTTGGAAGGCATTGAATCTAAATATCAAGTTTGGTATTATCCGACTTTTTGTTTTTGAGTTATGCTGCAAACAGACACACACGGATCTTCCTCTAAAAGGTTTTTAATACTTCCCCTACTTATTATACGTAGTAGAGAAAGTAATAAACGATATTGGATGTAGAAAATCATGTGAATGTAATACATTATATATTAATTACGCCAATATTCCAACGTTATGTGCGTTGCGTTTGCCAAATTATTTTATATGCAGTTTTGGTTTATTTTCGTTTTTCCCTGTTAAATCCAAAAGTAGACACCCACCTCGCCAGTCCATAGTAAACTATTGATCAGAAGTGTATTAAACGCCCTCATACGGTAAGGCATTACGTCTCAAATAAAGCGCATAAAGGAGAAGGTCTACTCTTTGAAACATAGGCAACATTTAGCATCTCCTTTCATGAAGGGCCTGTATACATTCTGCATCTCTTTTCGTTTGAACAGCAACACAGACCTTTACTCTAATGTAAAAATAATCCTAATGCACGTCGTAACATAAAATACGAAGAGCAGCGCTTCCAGTTTTAAAACGCAACTTCAATATAGTAATGGAGTGACTGCATAATGCAATGAATGGCTCACAGAGAATAGTTATTGAAAGGAAATGTGATGGAAGAATTCTCGCTGTATCAGAGGATTACATGCAGACGTGAATAAAGCAGGTTAAACCAATTGTATTTATTTCAGCTAGTCAAGGATTCAAATTATAAATTAGCTTCTAATGATAAATACAAATGAGATTGTACGCCTCTATTACAAAGTTTTCGTATATTGTGAAGTTATTTGTACCTTATTAAAGGAAACATTAAATAACAATTTGACTTTAGCTTTAGCCTACAGTATCCAACAAGAAAATGTGTATTTAAAGTTTATCGCTATTAAGAAGAAGTAGACGTAAGAATAAGAGATTGTAAGAATACTCCATAGAAGAGTAAGTAGAGAAAGTCATGAGAATGCAACAGGTGATTATTTTTTGGCTTTGTTCCAAGTCTACCTTCCCTAAATAGTTCGCGCTTTGTCCGTAGGAGGCACTTACTGGCTGTTTGTTCTTACAAAAGAACCGCCAACATCGGAGCGAAAAACACCTGGAGGGAAAAACAAAAAAAAAGCAAAAGAAGAAGAAGCGAACATGAGGCGAGCAGAGGCCGTTAAGCCGTAGCGAACCGCGGCAAATCGACAGGCTCCTTTGGTTTCGAGATTTGCCCTAGGTTAGGTTAAGGTTAGTGTGTGTTATATAGGTTTCAAATATCGCTATTTTCGCGGGTTGCCATAGTACACTGGTTGGCAACTTCTGCGCATACACAGCATTAACAAAATGGAGTACTTTGTCAACATTTAGCAATGAATTTCGTACAAGAAAGGTTGGGTTATGAACTTTTTAAGTGTTCACATCTCATCTTAAACTCTTGTTATAAGTGTGTTCGTTCCTTAAACCTTCTTCCTTCAGCATTTCATTCAGAAGGTAAATATGGAACCGTTACCTTATTTTTACCAAGTATACCCAGAAATGTTATGTTCCCTTGGTTCAGAGCACTTTCTACGCTCCTTAAAAAGAACTCAAGCAATGTTTATGTTTAGGAATCTTCTTTCTTCGCGACACTGAAACGATAATTGCTGCTAAAATTAACTCCAGCGAATCAGGAAATCATTTAATGAACAGCCGCACAAAACAGCGCTGTTGGAACGAGAAGAGCCGGCAGTTGAAGTACACTCGTGAGGGGAAGGGAAATAGCACGTTGGACGGTAGAAAGGGGCAGGGAGGTCAGTGTTTGGCTGTCTTTAAGCTGATATACCTTAAGTGTATAGCTAATGGAGGAAACGAATTTAAAAACATTTGATCATCAGTTGCGTTCTTCATGGGAAAATAGTTATTTTATAATGCTGCACTACGAATACACACATGTCTTTCCATATGATGAATGCATTAGTCAAGATTGCAACAGAAAGGCAGTCGAGTTAATATTAACACATTGTCCTAAGGTATGTTGTTACATAGTGAGCGTAGACTAGCATTTCATTTTATCAAACATTTACGTAGTTTTATTCATAATATTTGAAAAGTAAGAACTAGAGAATTTGCTTGTTGTAATAATTAGGAGAACGCCCCTCGATGTTAGCCAATTGTTTAGGATGACATTGATTGACATATTCAAAAAATTCCAATGGAGAATTCAGCTTCAATACAAATTTTTAAGCTCTTCGAATACAAGGAAAAATAATTTTTAGAAAAATGTCCGTGTGTGTGTGTGTGTGTGTGTGTGTGTGTGTGTGTGCGTGCGTGCGTGCGTGCGTACGGCATAGTTCAAAAATGAAAAATTGGTTAAATATAAAACTTGGTCTTTAAATCTAGTATCTTAAAAGGATGCCACATAGATTTTCAAGAAAATCTCCTCACCCCAAACTACCCTTTACTGGAAAATGTATTTTTTTTAATTTCTTAAAAAGTCTCTGATTAAAATATCATAATTTTAAGATATTTGCGTGAGAAATAAACTCTGTATCCTAAATTTTCTGCGAATAGTCTCTGAAGTCTTCTTCATTTTGTATGAATTTCGTATACGTTATAAACTGCAAAAGATAAACAAATATATTTATATATTTAAACATGATTAATACCAAGTTACACCAAGTTTGATATTTTTCCAACTTTACGTTTTTGAGTTATGCTGTTTATAGACGCACACAGGGACGTTTTTCTTAATTTTTTTGTTTCAGAGGGCCTCAAAACATGTGTTTCCGATGAAACCTCGCTATCGAATTTTTGGGTAGAATGTAACGCCTTCTCTACCTACTAAATACGTGGTAGAGTAAATATAAACAACTCAGATTTTGAGAATTCTTTCACCCTGAAAAGCCCATTCTTCCAGATGGTCACAAACTATATAATGCTTCCAAAATTTTGAAAACTGAGGATTAGGGGTCTTTATATTCATGTTGCCAAATTTCAATCCCGTTTCGTTAATATGGATATCAGAGGCTGTTTTTGGCACTTTATTGCAAATATGCCAGATTTTTAAGGATTACGAGCCCAAAGTTGGGAGAGATTTAAAATATTTTAGAATTCAGTTATTTTAGGGAGTGTATTGTTCATAACACTACATTTCACTCATATTTCACTAGTTTTAGCAAGTAATATTTTTGATTTATTTTAACAAAGCCGGATATATTTGCATTGGAAACTGCCAAAAATAATAAGCTACCCTTCATTCAATTCCTGTTTTCAACCCCTAACATACAAATCAATATTGTTTGGCCTATCCAGGTGAAACTTTATAGGATCCAACGAAAACTTATTAGTTACCACAACTCTAAAAATCTGATGCACATGACTTTCCCTGCACTCTATTTTTATTAGTGGATATACAAATACTCATACCAAAGCTTATTTTTGTATCTACTACATTTAATCCAAGTAAACCTTTGCAGAAATAGCTACATTACACATTTCGTTATAGATACAAAGGGAACAGCGACAGTCAAATGTTTAAGAACTGGACTCTATACGCTAGCCTTAAAATTCCATACTGTTTCCATGCAATCGCGAGGAACAACTGAAAATCAATGAGACTTGAAAAGAAAAAATATTGAACAATTCGAAACATTAATACGGATATCTCAGAAACGCCTTATGACACAGAAAAACTTATTTTAAGTAAAATGTGTGTTTTAAAGAGACATATACTTTTTCTATGGTATGTTTTCGTTTATTGCTTAACGTTTACCAGTTAGTTATACATGATTATACAAAACTTCTTACGCACGAAGAGGACTTAACAGCTATTTCCAGAAAACTCAAGTTTGTGCATAGTTTATCTGTTGCAAAAATACATTTAACACATTGTGTTTAATTAAAATTGTTAGTCATTTTAGAGAAAATAAAAAAATAATGAAAACTTTTCCCATGTAAAGGTAGTTCGGAGTGGACGATATCGCATCCATGTCTTTCCTTGCATCCTGGGTCTTAAAAATGTGTATTATTTCCAGTGAAATCTCGATATCAATTTTTTGGTGGTATACAATACTTCCTCTACTTACTATAGATGAAACAGACAAATTAAAAACAGAAAATTTTTGAAAACAGTACAATAAAGGTACTTTTTTACTTTCTCTACCACATACCTAGTAGGTAGAGGAGGTATTGCATACCACCCAAAAATTCGATATAACATTTCTCCGTAAATACATGTTTTGAGGCCCCTGAACCCAAATAAAGCATATTTAGAAAATAGTCCATGTGTGTAAGAGAGAGAGAGAGAGAGAGAGAGCGAGAGAACAGCATAATTCAAAAAAGAAAAATTGGATAAATGCCAAACTTGGTATTCAAGATCAGTGCCTTCCAAAGATACGACACGAAGATTTTCAAGAAAATCTCCCACCCCAAACTACTCTTTACATGGAACAATTTTCGAAATGTTTCATTTTCTCTGAAATGGTTCTAACGATGTTCATTAAAGTACCATATGTTAAAGATATTTACATGACAAGTAAAATGTATATCTTGAATTTTCTGGGAATAGCCTGCAAGTCCTCTTCATTCAGAAGGAATTTTGTGTTATCTTTATAACTGGTAAATGTTAAGCGATATACGAAAACGTACTACACAAGAAATGCAGATCTCTTTAAAGCACACAATTTACTTAAAATAACCTTTTTTGTGGCATAGGCCATTTCCAAGACATCCATTATTAATGGTTCGAATTGTTCAATACTTAAGTCCTTTTGAAATGTCAGTTGTTTCTCGCAACTGCAGGGAAAGAGCATGAAATTGTTCAGGTCAGCGTATAGCGTCCAGTTCTTAAACATTTGACTATCGCAATTCCCATTGTATCTATAACTAAATGTGTAATGAGCTATTTCTGCATAGGTTTATCTCGATATAATGAAGTAAATACAAAAATAATCTTTCGTAAAAATAGTTTGCAAGCCCGCTAATAAACGATAGAAGGTAGAGAAAGTCACGTAATGTAACACACACAGCTATTTAAAAAATATAGAACTTGAGAGGAGTGTGTATACCAGATTTGAGGATTCTAGCCCAAAAATATAAAACATAATATCTCAATCTGTAGACCCTATAGTGAGCTAGAGACCAGCTTAAAGAAAGCTAGTCTACTCTAGGAGGTAGATTACGTCATAAATACATAATTACATTGTGTACTTGTATGTAAATAAATTGTAGTTCTTATGTAGAGTACGCTAGAGCTAAAAAAATCTGAAGTCTTACACCCATATGACTTTCTCTACTCTTGTACAAACTATTTTTACAAACGCTTATTCTCCATATGCTTCATGTTAATTGAGATGTTAATCCTATTGCTAATTTTCTTGTAGGTGCAAGGGGAATATGGTAGACTTTAAGCGATAGCCAAATCTTTTAAGCGCTGGTTGCTATGTGGCGCATTCCATTCTCTCTGTATGTCCAGGACATAAAAAATGAATAACGAATTTCCATTTGAGAAAAGGTATTGGAAAATTTACGGGAATAACAAGCGATATCTCGAAAATGGTTCACTCAACAAAAAAAAATGTATATGACTAAATTGTGTATTTTAACGCGAGCTACATTTTTTGTGCCGTAAAATTTTGTCTATCTCTTATGGTTTACCAGTTATGCAAACGTCGTTCACAATGAAGAATACTTTTGGAGACATTCCCAGAAAATTCGAGATATGCATTTCATTTGTCATGAAAATATCTTAAACATATGTATTTTAATCAAAATCGTTAGCCATTTTTGAGAAAATTAAAATTTTCGAAAAATGTTCTATGTAAAGAGTAATCTGGGGTGGGGGGATTTTCTTGAAAACCTTTGTGTCGCATCTCTGGAAGATACTGAACCTAAATACCAAGTTTGGTATTTATCCGATTGTTCGTTTCTGAGTTATGCTGTTTACAGACACAGACACGGACTTGTTTCCAAAAAAAAAAAAAATTGGATTCAGGGGGTCTCAAAACATGTATTTCCGGTGTAATCTCGGTATCGAATTTTTGGGTGGAATACAATACTTCCCCTACTTACTATACGTAGTAGAGAAAGTAAAAATATAGAACTTGAGAGGAGTGTGTATACCAGATTTGAGGATTCTAGCTTAAAAATATAAAAATGTGTATTTCACTGTAACGCCCATGTACTGATTGTGCAGGTAAACAAATGCTGGACACACCACTGCCGCCCATCTCTAGGTAAACAGTGTAGGGAAGGCCATGCTAAAGTCAGCGTGTAATGTGCACAGCGTGGAGAAATCCCGTCACAATGGAAGGCAATCAAACGTTAAATCTGTCCGGACTTCTGTACAGCGAATCTAGCGAAGAGGACAAACACCACATTTTCTTCAATTTCGTCGTGAACGGCGTCCTGTTGAATGTGATAGGTATCTTTGGTTTATTTGGCAACGCTGTCTCGATGGTGATCCTGTCGCATCAGACCAAATCCTCTTATAACTACATGCTCATATGTTTGGCCAGATGTGATACCCTTCTGATCGTCATGACCATGCTGGTCTATGGCACTCCTGCAGTCTTCAGATACACGGGATTCTTCTTTGTTTACTTCTTCTACAAGGTACAGTACGTGAGTATTCTATCACAAGCATAAGTTTGTAGTGTGTACACTAGACACGCGTAATAGCGGGCAATGTAAACAGAAACTTGGGATTTACCTCCGTTTGCTGTGTGATTAGTACGCAAGTATACCCCAGAAGTATTCGTGACCACTTACAAAGTTTCTAACAGACAAATTAATGGAGAGAAAATACTAATTTTTATTTTGCGGAAAGAGCAAACGATAATACAGTTTTTGACTTTTTCAGAATTTTTCATAGTTTTTCAGACTTTTTATGAGTGGTGTGTACAGAATTATTTTACATACAGTTAGTAGAACAAAGTTATTGGTGTAAAACTTTTGGTATCTTTTTGGTAACATAATACACGATACAATTTGAAATTACGGCTAAAAGTGTTTGTCTTTTTGTTTTATTTTATTATTATTATTATTATTATTATTATTATTATTATTATTATTATTATTACTTGTTCCATTTATACGCCTCCTTTAACTGCAGTGGTCATATTGACGACCATTTTTACCTTTGGAACATATTGCCTGTTGACAATGATGTTAACTCGTATACGGTTATTATTGGTTTCTGATTTTTACTTTCTCAACTACGTATATTAAGTAGGGGAAGTATTGCATTCCGCCCAAAAATTCAATATCGAGATTTCACCGGATATACATGTTTTGAGGTGCCCTGAATCCAAATAAAGCATTTTTAGAAACATGTCCGTGCCTGTCTGTCTGTCTGTCTGTGAACAGCGAAACGAAAAGTCGTATAAATACCAAACTTGATACTTGAGCTTACTATCTTCAAGCATACGACACGAAAATTTTCAAGAAAATCCCCCCGCTCCAAACTACCCTTTACATGGAACGTTTTTCGAGAATTTTGATTTTCTCAAAAATAGCCCAAACGATTTTAATTAAAATATCATTGTTTAAGATATTCTCATGACAAGTGAAATGTATATATCGAATTTTCTGGGAATGTCCCAAAAGTCCTCTTCATTCTGAACGACTTTCGCATAACTGGTAAACCGTAAGAGATAGACAAAATTTTACTGCACGAAAAATATAGATGTCGTTAAAACACGCAATTTATGTCATATACATTTTTGTGCAACCTTTTGCGATATATTCCTTGTTATTTGTTTCATTTTTCCAATACTTATACTTTTTCTCAAATGGGAATTCGTTATTCTTTACTTTTTTTAAAAAAATACCCTGGACATGCAAAGAGAATGGAATACTCCACATAGCAACCAGCTCTTAAAATATTTGACTATCCCTTAAAACCTACCATATTCCCCTTGCACCCCTACAAGAAAATTAGCAATAAGATTAACATGAAGTAGATGGAGAATAAGCGTTTGTAAAAATAGTGTGTACAAGAGTAGAGAGTCATACGAGTGTAATACATCAAAGTTTTTAATTCATTGAAATGCTAATGTTACTTTATTTTCTTTACAATAAAATGAAACATGCACAGTAAATTGCTTCTGCTTCTGAACAAAAGCTACCGGGTGCCTGTTACAGCTGTTTAGGTAAGCAGAAAAGTTTGAAAAGTTAGTAGGATGTTTTACTTGGGAAGCGCATCGGTGTTTTAGCCTCTAGTTTAATCTTGGTGTTTCTCCCTTCTCTGTGAAGTCCCTTGCACACTACGGGCACACATAACATGGGATTATATCTGATCCTGCGGTAGGTTCTAGCCACCTGGCTAGTCGATAATCGTCAAGGGCTAGGGACTCTAAATGCTGCTTGAATTTTAACGTTCCTTTAACCTGGTAGGTCATACCGGACGGTGTATGAGTAAATGATGCTCAAATGGGCCCGGCGGTCATAGAGCTTAAAGTTACCCGACATTCACATTCTCAGGATAAGGGAAAACTCCAGGAAGAAAACCTTATCCGGGTAATTCGCCCTAACCGAGATTCAATTTCGGGACTCTTTAAATGTGAGGCACACAAACTACCCTACACCACAGATGCAGGCTCAGGTAATGTTGTAGGAAGCTCAAATGTAGAGCATAGAAACTAGAGTAAAACATTGATATTGATTCACCTTTAAATTTTTAATTGCTCAAAACCTCAGATCAGCTAACTAGTTCCTTTTTATGTTCGATTTATATGCCGCCTTTAACGTCTAAGGTCATATCAGCGGCTTTTTACCTGTGGAACAATTGCTCATCAGTGAAGTAGTTTGTTTGTTACGTAATATATTTTACGTAATTTAGTAAGCTTCATGCATTGGAAGCTAAATTGAAAAAGTATTATTCTTGGAGTTACTTTAAGAAGTTTGCAACACGCTTTGGGCGTCGGTTTGAAGTTGTTGATTACGTAATAGTTACTGTTGTAACGCAATATGCTGCGTACGAGAAGCTGATTTTAAGATGTAATTTTTTATTGTTACACTCCAAGTTTTACGCTATAATATTTAAGTTTGTTATTAAAACTGCTTCTATATATTATTTAGGTTTTAATTTTTGCCTCGGATGCGTCAGTAATGTTTGTAGAGTTATGTATCTCTTAGGCAAGGTGCGGTACGACAACAATTGTAGACATACACAGAATTTAAGTTTTTAAATTCACTTCTTTTATTAATCCTTGCACATTTTAATAAAGCGCTACTACACTTTTTAAGAGTTGTGAGATTCTTTAATACTTTCACTTAGTTAACCTGTAGACATATTTTACGATTCACACGTAATATTTCTGTAGAGTACACATCTTCCATCTGGTCACTACCAGGGTTTGCCAGCAACTGAACATAATTTCAACCGTTAAACCCGTAAGCTTCGGTATTTCAAGTCTCTGATTGGCTAATTTCTAGTCCAATAGAATATCTGCATTTTACTTAAAACGTTTCTTTGCTATTGATTGGCTAATTTTAAACTGTTACTGAATTTACATTATCGTTGCTCTAATCATGACTAGTAACATTCAAACTCTCAAACTCATTATTGCCTCATTGTTAGCAATAAAAACTTATTATTCTCACAGCTCTTGCATTATTAAAGTATGTAATGTATTCACATAACATTATTAAACAAGTTTACAATAAAATAAGCATTTGCAATGACTGTTACATGCATTTAAAATAATTATTATATACATATTATTTAAAGGCGGGCTGTTATGGAATTTACTTATTATAAAAATACAATTGAAATTATTCGGGTATTAAAATACTGCCTCATCAGCAAACCCCCGAGGCGGACCAATCTGACCGAAGGTTTTTTTTTTTTTGCGGTTTTCATCGGCCGCTAGGTGAATGCTGGGTTGGATGATTTTCATCCGCGAATTTTCCTATCATTCCTTCCATCACTACATTTCATTTCCTTCTTCTTCTTCGCCGCCATACCAGACATTGGGCTGATCACTCATCCTGGGTATGCTATGATACAGAGTTTGCTTCCTCCTCGACAGGCTACTGACCCAATGCATTGGCTTGTAAGTCTTTGGGGGTGTAAATCTTACAAAGAGGAGGGTAATCCGTTGAAGAAGGATCTAAGTTTCTATAGATTGTATTCATAAAAGGCCAAATTTCTGAAGTGCTACTAAAGAGTACTTGAGCAGAATATCAACAGTGCTGTGGAAATTGTGCTTTATTCAATATGTCGAGATTAAACTTTCGGCAAATAGCCAGAAAAAGTAATTTCTGAGGAAATGTTGGAACAGTCTTTAAGCCCAGAAAACTGCATATTTTGTTACGAAGACACTGGTCATCAGAAGTCGTTTAAATTATCGTATAATTAAAATTATCGCTTTGGATATTGAATTATTTTAATAACGCTTTCATTCAATACAAAAGTTTACAAAAACGACCTGATGTGATACATTCGTATGAATTTTTCTACCCTCTATCGTTTATTAGTAGGTACACAAATTATTCTTACTCAAGCTTATTTTTCTATCGAATAAATTTTAATCCAAATAAACCTTTGCAGAAATAGCTACATTACACATTTCGTTATAGATACAAAGGGAACAGCGATAGTCAAATGCTTAAGAACTGGACGCTAAATGCTGGTCTTAAAATTCCATACTGTTTCAATGGAATCGCGAGAAACATCTGAATGTTGAAAGGACTTGAAAGAATGACCAAGAAATGAACAATTCCAACCTTTAATAACGGATATCTCAAACGGCTTTTACAATAAAAAAAATTGTGTTTTAAAGAGATTACATTTTTTTGCGTAGTACGTTTTCGTCTATCGTTTAACGTTTACAGTTATACAAGATTATACAAAATTCTGTCTGAATGGAGAGGACTTCATAGACTATTCCCCCGAAAATTCAAAATATACATTTTATTTACTGTGTAAATATATTTAATATATGGTATTTTAATCAAAATCTTTGGAGCCAATTTTTAGAAAATCAAAAATTTCGAAAAATGTTCCATTTAAAGGTCATTTTGGTGTGGGGGATTTTGTAAAAAAAATCTTCGATCGCATCTTTGTAAGACATTGAATCTAAATACCAAGTTTAGTGTTTATCCGACTTTTCGTTTTTGAGTTATGCTGTTTACAGACACACACACACACACACACACACACACACACACACAAACACAAGGATATGTTTCCGAAACTGCTTATTTGGATTCAGGGTGCGTCAAAACATGCATTTCCGACGACATTTCGGTATCGAATTTTTTGAGTGGAATGCAATACTTCCCTTAGTAATACGTCGAGAGAAAGTAACAACAAACGAAGAAATGTAGTTCAGAAACTTCTAGCGATTATCAGGCCAGAGAGTACGGAGGAGGCCTTGCTTCTGGAAGCCAAGAGTCCTCGAGTCTTTCAGTCCAGGTACACCTGCATGGAGAACTGCACACGCAAGTTTGGCGCTAACACATGATGCTGGATATTCCAAGCTAATATTATTTGCTTGCCATGCAATCAGCATGGAATGGGACCGCCAAAGAGATCAGTGTCGTGGTGATTGCGTCACCCAAATGCTGCAACCGCTGAGAACAACAAAGAGATGCGGCTATTTAATTTAAACAAAACAACTAGACGTACTCAATAAATAATGCGTCTAGAAGTTGGCCTCCGCCGAAGAGTAAATCACCAGCAGCCGTTGAAGTTGTTGCTGGATGAAACCAAAAGAATGCGCCTCGAAAGCAGAAAATCATGGCGCTGTAAATTCTTTTCAGAATGAACCATGTCATGCTCATAAAAGACCTAGATTGAGGACATTTCGAACAGCTCAGGACAGCCACTTTTAGCACCTTTACGGAACGTAAGAACACAGAGCAAAAGCTACGAATGTAGCAATGGAACAAATTCTCTTTACAGACGGGAGAATTTTCGTAGTGGAAGAGAAACGAAAACCTGAATCATCAAAACGTAGCCTTGCTCGGAGGTAAACATTGGATATTAATATTTACACATATAAAATTCGGCAACAGTCCACAAAATGAGATCCATGCAATGCGTGTTCATTGTTGCCAAAGATTGACCCTCTGGAAGTCCCTGACCTGAATTTTCTTGACTGTTGCTTATGGACCATTTTGGTGCGATTGTCTGCTCGAAACTCTATTCAGGTGTTGCGTGGAGAGTAACGTGCATATAATCTTTCGTCTGTGTTTGAGGAATAGAACTTATGATAGGACTGAAGATCTTTGCACAACTTGTTGAAACACTGTTCCTCTGGTTTGTTACAGATCTATCCGTACATCGTATGCATAGTGTTTCCTTTATCGCTGGCAGCGCAGATGGTGGAGATATATCTGACTCTGATGGTGACCTTGGAAAGATTTTTGGCAGTCTGTCGACCTCTGCACACCAGAACTCTCTGCACGCATCAACGCACACGCTATATGTTCTTCCTCGTCGTCCTTTTCGCTTGCTTGTTCAATCTCCCCCGTTTCTGGGACATTGAAATGAAAGAAGTGGAAAAGCCTTCGTGTAATATGACGCTGTATACGCTCCAAGCCTCGTCGCTTCGAGTTGATCCTGTTTACATCAACGTCTACATCAACTGGCTCAACTTTATCTTGTTGCTTTTGCTTCCCTTCTCCATACTCACCATTCTTAATCTGGCCATCTATAAACAGGTTTGTCAAGGTTTCTAAATACGAAGAGTTAATGTTAAAACAAATGTTGCAGCATTTCGAAGTTCGAGACCAAACAAAGGGAGAGATTTTTATTCTCAACTTTCACATATTATTTTATTTTTAAATAATACAGTGTCTAATTGAAGAAAATGTGAATATATATCTTCAATTATCTGGCAAATATGCTCTTAAAAGTTTCTTTTCAGACACTGAAATCCAAAATGTTATTTCAGAGAAATGAAACAAAACAAATTTGTATATATGTGCAAGACAGAGGGAGAGCTAGCAAAGCTATAGATAAATCTCGTCTAGTATGTATTTATACTACCTATATTTTGAGTATGTTGCATTATTATACATCTTACCTTTATATCAAAAAGCTAATTCACTTCCTTTGCTCTCATAAAGAGAATTATTTTAAATCATGTTAAAACCTAAGTGTTCTATGAACTTAAGTTCCATCATCACAGCTGTTTTAAGGCGTGAATGTAAATAATATTCAATTTATTAAATACTGAATTTTTGGAACATTTCAGAGACTATTGTCCCCATCATCAGCCCAGACTCACTGCCGTGCTTCTTTCTGTGGCTTAAATGGCATTTCCCAGCTTGACATACGGAAAGTTGAAAGCTTAATTAAGAAATACCCATTCTTCTTATAAGATAAATTAAAAGGAGATTTAACGTGCATATATAGTTGCGAGGATGATTGGTTACCATCCAAGGACCTCTTTAACCCTTCTGCTACTAAGATAATTTTACACCTTCCGGTTATTAATGTAATTACCCCGGGTTAACATTGTCAAAAATTGTATTACTATAGGTCATACAGTTACAAAATAATTCAGAATGGGTGTTATTAATGCAAACTTATGGTTTATTAAAGATTTAAAGCAAGCATTGATGGTTTATTGTCTAAACATACAGAATTTAGGATCTCAGGTGTATAGTCACCTTGCTGACAGAATAGAACATCAAAATTTTAAATACCACATTTAGTTTAGATGACTTCTGACATTGAGAATATTTTTCCACAATCGTCTCTCTTCTATGATTTTGGCACACTGGTGTTTTTGCACTTTATGCACATGAATCTAGTTTTCCGGTCTTCGTTTCTCGGACAGAATGCACATTTTTTTCTGTTGATAATTTGGAAGACTCTTCTTTTGTAACTTCAGTAGAATGTCTTCTTTACTTCAGTTCCAATAGCTTCAATGGCTCTTACAACTTCTGTTTGTAGTCTAGTTGGATTTTTTGGTCGTTCTTCCACGTGTGGTTTTGCTAACATCAAGATAAGTTCCTGAAGGAAGTGCCCTCTCCTTCTTGTAGGACTTTCTGCCAGTCTGGATTTTCTTGTGACCACAGAATATATGCATTGTTAGACAGTATTTTTAACACTTAAATGATTTTAGTCAAATTATATAATTAAAAAATTATATTAACCTTAACCTTGCCTTAAAGCAATGTGTAGATATATAACAATATATAAAAAATGTATGTAACAGTCATTGTATATGTTTGTATTATTGTATTCATGTGTAATAATATTATGTGAATATATTACGTAATTTAATAATGTAGGAGCTGTGAGAATAATAGGTTAAAAGTTGCTAACAATGAGGTAACCTTGAGGCAATAATGAATTTGAAAGTTCAAATGCTACTAGTCATTATTGGAGCAACAATAATGTAAATTTTGAGACAGTTTAAAAATAGCCAATCAACAACCAGAAAAAGCCTTAGTTAAATGAAGGTATTCTCTTGGAGTAAGATTAGCCAATCAGAGACTTGAAATACAGAAATTTACAAGTTTAGGCGGTTGAAATCAGTTCAGTTGATTGCAGACAGCGTTACTAACCAGACGTAAAAAGTTTCCTCAAGAGATTTAATACGTATTCGTGTGAGACGAAAAATAGTTTACGTGTTAAAAAGTGCAAATAATTAATAAAAGAATCTCACAACGCTCTCTATATATCAGTGAAGTGTTATTTAAATCGTATCAAGCATTAATAAAAGGAGTGAAGTAAATTATAATCTGGTAAGCCTACATTCTTAGTCACACCACAACCCTGCTAAGAGAAACGTGTCTCTAACAATAATACTGACACAGCCGAGGCAAACACAAATATATAATATTTAAAGAAACAGTTAATATTTTTTTTAAACTTGGGGCCAAGGCCACCTGAAAGTACATTTGGGGCGAAGGCTACCGGAAACTGTTTACTATACGTGCGGTTGCAACTACTACAAGTTTGGCTCCCCAACAATTGAACTACAATACAACTCTACAAAAATAAATCTTTCTCAATTGGGAGCTGCAATGTCCAACATTTCCATGAATGTTCGGTATGGCCAACGATTTGTTGTACGTGCACAGCTGTATTTTCTTGTCATCATACCATGTTTACTCCCCTCCTTTATTCTCATTATAGTGAGCAATTATGGTAGGGTCTTGTTTTCTTTTTCTTCTTTAACAGAGCCATCATGGTGTTCGGTTGAGAGCAGAATAACACACTTCTTTTTCTTTAGAAGTATGAGACAAGTCATCTTTTATGTGAATCCAAATAATGAAGATTTTTCCTCTTTTGTTGCATTAGGCAAAAACTCTTGTGGTACTTCTCTTTTGTTTGCTCTTAGAGTTCCAACTAATGTTTAGTTGTGATCCAACAACTTTTCAGCTAGCGGTATGGAAGTAAAAAAATTACCTGTAACGACTCTCCTTCCAGTTTGAAAATATAGTTCAACCATATCCAACACAACACATTGCCCTTGATTTACTTCTCTCTGATTGTCCTTCATGCCTGTATATGCTTGTAGATTACATACATATCCATTTTTAGGAACTGCACATGCCCATATTTTCATTCTGTACTACCCTGGTTTCGATTTCATGTATACTCGAAATGGGGAATTTGCCACGAAAAGTTGCCAGTCTTTTGTCAACAGCTAGGTACTCATTAGGACTGTAATTATTTATGCATGCATTCACAAAGATATCAAAATTTTCTCTTGCTGCCTGAAGCTTGTCATTTGTATCTGCAATTCTGATGTTGCGAGTTCTTGTGTCATCAAACCTCAAAACAGCTGACAATTGTTGAAATCTGGTAGGTGACATAACGGCCGTGAAAAGTGTATTTTGAAAAGCTGGAGGCTAGTCCATAACTCGGAAACACTAGTGCCATTTCCTGCAGCCAGTAGTATGGAAATAAATGCCAACAACTCCGGGCTTGTTACATTGTGCCGTTCTCTAGGTTTTTCTGGCCGAGTTTCATTGCATTTATCAAAGACTTAAGGGTCGCTCTGTCGCCGCTCCTGCTGAGGCAGGAACCTCTTCTTCTCCTCCGGCACCCGCCGAGGAGATTTCGCCGCAGCCACCGCAGCCTAGGGCAACCTATGCCGCAACCGCCGCTTCGCCGCCAGCCAGCGCCGCTTCGCCGCGATTGCCTCGGCAATCGCCGCCTCACTCACCGGCATCCACGCTGCCGATTCTGGGCACTTCCCAGCCACCGCAGATCCAGCCTGTGCCTCATGGGAGGTACAGCGCCGTCGTTCGTGGAGTCCCGAGGGACCTGCCAGCCAGGTTCCTCGTCACCGCAGCGCACCAACAGTGGCCTTCAGCCTTGAAGGCCACCAGGATTCATGGAGCTCAGGGACCCACTTCGCTCGTCAGGTTGGAGTTTGCAGATCCTGGCGACTACGAAGCTGCTTTGAGGGCGGGCCTGCCCTTGTTAGGGCGGTGCTTACGCATCGAGGCCAGCCGAGTGGAACGCCAGGCTCCCTGCAGACGCTGCTGTGCCTACGGGCACAATGAGACGACCTGCTCAGCTCAACCGAGGTGCCACTACTGTGGAGCAGCCTCCACCACCGCATCGTGCACCCAGCACGACCTTCGACGCCGACGCCGCTACTGTGCGACCTGTGGAGGGTCATCCCACTTCACCGGCCAGGCGCTCTGCCCCCTGCATCCCCGCAGGAAGGCACCGCCGAAGCCACCAGCACCAACATCGCAGTCATCAGCACCTCCACAGACATCAGAACCATCACCAGCGCCGACACCCTCGTCTACTACGCCGATCCACGAGGAAATCCAGGGTTTGCGCGACGCCGTTCAGGATCTCCACGCGGAGGTCCTGGACATTGGTGTGCGCATCGCGGCTCTGGACGAGTTCATCACCACCACCACCGAGAAGCTCCAGGAGTTGCAGTCCGCCATCACTGCTGGCACTACTCAGCAACAAACCACCGCCGCTGACCTGTTGGCCAAACTGCACCACATCTCTACCCGGCTGCAGAACCTGGAGACCAGCTTCGCGGAAGGAAGACCTTCACCACCATCACAAACACCAGAGAGGACACCGCTGGTCATCTCCGAGAGCCAGCAGCGGATTCTTGCACAATGCCGTGCGCTTGTGCAAGACCAGTCCAAACGACGACGGCCTCCAGCGCCAGAGTAAGTTCACCTTCATCACCATTCCCTTGTATTATCTCCGTTGAACCCCCTTTTCTACTCCCACTTCCTAACCCCCTAGGCTGCAGTCAGGGCAATTTGTCATGGCTGTAGGCTAGGATCGCACTTCACGCCGCTCCCGCCCATTGGGCGGCAGCTTAGAATCTTTCGCTAGACTAACACGGGTGCTATGCGGGACCGTGCTACCTTTCCCTTGAACTTCCTTTCAAATCCACGACCTAACCGGTGGAGGAGTTTTTAGTGGGTATGCCGACGCTCGGAGATTCCCACACTCTCAGTCCCGACTCCCATCGGGGCTGGGGTTAGTGATTAAATCATTTTCTCCTCCACTCGAAAAAAAAAAAAAAAAAAAAAAAAAAAAAAAAAAAATCAAAGACTTCTTGGCCTTTTTTATTAGTATGCCTACATATAATGTTAAGCGTATTTTCAGGAAAAAAGAGAGCAAACATATTTACAATTGAATCTACAGTTTTACTGTCATTTATTAGACCAGGCTTTTGTCGAAGAATACTTTGAGCTGCGCCTTCTTCCTTGACGGAAGGGTGTAAAATGCCATGCTAGACCACTTCTAGATATGAACATCCAGAAAGAGTTGGATTTTCATCCTCAGTGAGATCATCTGATAAATTTTCTGTCCCTGATGGCTAACATTTGATGCATTTCATAATTTCTAATACATCATCAACTTCTTCAATTACTTCAACATTATCGTTTTCATCTTCATCATACCACAAAGTATAGAGATCACGATCTTCGTCACGCAGATCATCTGGATATTTATAATCCTTTCAAACTCCTGCAGACTGTAACGCTTGTCCATGTTTACGCTCAGAGGCACAAGCTAAGAATGCCAAAAATCAAAATAACAACAAATAACCGTTATAAATTCATTGTTGTCATTGTTTTTCTAGCTCAACAATGAAAATCCGAGTACAGCACAACAATTATATGAAGGCTATAAACAAAACTCTCTTTGCTACAAATTTCATAGCCAGCACTACCAGAGGGGGAAACAAGAACACCCCACATGAATCATGAAATATAAATAAAAATGGGATAAGGATATTTGGATATATTAAGCGAAAAACGCTAATAGATATATAATGAACAAATGCACAGTCTTTCAGATTGTAAGCGGGGGTGAAAGAATAAATATACGCGAAAAATGGTAACTGGGGTAATTCCATTACCCCCGTTGGTAGCAAAAGGTTAAGCATTTTATAATCAACTGATTAAAAGAAGCTCTGCCTGAAACGGTGAAATTACTTCCCTGATTTTGAGCATTCCACCAATGACAGCTTCATGTGAAAGAAGTATGAGTACTTTGAAGCGTGTGAAGACGTTTCGAAACACATTGACTAATGCAAGATGTTGAATTTGTCAACTTTAGCAATTGAGAAAAACACAGTTAAATCTTCATCTACGCTGTATTCACTCTGAGGTTGATCCGCGCCAAAACAAACCCAGGTGACCAGTGCACCTTATAAGTCCTCCGCCATTCGCGTCAGAAAATACTGTCATAATTTCATAACCATGTGGCGCGTATACGCGGCAGATAATGCAAAAAGAACAGAGCCCCTATTCCGGCAACTTAGTGACTAGCATGTTTTTTAGGGGTTAAAGGAAATAAAATTGACAGTTACAACAATATAAAAGTTTGCACATATAATAATACGAGTAGTTCATTCTAAAGGAAAGTAACAGATATCGATAACTTATATTTATTCCCTCTCAGGAAGCGCACTTTATCAATTGTTGGCGGCTCATTTTTAAAAACGAAATTGTGCACTGTTACCAAATTGCATTCTTCACAAAATCGTTTCATTCTTGCATCGCATATTTCCCACGCTTTCTTTTATTCCCGAATGTAACACTGTTTCCGTTTCAGATTTTTCTTTATGAGCACTGTTTATACTTACATTCGAAACACCAGTGAACTCGGAAGTTAATTTCACTTCTTTCACCGTAAGTGTTCCCCTGGTTTGCCCGGCTTATGTTTTGTGTAAGTCGACGAAGATACAAGAGAAAATTCACCCTCCTCAATGGTACTAAACAGAAACGGCTGGTTTCAGGCTATAAACAATATTCTGCGCATACTCGGATCAGGTGACACGAATTGCATTGTTGGTAGGTACTTGTAGCTCTGTTTAACAATATAAATCAGTGTTAATTAAACTCTTAAGTGTTTCTATGAAATATTGTACCATTTAAGGATAAATTCGTTCTAAAATTTAGATTATTAGCATGCGACTACTTTCCTAAGCGCAATTGCTACCGTGTAGTACCACGGTACACTGGTCACGTGGGTTTGTTTTGGCGCGGATCAACCAAAGAGTGAATACAAATTAGGAGCTATGAATTTGTGGAAAGGGTCATCGAAGTCTTCGCAGAGAATAAGGATCGAAGGATTGAACTCGTGTACAAAAAATGTAAGGTACCTAAGGTTTATAATTAGTATTATTGTATTAAGCTTTATTTAAGTTATTTCATTGTAGTCTTAAGCAACATCAAATACCGCCCGTTTAGCTTTAACACATTTCTCCGAAAAATACTCGTAATAATAGGGTTGAGATTTAAAAATTTTGAGCTAATAACTAGACAGCGCACTTTGTTTGGATAGGTCCTGGAAATAGGTCATAACAGGTAGCAGAGTACATGCTGTAACGTCAGAGCGCCAGTGTTATCTGATAGTTAAACACTCCAATTCTTGTCTGTTTAGGAATAGCCAAGCCACGACATTCAGTTCGACAATGAGCTTAGTCGACACGTCGCTATAGTCTCTGTTATTTGTTCTTTGTGGCTCACCCAATTAAATTACGCTGACAAACATTCAAAAACTTCGTTTCCTGTGTGCTGCATTTACGCTAGCAAAATAAAACAACTACATTTTATTATACTTTTAGGACAAGCTACACATGTTTAGAAGGCACAATATGTCTTAAGATTGTTAAATGTACATTTACAAGAAATTCAGTCGATCCATCATGCAAATCCACGCTTCGACCCTGGTTGTTCTTGAGTATGTTATTAACTTATTAAACAACTCTTGCTGGTGAATACATACATATATTCTCTATGACTTCACAGATAATTGTGATAACTTCACAAGCCTTGCTGCATATGACCACAATACAAGGCATGCAGGCAATTTGCATAGACCAGCAAATAGCTCAAAACTTTTCCAAAAAGGATGTTTCTATTCTGCAATAACTATTTATAATAATCTTCCATGCTACCGAAAACTTGGGTTGTTATTTTTATTGTTATTTTTAATATTTATAAATGATCTGCCATATTATCTTAGCAAAGATTCAATAGCTGTGCTTTTTGCAGATGATACCAGTGTACTTATATCTGAAAGTCACATCAGCAATTAAGAAATTCTGTCAATAAAGTGTTCAAACAGCTTTCATCAAACTATGATAAAACCAACTTTATTCAATTTCAAATGAAGCATAAGCAAGTGAGTGAATTAACATTCAGGTACAACAATTACACCATAAATAAGTTATCTGATACAAAGTTTCTTGGGCTTCAAATAGATGGAGAGTTCAATTGGAGAAAACAAATAAAAATCATGCTGCCAAAACTCAGCTCAGCTTGCTTTGACGTAAGAAACTTAAAAAATCTGCTCCACCAAAATACCTTAAGAACAGCATATTTTGCCTACTTTCACTCCCTGTTGCAATATGGAATAATTTTCTGGGTTAATTCGGCATATAGCAAGTATTTATATTACAAAAAAAGGCCATGCATATTATCTGTGGTGTTGGGTCCTGCCAAAACCCAAAAAATTCTTACTCTCACTGGTGAATACGTACATTCTCTCTTGAGCTATCTTACAGATAATTATGATAACTTCACACATGACTACAATACAAGGCATGCAGGTGATTTGCATAGACCAGCAAATAGCTTAAAACTGTTCCAAAAAGGATGTTACTATTATAACAATTTATAATAACCTTCCATGCTACATAAAACTATTAAGCAAGCCTAATCAACATAACATCTTTAAGAAAGAGCTAAAGTCTTTCTTATATACTCACTCCCCATATACTATGGAAGAATTTTTTTAATATGTCGTGCAGCTTATAAATTTCAATACATAGGGCAGATGGCATATGATAGTGACTTACACTTATTTGTTATTGTCCTACTGTAATACATGTTGAAATGTTTGCTCTTGGAATGGTGATGGTTTGCAAATTTCCATTTCTTAGATAATGCATGGTGTAGGGAGAGAGAGAGAAATGTTCTTGGTGTTGAATATGTTATTAGTTAAGTTCTTGGTGCTGGATGTGTTTATTAGTTATGCTGCATATTTCATTATTGTATGACGTGTTTAATGTCTCTGAGCGTTGCTCACAGTGGAACCTAATGAACAAACAAATAAACATAAAATCTTCAATAAAGAGTTAGTCTTTCTTATATACTCACTACCCAGATACTATGGAGGAAGTTTTTAACATGTCATGCAATAGGTGAATATTCAATACATAGGGCAGATAGCATGTAATGGTGATTTACACTTATTTGTTATTTTTGTCCTACTGTAATGCATGTTGAGAAGTTTACTTTTGAAACGATAGTTTATAAATTTTTCTCTCTTAGATAATGCATGAGAGGGAGAAAAAAGGTTGTTCTTGGTGTTGGGTATGTTTATTAGTCCCTATTTCATAATTGTATGACGTGTTCAATGTCCGTGAGTGTTGCTCACAGTGGGACTAAATGAACAAACAAACACTCTTGATTAGGTCTAGGTTTATACCATATTTCTTGAATATTTTAAAAGGTTTCTGGAGGGCTCAAGGTGGAAGGTTAATTTTTTGAAATTTTGAGTTTCTTTTATGTTGCTTAGCATGGTGATTTTCCTTTTCAATGCACATACATCCATCCAGGAAAACGCCATCTACAAGTCAGAGGGCAAAGTGTGGCAGTGAGCCTAGACCGATGATGGGATCAATATGTTCTAAGTTCTGGTTGAAACTAGAATGATTCAAAATCAATTTTGAGTATTTAATACGTTAAACAATTTTGCTGTGTTACATAGTGTCTGATTGTGTTTTTACAGGTACGTAGAGCAAATAAGGTACGCCATCAACTCACAGGAGGACAAAAGAAGGATATAGAACTTGCTACAATTCTACTGGCAATTGTTATGGTGTTCTTGTTCTGCAATATTTTTCCATTAGTCAACAATGTAACTGAGATATGGTATGAGTATACATCCCCTGAAATAGTCTCATTAAGCTGTATGCTAGTTACCCTCAATTCATCTGTCAATTTCATTATATATATTCTTTTGGGTCAAAGATTCAGGACAGAATTCTGTGAAATGCTGTGCTGTAGGACAATCTGCCTTAAAACTGCACCTAAAAGAGAGCAGGATGATGGAAACACACATTTTTCTAGCTTAACTTCTTCTCCAGGAAATCGCTCTATGCTTTCTATACTCTTTAACTCTCCACTACTCACCCCTCGACAGCGATCTCCATTTCAGTTAGCAACACCAAATCATCTCAGTGCACAGGGACCTGCCATGAACCTGCAGATGTTCTTTACATAATCTAACAACAGAGAGATGTACCTGTTTGAAAGAAGCTTGACAATATCATAATTCATTTTGTAACTGCTTAAAGAAAGTACAGATGCTATTCACCACCTGAATTACAAGGAAAAAGGCTTTCCAGCATACGTTCCTAAAAGGGGAAATGAATTTTAAAAAAGTACACATTATTTATTTTACCAAAAAGCAAGTGAACAATATTTTTCAGCAAAATTTCATAAAGAAATGAAAGTTACCTAAGTACTTTTAAGTTGTTACACTGCATTCTTTCTTAGGATTTGTAAGGATGGATTTTAACTCATTTTGTCATAAATTATTTTTCTTTGTATAATCTTCTATATGCAGGAATTTTAATGAAAGTTTGTATATTATAAATGCTTGAAGACTGTTATATTTAATCTATTGTTGTTTCCTATCATACTGATGTGGTGGACAGTGAAATACAAACTTCAGATGCCAAAAAGTGTCACTGTATAATTTATCTTGAAAGTAAGCCTCATAAGTGCTAATGTGTTGATAGGAATTTTATTTTTGTAGAACCTATAGAGCTACCTAATTTCAAATAAGACTGTGACTGTATACAGTGGTGCATGAAGGACTCTTATTGTGATGCTAAAAGTGTAAAAATCACAAATGCTAAACCATAAATGGAAGCATATGAATTATCCTTATTAGGAAAAAAATCTAAATTTTTACAAACAAACTCTATAAGCTCAATAGATACACTTAAATTAGTAGTTTATGCACATATTTTAACTCTATCTGGAATATGGGATATTGTTCTGGGGGCAATTCAGTAGAAAGTAAATGTATATTCCTCACATGAAAGAAGGTTATAAGTAGAGCTTGGCATTTGTCTATTTGCCTATTTTGTTCCTTTGTTTAGAATTGTAAGCTTTGTATATATAAATACGCTTCATGCTTACTGGAGTAAAATATATTAAATTTATAGTTCCTATAAGTGACTATTTTCATTGTGTGTACCTTTTCTTAGCTTATCAAGGTTTTTGCCTATCGTAATTTCATCATTTTTGTTATTGGCTGTTATTTATTAATGTGATGCTAACCTTAGTATTGTAATAAATATTTTGTCCTCTGAGCCAATGAGCCATTGTTGGCAACTTGCCTTAGGAAGTTATAATACCGACATCCTTTTCCTAGCATCAGCAACTACTTGTTCTGTGTAATAATACAATAGTGGCTTCTTAGCACAATAAAAGTGTGTGATAAATGGTCAACTACAAAACTACTTGTTATGACTGGGAAATTTATCATTTTAGTACTAAGTCATTGCTTTATTCATTAATACGATGGCTTTATTGTTTTCTACGAAGGCTGATCAACAAAGACTGAGACTGATTTTTTCCTGTAGCTTCCTTGGTAGTTTACTGTCTGTACCATGAATGTTTGAAAAGAGCGGGGTTTTATGTGTAATGTCAATAGGCGGCAGCACTCTCGTATTGCCTATAGTTCCTGAGATCGCAGGTTCAGACGCGGTGGAGGGCGATGTATTTTTTCAGGTGTAAAACTCCTTAGCACGGCTTCCTTCAGAAGGGAAGTAAAGCCAGTGGTCCCATGTCGTAGATTTACGGCATGTAAAAGAACCTCAAGCCTGATAAAGAGGTCTCTGAGCAAAATTACCGGTCTTTCACACCCAATATAAAATGGGACACTAAGAACCACAGCAGTTAAAGACATTCATAAATAAAACTCAATTTCAATTTACTCTCGTATTGGTAGTTTGGTAGTAATGCTCTGTTTTGTAGACCCTGCTTGCATTTCGCATGCCGCACTGACTGTTATGGAATAATTTAGCAGCATGCGTTGTTTCCTCACACTACTTTTACAGCAGCATACTACACATCAGTTTTGGCTAAACTGAGGAAGCATTTGCAAGGAAGCGACCAGAACTTCATTGGACTGGGTGACTTCATGACAACGTGCAGCCTCACGTCACAAATCAAGTCCTGCAGTTTTTTTGGCCAAATGGAACATTACCTGTGTGCTGCATCCGTCTTATAGCTCCAATCTAGCCCCGATTATTTTTGTTTATTATTCCCATCATTAAAGACAAAGCTCCAGGGCATTTGATGTAAGAACTCCGAAGCAGTGCTCAGGAAAAGTGAGACGATTCTCAAGGACCTCGCAAAGAATGACTTGCATCATGTGCTCGAGGCCTGGCGGAGACGCTATAAAAAGTGCATTGAAGTCGGAGGGGATTACTTTTAAAAAGATCATATAAACATTAAAATGAAATAGTAAATATCTGTGAAAAAAAATCAGTCCTAGCCTTTGTTGATCAGCCTTCGTACTTCCCACATGGAAGTGGGAAAACTTATTTTATTGCAAACCAACCAGAGCCTGTTTAACAATAATACATAACAGATTGAATAATAATTGCAAACCAGTGTGCGAGTATAAAATGTAATCAAGAGAGGAATTACTTATAAACTGATAATAGGGTTTGCCAAAAAAATTCATAGTGACTGAAAAATGAAAATTTAAAGAAATAATGTTTACAGTTTACACTTCATTTAGAGAATAGTGGAATTTAATAAATTTAATGCATGATACTTCTATACTGTTCTGTCATGTCAAAATGTGTTTCAAGTGGTAAATAAATTGTGCCTACTTCAATGCTTATTATTATTACTGACAGTGCCTATATCAGTGTATATTTTGAAATTGTTGTAATGCCTAGGTAATTTTAAATTTTTAGCACCTATTGCACCAAGCTCTAGTTATAAGAGTAATTTGTGATACCCATAACACACACTCGTGTAAATATGTATTTAGAAAATTGAATATATTAATGCTACCTTGCATGTATGTATTCTTCATCTTAAAATTCTATGCAATTGAGCCATATTCATATCAAATATGGTAATTCATGGGATGAACACTAGATATTATTCATTGTTGCAATGTAAAACTTTCTTGCTTCCAGAAAGATGTATATTATGAAACCATTAAAATATTTAATGCTGTTCTTACTGATCTTGAGGAAGAAATTGACAATTTCAGTGCTTTAAAAACTGCTGTTAAAGAGTACCTTTGCTCCAAGTCATTTATTCTGTAGCAGATTATTTGACTGACAGTAGCCCAGATGATAAGAGTTACATAGCTCTGTAAAAAGTAGTTTTTGCTGTTTGTAATTACAAATCATTTGACAAATGATGCCTATCTTAGCATTAATCTAAGTCATTAAATGTACATTGTATTGCAGATATTGAAAATTAGACTTGTTTCATTTATACGTAGCAAAGTGTATTTATATCTATATATGTAAGTTGTGCAACTGCAGAGAAATATTTGTACATTTTGTTGTTTCTTTAGCTGTACATATTGCACATGCTTCATTTCAGTATCTTTACCTTAATTTATTTATTTTAATATGATCTATATTTATACTTAATATTTATAAATATAACCAAATTGAGCTTTACTTGACATGCTCTCTATTCACAGGACTCTATGACCACCAGTGAACTCACATAATACAATCCAAACTAAATCTAATAGTTTCCAGAAAAGTTAAGATAAACTTTTTTCTCAATCACAGGGTTATAATTAACTCAAAATGAGACTGGGAAAGACATTTAACATACTTTCTAAAGTCCACAACTTTCCCCATTTCATGGACATATCTTAGAGCTGGATTAGGATACATGTGGGGTAAAACTGACCCTCTTAGCAGCCCAGAAGTTTCACAAGAATGAAACAGGTAATCTTATCTCTAATTAATATGGATAAACTAAGTGTGCTCACTCCACAGTAATTTGGGAGGTTCTGAGTTTGATTCCCGTCGACTGCCCACTCTGACCTTGGATTTTTCGTGGTTTATCCTAGTCGGTAGCCGGATGCTGGTATAGTTTTGAATTTACCATGATTTCCTTTCCATTATTTCCCTTTTGTTCTTCTAGATCTTTCAGGCGTGCTTCTAGATTACGTGGGTATGGCAGTGCTGGACAGATGGTGTGGATGGTGGTTCAAAAGAAAGAGTATTACCCGTAGACACTAGCGTGCCGCTTGGTCGACGGCTCATTTATTACCCTCTATAGGCAGCTCCAGCAGTGGGATGGGTTTTCGAGCCTGGAACTGTTAGGAACTTCCAAATGTCTCTGGTATGTCTGCCTGCACCCTATAGCCACCTGTGGTTCCTTCACCTCATCCCTTCCCTCTGGGGGTGTTAGCTGCAATACATGTATGTAAGTCACAGTGTGCATGGTGTCCTCCTCTATTGTATAAGCTATAATATGGATACATATTAACTTTTCAGGTAACAAATGTTCTTTGAAACTTTCTGACATTTGTCCCGTTTGCATTTATCTGCCCCTCACAATGAAATTGTTACGCTGTAACTTAACCTCTATAAAGTTTAAAATATAGGTTATATGATATCTTACTCTCTCTATAATAGATGGAGATTTGTAATGAAGCACTATCTGAGTATAAGTAATGCTGTGAGAGATTTTAAATTAACCTGAAGTTGAAAATCACCAGTTGCTTTTATCATTGAAGACCTTAATGAAATATATATTTTTTTAATTCAAATCAACATGATAACAAGCTAATCCCAAGACCAAATGGGACAAGACTTGCTGTTCTTCTGTCACAGCCTGCATGTGTAACAAAATAGCCAGTATACCTCTAAGCAAACCAGTTATAAACTCTGAATGTGCTTATATCTCCATTATCATATTACAGGAAACCAATTTCATATTCTTACCTGTACTTAGGTCTTCAGCAGTTCACAGAATTGGACATCATATTTCTTTTAGCTAATAAAAAAAAAATTTAGGCAGCATTTTCTTTTGCGTTTGATTTACCACATATCTCAAAAAATTATTTTAGATAGAATGCTAAAAATTTGTGAGTGATTTCAGAATAAGTTTATCTAAAACATAGACTATTGTTGCGAAGTATAATTAAAAATTATGGTTAATTTTACTGAAACTAGGAGTTTTAATTTGAAAAAAAATTGTCATAGTCAAGAAATAAAAAGTTTATCAGCAAAAGCAACCTCAGAAACACTGTCAAAGTAGTCCACTTTAAGGATTATTGTTCCGAACAAGCAGGAAAATGAAAAAAAGGTTGGCCTAAAACAACTTATGTTCAAGTTGTGAGTACCTAAACCTAGAATGGGCCATATTAAGTTCTTTTTCCGTAAACAATTTATGACCAATCAGAGAGAAGCTTTTCATCGAAGAGTTAAGTCGTGCCATAACATATCCAACAAAGATCCATTATAATGCAGTATGAATGTCATCAAATTGTGATAGCGGTTTTTGCATACCAACAAAAATATGGTTCAATTTATTTACATATTTTTATTAAGCTAAGTGTGCAAGCCATTTAGGAAAGGGGGTAAAAAATTATACACGAACTTGGCCATGGTTAATACAAACTTCAAAAGCAACAATATCTAAAATCTTATCCCCCTCCCCCCAAAAATAGAAATTAATAATAATAATCGTAAATATAAAGGTTATGCAAGAAATACATTCATGTTTTTTTAAACTTTATATGGATTATCTAAAGTCGATACTTAATTTACAGCTTAAAGGAAAGATATAGGCAATGTATTGCTTTTAAGGTATTCGTAAAACAAATCTGATAAATTTTCAGTGTGGTTGGTGGATATCTAACATAGTCTCTGTACATGATTGACACACATCAAATGACATATCTGTGTGTGGAATAGCCAGCATATGTTCTAGGCAACTTCATCATTTGCATCTTGCACAAGATAGGCTTTGTCAAACTTGCAAAACTATAAATAAAATACATAAAAGACATTGCTTAAATATTTACAAAAGACATAAATTCAGGAAGTATTGTTAAGAGAACTATGATTTAAGTATTCTTCTACTAATAGCAGGACATTAGCAGAGAAATATTTAAAAGAAAAAAGGGGTAAATTGTATATGGCTTTTGTAGACTTAGAGAAAACTTATGGCCGAATTGATTTACAACTTCTGTGGCATAAATTAGTGTGTAAGGGAGTAAGTCAGCAATTGGTGAATATTCTTAAAGCACTGTATTTTGAGAACACCTTCTGTGTAAGGGTGGAGACAGGCTGTGTAACAAGAGAAATTCAACAAAAGAAAGGCCTCAGGCAAGGATGTAGGTTAAGCCCAGTTTTATTTAATTTATACATAGATGATGTCTTACTAGAAATTGGAAGGAATAATAGCTGTGCACCAGTAATTAACAACATTCAAATCCCAGGATTTCTTTTTGCAGAAGACCTAGTGGTAGGATCTATTACAGTAAGTGCTTTAAAACAATCATTACAAACAATTAATGTATATTGTAAAGAATGGAGGTTAAAAGTGAATCAAGAGAAAACACAGATTGTGGTATTCAAAAAGGGGGGAAAATTAAGCAAATATGAAAAGTGGAAGGGAGAGAATAAAGATTACAGGGTGGTGCGTGGTTGTATTTATTTAGGAGTAAAAATAGATGGAGGTAATAAATGGGAGAAACAAAAGAAGTTTGTATTATCAAAAGGTAAAGTAGCGATGGCAGCAATTAGAAGCTGCAAATATAGTACCTAATATAAATATTAAATGGCTGGAACACGTTTATGAGATGGTTGTGGAGGCAAAAATGATGTATGGTATAGAAATATGGGGATTAGATAGAGGATGGGAAAGTATAGATGAGGTGCACAGGATGTTTTGTAGAGAAATACTAGGGTTACTGAAGGCAATTGTAAGACAGGTAGCACAATTAGAGATGGGCAGGGTGCCAACTAAGGGGAAGATAATGGAAAGAGCTTTGAAATTTTGGTTCAGAACTTTAAATCTAGGAAAAAGTAATGTGTCAAGACAATGTATAGTATAGCAGTTTAATGAATGATGGATAGGTAAGTAATTTTGGAGAAAAATGGGTTAGGAGACATGTGCAGAAGGAGAGAAAATTACATGAAAAATTTTTGGAAGAAGGCGAGGAAAAGACTGGAAGATATAGAAATACAAATCATGTTCAGTGAGATTGCCGAAAAGAGCTCATTGGTTTGTTATAGGCCAATAAAAAATACATGGGGTAGGGAAAAATATATAGACATAGTAACTAAAGAAGAGAGAATCTATTGCATCGGTAAGAACCGGAGCATGGAGGCTAAGAGGGTTAAGACAGGGTATTGCTCAAAACCAATGTCTGATATGTGGTTGTAATGAAGACATTGAACACATAGTATTTAAGTGCCAAGGAACAGAAAATTGGAGAAGAGAATTTTTTAAAAAGAAGTGGTTGAAGGGGGATAGAAATACACTTATAGTTGAAATAATGTGCAAGGACGCTAGGAACATTGGACAGTTTTTGTGTAAAGTCAAAAATAAATGGCTTTGGACAGTGGATAGAGAAAAGTAAGAGGTAGTGTAACTTACTTTGAATAGAAAACTATGGTGAATGTGTGATGGTAAAGGAATCGATAAGTGAAAAGTGAAAAACAAGTGGAAATAGGACATGAAAAACTGAAACAAGATAATTTATTGACGAGAAATTGTAAAATGTAAATAAACTGTAGTGACTGTCTACAGAATGAGTGGCCAGGGTGAAAGTTCAGTAGACAATCAAGTTGTAAATCTCTTAGCACTAATAGCAGCCTTCTATTAAAAATGTTTTAGAGCCAGTTTGTACCTTTTTTCTGATGTTATACATTTAATGTTTTTTGGTAGTTTGTTTTATATAATAATACAGACTATGTTCAAAACTATATGTGAATCAAGTTATGTTGTGGTTTATAATACATTGATCTGCCTTACTTCTTGTATTATGAGCATGTGCTTGTGAATTTGTTTTGAATTGAGCAAGCCAAGGTCTTCTCAGAACTAGGGCTCAATAAATATGCATAAATGCAGGAATGGGAATATTTTCAAAATTTCATGATAAAGTTTACAGCTGGTAGAAGAGTAGATCATGTCAGAGTCATCTCAGCAGATGACAATATGTACTTTTGTTATCATATTCATTTGGGAAAATAAACTCCTTCCTCCCATTATTTAAGCATTAGAGAGCATGTTTAATTTAATATTTTAATGAAGTACAAGTTCCACCATAAAGACAAAGACAGAAGTAATAATAGCAATAATTATTACTTTCAATTGTATAGGTATAATGACATTTACTGCAATGTGAATGGTTGTTTTCATTCATAAACTGAGCCAAACACAACTGGGTCAAATATTTATAATTGAATGTAAGCAGAATGTCCTATGAGCTCATCTTATTGGATCTTTCAGAAATTGGAAGAAGGATAAATCTGCACTCTTTTTCTTATTATTAATATAATTTATAGCACTACAAACATCTTCTCTTTGTCCCATATTATTATTCTTAATGAATATTTCACATAACACACTAGTGTGTGAATTTGTTTTGTAAACTTTTTCTTTTAATGTCCCCAAAAATAAGATCATAGGAAGTTAAATGAGGAAAACAAGGGGACATTGAAACAGAAAGCTAACAAAAACCAAAAATCCATACACTTTAGATGTACTTAAAAATAACGTTAGTCAAGAAATTGGTGCCATTTCTCAGAGGGAGCTGCACAGTGAAATCGGCAATTTCCTAAGTAGGTATCAGAAATGCTTGAACAACGAAGGGAGGCAATTCCAACATCTCCTTGTTTAATATGCATGAGTAATTTAAGTGTTTATGAGTCATATAGAAATAATTTATGTGACAAACTGCACTATATTTGCTGCAGACCACCTGTTATCCGCACTACCAACACAGCAAGCAATCTTGTCGACCAGCTGCATGCCGCAAAACTAATCCTGCCAAGAATTGCTCACCTGATACTTTAGTCACTGAAACATTAAATCTGTTACTAAAATAAAAGTACAGAAGTGTGAAAATAACATTATCAGAATAAAAGCAAATTTGTTTTTATTTATTGGTTTCCTTATTATTCAAGGTGATATAGATATTGACCACCAATCAGAACTACGTCACCATGTGTATTAAAAAGTAGGATAAACCTGGAAAGCCAGTCCACCTTTTATACTATTAGGCATACAGAAATAACTTTTTCTTTACTGAAAAATAATGACTATCAGCCATTCATCAGTATTATCAATGAAAATGCAAGCCTTTATTGGAAAATTTAAAGGTGACTATCTATTCTCTTATGAATGTCATAGGCATGCACAATAAGTTATTAATTTAACTTAATTGTTAGTGCATAGGTTATGTTTTAACTCAGATCTTCTATCCCTTTACTTTCTCTACTACTTTGATATTTCACCAAAAATACACGTTTTGAGGCCCCTGAATCCAAAACCTTTATAGAAAGAGGTCCATGTGAGAGTGTGTGTGTGTGCAGCATAACTCAAAAAGTCAGTTAAATACTAAACCTGGTATTTAAGTTCAGTATCTTCCAGTGGTGTGACTCTTTTGTATGCAGAGTTTCAAGAAAATTTCTCCATCCCAAGCTACCCTTTACATGAAAAAATTTCATTATTTTTCATTTTCTCAAAACATCCACCAGAGATTTTTATTATAATACCATATATTTAAGATATTTGCTCACAAACAAAATGTATATCTCTAATTTTCTGGGAATAGCCTGTGAAGTCGTCTTCATTCTGAATGATTTTTGTATAATTTGTAAACCATGACAGATAGACAGGATCTTGCTACACAAAGATGTAGATCTTGTTGATCACATAATTTATGTTAAATAGCATTAATTATTTCTGTGATATACTAAGTTATTGGTTTAAAATTTCAAAGACTTTTACTTTTTTTCAAGTGATGAATCGCTATTAGATTTTTATTGCAACTACACAAAGACCATAGAATTTAAAAGCCATCACATAGCAATCTGCCTTGTAAAAATCTGATTTGCTTCAGCCTACAGTATTCTTTTCATACTGAAATGTGTTAATGTGTAATGAAAGTTTATCATGATTAACAAAAAGTAGGTATAATAAAACGTTTTTGTAAGAGTAGTTTGTAGAAATGTGAGTAAAAAAATCTGATGTGTTACTCTCACATGACTTTCTCTACTCTTGTACAAACTAATTTTACAAACCTTATTCTCCATATGCTTCATGTTAATCGAGATGTTAATCTTATTGCTAATTTTCTTGTAGATGCAAGGGGAATATGGTAGGCTTTAAGCGATAGTCAAATATTTTAAGAGCTGGTTGCTATGTGGAGTATTCCATTCTCTTTGCATTACCAGGACAAAAAAAAAAAATGAATAACGAATTCCCGTTTGAGAAAAGTATTGGAAAATTTAAGGGAATAACAAGCAATATCTCAAAAATGGTTCACTCAACCAAAAAACGTATATGACATAAATTGTGTATTTTAATGCGATCTACATTTTTTGTGTAGTAAAAGTTTGTCTATCTCTTATGGTTTACCAGTTATGCAAAAGTCGTTCACAATGAAGAATACTTTTGGAGACATTCCCAGAAAATTCAAGATATACATTTTATTTGTCATGGGAGTTTCTTAAATATATGATATTTTAATCAAAATCGTTAGAGCCATTTTTGAGAAAATTAAAATTTTCGAAAAATCTTCCATGTAAAGGGTAATCTGGGGTGGGGGGGATTTTCTTGACAACCTTCATGTCACATCTCTGGAAGATACTGAACCTAAATACCAAGTTTGGTGTTTATCCGACTGTTCGTTTCTGAGTTATGCTGTTCACAGACACACAGACAGATACACACATGGACATGTTTCCAAAAATGCTTTTTTTGGATTCAGGGGACCTCAAAACATATATTTCTGGTGAAATCTCGGTATCGAATTTTTGGGTGGAATGCAATACTTCCCCTACTTACTATACGTAGTAGAGAAAGTAAAACGTCATGTGAATGCAATACTTCAGATTTTTTGCCTAAAAAAGGATACTTAATTGTAATAATTTTTGCACCTCCATGAACATTGGAAGCTATATAGATTGAACGTGTCTTACTAATGGAAAAGAGCAAAATTCCACCACAGCCTCACCTGTATAGAGGTACAGGTAAGAGAGGTCTGGAATGACTGATAAGGTGTCAAAAAGGCCCAGTCCATGCTCATATGATGATGTTAACTTTAAGCTGAATTCTAGGATAAGCGGTGATAAAATGTCATCATATCAGAGGGGTATTCAAACAATATACAATAAGAGATAAAATATAAAGTATAAACATATAACATGAGTATTAAAAATAGTATTATAATTATAAACTATCTTTCAAAGACATGTAAAAATCAACACAGCATAATAGCAGAGGTCTTCAGTTACTAAATTTCACATTTATCTATTGTTCAATTTTCTCCAAACTGTGATGTTATAACAGCTAGTGTTTGCAAGCTATTTAAGGTGATTTCTAAAATTCTTCATTTGTAAGTTTCAAGTCACCATTGTTAAATTATTAATCACCTATATTTCAATGTATTTATGGCTGTTAATGTGTAGAGAACCTGGTATTGTCAGAGCAGACCACATAAATTCTGGGCTCCCTGGGAAAATCAGGGATTCAGTTAGTATACAGTAACAGAAAAGTAGCAACAGTGGGTAAGGGAAGAATGATACAAAATAAGCTAACATGGTGTGAAATAGTTGTTATATTTTATTTCTCTGCACTTCAGGGTTCCCTCCTCCAGATCTGCATGTGACCCTGCCTGCTTGCCCTTATGGGTAGCTCTGGATATAAGGAATATTATCATTTACATGAACTGGAGACCCTGCTTTTTCTAATAATGATAAATTTTGTTTCAAAATTTTATCCCTGCCATACAGTTTTGTTTGCAGATGCAACATAATTTCTTGATATAAATAAGACTTGAAATTGCTGTCATAGTATGTAAATGAAATCCTGCAGCCAGTGCAACATTGGTTTATAAGTAATAGCCTTTTTATAAATGCCAGCATATCTCAAAACATAATTGTTTAAAAACTATAAATTTTGCCTGTGATGGTACGAACTTTCTTGGTATTGTAATTTTATTGATAAACATCGATCCTGTAATCTGTACATTGATTTTGTGTGTACTTATATTCTTCATCCTTTCAAAGCACCTTTAGATATGGATAGTAGAGATATTAGGAATTCAAGAAAAGGTACCTAATAAGAATCTTGACAAACCCAAAGAAAATTCAACACTCTAAACTACTCCTTGTAGCTTTATAAATTCCTACAGTGGTTAATTTATATATTTATAATGTTTTGGTCCATATAAAACAGAATTTGCATACTTATGATGTAAGGGGTGTCCAAGGGGTCTGGACACTCCTAAAATATAAAGGACAAAAAAATAAAGCAATAGTATGAAGCCTGCTAAATTAATATATATATTAAAATCAAAGGTGTTAGAGAAGTGGTGGTAACAAACAGTTCACAAGATCATACTTAGACATCCCCCAAACAAAAATTCTATCTACACCACTGGGGTAGTATACATACACATAAAAGGCATAGAGTTAATATGCTGCACCACAGATTGCAGAAGACCTCTAAGTATTACAAAGTATCAGCTGTAAAACTCTCTTCAATTTACTTCCCCTATGAATAACTATAGAAAATGTTCAATTTTTCAAAACTAGAGTTTACAAATTGTTAATACAACATTATTTGTGTAGTATACAGGATTTTGATACAGAAATTAAATGTGATATGTAAATAATATTCACTAGTTATAATGCATTATGTATTGCACAGATTTTTACCTTTTACTTTTTTCTCTGATGAAACCTACTGTAATTGCTAGATGATAAATAAATAAATAATAATAATAATTTATTTATTTATTTGTTATTAGTAGTTCAGTATATATTTGGTATGTACCACATAAGATGGTAGATTCAGGTGTGTAGTCTTAAAACAAAGTGCCAGGGTTCCATTGAAATAATTATCTGCAGCATGAATATTATTATTATTATTATTATTGTTGTTGTTGTTGTTGTTGTTGTAGTTACTACTACTACTACAACATACTATTCCATAATTCTTTCATTGGAACAATTTTAATAATTTAACATGGTATCTGATGGTCATTAAGGTGTTATTTTGATTAAAATATGAAAGTATGTTATGCTATATCATAATTATTATTAACCTTTATGCATACCTTATAAAAATAATTTCATGAATCCCTAATCTCATGGTTTTTGTGTTGCTGCCTTGCAATACATAATAGAGAATGCAGCAATAACATTAGACACAGGAGGTGAATAAACATTTCTTGAACTGCTTATTTTCAAGCCAGACCACATTAAACCCATAAAACCATGTATGTATCTGTTTTGGTGGAGGTGACTTAACAGCAGAGGTTTGCAACTGACCTTTTAGTTAAACCAACAAAAATAAACAAAATTGACAAGAGCAGACAGCTGCTGTTTTTGACTGGAAATGGTTACTCATTAAAATATGTTTTATTATAAATTTATTACAGCTAAACATCCTGTTTTAAAAAGTAGAGGCAGTGTCCCAATGTGCCCTGGTTTGCCTACACCCCAAGATAGGCTTTCTTTTTGTGTAGCAAACAGTGATATATACATAAAGAGAATAAAGTAATAAGAACACAAATAATACACTTTATGCATTTATTTTGGCACTTAAATATCATATTAGCTCCCATGCTATTAACTCAAGGTAAGATGCAAAGGAAACAAGGCATTATAAACTGCTATAATTTCATTTTCACCATCAGCCCTTTTAGGCTTCCAAAGGAGAAAACGTACTTGAAACAATTTCTCACTGAGATTCTCTTTATAAACATTACAGAGCAACTTTCCATCCACATATGCTCGTATTCAATTAACAAATGTTTTTGTGTTAACTTCTAAGGTAAGAGATCTGAATTTTGCTAATCAGAAGACCTTAGAGGAATATTTGTGTACTGTTTATGTTTCAACTGATGCTTTTGAGAATTCCTGTGCACACCTTTTCTGGTTTACTGTTCTAAACTGCAATAATGTCTTGGGATTCTAGAAAGTGCATCCCAAGCTGATCTTTAGCTCTGCATTTGGGGAAAACAAGTCCTAGTTTGCACATTTCAAATTAGAAAGAATGACAGAGTAATTGTAAAGAAAAATGCCTGTAAAAAACAAAAAAGAATTTCTATTAACACACAACATTTTATAAATATTAAAAACAGAAGCACTATTAACATGAAGTTATTTTCAATTTAATTTTTTTAAAATATGAATGAGTCAAAGTTCAAACTTACAACTTCACTTCTGTGGCCACTGTGCTAAGGACGGAGATGAATGTCTCAAAAACATTCCAAGATTATACAACTTGACGTAAGTGAAGCTTTAAGTGTGAACATTGACTCATTGATATTTTAAAAAAATCTGATGTGTTACACTCACATGACCTTCTCTTCTCTTGTACAAACTATTTTTACAAACGCTTATTCTCCATCTACTTCATGTTAATCGAGATATCGAGATGTTAATCGTATTGCTAATTTTCTTGTAGATGCAAGGGGAATTGGTAGGCTTTAAGTGATAGTCAAATATTTTAAGAGTGGTTGCTATGTGGAGTATTCCATTCTCTTTGCATTACCAGGACAAAAAAAATGAATAACGAATTTGAGAAAAATTATAAGTATTGGAAAATTTAAGGGAATAACAAGCAATATCTTGAAAATGTTCACTCAACAAAAAAATGTATATAACATAAATTGTGTATTTTAACACGATCTACATTTTTTGTGTAGCAAAATTTTGTCTATCTCTTATGATTTATCAGTTATGCAAAAGTCGTTCACAATGAAGAACACTTTTGGAGACATTCCCAGAAAATTCGAGATATACATTTTATTTGTCATGAAAATATCTTAAACATGTGATATTTTAATCAAAATCGTTAGAGCCATTTTAGAGAAAATTAAAATTTTCGAAAAATCTTCCATGTAAAGGGTACACTGGTGTGGGGGCATTTTCTTGAAACCTTCATGTCGCATCTCTGGAAGATACTGAACCTAAATACCAAGTTTGGTGTTTATCTGACTGTTTGTTTCTGAGTTATGCTGTTCACAGACAGACACACACACGGACATGTTTCCAAAAATGCTATTTTTGGATTCAGGGAGTCTCAAAACATGTATTTCCGGTGAAATCTCGGTATCGAATTTTTGGGTGGAATACAATACTTCCCCTACTTACTATACGTAGTAGAGAAAGTAAAAATGAAAATACAGTATTTAATTACATTCTTTCATTTGTATGCCATTGAATAAGGAAGTTAAGGAATCATCCAAGTAAATTGTTTATTTCCTTCTTTGAAAACAATTATTGTTAATTTGGTGCCTCTATGGGAAGGGACATCATCCTAAACTAAGAAAAGAACAAACGCAGTATTGAAACCTAAGTTAATAAGGAATTAATATTTTTAAGAGAAAAAATGACAAAAGTATTCTTACCTGCTATTAGTTCCTAACCTCTAATCATTAAATGACTGATTGAGTGTATTTGTTGGAATGGCAGTAATTAGAAGTCTTATGTGTTAATTTAAAATCTGCTGGTTGTGGATTACTTATTATGCATACTTTTGTAGCATAGTACCTATTTAAGTTTATCAAATATATTAAAATACGAATACTACAGACAAAAAGATATTTAACTGAATCTGTATGCCATAGCAGTTTATCATTGAGAGAGTCGTAACAGTAATTAATTTGCACATGTTAAGTGTGTAGTTAAAATCAAAATGTACTTGATTCATTAACTGTAAAGTCTTAATATTCACCAATATCTAACAAGATTTAACTATCACTAAGGTAAGGGGGTTACCTTATTCTAGATTATGTAACTGGGAGTAATGTTATTCTCTCTGTGACACTCCTTAAGGCCATATGTACCCCTGGATGTTGCTAAATGAACAACTAAAGAATGAACAAGTGAAAACTACTTTTTAGGGAAAATTTTAAGAAACAGCAGAAAGAATGGATCCGTAAAGATTGGAAAGAAATTGATAGAACTATGATGTAAAGCAGCTGCTGTTCATTTCATACAGCTAACTGGACATGATTGCCTGCACATCATCTTCATAGAATAGGAATTAAAAGTATTGGGATACAAGAAGGAGAGTAACTTGATAGTTAATTCAATTGCACTAGAAACCAATCAACCATTCAGATTACATAAAATCAAAAATTGCTGCAAACTTTTGGTCATTACCTAAGGTGTTTGATAAATTTCTATCAGAAGTATTTATACAATAATGAACTAAAAAGATCGGAAACATTTGTTAGACAAAGGTTTACCAGCCAATTACTTTTAGTGTATGTATGATTGTTTTAATGAAACATATTAATTTTATGTACTCTGTAAGTAGCATTGTATAGTAATGACCAAATAAAGTACAGGTTTATGTGTTTTGATTTAATCATTAGTATATTGTTTCAAACCTAGAATCCACTAAATGATTTCCTCAAATCAAAAAATAACAATCTAATGAATAAAAAAATATTTCATAGGAAATTAGTTGAGTCTCCTATTTGCCTCATTCAAAACTTTCAAATAATGAGGCATATTTCTCTCTTTCCTCAGGATTACTGACTTATGGGCAAGCTATGTGTTACTTATATACCCATGGTTTTGATATGTGATTGAAGCAGCTGCAATATTCATTAGAACCAGCCAGGTATAAATAAAATGACCTCTGCGCATAACCTCCCCATAAAGGAATCAAAAGATTTAACATGAAACAATCTTTGATGGCATTCATCAAGGAAGTTCAAGATAACCAGGAAGTGTAAAATGGTTAAAACTTACATTTTTCATTTTTGCCTTAAAACATCTACAATTCTTACTGAGTAATTTTATGTACAATTAATTGTTTAAAAATAATATTTAAGAACTAAAATTGCCCTGAAATGCATTAAGGTTAGTCAATTCAAGTGATGTGACTTTATTCACTTTTTCCTTAACCTTATTTTTGTTATAGAAATGTTCCTTTTTGTCAGCTTTGGTTTGAGTAATCAGCTTCAAATTTTGCAGTGCACATAGCAGAAGTAACTGGAAATACCAGGAACTAGCACTATTTAAAGTTTTTCAATACTTCACTTATAACTATATTAAATAGATTGAAATTTTTTTAACACATTTTTTTTAAAAACATAAAAAATTATAATTAATTTCACAATCACGCAGTAAAAGTATTCTACTTTTTAATTCATAACAAAGTTCATAGAATATGTGGAGAAAAAAAAATCTGTCACATTCTATTACTTGGTGAGAAAAAGGAACATTTACGTGTAAGCTTTACCTTCTGTTTTCTTCTTTTATTTCTGGAGTTATTAATTTTTAAAATGTAATTTACCAGGGCTAAATCAATAAAAATTTCAGGACAACCTAATTGAATCCTATTACATTTTACTTAACTATTTGAAAAAGATTGGACTAAAACTTTAAAAATTAGGAAATAAAATGTGAATATTTGCATTTCACACTTTCTAGTTACCTCAGTATACTTTATCTACTCATTATTTATCTTTTTAGTTTCAGAAAATAAGACAGTGACATCAGCGTTTCATAATTTGTTCTAAACGTTTCTGTTTATTGATGTAAGGATACAAGGTAATACATACCTTTTCTCAAATGGTTCTTTATTGCCTATGATTGCAAATATTTTCTGTAGGACTTATTTTCTTAGCTTATCTTGTCCAGAAATATAAGGAAATCTTCACATGAATAATATTTTAAGGTTATATTTCACAGCTGTGCCTGCTCTCATTGTCAATTTATTTGTAACAGTTTATTTGAATATGCGAAAAAAATGTTTTACATTACAATTCCGTTTGATTTTGTTTATTCATTTTTATATTATGCATATTTTTATGATAAAACAATTTTTAAACCTTCATATCCAGTTTTATTGCCAACAAATGCTTTAATTTGTCATATAATTACTTAAATTATAATATAATGAAATGGGAATATTGCTTGAAAACAAAACCACAGAGAACCTTGGCTAAAGAACTAAAGTTAAAACAAGGATATCTGATAGTGCTATGCCAGTAAATACAAAAGTTTTAACTCATTTCTCTAAATGCAAGTTTACCACTGGTAAACTACAATAACTCTTAGCTAGATTTAAACTTTATGTATATTTGAGGTACAAGAAAGGTCTTAATGTAGAGGAATTTTGATTTTACAGTCACCACATTGCTGATTAGCAGAAGACATTCTGTTGTTTAAAGAGCAGCTAGGGAGGTTGATCTGATCATCTAATGCATAAGAAAAAGATTTTGTTTTTAATTATGCAATAATCATTTTGCCTCCTCATGCCTCAAATAATAAAATTTGAGGGTTTAACATTTATATGACTTTGCTTCTCTCCTTTTCTTTGTATTGCATAGCTCTTGGTTTGACATTACACCCTAAAACGTAGAACTCATAAATTTATTTTGAAAGGCCGCTTGTTGTACGAGCTGTATAGAAGTTTAATTCTAGTGGTGCTAGAGGGCAGGCAAGGCAACTACTGCTATGCTCCTTGCGGAGATTCCGTATACTACATAAAGTTAATTTGCTGCGATCGTCATCTGCAAAGATCTGCACGATATTGCCTGATAATAGATGGCATGCGGGGTTGCTTGATCAATGTGTTGTGACGTCAGACCAGTCCCCCTTATTGGATTTGTTAGTAGGTGATGTAGATTTGCACGAAATACCTTGTAAATAGATCATCGTCCTGTTGTTTTGTGAATAGTCAGTTATGTGGTTTCTAGTCATTTGAGGTTCTAGGACAACATGTATGTACTAGAAGAAGAATGTAACCGTATAAGGATTAATAACGATACATTTTGCTCACGACAACTCCCGCCTTTCACTTGACGGTTGTGTAATAACTGACTGTGTCTCGCGAACAAATTAAACAGTAACTGTCGCATAAGTGAGGAAGTTGCGGTGGAGTTATCGAGGGACGGGAAGCGGAGATAATGGCAGCTAGCTCACAGGAAAATTGTGGTATCTTGGATCAGAGCATTCCGCAGTGGAAGAGGGAGCTTATCTTGCGACGACGGGCTTTGGGAAGGACTTTGCCCGCAGGTAACACATCAGTGAAGCTCACCTGTCCGAGTGTTGTGACCGCGGTTAGACATCCCGAGCTAGCAGCAGCTGGCGAAAACGTCACAGGCAAACAGCAACGTTGCACTTCGTCTGCATTAGCCTCGAACAAGGGCGTGCTGGACCAAACCCAAGCGGACTTTCACCCCAGAGGGCGCAACGGCGAGTCATCCTCTGTCGCGACTTCAGTAGCGGGGAACATGCGGTTGGTCGAGCATCAAGTCGAAGGGGGCACCGAATTTATGATTAATGGCGTCGGTTTGGATATAACAGTGGAACCAAGTTCGGCAAAATACAGGTCCAAAATGGGTGAAGAAAAGTCGCCGAAGAAGTCCACCACCGCTACGAGGACAATAGTCGACAACTGCATCGTGAAGAACCGGCTCGTGGGCGAAAACAATAACTGTCACGCTGCACAGGATGAAGGCGACTCGGACTCCAGCGAGGAACTCCAGTATGGTCCAGGTATTGTAAATAAATTAAGATGTAGGTATATGAGCATGACTCTGAGGGAAAATCAAAATAAAGGGCTGAGGCCCTCCCTGGCAAGCATGAGGAGAGCTACTAGTCTGGAAAACATGCTAGACAATGATAACTCGGAAACAGGAAAACCACAGATAACAAGCCAACATAGATTTACCAAGAGAACGGAAACTGCTAACAACAGGGCAGACTATATCCCACAACAGCAAAGATATAGACCCACAAGTCGCAGTAGGAATGAAAATGTCAAGCGTGCCAGATCTGTGGAAACCATTCTCCGTTATGAGCATGCAATAGCTGACACCACTGACAGAAAGGATTTAAATAAGAATAACACCAATGTCTTGAAAGCCCTTGGAAATGATGAAATAGTCATTGTGGAGAATAAAATGAAAGTTGAGTGTTCCAGGAAAAGTGCTCAAGAAGACAAAGTGCCAATGTATCATCAGAAAAAGCAGAGAGCTACAAACATTCCACCGGAAACTGAACTGCCTCCGCCCGATGTTGTGAAACAGACACTTAAAATCTTTGAGGGTTCTCCCTCCAAAAAGCCCGCTAAATTAACAAGAGCTCCAGGTGTGTCAGCAAAACCCTCGCCATTTAAAGGTGGTAGTGCTAATGTGTCAAAAGTTAATACCGCTGTTGCTAGTGAAGTTAAGCCAACTCCAAGTGTCAAACCTCTTTTATCGCCAAAGCCAGTGCTAAGTCCTGAGAAAGCAACAACCAAGGCACCAGCTCCTAGAAAACAACCTGCACCACTTCCTGTAGATATGCATCAGAAATTGGTTTCCCCTACATTAAATAAATCCCTTTCGCTAGACATCTCCTCTCCACCAGCCTCTTCACCAGTTTTAAGTCCAACAGAAACCAACAGACGAAAATCCCCTTCCCCAACAGTTCCTCCACGAAAGATAGTGAGCCCAACAACTTTTCCAAAAGAAGAAGCTGGCTCAGAGCCCACATCGTTGTCACCAACACCGCTTACAAATGGAAAGGCAACACCTCAGGAATCTACCACAGAAGAAGAGCAGGAAGAAGGAGTTTCCAGTGAAAATGAAGATAATTCAGATTTTGCTGCAAAATCTGTTTCTCGTGATGCACTGGAAAATATCAGGAAGGGTGGTGCCACATTCCAATTCAATTTTGGTGCAAGTCCTCCAGTAAATAAGCCAAAGTCTTACCTCCCAAATGTGAAAAGCCAAGCACCAAGTGGTCCACAGCAAATTTCAAGGACTCAGAAAGTTACTTCACCTCCTGCAGAAAGGCAAGGTCTGGTACTAGCAACCAAGCCTGCAACTGTAGCTCCGTTGCCAATCACCAAGTCACCTGAGTCACCACCACAGACACAAATGAAGCAAGTCGGTGTCATTCGCCCCATTGTGAGTAAATCGCACCCAACTTCACCTCCTCCACCGCTCACAGATCGCGAAATAGAGAAGAATTTGATAAATCGTGTGAAGTCCATCGAGCAACCCACAAGTAAGGTCGTAGTTTCACTCAAACCCCCAGACAATGTAGTTGTGGGTAGAGTGTCTATTGAACCTAATAGGGCTAGTGTTGAAGAAAGTGCAAAAGGTTTGAAAGAAAAAGTGACACTTCGTAGTAGTGCCAGTGAGACAAAAGCATCTGGACTGTGGGACAAAAAGAAACCATGGAACCAGCAACAAAACACTATGGTGTTCAATTTCAGTGACCGTAAGGACCCAATTCCTGACTACATCGAGAATGATGGGCTCATTCTTAGAAACAGGAGGGAAAAACCAAAGGTAAGAAACAATACCAGCTCATTAGTAGCTTTAAAATTCAGTGTTCAAATTAGCAATAAAACACTTGTCAGCGTAAAAGAAAAAATTAAATTACTAGTTAAGAAACTAAAGATTCTCCATTAATTACATTTTTGTATTTTTAATGTGTGTGCTAATGAGAATTGATTTATCAAAATAAGTCTGTGCACCTAATTACTGATGATGGTTCAAATAAACTTAACAGTTGCACTGGAAAACATGCTTTAAAAGAAAGGGACCAACGTATACATTTATAATGTAAACTATTTCACAAAAATAAATGCATATTAGGTTAATATCTGTCATTAACAATTTTGCTTGAAACTGCATATATAAAAATTGTAGATCAGTGCTTCAAATTTGGTCAATAGCAGTAATGTTACTGGCAATTCAAGATTCCTATCTAGTTGCCAGGAATAGAAATATCTATACATTCTGATAAATATTTATCTTTATAGCTTTTATTAGAAAATACATCGTACAGGTATTCATAATGGATGATGTAACTCTGATGCAAGGAATGTAATTATAATTATTAGCATGTTTAAGGTGACAACAGTTAATTTAAGCCATAGTTCTTTAAAATAATCATAGTTTGGATATATATTGGATGAAAATTACTGTTAATGTTCTGTTGTGTCAGATATGGACTGAATCCAGAGAGCATTTGTTTTCTGCTTTCTAGCACCATATTAATGGGGAGAGAATTCAGATTTTTAATGTGAACAAAATGATACGAAGTTAATTGTTCTAGGATGTTTAAACATTTTTCATTTTACAAGTTTTATCTTGATTTTTGAACTTTCTCATTTGGTGTTGCCAAAATTATTTTGCATGTATTTAATAGAGCAGACTTTCTGCTCTAATACCCAAAATTGCAGTGAAAATTGGTTTGATCTTTTGAAGGGGAAATGTGTGTCCAAAATTATTAAAGCTTTTACAGTACTCCAATGTTTATGACTTTACAAATTAATCTGTCAGTTTGTCATACCAGTGACTATATAAAAAATTGCGCTACTAAACGCATATAAAATAATTTTGTAAACACCTCACATAAAAAGGTTTGAAAAATTTTTAAATACTCAGAACATATACAAACTTTAATGTCATTTGTTCTTCCTGCATATTAGGAATAAATGTATGTGTGTTCATTTCATTGATAGAATTTTTGGTGTGGCTCCAAGCACTGTTAGGGATCACCGTAAATGCATAAAAAGTAAATTCTCTAACCATATAAATTTTTTAAGCAAAGTTTGTGTTTATAGCCTATCTTAAATAAAAGTGTAGGCAAAAAGGTTCTGGTTCCGTTCTAACGAAAGGAAACGCCTATAGAAACTTTGCGCATAATCCAACTTGTCAGTGTGTAGTGAAAGTAAACATTTATTTGTTTGGTTTTGTTCATTAGGTTTACAGTGAGCAACATTCGGAGTGTACACGCCATACAACATTGTACACTATCATTAAATACATGAGATTAAACACACACCCATCACCTCTTTTTTTTTTTTTTTATCCCTATGCATTAGGTAACACAGAAGAATTGAAAGTTGTAACCACCACCTGCAGCATATGTTTCTGATTTAACACCTTTACCTATTACTTGGCATTAAAATATTTCTCCAGATTACATGGGGACTGAGTATGACACAATAATCATTTTTTGAAGATTTTGTGCTTCTTAGAATTGCCTAATAGCTTTAAAAAGCATGTAAGCTGATTATAAACTTTTACTGCAGAGTTTAGAAGGGTTTTCAACTATTTACTGGCTTGTGCAGATCATCTGCATGCCAAGTATTATGGTCATGCAGAGTAAGGTTTGTTGTAAAGCGATCGTAATTATTTGCAAGACAGCTAAGTAACGAATATATGTACTCTCCATCAAGGGTGAAAATTTTAAGGTTTTTAAACAATGCCAACAGGACTGACAAGGTCCACAAAGAATTCACACAGCTCTTTTTACTTTCTCTACTACGTATAGTAAGTAGGGAAGTATTGTATTCCACTCAAAAATTTGATACCGAGATTTCAGCAGAAATACATGTTTTGAGACCCCCTGAATCCAAGAAAAGCATTTTTGGGAACATGTCCGTGTGTCTGTGTCTGTGAACAGCATAACTCAGAAACGAACAGTCGTATAAACACCAAACTTGGTATTTAGGTTCAGTATCTTCCAGAGATGCGACATGAAGGTTTTCAAGAAAATTCCCCCAACCCAGATTACTTTTTACATGGAACATTTTTCGAAAATTGTAATTTTCTAAAAAAATGGCTCTAACGATTTTGATTAAAATATCATATGTTTAAGATATTTTCATAACAAATAAAATGTATGTCTCGAATTTTCTGGGAATGTCTCCAAAAGTATTCTTCATTGTGTACCACTTTTGCATATCTGGTAAACCATAAGAGATAGACAAAATTTTACTACACAAAAAATGTAGATCGCGTTAAAATACACAATTTATGTCCTATAAATTTTTTTGAGTGAACCATTTTTGAGATATTGCTTGTTATTCCCTTAAATTTTCCAATACTTTTTTCTCAAATGGGAATTCGTTATTCATTTTTTTATGTCCTAGACATACAAAGAGAATGGAATGCGCCACATAGCAACCAGCTCTTAAAAGATTTGACTGTCGCTTAAAGCCTACCAATTCCCCTTGCATCTACAAGAAAATTAGCAGTAAGATTAACATGTCGATTAACATGAAGTATATGGAGAATAAGCGTTCGTAAAAATAGTTAGTACAAGAGTAGAGTAAATCATGTGAGTGTAACACATCAGATTTTTTTCTGTAGCAGAACACTTTCCTATGTGTACAGAATTACCCCAAAAGATTGTTCCATATCACAAGAAGAAGTAAAAGTAAGCCAGTATGCTGATTTAAAGGCATTTTGATTGGGAAAATTGTGGAGGTTTCCTAATGCAAAGCATACTGAGCTAAGTTTCGGTGTTGTAATTTCAACATGTTTTCCTAAGATGAGAGCTTATGTGAAGCCCAAGAGATTTTGTATGAGGAACATACAGAAGTTTTTAGGACATTTAAGAATAAATTTAAATTTGAATCATTCTTATACAATTAAAACCAGACTGTCATAGTTGATTAGTTCTGTTGGTGTCTGAACTCAGGTGTCCGAGGTTCTCTGCTTGGAACTATTTTATTACACACTGATAAATAATTACAATTTGTCTTTTTATTTAAGTACTATTTAAAGATCTAGGACAAGAACAGAATGCATTGAAAAAATTGCAGCAAAGTTAATGTTATATGTTTGAGGTTAAGTAAAGATTGACTTAGACTTCTTTGCTAATATCTTTTGTTTTTCTATTTCAACTAATCAGTTACCAATAAGTGAATTTCATGGTAACTGACAAAACGGGAAATGTAATAGATACCAAATCAGTGTTTTCCTAACTATTATAAGGATACAGCATAATTATTATTTTATTCCAGCTTCAAGTTACTTGTTGGAGTGTTTACAATTAAATATGAATAAAAGGTTTTACAAACAGAACAGAGTATCCATACGCTTTTTAAAATCTTCTAGCAACCAAATGGAGAGAAAATTATGACTTAGTAAGTGAAAAAGAACAAACAGTAATGCAGTTTATTGTGCTCTGGTAATTTTTGATAATTTGCATTTTATGGGAGTTATAATTTTTGGGAAATAGCAGAAATTTTCAAATTTTACTTTCCCCACTATATATAATAAGTAGGGGAATTATTGAATTCCAACCGAAAATTAAATGTCGAGATTTCACTGCAAATATGCGTTTTAAGGCCCTCTAAACCCAAAAAATGCATTTTTAGAAAAAGATCCTTCTGTGTGTGTGAATAACATAATTAAAATAAATGATGGATAAATACCAAATTTGGTATTTAGGTTCAGTATCTTCCAAGGATGCGACATGATTTCTGAGAAAATCCACCCCACCTCCCAACTACCCTTAAATGGAACATTTTTGGAAATTTTTTGTTTTCTAAACAAATGGTTCCAACAATTTTGATTAAAATACTATATAGTACAGATATTTACATGACAAATAAAATGTATCTTGAATTTTTTGGGAATAAGTCCTCTTAATTCAGAAGGAATTTTGCGGAATTTTGTTTAACTGGTAAACATAAGCAATAGACGAAAGATTACTACACAAAAAATGCAAATCTCTTTAAAACACACAATTTATTTCAGATAACTTTTTGTGGTATCATTTCCGAGATATCCATCTTCAGTGGTTCGATTTGTTCAATAGTTTGTCATTCTTCTTTAATTCCCATCAATTTTCACTTGTTTTTGGCGATTGCATGGAAACAGTATGAAATTTTAAGGCCAGTGTGTAGCATCCAGTTCTTAAACATTTGATTGCTTATCTTTTCTGCAAAAGATTATTTGGATTAAAATGAAGTAGCTATAAAAATAAGTTTTAGTAAGACTAGTTTGTACACCCACTAATAAATTATAAGAGGGCTGAGAAGGTCATGTGAATGTATCATCAGATTTTTTTATTTGTGGTAGGTATTTTATAAATTAGCTTTTGATGTGGCAGTTTTTTTGTCTAAGTGTAAGTGAGATATATGCAAACATCATGTAAATATTTTATGTGATGGAGGAATAAAATTCATGTTCAAAATTTGATTTCACGATTTCTTGTATTTCTCATGACATTTTCAGGATTACAGGTATTCAACAAAAACATCTGCTCTATCAGCAGATTTGAAAGTACCACTCATAACAAAATTAAAAAGCAATTTTCCAAAAATCATAAAATCCATAATAAAATACAAAATATTTAAAATCCTCCGAGCATATAATATTCTTTTGTACACATTAAAAACAAGAATTTTCTCAGTATTAATGTAGCTGTTATAACTTTTTAAAGGATGTACAAATACTTTATGTTGCAACTGTACAAAATGTACAGATTTTTTGACAATAATTTAAATGTTTTCTTCGGAGCATTCAGCAATCGCAACAGTCTACTGAAAGAATGGTGAACGTTTATGAAAAGTTGATTAATTATTAAGTTTGGAAGATATTGTGAAGTTTACTTTAAAAAAGCTTGCAACTTTTAAGATATATTCTTTAGTAGTGAGTTAACTTTTGTGCAAAATAACCTGAAAATGTTTGTGTACATATCAATGGTTCTGAAATTTTCCCAGCTGGCACCAGTGCTTGTAAGTTTTAGAAACATTGTGCCTTCCATGTGATCATTGCAAATATGTTTCTGTCATAAGGATAAATAATTTTGAATGTAGAATATGTCAAATGTTCAAACCTTCAGTGGTGAAAGTTCCTGCTCATGGTCAAGTGGTCAGCAAGTAAACTTGGTCCTGAGTTCAATTCCCAGCTGGGGGTGGAAATTTTTGTTTTATGTAGGATTATTCCCTACTCTCTATAGAATCTGGAAGTGTGCATTTGAAAATAAGTTAATACAAATAAAATAAAAATCCTATAGTAACCTAACCTAAAAGTTCAAAGAGTAAGCACACCATCAAATTTTCAGTCAGTCTGATATGTCTATACCAGTTAAAAGAGGGCTTCCCCTCCAAAGTGTTAATATGAAGAAAAGTTTTACATTTAATTAATTTACTTGGACACATGTTAGCCAATTTCAATTAAAATGCACTGGAATTCACTTGCAATTACAGTGATTAGAACACAAAAAATCAAGGAAAGATTGACTCCTCCCCTTTTATTCATTGATTTGTGTGTATTTTTGAGTTACTCCCACAACAATAAGCAATAACAAATTAAATTCATGATTATGTCCTGGATAAATGCATTCCAAACTGAAGTGTTTAATACCAAGGCAATTAATAAGAACTTTGTATTATTGCTTATATTCATTTATCAGATACAATAATGAAAAAGGAAAAACATTTTTAGAGGCAGTGATGACAATATATGTATTGGACAATTCTGTATTGTCCATGGATGTTTTAAATTATTTAGTCAAAATTATTATTCACTATTAAATTATTTTTGATTGCATTACTTTCTCTACTACGTATAGTAAGTAGGGTAAGTATTGTATTCCACCCAAAAATTCGATACCGAGATTTCACCGGAAATATATGTTTTGAGACCCCCTGAATCCAAAAAAAGCATTTTTGGAAACATGTCGGTGTGTGTGTGTGGTTTTTTTTTTCAGAAACAAACAGTTGGATTAACACCAAACTTGGCATTTAGGCTCAGTATCTTCCAGAGATGTGACACGAAGGTTGTCAAGAAAATCCCCCCACCCCAGATTACCCTTTACATGGAACATTTTTCGAAAATTTTAATTTTCTCAAAAATGGCTTTAACGATTTTGATTAAAATATCATATGTTTAAGATATTTGCATGACAAATAAAATCTATATCTTGAATTTTCTGGGAATGTCTCCAAAAGTATTCTTCATTGTGAACGACGTTTGCATAACTGGTAAACCATAAGAGATAGACAACATTTTACTGTACAAAAGATGTAGATCGCGTTAAAATACACAATTTATGTCATACACATTTTTTTGGTTAAGTGAACCATTTTCGAGATATTGCTTGTTATTCCCTTAGATTTTTCAGTACTTATTTTCTCAAATGGGAATTCGTTATTCATTTTTTTTTTCTTGGATATGCAAAGAGTATTAATCTGTGGCAAAGAGAATGGTGCTGCACCTAGCAACCAGCCATTAAGAGTAATGTCTATGCTTAAAGGCTACTGTATTTCTATATTGCCCTTGTAAATATATATTCCCCTTACATCTACAAGAAAATTAGCAATAATCCTTTCACTGCCTCCTACCTATGGTGAATGGTGGAAGTATTGCATTCCACTCAAAAAATTTGATTCTGAGATTTCACTGGAAATACGTGTTTTGAGTTCTCCTGAGCCTCAAAAGGAGAGTTTTTGACAAGAGAGACAGAATGGGAAGTCAGACGAGCACCAAAGTTCAACATCTTTTGTTTTATAAAAGGCTTTAATAATTTTGATTAAAATATATGTTTGAGATACTGACATGAGTAAAATAGCTACATGAGTTTTCTGTGAATAAGTTTGGGCTTCACCCTGATTGGATTTTGTATACATTTTAAAACCAATATAAGTGTACAAAAACCTGCTTGGGAGAAAATTAGGTCTAATTAAAATAAACCATTTCTCAATTCCATATGTACAGATTTAGCCGTTTACAAGATTTGTCCTGTGATCGTCATTATTTTCCAATATTTCAACGTATATTCGAAGGCGTCAATTCTTTTGTTTCTCATCAGGTCAAGGCTGTATTTAAAAAACATTTTTACTTTCTCTATCACGTATACCAAATTTCATCGGGAATATATCTTGAGGATTCCTGAATCCAACCAAAGCATTTTGAGAAAAAGATCCGCGCGCTTGAAAGAGAAAACAGCGTAACACAAAAATGAAAACTGTGATAAATACCACAGTATTTAAGTATTTAAGTTCGGTATCTTTCAAAGATGTGATAAGAAGAGCTTAAAAAAAATCTCTGGCCCCAACTACCATTTCACATGGATATTTTTTATTTCCTGAAAAATAGCTAACGATTTTGATTAAAATACCATATATTTAAGATATTTGTATGACAAAGTATCTTGAGTTTCCTGGAAATAGCCTGCGAAGTCCTCTTCATTCGGAAGCAATTTCGTATAACTGGAAAAAGTTAAGAGATATACAGAGAGAGCAAAATAACTACGAACCGGATGCGCGGTGTTTTTCCTGTTCGCGTCCTTGGCGCTCGTTGCCGTCTGCTGCTATCATAGAAATGTGCTGATGAAACCATACAACATTTTTAAAACTACTTTTAAAGGCTTTACTTACCAACGTTATGAAAGGAGATGCTGAAACTGGCCACCGTCATTGCCCATACATTTTTGGCTTCTCTGTAGGTAACTATCCATCACTCGCCAATTTTTTTCGAGTCAACAGTTGGTATATGTGAATACAATTTTGTCCCCTCCCCTTTTTTTAGAGAATTAATAGCCAGGGAGAGTGATTTTGCCTTTTTTCAACAAAACTCTGCAACATCTTATACGCCCAATATTTCGAGGAGAAAAATTGAAAGTGTGTTTGAGGACAGAATTATTACTACGGATTTGTGGCCCCCTCGGTTCCCCGACTTAACCCCTGCGATTTCTATCTCTGGGGTAACTTAAAACATAAAGTGTCAAGACAAACCCACACACTCTGGAAGAATTAAAACAAAATATCTGCCAGGAAATTGCCAGCATTTCTCAACGTGAACTACGGCGAGTGATGGATAGTTTCCTAAAGAGGTGCCAAAAATGTATGGACAACGACGGTGGCCAGTTTCAGCATTTCCTTTCATAAAGTTGGTAAGTAGAGCCTTTAAAAGTAGTTTTAAAAATGTTGTATGTTTTCATCAGCGGCAGACGGCAACGAGCGCCGAGGACGCTGACAGGAAAAACACCGCGCAGCCGCTTCGTAGTTTTTTGGCTCACTCTGTATAATGGCTTATGCACCAAAAAAGAAAGGGAAAACAAATGTAGATCTCTTTAAAAACACAATTTATTTCGGATAGCCTTTTTGTGGCTCGGATAAATTTCCGATTGGTGCCAATCTTTTAATGTGCTGTCGCTATTCAATTGTTTCTCGCGATGTCATGGGAAGAATATGGAAGTTCAAGGCCAGCATATCGCCACCTTTTATGGGGGTTGGGTTTCTCTATCTCCTGTGTACCCACAACGAAATGTGTAATAAAATTATTTTTGCAAATGTTTATCTGGATTAACATGAAGTAGTAGATAAACAAGCTTCGATAAGAATAATTTGTAGAAATAATGATAGTAAAGCAAGTCATGTGAATGTAACCCATCAACACTTTTTTTATACAAATAATTTCCAGAATAGATTTGAAAGTAAATTATAGCCAATGGAGAAAGTAAGTGATTATAATACAGTAATGTGTTTGACCCTCCAGTTGTGGGCCCAAATGATATAAAGTAAACAACAGAATGTTACTAGGCAGCAATAGAGCATATTATATGTGTGTGTGACTAGTTAGTTTCTGAAGTGGTTATTCTTACGTTGCTTTGTTTGCAGATAATAAATACAGTTTAGCAAACGACAGAGATTAGAGTATATAATTATCTCATGCTTGTGATGCCGTTATCTGTAGTAGGGGGTATAAAAACCTAAGCAGTAGGAGTTGCATTCAGAGCTGACGTCATAACCCAGACATTCAGCTGGTGTTTACTTTGGAGTATTTTGTCATATGTCAGCTCTTTTTTGCGCCGACTCGTATTTCTTCCAGATGTGCGGGTACTTGGATCAACTTGGTCGAGCATCGAAATTAGTGCTCTTAAGTTAAATTTAAAGCTTTCTATAATTAACGTATAACTTGATACAATTTAATTACGCACTTTTAATGTATTATCTTCTGTGATTAGTTATCGAACTTTTTATGTAAAGAAGCTGTAATCCAATCACTTTGATAAGATAGGATTTAAGGAAAACATGATGCTGGAGTTATGTTGAAACAGCAAAGAATATAATAGTAATAATAATAATAATAATAATAATAATAATAATAATAATAATAAGCCTGCATATCCCTTCAGAGATTTAGCTTTCTGAACAATGCATCATAAATTCGTACATATTTTAATCCCGTCTTTTGACCTTATTAGGTGTATGAACATTGTTATATCTCTTGTATAGGGTACGTCAAGAAACCCGCGACATTAATGCCTACTCAATGAAATAAAAGCGAAATTGGCAGATATAAAAATATACCGACAGCCCACATAAAATATGTTTTAAAAAATTTACAAAAATGCCTAAGACTACCAAAAAGAAATAATTGTTTCAATGACATAAGGTGCATTGGGGATTTTTAGTTAAAGTGTAATCATTTAAATTGTTGTATCCCTTTAGCACCTTCGAGCAAGTGTATTAAAATCCACTCGCATTCCTGCTACTACAGCTAAAGAACCTCCCGCTATGAATAAATAAAAAAAGGAAGCCAAATTTCCGTATAAAATGTCTTCAGCATTTTTGCTTTCTCTACTACGTACAGTAAGTAGGGGAAGTATTGTATTCCACCCAAAAATTCGATACCGAGATTTCACTGGAAATACATGTTTTGAGACACCCTGAATCCAAAAAAAGCATTTTTGGAAACATGTCTGTGTCTCTGTGAGCAGCATAACTCAGAAACGAACAGTAGGATAAACACCAAACTTGGTATTTAGGTTCAGTATCTTCCAGAGATGCGACACGAAGGTTTTCAAGAAAATCCCCCCACCCCAGATTATCCTTTACATGGAAGATTTTTCGAAAATTTTGATTTTCTCAAAAATGGCTCTAACGATTTTGATTAAAATATATGTTTAAGATATTTTATGACAAATAAAATGTATATCTTGAATTTCCTGGGAATGTCTCCAAAAGTATTCTTCATTGTGAACGACTTTTGGTAAACTGGTAAACCATAAGAGATAGACAAAATTTTACTACACAAAAATCTAGATCGCGTTAAAATACACAATTTATGTCATATACATTTTTTTGTTGTTGAGTGAACCTTTTTCGAGATATTGCTTGTTATTCCCTTAAATTTTTCAATACTTATTTTCTCAAATGGGAATTCGTTATTCATTTTTTTTGTCTTGGATATGCAAGGATTATTAATCTGTGGCAAAGGCAATGGTGCTGCACCTAGCAACAAGCTATTCAGAGATATGTATGTGCTTAAAGGCTACTGTATTTCTATATTGCCCTTGTAAATATATATTCCCCTTATATCTACAAGAAAATTAGCAATAAGATAGAGTCTGCAAATGTTTATCTCGATTAACATGAAGTAAATGGAGAATAAGCGTTTGTAAAAATAGTTTGTACAAGAGTAGAGAAAGTCATGTGAATGTAACACATCAGATTTTTTTTCTTTTCTTTGTTTCTTTCTTTCTGCTATGTACTGGGTGTCCATTTCAAAGTGTGGTATGGCATGCTGTATGACGTCACTTGTCCTCCATGGTGTAGTGGTTATCATGTTAACCTCTAGTTCCCGAGGTCGCGGGTTCAAACCCCGCTGATGGCGATGTATTTTTTCGGCCGTAAAACTCCTTAGCATGGCTTCCCTTCGGAAAGGAAGTAAAGGTGGTGGTTCCATGTCGTAGATTTACGGCACGTAAAAGAACCTCAAGCTTGATAAAGAGGCCTCTGAGCAAAATTACCGGTATTTCACGCCCAATATAATTAGAATGGGACGCTTAAGAACCACAGTAATTAAAGAGCGTCCATAAATAAAACTCAATTTAATTAAATCGTCTAGCAGCTGAGCCTAGAATTCAATCCGCCTACTACTTGCGTAGAGTCGTATGACTTGGGTGCTAGAGAAGTTGCCTATCAAGCACGGTTTTCGTAATCGAAGATCCGTGAAAGCTATAGGGGATGTACTTATAATCGTTAGTATAAGGCAACATGAATTTGTCAGCAGCCAGTGTTGCGGCTCTCTTCTGCGAATGTAAACAAAAACATCTGTACCGAAGGAATTGGTAGGGTTATACAAGGATTAACATGCTTGATTGTTTATTTTATTTTACGCTTATGCGTGTGACATTGCGGGATACGTTTTTGGTCTACGTCGTGTGATTATGTCGTTACCGTATTAGTAATCGTACGCCGTGGTTGCCAGGCAACTTCGCCATTCGTGTACCACGTTAAGTCTTTCCCCTTAGAGCTGACAGTCGATGAAATGCGTTTTTCAACAATGAAAGTTTGGTCAAAATCGGTTGAATAGTTTTAAACTTATGATATGTATACACGTTTTCTCCTTTTTATATATTTGACATAGAGATAAACGGGTTATATGCTAGAGGTCTTGACCACAAATGTCGAACTACAAAGAAACGACCGACAGTTGCGCGTCAGATGCTCGCATTCAATCATATAATGATCATCTTGTTTTTCAGCCTTGCCTCTCTTCGCTGAAAATAGAACGATCAGTAAGCAAAGTGTGAGAACATGATGCGCTTTGAATTTTTATTAGAGGTGGCTTATGCTTCTCAATGCGTGGATTCGAAGGATAAACAGGTGAGCTATATAAAGCAATACTTTGTAGAACAACTCGTATGAATGTAATACATCCGGTTTTGTGTGGTTTTTTTAATTCGTGTGCACTTATTTGAATTTGCCAGCTCAGTGAAGGAGACATGCATCTTATAACAAATATTATACAGAGAGAGCCAAAAAAACACTATGAACCGGCTGCGCGGTGTATTTCCTGTCCGCGTCCTCGGCACTCGTTGCCGTCTGCCGCTATCATAGAAAGGCTCATGTTTAAAACTACTTTTAAAGGCTTTACTTACCAACTTTATAAAAGGAGATGCTGAAAAATTAAAATTAAATTGAGATTTATTTATGGACGCTCTTTAACTACTATGGTCCTTAGCGTCCCATTCTATATTGGGCGTGAAAGACCGGAAATTTTGCTCAGAGGCCTCTTATCAGGTTTGAGGTTCTTTTACGTGCCGTAAATCTACGACACGGGACCACCGGCTTTACTTCCCTTCCGAAGGAAGCCATGCTAAGGATTTTTACGCCCGAAAAAAAAATTCATCGCCCTCCGCCGGGTTTGAACCCGCGACCTTGGGAACTAGAGGCTAACATAGTACCACTAGTCCACGGAGGACAAGAGATGCTGATACTGGACACCATTTGTGTCCATACATTTTTGTCACCTCTTTAGGAAACTAACCATCACTCGCCGTAGTTCACGTTGAGAAATGCTAGCAATTTCCTGGCGGATATTTTGTTTTAATTCTTCCAGGGTGTGTGGGTTTGTCTTATACACTTTGTTTTAAGTTAAGATAGAAATCGCAGGGGGTTAGGTCGGGGGACCGAGGGGCCACAAATTTCTGCTAATAATTCTGTCCTCAAACACACTTTCATAAAGTTAAGTAAAGCCTTTAAAAGTAGTTTTAAAAGTGTTGTATGGTTTCATCCTCGCCTTTCTATGATAGCGACAGACGGTAACGAGCGCTGAGGACATGGACGGGAAAAACACCGCGCAGCCGGTTCGTAGTCTTCTGGCTCTCCCTGTATAATATATTTCCATTGCAAAGTTTCGCGATAACAAATTAAAAACTACATCGTAAGTCTTGGACGTAATGTTGTCCCATGGTAATGGATATTTAAATTGTCACGTGACGTGCTCGATTTCGCAATATGAATGAGAAGTAGAAATACCAAAAGTTTAAGTTTTGGTCCTTGCTTGTGAGTTTTAAATGCTTGTGAATCCAATTAGATACTAAACGAGATTATTGAATAACTTTTGTGGTAAAAGTTGTGAAACGTTGCAGTGTTGACACCTGTTCTGCAATAAAAGCTCGAACTGTTGGAATTTAATAACATGACAGTCCATCATCTTTGTTGCACGCGACGAGAGATTTAATAGTTGCGTTAGTCGATTTGAAAACACAGTTTTGTTGACAAGCAGCAACGTAAACATGCCCCACTATGCAAATGCTGACACAGCGGAGAATGTATTACATTTCTGCATCGTCTTTGTTTTCTTGCGGTTTCTCAACTGCTCCCTGGTTTTGGTGTTTATCTGGATGACCTTGCGATTAATGCTACGCTGAGAGTAAAACTGCTTTCGTGCACAGAAGCTCGATGAGTTAACACGTAACCGCAGGGTGGGCATTGTCTGAAAGAGCTTTTATTTCCCAAACTCATTAAGGACTCTTGTTGGGCAATGGTGCTGTTTGTATGTGGTGTAGCTTTAGTCTCGATGGTGAGGGATCCTGAGATTCCAGTTCCTAATCCAAATGGCTTTTACTTCAAGAAGTTTATCTCTAATTTTTTAAGAGCGTTAATTTGGGGAGATGAATTCCATTCAGAATTGGCTTTTGCTTTTTAAAAGCATTATTGCATTCCATCCAAAAATTCGAGATGGAAATTTCAATAGAAATGTACATTTTGAGATCCCTGAATAACAGCATTTTAGAAGAGGTTTCGTGAGAGGAACATAACTCAAAAAGTAAAAATTAGGTTGGGGGACCGAGGGGGCCACAAATCTCTACTAAAAGTTGTTAAGTAAAGCCTTTAAAAGTAGTTTTAAAATGTTATATGGTTTCATCCGCGCCTTTCTATGATAGCTGCAGACGGCAGCGAGCGCCGAGGTCGCGGACATGTTCGAACACCGCGCGGCCGGTTCGTAGTTTTTTGGCTCACGCTGTACATTAGGGTCGAATGCAAATTAATTTAAAAGCAAAATACAAACTGTTTTTGGACTGTTTATAATATAGTGGCTGTCCCATACCATTTACACATTCAGAGTGTAACATTTGTTTACTCCCGCTTATTAGCATCGTCTCTAGTAAATCACGTATGCGATAGTTAACACAGAAAGATAAACTGCCATAGATGGTTGATAGAAAGAAGGTTTTGCTCACTGCACGCTTCGCTATGCAGGCGCTGCGAGGCATGCCAAGGTTAAGACATTGCTTCCTCATACGAGACGCCGATGTTACAAAATCTCTCGCTGTTTTTGCCTTTGACTGTCCCTCATTTTCGTCAGTATCTGATCTCGAGCTGCTGATTTTTTCCACAGGAGTGTTTGTTGTTAGGTGTGCCACTTGTTTTTTCATCCGATGCCTGAGGCACGTTCCATAAGGTTCACATGTGTATTCGTACTTTTATGTTGCAGTAGTTTTCTGTTTCTGAAATTGTCCCCTACCACGTTTTTGAAAAGGCAATTTCGGGTAGTACTCAGCTCTTGGGATCCCAAATTCATTTGAGCACTCAATAAGGTACACTTCAGTGTTAGGAAACACACCAGTTTTCGGTACATAAGATGCTGCTGTCACGATGTGCATACGTCTACATTTTAAAATTGCACCTTATGTTCAAGTATTTCATTGGCAGGTGTTTATTTCCCTAGAACTGAAAGTCTAATATAGAGGTGAAACGGTTAACTTCAATTCAGTTATCTGCCAAAGTATTCTTACTTTCTCTGCCACGTAGCTACATATGTAGGGAAGATATTGCATTTCACCAAAAATTCGATATCAAGATTTCACTGGAAATACATCTTTTGAGGCCCTCTGAACCCCACAAAAAATATTTTTAGAAAAAGGTGTGTCTGTGTCTGTCTGTGAACGGCATAACTCAAAAACGAAAAGTCGGATAAATACCAAAGTTGGTATTTAAGTTCAGCATCTTCCAAAGATGCGACAAGAAGATTTTCAAGAAAATCCTCCAACCCCAACCCCCTTTACAGGAAACATTTTCCGAAACATTTTATTTTGTCAAAAATGGCTGTAACGATTTTGATCAAAATATCGTATGTTTAAGTCATTTTAGTGCAAATGAAATATCTTGAATTTTCTGGGAATGTCCCCAAAAGTCTTCATTCTGAATGACTTTTGCATAACTGGTAAACCGTAAGAGATAGACAAAATTTTACTACACAAAAAACGTAGATCTCGTTAAAACACACAATTCATGTCGGGTACTTCTTTTTCTGAACCATTTCCGAGACATTCCTTGTTATTTGTTTAAATTTTCCAATATTTATACTTTTTTTCAAATGGGAATTCTTATTGTTATTATTTTTTGGACATGCAAAGAGAATGGAATGCTCCACATGGTAACCAGCTCTTAAAACATTTGACTATCGCTTAAAGCCTACCATATTCCCCTTTCACCTACAAGAAAATTAGCAATAAGATAGTTTCTGCAAATGTTTATCTCGATTAATACGAAGTAGATGGAGAATAAGTGTTTGTAAGAATAGTTTGTAGAAGAGTAGAGAAAGTCATGTGAGTGCAACACATCAGATGTTTTTGATTCAGTGGACTTCAAAACATGTATTTCAGATTAATTCTTGGTATGGAATTTTTGGGTGGAATACAGTACTTTCTCTACGTACTATGTACGCGGTGGAGAAGGTAAAAACTATAAAAGATTTGCCATCTTGCATTAACCTTGACAACTTTGATCTAATGAAACATTGCTCCAATCATTTGTAAAGTAGCTTGGAAATATTGAGAACGTGAATTTACTTTATTGTTTAATAGGTATGTACTATGTTTGAGGTGCGGTACATAGATGTGAACAAGATGAATTGTCGAGGTACAGTATGTGGCAAAACAAATAACACTGAAATGTAGTAGATTGTTTTGGTAGAGAATGAGTAGTACAAGATGTAGGTATATCATTACATACCACACATTCTTCGCAAAATTCTAACGTTTCTAAGGATTATTGAACACGTTGAACAAAGGTTGGTTTAAGGACCCCTCCCCCGCCCAAAAAAAAGGTTATTTTCTCGCGTAGTTCGGAAATATTTGTGGGCGGTCATCTGTTTTGAAAATCTGATTCTTTCAACATGTCCGTATACAGGGAGAGCCAAAAGACTATGAACCGGCTGCGCTGTGTGTTTCCTGTCCGCGTCCTCGGCGCTCGTTGCCGTCTGCCGCTATCATAGAAAGGTGCGGATGAAACCATACAACATTTTTAAAATACTTTTAAAGGCTTTACTTAACTACTTTATGAAAGTGTGTTTGAGGACAGAATTATTAGTAGAGATTTGTGGCCCCCTCGGCCCCCGACCTAACCCCCTGCGATTTCTACCTCTGGAGTAACTTAAAAACGAAGTGTACAAGACAAACCCACACACCCTGGAAGAATTAAAACAAAATATCCGCCAGGAAATTGCCAGCATTTCTCAACGTGAACTACGGCGAGTGATGGATAGTTTCCTAAAGAGGTGCCAAAAATGCATGGACGACGGTGTCCAGCTTCAGCATATCCTTTCATAAAGTTGGTAAGTAAAACCTTTAAAAGTAGTTTTAAACATGTATGGTTTCATCAGCTCCTTTCTATGATAGCGCAGACGGCAACGAGCGCCGAGGTCGCGGACAGGAAAAACAGCGCGCAGCCGGTTCGTAGTTTTTTGGCTCTTTCTGTATTAGAAGCGGTGAGATTTGCGAATACAGCAATTGAGTTCCACGAAAAATTAGGCTATCTCCAAAGTGTTTCCCTTGCTGCTAGACGCTGAGCAACTTGAATCCGGTATGCAAATCCATCCAGTTGTTTAAAATATCCGGCGGATACACCTGCGCTCAAACCAAGTTTCAGTGGGGCTCGTCATAGACTACCTTTGGCGACTGTTTTAACACCACTTGGAGACGTAGTCCCTGATTCCCGTTTGTGGTGACGATTCCTGGACATGTTCCCTTTCGTTGACAGCGCTACCGCTGTTTTGTTGCTTCATTAAATTTCTCCTCGTACTGTTCTTTAACGTGAAGTAAACTCTGTCCATTCTGACGTTCTACTCTGTACCGAAAATAATGTTCCACGATAAACGCCTTCTCTTCTAATGTGAGAATTATAATTGCAGAAATCAATACAAAACTGACTTTACAATGGGTTAGTGTATTATATACTAGTAATTTATGGTAATAAGAGATTATACTAATATGTTAATGCTGAGTGAAAAGTTGAACGCCCGAGGCTTGTCGAGGGTGAGTATTTTCATGAAATATGAAGAACTATTGTTACGTTATTTGCATCACGCTTTGCGTCAATAGTAGTTTGTATTGAAGGAGTTGTATTATATTTCAACTGTTGGAGAGCCGAACATTTGCAACCGCACGTATGGTAAACAGTTTCCGGTAGCCTTCGCCCCAAATGTACTTTCAGGTGGCCTTTGCGCCAAGTTTAAAAAAATATTAACTTTGTAATTTGATTGTTTCTTTAAATATTATATATTTATATTTGCCTCGGCTGCGTCAGTATTATTGTTACAGACACGTTTCTCTTAGCAGGGTTGTGGTGCGACTAAGAATGTAGGTTTACACAGATTATAATTTACTTCACTCCTTTTATTAATGCTTGATACGATTTAAATAACACTTCTGATATAGAGAGAGATTCTTTTATGAATTACTCGCACTTTTTAACACGTAAATTATTTGCGTCTTATACGAATACGTATTATACTTCTCGAGGACACTTTTTGGGTCTGGTTACAAACACTCTCTGCAGGCAACTGAATTGATTTCAACCGCCTAAACTTGTAAATTTCTGTATTTCAAGTCTCTGATTGGCTATTCCTAATCCAATAGAATACCTTCATTTAACTAAAGCTTTTTCTGGTTGTTGATTGGCTTTTTTTATAAACTGTCACTAAAATTACATTATTGCTTCCAAGAATCACAAGTAGTATTGTTAAACTTTCAAATTCATTATTGCCTCAAGGTTACCTCATTGTTAGCAACTTTTAACCTATTATTCTCACAGCTCCTACATTATTAAATTACGTAATATATTCACATAACATTATTACAAATGGATATAATAATACAAACATATACAATGACTGTTACATACATTCTGTATATATTGCAACATACACATATTGCTTTAAGGCGGACTGTTATTGAGTTTATATATTATATAATTGGACTGAAATAGTTTGTGTTAAAAATGCTGCCTCAAGTACTAAGTATATTCTAATCTAGCGTGGCATACCATATTTTATCCGCTACTAAAGCGTAAATCAGAGTAATTATTTAAATTAAATATGTGGATTTATCGTTGCTGTATGCGAACATGGTGACACCAATGCTAGTTGTCCTGGAGATAATGGATATAAAAATCTGATGCGATGCATTCACACGACGTTCTCTACCCCTATTGCTTATTAGTGGGTATACAAACTTTTTGTACTAAAGTTTATTTTTCTATCTACTTCACTTTAATCCAAATAAACCTTTGCACAAATAGCTACATTACACATTTCGTTATTGATACAAAGGGAACAGATACAAAGTCAAATCTTTAAGAACTGGACGCTATACGCTGGCCTTAAAATTCCATTATGTTCCCATGCAATGGCGACAAACAACTGAATGTTGAAAGGACTTTAAGAGAATGATTTAAGAAACGAACAAGTGAACCTTTAATAACGGATATCTCAGAAATGGCTTATGCCACAAAAAGAAACGTATTGAAAATAAATTGTGTTTTAATGAGATTACAGATTTCGCGTAGTACTTTTTCGTCTATCGCTTAACGTTTACCAGTTATACAAAATTGTAAATATCTTTAATATATGGTATTTTAATCAAAATCGCCATAGCCATTTTTTAGAAAATAAAAAATTTCGAAAAACACTCCATGTAAAGGTAGGCAGTGTAGGGGGAAGTCTCTTGAAAATCTTTGTTTCGCATCTTTGGAAGGTACTGAAATTAATATCAAGTTTGGTGTTTATCCAACTTTTCGTTTTTGAGTTATGCTGTTCAGACACACACATGGACCTTTTTCTAAAAATGCTTTTTTTTTATTCATTTTTAAACATGTATTTTCAGTGAAATCTCGGTATCAATTTTTGGGTGGAATGCAATACTTTCTCTACCTACTATGTACGTTCTAGAAAAAGTAATAAACCGATACTGATGGCAGATAGTAAACTGAAGTGCAGATGGTCAGTGCAGTGAATTATTGATCCTAACCGTTTGGTTTTCTGTATGATAAAAGTGCTAGTCAGAACAAAATCTGATGTGTTACACTCACACGACTTTCTCTACTCTTGCACAAACTATTTTTACAAACGCTTATTCTCCATATGCTTCATGTTAATCGAGATATTGAGATGTTAATCTTATTGCTAATTTTCTTGTAGATGCAAGGGGAATACGGTAGGTTTTAAGCTACAGTAAAATATTTTAAGATCTGGTTGCTATGTGGCGCATTCCATTCTCTTTGTATGTCCAGGACATAAAAAAACGAATAACGAATTCCCATTTGAGAAAAAGTATTGGAAAATTTAAGGGAATAACAAGCAATATATCGAAAATGTTTCACTCAACAAAAAAATGTATATGACATAAATTGTGTATTTTAACGCGATCTACATTTTTTGTGTAGTAAAATTTTGTCTATCTCTTATGGTTTACGAATTATGCAAAAGTCGTTCACAATGAAGAATACTTTTGGAGACATTCCCAGAAAATTCGAGATATACATTTCATTTGTCATGAAAATATCTTAAACATATGATATTTTAATCAAAATCGTTAGAGCCATTTTTGAGAAAATTAAAATTTTCGAAAAATGTTCCATGTAAAGGGTAGTCTGGGGTGGAGGATTTTCTTGAAAACCCTCGTGTCTCATCTCTGGAAGATACTGAACCTAAATACCAAGTTTGGTGTTTATCAGACTGTTCGTTTCTGAGTTATGCTGTTCACAGACACACACACGGACATGTTTCCAAAAATGCTTTTTTGGGGGGATTCAGGGGGTCTCAAAGCATATATTTCCATTGAAATCTCGGTATCGAATTTTTGGGTGGAATACAATACTTCCCCTACTTACTATACGTACTAGAGAAAGTAATGAAATAAAAGATTGTAGTAATGAATTAAAACCAGTATTTAGGTTGCTAAGAGTGATGAAGAAAGGATAGTTTATATGGTAGTAGTGGAGAAAGTAAACAAACACTTGATTTCTACAGAAACTTGGACAGCAAATGGTCGGTAATTTCACTGTCGTTTGTTTTACCGCATGTGTATATAAAACTCGTTTTTTTTTTAATGTTCTCACTGGTATCATCAAATAGGACTTGGATGTCCTGTAAACATTACAGAATTCGGTCAACAGATGTGTGTACTACACATGAAGAGGTCTCATGATGTCGGTGATGGCCAATAAAGACAAGTGAGTGAAAGTTTGGGTTGAAAAAGCTAGGACGCATTATTGTAATGACACAAACGAACAGACGTTGAAGTAATGTATAGGTGTTGATAAACATCGCTTGCAAACCCCCTGAAGAAACGCTGAGGCAAGAATGGCGCCTGCAATACGGACACGTAGTTCCCAAGATAGACCGATAATGGAGAAACGATTTTAATGGTGTAGGGAATTACAGCTAAAGGTACATGATGGTTTGAACACTTTCCTGCGTTTCATTTATTTTAATTGGAGGTGGGACATACATTTCATTTGGTGAAAGGAACGTCTTCAAGACCATCTTTTATGCATTAGAGAAATTTATGGTCGCGCTTAGCTGTAGTTTTAACGTATTTGATGAGGCAGTATTTTTAACACTTTTTAATCAAATTATATAAATATATATTTGAATAACAGCCCGCCTTGAAACAATATGTGTATGTAATAATTTGTAAAATGTATGTAGCAGTCATTGCATAGCTTATATTATTTTAAACATGTTCATTAATGTTATGTGAATATATTATGTAATTTAATAATGTAGGAGATGTGAGAAATAGGTCAAAAGTTGCTAACAATGAGGTAACCTTGAGGCAATAATGAGTAAGGAAGTTTAAATGTTACTAGTCATTATTGGAGCAGCAATAATGTAAATTTTGAGACAGTTTAAAGCTAGCCAATCAACAACCAGAAAAACCTTTAGTTAAATGAAGATATTCTATTGGACTAGTTTAGCCAATCAGACACTTGAAATACAGAAATTTACGAGTTTAGACGGTTGAAATCAATTCAGTTGTCTGCAGACAGTGATTGTAACCGGATGCGTTGCTTGTGCGTCCTCGAGAGATTTAATATGTATTCGTGTGAAACGAAAAATAGTTTACGTGTTAAAATTAATAAAAGAATCTCACAGCTCTCCAAATCAGTGAAGTGTTAATTAAATCGTATCAAGTATTAATAAAAGAATTGAAGTAAAATAATAGTCTGTGTAAGCCTACATTCTTGTCGCATCACGCCCTGTTAAGAAACTCATGACTAAAATTAATACTGATGCAGCCGAGGCAAACATAAATATATAATATTTAAAGAAACAGCCAAATTACAAAGCTAATATTTTTAAACTTAAGGTGAAGGCCACCAGAAAGCGGGTACCATACGTGCTGTTGCAACTATTACAAGTTCGGCTCCCCAACAGTTTAAATATAATACAACTCCTTCAATACAACCTACTTTAAATTGACGTCCAAACCGTGTTGGTAAACATCGTAACAGAAGTACGCCTTCAAACTGGCTTTCAATACGTAGCAGCAACTACCTACTTCAAATTGGCTTCCCAAAACGTGGGGCTAACAAACAACAACAAAACCAACTTCAAATTGGCGCCCAAAGCGTAGTGCAAATAACGTAATAAACCATCTACTTCAAATTGGCTTTTCCATACGTGGGGCTTATAAATAACAACAAATAAATAAATACTTTCTCATTGATTAATATTTGATTCCTGCTAAAGGGTCTTGCTCCTTCAGTTGATATTTACGAACTATAACGTTCTTACCTGCTGTCTATTGCTAACTAGTTGTATAAACGTTTAGTTGGGCTAAATCTTATGCTTATGGGGACAGATCGATGAAAATTTGACGACTATGGTAAAAAATCATGTTGCATACACGTGACTTTCTCTACTCACTCTTCTACAAACTATTCTTACAAAAGCTTGTTCGTCTTTCTGCTTTTTGCTGATCGAGATAAACGTTCCTTACACATCTATATATTTGGTCTCTACGTGATGGCTTACGATTTCAGAAAAGTATTTGGAAATTCAAATCAATAACAAAGAATATCTCGGAAATGGTAAACGCCACAAAAAATTATGTTGGACATAAAGTGTGTGCTTCGATGAGATCTGCATTTTTTATAGTAAAATTTTTATCTCTTACGGTTTGCCGGTTAATACAAAAGTCATTCAGAATTAAGAGGGCTTCACAAAGCCGTATTCTTCATGTCAGTATCTTGAACATATGGTATTTTAATCAAAATCATTAACGGCATTTTTGAGAAAACAAAAAAATTTCGAAATATTTTCTGTAAAGGGTATCTTGGGGTGGGAGAATTTTCTTGAAAATCTTAATGTTGCATCCTTGTAAGATACTGAACTTAAATACGAAGTTTAGTATTTAACCGAATTTTGAGTTAAGTTGTTCATAGACACACACATAAACATGACTTTTTTGGATTCAGCAGACTCAAAACGCGTATTTCCTGTGTGAAATCTAGGTACCTGTCGAATTTGTTGGTGGAATGCAATATTTCCTATAGGTAAGTAGAGTTGAAATCGAACTTAAATGTTTGGCGTTTTAACTGAAGCCCGATTCTTTAGGAAATTTCTGGTGCTAAAGTTGTTGCTATCCGAGAGAAACTGAGCGAGTTGATTTTAACAACCCTTACAGGGAGGTCGTGGCAGTGCATTTTCAGCTTTGAGATTTCTCACATTAAAAAGGTATATTCAGAAGTATTGTTACTAAGTTTGGTGTATATAATGTTTTAATCACTTTCTGAATTATGCACTTTAAGTAAAATTTTGTATTTTACGAAAAATCCGTAAGCAAAATATCAAGTCAGTTAATACATGCGGATTTTCAGATGCTTTTCCTGCAATTTTGAAGTTATTGGAGTGAAATGTTGGAAATAGTTCCCCAAATGCATGTTAGCTAAATTTGTTATGCAGTTATTTTATATCGCTAAGTATTATAAGTGTGTGCTTTATTTAAGAAATTGAACAAAAATAATGGTTGAGGTAGGATTAACTTAAGAAGATTATTTTTTAGCACAATAAGGAACATTGAATTGGCTACGCTACGTAGGGCACTCGGCACTGATCCATATAGGCGATATTGTACCTATGCTCCATAAGGGGGCGTCCCCGTGAGGAAGGATGAGGCGAGGGGAGACACCAGGCGCCCGGAACCAGGAGTGAAGCCACAGAAATGGCATGGTCCCTAAGTTTCCAGATAGAGATTTCCCGGCAGACCAGGGACCCCACCCCGCACAGAGGGGGTCCAACGCTCCTCAAAGGGGCGGATACCCCCGGCAGCCAGCCGAGGGACGGAGAGAGTAAAAAGAGCATCCTTTTCCCCTGCCACACTGCACCGAAACACCATCGTCGGCATTTCCAACCCTGAAAGAGACCAACGGATGAAAGATAAAGTGAAAGGAGAACGGAGGGACAGGAAATTCTGGAGTGTGAGAATCCTTCCCAGCATTCACTAGCGACCCGGGAAAATCCCCGAAGAGCCCATGGGTCAGGAAGGTCGCCACGGGAATCGAACTCACGACCTCCCAACTGCAGCCCTCCGCCTGAGCTATCCCGCTCGGTTAATAAGGAACATAATATGCATGTTCTATGTATCTATGACGTGATAAAATTTGTAAAAGGGCCAGTCTAATACGGGTTTGCCACTGGAGGGATACGAGGTTTATTCTTCGGTTTGCTTATTCATTTACAGAGGGCCTTCATTTCGCTCTTTATTAGATACTGATTTTGCTGACATCAGCTTATATGAAAGGGACTTACCAATTGCCGCCAGACAGCCCTGTTGAAACGGTTAGCACGCAGAATATCCCCTGCGGCATGCTCATCAGAAATTATATATGGAATGGTGTGCAGTTCTACGGGTGAAATTAACAGGAAAACCCACTAGTTGTAGAAATTAGAAAAATCAAAATTATTTTGCCAATGAATACGTTTGTGAGAATTATTTATCTAGTCGCGCTAAGAAATCGGAATGTCAGATTAACTACCTGAGCTAGTGCTCAATGGCATAGAGCTTAGAGTTGACCAACTTCGTCCTCCGACGTTAAGGAAAAAGTTCGAAAGAAACCTTAGCCACATAACTCGCCCCATATAGGATTGGAACTCGGGATCTCTTGAACCGAAGAAGACACGCTATCTCCTCAGCGTAGAGGTGGGTGCTTTGAGGTTAAAATATTTGATATTCTGTTGTTCATCTCAAAGTATCCTAAAGTGAATGTCTTCAAACAATTTCTCCAATGATGGTATCTTAATTTTGTTCCCCCAACTCATACTATAAATATTCTTAAAGCTGCGAGACATTGAAATCATCCAAAAAACCACTTGTCGACTTGGTTTTATTAATTCTCCCTTAAAAAATTCTTAGTAATAAACAATCCATTAAAGGCCAGTACCTATCATATATCATCTGAGTTTGTAATAAGTCATACATTGCTGAATTACCTGTTCTATGAAAAAAGCTGTAAAGTTCGACTCCTGTAACAACTAGAACTTCTCCTTGTTGGAAGAACATTGTGAACGGATTGCTCTCACCTTGGAGAGCGGCTATTGGTCTGTGAAAGCCCGCTTAAGCGGCAGAGAGAACTCTGCATGCAGTTTCGATTATACGAGAGCGGATTGATAAGTCCATGACTTTGACAAGATATAGGTTCTAATCACAGGTTTCTTGTTTGCATTAAAGTCTTACATCTATTCTGAGTACAATCGCAGAAATTCGTCATTTGTTTCTTAGAACGTTGTTGAGAGCGTTAAAATAAGCAGATGTGTGTTGCAGAAAAGTGAACTTCGTGTTCTGCTAAATCACTACTTTTTGCGTGGTAAGACAGTGAAGGAAACAGAGGAAAAGCTAAACAAATATTATAGGCACTCTTCTCCATCACATGGCATGGCTCACAAGTGGTTCACAGAATTTCGATGTGGCCGTGCGCACAAGATGGCCAGTTGAGGTCACAACAGAAGAAATGGTGCACAAAGTTCACGATATTGTGTTAGAAGACCATCGAGTGAAATCCGTGAGATAGCAAACGTCGTAAACATCTCGAGTGAACGCGTGTGTAACATTCTGCAAAAATTTTTGGGTATGAGAAAGCTGTCATCAAGATGGGTGCCGCGACTGCTCACAGTTGAGAACAAGCGGAATCGTGTGACCATTTCACAGGGATGTTTGAGCATGTTCCAGCGCAACCTAAATGAGTTTTTGCGGCGTTATATCACGGTTGATGAAACATGGATCCATTACTATCAACCTGAAACCAAACAACAATCAAAGCAGTGGGTTTCTTTCGGCGAACCTGCTCCAAAGAAAGCGAAAACCATTCCGTGGGCAGGAAAAACCATGGTAGCTTTCTTTTGGGATTCACAAGGGTTTATAGACATCCACTACCTGAAAAAGGGTAAAACGATCACAGTTTATATTATACCGCAACGCTGGATCAATTTTGCAAGGAATTGTTAAAGAAACGACCCCATTTGCTGAAGAAAAAGGTTCTCGTTCACTAGATAATGCACCCGCAACAAGTCAGCCATTGTCATCGCAAAATTTGTGGAATTGGGCTACGAACTGCTACCTCAACCATATTCTCCAGATTTGCTCCGAGCGACTTCTTCCTGGCTCGCTGGGAAGAAATTCATGTCCAGTGAACACATCATGGCAGCAATCTCATATTTTTGGAACGTTTAAAAACATTGGAGAAACATTGGACAACGTGTATTGAATTGAAAGGACACTATGTTGAGAAATAAAATTGATTTTTTTTGAAAAATTGTTATTTTCTTTAAAAAGTTACTGACCTATCATTTCACCCTCGTATGTACCTTGTTCCCCAATTAGAAAGCTCTGTCAAAGAAGAAATTTGTTATTAAACCTAAATTGCACGCTACCTCAATTTTGCAAGGGAGCAACAAAGGAAGACCAAAGCGACCCTTAAAGAATCAGTGCTGTCAGCTTTTGCAAACAATGGCTAAGGGGCCACTGCAGAAATAGAGAGAGACAGCGGAAGAAGTTACAGTAATAGTGGAACAGTTGGAAATGTTTATCCCAAAGGTTTGTCACTGATTGTGGGATGAGTACAGCCTATGCTTTGGTATTTAACCATCAGCTTTCAGACCTTTAAAACTCATATAGAACTTAGAAATTAATTAAATTAATGTTTTCCTAATTAGGAATAAATCATATTTTGCTTGCTTATTTTCCTCCTTCCCTATAGTTAAACTAAGAGATTTGGCTAAACTTCTGAGTCCAACATGTAAATGTGCGCAGCTAATTTCTTTTACACTGAAAGAAGCTGACGTGTGCCAGTTCCTAAATCTTGAAAGCTACTCTCACAAGAGTTTGAAACGATTTGCATCTAATTTTCGTAGACTTGAACCATCTTTTCTATTACCGCCTTAAGTAGCTATTTATTTTGGTTTTTTATGCTATCCTGAACCAAGGAAAGTAGGTATGTGAGTCAAATGTCATTCAAACAACTTGCCCACTCGTAAATTACGATCTTTGGCAGTTAGAAAAACTATAAACGAGCTGGATTAATTGTTTCCCAAACTGTCGTGTCCTTTTTCTCTCACAAGCTTGATCTCTCTGATGGAAGCAGATTCTAAACCTTCTTTTCCTCATTAATTCAACCATGCATATATTTGTACGTCTTTGTTGGTTAAGATAAGAGGTTGCTTAAGCCTTCTTGTTTCGAGGTTTTTACGTTCTTTAGAAGAAGTTATTGGAGAACAGGAATGACGTTCTTCAAAGGTACTTGACCGATATTGATGCTCGTTTCACCAATTAAAATATTATTTCGTATCTCTGGTATTACCTACACGCTTTATGTCAATCTAAAATGTTGAAATGGGTAGAAGGGATGCGGGCTGAAAAGTTCTGGTCCTCAAACGTCCCACCCCGTTTCTCCGAATACTGATATCTGGGCGTTCTTTTTTTCACCTTCCTTCAACCCTAAAGTAATGAGTTTTTACGTTATAAGCAGCCAACTAACATATTGACGGAAGAATCGAACTTTTTAAAATGCATCTATTACACTTATGTATCGGTTTGGACAGTCATACAAATTAATCCTATATTCTGATTAACCAAAAGCACTGAATTGTCCTGCACTATGGGCTAGAGCGTGGATCTCTGGTTTCCGGCCATGGAATGAGCCCGGGTTCGATCCCACCCATGGGTGTGCGGATTTTAAGTCCCGGGTGTAGGAACGGTGCACATTTAGCATCGTGAGGAAAGTAAGAAGCTGCGATAGATAGCAATTCCGGCCACGGAGGCCAACATTCTGGCTGGGGGATGCTTCCTGCTATCATCTCGTATCGGTTGGATAATCGTCCACCTCTGTCGTGCATACGTGAGCGTGAGGCCGACAGTCGGGTTGGCAGGTCTAGGCCCTTCATGGGCTGCAGCGCTACGGGTTATTATTATTATTATTATTATTATTATTATTATTATTATTATAAAAACACTGAATTGAAAGTACATGCAGACTTATGCGCTTTCAGCTATGTCATTAGGGCAGCACAGTGGTAGAGGATCAGCACGGAAAGTCGAAAATCCGTGGTTCATATCTCGGCATTGATCTTTTTTTTTCCTTTCTTTTCTTTTTCAAAACTAAAATATAAAATCTTTAGTAATATTAAGATGCTTTGAAGAGCACTTTTTACAACACTTTTTCGGTTTTATTAAGAACGCTGCAAATGATTTTGTAATCTTGAATCGAATTTCACGACTTCAGAAATAGTTTTATATCAGACGGAAATTTGTTAAGGGTTTTTTTATTTTCCTTTGCACAAGCATATATTTTACTAAGGCAGGTTGAATTAGTTTTTAATAGTTTTTATGAAAATTTAACAAATTAATTTTCAAAATAATCAATCATCTTATTTACACAGAAGTAGGTCAGTGTTTTTATTATGATAAAGGTTTTTGTCATCCTAAAAGTATATTTGGCTTTCTTCAGTGGTTTCTTAGAAAACATTTCACATAAAAAAATTTTCATAGCAACAATTGAGAGAAAGGAAAAGTGCATATATATTTACAAAGAAAGAACCCGCACAGCTGGGACACGCCAAGTTGCCATATTTAAGAGTGGTACAATTTGCAGGGCAAAACTTCCCGTAAAAGATGAGCTAAAAGTTAGCTTTATACTCTAAAACATATTGCGAGTTTTGATTTTTTCTTCTGAGTGGTGCGAAATTCAGAGTACAAAGTTGCAAATGCAGCACCACTTTTAGCAATATGTTTAAAATGCGAGCATTGCATTTAAAATCACAACATTTATCACACTGCACAAACAAAAATCTGATGTAATAATTTACAATGACTTTCTCTACCCTCTATCGGTTTTTAGTGAGTATACAAATTATTCCACTCAAGCTTATTTTTCTATCTACTACATTTTAATCCAAATAAACCTTTGCAGAAACAGCTACATTACACATTTCGTTATAGATACAAGGAGAACAATGATAGTCAAATGTTAAAGAACTGGACTGTTTAAAATTCCACACTTGTTTCCAGGCAATCGCGAGAAACAATTTAATATTGAAAGGACTTTAAAAGAATGACCAAGAAATGAACAATTTGAACCTTTAATAATGGATATCTCAGAAATGGTTTATGCCACAAAAAACTTATTTTAAATAAATTGCGTTTTTTTTAAAGAGATATGCATTTTTTGTGTGGTACGTTTTCGTCTATCGCTTAATATTTACCACGTATACAAGATTACAAAATTCCTTCCCAGTGAAGACTTCATAGGCTATTCCCCTAAAATTTAAGATATACGTTTTATTTGTAATTTAAATATCTTTAGTATATGGTATTTTAATCAAAATCATTAAGAGCCATTTTTTAGAAAATAAAAAAATTCGAAAAATGGTTGCTTGGGGTGTGGTAGTCGCATCTTTGGAACATATCAAACGTAAACACCAAGTTTGGTATTTATCGACTTTTCGTTTTTGAGTTATGGTGTTCATAGATACACACGCAACATGTTTCCGAAAATGCTGTATTTGGATTCAGGGTGCCTCAAAACATGTATTTCCGTGAAATCTCGGTATCGAATTTTTAGGTGGAATGCAATACTTCCGCTATTTATTATACGTAGTAGAAAAAGTAAAAAACAACTAAACGTTACTTCTTTTCCTCTCCTTTATTTGTTTTTTGTTGTGTTTTGTTTGTTGTGGGTAGAGAAAGTATATTAAAATACACGATACCTATATTTCACCGGAAATAGGTGTTTTAAGGTCCCCTGAATGAGAAAAGGTTCACATGTGTGTGAGCGCGTGCGCGCATAAACATACTAGCATGTTTTTCTTCAAAAATGTCTCTTAACGATTTGGGTTAAAATACAATATGTTTAAGATATCTGCATGAAAAATAAAATGTATATTTTTAATGTTTTTGGAATGCCTGTGACCTGCTCTTCATTCGGAAAGAATTTTGCATAGCTGAAAAATGTCAAGAAGTGAGATAAAAACATAATACACAACAGCTTTAGATTTCTTTAAAATGACCACACACACACACGCGCGCGTGCGCGCACACATACACATGCACACACACACACACACACACACACACACACACACACACACACACACAATATGTGTTGTTCGCTAGCGTAAACACCGAAAGCGCTATCGACAGATAACCAGAGTTGTCTGGAAAGTTTCTTTCCCCAACCTCCAGAACGTGTGTCCAGATAGTTCTAGAATGTTCATGGGAGATTCCACTGGCTATATAAGCGAGACGTCACAACCCTGTATATTATCAGCCATTTCAGAGATACCCTCGGTTTTGTCTATACTCTGACATTCAATCTTCCCCTTAAAGGATTTTAAAAGCTTAAAGGACAAGATGAAATTATAATTGATAATGTTCTCTTTTGCATACACCATCCTTATCTTATCCGCAGGAACGACTTGCGTCGCAGTCTCTCTTGAGATGCAGTATTTAAGAGACTCCATTACAGTCAACAGTACGTCAGATATTATTTTCAATAAAACAAACTTCGCTGATGGAGAACGGGTTCAGGGTAGCTATCTCTAAGACAGGCATTTCTGGCACATGAAATATTGTGTCCTTCCCTTACACTTTGGAGAAAATACTGCACTTCTGCGGACTTGATTTAGAATGTTCTAGTGACTCTCAAGACCGGGTCACTTGTAGGGAAGATATGGCTTCTGAACGGCGGTTATTAGATTTTCTCTCTCCAATTACGTCATTCTGCAACCGTACAATTATGTAGTCATGTTTTGATTTTAAGTGGAACACTGCTATTTATAAAGTGACACGATAAAGTTATCTGCTATTTCCTATCCATGTTTGCTTCCTTTACCTCTGCATTCCGCCCATAAATTGTATGTAGATTTCTCTGGAAATACACGTTTTGAGGTCCGCTGAGTTAAAATAATACTTTTTTTTAATTGGAATAATTTAGAAACGAAAAATCTGATAAGTATCAGATTTGAAACGTGAGTCAAACACTGTTTAAGGATGCAGGCGAAGACTTCTATGCTTTACATGAAGAGTTTTGTTATTTTTGTTTGTTCAAAATGACTCAATTTTAATGAAAGTACTGTATGTTTAAAATATTAAATTAAATGTATATCTTGAACATAGTGAATAACCTTTGATGCCTTTCTACTATTTTTTAAATTGTATAGACTTTTATATAACTGGGGAAACCATGAGAGTTGGATAGAAACATACTTCGAGGGAAGAAGTGTACAGCTCGTGAAAAGATAAACGTTATGTCAAATAAGCTTTTTCATACCATTAGCAGTTTCCGAAATAATCGCTGTTTTTGTTCAAAGTTTCCAGTATTTAACGCAACCACTTTCAGTTAGTGTGCTTTTCTTTTTCTCCTGAATTTATGCAGAGTAATTTTTGTACAGACATATACAAAACATTTAAGGTCAGGGTAGCCTCCAACAAGTTCTTGTGTACCTGCTACAAACTGTGTAATGAAACTATTTATTTACTTCTGTCGCAGATAGAAAAACAATTTTTTGTACTTTTTAGTCTTATACCTACTGATGGAAATTTCCGAGGGTAGAGAAACCCTTAGGTTTTTTTGGGGGGGGGGGTTAGACCACAGTGTTTCAGTTCTCAGCCACGGAATGCCAGCGGCTTCGAGTCCACCCATGTATAGGACTGTTGACCGAACGCATCGAGAGGAATGTGAGGATCTACGATAGGTATGATCAGTAGGTCACGGAAACTTACATTTGGGGAAATCGTCCACCTCTGCCGTGCTCATGTGGGCGTGAGGCCGTGAGTCGGGTTGTTCGACTCATGCCCGTCAGTGGCTGTCGTGCCATGGATTATTATTTTTTTTCCCTCAGACATTTGCAGTTGTAAACACTTGAGGTTAATTTTCACGCTATCGATGTCGTGAACTTCACTTCTTTTACACGTCCAGAAAGTAAATTACTTATTGATTCTTCGTGATTGTTGGAGAGTTTTACTGCTGTAGTGTAACATCCTGAAGTCTTAGAAAAATTTAATGTTTTACTCCAAATATGATGAAACCTTCAAGAGGCTTCATTACTTTGTACGTTTGCGAGTATGCTATAAGCCTCACTGCAAACATATGTTGATGCAGTAAACTAACGAAGACGGCGGTCGTTTTGAGATGTTCTTCATTCTTCATCTCATATCAGTAAACTCGAAGTTACCCTTACTCAGACCAAGCAACAGTTTTTGTTGTTGGTGGAGTGTGAAAGATGTCGATCTAGTCTTCATTTCGGCGCTGTTAGTTTACCTTTCATCGGAATTCTTTTCGACAGTAGTGGTTACATTAAAACTTATTAAAACACTATCGTCGTCATACATTCTTATCATCTAAGCTTTTGGTTTTTGAGGCAGTATTATTAACACTTAAATGATTTCAGTCTAATTATATAATATGTAAATTCAATAACAGCCCGCCTTGAAGCAATATGTGTATGTAATAATTTGTAAAATGTATGTAACAGTCATTGCATATGCTTATATTTTTGTATCCATGTGTAGTAATGTTATGTGAATATATTACGTAATTTAATAATGTAGGAGCTGTGAGAATAATACTTAAAAGTTGCTAACAATGAGGTAACAATGAGATAACCTTGAGTCAATAATGAGTAAGAAAGTTTAACAGTACTACTTGTGATTCTTGGAGTAACAATAATGTAATTTTAGTGACAGTTTAAAAATAGCCAATCAACAATCAGAAAAAGCTTTAGTTAAATGCAGGTATTCTATTGGAGTAAAAATAGCCAATCAGAGACATGAAATACAGAAATTTACAAGTTTAGACGGTTGAAATCAATTCAGTTGCCTCCAAACAGTGCTCATAACCAGACGTGTTGCCTGCGGACAGTATTTGTAACTGGATGCGTGATGCGTTCTCGAGAAATAGAATATGTATTTGTGCGAGACGAAAATAGTATACGTATTAAAAAGTGCAAGTATTAAATAAAAGAATCTCACAGCTCTTGAATTCAGTGAAGTGCTATTTAAAATCTACGTAAGCATACATTCTTGTCGCATCACGCCTTGCCAAGGCTTCCATGTCTCTAACAATAATACTGACGCAGCCGAGGCAAACATAAATATATATTATATATATATATATATATATATATATGTATATATATAGTATCTAAAGAAACAGTTAAATTACAACACTATTATTTTTAAACTTGGGGCAAAGGCCACCTGAAAGTACATTTGGGGCGAAGGCTACCGGAAACTGTTTACTATACGTGCGGTTGCAACTACTACAAGTTCGGCTCCCCAACAGTTGAAATATAATACAACTCCTTCTATACAAACTTTACTTTCAAATTGGCGTCCATCGTAGTGCTAATAAAAATACGTAACAAACTTTATTCTCATTTTTAGAGGTTCGTATATATTTACTCGTATTTGTACAGTCACAAGTGTGTCCTTTAGTTTATTGCCATTGGTTTAAGCAAAAGATGATGTTTGTGATAGTGTGATTGTTGTTCTATGGGTGCATTCACGTAGTCACTGCGACGCCGAACATATGGCGTAATCGTCATTCTGTACCATTTATTTTAATTCTTTTGTCCCATTGGTGAAACTTTGGGTCGGAAATTGGATAATTATACAACGTTCCCTAGGTATACACTGACTTTTTGACCGATTCGGCTGTAGTTCTCATAATTGCTTCCCTTCAAAAGGAAATGTTGAACATCCCTGTGACTTTTATGAGTATTGTTTGGATTTTCAAGTAGCATACGGAATTGGTTGCAAAGTTTTGTTGGTAATGACTTGAAATTATAACATGTTGCCTAGTCATGATGATAGTAGCAAAATCCTCTTTGAGTGTACAAGGATAAGGAATACACGATATTTTACCTTAAAAGCTGGTGGTTTTGCAGAGTTTACTGCTAATAACGTGGTCAATGTAATTTCCAACCTTAAATAAATCAGAAAAGTTATAAAATGATATATATTTAATGATAACATATGGTCCTCTTGTATCCGAAGTAAATATCATCTTCTTGCGTTGGCATGTACGAGTTGAATTGTAAATGCAACTTATTCTGACATATTTGTTAATAGCCTATCTTCGTGGAGTAGCGTTCTCTCTGAGATCCCGAGTTCGAATCTCTGTATTAGGCTTTTTTCTGAGGTTTTACCATTATCCTGAGAAGACGAATGTCGTGTGGTTCTGTCTGTGGATCTACGGTTCACCAGTTTCATTCATTCACCGTCCAGTACTATGACCTGTCCGGTCAATGGATGTTGAACTGACAAGAAGAATTAACGCAAACTTAAAAAAGAAATTTTGAAGGCTCTGACCATGATGTGTGTATGTTTACGTATCACGAAAGTTCATCGATATCTGGCAGAAATGAGCCAAGTGTGTGAAAGAGACGAATAATCGCATTGTTACCGTACTAACGGTATAAGACACGCTTCTTGACGCCACTTGCGTGCCTTTCCACACTCCCTCGTAATTTTGTGTTCTGATGCGTGTCCGCAGGGTCTTCGCATTCTAAGCTTGCAATTTGGTAACCATTATGGACTAGAGATATATGTAAATATCTGTAAAAGATGTATTCATATTCAATATATATATATGTTTTTTCCAAAATATTTATATCGATATCTGAAATAAAGACATTGATATCTCATATATTAAGCCAAATTGGTATTCATTTTGAAGGTTTGTTATTGTCTTTACGTTATTTGCCCCCACGCTTTGGGAGCCAATTTGAAGATGGTTTGTTACCTCTACGTATGGAAAGTCAGTTTGAAGAAGATGTATTATATTTCGACTGTTAGGGAGCCGAACTTGGTAGTTTGTTGCTTCCCGTATGGAAGCCAATTTGATGAAGGTTGATTTTAGGAGGAGCCGAACTTGAAGTAGTTGCAACCGCACGTATGGTAGAAAGTTTCCGGTAGCCTTCGCCCTAAGTTTAAAAATATTAACTGTGTAATTTGGCTGTTTCTTTAAATATTAGATACTTATGTTTGCCTCGGCTGCGTCAGTATTATTGTTAGAGACATGGATTTCTTTGCAAGGTGTGGTGCGGCTAAGAATGTAGGCTTACACAGATTATAATTTTACTTCACTCCTTTTATTAATGCTTAATACGATTTAAATAACACTTCACTGAGCTGTGAGAGAGAGCTGTGAGATTTGTTTTTTTTTTTATTAAATATCTCGAGGACGCATCTCGCGTCCGGTTAGGAACACTGTCTACAACCAACGCGTCCAGTTATGAGCGCTGTCTACAAGCAACTGACGTTTCTACTGCCTAAATTTGTAAATTTCTGTATTTCAAGTCCCTGATTGGTTATTCCTAATCCAATAGAATACTGTTACTTAACTTAAGCTTTTTTTCTAGTTGTTGAGTGGCTATTCTATGAACTATCACAAAAACTACATTATTGCTTCCAAGAATCAAGTAGCATTAAGCTTTCAAATTCATTATTGCCTCAAGGTTACCTCATTGTTAGCAACTTTTAACCTATTATTCTTCTACATTATTAAATTACGTAATACATCCACATAACATTATTGAACATGTATACAGTAATATAAACATATATAATGACTGTTACATACATTTTACAAATTATTGCATACACACATATTGCTTTAAGGCGGGCTGTTATTGAATTTACATATTATATAATTAGACTGAAATTATTTAAGTGTTCAAAATACTGCCTCAATCTTCATTACTCTTTTTCTGTTATTCAGTGTTCCAGAGTTTGAGGTTTTTTCACTAGACTTAGTGGTTGTTGGCAAAATTACAAAGTTTGTATTACAACGACATAGGAATTTAGCGGAGAAATAGTTTTCTTGATATTGTTAGCATGAGAAATCAGAGGGTTTTGCTTCGTATCTGAGCCATTTTCAAAAATAGCAGCACAACTGGTAACTTCAGTGTTGTTGGCTGATTGATCGGTTATCCCACACAGCATCCCTGTGCTATTGTATGCATATTGTATGCCAGCGCCGTGTCACTGTGGGCTAGAGCGTGGCGCTCTGGTTCGACCCCAACCATGGGGTTGCAGATTTTAAGTCCCGGGTATAGGATCAGCGCCCACTCAGCAGTGTGAGGAAAGTGAGGTTGCGATAGGTAGCGGTCCTTGCCTAGTGAGCCAATTTTCCGGCTGGGGGATGCGTGACGCTGCCCACATCACCTCTATCCGTTGGAGGATCGCTCATCTCTGCCGCGCGTAAGTGGGCGTAGATCGGCAGTCGGGTTGGTAGACGCCGCCTCAGGATTTATTTATAGTAAAGAAAAAACTTTTAATTAAATTGTTATAGAGACATTCTTACGTTAAAATACCGATAATTAAGCATTGCCCTCAAACCCTTTGCGGCATGCAGGAAGTATATTATTTGGCCTTCTACTATTACCGGAAGCCCTAATTCAGGTGCATTTTAAATAGTTTGATCTATAATTGACATGTTTGGCACCAAATTTCCTAATTGGAATATTTATTGTCCGCATGTCTTTAATTGGTGTTCAGTTCACGCTTTTTTCCTATCACAGATGCTGCCGGTTGTACATAGAAAGGGTAGATCCGTTTCTTTCTGCTCCATAGTCACTGTTTTAAGTCCCCGAATATCGTCAAATTCAACCACGGGAATGACTAAAATCTACTTTGGTACCTAGTTCTACCATGAACGAGCATATAATAATAACTCATTGCAAAATAATTCGTAGAAATTAGAAGGGGGGAAAATAAATGTTGGTATTCTATAGCTTATAATACAAAACAAAAAGTATTGGTCTGATATGAATACTTCTAAATAATTGCTTCGATATGTCATTAGCGTAAAATGCTCATTTTGACTTTCTCTGATAGGCGCTGAGGCAACCATAGTATTGATAAGGGAAAAGACAAATTCCGATGTAGTGGTATTGTTATAATATTGATAGCTGTAAAATAAAACATGAATTTACCTCCGAAATGTCCAGTCTCAACGAATCCGCGCTGTAACTCTCCAGGTTCGTATTCTGGACAAACTAAAGTAAAACTTTCTATAAACCTGTGTTTTAAGTGTAATATTTCTCATGTTATAGCAGTAAAAGCTTAATCAATAGGAAGGCGGATATCGCGTCAGTTTAGCGCTAGGTACTTGACATCCTACTGCTGGTAATACCTACGTACTCATGCGGGCCCGAGTAACCGACTGAAGGTAAACTTGTAGCTCTTCCTCCTCTGCCTCGTTGGGCTTGTTAAGTGTACATCACACATGGGTTGTAGAGGTGAGGAACATCAACAAGTGCATATACAACCGGTTAGCCGTTTCCGCATGGGTGTTATTACTCGCGCAAAACTTCTGGACTCGTGACCTTGATTTCCAACCCAGCTGCCGAGCCTAGGAATGGTTTATGTTTAGCTTAATCAATGAAAGCGATATAATACCTTTGCTTACTCACAGTGCGTAACACATCAGTCTGCATAGAAAGTGTCTGCATCTGGTTGTAATTTTAAAGAGAGCTGCAGTATCTAAATAGTACTTATTTTATATTTGTTATATTTATAACCATGGCTCCTATGTTTTCAAAGTTAAGTGGTAAGGTGTTACATAGTCAAAGTAGGGAAATAATTGCAAATGTCATCGACTTCATGAAGCAAGAAGCAGAGATGAAGGAAGAAATTATATCCGAGTTCCACAAAAGCCTTAAGAGAGTGAAAGAAAGAGTAGTCAAAGCAACTGGTGTTTCACCGAGTTCCGTTTCCAGAGTTCTCAAAGATAAGAGAAAAAAACATATGGATGAAAGAGTACCATTTGACACACCTGGGAAGAAACATAAGGTCCCTAAACGTATTACAGAAATAGACGATTTCGAATGCGTCATTCGGCGCACGATTCACAATTCCTATGTGGAAGAAAAAACTGTGCTAACAATAAGCAGATTGCTCATCCAGCTGAAAGACAGCAGAAACTTTCAAGGTGGTGCTACAAATCTCAGAAAAATTATTAAAGATTTAGGGTTCAAATGGAAGAAACCGAAATCAAATAGAAGAGTTCTAACAGAAAAGCAAAATAAATAAATAAAAAACTCTGATGTGTTACATTCACATGACTTTCTCTAATCCTGAACAAACTATTTTTACAAAATCTTATTCTCCATCTATTTCATATTAATCGAGATAAACATTTGCAGAAACGATCTTTTGACATGCAAAGACAATTACATTTTACACATAGCGGCCGGTTCTAAAAATATTTGACTATCGCTTAGGGCCTACTATGTTCCCCTTGTTTTGTATTTGCAAGGGCAATATAGAAATACAGTAGCCTTTAAGCATAGACATTACTCTTACTAGCTGGTTGCTACGTGCAGCACCATTCTCTTTGCCACAGATTAATACTCTTTACATATCCAAGACAAAAAAATGAATAACGAATTCCCATTTGAGAAAATAAGTATTGAAAAATTTAAGGGAATAACAAGCAATATCTCAACAGAAAAAATGTATATGACATTAATTGTGTATTTTAACGCGATCTACATTTTTTGTGTAGTAAAATTTTGTCTATCTCTTATGGTTTACCAGTTATGAAAAAGTCGTTCACAATGAAGAATACTTTTGGAGACATTCCCAAACAATTCAAGATATACAGTTTTTTGTCATGAAAATATCTTAAACATATGATATTTTAATCAAAATCATTAGAGCCATTTTTGAGAAAATTAAAATTTTCGAAAAATGTTCCATGTAAAGGGTAGTCTGGGGTGGGGAAATTTTCTTGAAAACCTTCGTGTCGCATCTCTGGAAGATGCTGAACCTAAATACCAAGTTTGGTGTTTATCCGACTGTTCGTTTCTGTGTTATGCTGTTCACAGACAGACACACACACCGACATGTTTCCAAAAATGCTTTATTTGGATTCAGGGGATCTCAAAACATATATTTCCGGTGAAATCTCGGTATCCGATTTTTGAGTGGAATACAATACTTCCCCTACTTACTATACGTAGTAAAGAAAGTAAAAACGTAGATCTTTTTAAAACATGCAATTTATTTAAAATAAGTTTTACTGTTGCATACGCCGTTATTGAGATATCCGTTATTAAGGGTTCCAATTGCTCAGTACTTGTCATTCTTTTAAAAGGTCGCGGGTTCAAACCCGGCGGAGGGCGATGGATTTGCTCGGGCGTAAAAATCCTTAGCATGGCTTCCTTCGGAAGGGAAGTAAAGCCGGTGGTCCCGTGTCGTAGATTTACGGCACGTAAAAGAACCTCAAGCCTGATAAAGAGGCCTCTGAGCAAAATTACCGGTCTTTCACGCCCAATATGGGATGGGACGCTAACGACCATAGTAGTTAAAGAGCGTCCATAAATAAAAACTCAATTTAATTTTAATTCTTTTAAAGTCCCATTGACTTTCAGTTGTTTTTCGCAATGTCATGGTAACAGTATGGAATTTTAAGGTCAGCATATAGCGTCCAGTTCTTAAACATTTCACTCTGGCTGTTCTCTTTCTATCTATAGTGAAATGTGTAATATAGCTATTTTTGTAAAGGTTTATTTGGATTGAAATGTAGCAGGTATAAAAATAAGCTTTAGTAAGAAGAGTTTGTATACCCACTAATAAAGATAGAGGGTAGAGAAATTCATGTGAATGTATTACATCAGAAGTTATTTCGTACTTCTGCTCATTCAAAATGTCCCAAGCGATGGAACAATTGCTCTGAATTTTCCATGCACATTTCAGAAGTCTAATAATTACGATTTTCAGTCATTGTTACTCTAGTTTTTTAAAATAATAAGAAACTTTAAATATAAGAAATGTACGTAATCATTTTTATAATTTACTTTCTCTTCAATTAACGCTAGTACAAAATTATGTAACAATTTTGTGCTATGATCAGATAAATGGCATGGGCATTCAAAGGTATTATTTTTTTTAATGTTTTTAATATTATATTTTTCTATTTATTATTTTTTTCTGTTTTGCTTTTCCTGTGTAAAACATTTTCATAGGACTATAAATTTAATTTTATACTTATAACCTGAATGCTAAAAGCAAAATAAGTAAATACTAAAATGAAAGCTCTGTAACGCAGTCTTATGGTTAAAATGTTCAACAAATTTAACTGAAAACCTTAAAAAGTAGGAATTTTAGTCATTCAGTCTATTGATTATATTAAAATGAGGTATGGCAAATTTCAAAATCAAATTAAATCCCTTTAAATTCTAAGAATTAACTTAGGGAAATATTCAAACGTAAAGGGAATAAACCGAACAAAGAGGGAAAAAACCGGACGAAAAGGGAAAAAACCGAACGAAAAGGGAAAAACCTAACGAAAAGGGAAAAAACCGAACGAAGAGTGAAAAAAACCCAACGAAAAGGGAAAAAACCCAACGAAAAGGGAAAAAATTGAACGAACAGGGAAAAATCCAAACGAAGAGGGAAAAAACTGAACGAAAAGGGAAAAATCAAAACGAAGAGGGAAAAAACCGAACGACGAGGGAAAAAATTGAACGAAAAGGGAAAAAAACGAACGAAGAAGGAAAAAACCCAACGAAAAGGGAAAAAACCCAACGACGAGGGAGAAAACCCAACAAAAAGGGAAAAATCAAAACGAAGAGGGAAAAAACCGAACAAAGAGGGAAAAAATTGAACGAAGAGGGAAAAAAACGAACGAAGAGGGAAAAAACAGAACAAAGAGGGAAAAATCCAAACGAAGAGGGAAAAAACCGTTCGATGAGCGAAGAAACCCAACGAAAAGGGAAAAATACAAACGAAGAGGGAAAAAACCGAACGAAGAGGGAATAAACCAACCGTAGAGGGAAAAACCCAAAGAAAAGAGAAAAATCCAAACGAAGAGGGAAAAATTCGAACGTAAAGGGAAAAAACCGAACCAAAAGGGAAAAATTGAACGAAAAGGGAAAAAACCGAACGAAAAGGGAAAAAAACCGAACGGAGAGGTAAAAAACCCAACGAAAAGGGAAAAATTGAACGAAATGGGAAAAACCCGAACGAAAAGGGAAAAAAGCGAACGAAAAGGGAAAAATCCAAACGACGAGGGAAAAAACCCAACGAAAAAGGAAAAATCAAAACGAAGAGCGAAGAAACCGAACGAAGAGGGAAAAATGGAACGAAAAGGGAAAAAAACGAACAAAGAGGGATAAACCGAACGAGAGGGAAAAAACGGAACGAAGAGGGAAAAAACCGAAGAGGGAAAAAATTGAACGAAAAGGGGAAAAAACAAACGAAAAGGGGAAAAAACAAACGAAGAGGGAAAAAACGCAACGAAAAGGGAAAAAACGCAACGAAAAGGGAAAAAACCCAACGAAAAGGGAAAAATCCAAACGAAAAGGGAAAGATCCAAACGAAGAGGGAAAAAACCGTTCGATGAGGAAAGAAACCGACCGAAGAGGGAAAAACCCCAAAGAAAATAGAAAAATTCAAACGAAGAGGGAAAAAATTGAACGAAAAGGGAAAAAAACGAACGAAGATGGAAAAAACCGAACGAGAGGGAAAAAAAGGAACGAAGAGGGAAAAAACCCAACGAAAAGGGAAAAATCAAAACGAAGAGGGAAAAACCGAACGAAGAGGGAAAAAATTGAACGAAAAGGGAAAAAAACGAAGAGGGAAAAAACGGAACGAAGAGAGAAAAAAACCGAACGAAAAGGGAAAAAACCGAACGAAATGGAGAAAATTGAAGGAAAAGGGAAAAAAGCGAACCAAAAGGGAAAAATCCAAACGAAGAGGGAAAAACCCCAACGGAAAGGGAAAAAACCCAACGAAGTGGGAAAAAACCCAACGAAAAGGGAAAAATCAAAACGGAGAGGGAAAAAACCGTTCTAAGAGGGAAGAAACCGACCGAAGAGGGAAAAACCCCAAAGAAAATAGAAAAATCCAAACAAAGAGGGAAAAAAGCAACCGAACAGGGAAAAAACCCAACGAAGAGGGGAAAAAACCCAACGAAAAGGGAAAAATCAAAACGGAGAGGGAACAAAACCCAACGAAAAGGGAAAAAACCGAACGAAGAGGGAAAAAAACCAACGAAAAGGGAAAAATGTAAACGAAGAGAGAAAAAATTGAACGAAAAGGGAAAAAAACGAACGAAGAGGGAAAGAACCGCACGAGAGGGAAAAAACGGAACGAAGAGAGAACAACCCAACGAAAAGGGAAAAATCAAAACGAAGAGGGAAGAAACCGAACGAAGAGGGAAAAAATTGAACGAAAGGGGAAAAAAACTAAGGAAGAGGGAAAAAACCAAACGAGAGGGAAAAAAAGGAACGAAGAGGGAAAAAACCGAACGAAGAGGGAAAAAACCGAACGAAGAGGGAAAAAACCGAACGAAGAGGGATAAAACGCAACGAAAAGGGAAAAAACGCAACGAAAAGGGAAAAATCCAAACGAAAAGGGAAAAAACAGTTCGATGAGGGAAGAAACCGACCGAAGAGGGAAAAAAACCCAAAGAAAATAGAAAAATCCAAACGAAGAGGGAAAAAAGCAAACGAACAGGGAAAGAACCCAACGAAAAGGGAAAAATCAAAATGGAGAGGGAAAAAACCCGAACGTAGAGGGAAAAAACCCAACGAAGAAGGGAAAAATCAAAACGAAGAGGGAAAAAACCGAACGAGAGGGAAAAAAAGGAACGAAGGGGAAAAAACCCAACGAAAAGGGAAAAATCAAAACGAAGAGGGAAAAAACGGAAGAAGAGAGAAAAAAACCGAACGAAAAGGGAAAAAACCGAACAAAAAGGGAGAAAATTGAAGGAAAAGAGAAAAAAGCGTACCAAAAGGGAAAAATCCAAACGAAGAGGGAAAAACCCCAACGAAAAGGAAAAATCAAAACGGAGAGGGAAAAAACCGTTCGAAGAGGAAAAAAACCCAAAGAAAATAGAAAAATCCAAACGAAGAGGGAAAAAAGCAAACGAACAGGGAAAAAACCCAACGAAGAGGGAAACAACAGAACGAAGAGGGAGAATACCGAACGAAGAGTGAAAAAACGGAACGAAAAGGGAAAAACCCCAACGAAAAGGGAGAAAATTGAAGGAAAAGGGAAAAAACCGAACGAGAGGGAAAAAACGGAACGAAGAGGGAAAAAATTGAACGTAAAGGGAAAGAAGCGAACCAAAAGGGAAAAATCCAAACGAAGAGGGAAAAAACCCAACGAAAAGGAAAACAACCCAACGAAGTGGGAAAAAACCGAACGAAGTGGGAAAAAACCGAACGAGAGGCAAAAAACGGAACGAAGAGCAAAAAAATTGAACGAAAAGGGAAAATCCAAGCAAAGATGGAAAAACCCGACGAAAAGGGAAAAAAACGAACGAAGAGGAAAAAAAAAACGAATGAAAACGGAAAAATCCAAAGTAAGAGGGAAAAAACCGAACCCTTTTCGTTGGGTTTTTTCCCTCTTCGTTCCGTTTTTTCCCTCTCGTTCGGTTTTTTCCCTCTTCGTTTTTTTCCCCTTTCTTTCAATTTTTTCCCTCTTCGTTCGGTTTTTTCCCTTTTCGTTCAATTTGTTCCCTCTTCGTTTTGATTTTTCCCCTTTCGTTGGGTTTTTTCCCTCTTCGTTCGGTTTTTTCCCTCTTCGATCTTTTTTTTCCCTTTTCGTTGGGTTTTTTCCCTCTCCGTTTTGATTTTTCCCTTTTCGTTGGGTTTTTCCCTCTTCGTTGGGTTTTTTTTTCCTGTTCGTTTGCTTTTTTCCCTTTGCGTTTGGATTTTTCTATTTTCTTTGGGTTTTTTCCCCCTTCGGTCGGTTTCTTCCCTCTTCGAACGGTTTTTTCCCTCTCCGTTTTGATTTTTCCCTTTTCGTTGAGCTTTTACCCACTTCGTTGGGTTTTTACCCTTTTCGATGGGTTTTTTCACTCTTCGTTTGGATTTTTCCCTTTTGGTTCGCTTTTTTCCCTTTTCGTTCATTTTTTTCCCATTTCGTTCAATTTTTTCCCATTTCGTTCAATTTTCTCCCTTTTCGTTAGGTTTTTTCCCTTTTCGTTCGGTTTTTTTCTCTCTTCGTTCCGTTTTTTTCCTCTTCGTTCGGTTTTTCCCTCTTCGTTCGTTTTTTTCCCTTTTCGTTCAATTTTTTCCCTCTTCGTTCGGTTTTTTCCCTCTCCGTTCTGATGTTTCCCTTTTCGTTGCGTTTTTTCTCTCTTCGTTCGGGTTTTTCCCTTTTCGTTGGGTTTTTTCCCTTTTCGTTGGGTTTTTCCATCTTCGTTGGGTTTTTTCCCTGTTCGATTGCTTTTTTCCATCTTCGTTTGGATTTTTCTATTTGGTTTGGGTTTTTTCCCTCTTCGGTCGGTTTCCTCCCTCATCGACCGTTTTTTCCCTCTTCGTTTGGATTTTTCCCTTTTCGTTTGGATTTTTCCCTTTTCGTTGGGTTTTTTCCCTCTTCTTTGGGTTTTTTCCCTCTTCGTTTGGATTTTTCCCTTTTGGTTCGCATTTTTCCCTTTTCGTTCAATTTTTTCCCTCTCGTTCGGTTTTTTCCCTCTTCGTTCGGTTTTTTCCCTCTTCGTTCGGTTTTTTCCCTTTTCGTTGGGTTTTTTCCCTCTCCGTTTGGATTTTTCCCTTTTCGTTGGGTTTTTCCCTCTTCGTTGGGTTTTTTTCCCTGTTCCTTTGCTTTTTTCCCTCTTCGTTTGGATTTTTCTATTTTCTTTGGGTTTTTTCCCTCTTCGGTCGGTTTCTTCCCTCTTCGAACGGTTTTTTCCCTCTCAGTTTTGATTTTTCCCTTTTCGTTGGGTTTTTTCCAACTTCGTTGGGTTATTAGGCTTTTCGATGGGTTTTTTCCCTCTTCGTTTGGATTTTTCCCTTTTGGATCGCTTTTTTCCCTTTTCGTTCAAATTTTTTCCCTGTCGTTCGTTTTTTTCCCTCTTCGTTCGTTTTTTTCCCTCTTCGTTCCGTTTTTTCCCTCTCGTTCGGTTTTTTCCCTTTTCCTTCAATTTTCTCCCTTTTCGTTCGGTTTTTTTCTCACTTCGTTCCGTTTTTTCCCTTTGGTTCGGTTTTTTCCCTCTTAGTTCGTTTTTTTCCCTTTGGTTCGGTTTTTTCCCTCTTAGTTCGTTTTTTTCCCTTTTCGTTCAATTTTTTCCCTCTTCGTTCGGTATTTTCCCCTCTCCGTTCTGATTTTTCCCTTTTCGTTGGGTTTTTTCCCTCTTCGTTCGGGTTGTTCCCTTTTCGTTGGGTTTTTTCGCTTTTCGTTGGGTTTCTTCCCTCTTCGTTGGGTTTTTTCCCTATTCTATTGCTTTTTTCCCTCTTCTATTGGATTTTTCTATTTTGTTTGGGTTTTTTCCCTCTTCGGTCGGTTTCCTCCCTCATCGAACGGTTTTTTCCCTCTTCGTTTGGATTTTTCCCTTTTCGTTGGGTTTTTTCCTTCTTCGTTGGGTTTTCTCTCTCTCGTTCGGTTTTTTCCCTCTTCGTTCCGTTTTTTCCCTCTCGTTCGGTTTTTTCCATTTTCCTTCAATTTTCTCCCTTTTCGTTGGGTTTGTTTCCTTTTCGTTCCGTTTTTTCCCTCTTCGTTCGGTATTCTCCCTCTTCGTCGGTTTTTTCCCTGTTCGTTCCTTTTTTCCCTCTCGTTGGGGTTTTTTCCCTCTTCGTTCCGTTTTTTCCCTCTCGTTCGGTTTTTTCCCTCTTCGTTCGTTTTTTTCCCTTTTCGTTCAGTTTTTTCCCTCTTCTTTTGATTTTTCCCTTTTCTTTGGGTTTTTTCCCTCTTCGTTCGGTTTTTTCCCTCTCCGTTTTGATTTTTCCCTTTTTGTTGGGTTTTTTTCCTCTTCGTTGGGTTTTTTCCCTGTTCGTTTGCTTTTTTCCCTCTTCGTTTGGATTTTTCTATTATCTTTGGGTTTTTTCCCTCTTCGGTCGGTTTCTTCCCTCTTCGAACGGTTTTTTCCCTCTCCGTTATATTTTTCCCTTTTCGTTGGGTTTTTTCCCGCTTCGTTGGATTTTTTCCCTTTTCGTTGGGTTTTTTCCCTTTTCGTTGGATTTTTTTCCCTCTTCGTTTGGATTTTTCCCTTTTGGTTCGGTTTTTTCCCTTTTCGTTCAATTTTTTACCTCTCGTTCAGTTTTTTCCCTCTTCGTTTGTTGTTTTCCCTTATCGTTCCGTTTTTTCCCTCTCGTTCGGTTTTTCACCTTTTCCTTCAATTTTTTCCCTTTTCGTTGGGTTTTTTCCCTTTTCGTTCGGTTTATTTCTCTCTTCGTTCCGTTTTTCCCTCTTCGTTCCGTTTTTTCCCTCTTCGTTCGGTATTCTCCCTCGTAGTTGGGTATTCTCCCTCGTCGTTCCTTTTTTTCCCTCTCGTTCGGTTTTTTCTCTCTTCGTTCGTTTTTTTCCCTTTTCGTTCAATTTTTTCCCTCTTCGTTCGGTTTTTTCCCTCCTCGATGGGTTTTTTTCCCTGTTCGTTCGGTTTTTTCCCTTTTCGTTAGGTTTTCCCTTTTCGTTCGGGTTTTTCCCTTTTCGTTCAATTTTTACCTTTTCGTACGGTTTTTCCCTCTTCGTTCGGTTTATTCCCTTTACGTTTGAATATTTCCCTCTTCGTTTGGATTTTTCTCTTTTCTTTAGGTTTTTTCCCTCTTCGTTTTGATTTTTCCCTTTTCGTTGGGTTTTTCCTCTTTTCGTTGGGTTTTTCCCTCTTCGTTCGGTTTTTTCCCTTTTCGTTCGCTTTTTTCCCTTTTCGTTGGGTTTTTTTCCCTTTTCGTTGGTTTTTTTTCCCTTTTCGTTCGGTATTTTCCCTTTTCGTTCGGTTTTTTCCCTTTTCGTTCGCTTTTTTCCCTTTTCGTTCGCTTTTTTCCCTTTTCGTTCGTTTTTTCCCTTTTCGTTCAATTTTTTCCCTTTTCGTTGGGTTTTTCCCATTTCGTTGGGTTTTTTCCCTCTTCGTTCGGTTTTTTCCCTTTTCGTTAGGTTTTTCCCTTTTCGTCCGGTTTTTCCCTCTTCTTTCGGTTTATTCCCTTTACGTTTGAATATTTATCTCTTCGTTTGGATTTTTCTCTTTTCTTTTTTGGTTTTTTCCCTCTTCGTTCGGTTTCTTCCCTCTTCGTTTTGATTTTTCCCTTTTCGTAGGGTTTTTTCCCTCTTCATTTGGATTTTTCCCTCTTCGTTCAATTTTTTCCCTCTTCGTTCGGTTTTTTCCCTCTTCGTTCGGTTTTTTCTCTCTTCGTTCGGTTTTTTCCCTCTTCGTTCGTTTTTTTCCTTTTCGTTACGTTTTTTCGATTTTTGTTCAGTTTTTTCCCTTTTCGTTAGGTTTTTCCTTTTCGTTCGGTTTTTTCCCTTTTCGTTCAATTTTTTCCTTCTTCGTTCGGTTTTGTCTCTCTTCGTTCCGTTTTTTTCCCTTTTCGTTACGTTTTTTCTTTTTTCGTTCAATTTTTTCCCTCTTCGTTCGGTTTTTTCCCTTTTCGCTGGGTTTTTTCCCTCTTCGTTTGGATTTTTCCCTTTTCGTTCAATTTTTTCCCTCTTTGTTTGGATTTTTCCCTTTTCGTTCAATTTTTTCCCTCTTCATTCGGTTTTTTCCCTCTCCGTTTTGATTTTTCTCTTTTCGTTGGATTTTTCCCTCTTCGTTTGGATTTTTTCCTTTTCGTTCGTTTTTTTCCCTCTTCGTTCCGTTTTTTCCCTCTTCGTTGGGTTTTTTCCCTCTTCCTTCGTTCTTTTCCCTTTTCGTTGGGTTTTTTCCCTCGTCGTTGGGTTTTTTCCCTTTTTGTTGGTTTTTTTCCCTCTTCGTTCGGTTTTTTCCCTCTTCCTTTTGATTTTCCCTTTTCGTTGGGTTTTTTCCCTCTTTGTATGGATTTTTCCCATTCGTTCGCCTTTTTCCCTTTTCGTTCGTTTTCTTCCCTTTTCGTTCAATTTTTTCCCTTTTCGTTGGGTTTTTCCCTCTTCGTTGGGTTTTTTCCCTCTTCGTTCGGTTTTTTCCCTTTTCGTTGGGTTTTTTCCCTCTCCGTTTTGATTTTTCCCTTTTCGTTGGGTTTTTTCCCTCTTCGTTGGGTTTTTTCCCTGTTCGTTTGCTTTTTTCCCTCTTCGTTTGGATTTTCTATTTTCTTTGGGTTTTTTTCCTCTTTGGTCGGTTTCTTCCCTCTTCGAACGGTTTTTCCCTCTCCGTTTTGATTTTTCCTTTTCGTTGGGGTTTTTCCCTCGTCGTTGGGTTTTTTCCCTTTTTGTTGGTTTTTTTCCCTCTTCGTTCGGTTTTTTCCCTCTTCATTTTGATTTTCCCTTTTCGTTGGGTTTTTTCCCTCTTTGTATGGATTTTTCCCATTCGTTCGCTTTTTTCCCTTTTCGTTCGTTTTCTTCCCTTTTCGTTCAATTTTTTCCCTTTTCGTTGGGTTTTTTCCCTCTTCGTTGGGTTTTTTCCCTCTTCGTTCGGTTTTTTCCCTTTTCGTACGCTTTTTCTCCTTTTCGTTCGTTTTTTTCCCTCTTCGTTCCGTTTTTTCCCTCTTCGTTCGGTTTTTACCCTCTTCGTTCCGTTTTTTCCCTCTCGTTCGGTTTTTTACCTCTCCGTTCGTTTTTTTCCTTTTTCGTTCAATTTTTTCCCTCTTCGTTTTGACTTTTCCCTTTTCGTTGGGTTTTTTCCCTCGTCGTTGGGTTTTTTCCCTTTTCGTTGGGTTTTTTCCATCTTCGTTCCGTTGTTTCCCTCTTCGTTCGGTTTTTTCCCTCTTCGTTCGTTCTTTTCCCTTTTCGTTGGGTTTTTTCCCTTGTCGTTGGGTTTTTTTCCCTTTTTGTTGGGTTTTTTCCCTCTTCGTTCGGTTTTTTCCCTCTTCGTTTTGATTTTCCCTTTTCGTTGGGTTTTTTCCCTCTTTGTATGGATTTTTCCCTTTTCGTTCGCTTTTTTCCCTTTTCGTTCGTTTTATTCCCTTTTCGTTGGGTTTTTTCCTTCTTCGTTCGGTTTTTTCCCTCTTCGTTGGGTTTTTTCCCTTTTCGTTCGGTTTTTTTCCCTTTTCGTTCAATTTTTCCCTTTTCGTTCGGTTTTTTCCCTTTTCGTTCGCTTTTTTCCCTCTTCGTTCGCTTTTTTCCCTCTTCGTTCGGTTTTTTCCCTCTTCGTTCGGTTTTTTATCTCTCCGTTCGTTTTTTTCCTTTTTCGTTCGTTTTTTTTCCTTTTTCGTTCAATTTTTTCCCTCTTCGTTTTGATTTTTCCCTTTTCGTTGGGTTTTTTCCCTTTTCGTTCGTTTTTTTCCCTTTTCGTTCAATTTTTTCCCTGTTCGTTCGGTTTTTTCCCTCTGCGTTTTGATTTTTCCCTTTTCGTTGGGCTTTTTCCCTCTTCGTTTGGATTTTTCCCTATTCGTTCGCTTTTTTCCCTTTTCGTTCGGTTTTTTCCCTCTTCGTTCGGTTTTTTCCCTTTTCGTTCAATTTTTCCCTTTTCGTTCGGTTTTTCCCTCTTCGTTCGAATTTTTCCCTCTTCGTTTGGATTTTTCTCTTTTCTTTGGGTTTTTTCCCTCTTCGGTCGGTTTCTTCCCTCTTCGTTCGGTTTTTTCCCTCTTCGTTTGGATATATATATATATATATATATATATATATATATATATATATATATATATATATATATAATACAGCTGCACAAGCTATATTGATGTAATGTGCATTATCTCTTTGCGCGTTATGATTTATGAGCAAGTAATCTAAGCGCAGATGCTGGATTCAACCATTATATCAAAGGAGGATTCAGTAAGGGGACTACCATAACCTCTTGAGGGAAATGAGAGATGGTGACCCACAACAATTTGTGTGGTACGGCCAAATGGAAGAGAGCATGTATACAGCATGCTCGTGTACATTAGACAGCGTAAAGCCTCGTATCGCGATCGTCTGCTGTTGAATAACAGGCAATGCAAAGAGAAAGAAATTCAGAATTCTTCCTCTGCGCGCAACGCAAGCATAAAGCGTTGCGTAGCACGTTGCGTGACTCATGAGAATGCTTTCATTAAATAGCATGGATGCAAAGCTTTGCGCTCATGCTACGTCTGCGCTTACATTTCATTGTGAATGGGCCATTACTTCACTTGCGAAGGAAGCCATGCTAAGGATTTTTACGTCCGAAAAAATGCATCGCCCTCCACCGGGTTTGAACCGCGACCTCGGGAACTAGAGACGCGCGATCCGCGTCCATAGCTTAAAACGCCCGCACTGTACGTAACGGTAATATATGAGTCCATCATTCGTAGAGAAAGTCTGCTTTTTCGTAGGTCGTGTTTAAGAATGAAACGCTTGATTATACGTTTCTAGTGCCACTCGGTCACTTGTAAAGAACCAATATATTTTACCTAATTCCATGTGCCGTCTACAGCTTGTATATCGCTCGCAAGCGGTTTGTTTACCTTCGTGTGTTCTGAACTATACCCTGTTTTTCTAAACTTAACTCCGCGTGTGTTCCTTCGCATTCCTCACTCTTTGATTGGCTAAAGCTGTTCGGCCCATGAGTGCGCCTTTCCTAGCACGTGGAGAATGGAAACTACGGATGGCAAGGCAAGCCCGAGTTAAATGTAACAAAGGCGTATACCTACCTACGACATTTATGAAAATGAAGTTTCGGAAGCACATAACGGTATATTAATACCCAAAAACGTCACCGACATATGAAGAATAAATTGATGAAGTCGTAAAAATCGAGGCTTAATGAAGGAGTCAGTAAAAAATTCCTGAGTTTGAACATGCTTCCTTCGTTGTATTTTCACCGTAATATCAGATACCATACAAAATTATTTGTCACTGCATTGCAGATTATTTTTACGTCATCAATTACAATATCCTGCAGCCAAACCTCATCAGCGCACAAGTAAGGTGGATATGGCATAACACCATCGTAATTTAAAATTGATTTTAAGTGCAAATCATTGCCTAAATGAAGAATTTTGTCAATTACTTCAGAACTCCAAGCATCAATATTTATTACAGTTGAAAAACATAACGCCATCACCGAGTTGCTTGTGCACTGTGTGTTCTTAACCTCACCAAATATGGGGTTATTCTGGCTGAAGGTGGCTGCTTTCACGGAAAACAACTTCTTAACATTAAAATTAAAACTGGTTCGTTTCTTACTAGGCATTATGAAAAGTCTTAAAACGTAAACCGGTAAACAAAGAACAGAAACCAAAACAAACACCTGAAGATTGTACTATAACAAATAATATATGAATGAATAAAATGAAACAGCCCTTAAACCGTGGAAACAAAAAATATAAACATTTAAAATGCTACTATAACGAACAATAAGATATGAATTTAAAAAATGAAACGATCTTACCAAATTGGTTCAAATCAGCATTCCGTTGAAGCAAAAGCCGCTATAAGATTCACAAAATTATAGCAGTTCGTTTATTTCTCAGTATAAACAAGAAGTGCATAGTTACGACATGCGAGAACCGCATTCATATATTTCATTCCTAGCATAGATAAGTTATAATGTATAGATGGTTAACTCAATCTTAAAACATTGGTATCTCTGCATTCAAATATTTCATTCCTTGCATAGATAAGTAACAACAAATAGATAGTTAACTCAATATTAAAGCATTGTTCTCGCAAAACACTTCCGGCGATCGACCGGCTTCCATTTATTTTCATACGGTAGGTGTAGAAACTTACACCGACTTCGGTGGCTCAATTACACAAATAGCGTGATATCGTATCCGCATTTCTGCTTTTGGTCTACTATATGAAATTGGTCAACTGTTCTCACGTTTACAACCAAATAAAAATAATACCATTGGTCCTGAGGTTTTCTGTTTCTTCTTTCCACTACAAATCTTTGAACCAAACCCAAGATTGTGATCTGACTGTAAACCCGAAAACAACTTAAATTGAGTATTTTCAAAAGATCTACATTCTAGGTGTAGTACATTTTCGTCTATCATTTAATGCTTACCAATTATACAAGATTATATACAATTCCTTCCGAATGAACAGGATTTTACAGGCTATTGCCAGAAAATTCAAGATATATATTTTATTTGTCATACAAATATCTTTAATATAGCTATTTTAATAAAATCGTTAGAGCCATTCTTTTAGAAAATAAATTTTTTAAAAATGTTCCGTGTAAAGAGTAGCTTAGGGTGAGGGGATTTTGTGAAAACATACAACACCGAAAATGTATCTTTTGAGGTGCCCTGAATCCAAATAAAGCATTTTTGGAAACATGCCCGTGTGTATGTCTTGTGTGTCTGTGAACAGCATAACTCAAAAACGAAAAGTCGGATAAACACCAAACTTGGTACTTAGATTCAATGTTTCCAGGGATGCGACATAACATATTTCAAAAAAGAAACCCACCCCAAACCACCCTTACATGGAACATTTTTCGAAAAAAATTTATTTTATCAAATACGGCTCCAACGATTTTGATTAAAGTATCATATGTTTAAGACATTTCTATAGCAAATAAAATGTGTATCTTGAATTTTCTGGGGATGTCCCCAAAAGACCTCTTCATTCTGTACGACTTTTGCATAACTGGTAAACCGCAAGAGATAGACAAAAGTTTACTACATAAAAATGTAGATCTCGTTAAAACACACAATATATGTCATAAACATTGTTTTTGTAAAGTGAACCATTTTCGAGATATTCCTTGTTATTTCTTTGAATTTTCCAATAATTACACTTTCGTTGTTCTTTTTTTTATGTTCTTGACATGCAAAGAGAATTACATTTTACACATAGCGACCAGTTTTAAAAGTATTTGACTATCGCTTAAGGCGTACTATGTTCCCCTTGTTTTGTATTTGCAAGGGCAATATAGAATTACAGTAGCCTTTAAGAATTTACATATCTCTTAATAGCTGGTTGTTATATGGAGCACCATTCTCTTTGCCAAAGATTAATACTCTTTGCATATCCAAGACAAAAAAATGAATAACGAATTCCCATTTGAGAAAATAAGTATTGAAAAATTTAAGGGAATAACAAGTAATATCTCGAAAATGGTTCACTCAACAAAAAAAAAATGTATATGACATAAATTGTGTATTTTAACGCGATCTACATTTTTTGTGTAGTAAAATTTTGTCTATCTCTTATGGTTTACCAGATATGCAAAAGTCGTTCACAATGAAGAATACTTTTGGAGACATTCCCAGGAAATTCAAGATATACATTTTGTCATAAAAATATCTTAAACATATGATATTTTAATCAAAATCGTTAGAGCCATTTTTGAGAAAATTAAAATTTTCGAAAAATCTTCCATGTAAAAGGTACTCTGGGGTGGGGGGATTTCCTTGAAAACCTTCGTGTCGCATCCTTGGAAGATACTGAACCCAAATACCAAGTTTGGTGTTATCCGACTGTTCGTTTCTGAGTTATGCTGTTCACAGACACACAGACACACACGGACATGTTTCCAAAAATGCTTTTTTTGGATTCAGGGATCTCAAAACATGTATTTCCGGTGAAATCTCGGTATCGAAATTTTGGGTGGAATACAATACTACCCCTACTATACGTAGTAGAGAAAGTAATAAAAAATAATAATAATAAAATTAAAAAAATAATAAAAATAAAAAGTAAATGTTGCCATGATAGCTTAGTCGGTTAGAGCAACGGTACGGAAAGCCTAAGATCCGTGGTTCAAATCCCGGCTATGGGATTGAATTTTTCAGTCTGATTATACCTTTCCAAATGACTATAATTTTATATGTATTTATATCAGTGTGTACTTATATCAGCATCAATTTTCAAGGTGGTGCTACAAATTTCAGAAAAATACTATAATGTATGAAGATGAGTCATACATACACAGCAGTCATACAGCATCTAAAAGTTGGAGTGACGATAGCGAATTAGGTTTGCAGGCACCTGTTGCCAAAGGGCAAATACTTATTATCGTTCATGCTGTTGGAAAGATCGGCTTCGTTCCAAATGCCCTTCTTTTACAAGTCGCAACAAACTACAGGAGATTTTCATCAAGAAATGAATACAGAAAATTACATGAAGTGAATCAACGCCATGTTGATACCTAATATGCCTGCTGGGTCTGTTCTGGTCATCGACAATGCTTCACAATGCGTCAACACTCAAATTCACAAACCACCTACCTCAACTTCCTTGAAAGAAGAAATGAGAGCTTGGTTACTTAGACATAATAAAGCTTTAGATGAAAGCATGAGTAAAACAAAGCTTATAACTTAATTAAAGCCAACAAACAGCTTCAGAAGTCATACATACTTGACCAGATAGTAATACAACATCGCCATAATGTACTTAGACAGTCATCGTATCGCCCAGATCTAAACCCAATCGAATTAATCTGGGCTGATGTCAAAAAATGGGTGGCATGCAGAAATATCACTTTCAAATTAAAATATGTGGAGCCGTTATAACGCCAGCAATTTGCTGAAATTGGAAGGCCAGAATGGGAAAATGTATGGCGACATGCTGAATAAATTAAGAATCATTATTCCGAAAAATACGGAATTGCAGAAAATCAAATCGAAATAATTCTCATCCAGGAAAATGGTGCAGAAAGTAGTGACAGCAGTGATGACGGCAATAATGTGAGTGATTCCGCAGAAGAGGAAGTTTTGCTAGATGTGGAAGAATTGGAGGCAATGATTGACAGCGTTTTTTATATTAAGCGCTTTTTACAGCGTGGATTTTAATATACTGTATATAACTAAGTTTATCAGCGCAACGCAGTGCATAACCGGTGTGGATATTTTACGATGACTGTCCCACGCACTCCTGCAGCATGCAGTCGACCAGTCACCACCTGATCTGGTAAGCAACTCGCATCATAGCTCTCATTAAGATTTTCACGTGTCTAGAACTGTTGCGCCGATTATAATAGCAGCTGCCTGGCAAATACCTAGCATTAAACTCTAATACGATATTTCGCTGTCTGATTACGACTTTCATGGCTATAGCATTAAAATCTATTATGTATACTTGGAAACTGTGTCCTTTGTCCTCAGAATACGATCCTTAGTGCGCAAATTCGTGAACACCCTGTGTACTTCTATACTTATAAAAGACGGAATCCTATACTTATAACTGCTTATTTGTTCGTATCAAACTAATCTAATTAAAATACATATTACTGTAAAATAAAACTAGGCAAAAATAAAATAAACATTCTAGTAAATGTAATAAGACGGATTATAAAAACTGTATCGATATTTTGGGAGCTGTAACACTGACTTTTTTAAGTTTTAAGAAACTAGGTAGTCGGAACAGTTTTAAATAAGTTACAATGAAGCAGAGATATTTCACAGTTTCCACAAAAGTGTGTATCAGATGTGTATACACATACAAATAATTGATATTGATAAAAGAATTGCAAGGTCAATTATTTCTATTCGTCCTCGACATGCGGTCAAAAATTCCAAATTTTGTAACAGAATCTGAAATTAAAATAGGTAGGAATACTGACGAATTGTTACGGAAGTTCCATTGTGTGATTGCATAGTTTGTTATTGCATTGGATTTTCTGAAAATAATAAAACCGCTTTTTATATTTTTTAAAATACAGAAACAAAAGCAACACAAAGTAATTGCAAGCTCCAGTTATCTATCGTGGGATACTCCAGAGAAGCTTAGGGCATTGGTATACATATTCATCGGCCTTAGTAATATTGAACTTAAACTCCTGCATGAGATAGGTTTCTGAGAAAATTCGAGGTTTTTCTTCGAAGGCGGCGTCAGAAAGATTTCCGCAAAGCAAAAAACTGGATGAAGAAAGCATCGGAATACCACAAAGTAGCCGTCGCGCTTGAGTGGCTCTGAAAGAATTCAGGTTATATTCACGTCATGATCCAGTTCCGTTTCAATCTTTCTCAAGACCTTTCGACCCTTACTGGTTCGCACGATCGGTCATTTCGTTTTTGTTTCCGCATTTCAGCGGAAGCACGTATTCTTATGTTGAATACCTTCTGCCAGTCCACAAATATCAATTATTTAGTAGACAAACTGTGTAAGCAAGTCATCTTCAGCTATTGGCCCATATCCACGCATTTGTGTAACAGATTGATGAATGAAATAGTCTTAGAATAAATTTTTAAAACTTGCCTGTTAGATTTATTACATAGTGCCCCCTCTATTTACTATACTAAGCAAAGTAGGATAAATAACAAACTTGGTATTTATATAGATTCAGCATCTTTCAAGAATGTGACTCGAAGATTTTTAAGCCCCCCCTTCCCCAAACTGTTCTTTATATGTACAAATTCTGTTATTTTTTATTTTAAAATGTCTCTATTATTATTATTATTATTATTATTATTATTATTATTATTATTATTATTATTATTATTTACAATGCTGATGCATCTTCATGTCTGCAAATTACTGTTCTCCAAGTTTCCCTGTCTCCCATATTCAGTCTTCTAAACTTTTCTGTTGCATTTTCTGATAAATTCTTCCATCCATGTAAACCTTGTTCTTCCCCTCTTTCTTCTTCCTGCTGGTATCCATTCTAAAATCTGTCTTGTGTCTTTCATCCGTTGAACTTGGTTAGTGGATAAATTTTTGTAATCCATCCTTCCCCTAATGTCTTTTTCTAGTTTAATCTAATTTTGAACCTGAGAAAATCAATTTCTATAGATTGTAGTTATAATACCCAAATTTCTGCTACATAAGCGATCACTCGCCTGTTATATATTTGTCGTTTTAAACATGTATTTATCCCATAATATTCCATTTAAACTTTTTATCATTGATCTTCATTTTGAAATGCCCTTCATTTGTGTTTCATGTCGACTATGTTTAATAATTTTAACACCTATGTGTTTACATTCATCACGACTTTTGACCAATTCTGTTGCTTGTTCTAAAATGATATGTTTTATAAAATTGAGAGAAGAACACAAGTGTTGGGAAATGAAGTAAATTTAACTGTCATATATGTCTTGAATTTTCTGTGAATTACCTGTGAACTCTTCATTTGGAATCTATAACCATAAGAGAGAGAAGCTTACTGCACGAAAAATATAGATCTCGTTAAAATACACAATTTACATCAAATTTGGCTGTGGCAATAACCATGTCCGAGGTATTTGTTGCTGTAGGTTGATCTAAATTGTCCATTACATTTGCGTTTTTCGAAATCTTGGTCACTATTCCTTTGTTTCTCGTGGTGTGCAGAATACGGAATTTCAGTCAGCATAATAATATAGCATCCCGCTTTTGACTACCGCTTCAGTCTCCTGTATTCGTCTTATACCCACGATGAAACGTGTAGCAAAAACATTTCTGACCACAATCTCTGTTACTTATCTATAGTAGATAGAGTAAGTATGATATTCCATCCCAAAAATTCAATACCGAGATTTCACCGAAAATGCACGTTTTGAGGATCCTGAATTTAAGATAAAGCATTTTTAGAAAAGGGTTCGTGTATGAGAGACAGACAGACTGAGAGAGAGAGGAGCATAACTCAGAAAGGAAAAGTCCCTTAAATACTAAAGTTGGTATTTAAGTTTCAGCATCTTTCAAGGATGCGACACGATTTTCCAGAGAATATCCCCACCCTAAACTAGCTTTTACATGAAAAAAAATTTCGTCGCCCCCCTTTTCTTCTCAAGAATGGCTCTAACAATTTTGATTAAAATATTATGTGCTAATAAAATATTTGCATGACAAATAAGAAGTAAAATCTTGGGTTTTCTGGGAATAGCCTGTGAGCTTATCTTCATTCTGACTGGCTTTTGTATAATTGGTAAACCGTAAAGGATAGCCCAAATCGTATGACACAAAACATATACATCTCGTTAAAGGACACAATTTATCAATATATTTTTACTTTCTCTACTACGTATAGTAAGTAGGGGAACTATTGCATTCCACCCAAAAATTCGATACCGAGATTTCACCGGAAATATATGTTTTGAGACCCCCTGAATCCAAAAAGACATTTTTGTAAACATGTTCGTGTGTGTGTGTCTGTGAACAGCATAACTCAGAAACGAACAGTCGGATAAACACCAAACTTGGTATTTAGGTTGAGTATCTCCCAGAGATGCGACACAAAGCTTTTCAAGAAAATCCCCCCACTCCAGACTACCCTTTACATGGAACATTTTTCGAAAATTTTAATTTTCTAAAAAAAGGCTCTAACGATTTTGATTAATCATATGTTTAAGATATTTTCATGACAAATGAAATGTATATCTCAAATTGTCTGGGAATGTCTCCAAAAGTGTTCTTCATTGTGAACGACTTTTGCATAACTGGTAAACCATAAGAGATAGACAAAATTTTACTACACCAAAAATGTAGATCGCGTTAAAATACACAATTTGTCATATACATTTTTTTGTTGTTGAGTGAACCAGTTTCGAGATATTGCTTGTTATTCCCTTAAATTTTCCAATACTTGTACTTTTTCTCAAATTCGTTATTCATTTTTTTTTGTCCTGGTAATGCAAAGAGAATGGAATACTCCACATAGCAACCAGTTCTTAAACGCTTAAAACCTACCATATTCCCCTTGCATCTACAAGGAAATTAGCAATAAGATTAACATCTCGATATCTCGATTAACATGAAGCATATGGAGAATAAGCGTTTGTAAAAATAGGTTGTACAAGAGTAGAGAAAGTCATGTAAGTGTAACACATCAGATTTTTTATGTTCCATTTATATGCCGCTCTTAACATCTAAGGTCACATCGGCACTTCCCCCCTCTTTTTAATAACCTTTGGAACAATTACTCATGAGCAATGATGTTCACTTGCTTACAGTAGTGGTAATCTTTGGGTTAGTATTAGTGCTGGTTATTACATTACATTCACACTCCAATTCATCTAGAGTCTACACAGGATGGGGAGTAATCTTGGTTAAAGAAAAATGTCCACCCTCCAGCCGAAAGTCGAACCCGGAACCTCCGGATTTGGAGTTTAGCATGTCAACCACCAGACCACAGCTGCAGTTCCGTATACCACTTATGCTTACAAAGAATGTGTAAATGCGTAATTAAAGATTATCTCGATTAAGAAGCAATAGATATAGGGATGAGCTTTTGTAAGAATAGTTTGTAGAAGAATGAATAGAGAAAATCATGCGAATGCAACACAGCACTCTTTTTTTCTTTCTCTCTCTCTTTCTTTGCTTGTCATGTGAAGGGCTTGCCCTCGCAAACTACGGTCATTTTTGCCATGCCCTGTGTGAAGAAGTGATGCAGCATTCCTCTACTTTTGAATGCCCGATAATTAAAGAGTGTTTTTGAACGCACTCCAGCATTTCTTTTGAGGGGACACGTTTTTAAAGTGGAACCAGTTTTGTTGCGAGGCGAGTTCTCCACGCACATATTGGGTAAGATAATGACCTGTTATGGTTCTCCCGATTAGCATAGGCATGTTTAATGCTGAGATAGAGAGCCAAGCCTCTTCTGATTGCCATTTATGCAAATGCTTTAAGCCACGTGTGCCAAACGGGAGCGGGTTAGGGACGGTGTCACATCTGGGAACCGATTATTATTAACAGGTTGGTGATGTATGCGACTTGCAGATAATGGGGACGTTCTGTAATGTCAGTCTCTGGGGCTTGCTGCAGCACTGGGTAGTGGAAGTGGAAAACCTTCCAACTCCACCGTTTGGGACTTGAATTAATCAAAATCCAGGTTAGCGTAATGCACAAAGCTCCAAAGTAATAATTATCAACTGCAATAGATTGTAAAATATATGTAAATTCTTCACATAAGTTGCTTTGTCCTTAACAATCTCTGATACCAAATATAAAGGAGGATGGAATTATTTAAACGGTTATCAAAGGTAAATTTGTGTATACAATCGGCCATGCTTTTCTTGGTGTTTCTTAAAAGCTGTACTTGTCATAATTTGAAACAGGCATTAAAAATTACATCCATCACAAGCTTCCTCTCGCATCAAACGTTTCAGGTTCTACTGTATCCACAGTGCGGCCAGCAAGTTCTGAAGTGCCTCAAGGTTCCATTTTGGCACCTGTGTTCATTATCTTCACCAGTTACTACAAGCGCACCTCGCAATGTACGCTGATGACCTTGCAGTCCTTACACATCATGACCACGATACTTCAGATTACAGACGTCCCTCGGTATTGCCTTAGATTCAAAACTGGAGGGTTTCTTAAAATCACAAAATACGTGATAATATGGTTTTCACTTTACGTCGTCCCACTGTTCCACCCTGTTCCAATACCCTGGAAGTGTGCAGATGACACTATTAAATACTAGTGGGTACACTTCGATCATCGTTGATCTGACACTCTTATGTCAATTCCAAATAAAACCTTACTTACTCCAGATCGCCAATAGTGATCCAGACTGGCAAGGAGCAGAGGAACATGGAGAGTAATCGTAAGTCTACTCCTAAATTGGACTAAGTGTCAATTTACAATCAACACACTTGTAACTCCTAACAGGACAACTCAGAGCGGGTGTAGCGAAGTGTATACTATGCAGTCAAACAGGACAACAAAAAATGTGTAGAATGTAATGTGTACCGTACCTATAGATTGCACAGAGATCAAGACAAGTGAAAGGGGATATATTATACATGTATAGAGGAATTGTACATATGAAAGGGGAACCATACATATAAGAATTGTACAGTAATAATTTAATTCACTAACATGTTAAAATATTCAACATCTAACATTTGTACAGAGCTGATTGTCTAGACAGGGGCGAGCTAGCAAGAATTCCAAGAAATCATAAAGACCGTACCTGTCACCGAGCGGTACAACGCTACATGATGGCGCCTAAGCGCACGGATCTGAAACCACACATTCTCATACATGTTTAGGGTAACGCGGCGTGAGGGCTACAGCAGGAACGATGGATTTGTACCGGTGAAGACTGGGTGCGCAATCGTTTAGAGCCCAGTTGCCGAGCCTATATTCTCGGTCATGCGCAGTATACTGAAATGGCCAGTATCGTGGAGAGCTTTGACCGTGCAACACCAGTCTTCTACCGCTTCGGTGCCAGCACGTTAAGTTTTACAAGTTTTAGAAAGTGATTGTTAATCGCATTCGTGATTAGTGTTTTGTGTCTTGTGTGTGTGTGTGTGCGGGTGTATATGTATTTGCTTATTTAGACTAAAATGCCTCCCATTCAAAGCAAATTGGTGGAAAAAAACACTGCACAGCCAAACACGTGAAGTTGTTAATAACGTCCATTTCTTCATGAAACGGAAAGCAGCTTCTGGCGATATTCTAATTCCATTGAAGAAAGTGCAAGAGAGGGTATGTGCAGCAACAAAAGTATCTGAGAGGACAATACGTAAAATAATTAAAGAAGGGGGAACATGTGAGGAACAGGGAACCTCCTTTGGGACACCTGGAAAGGTACATGGTGTACCAAAATGGATCACAGACATTGATGACTTTGATAGGTGTGTGATTCGGCAAACCATTTACAATTTTTATATTCAGGAGAAAACCTTGCCCACTGTCAGAAATCTGCTCCTGAAGCTTAAGGATTCCATTAACTTTAAAGGGGGAAGCACTAGTTTAAATATTATCTTACGTGACATGGGTTTCACGTGGAAGAAAACAAGGAACAATAAGGTCTTGTTACAGGAAAGACATGAGATAAGAGATTGCCCGTAGCAGCCATCATTCTAGGAATGAACAACAATACGGTGAGTCACATGATAGTATACTACTTAGTTATTCTTTTGCCGGTTTATTTTCCCGGGTTTTCTGTTTTACTGTTTGTTTACCGTTTCCGTACACCACATTTACAGAGAGCTGCCTGGCGTTAGACATAGACTCGCTTCAGTGCGCGAGGAAACAAGGTCACCGGCACAGAACCATCGTTTCTGCTGTAATAGGAAACGTCGTTACATTTTCAAACTCAGAGGTGAGCGTCACTAGGCTCCCTTATATAAGGGCAGGCAAAGCCTCAGAGCCCGCTCTTATTCTAAATATATCTCATCGAGAAGTCACGTCGACACGAGGTGCTACAGATGCACTTGGGTGCACAAGGGTGGGGTGCGTGTGAATATAGCTAGGCTCCTGACTAATTTAAAGTGGTGGGATTATAATAATGGGAAAAGCTAGCCGCCCATAATTATTCAAACTGTGAAATAAACTTCATTGATTAAGGGAAACTTGCAGTGTATTTTTAACTTACCTCACCCACTAGAACCTGAGATTTAATAATTAGAGATAGTTAGGAATGGAATACTCAACAACCGACGAGCACCAATAGCCGAGGAAGAAGAACACTGCAACAGGCAACAACGGCCCAAGGATCATCGATTTCCGGCTACACAAGTTGTTGCATTAATGTGAAACCAGAGTTCACAACGAACGCATTGTACAATAGACGTACATACAACCCTAGCGGGGAAAAGCTCACCGCGTTAGTGAACCGAGAACTACCCACTAGCAGAAGGCCTTTGCCCTCCATGAGAGAAAACAGGCTATCATTATTACTCTAGATCAGTGGTGGCGAAAGCGCGACTCGCAAGGCAGTGTGACTCGCAGGCGCAACTCCTTTTCTAGCCGTCTATTCATTTGTGCTGCTGAGTGGTCTAGTGCGTGTTGCATATTTGATGACTCGAGAGAGAAAGGCATTTTCGCCACCCTTGCTCTAGAGCAAAGGTGGCGAAAACGCCTTTCTTCCGTGTGTCACCAAATATGCAACACGCACTGCATCACTCAGCAGCACGTGAAAAGCAACTGGAATGTGGCAGAGAGAGAACGGCACCTGCGAGTCAAGCTACTGACTCGCGAGTCCCTATTTCGCCACCTCTGCTCTAGATTATGCAAACTGTACCTTGTTCTCAACCGCAAATTACCGCTACGGCTACAGTGTAATTTTCCTTGGTACAAATCTTTATTTCGTCCATTGCTTATATATGCCTGTCCAATTTGGGGTGGAGCTATTGCTTCCAAGATTGGCTGACTACAGGTGTTCCAAAATAAAGTTTTATGACTCATATTGTATGTCTCCTGGTATGTACACAACAGCCGGTTACATCATGAACTTGGGATCAGTACTATCGGGCGCATTCATTTTTTCGACTCAGTTTTGTGTCCGGCGCAGTACATTTCTCTTAGGTAGAAGAGCTGCTGCAGTTCTCGGGTCAGGAGTCTTCTCCCGCAGGACTAGCGGCTTTCTTTCGAAAGTGCCTCGGAACATGATCTGTTGTGTGACAAAGACCTGTGCTTTTACCTAAATACTGTTTAGTGCCAGAGCGACCGCCGTTCTTGTTATTATTTACCTCATCGTTTACTGCATTTGCTTCCCCATTTATGATTGATCGATTCCGTAATAAAACATGAGGAAAATTACATCCTGTTACACTTTGTTTGTACTGCTGAAGTTAAAAACTGGCAAATTTTAGACATTTGTAATATCATCTATACAGAAACCAAAGCAAAACTTTAAATGGGTGATGCAATACACCATAAAATGACGTCATAGATGCTGTCTGTAATATCGGCTACCTTTTTGTTATCATTAAGAGAAAACAGAAACGCTTTGACTTTGCGAAAATCATATAACTAGCTGTGTTTAAAGTTTGAGTTGACATGTAGTTTTAAAATTTATCAAAGTTGTTTTAAAATCGTATAACCTAGAGAGGTGTCACCTGGCGTCGCAAATCTAACTTTTATGTATCAATTAACCTTGTAAATCTGAATCAAATCGCCAGCCTAGCACTTTGTAATGTCAAAGACTTTGATATTTTTTGACATTACAAGGAAACAGATCTTGAATGCGCGTATAGGCTATAGTTATGTTGTTTACATTAAAAACTGTAATTTATAAAAAAAAATAACAAACAAACTGTGACAAGCAATGCTGCTGCCTAGCCAAGTAGCTATTAAACTAGATAATTTTCGCCAGTCCACTCAAGGCCCTTTTCCCCGCTATGCAACGTCACCCACAGTTCCCCTCTTGCAGTAGCAGTAGTATTCTTGTGACAGTAGTGTCTTGTAAATCTGGAGTTTTGAGGAAGGGACGGACTGCCGGGGAAACTGTAGAAAGAGACAGATATATAGAGAGCGAGAGTGGGTATTATCGTGGGTGACCTTGACTGGACTGGCCAGAGTGAAACCACTGCAATATCCTTTAAAGTGATACCGTGATTTTGTTAATGTTAGAAGGTATTGCTATTAGTGTTCTTATAGCGCGTAGTTGTATATTTATTGGTTAAATCTTCATTAACAGCTGTCTTAAAATGGTGCATAGCTACAGGCTGTATTTATCAGCAAATTAAGATGACATTGTGTCAATGAGCTTACAGTAACTTGAAGGCAATCTCTGTCCTTAAGATTTTTAAAAGTTATCTCAAAACAGTACAAAATGATTCTTCAGTGTTAATGGCAATGCCTTGATCGCATTGTATTCCTCACTTGTTTTCAAAATAAAAACTATTCAGTTATCCTTAATTTAAAAAAAAAAACTTTGTTTGGAAATCGTGACTATAAAAGTTGAAAACATGTAGGTCGACTTTTTTTCATGCTGCCTATGTAACTACAAACCCTTAAAATATAATTTGCAGTACAGTGTAGTTGTTTGAATATTAAAACATTGCAAGCCGTATTCAAAAGAGATCCTTTCAGGAAGCAGAAAAAGTAATTAAAATCGTATCGAGTAATAAAATAACCATGACTGCTTCTGAAAGCGAGTTTAATCCAGATTTACCTAAAATAAAGGCACGGGAATTTGAATGGCTTCTATTCCCTTGCTTTAATTAAAATAAAATAAAAAAGCTGTATACTTATTTATGGTAGTGTATTCAAAAACCTACCGTACTCGAACAAAAAGAATTTTTTTCCTGAAAGTGTATTTTGATTATGTTCTTGGGACCTGTTGGTTACCTGAACTATCAACGGATTAATTTGCCTAACTCGTTACCTCCCGCTACCTTGAACGCTTAAGTCTAAGCTGTCTTTTTTGTCATTAAGTGAATGTCCTTGCTAGAAATGTTAGTGGTCCGTACCAAGCTGACTTAATCGCTTTCAAGGTTTATGTAAGAGTTACTTTCATCGCGGGTAGCATTACTTGGAAGTCAAAGCTTAAAACCTATCACTTAAGAAACAAAGAGACACAAATGTTCGTGAAATAGTACGAGATTCTGATGCCAAAAGAAAATTCTTACTGCCGTTGGAATAGGACTGTTGGTGTTTAATCACCGCATACCTTCCACAAAACGTCACATTTTATATTCTTCTCTGCTCTCCGTGATCTAGTGTAGAGTAATGTGAAATAATATTCTTTTCTTTGTAAGTGTCTTAAGTCTTAGCACTTACTATACGGAAGGAAAATAGAAGACAGGATTTAAGTGCTTTAAGCAAACAAATCTGAAAATTCTTATAATTTCAGGAAAGGAAATTTATTATACTAAGAGTTTTAACAATAATAATAATAGTGTAAAAAGTTCTCTGGGCTCTTAAGGCCGTGATATACAGGGATTTCTTCTATTTCATTCTTCCAGACGTTTCATCGGCGATAGTACTAGTCATCTTCAAGGGTGTACTCGACGTAGTCTATTCGGTATCTTGGCCTTACAGCTTGCGAAACGTATTTCATAGGGGTAACATCGACCATAAAAGACTGTGCTTAATAATAATAATAATAATAATAATAATAATAATAATAACAATAACAATAATGCTCTGTTAACCATTCCTCGCCACCGAAAATTGAATGGCTGAGAGATCTTTGTTGGTGGAGTTTGGAGATGTGTAATGGCCGTGTGCACCATCGTCGTTAAACAAACCCTTCAGGGACCTTCAGCTTACCGCGGTAAGAATTTGATCGGGGTAATCATCACCGGTGCGCCAATGTTCACCGCAGTTTAGGTGACCGTGGTTACCTGGTAGACGCGCACCTTGGTTGAGCACACCGTTCATTGCAGGTAAACTCTACTGAACGCACCCGGATGTACATCATGTCGTCTGTTCTACCTCTTTGTTGAAGCGCATGCACGTAGTTCAGCGTGCAATGGAGGAAAGCAAAAGCAGACCCAAGTTTCTCTATTACGTTATTAAATTTAACATCAATTCTTAAGAAAAGATAGAAAGTACAGAAATATAAGCAATAACTTTTAAGGTGGACACGTGGGAAAAGCTGGCCTTACAATTAGAAAAATATGCTGAACTATTGTAGACTTTTTTTTTCTTTTTTTCCACGCTGACTCAATTCCAGTTAGCTTAGCCGATATTCACTTACTAAGCAGAAAAAGAAGGGAAAAAAGTATTATTCCCAAACAAGATTTGAACCCAGAACCTCTTGAACAGGAGGCGTTCACGCCACCCCGACGCCATGATGACGACTTCACATTTTAAACCTAGGCACTGACCTCTTCAAGTTATCGGATTCCTGAAAATGTATTGCACTAAATATGTGCATTACTGTCCTTATTTCTACCTTGCTCTTGAAACTATGCTACACTGATATAATTATGATATGTAACGCCGGGGTTGTGTGGATTCTCTTTACGTCTTGGGTCAGGATATTTAAGGCACCTGTCGCACAAAAAGCCTTAAAACATTGAAACTTGCAAAATGCATTACGGTAACTTTTATCAGAACGTATTCATTGGCGAAATTGGAGTGTATCTATTCGTTGGGAATTCTAACCTATACCGTTCCGCCATTTTAACATTTCAGCACAAGTAAAGTTGGAAATAATCGACGAAAACCAGTCGGTCAGATTTAACCGCGGTAAAACCACCGATAAACTTTTACCGGCGTCGAAGCACCACAAAATGACCGTTCACCGCGGTAAAGCCCATATTTTACCACGGTAAAATCTTGATTGAGAATGGTGCACACGGCCATAAGAGGAAGTCTGATGACGGTTTGCTTGCAGCAAACGGTTTCTTTCATTCACTTTCTTCAACCACGGAGTGATCTAAGATTTAAACTGGCTTGGGCATGTTGCATTTAAAAAATGTCTACATTCGCCTGACACTTTACCCAGTATCATTCATTTTTGTGTTTCTTCTACAAATTAGTCTTACATGCGCTTGTTTTTTCTACCTACTTGACGTTAAACTAGACAACGGTTTGTAAAATTGGTTTCACTACATATTTCGTCGTAGGTACAATGATGCTAAAGCAATAGTCAAATGTTTAAAAAAATGCTGGCTATATGCAGTCTTTAAAATTCTACTCTTTGCATGACATCACAAGAAACAAGAATGGTGACTTGGCACTTCAAAAAATATACGATTGAATTATTGGAAAATTCTAACCAATATCAACAAACATCTCGTAAATGGTTAATGCTACAGATTTATTTAACATAAATTTTATATTTTAATGGCTACGTTTTTCGAGTAGTCCGCCCCCCTAGTTCTTATGGTATCCAAGTTGTACAAAAATACACAACATTCATTCAGTCTGAAGAGAACTTCGCAGGCTGCTCACAGAAAATTAATCATACATTTTATTAATCATGTAAATACCTTAAACCTATGATATTTCATTCAAAATCGTTTTGATAAAATAAAAACTAATGAGATATTTTCCTTTTAAAGACAATGTGGGGTTTTTTTCCCTGAAAATCTTCGTGTTGTATCTTTGGAAGGTATTGAGCTTAAATAACAAATTTGCTATTTGTCAAAGTTTACCTTTGTGGGTTATGTATACAGTATGGTGCAAAACGCCGATGCTTTTGGTTTCCTATAGTGTTTTTTTTTTATTAGATGTTGGCAGAATCTCATTAGTTGTGTTCCGCACCTACCCGGATGTGCAGTTAATCTCTTATTGGTTTGAACAAAGTGAGCGGCGAAAGGGGCGGGAAACGGAAAGATTTTACCTGAATGGCTGCAAGGTACTCGCCAAATCTGTCTGTCTCTTACTGTTCCGATGTCAAAAGTCTGGCCTAAACCCTAACCAATGAAACAGTGGCCGTTTTACGGCTTAGGAGCGAAGGAAGCCGAGGGAAGGGGTAAGACAAAACATTGTGTGACACATGGAGGATATTTATTTTTATCTTGTAGAGCTTACAAGCCATAAGAGTAATATAAAATTACAGCTTAAGATTAAGTGCATGCAAATCATAAGTACACACTTTAATTATAAATAATTAATAAAATGAAATGGTTGGATTCAATTAGCATGGAAACAATGTCCTTTTTATTATACATGTCATTTGATAGGAGCAGAGGATATGGATAACAAATTGAAAATTATTGCCCTTAATGAGCAAGATTATAGCACAGCGAGGGCTGCGAAATATCTCCAAGAAGCATCAAAACTGGTGGAAGAAATACCATGAATGTGGTTGCTGGACCGAAAACCAGCTGGCGTATATAATTATAAATGCATAATACAGTCCGCATGGAATCAGAAGCTTCAAAATCATATTAAAGGACATGTGAAGAAAACAGTTTAAAGTTTTCAGGCGAGAGAAAGAAGTGTTTTACTTTGAATAACTCGTTTAATAGGTTAGAGGATTATGCGGTTATTGGTGTTGCTATTATTATACCTTATACTAATATATAAGTATACCTTATAATAATTGGCAAAGCAACAAGGGCAACAGATATATTGATTTTGAATTATAAAATATCACAAACAAGCTTGGTAAGGAACTGAGTTATACGAAATGAACCACGTAAAACGCATTACAAAAGTTCGAAAAAAATAGCATTTTCGCATCACTTGTAAATGGCTGGTGACCTTTATATTCATTTTCTTGCAAAACTCTGATAATAAAATTAAACGATTATTTTAATGCATTTGGTGCATTTGTTTAAGATGATACTAATTCCGAATTAACTATGGATGCAATCGTAATAAAAAATGCAATGCCATAGTCTGAATTCGAATCCCCGATCTTCAGCTTCCCGTCCCGCTGCTCCGCCGTCTGAGCTGCGATGTCGATATGATAACACGTCATGAAATTCTCCACGTGACTCCAATTTTCCCAGTGAAACACAAGTCATCCTCAACTTCTCTTGAGATAGCATACCGTAGTGTCGACTTACATACTTTTTCATTCCGATTCTAGCTTTCTATTCTACGGAAGAACAATTAATAAAACTGAATTGATTGTGTTTTCTCAACGAATCTAAAACTACCTTGGATCCTAGCCTCTGGTGCACATCCCCATAAAAACAAAACAAAAAGGCTATGCGAATGCCGCCAGTCAAGTTGGGTTGCTAAAATTAGGTAAGGGGTGGGTGGAGTAACGAATTGAGAGGAGCTGCTTTACTAATCCCTTACCAACTTAATACGCAGTTCATTATATTCGTATCGGTACTTGTTTTGCACTGAAGGGTACAACCACGCACTTTAAAATGCCTTCTTTGGGTGTAGGTTCAGGGCCTCAAAACATATTTCCGTTGAAGTCTCTAGTCGTCCTCCGTGGAATAGTGGTACCGTGCTAGCCTCTGGTTCCCAAGGTCGCGGGTTCAAACCCGGCGGAGGGCGATGGATTTTTTCGGGCGTAAAAATCCTTAGCATGGCTTCCTTCGGAAGGGAAGTGAAGCCGGTGGTCCCGTGTCGTAGATTTACGGCACGTAAAAGAACCCCAAGCCTGATAAAGAGGCCTCCGAGCAAAATTACCGGTCTTTCACGCCCAATATGGGACGCTAAGAACCATAGTAGTTAAAGGGCGTCTATAAATAAAACTCAATTTCTTTTTCGTTGAAATCTCACTATCACATTTTTGTGTGGAATATAGTATATCCTCTGCCTTACATAGATACGCTGTAAAGAAAGTAAAAAGGAGTGTCTAGGACTAAGGGACTATGAACATTTGAAGTTGATCTAGATCGATGCTTGTATTTTGTCATAAAGATCAATTAGGAAAGACTTGATTCAGCTTGCTGCAAGTGAAAGTAGCTTATTAGACGTTTAATAGAAAATATGCTTTTGGCAAGAGAAAATGAGAGCTAAAACTGCTGTTCCTAGCCAACTTATAGTTTTTTTTTTTTTTCAATGTTGGTGTAAGTAACATGCATTTTTACTTTCTCTACTACGTATACTAAGTATGACGCATTGCATTCCACCCAAAAATTCGATACCGAGTTTCACCGGAAATACATGTTTTGAGGCCTCCTGAACAAAACGAAAGCATTTTTAGAAAAAGTCCGTGTGTGTGTGTGTGTGTCTGAACAGCATAACTCAAAAATTAAAAGTCAGATAAATACCACACTTGGTATTTAGGTTCAGTATCTTTCAAAGATGCGACACGAAGATTTTCAAGAAAATCCCCCACCCTAGACTACCCTTTACTGGAAAACGTTTCGAAAACTTTGATTCCCTGAAAAATAGCTCTTAACGATTTTGATTAAAATATATGTTTAAGATATTTACATGACAAGTTATATGTAATTCTTGAATTTTCTGGGAATGTCCCCCAAAGTCCTCTTCATTGTGAATGGCTTTTGCATAACTGGTAAACCGTAAATATATATATATTTAACTTTCCCATACTTATACTTTTTCTCAAATGGGAATTCGCTATTCGTTTTTTTATGTCCTGGACATGCAAAGAGAATGGAATGCGCCACATAGCAACTAGCGTTAAAATATTTGACTATCGCTTAAAGCCTACCAATTCCCCTTGCACCTACAAGAAAATTAGCAATAAGATTAACATCTCGATTAACATGAAGCATATGGAGAATAAGCGTTTGTAAAAATAGTTTGTACAAGAGTAGAGAAAGTCATGTGAGTGCAACACATCAGATTTTTAATTACCTGGGTTAATGGATTATGTAAATATCTTAATTACAATACAGCTTAACAATGAGTACAGCAATTATGAAAAAGTACTACAACTTTAGTAGTATAGTGAATTCTCAATGCTGAAGCAAATTCAGCCTTTGAGGTATTACCAGAAAAGTCTAATCCTTATTGTGGAAAATATATTTTGCTAGTTGATGACTAAGAAAATTCATATTCGAAGATTAGATTAATAATTTTAATATCAAGGAATATCTGCATATTTACTATTAAATCACCAGACTATAACGGTTATTGTTGGAACTTTTCACTTTTGGCCGCACCAACAAGTAAGAATTTTTATTTATCATTAAAAATAAAATTCTCAGTGTTATCCGGATATAATTTTGTATGAGCACAAATGCGTGGTAATTGTCAGTTAATATACTGTTTAGTTTTAACAACCAAAAACAAATAATGCGATACCATAAGCTACAACTAAGTCCACCGTTGAGTTCAGGTTCAGTTTGTATTTACAAGATTCTGAAGGAAGGTTTACCTTTCCATGCTTAATACCAGCTTGATTCAAGTAGGTGATTAAAGCTAGAGCTAACACAATATGGAAACACTGCTGCCAGTAAATCCCTGTTCCCTTATCTACAAGGGACTTCAAAGCAAAAACAAACCCTTGCAGATGTAATTTGAATGTTTAACTTGTCGGTTGTTTGGGTCGAGGCAGTCAAATATTGACTGTCGGTCTGCAAATACGCCACAGTTACGGTTCAGTGACGTACAGTTTTATTTTATTCACGAGCTCTATTGTAAACCGTAACAAATTAGCGGTTTCTCAATGTCACGCCGGCCAGTGAGCTTTCCCTAATGTAAATTGTCCCCTCTTTTGAAAATTAGCTACAGTTTACAGGTTTTTCTTCGATAGTGTCTAGTGAAAAATCTCAGGTTATAGGTAGGTACGATTTACAACAACACAAGCTTTCAGGAGACTCATATTTTAAAATATATATGCGAATGTGATGTTAAATTCACACGACTTTCTGTACCCTCTATCGTTTATTACTGGGTATACAAATTATTCTTATGAAAATGTATTTTCCTATCTGCCTCATTTTAATCGAGATAAACCTTCCCAGAAAGAGCTGCATTACACATTTCGTTATGCATACAAAGCGAACAGCGATAGTCAAATTTTTAAGAACTGGACGCTATATGCTGGCCTTAAAATTCCATACTGTTACCGAGAGAAACAACTGAAAATCGATAGGACTCAAACGAATGACCAAGTGTTGAGCAATTCAACCATTCTATCCTCCCCAGAGTCTGAAGGTATGAATGACAGTGTGGATGTATGTGTGTGATCTAATGAATAAAACCCAAAGTATACCAGAAATCCAATGATAAGTGAAAATAAACACATTGCCTACTGACAATTTGTTCCAAAGGAAAGGTGTCGATGAGACCCTTGTAGTTAAAGGCGGGGTATAAATGGAACCGTTAAAAATCAACCATTAATAACGGACATATAAAAAACGTTATTTAAAATAAATTGTGTGTTTTGAGGAGAAGTGGTCTTTTTTTGGTGGGGGCTAGTACGTTTTCGTCTCCTTAACGTTACTGGTTGCACAAAGTTATATAACATTTCTTCCGAATGAGGATTCGCAAGCTATTTTCAGAAACTTCAGGATATACATTTTATTTTTCATGTAAACAGTTTTTAGAAAGTCAAGCATTTCGAAAAATGCTCCATTAAAGGGTAGCTTGGGGTGATGGATTTTCTTGAAAATCTTCGTGTCGCATTTTTGGAACGTACTGAACCTAAATATCACGTTTGGTATATATCAGACTTAACGTTTTTGAGTTATGTTGTTCACAGACCTTTTTATATTATTATGATTATTATTATTATTATTATTATTATTCGTAACATGTATTTCCCGTGAAATCTCTGTATTGAATTTTTGGGTGGAATGCAATACCTTCTCTTCCTACTATGTACGTGGTAGAGAAAGTAAAAATAGGATAGTGAATGGGAAAACAAACGTAAAAGAATAAAGAAAATTTGCATTATAAATGAGCGTTTAATGCTACCTCGCTTTTTTTAGGCTTTCGAAACAAAGAAATTCTAAGGCCATCCAGTATCAACATAACTACAAAACGCGGTTCGAAGACCGCATGCTGCGATAAAGCGATTATTTCAATGAAAAATATAAATACAGTGTCATCAATTTAAAAAGGGCTCGCTGTCTTTCCCGAAACTGGTCCGTCTTAAGACAAGCGCTCTTACAAAATAAATTCAAAAGTATAGGAGAAAACAAGCGGAAAAGCTTGAGTGTATTGATGTGCGATCGTAATCTGACTCTTTCTGAGGTCGAGTGGTCAGCATTCTGGCTTCTCAACCCCACAGGTCCCGGCTTCAATTCTCGTCTGGAAAAAGAAAGGTTTCTTTGTCCAAATTCATTTCCTACCCATCTAGAATCTGGTAGTATAAATACAGGAGTGAATGTAGTGTGTTCAGTGTAAAAGTTAATGAAAAAAGGAACGTTTAAACTTCTAGAGTTCAGAGAGTAAGAACAGGTAAGGTAAATTTTATGTAGATAATAATGAAAGATGTTCAAATTATATATTTTATTTTTTTTCATTAAAATTCTATGGTCATATCGGGGGCTTTTCCATGGGAAACAGTTGATGTAGGTAATTATAGTTGAACTGTAGGTTTTCTTAACGATGGTGTTTAATACCTTTTAAAATTGCTAATAAACACACTCCATTACCACATTCATACTTCCAGACTCTGCGGAGAAAAGAGAAAGATACCCCAGTTAAAGAGAAATCCCCTGTCCGAGAAGGGAATCGCACCCGAGAATTGAAGCTAGAACGCTGAGCACTCGACCATAAAGTCAGTTATAACATTAACTTGCACCTCATAACCAGCCTGTAATGCAAATACATGGCTGTTATCTCCGTTTTCTGCATATAGCAAAGACAGTATTACGTAATTAAAAAGAAACATTTCTATAAGGATTGTCGTGAATGACGTAAACTTAAGAATGCACTTTGTACCCGGCGCATAATCATTTTTAGTAGTGTTTAACGCCCGTTCTTACTACATACGGCACCACAGGAGGCCGACACTTATAATACATGAAGTGATGATATTGTAAAAAAGGTTCCGGGCCTAAGATTAGGGGAAAATCTGGAAAAGCCCTTAGTTATGGTGGGCGGTTCTGACGGGATTTGAACCGCAGACATCCCGTTCAGAGTTCGTATCTTAACGACCTCAGCCATTGCTTTGTGCCTTGGTACCTGTCAATTAGTAATGGGCAGTGAAATTTGTGCTCTTTTTCGCTACTACCCAAATTTTGGAACCACACCTAATGATCATGGTTGAAAAACTGTTTCCGTCAATCGGGGTGAGATTGGTCCACTTTATGTGTTGTTTATGTTTCTATACTGGAAGCTGATACTAGGATCCGATGAAAGGCTTTAAAAGGTCAGGTATATGTTATTAACTAATGCAGGAATGACCTCATATTAATAAACAAAGTATGTACCAATTGCATTTTGAAATAAAAATTTTGAAAAATGTGGGAAAATCTCACCCAGACTTGGGGTGACTTTGGTCCACATTGTGAATACACTGTTTGTAGGTATATATTCTGCTCTGGATCAATGTCACCCCTGCAGTATGTGAGGTAGGATATATAGAAATAAAGGTATGCCCGAAAATCTGGTTTTATTTTGCTGCCCCTAGTGGAGTCTTCTTGAAACTCCTGTAGTTGTTTCAGTGTAGCTAATATATGTTCTTTAATACATGAGAACCCACACAATCCAAATTTTCCCACTGATATTGAGGCAGGAAAAATATAATTAAAATTACCCAAAATGGAACAATCTCATCCTGCAGGACCTATCTCACCCCAGTTGACGGTTCTTCTTACGCGCACCGTGGATGTAACCCGTCAGACAGTGTTGCATAACTTCGAAATGTGGTTCTCCCGTTTGGATATACAGTCGCTTTGGCGTTTGCCTTGATACCATCTAAAGAGATGCGTAACACAATGAAAGGGTTGGTGCTGCCTGATGAAAGTGAAATCTCTTCGAGTGCCTACGTGAAAAGAAATGCCATAGTACGAATTGCGGAGAAGGATTTCTCTTCCTTTGCGCTGCCTGAATATCAAAACGGGAGTTTCCGTTATGGCTTGTTGATGACGGTTCGTAACCACACACATTCTGGCAAAGCAATACAGAAGTCTGAAAACATTTATGAGAGACGCAAAAACTGTATTCCTTACTGGAGACTATCAATTCTTTTCTCACCCCTTTATTCTTCTCTAATTTTTCTGCTCTCCTATCCTTTACTGTGTTCCTCTGTCCTTTGTTCTCTACTTTGCCCTCCTGTGCTGTGATCTTCTCTTCTCTGATCTCTAATTTCCCCTCCTTTCTGATATTTTTCTGCTGCTCCTCTTCCACTCCGCTCTGCTCTTCTCTCCTCCCTTAACTTCAGTAAGCGCATGTTTCCTATCCTTCCCTTTCTTTCGAGAACTAACCCCGTGACTGAAAATGTATTCGCAAGCAAAACTAATAACACGTGTAACACTTTATAAATACAACCACAGTTCAAACGAACTTCTGAATAGCAGCGAAAAGAGAAGTGATGCGAAGTTATGCGCAGATCTTTAGGCGCGTGCAGCGGGAGCTAGTCATTAGCGTACCTCCCAAACAGGCGACAAAAGCAAGAGAACGCAGTTATTCTGATGAAATCTCTAGAGAAGGCAATGAAGAAGACGGCTAACGCAGCCTTCAACCTGTAATACTCCTTAACCACAGTTATATGGTTATCAGATTGTTAAGATGCTACTGATGCACTTAGAAACGTTGTTCTCCCTTAACGGAGACAAAAACCCAGGAAAGCAAAGGTTGAGGTATAAATGTTCGTAATGTAGTAAGCGATTCCATGAAAATGCTGCCAATTTTAATGCCGAAAATGTGATCTCTCGAGTGGCCAGTACAGTTTCATTATAACGCTGTTATCACTTGGGTTGAGAGAGGGGCTTTCAGAGATGAAAGGGAACTGTGGGCAGGAAGTCCCGAAGGACGGAGAGGACTCGACGTTAATGAAACTAATCTCCCCAGCTGTAACCGCGTGTTTTAATGACTCGCTCTGCCCCATGTTCCACAGGTCAGGCTTAGTCGTGTAATTAGATTATCAAATTGAAATTTCTGTGAAAATAATTGACCTGGAATGTGCCCTACGTTAAGTAAACCTCTACGCTTGCCACAAGGGACTGTGGGGAATAACATTGCTTCCTTTCTGCCTTAGATCTTCGAGCCATAGCAACATTTCATGTTGACTTTGGGTTTGTATTTGGGAAGTGCTTGAGATAGGAAAAAATTAAATTGAGTTTCATTTATGGACGCTCTTTAACTGCTGTGGTCCTTAGTGTCCTACTTTATATTGGGCTTGAAAGAGCGGCACTTTTGCTCAGAGGTCTCTTTATCAAACTTGAGGTTCTTTTACGTGCCGTAAATCTACGACATGGGACCACCGGCTTTACTTCCCTTCCAAAAATCCATCACCCTCCACTAGGTTTGAACTCGCGACCTCGGGAGCTAGAGGCTAGCATGGTAACCACTACACTACGGAGGACGACTTCGAGATAGGATGTCAGTAATTCTTAAGGGAAGTGCAGGCAGAAATTGTTCTTTAAACAATCTGATCTGTTACATTCACATGACTTTCTGCCTGTTGTCGTTTATTTTTATATAGCTTCTAGGTACTATTCTTACGATAGTTTTATTTTTCTATCCACATCATGCTAATCGAGATAAGCCTTTGCAGAAATAGTTTCATTTCACATAACATGGTATGTGCAAAAGAGAGAGAGGAAACGCATTCGATAGTCATATGTTTAAAAGCGAGTGCCTATATGCTGGCCTTGAAATTCCACTCTTTCCACATTTCGCGAGAAACAACGGAGTAGCAACAGCAATTTAAGAGAATGAAACTATTGAACAATTCAAACCAACAGTAACGGATATCTCGGAAATGACTGATGCCACAAAAATTATTTGAAATTAACTGTGTGTTTTAAAGATACCTACATTTTTTTGTAGTGTGTTTTTATTTATTAACGCTTACCGATTATACAAAATTCCTTCCGAATGAAGAGGACTTCACAGGCTATCTCCGGAAAGTTATGTATTAATCAAAATTGTTTGAGTATTTTTGAGAAAATAGAAATTTTCGTGTAAAGGTTAGTTTGGGGTGCGCGATTTTCTTGAACATTTTTGTATCGCATCTTTGGAAGATACTGAATTTAACTACCAAGCTTGATGTTTATGTGACACTTCATTTTGGAGTTATGCTATTCATACAAGCGCGCGCGCGGACGTTTCTCTAAAAATGATTATTTTTCTTTAATTTATGCGGCCTCAAAATATGTATTTCTGGCGAAATCCCGACATCGAAATTTTTGATGGAATGCAATACTTACTAAGGTACGTGTCAGAGAAAGTAAAAAAGTTATATGTTACATTCCATCGTGTATTTCCATATCTATTGTACAAATTATTCATGTGCAAGCTTGGTTTACAATCAGTTCCGTATTAATCATAACAAATGTTAGCAGAAATGGTTGGAATAACCATCTGTAGTAAGTACACATGAAATCTTGAGTTTGAGTCTCGATTGGGGCGAGCTTCCTGGATGAACCTTCTTCTCAAAGTATTCTCCTCCAGAGAAGACAAATGTCGCGGGTAATTCGAAGTTAAATTCATCCTGTGGTTACCTGAGTAATCATTTCAGATGTACATTCTTCGCATGATATAACCCGCCTGGTTTAAGGTGAAGAATAGATAGAAACACTGACTGACCGACCTTTTCCAAAATGTTTTTTTTTTTTTTTTTTTTTTTTTTTGTGGCGTTCATTGTGTGTATTTCTGTTGAAAACTTTATATCTCAGAAATTTTATTCACCATTTGATTTCAATACAGAAATATTGGCTTCATCAACAATACAATTATTAGTACAAAAAGAACAGGTATAATTAGGTGTAATACACAAATACAGAAATCCTAATTTATTACATGAATAGGTACCTAAACTAAAATTTGGAATTGTAAACATAGTATATTCCATAAGAAAGCTTATAAACTAACTCATTTCTAGATATCCTTCCACTGAATAAAAACAACCCTGTATTAGGATTTTTTTTCAAATCTTTTTTGAAGACTGTTAGAGTTTTAACTTTTTTTTTAAATATGTGGGGAGTTTCTTAAACAATTGAATGCCATTATAATATAAACTTTTTTCATATAGGATTCTTTTATGACCTGTATATGCACTTCAGATTTATTGCTTGTATTATAGTCGTGAATATCAGCATTTGTGTTAAAACTGTTTTCAAAAATGTATAGCGAAGGAACAGTCAATATGTAAAACAGTATGAAGTAAAGCTTGCAGCTTGTGTTGCTGCGAAGGTTTAACATTGTTCTGATTGCCCCTTTTTGTATTATAAAGATTCTATTTTTATAACTGGACATTCCCCAGAGTATTATATGATAAATGACTATGGAAATATGCAAAGTAGGCCATTTTAAGTACAAGAAGATTAACTGAAGGTTTAAAGGTATATAATGCAAAACATATTTGGGATAATTTTTTGGATAGTACATAAATGTGGATTCCCCAGTCAAGGTTATCATCGACCCAGATTCCTAGAAATTTAATTTTATTAGACATTGTTATTAATTCATTTTCCAAATAAATTTCGGCAAAATTTAAGTTTTGTTAACTTTATGATAGAAACCTAAGGCAATACATTTATTTTTATTAATCACAAGTCTGTTGTCACTAAACCAATTTACTACATAATCTCTTGCCATATCGATGTCTACTTTGGGAAGTCAAAATTATCGAATTTTGGGTGGAATACAATAACTTCCTCTACACTATTAGGCAAGTGGTAGAGAAAGTAAATGTAAATTGTTGGATAGGTTCTTTGTATACCTATATCATTAGTTTTGCATTGATTTATATTAAAAGTTCAAATATATGTGATTTAAAATAATAAAATTGATATTCAATAATTTTATAAAACCCCACAGTGAGAAAAGCTGAAAAAAGTACAGTTTAAAGAATGTACCTTTAAAGTTAATACAATGAAATATCTTTGAAAAACCCAGAATACACACACACACACTATAACATCGCGAGTTGTATTAGCATGTTATATATAAGAATTTATCCTCCCTTAATTTGGCTGCTAGAAGCTTTTAAAGTGAAGATCAATACTTTCCAAAGTCACTGTATACACCTGTAAAATACTCATAATTGTAAAAATAAAGATAGTTACGAATGCCCGGTATTTCGCTTTCTGCAAACAATAGAACAGATAAATTCCGAAAATAAATCTACTTAAGTACAACACAGTTGGCCACACTAAGGAAAAAATCTTATGTGTTACACTCACATGACTTTCTCTATTCCTATACAAACTATTTTTACAAACGCTTATTCTCCATATGCTTCATGTTAATCGAGATATCGAGATGTTAATCTTATTGCTAATTTTCTTGTAGATACAAGGGGAATTGCTAGGCTTTAAGCTATAGTCAATTTTTTAAGAAGTGATTACTATGTGGAGTATCCCATTCTCTTTGCATTACCAGGGCAAAAAAATGAATTACGAATTTGAGAAAAAGTATAAATATTGGAAAATTTAAGGGAATAACAAGCAATATCTCGAAAATGGTTCACTCAAAAAAAAATGTATATGACATAAATTGTGTATTTTAACACGATCTACATTTTTTGTGTAGTAAAATTTTGTCTATCTCTTATGGTTTACCAGTTATGCAAAAGTCGTTCACAATGATGAATACTTTTGGAGACATTCGCAGAAAATTCGAGATATACATTTCATTTGTCATGAAAATATCTTAAAGATATGATATTTTAATCAAAATCGTTAGAGCCATTTTTGAGAAAATTAAAATTTTCAAAAAATGTTCCATGTAAAGGGTAATCTGGGGGGATTTTCTTGAAAACTTTTGTGTCGCATCTCTGGAAGATGCTGAACCTAAATACCAAGTTTGGTGTTTATCCGACTGTTCGTTTCTGAGTTATGCTGTTCACAGACAGACACACACGGACATGTTTCCAAAAATGCTTTTTTTGATTCAGTGTGTCTCAAAACATGTATTTCCGGTGAAATCTCGGTATCGAATTTTTGGGTGGAATACAATACTTCCCCTACTTACTATACGTAGTAGAGAAAATAAAAATCGCTGCAAATAGATGTGATAAATTGAAGACGATAAATTAAAACAGTAAAATTGCCAGACAGCTGTGATTGATCCAAACTCAACGCATTTGTAATCCCTGATCGGTCACTAATGAAATAATCCCATAAAAAGCGTTATTTTGTTATTATAAACACCATGTTTGGTAAACTTTCTGGTACAGTAAATTTGGAAAAGCACTACATAAAAGGTTAAATGTAGCGTTCCTATTTGCTCCTTCTTAAGATCTTATGTGTAACAATACAAAAGGTCCATATTGGATGCTGTTGGTGAACGGTTTCAACACATTGTCCAGAATTAGAGTGGGGTGGGGGGGTCAGAAGTGGGAAGAAACCGGTTTGCAAATGTCAGTATGCACTTGGTTTTGCAGCCAAATGGGAAACATTTGCTTTCTCCTACACGGTAATTACAGCCTTCTGTATCTGCGTGGATGTCAGTGAAGTGTTTCCCACATCTGCGTTACATACTGACCAATATAGCGTTGGTTCATGCTTCGTGTAGGTTTACGAAACAGAATGCAATTTTAGTGAAAGTTACTCATGTGAACACTAAAGAAATATTGCCACGATAAAGAACTATTAGAACGTTGTAGTGTAGCCAATTGAATTCTTACTCATAACTTATGCTCCATTTATTCGAAGTTTTACATTACTGACCTTGTGGAAATCGAGGAAGCAGTTATATTTATGCTATCATCTGACATAGTTTTCTGCCGTGTGCCTCTCCTCCGATTTACGATTTCTTTCAGTGCATGCCTTAACAAGCAGTTTGTCACCAATTCATATTCAATCAGAATAAAATTATACTTTCTGTTGCCTACGGATACTTCAGTCCATTCCTATTCAATGTCCCAGTCAACTTGTTTCTCTATCCGGTCAGTTTCAGCATTATTCTTCCACCGTCCACTCTTTTTTTAAATAATTTAATTGCGCATTTCATCAGTCCATTTCGCATCAAAAATGCTTTCAATCGCTCTTCCTCACTTCGTCGCAATGTTCAAGTTACCTCATTATACAGTGTCACTCCCCATTTAGTACTTAACTAATCCCTTCCCTAGTTGTTTCTTCAAGGGTGTGCAGATGTAGCTTTTCCATTGCCACTGATGTTTGACTTCTTGACAACAGATCATTGACTGCCTGTACGGTTTGGCAGTCAGCGTGCTGGCTTTTTTAGCTACGGCTAGGTTTGATTTAATTAGGATTCTTTTCTACCCTCTGAAGAAGATATTTTCTTAGCCCACGCTTGGGACGCCAATTTGAAGATGATGTTTTGTTGGAGTTGTTTATTTACTTAGCTCCACGTATGGGCGCCAATTTGAAGTAGTTTGTATTGAAGGAGTTGTATTATATTTCAACTTGTAGTAGTTGCAACCGCACGTATAGTAAACAGTTTCCGGTAGCCTTCGCCCCAAATGTACTTTCAGATGGCCTTTGCCCCAAGTTTAAAAATATTAACCTTGTAATTTGACTGTTTCTTTAAATATTATATTTATGTTTGCCTCGGCTGCGTCTGTATTTATTTTAGAGACATGGATATCTCGGCAGGGTTGTGATGCGACAAGAATGTAGGCTTACACAGATTATAATTTTACTTCACTCCTTTTATTAATGCTTGATACGATTTAAAAACACTTCACTGATATAGAGAGCTGTGAGATTCTTTTTATTAATTAATTACACTTTTTAACACGTAAACTTACTTTTCGTCTCACACGAATACATACTATATTTCTTGAGGACACTTTTTGCGTCTGCTTAGTAACGCTTTCTGCAGGCAACTGACTTCTAGATTTGTAAATTTTGCTATATTTCAGTTTCTGATTGGCTAATCCTACTCCATTTGAATACCTTCATTTAACTAAAGCTTTTTCTGGTTGTTGATTGGCTATTTTATAAACTGTCACTAAAATTACATTATTGTTACTCCAAGGATCACAAGTAGTACTGTTAAACTTTCTTACTCATTATTGCCTCAAGGTTACCTCATTGTTAGCAAGTTTTAACTTATTATTCTCACAGCTCCTACATTATTAAATTACGTAATGCATTCACATAACATTATTGAATATGTTTACAATAATATAAGCATATGCAATGACTGTTACATACATTTTTACAAATTATCACATACACATATTGCTTCAAGGCGGGCTGTTATTGAATTTACATATTATATAATTAGACTGAAATTATTTAAGTGTTAAAAATACTGCCTCACCTCTTAGAATCAGTCAAGTACGAAGAATGCAGTTTACCTTATAAAATGGGAGGGGGCAAAGAATTGGCGTAATATTTCAGCGAAGTCCATAGAAGTGGATTTGGAAATCATCTAGAGAGTTGCTGTATTTCATAAAGATGTTAGACAAGAATCTTTGACTTATCCTTATAAATTTCAGCTGTTACAGCATCTGAAATCTGATGAAAGCCGAAACGATGTAATTTTGCTGTTGATTTGTTGCGCAATGGATGCACATTATTTTGATCGCATTGTTTTCTCGAACGAATCAACTTTTCATTTGTTCGGAAAGCTTAATAGAGACAACGTCCGGATATGGGATCCGAGAATCCTAATGTGATTTATGAAATGGAAAGAGATAGTCAAATGGTGAAGTGTAGTGTGCCATGATGCATGATTATTCCTTCTTCTTTTTAGTAAGAAACTACTGTTAATGCAGTAAATTAACATGACATGTTGCAGCAATTTTTCCTTCCACAAGTGGAACATTACATAGAGAGAATTTTTCAACAAGATGGTGCACCTTGCCACTGGGCTTGCAGTGTTCGTGATTCATATCTGCATTTCAACGTTCGACGGATTGGTTTCGATGCACCAATGCTCTGGCCTTCTCGCTCACCCACATTACACCATTAAATTTCTTCATGTGGGGTTAGGTTAGGGATAAAATGCCAAATATTCAGTAACTAAAGCCAACGATAGAGATACAGTGCAGAATATCACTTCCAACATGACAAGGAACAAACACCTGGAGAGAACTTGACAACCGTTTAGAAATCCTACGAGTAACTAGAAGAGTCCTTGTTAAAGTGAATAACAAGTGAAACAACTTTTCGGGTTCATAAATGCAATGCGGAAAACAACAAATTGCTATTTCTAATTGTTTTGTAATTATTAATTAATGAAATCAATCTTGAACTAGGTGTGCAGCTGTATAATCGATAGTTTAACGAACGTTTTGCTATCGAGTCAAATCCCAGCTCCTGATATGACCATAGGAATTTAAGGAAGCTGTACAAATGGGAGAGGGGAGAAAACAAAACTTACTCACTACTGGTACATTACAAATATTTTAAGATGCTCACTTGTTCCGCTAGGCGTTTCCTCTTAGCTTTATTAGAAGTGTTCGCTGGCGAAGTCAATCACATTTACGTTTTCATATTCGCTAATGGAAGCGCACTGTGTATAATAGCACAGAGGTTATATCGTGCAACCCCAGCCCTTGAAGAAGGACCTGACACGACCCGGAAATATGTTTTAGACTAACATTGATTTTAGTTTGGATCTTCGAAGCCCCACTGTACGAGTCTTACCTGAAGAATGATCCTCTCCATATACTGATGCGTCAATATTCTTATCTTTTACATTTATGTTTCTCGTTAGACGTGCTTAAACACACAAGCAGAAAATAGTTATCTTACACTGAGGAAGTTAGCTTCTTAGCTTAAAAGACCGACGAATCATCACAAACTTCAGAAGTAAATCTGAGAAACGTATCCCGATTTTAATCAAAATAATTCGTGGATTTAAGGCCATGAAAGTTAATGTAATCCAAATTGGGTTTCAGAGAGACTTTACTTTATTGGGTTACACAGATACAAATTATAATTTCTACAGATTTATCCAAACTTTCTGAAATGCCGCACATATACCCCATCAAAGTTTTGTGTATGGAATATTTTGTGTTGAAATTTTGCTGGCTATAATTATGAATATGATTTTTAACTACATGAACGTTTCATTTCTTTAGATACATGTTTTTAATTTTATCTCGTCGACATTTTGTTCATGTTACTATATTTTGAAGGCTGTCCACATAACTGCTGTTGTGCGTTACTTTCAGCGGTGCGAGGCGATCATAATTCGATCCCTGGTGTATATTTTTCTGCTGTTGGGAAGAACGGGGTGTTTTCAGCCTCGAAGGTTTGCTGGGGATCGATTGAGAAGCTACTTAATAAAAAAGTAGTAGTGTTGCTGCCCCGTCAGTGCATCCGGAGGGAAACGGTATGCTGACCACATACCACCGCCATCATTACTCTCCTGTCGTCCTCCGTGGTGTAGTGGTTACCATGCTAGTTCCCGAGGTCACGGGTTCAAACCCGGCGGAGGGCGATGAATTTTTTCGGGCGTAAAAATCCTTAGCATGCCTTCCTTTGAAAGGGAAGTAAAGCCGGTGGTCCCGTGTCGTAGATTTACGGCACGTAAAAGAACCTCGAGCTTGATAGAGGCCTCTGAGCAAAATTTACGATCTTTCACGACAAATATGGAATGGGACGCTAAGGACCATAGCAGTTAAAGAGCGTCCATAAATAAAAACAAAATCATTACACTCCGCCCATGAGTGTAGTCCATTTTATAATTAAACTGACATCGCACTTAAGGTGTTCACAGCAGTAAAGCGGAACCAAATCCTACCACGTGGAGAAGATAATCTGATGGCTTTGATTGGCTAATTTTAGATATGAGTGGATTCCTACTGGATGAAGTCGGATTAGCAACGAACTCTGCTCCAGCCAATGTGACATCCTTCATATACTCGGAACTCGGAAATACGAGTCTTAGTATTGAATCAGGAATGACGTCACAAGCACTCTACTTATTTCTACCTGGCATGGAAATTTTGTTCACGATTTAAAACTACTCTGCCCGAGACGAGAATCGAATTGGGATGTTGGCCGGAATTGCAGACCGCAAGCCACAGAGTAGTAATGATGGTGGCGAAAACTATCTGATGTGTTACATTCACGTGTCTTTTTCTACCCTCTAACTCAACTCTTTATTTTTATACAGCTTCTGCAAACTTCTTGCAAAAACTTATTGTACTATTTCAACTTATTTGAGATAAACGTGTGCAGAAATAGCTTTATGATACATTTCGTTGAAGCTGCAAGGGGGACACTATGCTCAAATGATTAAAAACTGGTCGCCATACACTGGCCTTGAAATGACAGGCTCTTGACACTGCTAGAAACAACTGAAGGTTGACATAGGTGAAGTTTTTTCTTATTAGGTTGATATACCAATTATAGAAAATTATTTCCGAATGAAGAAGACTTCAAAGGCTATTCCCATAAAATTCAAGAAATGCATTTTATTTTGCATGTAAATATGCTAATTGTATTTTAGTAATACATATTTTAATCAAAATCTTCAGTGTCATTTTTGAGAAAATCGAAAATTGTGCAATGTTAAATGCCTCTTTGGAAGATACTAAACTTAAATTCTACTAATTTTGGTACTTATCTGAGGTTTTCACGAACCTTTTACTAAAAAGCTTTTGTTTTACTCGTGGTACCTCATAACGTGTATTTCTGGCGAAATCTCAGCATATAATTTTGAGTGGAATGCAATACTTTCTCTACTACATGGTATAGAAAGCAAAAAGACATTGTTTTCGTGCTTGCAAATTTTGAGGCAGTATGAATTGGTTGTCATTTGTTAAAAGGGATATAATAGGAAAACTTTGGAGATTTACTGCTACTCAGCGCCGGAAGTGGGGGAATTTTAAATGTGAGGACTGACGATGATAATGCACGCTGAATCCCCAGTGTTGTTGTGTTATTTGACAAGCAAGTAGATATGATAATACTACAGCTGTAGATATTTTCTGTTCCCGCTAAAGTTTTTCTCCCTTTGTTTGCCAAGCAATTTTGTAGTAAAGGAAAGTACCTAACTTATTCCCCATCGCATCTGAAGAGAAAACTCCTTAGATTCCCAAGTCTCCAGGGCGAGTGGAACAAAAGCGCAGCACGGGCTCTTTGCTTAGTTCCTGGTTTTAATTACCCAGCACTTGGGTAATAACGGCGCTGAAAGGAAATGGGGCATGTCTTCCAAAGCGACTTTAAATCACCTCCAAGCACACTAATGAGGAAAATCATTTCTGAACAAGAAGACCCATCTTCAATGTGGTGTGCTCGTTATCCGAAATGTATTCAAGATGAGTATCAGCAGAATCGTTATGGTCTGTGGAAAACTAGAAATGCATAACATGTTTTCAGTAATCACTCAACAACGCCAGTAAATACTTGGGCATTGTCATGAAGCCACAAAGGTAGACACCACAATTCCCTTTCAAATGTAAATGTATCGTGCCAGCCACTCAAAATTATCATAAATCTAAACAAATTTAATAATACTGAAATAACGCTGACGATAATAATGTTCATACCGATAACTACTGCCAGAATTAGCGCACACGTTTCTGGATTTGCTTCATCTTCACTCTGAACTGCAGCAGCAATATACAAATTTGTTATTAGAATTTAACGTCTCGGTGACTTGGAAATGTTCAAACCTCATCTCATTCCTTCACAAACTGGGATGACAGAATGAGCCCATTTCCTGTATCTACTCTGTATTCACTCTTAGGTTGATCCGCGTCAAAACAAACCCCAGGTGACTAGTGCACCGCTATAATGTATCCTTCCGCCATTCGCACTAGAAATACTGTCGCACTTTCAGACCATGTGGTGAGTACAAGCGGCACGTAGTACAAAAAAGAACAGAGTCCTTATTTCGACAACTGAAACTGTGACTAGAATATTCTGTTAAGGGTTAAAAGTGATAAGATTGATAGTTGCAACAAAATAAACGTTTGCACATATACTAATAGTTAATTCTGAAAAATAATGAGCGAAAAATAAAGTAACAGGTATGCGATAACCTAATTTATTCGCTCTCTGGATGCGGCACTTTATTAACTGTTGGCGGCTCAGTTTATAAAAAAAATTGTGCACTGTCACGGGAATTGCATTTTCTTAAAATCAGTACATTCTTGCATCGCGTATTTCATATGCTTTCTTTTTTTCCGGGTGTAACCACTTTTCTCATTTCAGATTTTTCTGCACAAGCACTGTTTATACTTGTACTCGAAACACCGATGAACTCAGAAGTTAATTTCACCATTTCTTTCGCGGAAAGTGTTGGATATTTCTCACATAACTTATAATAAAGATTCAACACTATTGTTTTTTCACCACTACTAAATGGTTTGCGCAGCTAATGCTTTACGTAATTCGACGAAAACACAAGAGCAAATTCACCGTCCGCCTGTGAACAATATTCTGCGCCTACCCGGATGTCAGGTGACTCATACGAATTGCGTCATTGGACTCGTAGCTCTGTTTTACGGTATAAATCAGCGTTAAATAAAACCTTAGGTATTGGTATAGAATATTATACTATTTAAGGATAAATTCATTCTAAAATTCAGAGATTAGCATAGGACTACTTTTCTGGGCGCATTGCTACCGTGTTGCACCACAGTGTACTGACCACGTGGGTTTGTTTTGCCGCGGATCAACCTAAGAGTGAATATAGTTTAGTGCCAGTCTATTTATTATTATTTTAGTTTTATTAAACCCATTTAAGAAAAAAAATTGAGTTAAACTCACATGACTTTCTCTACCCCCTATCGTTTATTAATGGGCATACAATTATTCTTGCGAAAGTTTATTTTCCTATCTAGTACATATTAATCGAGATAAACCTTTCCGGAAATAGCTACAACACAATTTTGTTATAGATACAAAACGAATAGCTATACTCAAATGTTTGGTCTTAAAAGTTCATACTCTTTTCATGCCATCGCGAGAAACAACTGAAAATCGACAGTACTTAAAAAGAATGGCTAAGTATTGAACAATTCTAACCGTTACTAACGATATCTCGGAAATGCCTGATGCCACAAAAAAGTTATTTCAAATAAATTGTGTGTTTTAAAGAGATCTGCATCTTTTGTGTAGTACGTTTTCGTCTATCACTTATGGTTTACCAGTTATACAAAATGCCTTCCGAATGAAAAGGATTTCGCGGGCTGTTCCCAGAAAATTCAAGGTATACATGTTATTTGCCATGTAAATATCTTTATGTATGGTATTTTAATCAAAATCGTTAGTCATTTTTTAGAAAATCAGAATTTCGGAAAATGTTCAATGTAAAGAGTAGTTTTACGGGATTTTCATGAAAATTTTCGTGTCGCATCTTTGGAAGGCACTGAACTTAAATACCAAATTTGGTGTTTATCCAACCTTTCGTTTTTGAGTTATGCTGTTCATACACATAAATGCTTTTTATCGATTCAGGGGGCCTCAAAACATATTTCCGGTGAAATCTTGGTATCGAATTTTTGGGCGGAATGCAGTACCTTCTCTACCTACTAGGTACGTCGTAGAGAAAGTAAAAATTTTTCACTAAACGTGTCTATGGGGCAACAAAGTCACTGCCAGTGCAAATTCCACCAGTTCTTTGAAATCGTTATTTCCAACAAGGTCGCGCGTGTGTTTTCTAGCACTCCAGAAGCTATCAGATTCACACGTGTTCTTTATTTTGCAGGGAATTTCAGTTATTCCGAGTTTTCTCCACTGACCATCGGTTTTCTGGGCAGTACTGTGTTCACTAGGATTAACAATTCTAGACGTACTGGCAATGAGAGAAAAAAAAAGGAAGGTGGTTTTGTGGGGGATATGTGGTGGATGCTTTAGAGGGATGAAGACAGACCTCGAGGGCAAAAATTCAGATAGGAATCAGGTTTGGTTGCGTCATTCAGTAATGTAACATCAGCATGAGGAAAAAGGTAGTGTTGTCAGACTCGTTTCATTTCGCTGTGGCGACAAACACGACAGAGATATTATTGTATGTTTCGCCTGTATCTACAACGTTACTGCCGCATCGTACAAATTATTGTATGCCCTCATAAGAGTATGCAACCCTGCCCTGAAAACGAAAAATTCGCTGTAGAACGAATTTCGAATTTGGATGCATCGTTTGCCCTGAATTCCCATCTAAAACCCAAATGCCCCAGAATATAGACTTTACCGAATTAGTTTTAAATGTGCATAGCAGTATTCAGTACCTGTCTTAGTATTTTCTCTATCTGTCACTTAGGTATGTATAATATGGAATTTAAAATGCTCCTCTGCAAATATTTATTGCAATTAACATGAAGTTTAAGGGTACCCATAGGTTAAACTTTAAATCTTCCAGTAAATGGTTTCAGAAATTTGTCAAATGCTTCTTAACTACAATTTTGAGAAAAACACGTTTACTTTTATTGTGCTAATAAAACAAGTGTTGCATATGATGCAGAAGTCGTAATTTTGAAGAAATAAAAATATTTCCACATTATTTAAATACAACTACATAAAAGTGGCATAGATAATTCTTTTCTATTTTCTGGTTGTTGCAGAACAAAATCTTTGTCGCAGTAATCTATTCGTGTTCTTATTTACTGGGCGCCTGTTATTGTTTTATTTATTTTTTATTTAAAATTTGGGTTCTTTGTCCTCCGGCTAGCTATTATTACTCAGTCGAGCAAATATCTCTAAGCAGGGCGTGTAAACGGAAAGGAGTTGTTACTAAAAGATAACACTGATAAAAGAATTTGTTTTTACACTTTTATTGCCGTCACACTTAATTAATAGTTCACGTCTGTAATCTTTATACACGCCTGACTGAAACTGTTATATTTCCGAATGTAATTACTGCCGTACGCTTACTTCACATTTTGTAACTAACTTTACGACGCGAGAGATTCATGCAAACTGTATTACATTCACCTCACGAGAGATTCCTCAAGACTGCGCGACGTGTATCTCGTGAATGATTCTTTAAAACTGCGTGATGTGTACCTCGCGAGAGATTGCTGAGAATTGCGTGATGTGTAACTCGCGAGAGATTGCTGAGAATTGCGTGATGTGTAACTCGCGAATGATTCTTTAGAACTGCCTGACGTGTACCTCGCGAGAGAGATTTTTTAGAACTCGTAAGATTGCTGAGAACTGCGTAATGTGTACCTCGTAAATGATTCTTTAGCACTGCGTAATATGTACCTCGCGAGAGATTCTGTAGAACTGCGCGACGTTTACCTCGTGAATGATTCTGTAGAACTGCGCGATACTTGCTTTTGGCTCAAGAATTTATACTCCCTCACTCCGATATGCCTACACATTATAATAGAGCTGCTATTAGTTACTAAATCGCGCCAACATTAGCGTCTGTTTTGTAAGCCAATCATAATTACTAAACACATATGCTCAAGGGAAGATATTCCCTCCATTTCTAAAGAAAGGCACGCTACTCTGACGTCATTTGTTTGTCTCTTCTAAGTGATAAACAACTCACCCCATCGCTTCATTGTTACCCACTCCTATTGTCAGTTTCAGTGAGGCCGTGTAAACTTATTTGCTAACAATGGTTATAGCTAACAAATATCTAAAATTATTGTCATACAATAATGTTAATTTACACTACAATCACTCTGGCATTCACAGTGTTGTGATATAAAATACTGCCTCAACTTTAAAGTAATTTTGTGTAACAAATTATCCTCAGTAATCGAATTAATGTCATATCTTGAGCAATTTAAAAGTTTAGCAAAAACAATATACCGGTTTTTTAAGTTCATTCTCTCCGAGTATCCACTGAATATTTTAACAAGTTTGGTTACAAATTACAATCAAAGTCGAGTAAAAAGTACAGGCTATTAGACTGTGCTCATGGGCATTTAAATGTCTTGGTCGAGGCATTAAAAGGCTCTGAGAGCAAAGGCCATGTATGTAATTGAAGTTATAGATTCAAGTACTTTTGGACATAACTTATTTTAGAACTTTTTTCAATACTTTGACCTAATTTCAACTATGGGTAGGAAATGTTTAATGGAGGGAAATAGAATATACCCGTTTTAAGAGTGCGTAGAAATCAGTTAAGAAAAGAAAGAAATGGAGAGAAAGCATACAGATATATCTTATCAGACATGGTTCGGCCAGGGATGCATTACTTTTACACAATGGATTTACTGGTTTTGTACAAGAATTAACAAGGAAGCTCGAGAAATTCAGAATAGCTGCAATCAGTTGGTATTTCCAACATATTTTTCTTAGGATGTGGTAAGCGCTTCTTCCTGTTTCACAGCTTATCAAAAGTCTTAAGTTGTTTTCAATTTATGTTCTAAATTTCATTTCTACTTGTTAAGTCTAGCATTCCTGTACATCTTTACCCCAATAACAATATTTGTTTTTAGTTTTATTCAGTTATCCAGGTTTCTACACATTCTCTCACTTCCCCCTTCTCTCCATTCGCTATAAGTGCTTAGGATAGTAAAACATCCAAGTTCATAGACGCAAGAGATTCGAGCTTAGTGAACGGCAGCTTGAAGTAACATTATTTGTATATGTTTGTATTTGTTAGCCCCACATTTGGGAGCCAATTTGAAGTGGTTTTAATGTTATTTATATTTGTTGTGTTTACTTCACGTGGTGAATCCATTTTGTGACGTGATTCTTTGTTAGGTTTGTAGCTCCATCTGGTGTTAGCAATTTGCGGTAGTATTAGTGTTCGTTTGAAAGAATGCTACTGTTATTTTATTTAATTTTTGTTCACTGTCCTCCGGCTAGCTATGATCTTTTGGTCAAGCACTTCTCTTTATACAGGTTGTGTAAACGGAAAGGAATCTTTTATCCAAAGATAACACTGATGAAGAAATTTGTTTTATACTTTTATTGTCGAACACGTTAACTATCACATTTACACATTGATCTTGACACTCGCCAAACTGAAACTGTTATAATAACTTCATTACTGATCACTCTTAATTCGCGTACTTCAACTTTTTGTATAATTAACTTTACAACACTTTAGATTTTTCATAACTCTGCTACGCGTAACTTGCGAATCGATAGCCGACGGTTAATATTTCTGCTGGACTGAAGGCGACGTGTATCATACAAATATTTTCGACGAACTGATGGACTGAAGGCGTGTAGTGTACAAAGAATTTTGATGAACTGACGGGCTCTACCTCTAACCTAGCTCTTTTATACTCATACACCCCGATATGCCTAAAGATTATAACTGAACTGCTATTGGCTAATAAAACGCGCCAACATTAGCGTCTATTTTAATATCCAATGAAAATTATGAATACATATGCTCTAGGGAAATGTTCCAGAAGATTCTAAAGGAAAACGCGCCAACATTACGTAACTTCCTCGTTTCCAATAACGATAAACAGCTCACCCCCTCGCTGCATTATTGCACGCTATTATTGTCAGTTTCAGTAAGGCAGTATAAACTTACTTCTCAACAATAATTACAATCAATAAACATCTCAAATCAATGTCACATAAAAATGCATATTCATATTACAATCATTATTTACATTTAAGTAATTTGTTGATACAAATTACTGCATCAAGCTCAAAGAAAATTCGTGGATACTCCAAAAGCTGAAAACCACCTTATCGATATAGGCCTTCGATGGGGCAAATGTGCAGCACTATGATACTAATTCACCACATTAAGACTATACTATTCATATGCCATGTATTTGATACTAACCAATAGCGTTTAGCAGTGTCTCGGATATCGACCAATGAAGGTTGTTCATCTTATAATATGCTTGCAAAGATGCAATTTTATCGGATGAGACGTCAGCTTGTTACTTAAAAGTAATACAGAGAGAGCCAAAAAACTACGAACCGGCTGCGCGGTGTCCTGTCCGCGTCCTCGGCGCTCGTTGCCGTCTGCCGCTATCATAGAAAGCCGCATATGAAACCATACAACATTTTTAAAACTACTTTTATAGACTTTACTTATGAAAGGAGATGCTGAAGCTGGTCACCATTTGCCCCTACATTTTTGGCACCTCTTTAGGAAATTCCTTATTTATCGGGTGTATTACCTTTACTACTTGTTCATAGGGTTGCTACCTCATTCCGAGTAAAACTAACCTGATTATTTTCATTACATTCTTCACCCTTCTCATTCTCTAAACATTTGTACGGTCTGAGCAACTGTTTATGATATCTCCCTACTTTTAAAATTAAAACCTTATAAGATAACTGTAGTTCAGGAAGTGCAACCACGTGATACTGTGGGTAGAGTAAATTTCTGCAATTGGGTGTCTGGTAAGGTTAATTATGGCTCTATGGACCCCGAGTTAAGTTTTTTCACAGTCGAAGCATGGTTTTCTTTAAATGACCATTTATCTCGACACAAAACAACATATACTGGAGTGCAGAAAAGCCTGTAATTCCACACGAAATGTTATTGCATGACCAAAAAATTGGTGTTTGGTGTGCTGTGAATGCGTACCGAATTATAGGCCCTGTATTATTTGAGGATACACTTAATGGGACAGAGGTACAATAATCAAACCATTCCTGGAATATTTGTGTGACATTGAATGCGCACAGGCATACTTTCAACAAGACTCTGCTACAGCACATACAGCTGTATGTGAAACAAGATAGGGTCATCAGTAAACGACTATGGCCACCGCGATCCCCAGACCTTAGGGTATGCGACTTTTGTTTATTGGGAGAACTTAAAAAAATAAAGTGTATCGGAACAACGCGCATACATTGGAAGAACCGAAAGACAATATCAGAAGAGAAATTACTGCAATTTCAGAAGCAGAATTAATGCGTGTTAATGGACATTTTCTTAAAAGGTGTGAGATGCGTGACAGCACAAGGACATCATTTCTAACACCTTCTATGATAGAGGTATGTGGCTATTGTATGCATGTAAATCTTGAATTGCCAGCACGATATGCGCTTGAGTTCAGGGTCTGTGAATATTCAAGTCGCGAAGCAGCCGGCCAGGAATAAGAAATAAGGCACTATATATATATATATATATATATATATATATATATATATATATGTAAACTATACTTTAGGGATTTTGAGGTTATGTAAGGAGGTTCTACTTTTTATAATTTAGTTTACTCTTGCTTGTTTTCTGCTCTGTATGTAATTTTGTTTTCTCATCTCCACCAACCGCCGTCCCCCCACGAAAAATAATGGCTGAAAGTTGCAACCATAATGGCTGAAAGTTGCAACCGTAATGGCTGCGTATGTATCATTTCATTTTGTTTCATTCATAGTGAGATATAAAACAAAATAAAGTTATACTTCTGACCTGCTGTCTTCATAAGTGAAAGGTCTAATAATTTATAAATATCGAAAATTACAGAATATTTGTGCTTAAGGTTTTCTTACACGCACAGATATAAGTTGCTCTGCTATTTAAATGTTTGATCCAGTAAGAGCGTAAGAAATTTTGCAAGCTACGTTGAAATGGATCATATTTCTGGGTACCACAGATCGGTTTTGGCCGATATCAAGTTGGGCATGAGCATAAACCGCTTTTGTTCCGCAGGGACTACTTGCCCCGTTATCGAGTCATGTGGTCGCTAATTGGGCCCTAGATTTGCTCCCAACCGTGCCAGCCCAGCCGTATCAGTGATTGTAGGTTGCCTTTCTGAGAGCGCCCAACCAAATCTTTGCCAGGACTTTGGGTCAGGCATTCAGAGTGCGATATCTGCTACATCATAAACGGCCAATTTATGAGGCAAAATTTAGAGGTGTGGGTGTCCAAGCGTCTTATTTTGGTATTCAGTGTAAAAAATGTAGCGGGTTTTAAAGATCACCCCTCCTTTCGCCTCAGTGTTCATAGTCTTAAAGAGGATTTTAGCAGACGGTTCGAAGTTATCGAAGGGCAAGTCAATACTCTTCGATCTATCTAAACAAAACTTTGTACGCTGTTAGACCCAACGAAAATTATAAGCTACCTTACAATTTTCAAAACTACCCCTTGTATATTTTTAATATTAGAAACCTTTACAGTTTAATCCAAAATATTGGATTGTATTGTAAAGCGGAGGAGATTCGGCACCGATCCAGGAATCAAAATATTGTACCGACTCCCCGGGAGGGAGGGATAACGTGAACGAAGAGTCCGGGCAGAAGGAACCAGGAGTCCAGGAGTGACGGTACAGCAATGATAAGGTCATTACAGTTTCCAGATAGAGACGTGCCTTCAGTCGGACAGGCAGACCGGGGACCCAGCGCCACACGGTCCAACACCTCCCCCATGGAGAGATCCTTATACCCGGCAACCGGCCGAGGGACGGAGAAAGTTCACAGAGAGTATCCTTTTTCCCTGCCATGTTGCACCGAAACACCATCGCCGACACTTCCAATAGACCAAACGGGATGAAGGATGAATGAAATGATCAATGGAACGAAATGGAGGGACAGGACATTCGGGATATGAAAGAAACCACTCCAGCAGCCCTTGGTGACCTGGGAAAACCCCCGAAAAAGAGTGGGCGGTCGCCGGGGATCGAACCCAGGACATCCAGAATGCGGGCTACAGACGTTACCGCCTGAGCCATCCCGCTCGGAGCCCAAAATATTTCAAATCTACCATGGGACCTTACAGAATCATAGGTTACCTTGACAAAATCTATCTCAGCCGTCATTTTCATTCCTGTAGTAGGTACCTTCCAAGTTTTAAACAATCTTTCCTTGCCGTTATTTTCAACCTATTTTATTTTGAAGTATAAAGGCAGTACCAAACTAAGCATTCTGAGGGTAGGAGGTCGCACATTCAGTATAACAACAGGAGCGCTGCATGAGCATGGTTGAAATCTGACGTGATGAAACTTCATTTGCCAGTCAAAATGTAACTCACTGTCTCAACTAATAAGTACTAGTACACAATGAGAAACTAAACCATCCAGTAGGCTTCACATCAGACACACCTAGTGACAGTAACTGGAGTCGGGAGCACGAACGAAGGCGGATGGGGAGAATTTTACTACGCATAGAGAGATAATGCACTGTCTCTTTCTCTCATTCTCGCTCGCTCTGTGCCTTGACTCCTCTCTCATCGTACTCAGTGCTAAGGAACACCGCTAACGCGCCACTATTTGTACTCAGGAAAGAGCAATGACTGATGCTAATTGGCTGACAAGTCACGTGACTCAAATCAGTACACTCAGGAAGGAGCAATGGCTGATGCTCATTGACTGGCAGGTTACGTGTGACTCAAATCAGTGCACTCAGGAAGGAGCAATGATTTATGCTAATTGGCTGGCAGGTCATGTGACTCAAATCGGTGCTACTGCGCAACCTACACTCACCCGCCTTCGCTGATGTTCCCGACTCTAGTACTGTACAAGATTGCGTTTTGTTTACATCTTACACATCACAAACAGATTTCCCAATCTTAACATTACAGATTTAATGTTGACGCGTGTAGCGCAGTGGTAAAGGTTCTGTGACTCCTTGTTCCTTTCCTCAAAATACTTATTTTTGTTACTGCCTTTCTACTTTGTAATTGTCTGCACATTGTTTTTTTCGCACCTGTATATAAAACTACACCACTTAAGATAATCAAGACACAAATTTGTGCACTTACGTTATAAAGGGTCTTTCAACAAGAGTGTCCTATTTTTAACATGTGATAACTGCCGTTGTTTTTGAGTTACAGCAGTCATTCTTTTTCATGTGTTACAGTTGTTATTGACAAATAGCCATGGAACATTACAGCATTCAGCAACGCGTAGAAATTGTGAAAATTTATTATCAAAATGGATCATCTGTTCGCCAAACCTTCCGTGCATTGCGTGAAGTTTACTGTGTGCATAATCGTCCCTGCGAGAGAACGATTAGGCGTTTGACCGATAAATTTGAAAGAAGCGGTTCTGTCAGCTATCAAAGAACGCCTGTACGTAATCGACGTAAGCGCTCCAACGAAAATAATAGGCGCCGTTCGTGAGAGTGTACGCGAGAACGGAAACAAATCAATTGCTCGCCGAGCGCAAGAATTGGGGCTTTCGCCGACCACAACTTGGCGAATTCTGCATCTGGATTTGAAGTTTCACGCTTACAAAATGGTGTTAACTCAAGAACTAAAGCCCAACGACCATAGGTTGCGCCGTGTATTCGCTGACTGGGCTATGGAGCAATTGGAAGCTGACCCGGATTTTTTGTCGAAAAATCATCTTCAGCGACGAAACACACTTTTGGATGGTTGGTTGTGTTAACAAACAAAATTGCCGCTATTGGAGCAATCACAATCCAATGCGGATTCAAGAACGACCACTTCATCCCCAAAAGGTTACTGTGTGGTGTGGATTTTGGTATGGTGGAATCATTGGTCATATTTTTTCCAAGATGAAGATGGAGAAGCTCTAACTGTCAATGGAGAAAGATACCGGACTCTTATAAGGGACTATTTTTGGCCTCAATTGGATGGGATGGATCTAGAAACATCTGATTCCAGCAAGATGGTGCCACGTGTCATACTGCTCTCGAAACAATCGATCTTTTGAAGGAGAAGTTCAGAGGTTTCATCATTTCCCGTGGTGGTGATGTTAACTAGCCCCCGAGGTTATGTGATTTAACGCCGTTGGATTACTTCTTGTGGGTTTATGTTAAATCTCGAGTTTATGTAAACAGGCCAGAAACAGTAAATGATCTTATGAATAACTTCACACGTGTTATTCGTGAAGTTGGACCTAATTTACGTTCTTCTGTCATTGAAAATTGGGTCAACCGTATACGCGAACCCAACGAAGTCGCGATGGTTACTTAACTGATGTTCTCTTCCACACGTAATGACATTAATTATGTTCTAAAATAAAAAAAAGAAATAAACCTCTATCATTTATACAACATGTTTTATTTAAGTTCAAAGATAGGACACTCTTGTTGAAAGACCCTATAAAACTATAACATACCTTAAACATGCTATCCCTACTGTTATTTTCAACCCCTTACATACAGATCTGCACCATTTGACCAATCTATGCAAACCGGGGACACTTACGTTAGCGAAAATACCGTACTTGCCGGCGTATAAGACGCGATTTTTTTCCTATGAAAATACGCCCAATTATACGCAATTCTTTGTTAGCTTCCTTGCATAGGTGAGAGCATCCCAGTTCTATAGAGTTCAGTGGATGTTCAGGCAATGTTTTTAACGATTTTCATACTCTTCGTTCAAACTTCAGTTATAGTGATTAGTGCGAAAATCTGCTTCTGTTTTAATTACAGTAATTTGCAGACTGGTTGGAAAACAATATTGCTATAAAATTGCATTTAAGCTACAAGAACATGGAAACAAGGTGCAGATAGACATTTCGGGCATTTCCAATTGAGAAAATCATAACTTGCTGGAATCAGGTAGAAGTTTTAAAGAAACAACTCGCAGTAAACATAATCTAAGAAGTGGAACTGGTATACTTGAATTTTAGACAACAGACAAGCGAGAATTTCAGTTTCTGCATACAGTTGTTACAGTTGTTTAAATGATAATAGGTTCATTAATTTTTCCCCCAAAACTGACTTAAAAACGGGGTGCGTCTTATGCGTCTTCTATGCCTGAAAATACGGTAATCGGCTACTCATGTCTTTCAAAAACGAGCCCTATCCTTATTTTCATGTTACAGAAGCATCTGTGTAACGCCTGGCAAGATATATTGTAAAATAAATTGCTTTATATCTTATGTAAGCTCCGCCAGGAAGGATATTTCATGGGTTGAAATGCGTAGACAAAGAACAAATCCTTATGTCCCGGAGTATATTGCGAAAAAAAGGAACAAAATAATTCCCTGAGTGTGTTTATATCTTGAGGGCTATAGATCGACTTGCTATTCAAGCATAATTGTCTTTCCGGGATTGATATTAAATACGATTTTCTTTCTCTCTCAATATACGAGTAACATGTCTTCGATTCTGATTTTGGAGGTTTGTTCTTATCAAAGAGTACGGGTACATCTTTCGTACAGAAGTGCATACAATTTAAATGTGGCATTTTCAGCGAGAGGCTATTCCCCGATGGGTATCTTGATATAGCAGGTGAGCCTATGCCTAATCTGGGATGAGCAATCGTCAACGTAACAATACTTCGTTTTCGTTTTGTTTACATTAAGGCACATGCCGTATTCTTGATTACCGTACATACCATATTTTTAATCGTAAATTAAGAGTAATCTTTGAAAGTATCTATTAGTATATTATGCAACAAGACTATACTGATAGTAATTAAAACGCGACTATGTTTATGAATCTAGCTGTAGTTAGTTTCATAATTTTCATACGAGTCTCTTAATTACCATTATAGTCGAGTTGCATACCACTGCTTTTGGTCGACCGCACTATAATTTCAAAACTTCGAGTTTTTACAAAAAGATCTTACCTTATTAATTTGTGCTATTAAATGCTGATCGGATGGCAGGACCTGAGGTCGCGAGTTCAAACCCGGCGGAGGGCGATTTTTGTCGGGCGTAAAAATCCTTAGCATGGCTTCCTTGGGAAGGGAAGTAAAGCCGGTGGACCCGCGTCATAGATTTACGGCACTTAAAAGAACCTCAAGCCTGATAACGAGGCCTCTGAGTAAAATTACCGGACTTTCACGCCCAGTATAGAATGAGACGCTAAGAACACACCAGTTAAAGAGTGTCCATAAATAAAACTAAATTTAATTGTTTAATTTCGGATGGCAGGACCTTGAGCGTGTTTGCGAGTAGTGCAACAGATGGCATCACTGTTGAGTCCACACCGTTATTTATTTTTTGCAGGTAACGTGAAAACTATACATAGCAAAGAAAGGAAATTAACTCAATTTATTAGAATATTAAAATTTTAATGGACATAATTTATTTTATTTTAAACACTCATATTTAATTCTTTATCCTGGAATGGATCACGTTGGAATGTTTAAAGTGGGATTAAAACAACATATTTATTTGAAATACACATTGCTGACTGTGCAATTTGCGAAATTTACCTGGGAAATAATTCACACTGGAATGTTTGAAATTGAAATTGCAATTGCTATTTCTGCCATCTTGGACTGCTGCTTTGAAAGTTGTTAAGATATGGACGATAAGGGAGCTGCGCGCGATGCCGTGTTGAGTGTAAAAAATCATGAGTCGCTGAAGTATTATGCACGTCATAAAAGTTCAGTTACGTCACATGCGTATTTAGTGTGGTCGGCCAAAAATTAATTTACTTGTGAGAAAGCAGCCAGCAACTATAACAGCATTTCAGTTCAGGAATCGTGTTTGGTGGTGTTGAAGTCGATTAAGCAGTATTTTTAGAGCTCCCAACATCGAAAACATTTAGAAGAAACGTTTTAACTTTGTTTACCTGCACTTGAATTGTATTTTTGATTACTTCTTGCAGTGTTACCAACCGCATTCACGTGGCACGTAAAGCCGAGGTTTTGTTGCAAAGTCATTACCCCGTGTTTAAAAACGTAGACTTGGTAGACGAGATTCGAGGCTCGAGGCACGTACTTGGAGCTAAGAAATGCGCTTTAATTGCACGAGTGAAAAAGTTGGCGTAGTGACCTGTTTAAATAACCATAATGGGCGTTACCTAAGCTTTTGTGCTGCACGAATTGACCTTCACATCGCCAACAAATGAAGGCCGTTGATACAAATCCCGGAGTTACACGCTTTTTGTGGATCTGAAGTATAACGCTTTTTTGTATATCTCTGTGTCACACAGGTATCAGAACTCATTCTATTGCGGAAATAACTACGTTTTCTCATGCTGTTTTACTGAATTACTTAATCAGCCAAGTCATGGATTAACGATGTTATAGCTTTCTATAACCAAATTAGTCTTTTGTAAATATCATGCATTCCAAACGAAGTTTTATCTTTCTTTTACAAGGTTATTCACATTTTTACACATATATTTCGTGTCAAACGTTGTTTTAGCTTTCTTTAAACAACTAATACTCATTTTAAGGAACCTAATATTTCAAATGATGTTATAAGAATTTTATTTTAAAAAATCTGATGTGTTACACTCACAAGACTTTCTCTACTCTTGTACAAACTATTTTTACAAACGCTAATTCTCCATATGCTTCAGGTTAATCGAGATGTTAATCTTATTGCTAATTTTCTTGTAGATGCAAGGGGAATTGGTAGGCTTTAAGCGACAGTCAAATATTTTAAGAGCTGGTTGCTATGTGGAGCATTCCATTCTCTTTGCATTACCAGGACAAAAAAGAAATGAATAACGAATTTTAGAAAAAGTATAAATATTGGAAAATTTAAGGGAATAACAAGCAATATCTCGAAAATGGTTCACTCTACAACAAAAATGTATATGACATTAATTGTGTATTTTAACGCGATCTACATTTTTTATGTAGTAAAATTTTGTCTATCTCTTATGGTTTACCAGTTATGCAAAAGTCGTTCACAATGAAGAATACTTTTGGAGACATTCCCAGAAAATTCGAGATATACATTTCATTTGTCATGAAAATATCTTAAACATATGATATTTTAATCAAAATCGTTAAGAGCCATTTTTGAGAAAATTAAAACTTTCGAAAAATGTTCCATGTAAAGGGTAATCTGGGGTGGGGGAGTTCTTGAAAACCTTCGTGTCCCATTTCTGGAAGATACTGAACCTAAATACCAAGTTTTGTGTTTATCCGACTTCGTTTCTGAGTTATGCTGTTCACAGACAGACACACACACACGGACATGTTTCCCAAAATGCTTTTTTTGGATTCAGGGGGCCTCAAAACATATATTTCCGGTGAAATCTTGGAATGGATTTTTGGGTGGAATAAAATACTTCCCATACTTACTATACGTAGTAGAGAAAGTAAAGTTTTAAACATTTTACATGCTGTTAGCATGCACCTACGCCCGTCTACTTAAATGTCGCTTTCAGGCATGTAAATGACCAGATGGAAACCGCAGTTGTATGCGGCTTCTACAGTGTTTGACGGTTTTTTTCCGTGAGAATGTTATATTTTCCCAAATTTTGTCAAGTTCAGCATCGAATACCTGCAAGCGTTGCCGTAAGAGCCACGAGTATTTTATATACAATCATGCTCTGTTCAGGTGTGTTCAGTATGAGCTTTTACTTTACCTAGCTTCTATCTTTGGTAGGTAGGGGGAAGTATTGCATTCCACCCAAAAAAATCGATATCGACCCTGAATTTTAAAAAAATGCGCGTTAGGAGTGAAACTTCTTGGGTTGTAGCATTTGTTGACGATTTTGTTATTGCAGAGTAGTAACTGGTTATGTGGAATTTGATTGAAGAAACTCTCTTAATTAAATGAAATATCTCTTTTATTCATCAATTTCCGTTAATCCATACTGTAAGAAAGAAACTATGGTTTATGATAGCTGAAGTATTGGTTCTCCCACTCTTTCTTCTCAACTGCCGGTTGAGTCGGAGAAGGGGACGCGTTTCACTTTTCGTCTGATCCAGGCTTGGCCACTTTTCGTTTGCCCTAGCGCGTTTAAAGATCTGGCTGATCCCGTAGCTCAGTCGGTAGAGCACCTGCCTGTTGTGCGAGGGGTCCCAGCTTCGATTCCCGGCTGGGGGATGGGAATATTTCTCTAGCCAAGATTATTTCCTATTCTCCCCAGAGTCTGGAAGTATGAATGAGAGTGTGAGTGTGTGTACGATGTAATGATTAAAAAAACCATAGGTGCAAGAAACCCAACGATAAGAGAATAGGAGTCAACACCATTATTTTTCTAAAATTGGCCTCTAACGATCTGGATTAAAATGTCACATGTTTAAGATATTACATGACTAATAAAATTATTTGAATTTTCTGCCACTAACCCGTATTTTGTATAACTGAGTAAACCAAGAGAGGGAAATAGAATTTTAGTTTCCTGGTATGCCGTTGGCATTAGGGATATCCTAGCGGTGCTTTCTATAATCGGGGAAATTTCTACAGTCGCTGATTCTGACACCAGGTGTGCCCATTAGCCCGATACCAATAGAGAGCGCCACGGGAGAGAAAATCTTACGGCAAGAACAGAAGCAATTTATTTCAAATAACTCTTTATATGCCAAAATGCATTTCCTAGATTTTCGTTATTGGTTTGAATGTTTCAGTACTTTATATTTGTTTAAGCGGTGTGACTATTCGGTTGTTTCTCGCGGTTCCGTGCGGAGTGAAATTTCAAAACCATCATAGTGACTCACTTTTGAAACATTTGAATGTCTGTTCAGCCTCATGTACTCCTTTTGTCCTACAACTAAATGTGTAAGTAAACTATTTCTGCAAACGTTTATTTGGAATAGCATAAAGTAGATAGAAAAATAAGGTTTTGCAAGAACAGTTTATAGATACTTTATCGGCAGGGAAAATTATGTTAATGTACCACGTCAGAGTTTTCTAAAGTTGATCCAGCTTCCTCTGATCAATCTGAAACAATAATAAAAAAATACAATGAAAGAAAATAAAAGGCAAGCGATAGCTGCTTCTGGGTCAACGATATTCACCCACTGTTACATGTGTTTGTTAAGTGTCAGTGGCGTAGTGATAACGGAGGTAATGAATGCTTCCCTTTAACTTAATACGAATAAAATATTTGATGATCTTTGAACGACAATGTTTGTAGAAAAGCATTTTAAAAACATATACGTTTATGCTATCATTAGAGTTATTTAGAGGTTGCAAATTTCACGTGTGCAATAGATAATCAGATTGCCAGCCTACCAAATAAAATTAAGTTCCACTGCATCACTATTTGGCAACAATGTAATCTGTGAGGGTACCTAAATCTTTTAATTTGGACTGAGCACGTCATCTGTACCTAAATAAATGCTTTGCCAGTTTCTAAGATAAAAGAAATATGAAGGTCACAGATAAACATGGACTGAATGATGTTTTGTTGTTAAATGACCAGTTAACTTCATTCTGATCCATAAAGCGAAGGTCTCATGACCAAATACCGCAGCGAAAGAATGAGTCACCGCCAAAACTGGAACAGTTTTCGTGTAACGTATATCCAGACACTTGCGGCGTAATCGTGTGGACTACTAAACTTTGATCAATCTTAATCAATTGGAAGAACTATTGATTGCTTTTCGATATTAAACATTGCAAAACTCGCAATATGCAACATCTGTGCTGACCGATAAACCCATTAAATTAAGCGGCGTATAGGGATTTAACCTTTGCGATAGAAAAGAGCTCTGTTTTTATTATTTTTTTTATTTTTTATTTATGGACGCTCTTTAACTGCGTGGTCCTTAGCGTCCCATTCTATATTGGGCGTGAAAGACCGGTAATTTTGCTCAGAGGCCTTTTTATTAGGCTTGAGGTTCTTTTACGTGCAGTAAATCTACGACACCGGATCTACTTCCCTTCTGAAGGATTTTTACACCCGAAAAAAAATCCATCGCGGGTTTGAACCCGCGACCTCGGGTAGTAGAGGCTAGCATGGTAACCACTACACCACGGAGGACGACATGAGCTCTTTAGAGTTAGGCATGTAAACTTAGTTTCTCTATAGCGTCCAGTGCCCCCACCTCTCCTTTCACAGTAGGATTTTCTGGACAAGCAAAATGACTTCACCGTTAGCATGTTAATGCAGTGCTCACCTCTGTGGTTTGGGATGAACTTTCTGAATAAGGTGCTTTTATTCTGAATGGAATGTTCGTTAACTCTTTGCTCAGTGGAGCCCAAGCTCATTTGAGCATTCGTTTCTTTACATTCCATCATTGACCTTCCGGTATCATCTGCTCGATATGATTCAGTGGCGTATAATCACATATTTAGCTTGAAATTATGCGAACATGAATTTTAGGTTACGCAACGTGGAATTTTATGCTTTGAGTTTGAAAAGATTTTATATTAATTCGTTTTCAATCAACATAGGTGTGCTCGTACTATCACGAACCATTTCGAAATACTGTCCATTAAGGCCCAAGGCCTACCAACCCGACTCATGCCCTCGTGCGCACAGCAGAGGTGGAGATTATCCAACCGGTATGATAAACTGATGGCGGTCAGCATCACTCGTCCACAACCATTTTTTTGTTTTGTTTACATCCAGATCGCTAGAGCACCGTGCACAGGACGCTTACAACCAGGCATAAGAGTTCTCAAGCAGTTGGCTTCAAATTATCTACACTTAAATCATTATTTCAAAACAAAGAGTGTAAACAACAGTGACAATGAGTAACTGATGGGCAGGTAAACAACGGTCTGGTGACTTGTCTGCAAATCTAACAGTGTACGAGAGATGGTGTTGGTTTGTTACCTACGACGTACGTGTGTTATGTCCAGTAACAGTTCAACCTCTCCTTGCTTTAATGCTTAGAAATTCATATGCCTGCTTATAACTAGAGCTGGAACAAATATCCATTGAGCGAGGGATCAACATAACTACCTACCTACCTGGTACATGTGACGTAACTGAATACAAGGACCCAGGGCTGCACATTTGACAGTCAGTAGTTCGCTGCGTTATTGTTATGGTAGTCTTGCTCTCTGTGAGCTCGTGTTAGTTTGTTCTACCCTTACGCTACTGTTTACAGTTCCAGGTTATCTGTGGCACCCTCTTCTCCTCACGTAATGTCTATACAAAGTCACTGCGTGCACACATTGTAAATTAAAGAATTTTTGTTCTAGCTCTGCTTATAATTAATGTTAAAAATACGGTTCCAATTCATTGAAACTAAGACTGTTTAAAAGTTAACAAGTTTGCTGCGCTCTAGCAGATAAAAGTAAAAACTCTGATGTGCTACAGTCTACGTCATATTGAGATAAACGTTTGCAGAAATGGATTCATTAGGCATTTTGTGTTAAGTAGAAGAGGGATGCAGGAGGCTGAAGCGATAGTCAAATATTTAAACGAATTGCTGTATGCTAGCTTTGAAATACACCTTTTGCTCGACATCTCAAGAATGCGTGATAAAGTATTGGATTCAAACTAATCCCTTGGAAATAGTGTGCAAAAAAAAAAAAAAAAAAACTAAAATGTTTGAAAAATTGAGTGTTTTAACCAGATGTATTTTTTTTTTCAGTTTTTGTCTATTCCTTATGGATTACCGTTATACATTTTACAAAATGCATCCAATATGAGAATTACACAGCCTATTCCCAGAAAATTCAAGATTTGCATTATATCTGTTTTACAAACATCTTGAACACTTAGCCATTTTTGAGAAAATGAAAAATAAGAAAACATTTTCCATCTAAAGCTTAAGTTTGGAGAGTAAGGGATTTTCTTAAAAAATCTCAGTTGTTTGAAAGATGCTATACTTAAATGTCAAGTTCGGTGTTTATCAAGGTTACCGTTTTTTACTAATGCTGTTCACCTACGCGCGCGTTCTAAATGCTTTCTTGGATTTAGGGGCCTTAAAACATGTATTTGCAGTGAAATGTTAAGATCAAATTTTTGTTGGAATGCAACATTTCCTCTACCTATTAATGGTAGCTAGTAGAGAAAGTGAAAAAAGGGAAGTTTGAATTACCTTCATAGGAGTGATGTGCAAGTTTCTGGAAATGAGAAAAAATAAAAAACCAGATTATTATGCAACATTGCCCAATGATGCAGCACTGTCTGAAAGTACACATTTAGGCACTTTCCAGAAAACCTTGGAGCAGCAATTCAAGAGCAAGGTGAGAGGTATTGCCGAGATAAAAGGGTTTGAAAAGACAGTACGAGGAGCGGCTGATTATTGTTGCTTGTTTTTAAACTGCACAAGAAAACGTCTGGCAAGTTGGTCAGTTAAAAGTATTACTATCATCTTCTGACAACCAAATATCAGTTATTACGGCTTCATTTATAAAATTCTCTCGCTACACAAATTATTTTCCCTTGTCCAACATTCTCCTACTGATAATTGTCTTCTCTCCATCGTTACCATAAAGTCATTTTTCCATGTGGTCACTGCTTTTTGTTTTTTCTTTTCCTTCTTTTTCTCCTCCTTGCTAATAATCATTCTTAACGATGTCCATACCATGTTAGTTATCTTGTTGATATATCTTGTATTTTTTACTTTCTCTACTACGTATAGTAAGTAGGGGAAGTATTGTATTCCACCCAAAAATTCGATACCGAGATTTCACCGGAAATACATGTTTTGAGACCCCCTGAATCCAAAAAAAGATTTTTGGAAACATGTCCGTGTGTGTGTGTCTTGAACAGCATAACTCAGAAAAATTTTAATTTTCCCAAAAATGGCTCTAACGATTTTGATTAAAATATACGTTTAAGATATTTTCATGATAAATGAAATGTATATCTCGAATTTTCTGGGAATGTCTCCAAAAATGTTCTTCATTGTGAACGGCTTTTGCATAACTGGTAAACCATAAGAGATAGACCAAATTTTACTACACAAAAAATGTAGATCGCGTTAAAATACACAATTTGTCATATACATTTGTTTTGTTGAGTGAACCGTTTTCGAGATTTTGCTTGTTATTCCCTTAAATTTTCCAATACTTATACTTTTTCTCAAATTAGTTATTCATTTTTTTTATGTCCTGGACATGCAAAGAGAATGGAATGCGCCAGCGCTTAAAAGATTTGACTATCGCTTAAAGCCTACCAATTCCCTTTGCATCTACAAGAAAATTAGCAATAAGATTAACATCTCGATTAACATGAAGAATATGGAGAATAAGCGTTTGTAAAAATAGTTTGTACAAGAGTAGAGAAAGTCATGTGGGTGTAACACATAAGATTTTTTTTTAACATGCAGGCTCTGTTTCATTTCTTGTTCTTACTCTTCGTTAACCAAAAATATTTTTGAAAGTACATATTTTTCATTTAGTAAATTCTTCATCCATGTAAAGCTACCTGTATAAATGATTTATATACTTTACTTTTATTATATTTGTATCTCAAAATATGACATTTGACGCTCATATTGCATATTTTCCTTTTTTTAGACGCTCTTTAATTTCTGTATCGTTTCTTCCATGTAACCATATAATTAGCTTTTCCAAAATTAGACTTCAGTTCACTGTTCATTTTTCCTGTCCTTATATTCTAAACTATTATATTAATTAGAAAATATAATTTGGCCATAAGCAAATTGGAAAGCGTACATACATCGCCAACATTAATACTATTTTCTATAAATTTCTTTTTCCAAAGCTTTAATGCTTCCTCTAAATAGATTTCAAAGTTGGAGATAAACAGCATCCTTGATGTAAGTCTTTTGTTAATTTTAAATTCCGTTGATAGTTTATTTTTAGTTGTTATAGGTAATTTGAAAGCCTACGCCTTTTAAATATTCATAAAGTTTAATGTGTGGGATTATATGAAATGCTTTTCATTTTCATAATTTTGTTACATAACTATCTCACCTCAGATTGTTTTATCGGATTGTGGTCTGCGTAGGATGGGCAGTGTATATCCGGAACTGCTGTGGGGAAGAACAAAATGAACGGTAGGAAACAGAAAAGGCATACCAAGGGCTTCTGCGTGGAGAGGGAAAGAGCGGAAAAAAATAAGAAAAGAAAACATAGAAGTAGAAGAGTTACAGAATGCAAGGTTAGGTATCGGTTTTAGTGATAATAAATTTTGAGGAATAGCTCATATCTTTTTATTTTCTCCTTGGAGGACGAAGGCTCGTAAAACGTGCTTCATTTCTCGTAATTTATTGCTGCACCCCACCAAGTTTTGCGTCCAGCTCCCTTGGGCTTTACTTCCGGCTTCAGGAAAAGGAAATGATGCCCTAGAGAAGTAAGTCCGGTAGCATTTCCCATAAAGTGAACAGGGAGAAATGAGGACCTTTTTGTTGGGCAAACGCGCAGCTAAAGGAAAAACGTAGCGATTTTTACTTTCTCTACCACGTACATAACAGGTAAAGAAGGTAATGCATTCACTCAAAAACTCGATATCGAGATTTCACCGAAAGTATATGTTTTGAGGCCCATTGATTCCAGAAAAAGAAACATTTTTAGAAAAAGATCCGTTTGCATGTGTATGTGTGAACAGCATAACTAAAAAATCTGATGTGTTACACTCACATGACTTTCTCTGCTCTTGTACAAACTATTTTTACAAACGCTTATTCTCCATATGCGTCATGTTAATCGAGATGTTAACCTTATTGCTAATTTTCTTGTAGATGCAAGGGGGATATGGTAGGCTTTAAGCGATAGTCAAATCTTTCAAGAGCTGGTTGCTATGTGGAGCATTCCATTCTCTTTGCATGTCCAGGACATTAAAAAAATGAATAACGAATTCCCATTTGAGAAAAAGTATAAGTATTGGAAAATTTAAGGGAATAACAAGCAATATCTCGAAAGTGGTTCACTCAACAACAAAAATGTATATGACATAAATTGTGTATTTTAACGCGATCTGCATTTTTTGTGTAGTAAAATTTTGGCTATCTCTTATGGTTTACCAGTTATGCAAAAGTCGTTCACAATGAAGAATGCTTTTGGAGACACTCCCAAAAAATTCGAGATATACATTTTATTTGTCATGAAAATATCTTAAACTTATGATATTTTAATCAAAATCGTTAGTGCCATTTTTGAGAAAATTAAAATTTTCGCAAAATGTTCCATGTAAAGGGTAATCTGGGGTGGGGGATTTTATTGAAAACCTTCGTGTCGCATCTCTGGAAGATACTGAACCTAAATACCAAGTTTGGTGTTTATCCGACTGTTCGTTTCTGAGTTATGCTGTTCACAGACACACACACACACACGGACATGTTTCCAAAAATGCTTTTTTGGATTCAGGGGGTCTCAAAACATATATTTCCGGTGAAATCTCGGTATCGAATTTTTGGGTGGAATACAATACTTCCCCTACTTACTATACGTAGTAGAGAAAGTAAAAAGTCGGATAGCGCAAAGATGCGACACGAAGATTTTCAAGAAAATCCTCCCACCTAAAATTACCCTTTACATGGAGCATTTTTCGAATTTTTTTGTTTTCTTAAAAATGGCTCTATTTTAGAGTTTGTATAATCTTTCATGGCTGGTAAACGTTAAGCGATAGACGAAAACGTACGACGCAAAAAATGCAGATCTCTTTAAAATAAAATTTATTTCAAATAATTTTTTGTGGCATCAGCTATATCCAAGATATCCGTTATTAATGGACATTTTACTTTGAATCAGGCATTTTTCATTTTCATTTAAAAAGAGATTAAGTTTATTGGTTTAATACTAATCCTGTGTGGAGTAATTGCCTGTTAATGTGGAATTAAATGGAATAATAACCCTTTTGAATCAGGCATTTTACTTTTTCATTTAAAAAGAGATTAAGTTTTTTGGTAGCTATTCTTTTTGTATCTGTAACGAAATGCAGCTATTTCTGGAAAGGTTTATTTGGATTAAAATGTAGTAGATAGAAAAATAAACTTTAGTAAGAATAGTTTGTATAGCTCCTAATAAACCATAAAGGGTTAGAGAAAGTCATGTGTATGCAAAACAGATTTTTAGGTTAGCGTTTCTTTGCTAACTTTTAAGTCATTCTGGTTTCCACTGTGTGAAACTACAGGGTGAGCCAAAAAAGTACGAACCGGCGGCGCGGTGTTTTTCCCGTCCGCGCCCTCGGCACTCACTGCCGTCTGCCGCTATCATAGAAAGGCGCGGATGGAGCCATACAACATTTTTAAAGGCTTTACTTACCAACTTTATGAAAGGAAATGCTGAAGCTGGCCACCGTCATTGTCCATACATTTTGGCATCACTCGCCGTAGTTCACATTGAGAAATGCTGGCAATTTCCTGGCGGATATTTTGTTTTAATTCTTCCAGGGTGTGTGGGATTGTCTTGTGTACTTTCTTTTAAGTTACCCCAGATATAGAAATCAATGAGGGTTAGGTCGGCAGACCGAAGAGGCCACAAATCTCTACTAATAATTCTGTCCTCAAACACACTTTCAATTTTTCTCATCGAAATATTGGCCGTATAAGATGTTGCAGAGTCTTGTTCAAAAAAGGCAAAATCACGCTTCCTGGTTGTTAATTCTCTAAAAAAAAGGGGGGGCAAAATAGTATTCACATATGTATGGGCTTCAACTGTTGACTCGAAAAAACTTGGCGAGTGATGGATAGTTTCCTAAAGAGGTGCCAAAAATGTATGGACAACGACGGTGGCCAGTTTCAGCATCTTCCTTCATAAAGTTGGTAAGTAAAGCTTTTAAAAGTAGTTTTAAAAATGTTGTATGGTTTCAACCGCGCCTTTGTATGATATTGGCAGACGGCAACGAGCGCCGAGGACGCGGACAGAAAAAACACCACGCAGGCGGTTTGTAGTCTTTTGGCTCTCCCTGTACTAACCCAAAGGTGGGTACTAAGATATTGGTTCGATGTTAGAATCTGCCTTAGTGATATGTCACCGTTGGACACTGTTGAACAGTAACATTACACGAAAATCGGACGATCTTAAGGCTATGCAACATATTAGTGCTGCTTTCGTTGCTGCGAAGCACCATACTGCGTCCATCCATATGCATGAAACAATTCGTCAAAAGTGGAGTAAAATTTTATATGTGGGAGTTTGAAAAACTTCCAGATTTCTCTGAAATCGGTATAAAATTTAAGATTTATATCTTCTTAAAAGTGTATTGCTTTTATTTCCCAGAATTAGTATAATAAATCCTGGAATAGTATTCTTTCTGGAGTAGTCAAAATGTGTGTATTTATTCTCTGTAGGTTATGTTGCATGTTTGCAAAGAATTATCGCACAGAAGACAATTTATTCGCGCATATTTAAAACTTACTACGATGCCATTGAGAATGGCGTATAAAAATCAGGCATTATAGAACTCGTGTACCTTGACAACATGCCCTGATAATCACAGGCAATTCTGCCTGCTTCGCCGTTCACTCTTCACTAGATGTGAAAAAAGTGTTTCGGAATCTTTTCACTACAGTTTTGAAATAACTTTTGTTATTTGGATATTTTCATAGCAAGTAGGTCACTGTCCATAACAACCTTGAGACCGTTAGCAAGAGAATTTTCTCTATTTGGTTTGTTGTAGATAGTATTATCTATATTGGGCAAGGTTGTGACTTGGTTTGGAAGATAAGTTAGAATATATTTGCTTGTCGTGAGGTTGCAAACGCTTTCAAAGTATACAATGCATTTGGCTGCATATCTACAGAACATATGCATTCAGTCGTGAGTCGGGCTTACATCCTTGAAAAGGTTTGGCTGAAATGCCTTCGAAACGTTGTAATTTTATTTTATTAATCCTTAAGGTATATCTTAAGCTGTAAAATATTTAAATTACGAAAACAGCGGCCACGAAATCTTAGGCTATAGAATAGCTCATTCGTATATTTGAATTCTGACAGTTTTGGTTTTAAACTTGCCCAAAAGTTTGTCTTCAACAATCAATGTTCATTTTTTTTCATTTTGAAATACAATTTTCAAAATGATTTTTGATCTTTTGAAATAATGTTATCGTTAATGTGCTCTGAAGAAGCCTTTCAACTTTGTTATTGCTCCTAACGAATAACAAGTTGCGTGTGGAAGGGGAAGAAAACATCAAGACGCACTTTGTTTTGTTTTTGTTTTAATGTACTTTTATTATTACATCATATACGGAAGTATACATTTGACTTATATCATTGTCGCTAGCAGTTTTCACTGTGCAACACCTACAGAAAAGGCCTGTTTTATTGTCATGTAACATAATGAGCCTTGATAAAAATTGTGGTTGCAAATTTATAAACACTATGTAAAAACATGGCCTACTGTGAACACTAATATGGAATAGCTCGTAGCCTGCTTAATATGTGGACATTTATTTTAAAAGCTAATCAGTTCACATAGGACAGGGATGATAAGGTTTTAGGGCACGTTCTCTATCGAAGGACTTGACCCTGTTCACCGGCGGAAAGATTACAGAAATGCTAATAACTCCAAAATTTTGAAAAGTAGAACATTTAATGTCAAAATTTAAACCTTACTTTAAGTCTTGACACGTTTTACACACACACACACACACACACACACACACACACACACACACACACACACACACACACACGGGTTAGTGTATGCAGAATGTGAACTTCGGAGATCGCGGAACCGCAGTGTGTTCTCTGGATATGTACGTCAGCGTGTACCGGACGAGTGGCCTAGTTGTTACCTTCCTGTACACCTATTTTGTTTATATGTTTTATTCTCTGAATGTAACTTGGTATCCTGGTATTTAGAACATTAATCCGTATATACTTGACGACGGAGGAAAAATACGAAAAAAGAAAAATAATGAACGTGGCTGTGTGCCAGGATACAGATATAAGGTTCAATACGTCCATGTGACCACAAGCAAATAAGTAATTTTGTGCATCACGGTGTAAAGAATTTTATTTCACTATCAAACGTTCATAATAAAATGAATGCACTTGCCACTTTTCGTGAATACCATTACAGCTTAACACTTCTTTGAAGCTTGTGTTGCTTGGAATGGAACACGAATGACGCCTCAAACCTTGAGTTCCCACAATGGAAGCGAATCTAGACTAAATGCAAGATGCTCTGCTCTTTGGATTCGTTTAAACTTCTCTGCGCTACCATGTGGGTATTCACAATTCTTGACACATGGCTTGTGTGGCACAAAATGTAACATTTTGTGTCTTTGGATTTGCATTGTGAAGCAAGCACGAGGGGCGCCCTGGAGGGAGGGAGAGAGGGATGAGGTGAAGGGAGACATCGGGCGGTAGGAACCAGGAATGACGGCACAGCAATAACATGGGCCTACAACTTTCAGATTCCGACTTCCCGCTAGTCGGACAGGCAAACCGGGTACTACGCCCCACACAGGATCCAATGCCCCCCCCCCCAGGGGCGGTCCTTATATCACGGAAGGCCGAGGGACGGAGAAAGTTTACAGAGATCATCCTTTTCCCTGCCACGCTGCACCGAAATACCATCGCCGACACTCCAACTCTGAAACAGACCAAACGTGGTGAAGGATGAATGGAACGAAATGGAGGCAGAGGAAATGCGGGGGATGAAAGAAACCACTCCAGCAGTCGCCTGACGATCCGGGAAACCCCCGGAACAAAAGCCATGGATCAGAGTGGGCGGTCGCCGGGGATCGAATGCGGGCCACAGACGTTATCTCCTGAGCCATCCTGCTCGGTATGAATGGAGTTACGAGCACTTCATAAAGTTTGTTCGATAGACTTTAAGGAAGTACAGGGTTATTCAAAAAGGAGCACATTTTAAATATTAATTGCTAATGAACGACAATGGATAGCAAACACAAGTTTTAAGCCCCCAACTATTGGTTCCATTCAATGCCTACAGCGGCGCTGTGCATTGTTTACGAGAAAATGGCGACGCCACAGGTTCGTTTTGCGAACTGCAGCATGCAAAGAGTGAATCCATTGTTCAGTGCAGTGTGCATTTCGTTGCAAGTTCAACAAATAGCCACCTCGTCATAAACAAGTTTACAATTGATACCGGAAACTCGTAGAAGATGGTTGTATATGCAGAGGTAAAAGCATTGTTCGTCCTCGTATAACAAATGGCGCTCACATTGAATACATAAAATAGAACTTTGAACTTTCCTCTGCCGTTCATTAGAAATAAATATTTAAACTCTTCTTCTTTTTGAACAACCTGTATTTTCAACGATATCTCTCCAGTTTTCCCAGCTTACGAATAGACTAAATTCTGAGTACTTTTTGAGCGCTCGGAGCCTGAATTTGAATCCAAAATTGGAAGCCGTAATACATTGCTTGGTAAAGTAAATTATATGTACAAATGGGATGGTTAGATTCTTCCATTGTTCCTCTATTCGTTGATTTTTAGTGATCATGACAACATTTTGGCATCGCGCTCTGTTTTGGAAAGACAAGATGTATTCTTAGTCAAAAAAAAAACTAGCTATATTGGCGGTTACGCGGGACGTGCCAACCTGTATGCAGAGAATTTTCATTCCCACTTGATTTATGTACGCCCTTACAAATACCGCATTTAACTCCTACCTTACCCTATGTAATTATGCTACCAGGATGTTTTAACAGTCAAGGAGGTCTAAAATAGCAGAGATTAAGTCCTTGCGTTCAACAGTAACCATAACCAGAAGCAATCGGTTGTCTCTCTTAAGGATTCTACGAGAACGCTGGTATTCCACTCGAACTTGTTGACAATTAGATGAACCTCTTGACGCAAACGTCCCAAGCACTCCTTCCTTGGGACGTTAATCACTCCTAATGGCTCTGTGGGATGTGCAGCAATTAACACTTGAATGGCCAAGAACTTGTCTGGTGCTAACCTTTAACCTTCCCTACCAGTTATGTACTGTAGCTGGGTCAATATTTTGTTTAAACACTTGTCAAGTTCGGCACGTGCTTTGTGTTTGTGATGTCTCTGCGGTGCAAGTCACGCATTCTTTTGTATAGTGAGCTATCTTGAATTAAAATGCTCGAAGGTTTCTGGTTCCATGTGGGACGCTTGAGCGTTTTAAAGGCAGGATAGCTTTTAACTTTTACTAACACTCAAAGAGCTTGCCATAAATTAAGCCTTTTATGTCCTCTGAACCGCCCCCCCTAAAATAACAGGACAACTCAACAAAATTTCTCATAATTACTCAATTTTATTCGTACTTCGAGCGCTTTTTTAAGATGCAAATTGAAGATTTTCCGCAACCCATACAATCCATTATATAGAAAGCTTATAATTTTCTCAAAATAACACTACCATATTCATTACAGTACTACATGTTGGCGATGTTAACATAAAAATAAAATATACCAGGTATCCAAAAGATCAGGAGTGATGGGGGAAGTTTATGTAACAAAACTTTAGCAAAGGCATAATTTTTTCCCGCTAGCTGACCTTAGAAAATAGGTAGGTTTCTTGATTTGCCTGATTTGCAAACGTTCATGTATAACGTTTGAGAGAAGAAGCTATAGGTTTTAATTTTATTCATTTTGTATTATGAGGAGATGGAAACAAACTTGTGTGTTAGTAAAAACTTCTTGAATTTGTCATTTTGGAAGGTTCGTGTCTTTGAAGCAAGTTATTGGTTTCCGCATTTCCTGCGCATGAATGCATAGGGAATGTGAACTAACTTTGTTGGATGTTCAAACTGCGTTCCATTTAATTGAATGCGCAGTTGATTCCTGCACAAAAATTATCAGGTGTTGTTGATGCTGCAGGGATAACACGTTTCATCCATGAAAGCCTGTAAACGAACTTTGAGACTTGTATATCTTTAATTTTTTGTAGCTAATCTGTGAAGTCGCAATTTATTCCCAATGCATGTTATAGGTGCAACTATAAATGGGTGACAAATTTATTTTACAGAACGAGATAAGATAAGAGTTCAATAAAATATACATTGTTGGTCAAATAACCTTTCTGTGACACAACCATTTTGGAAATATTAGCTGATATATTCATAACATTTACTAAGCTGAAATTTAATTTAAATTTTTGGTGAGTCGTCTGTAAAACACATTTGAAAAGATGATTTTATTTTTTCTATCGTTAGCTAAAGACAGACAAATATAGACATGTGGCATCAAGGGAGATTTTGTCTCTATATCCTCAGTATAAACAGTTCTATATTATTAATTTGAAGTCATTTCTAACGTATCATTTATTTTGAATAAAAACATTTCTTATTTCAATAGAATATATGTGATTTGCTGATGCGGAGAGAGATTCTTGTAACCGTTGTACATGTTTACTACTACTACCACCACCACTACCACTTTTTCCCTAAGTTGGTTCCGCTGAAGGCCACGCTATGGTTTAAGACTTATGACAGTTTTTAATCCCCTGGGGGAAAATACACCTTGCCTTTCTACCAAAATGTTATCTCCGAGAGTGAAAAATTGAAACATGAGGTAGGTCATGAACGGTCTCAGTTCCTTAGTCTAGTTTATGTGCAGTTGTGTAGGTGTGTGCAGAATGAGAAGTTACTTTGTCATAGTTTCATCTTAAATGCCAGTTCTTGATCGTTTGATTATGATGGTAGTGATTATTATTATTATTATTAATATTATGCTCCACAGTTATATTCAAATGAATAAAGGCTCCAACCACACTATAAAAACAAAAAACATTCTAAAGCGCCATTAGTATTTATTTCATTCAAGACCTAGAAAGTGTATTTCCTGGAGTTTCGTTACAGAGATTTTGGATCGAATGACCTCTACCACAGTTTAGAACAGAGAAAGTGAAATTCTGTTCCCACAAAATGTGAGCCTAAAAGGGGGAAAGCAGAAAGAACTGCTTAAAAATTCCAAAGGAAAAGGAAATTTAAGCATCGAACGGTGCTGCTTCTAGATCTGATTAAATATTGACATAGTTGATCCCCAATGGTAACCCTTCAGGACATTTATTTATTATTATTTTCCATTGCTGCTACTACCCTTCATAGGGGAGCAGTGTGTTTCTCTTCCGTAACACACAACAGCTACCGTTTCAACACACACACTCTACGCAGCGTTTGGTGGTCATGAAAATAGCTCATAATTGGAAGTGAAGAGTTTGGTTTGCAAAAAGGCCGCAGTGCGCTATTTTGAGAATCGTCACTAATCCCCGAGGCAGCCGTACAAGTGGGTGGTTGTGTGACTCCAGAAAAGTGTGGTACAGCACAAGGCAGGCTATTTGTGTGAATGACGTGCCGGCCCAGCTAATTCCATTCAGAGGTTGCCCCCATGTCTCATTGAGGAGCTCGCGTGCGATATCATAAAGCTCGCCACATTCGTTCCCTCTCTTTGTTTTCATTGCACAGAGCTGGTCAACGGCGGGAAATGCGGGCGTTCTTTGTTCTCTTCTCTCCATTCCCATGCATTATATTTGAGAGCAAAGGAAAGGACGGTGGGTATTCGTCGCATTTTAATTTCTACGTTTCTGATCTCCCCTTTTGTATGCGTCTTATGCATAGCTTTAGGACAAATGCTTTGAGAACAGGAGTGATTATTCCTAAGTTGTTATTGCGACCGTACTACTGTCCGACGATACGAGGAGTGCAGAATAAAAGCTGCAAACGACCATATTTCGTAACACCCCATCGTTGTTACATAAAATTTGGATTTTGCACGCCTGCTTGAGTTAATGATTTAAGGATACCCACTTGTGAAATTTAAAAAACCCACAATTTCACGTCCATTCATTTGAAACCAGGCATGAGGGTTTAGTATATAATATGTAGACCAGATGATTAAAATGTGTTGAGTCGGCCCATTATTAGTCATATCACAAAGGCACTAGAAGCTGGTGGCCGTAGCAGCTTCAGCTGAGGATGGAAGAACGTCCTTCCGAAAGTACAACTGCTTCGGACCGAGCGGGATGCTCAGGCGGTACCCTCTGTGGCCCGCATTTGGGAGGTCCCGGGATCGGCGACCGCCCACTCTGGCTCATGGGTTTTTCGTGGTTTCCCCGGGTCGTCAGGCGAATGCTGGGGTGGATCATACCACACTCTCCTTGCTTTCATTTCCTGTACGCATCATCTTCCTTGTCATCTGTTTTACGAATGTAGCACCAGGCGACGGTGTTCGGCGGGTTGCGGCTGGGCGGTGGCTTGCGCTCTGTGAGGTTTCTTCCCTGGCGTCGCTCAGGTCTCTCCTCAGCGTGGTGCTCCGCTCCAGGGGCCCTGGAGATTGGTGGCTTGTGGATGTGACCGAGCGTCGTCGGATGCGTTCTATCTGGAAACGTTAGGGACCCCGTCCATGCTTGCGCTCGCCGGCATCCGGATCTGGTCGCTCTTCGGATCTTTCCCCTCATCCTTCCCAGGGGTCACATTGGAAGCATAAAGGGCCACTAGCCTGCGTGCTCTGCCCCGGTTCCAGGGCCCCCCCCCTCCGTAATACGAACCTTTACATTTACTACTACTACTACTACTACTACTACTACTACTACTACTACGGCCACCAATATCAAGTGCCTTTGTGATGTGAGTAATAATGAACCGACTAACGCATTTTAATCATGATTGCAATATCACTTTTAATAACACTTCTTATAATTACAAACTAAAATGTACACCAAATTTCGTGCTCATTTTTAAAGTAGAGCCAGATTTTTTATTATTATTATTATTATTTACTGCTTCGAAAAATTGCTCCATACGGTGTAGTTATTTCTTGAAAAAATTAGTATTTTCTAGTTAAACTTTTTAATTCTGTATAAATAAATTGTAGAGATAAATTTTTAATTATCCCATTAGTTTGGGAGAAAATAAATGTTAAATATGAGTGTTCTTTTTGCTTAAAAATTTACACAACGTGAACATTATTGTTTAAAACATCACATTTAAGCATGTTAACAAAAAATCGTCTCATACTTTTGTATCCTGTTCTTAACAAGAGGTATACAGCATTTTATTGATTTATACTTGAAACAACGTCATGAGCAACAATTTAAATTTGAGAATTTGCGGAGAAATGAAAACCCGAGGGAAGGGAGTTGAAAAATCATAACACTAATGTAACATTGTTTCCTACTTGATGTTTTAAAATCATTTAGTGCATCCTCCTTCGTATTGTTCTGCTCCTCTGCAGCTAATTTAGTATTTTAAGATTCCTAACTCTTCATGGTTTGTTCACTTTTATATAAGTAAAACATCGATTTTTTAGGCTTATGGCAGTAGAAGGTTTGTAGTGTTTAATAACACTAAAATCCATATTTGTGAATTTTGCCAGTTTCTATTTTTTTTTCACAGGTGAGTATCCTTAAGCGAATCGCTCTATATTCCGTATCAGTGACTGCTAGTGCTCGATGTTGACCTGTCTGAAAACTGAGGTGAAGTCAGAAAAAGATTATCTGCGCATTCCTGTTGCTAGCATTCTTCTCATCGTTGGACAAATGAACACTTCTGCTATAGCTAATAGACGTGTGTTCAAGTTCAATGTACTCTTGACCTGAATAGTAATCTGGCAGGCTTCTATACTTCTGGACAGAGTAAGCTGAACCCCAGACGCGTCCTAAGCCTGTGAGCGTAGGGATCGATCCAAGCATTCTGGCGAGGAATATGGGTGGGGGATGTTGCCACCTTCTCACATATCATGCAATAGACACAAACGAAAAGTCGTAATGTTTTAAGGAGCATAGGTACCATAGGTCCATGTTCATCTTCTGATTTGCCACTCATGTGCGTACTTAGATGAAGGCTCCCCTGGGTGAAAAAGTGGTTTAAGGAACACAAGATGATCCGAATCCAAGCCCATTCTCAAAAAATAGTACCCTTTCACTGAGAACTATACCATCTTCAAACCAGTTTTAGCTTTGTTACTAAGTTGCGAATTCATTTGATAGTTGGAAACAGTCTCTGACTGTACTACGAACAAAGATTTAACAAAAGTATTAAGGAACAAACTACCTCTCACTTTGATCCACTGTCAAAATCAACCAAAAGAAAATGTTCTCTCTTTACAATTAGAGAATCGATAGCTACGATTAATTACAAACACGCCTGTACCCAAAGTGGATGCCGTACTCTTATATCGCACCACTATTTCAGTTCTGGCGTGAATTTAAGTTAAACATGTTGAAACGTCAAAACGGGTTTAAAACAATGCTAAAAATCCATAACATACAAGCAATGTTTCGCAGTGATAACGGAGCTTATCTGCTATAAAACAGGATGGAATTTAAAGCCCGCGGAGCTTCATGGTTCAAACCAGCTGAACGGAATCATGACAGTTCTTTCAATGTTACCAAGTGAAAACACGGGTTTTAATCTTACTTGTCGCTTAACCCCCCTTACTTCTTTACTGATAGATTACAATTTCTACATAAAATGCATCAAGAGTTACACCGGTTAAGACTTTGCGTCGTTCGGAAGGAATGTGATGTTCTCGAGAGAATTGGTAACAAATAAATAAAAATACTCGTTCACCGAATACACATGAATGTATTAATATATGGAGATCATAATATCACCATAGTGATTATAATATACTGTTGACTGTGCAGTTTTTCAACAGTTGCCCCTCTAGTTTCACTTCACTATTTTGCTTTTATCTGGTTCAACTTCACTGGAACTTCACTAAGGTGAACTAGTTCAGTTTTCCGTCATTTCACTTCCTCCGTGACATAGCTTCTTCACGCCGACGGTTCTCTTCACTCGGGAGTCGAACACAAGACCTCCACAACAGCCACCACCAACTCCCTCGGAAAATCGCTCTTGATGTCGCACCGGAGACGCCTTGCTAACTCGTTCGCTCACTGACTGATTCAATTCTCGACTCGCATTGACTGACTGCCGCGAGAGCGCTCGCTTATATAGTTAGTGGAACCATTCCACAAGGTTCTCGAGCGTTCTAGAACTATATCGATACATTTTCTGGGGGAGCGGAGGAGGAGAAGAAGCTTCCAAAAGGTTCTAATGATCTGCTGATAGCACGCCGGGTGTTTACGCTGGCGAGCGGCAGTTATCGCTGTTTACACCGGCCGCCTGGCGCCGACTTCCCCATAATCTTGGGCCATAGCCGCTGCGTCACAAAATGGTTTAACGTCTTCGTCTATTGCTCGTTCATAAAGCATTGACGTGGGATAAATAAGGAAAGCTAAAAGCGCAGATTTTAATCGTTCATCTTCGAGTTCACATCACTAGTTTCAGATTTGCATCAAGCCTTTGGTTTTTAAGCATTAGGGGCGTCTTTCCATTTGTGAAGCATTTAATAATTAACACTGATTAACCACAGGAACGAATAAATACGTTGTTTTTGCGAAAGATGCACTTATAAGCAATTGCTGGTTGCATAAATATCGAAACCTATGGCCAACATTTCCATTGACTTCTGTAAGAGGTTAACCTACCGTAAATTTCACAATATGCTTTCATGTCGGCTCACCCGCTCAGAGCCGTCATGCTCCACCAGCAGCTGGGTTGTAGCAGGCTCGCCTGCCGGTTAGCAGCCACTGAAATGTTCGGGGCGCTTGTCAAAATTGACCCTATACTTCTATGTTTTAAGCGGGGACGTAGATAAAAATGCCTGGTTACATTAGCTGGAATCTCCAAAGTTTTTAAGATAATGTAATGAAACTTGGCATCAGCATTTGAAATCAGTCACTAGTGCCGAAAGTTTTGAAACTTTTTTTTGGCATGTTAAGATGATTGCAGAACGAAAATTTAAAAATAAAATTTACCTTATTGTACCTTTTCTGAGAGAATTCAACCATCCAACTGTAATAGAACTTTTTTGGCCAAGTTTCTTATGCAGTGATAAATGTGTGCAACAAACTTTTGATTAAGCTACAAATAAATTAAATTAAATAAATTTCAGTTTTGGTTTGGAAAAATGCCATAAATTCATTGGTATGCATAATCATAAATATTGTTTTCAAAATATAAAAAACTGTTGCACAGGATTGTTTATTTTAGTTTAAGAAATTACTCGAAGCCTCGTTATTCTGTGTTAAAATTGTCCTAGACAAAAGGTGCACAATTTGTAAAAATAAAATGCCATTTTCTAGGAAACGGTGCAAAATATGTACTTTCTTTTTTGAATTTTGGTAATCGATATAAATTCTAAACAACTATTTTTGAGTTCACTTGTAGTACCTAAAAACAAATTTGCAATTTTAGTGGAATAAAGCGTAGCTGGTGGCTGCTATAAAGGATGTGTGGCACAATTGCACTTCCAAGGTTTTTAAATTTCAATTTTTAAATGAACTTTAGAGGTTGAAAATAAAATACTTTGAGAAGTTCTCAAATGTATAATATTTCAAATAAAAATCAGTTTTTGACACAGTTTGCCTACACATACTCTTAATACAAAGAACTGGATTCTTATGTGTGCTCACAAAGCAGTAATATTCGGCGGATGGTGCTAGAGCGAAGTGACAACGCCACTGAGGGTAAACACCTTGCCTCCAAAGTGAGGATGAAACGTGTTGGTGCGCAGCTGGAACTCCACGACAAGGATGATGTTATTTTCTCATCTCAGCAGATGTGATACATGTTGCTAATTAACTCTCCCCTCCTTTGTCTTGAATAAATAACAGTCCCACTTCATTTGTGTAGCAAGGGTGTTAAGTGGGAAGAGGCTTCGGGGTTTGTTTTGGTCATGTTTCACTGTAGGAGCCTCCTCACATGACACATTAGCTAAAGTAAGGCAATAAAACAAGGTTACTTACTACTGCCTTTCTCGTGCACTTGGGCACCACACTATAAGCATGTGACTCATACCAGTGTACACTGATTCCATAAAGTACAGTGCGTTCGTTATATTGCCGGGCTGCAAATCGCGCCTTTGCGTGTTCCGCGCACTATTGCACTGGGGGGTTTTCCATGAAGCTGCATCAAGATATAGCGATGATCGTGCGACAATTTGAAGCAGGAATGTAGGTGCCGCCTTTTCTCTTTGTCTGCAGTATCTGCTGTTGATTCAGCTGCCAGTTGCTCCAGGTAGAGCTATGAGTATTTTTCTTAAAATGGTCGGCAATTAGCACACGAAATGGTAACAACTGAATTATTGTACCTGCTAACTTCCTCAGTATCAAAGTTGGAAATAGCTGTTTCCGCAATAAAAGAAACTAGAAGCACAACCTGCCGTGAGTCGGAAACATGTTTACCGGCAAGATCCCTCGCGATAGCCGCTACTCATATAAGCGCGTCACTAGGCGCTTAAAATCACACACGTAAGTACCAATGATGGTACCAGCTAGGAGAGACATGTATGCACAACTGTGTGCACGAACGACAGTAAGTACCAGTACCGTTACCAAAAGTAGCTCTCTTTCTAAAATTGCACGCATTTATTACTTTTAGCTCCCCCTACATATTATTCCCCCATCTACATAATTTTTTACGCGCAACCAACTTAAATCCTATATGTGCCTCTTAACTTTGTTACCATGCTGGCCTAACTAAACTCTCGGGAAAACCTTTCACATCACTTTTTCAGAATTTTGGCCTACGTGACTGTGTAAGCGTACTGAACTTAAAACCTAACTGCGTTCCTAGAAATCCTTAGGCTAATGCGTTCGCTACGGCTATACCAATGACTTTGGCTAACCTGACTTCCTAATTACCTTCATCTTTCCGGATAAACATTTCAACTCAAACGCGTTACATTATACACTGATTTAACATACGGAAATTATTTATTGCTATTATTTCTTTATTTAATTATTTATATATTCCCGTCAATAATTACGGTATTATCCGTTCTAAAACCTCCGCTTGCTTATTCACGAGTGGTAGTAACATGCACTATAATGAGCACTAACCCTGTTATAAATTGTGTTGAAAGTGGTGTCCATCTGAATTGAGTCATTCCTGGCATCTTCGGATGAAATTTCCATTCACACGCATAAGTTCTGCTTGCATAATTTTCAAATTTATGTTCTTATACGATCCTTAAGTTTGTCTATGGTGTGGGGATTGTTCCTATAAACTTTTGCCTAAAGATTCAGTTTTTACATGTGTATCGTACATAAAATTTCTTTGTTCAAGCCTGAATTTTTCAATAGGCATTTCAGTGGACTAATGAGAATAATCTAATGCAATTCACAGTACAGATGTTTTGAATAAACTTTCACTTTTGAGAGGCACAATGAACAAATTCTAGTCTTTTATCTCGATTAGTATGAAATAGATGGAGAATAAGAGTTTGTAAAAATAGTTTGTACAAGAGTAGAGAAAGTCTTTTTGTTTCAATTGCCAAATTATCTCTTGAATATAGGAGTAATGGAGAACACAAAAACGGCTAAAATCCGAAAAGAAAATCGGTACTTCATCTAGGTTATATTTACACTGCTGAAAATTTTGTTATTTTTCACCAAAGCATAACTTTTCGAAAGTTAACCTGAATTTATCATGTAAAAACGCCATCCGTCGTAAACAAAACGGTGGTAAATGGAACACTTAAGTCGCGCGCTTCATTGACCTCTGAGGTATGGAGATTAGCAAGCTGGTTGGCCTGGGTTCTATTCCTGGTTGTGAAATTTCGCTTGAAGTAAGATTATTCCCTGTTCTATCTAGCATCTGCGGTATTTCTTAGCGTTAAAAAGCAAGTAATAAATCCAATTCTCGAAGCCAACAATAAAACAATGCAAAAGCAACGCCCAGAAATAATAAATCATCAGGTAAACTATAGTTATGGACAGCCCTGTAATGAGATGTTAATGTTGCGGTGTGCAATAAACACAGAGCGTGCCGCAACTGGGATCTGTCTTGTTTTCATCCGAGTGGCATGCGTGCGGGAATAGAGCCACTGGTCATGGCCCTGGGTCAGTTTTTCTCAGGCCAAGAATTCCAAATATTCGACATTAGTGCAACAATATCTTGGTTCAAAATTCTGAGTATATAACAATACATATGTGCTGTCTCATTGATTAAGTTTTCTTATAAGTTCTCGTCCGTTCAGTTGTAATAAAATGTTGTCTTTACGAATAATTTACGGGATAAATAAGAAAGAAAATAAATAGTGAGTAGGTAAAGTCTGTGATTGTATCACTTATTTTTTCTCCTCAAATTTGATACACAAATTTCACTTAAAAATTGCATGCGCTATTCGTTTCACGAGTTAAAAACCTTGCCCTAGCCTTACCCTACGCCACTAACCGCAGGATGATAGAACCCTTTGGGGTGAACATTTCCAACTCTTGCCACTCTTCTTCCTTCTCTCTTGATTGCATCCTTAGCAATTTATTAAAAGCCCAAAAGTGACAACGATGAATACTGAGGGATCGGCTTACTCTTTCTGTGTTGCTTGCATAAATTGAGATCGCGTGACTTTTAGACTTAAGACTTCCTGGGCAGGGGTTTCTAGTTGGGAAACGAATATTGAAGCATTTAGATTTGCGACTTCTTTCTGGGCAGAGGTTTCTAGTTGAGAAACGAATATTGAAGCATTTAGACTAGCGACTTCTTTCTGGGCAGAGGTTTCTAGTTGAGAAACGAATATTGAAGCATTTAGACTAGCGACTTCTTCCTGGGCAGGTGTTTCTAGTTGGGAAACGAATATTGAAGCATTTAGACTAGCGACTTCTTCCTGGGCAGGTGTTTCTAGTTGGGAAACGAGCATTAAAGCATTTAGATTTGCAACTTCTTCCTGGGCAGGGGTTTCTAGTTGGGAAACGGGCATTAAAGCATTTAGATTTGCGACTTCTTTCTGGGCAGAGGTTTCTAGTTGAGAAACGAATATTGAAGCATTTAGACTAGCGACTTCTTCCTGGGCAGGGGTTTCTAGTTGAGAAACGAGCATTAAAGCATTTAGATTTGCGACTTCTTCCTGGGCAGGGGTTTCTAGTTGAGAAACGAATATTGAAGCATTTAGACTAGCGACTTCTTCCTGGGCAGGGGTTTCTAGTTGGGAAACGAGCATTAAAGCATTTAGATTTGCGACTTCTTCCTGGGCAGGGGTTTCTAGTTGGGAAACGAGCATTAAAGCATTTAGATTTGCGACTTCTTTCTGGGCAGAGGTTTCTAGTTGAGAAACGAATATTGAAGCATTTAGACTAGCGACTTCTTCCTGGGCAGGGGTTTCTAGTTGTGAAACGAGCATTAAAGCATTTAGATTTGCGACTTCTTCCTGGGCAGGGGTTTCTAGTTGAGAAACGAATATTGAAGCATTTAGACTAGCGACTTCTTCCTGGGCAGGGGTTTCTAGTTGAGAAACGAATATTGAAGCATTTAGACTAGCGACTTCATCCTGGGCAGGGGTTTCTAGTTGGGAAACGAATATTGAAGCATTTAGACTAGCGACTTCTTCCTGGGCAGGAGTTTCTAGTTGGGAAACGAATATTGAAGCATTTAGACTAGCGACTTCATCCTGGGCAGGGGTTTCTAGTTGGGAAACGAATATTGAAGCATTTAGACTAGCGACTTCTTCCTGGGCAGGAGTTTCTAGTTGGGAAACGAATATTGAAGCATTTAGACTAGCGACTTCTTCCTGGGCAGGAGTTTCTAGTTGGGAAACGAATATTGAAGCCCTGTGGAGAAAAACAAATCTTGTGTTGCATTCACAGGGCTTTCTAGTTCTAGTTAATCGAGATAAACTTTATCACTCGTTTACACACTTCCTTATAGACATAACAAGAATGCAGTAAACTAAAGCAGTCTCTTAAAAGCGGATCGCTATGTGATGGCTTTGAAATTCCGTTCTCTTTGGATGGCCACGAAAGAAAGAGAGAGAGAGAGAGAGAGAGAGAGAGAGAGAGAGAGAGAGAGAATAGCTATTTGCAGTTCGAAATAAAATACAGAAATAGTTATGCAACAAAAATTGTGACATTGTGTGATTTAACGAGAATCACATTTTTTTTTGTGCAGTAATATTTTGTTTATCTCTTACGGTTTATCAATTAAAACTTTTCCAGAATGAAGAGAGAATTTCAAAACGTACGTTTTATTTGTCGTGCAAATATCTTAAACAGATGGCACTTTAATTAAAGTCTTTAGAACCATTTCTGAGAAAATAAAAAATAACTTTTTTTCCAAATCAAACGTAGTTTATAGTGGGCGGATTCTGTTGAAAATGTTCCCTCGAGGATACTAAACTTCCATGGAAAAATGCTTTTGTTTTATCCAGGAGGGGGCCTCAACGCTTGCGTTTCCGGTGAAATCTCGATATCGAATTTTTGGGTGGAATATAGGTAATACTTTCTCTACTTACTAGAGATAAGCAGTAGAGGCAGTAAAAATCAAAAACAATAAATAAAAAAACAAACAAACAACGTGTGTAGAATCTCGTGTAATAGTCCCGAACGAACTGATTTAATCCTGATTTCTGTTTGAAGACTGCATCCTTGAAAGGGTAGGGTATTACAGAGATGCCTTTTGAAGACAGGTGCAGAGCGCACATAAAAACTCCCACGTCTATAGAGCGGCCTGAAGAGACACTCCAAATACAATAGCACAGATGGTGTGCCGCATCTTGGGCGTGGCAGCACGTGTGGTGTATATATTGAGTATGCATATCACGCATACATGAAATATTAACAAAGTGTCGTCAGTTGTTTTTTAAATGACGGGATATCCATTAAACCCACAATGTCTCCCGTCGTAGTTTTTTACCTCAAAGTTCAGTAAGAGACATGTATATCGAAGATGGATTTGCAGCTTTGATGTCTTAGTTTGGCTGAATCAACTATAACAGAAAGGATAGTGACACGAGAAAATTAAAAATGTTCTCTCAATTGGAATCTAATGCGTCGTTTGTTGTTGAAGCAGTCGAATTCGTCTATGATTTTAATTGCAGGTCTCTCCACTGCAATGACAACAGAACTGGTGGGACAATCTTTACCTATTTTATTAGTTGAGTACGTGTTTAGTTACCTCATAACTGAAAATATTCAGTCACACCTAACATTGAATGCTGGAATAGTTACAGGAAGCAGTTCCGATCTTCCTCATGTTTTCGCTTTTCAAATGGGAAAACCTAACAGTAACTGTAATGTTTTCTGTAGTATTGTATACTTCTAGAGACTTTACTCTGGAAAATTCATTACTAAGCAATTACTTTGTCATGCTTACGTAATGTACAATTACTTGAATTCGCTTTCAACAGTTGGCCTTAAAGACTGACTCAAATTAGTTTTACGTGGTCTCCAGCCTATCAAAGCCCACCCGCTGGAGCAACCCCTGGGCAGATATAGAATATATTAGCTATTCCATCTGGTATTCTAGCGACTTTTTTATTTCCTCTACTACGTACTTTGAGTAAATAGAGGAAAAAATTATGTCCAGATTCCAACCAAAATGCATCTTTTGATGCCCCCTGAACACCCCCAAAAATATTTTTAGAAAAAAAAATCCGCGCGTCTTTGTATTATGTACTAGTCGGCCACGATATGAATGCGAACTCGGTCTGTCGGAAGAGGAACTAAACAGTTACGGAATAAGTGGGCGGGACATCAGAAAGACAGCCCGGTAAAGAACATATCTGCAGTTCCGAGTTGCATTTACTAGCGAAGCTGAGACGTGCAAATGAATACCTTTTTCACTATAAGCTGAAAGGAGAAGTAAACAAAACCACGTGACAAGAGCACCTCTTTGGCTGGTGGGCAAATTACAACCTTTACCGCTTCGCATGTCGTCTCTTCCTCTACAAAAACAGCTCGTTCAGGTAGTAACATTTTGTGTTATTCTCGTGCAGAGAAATTTAAAAAATCCATTATTGTAGCAGTTCAATTTATGAAACTAAACGTGCTTGTTCAGATTCACTATAACTAAATGAACCGTTATAGCAGAGGCTTTAAAGCCCCTTGTACACGATAAAACTTTTTTTTTCAATTCAACAGTTTGCAAGAAAAATTGTAAATATTTTTCAATATGTGACAAGATTGGAAAAGACTTGGCAAGACCTGGCAAGACTTCACCAGACTTGGCAATGTCAAAAAACGTGTATTTACAAGTTCGCCAAACTGAAACCCTTCAGAACACATTGATAATTTATCACGCGCAAAACAGTTTAGTATTTGCATCACAATATAAGAATTCACAATGAAATATTGTTCTATACTAATATTATGCAGCACTTTCACGTATTATATCCAATGAAACCACATTACGAGTGTGGAATACAATGAAAATAACACCAACCGATAGGTTAACCACACTATATAACATTGCATTAATGTACACTTAGTTCGGAAATCTGCCTGGCAATTATTTCTTCATAACCGCCTTTATCTGCTCCATCTTGTGGTGATCCACGGATCTCTCGATGTACAGACATGGCTAGCTTGTGTATAACCTAATCACTTCGCATACGACATACCTTGGCCGGGTAGCCATTTTTTTTACTTTTCGCTTTCAGCCATGTTGCAGATTGCATGACGTAATGAAAATTATCGCATTTCATTGGCCAAAGCCATTAAATCGTTTTCAACTCTTTGATCGTTTAGAGCACGTCCTAATTTACTTTCAAGACTTTCTAAGACTTTAAAATATTGGAAGCGATTTGACAAGAAAAGTTGTGAAGTTGGGACAACTCTTGAAAACTCTCGTAAAGTATTGAATTTGACAAAAATTTGATCGTGTACAAGCGGCTTTAGAGGTTATGCGCAGGCGCTGCAGTTCGTTTCCGGTTTCCGAATGAGCCGCCAGTGTACTTTTGCAACGTGTTGAGAAAATCACTAAGTTTTCATGGAGAATTGAAATCGTTTTGAGTTCAATTCCATACTGAATGCGATGCGCATTTCCAGTGTTAAATTCAATGCATATTGAGAACGATTTGGATACACAAACTTCGAGAATAAAATAATTCAAGCTTTTATGTTGGTCAACTTGGATTTAAATTGTCGAACATGTTAAACATACGTTAATTTGTTAGTGGGTTTTGAGATTAGTGAATGTTTTTGAGAAGAATAAATTGCGAATTATGGAAGCGATAAGAATGGCTTTACTGTGTGTTTTATTACACATGTGATTAACGATTTCCGCTAATAAAAACAAAATGACGAGCGTGCAGCATGTTACAACGAGTATAGTAGAGGATAGTAGCTTTGGCGTATTCAAAACGATTTGAATGCGGTAGGGGTTGCCATGCAACAAATTTCGATCCGATCCTGCTTTGTAATAGTTGGCCATTGCTTAGCAATAATTGAACTTCTTTGTTACTGATGCAGAATTGTTGCTCGGATAGCTTGGGCCGCGTTTGTTTTCTGGTGTGTTCTCTAACCTATAGCGCTAATCGTTTCTTTAACTTGTTGACTCATAAAAGGTTAAAGCAATAGTGGTATATTGATATTAGTCATTAAATAATGATTTCTAAGAACAGTTCAATCCAGTACCTTTAATGACACATGCCGAACTGTTCAGGTACAACTTTTATTTGTCTACTCTTAGTATTATGTGTTAGAAGTTTAGGATGTAAGGCAAATTATAGGAGTAAGACATACATTATTTAAAAGCTAATGATCCCCAAGCTGCACAATATACTGTATTCACATTCTGTCTGAAGCAATTTCCTCTCACGGGTACGTCATCCTCCACGTGGTGCTGCCATGTTCTTGGTGGAAAGTTTTGTTTACTTCTCCTTTCAGCTTATAGTGAAAAATCTGATGTGTTAAACTCACATGACTTTCTCTACTTTGTACAAACTATTTTTACAAACGCCCATTCTCCATATGCTTCATGTTAATCGAGATGTTAATCTTATTGCTAATTTTCTTGTAGATGCAAGGGGAATTGGTAGATTTTAAGCGAGTCAAATATTTTAAGAGCTGGTTGCTATGTGGAGCATTCCATTCTCTTTGTATGTCCAGGACAAATAACGAATTCCCATTTGAGAAAAAGTATAAGTATTGGAAAATTTAAGGGAATAACAAGCAATATTTCGAAAATGGTTCACTCAACAAAAAAAATGTATATGACATAAATTTTGTATTTTAACGCGATCTACATTTTTTGTGTAGTAAAATGTTGTCTATCTCTTATGGTTTACCAGTTATGCAAAAGTCGTTCAGAATGAAGAATACTTTTGGAGACATTCCCAGAAAATTCGAGATATACATTTCATTTGTCATGAAAATATCTTAAACATGTGATATTTTAATCAAAATCGTTAGGGCCATTTTTGAGAAAATTAAAATTTTCGAAAAATGTTCCATGTAAAGGGTAATCTGGGGTGGGGGGATTTTCTTGAAAACCTTCGTGTCGCATCTCTGGAAGATACTGAACCTGAATACCAAGTTTGGCGTTTATCCGACTGTTCGTTTCTGAGTTATGCTGTTCACAGATACACACACACACACACAGACATGTTTCCAAAAATGCTTTTCTTTTGGATTCAGGGGGTCTCAAAACATATATTTCCGGTGAAATCTTGGTATCGAATTTTTAGGTGGAATACAATACTTCCCCTACTTACTATACGTAGTAGGTAAACTCAAATCGTGGCTGACTAGTATGTTTGTGAACAACATAACAAAAACATGTAAAGTCTGATGTATAGCAAACTTGGCATTTAAGGTCAGTACCTTCCAAAGATGCAACACGAAAATTTTCAAGACAATCTCAAAACTAGCCTTTATATGGACACTTTTCGTTATTTGTATTAAAAATCCATACATTTAAGATATTTTCGTGACGAATGACATGTATATCTTGAATTTTCTGGAAATAGTTTGCGAAGTCCTCATCATTCGGAAAGAATTTTGTGCGTTTAAACCATAAGAGACAGAGAAAAACTTACTACAAAAAATTTGTAGATAAAGTACATAAGTCATGTAAAATAATTTTTTGTGGCGTTAAGAATTTTGATATTCTTTATTTTATAGGTTTATGCTACTGTATTATTCTTATACCTACAACGAAGTTTATTTCGATTAACAAGAAGTACGAGTAGATAGAAGAGTAAGCTTTTGTAAGAATAGTTTGTAGAAGAGTGAATCGAGAAAGTACTGTGAATGCAACACTTCAGATTTTTAATCATTAAAGTTGTGTTCACACTCTAGGAGATTTTGCAGGAGTTAAACAAGATTGAGAGGTTAGAGCTCGCTTCTTTAAAAACCATTCTTCACGGTAAAATGAACCAAGTAGTATTATAATACGTTCATATTTCATTAACTAAAATTTAATCAAACTTGTATTTCTGTTCAGTGGAAATTTTTAAGAAATAAACTGTTAGTCCAAAATGGCTATCATACATTCTAATATAATACTCCCTGCTCTTCTTGTTTCCTCAATAATTTATAAAAATGCAGTATTTTAGGTAGGCTGCCTAGGAATGCTCTGGGCAACATTTGAAGAAGTTATTTTGTTGTATTGTTATTTTCCCCACGCTTTGGGAGCCGAACTTGAAGTTCGTTGCAACCGCACGCATAGTACCCGCTTTCCGGTAGCCTTCGCCCCAAATGTACTTCCTGGTGGGTTTTGCCCCCCAAAAATGTTTAAAAATACTAACTTTGTGATTTGACTGTTTCTTTAAATATTATACGTTTATGTTTGCCTCGGCTGCGTCAGTATTGTTGTTAGAGACATGTTTCTCTTTGCAGGGTTGTGGTACGACTGAAGAATGTAGGCTTACACAGATTATAATTTTACTTCACTCCTTTTATTAATGCTTGACACGATTTAAATAACACTTCACTGATATAGAGAGAGAACTGTGAGATTTTTATTAATTACTTGCACTTTTTAACACGTAAACTATTTTTGTCTCACACAAATATGTATTAAATTTCTCGAGGACGTGTCTCGCGTCCGGTTAGGAACACTGTCTGCAACCAACGCGTCCAGTTATGAGCGCTGTCCACAAGCAACTGACTTGGTTTCTACCGCCTAAATTTGTAAATTTCTGTATTTTAAGTCTGTGATTGGCTATTCCTAATCCAATAGAATACTTTGATTTAACTAAAGCTTTTTCTGGTTGTTGATTGGCTATTTTATAAACTGGCACAAAAATTACAGTATTGTTACTCCAAGAATCACAAGTAGTATTGTTAAACTTTCTTACTCATTATTGACTCAAGGTTACCTCATTGTTAGCAACTTTTAACCTATTATTCTCACAGCTCCTACATTATTAAATTACATAATGCATTCACATAACATTATTACACATGTATACAATAATATAAACATATACAATGACTGTAATATACGCTTTTTATATATTGTTACATACACATATTGCTTTAAGGCGGGCTAATATTGAATTTATATATTACATAATTTGACCGAAATCATTTAAGTGTTAAAAATACTGCCTCATATTGTATGTGTGACAGGTTGGAATCCTATATTTGCAGCGTGTAGACTACAGACCACACGTACCAAAGTTTCACAGACGCTTTTAGTGCTGGGCATTGGTACTTGATGTTATAAAACACCACCAGCATGTATAAAATGAAATTAATAGCAAAATTGTTGGTCATCTTACTAGTTCTATACGTTCTTAAGAGGAGCATATTCTACTCCTATCCCTGTTAGGCAAGTACAGCCGACGCTGTAGTGTTCATTAAACAGATTCTGGAAGTTATCCTTTTCAGGAGGAGGAGGAACAACAATTATCGACAACGGGTTTAGGATAAGATTACCACAAATTAACTTAATATTTCACTATTAGTAATTCATTTCAGCCTCTCTAAATATTTACAGTGCGTTCGTTATGTTGCCGGGCCGCGGATTGCTTGTATGCTCTATTACACTGTGGGGTTTTCCCGTTCTAAAACTCCTTTATTACTTACTGATGAGTGATAGTAACATGCTCTTAATGACTACTAACCTTGTTGTAAGTTGTATTGAAAGTGGTGTCCACCTGCATCGAGATATTCCTGGCATTCCTCGTCGTCACAAGATTGTAATTCATGGACTGTAGTCACCCTGTAGGATTTCTATTTTAAAATTTTAGGAGCTCTATGAACACAGGTTTTGAAACACCCACTGTTTGCTGTGCAACACTTCCATGGCACTTCTTTGGAGAGCGTTCGAATGATGCACCAATTTCATCAATTTTTTCCTCTGTTGGAACATTTTTCTTTTTCGCTTGTTAGGTTTAACGATCCGATTTTCCTAAACTTAACTAACCATACATCTAACAGTTTCTCCGCCTGGAACTGCAATACCAGGAAATTACTCATGAAAATGTCTACATGCCTGTTACATGATTCGGTTTTTACTATGTATCGTACATAAAAAAAGTCTTGGTTCAAGCGTGAATTTTTCGGTAGGCATTTCAGTGGAGTACTAAGAATAATCTAATGCAATTCGCCCAACACAGATGTGAATAAACTTTCACTTTTGAGATGCACAATGAACAAACTATCTTTACAGCTCGAACAGAAGGCAGAAACTAACCCATTGTAGATAAACATAGCCTTGAGCGGGTCATTCACCACTACTTCGTTAGTGGGACATACCGAGGTCACTGCAGAGCTACGCGTATACGCGATCTGTAGCCCGGCTATAAATCGAACGCATGGTATTATAATCCAATGTGTTCAAGAACTTCTAGGAGTCTGTTTTCTTTTGATACTGGAGAATATCTTAAGTAGATGATTTAGATTCGACTTCCGGAACATTTTAATGAACACGTAGGTCCCGCTTGAGGAATGAAATTAACTTAATGAGATGGTAATGTAGTTGTATCATATTCTTCGCTACCTGTGTTAGTAATGCTTACATTTCTTTATATTTTCTACATAGCAAATTCGTGTATGGTTTGTGATGAATTGGATCTCAAAGAACGACAAGAAACTCATTCGGTATATTCTAAGAAATTGTAGCCACCAAACTTAAATTGTTAGAATGTTAACCATAACTAATATTTGCAAAATTTTCGTTAGGTTATTACATTATTACATGAAGCTCGCGCCAACATTTTTTAAACCACTATTTGTTTTCAACTTAGGGAAGCGGCGAAGAAAGTATTTCAGCTATTTATAGCTTAAAACTTGCTCCAAGAAGTCCATTATGATTATGATCTAACTTTGAAATTTTTTCTGTTGTTTCAGCCTGGAGAATCTGGAATTATCTTCCCAGAGGGTGCCGCTGACGAATCGTCTACAGATTTCGACGACGATTATGGCGTTGGTTTTGGAAGTCCCCCATCCCCATGTAACGTTCAGTTTGAAAACGACAATATACTCATCAACGGGAGGTCGAATCTGCTCAAGCAACCTAAACAGCATAAGGTATGTTTGAAAAAGCACATTCTTTCACTCTTAATCTAAAACTCGACCTCAGAAGATATTGTATATCTTGGATCTACTAAAGGTTTTGGGAAAGAGGTAATGTTAAGTTTTAAAGTTTAGAGAAATATTTAATGGCTTAACGGAATAGGGATCATTGGTGTTTCATGGTGAACTGTTTTTGGGATAGTGTAAATTTGGAAGAGAGGGCATAGCATGGGGAAGAAACTGATAACGTGTAGGCTCGCATACGAGGCGGTCCGCGGTTTAAATCCCGCCAGGACCATCCCACCTGACTGAGGCTTTTTTTCAGGTTTTCCTCAGTCCTCACAACTGACAAATGCCGAGAGGTACCCTAAACTTAGACCTGGAACATTTCCTTTCCCAAATAGCATTTCATTGCATGTATCATCAGTGGCCAGTGATGCCGTATGTAGTAAGAGCGGGGGTTAAAGCACTACTAAAACAGAAAAACATGAGAAAGAACTGGAATGTGGAAGTTAAAAGTTCAAAGAAATGTTTATATGCATGGGGAGTGTCCATTACATGCAAGAGAGGAAGACCTAGGGCATACAATGTCTGTAAAGGAATTAAAAGCTGGAGGGAAGAACTTATTACCCACAAGTAATTTTAAAAAGACAGAGGATCAGTTTTAAAGACAGTATTTACAGAAGAAAGCAAGAGTATGCGTCATTGTTTATATGATATAAAATATAAATGAAAATGGACTGAGAAGAGAAAGAGAATTTAAATATGGCTAATATGATTAAATGTTTAAATTTACACGAATTGTAGTAGTTGTCCACTAAATGAGTGACCAGGACCAGATTTCAGTAGACAAATAGAATGAATATCGTTGATCAGAAACATAAAAAAATCTAAGAAATAGCCAAATAATCTAAAACTTCAACTTCAACAATACAAGTACTCCCCAAATTTTCCTTCTAAAAACACTGTCGTCACGGAAGAGAAAAGGTAGAAAGAGAAATAGCCTTGAAATATTTACTTTCTGAACATAAATATCAAATATCCATATAAGTAACGTTTACAAAATTCTTAGCTCAGTTGTAGTTCCTGGTGCCTTAATTTAGATAACCAAAATTTAGAACTCAGCGTTGCAATACAATGCGAATAGACTTGATTGGGAAAAGAAAGAAGAAAGAAAAAAAAGATTTGTAGCGATGATGATAGATATTCCGACAGTACAGGTGCTCTAATTAATTACAATTAATCAAGTCTTTCCATATCAATAACATATAGGATTTACAGATTGTTTTAATTCTGTCAAGTTGCAATTAACATCATGTTTCCTAATGTCCTATCAGTCTTATTACCTGATCCTTAAGTGACTTTCTGCTTAATGGTACATACGTAGGCCGACTATTTCCAATTACTTTGTTGTGCGGTGATACATGGTAATTTATCGCCTCATAAAAGTGTTGCTGATGAAGGCAAATTATGTGCTATATGAAACGCCTTCAAGAATTGCTATAGTAATTATTTTGTGGCAGACAACGCAAGCAGCACCCCCTGTGTTTAAAACGCCGCGTCTGGAAAGCTCCAACTACCAGTCACAAAGTCTCACTACAAATATGCTGCTTGTAGCACCAAAATAATCAGATTCTTTAAAAAAAAATCGACGTGCTCTGAGTACAAAGTTTCTCTCTAACGAAAGAATGCTTCCATACCGCTTGAAGCGTGATGGAACGCAAAGTGTAGCTACTGTCTAACAGAATTGACAAATTTATAAATAGTGCCGATATGTTTCACTATTGAACTACAGTTCCGTAAGCGTATTTAAGTATTGCCCTTTATTAGTACATATCTTTGGTATGAAGAGTTAATATTACGATATATACTGATTTGTGTGAAACAGACGTAAATGTTGCTCCACGTCTGTTGTGTACAGGAGTAACTTCCCATTTCGGGCCGATTTCTCAAGTATAATCCTTGCTTGCTTGGACCGAAAATTGACGCTAAGGGCAAACTAGGGAATAACACCAATGTCCAGTAAACGGGTAAACTTGAACACGTAGCGGGGATAGTCATACAAACGCTACGACCTTCGGTAGAGCCAGTGTACCTGAGTTGACATGGCACACTGTAAATCAAAAACGCAAATAAATCCTGTGACGCTACAGCCCACGAAGAGCCTGGGCCTGCCAACCTGACTGCCGGTCTCACGCTCACGTACCCACGGCAGAGGTGGGCGATCACCCAACCGATACGCGGAGGTGATGTGGCTAGCATCACGCATCCCCCAGCCGGAAAGTTGGCTCACGAAGCCAGGACCACTACCTATCGCAGCCCCTCACTTTACTACGCTGTTGAGTGGGCACCGGTCCTACATCCAGGACGTAAAATCCACACCTCCATGGATGGGAACGAAGCCCGGCGCATTCCGTGCCCGGCAACCAGAGCACCCCGCCAGGGCGCAAGACATGTACGACAAATACATGAACAAAAAGTGGATAACTATTGTACTACCTGGAAGATTAAAGCTCGAGCCAGGCTCCTGAAGTGGTGAGAAATTTGGCTGCGAAGCACTTGAAACTTTCTTTCTACAGTCCAAGGACCCACCTCCCCAAAAGGAGAGATACTCCTGAATTGCTTCTGTTTGAATTAGGAAGCCTGGAAGCTTCTACCAGATTGGAACTGAGTTTTCCCACTGAGATGTATGCGTTAGTAGCTAGGAGCATTATTTTGTTGTAATACATATTTATTGGCACATATTGGCATCTGACCGTTTCCATTTGACTACTTCCCCCATACTTTGCTCTAGTGACATAAACGATATGCACTTGTCAGGCAGATAATTTAAATAGCTCGTAAATTTAACTAAAAATATCGTAAGCGTTTTCATTTAAAATTAATGTTCATCGGTGTAATTTAAATTTAGGATATAATCGCTAGCATATTTAATATGCATTAGGTATGTAAATTGCTGAATATCGGGGAGATAATCGAGATGCATTTGTTGTAAAATATACCTATTGTTGGGAATTATTCATTTCAGCTTACATAAAGCTATTTCGATGAAATGGAATAAAGCTACGCGAACCATACACAGACATACAAGTGATCAGACAAAAATTGCCATTTTATAGGTTCAAGAACTCATTAAATAAAAGTAGGAAAATTCTGGCTACGGCAAACAACAAAGGAAACTTCAAGATTTTGTTGCTTTCGATAATTTGTCACTCTCGAAAGTCGATTATTGCCAGAGTCAGTAATTGCCGCATGTACGGATCGGAAGAGGTCTTCAGGGTTCCAGCAACGAATTTGTGTCAGAGTTAACATAGCAGCTTCAGGGACTGTTGCGGACACGCTCGCCTGAAATACGGAAGCTGCTGTTCCGATGTTAGCCGAAAGGCTAACAGGCGAGTTAATGCCGCAACAAATTCTCCAGTTTGAAGGAAATTCTCGTCTTCCAAGAGATTTGGAAAGTGAGGAGGTTTGAACAGTCATTGGATGTTGATGCGCACTGGAAGTTCCAGTCGAAAAAGTCTGGTCTACCACAGCCACTACCTGATTTAGGTTTGATAATTGTATAAACGATGAGTGGCGAGACCAAATTGTAAATGCTCCTTGTTTACTATTTATCGGTAGCCACAATTTTATTAAAAGGAATTAGCTTTAACACTCATATGGATTGATTGATTCATTCATTATCTGTTTACCCTCCTCTTATGTAGGACTTACACCTCCCAGGACTTACAGGCGGGTGCCTGGGGTCAGAGGTCCGTCGAGGAGCAGACACTCATGGATCAGACAGAATATCCAGGATGGGTGATCAGCCCATCAGTAGATGAAACGAAATGATGGTGAAATGGATGAAAGGAAAGGTGATGATGGAGCAGTTGGTGGAATGAATGGCGGGGGAACCGGAGAACCCGGAGAAAATCCGCCCAGACGCCGCTTCGTCCACAAATCCCACATTCAGGTCTCTGGGATTGAACCCGGGTCTAACCACTCGGCCACGGCGCCGCCCTCATATGGATTGATAAAGTATTAAAATCTTCTGGGCTGGAAGGCCGTGGTGTAAGGGTAAAATTATTTGCACCCGACGTTTCGGTCAACTCTGGCAGATGTTTCACAATTTATAGCTCACGCCAAGGTCAGAACTGCCGCATGATTGGTCTGCAGTGGCGTGCAATCGTTGGTATCCACGTACGGTTGAGCTTAAATTTTTCCTCTGCCAAAGATAAGAGAGACGCCTTGTGTGTTCCAGGTGTATACAGAATACCTTGCACATGCGGCTCTGTTTACATCGGAACAACGAAACGTAGTATAAATACCGGAATAACAGAGCATATACAACATTATTGCCTTGCACAAACAGATAAGTCTGAACACTTTGTTACTATGGGTCATCGTATCATATATGAAGACACGCAAGTACTATCTTCAACAAAATATTATCACTCTAGACCTCGTAGAGAAGCAATTTAAATATTAAACATTCCAACAACTTTAATAAAAAGGAGGAGAAGTTTATACTCAACCGCACGTGGATACCAACGATTACACGCCACTGCAGACCAATCATACGGCAGTTCTGACCTTAGCGTGAGCTATACATTGTGAAACATCTGCCACCTATTAGCCGGGATGTTACCGCTCTTGAAGATGGGAACCAAAGAGTTGACCGAAACGTCGGGTACAAAGAATTTTGCCCTTAGACCACGGCCTTCCAGCCCGGAAAATTTTAATATTTTATCTATTAACTCCGGCCATGAAAGCTTTCGCACTTACTCATATGGATTGTAATTGTATTTGGCTCGATAAGTATTAAAATTAGACCTTGCACGTGATATTGCGTTATCGAAGCAAAATGCCACTTGGTTATCTGCTGATGGACACGAGAGTCCTCCCCAATGTCAGGATTAGAAAACATGATAAGATTTGTCAAACAGTTGGTACTTTGCACTGATATATAGTTGGTTATTAAGGAAGCTTATTATTTTCCTTAGTATTCCTAATTAGAGGGACTTCACCTTTCTCAGGATTTTACTTGTATCCTTTAGAAAAATGCTGTGCTTAATACATAGCTGATAATAACAATCGCTAGGAAAACGTCAGTTTTCCCTGTTTGCAACAGTCTGATTTTAATCTAATCTTCAAAAAATGTAGATTATCAGGTTTTTCTAGAGAAGTTACCAATCGGTAAAAGAACTATTACGAATTATTATCATTAATACTGCAAGAAAAGTTGTTCAACTTAAATTACATGCTTAGGTAAACCGATGTTGACCAAATGTTTACGGTTGAAAACTTATGATGAAGATGTAGAGAGATTGGTTTCATTCTAGCATGAATTTTCAATTCCAGAATGTTCTTAATCTCGAATTTCGCCCAGAATACCATATGGGGGGTATGTAGGACCTGTCTCTCCTATACTAAAATCTGTCATTTCTGTTGCCCTTAGATCAGCAACCGGCGGTCTCGTCTTTCTAAAAATGCATCTTGTTATAATGCAATTTTATGCAATGTTTTTAAACATTGCAAATAATGAAATATGTTTGCTGCTGAAAATGCATTTAATGTATAGAATGGAAATTTTTTATTAATCTTACAAAAACTATCTACTTCTTCTCAGTTTTTTTAATTAAATGTAAAACTGAGAAAAACAGACTTGGAAGTTTGCCAAAAAGAGGGGTAATAGGCGCGAAGCCTTATACATAATTTCTGAATTTAGTTCCTTTGAAACTTCGATATACGAGTATTAAGAAAGACTATGTGACACTAAAGATTGCTTCCGAAATTTGACCCCAAAATGGTGTTTATCTTCCCCTTAAAAGGGGAAAGATATGCAAGAATATGGGTTATTCTTTCTTAAAAGTTGACTTGAACACTACCTCTCATTTCTCCATTCGGTGTTTATCGATATGAGACTGCAGCAATATTTTAAGGATAAAATCACTGCTTTAAAATGTTAATGAAAATAACCCTTAAACATTACAGAATGAGGTAGTTTTGCACTTCTGGCGTTTAAATAGACGTACATATGTGTGTGCAAATAGAGCGTGAAATTTTAAACATTTTAAAACTTATTTCACTAGTATTTACCTCACTAGTATTTACCACAGGATGCTATTTTTGTTCAACTTCTTTCAAATTTCCAGGATACGTTCTTTGAAGATTGATGAAGAGATCTAAAGAGCCTTTCTTGATATCGAGTATAGTTTTGAATTTTAGAAAACTAAATGAGTAATTTTGATTGTAAAAAGCTATAATATTTTAAATTTTTGAAAGTTATTTTCTTATAAACTTGGTTATGTAGGACAATGAAAATTCATGTTATGTTTTAATTATGGTTAACAAATCTGCGATAGCAATTTCATTACCGAATGAATGACAAATATATGACTCTTGAGAAGTGAGGCATATTTATTTATGTCAAGCTACGAACAATAATAAATAAAGAACAATATTAGAATTCTACTAAATACAGAACAATAATAAATATGATTAATAGTTCTTTAAATCTAGAATGCCTATCAATTGATCATCTCTATTTATTCTCCTAATACTAATTTGTGATTTATTTTCAAGAATTTAAGTGGTAAAAATGATTTGCTGATAATCTTACACTAGAAAAATGAATTTTGTAATCAGAACCTCAAATAAGTATAGTTTTGTTCAGAGAAAATAATGCAAATGAAAGGCGTTCGAGTTCAGTATGTGAACGCAAAACAGTCTGTACTGCTTGTCGAAAATCAATTTTTTGTCGCTTAGAGCGCATTACTTTCCAACAGCTCACTGTGCCAAGTTTGGTCCAGGTTCCTCAAAGATGGAAGAGACTGTTAAGAGTATATCTACGTCCATTCGCGTTATATAGTGTAGTATACTATTCATTCATTAAATGAAAACAATGGTTACAACAGATGCCGTAATATACACCGGTTGAGAAAATACATACTCGCAGACGCCTGGTTGCTTAGGCAACATGTAATGCATCGCGGGTGTGCACGTAGTATCTACATTGGTAGTTGGATTTTCAGCATTGCGTCTAATGTCATCTGATCCCAGCAAATTTTCCCTTATCTCGTTAAAATGAAACCAAATACTGTAATTTCGATATATTTGTATAGGTAACTTTAGTTTACAAAGATATCTTTGGAAGCAAAAATTGAAAGGAACTTGTACCAACAGTGAACAAAGGTGAACTTAAAGAAATACCCTCCAAAAAAGTAGAATAAGTATTTGAAAATTAAAGCCAATAAAAGGAATATCTCGAAAATGGTTAAGTCTACACAAAAAAATTCTGATGTGTTACACTCGCATGACTTTCTCTACTCTTGTACCAGCTATTTTTAAAACCTTTTTTCTCCATCTATTTCATATTAATCGAGATAAACATTTGCAGAAACGATCTTTTGACATGCAAAGAGAATTACATTTTACACATAGCGACCAGTTCTAAAATATTTGACTATCGCTTAAGGCGTACTATGTTCCTCTTGTTTTGTATTTGCAAGAACAATATAGAAATACAGTAGGTTTTAAGCATAGACATATCTCTTAATAGCTGGTTGCTATGTGCAGCACCATTCTCTTTGCCACAGATTAATACTATTTGCATATCCACGACAAAAAATGAATCACGAATTCCCATTTGAGAATATAAGTATTGAAAAATTTAAGGGAATAACATGCAATATCTCGAAAATTGTTCACTCAACAAAAAATGTATATGACATAAATTGTGTATTTTAACGCGATCTACATTTTTTTGTGTAGTAAAATTTTGTCTATCTCTTATGGTTTACCAGTTATGCAAATGTCGTTCACAATGAAGAATACTTTTGGAGACATTCCCAGAAAATTCAAGATATACATTTTATTTGTCATGAAAATATCTTAAACATATGATATTTTAATCAAAATCGTTAGAGCTATTTTTGAGAAAGCTAAAATTTTCGAAAAATGTTCCATGTAAAGGGTAATCTGGGTTGGAGGTATTTTCTTGAAAACCTTCGTGTCGCATCTCTGGAAGATACTGAACCTAAATACCAAGTTTGGTGTTTATCCGACTGTTCGTTTCCGAGTTATGCCGTTCACACACACACACACACACATACACGCACACACGGACATGCTTCCAAAATGCTTTTTTTTTAATTCAGGGGATCTCAAAACATATATTTCCGGTGAAATCTCGGTACCGAATTTTTGAGTGGAATACAATACTTCCCCTATTTACTATACGTAGTAGAGAAAGTAAAAGAAAAAATGTTTTACATAAATCGTGTGCTTTAACCAGATTCATTTTTTTTTTGTGTAGCAAGATTTTGTCTTTTCTCTTACCAATTATGCGAAAGTCATTCAAAATGAAGGTCTCCAGAGTCTATTCCCTGAAAATGCAATACAAGAGATAGATACATTTCATTTAGCATGTATATCTTAAACACATGATAATTTAATCAAAACTGTTAAGAGCCATTTTTGAGAAAATTAAAATTTTCGAAAAATGTCCCATGTAAAGTAGTTTGTGGTTGGGAAGGATTTTGTTAAAATGTTCGTGTCGCATCCTCGTAAGATGCTGAACTTAAATACCAAGTTTGGTATTTATCGAACTTTTCTTTTTCAATTATGCTGTTCACACATGCCGTTTTCTATTTTTTGGGTTCAGTAAAAAAAAATGTAAAAAGTAAGTTATAAGATAATGCTTAACCTACAGCTTCCAGCACTAGAAATAGCGGAAGAAAAGAAGTGGATAAATGGAAAAATAGAATGAGTAAATTTGCTCATAAATTCTGGTTTTAAAAATCTCTCAATTTTTCATCTTATCCGTTGTTTTGTAGGTTTAGAAATTTTCGTTTTTTTCGTAAATGTGACAAAGTGAACAAACGGTTGGACTGGAGATATAGTATTATCGCAAACTTGCATGTTCTTATATCAACATGGGGATATATTTAGCTTGCAGTTCATTTCGATGTTAGGAGTACGTTACCATTAGTATGGCAATTTCCATGAAATAGGGCACTCAGAGTTAAAAGTAATAGATTTCACAAGGGCATTTTCAGAACACACGAAATTGATGTAATAACGTGTTATAAAGATGTTTATTGTAGCCTGAAAGAAGCTTAAACGAAATTAAATTTATGCTGAAACTTTACTTTTATATTAATTCTTTTTATGATAACTTGGGGCTCATAAGCAGTTTCCACGAGGGAATACTAAATTTAGAAGTAACCTGGATTTACAAGTTTTGTCCCATTATTTATTACTGTCTCTACTACGTACCTAGCAAGTAGAGGGAATATTGTATTCCATCCAAAAACTCAATGTCGAGATTTCACCGGAAATACATGTTTTGAGGCACCCTGATGTAGGTTTTGTTGTTTTGTTATTTGCACCACCCTTTGGGCGTCAATTTGAAGTAAGTAATATTTTAGGAGGAGCTGTATTGTATTTCTACTGTTGGGGAGCCGAACTAGAAGTAGTTGCAACCGCACGTATGGTACCCGGTAGCCTTCGCCCCAAAATGTAAAAATGTTAACTTTGTAATTTGACTGTTTCTTTAAATATTATATATTTATGTTTGCTTCGGCTGCGTCAGTATTATTGTTAGAGACATGGATTTCTTTGCAGGGAGTAGTGCGGCTAAGAATGTAGGCTTACACAGATTATAATTTTTACTTCACTACATTTATTAATCCTTGACACAATTTAAATAACACTTCACTGATATAGAGAGCTGTGAGATTCTTTTATTAATTACTTGCACTTTTTAACACGTAAACTATTTTTTGTCTCACACTGAATACGTATTAAACTTCTCGAGGACGCATCTCGCGTCCGGTTAGGAACGCTGTTTACAAGCAACCGACTTTGAATTTGTACAATTTGCCCTATTTCAGTTTCTGATTGGCTAATCCTACTGCAATAGAATACTTTCATTTAACTTAAGCTTTTTTCTGGTTGTTGATTGGCTATTTACATTATTGTTGCTCCAATAATGACTAGTAGCATTATTAAACTTTCTTACTCATTGCCTCAAGGTTACCTCATTATTAGCAACTTTTAACGTATTATTCTCACAGCTCCTACATTATTAAATTACGTAACATATTCACATAACATTATTGAACATATACATAATAATATAAACATTAATACAATGACTGTTACATGCATTATATGTTATTTAAACACATATTGCTTTATTGAATTTTATACTATATAATTAGACTGAAATCATTTTAAGTGTTAAAAATACTGCCTCAACCCTGAGCCCAGAAAAGCACTTTAAAAAGGCCCGTGTGTGTGTGTGTGTGTGTGTGTGTGTGTGTGTGTGTGTGAGAGAGAGAGAGAGAGAGAGAGAGGGGGGGGGAAGAGAATAACATAACTCAAAAACGAAAAGTCTGATAAATACCAAACTTGGTGTTTCATTGTGTATCTTCCAAAGATGCATCACGAAGATTTTCAACAAAATCCCTCCACCCTAAACTGCTCTTTACATAGAACATTTTTCGAAGTGTTTGTTTTTCTCAAAAATGGCTGTAACGATTTTGATTAAAATACCATATGTTTAACATATTTACATTACAAATAGAATGCACATCTTGAATTTTCTGAAAATCGCCTGTGAAGTCCTCTTCATTCTGACTTTTGCATAACTGGTAAACGTAAGAGGTGTACAAAATCTTACTATACAAACATGTACATCTCGTTAAACCACATAATTTACATGAAGTAAACATTTTTGTGGAGTTAACCATTTTGGAGATATTCCTTATTATTAGTTTGAATAATGAACCTCAGCTGGTAAGTCTGTATTCGGTTTTTGTGTTTTGTTTTTTTCCCCTCGTGGTCATGCAAAGTAAATGGAATTTCAAAGCTATCACATAACGATCCGCTCTTAAAAATCTGACTATCGCTCTACCTACTGCGTAAATTCGTAATGGAAATTTATATGGATTAATAAGGATTAGGCAGTAATAAGCTTTCATAAGAATAGTTTTAGAAGCTGTATAAAAATAAGCTATACTAAGTAGAGAAAGTCATGTGAATGTAACACATTGGATTTATTTTGCCGTTTTCTAAGATGTTTTTATAGAGGTTTAACTTTAGAGCGTTGATTGTGTTTGTAACTCGTCTGCAGGCTTTTGTTGGTTGTGTACTCTCCGGAGGGAAGAGGATGTTTCCAATAAAACAAAAATTACTCCCTCCCTGGCTGGGACTTGAAGACGGGAGCTTTGGGTTGAGAATTCAGAACGCTTAATATTAGATTACAGAGGCAGTCTCATATATTCTTTGTTTAGTTTAGTATCAACTAGACCATGTAAGCGATTTAGATAACTAAAAATTATTGTTTTTAAATAATCCTTTATCTCCGTTTGCATCCTTGGCAGTGTAGATTTTACGGTTACTACGAATTGTCATCCATTGAGCATATACCTTTCTCTGAAATGTGTATCTTTCCCCCCCCCTCTAGGCTTTTGAGTGAAAAACGAGAAAGGTTGTATACGTTATGAAAATGGATAGAAAAGGTGTATATTGATGTTAAATTATTAAAGTTATTACACAAACACTTAGTGCATGGATCATTGAATATAAATGCGTATTCAAGATAAAAGTTAAACGTGACAGAAAGAAAATAAAAAAAAATCTGGTGTGTTACCCTCACATGATTTTCTCTACTCTTGTACAAACTATTTTTACAAACGCTTATTCTCCATCTACTTCATGTTAATCGAGATGTCAATCTTATTGCTAATTTTCTTGTAGATGCAAGGGGAATATGGTAGGCTTTAAGCGATAGTCAAATATTTTAAGCGCTGGTTGCTATGTGGCGCATTCCATTCTCTTTGCATGTCCAGGACATAAAAAAAATGAATAACGAATTTGAGAAAAAGTATAAGTATTGGAAAATTTAAGGGAATAACAAGCAATATCTCGAAAATGGTTCACTCAACAACAAAAATGTATACGACATAAATTGTGTATTTTAACGCGATCTACATTTTTTAGTAAAGTTTTGTGTATCTCTTATGGTTTACCAGTTATGCAAAAGTCGTTCACAATGAAGAATACTTTTAGAGACATTCCCAGAAAATTCAAGATATACATTTTATTTGCCATGAAAGTATCTTAAATATATGATATTTTAATCAAAATCGTTAGAGCTGTTTTTGAGAAAATTAAAATTTTTGAAAAATGTTCCATGTAAAGGGTAATCTGCGGTGGGGGATTTTCTTGAAAACCTTCGTGTCGCATCTCTGAAAGATACTGAACCTAAATACCAAGTTTGGTGTTTATCCGACTGTTCGTTTCTGAGTTATGCTGTTCACAGACACACACACGGACATGTTTCCAAAAATACCTTTTGAAAACATGTATTTCCGGTGACATCTCGGTATCGAATTTTTGGGGGAATGCAGTAGAGAAGGTAATAAAAAGGAAAGGGAGAAGAGAAATAAAATAGACATAAAATGCCACTGACTAACTGAACAAATATGATCTGGCTTCCCGCACTTTAGCCAGGAAATTGCCCGTGTTTTGCCAGTCCCTCTGATCAGCCAGTAAATCCCAACATGCTAATCTCCTTATAGCTAGATTGTATTATGTAGGTATGTATTCACTGCAGATGGGTATTAACCAGTGGCAGTGTTAAATATACAAAATAATATTACCAAAAATAAGTGCACAACAATGGTAGGTATTACAATAAACAATAATGTGAATAACTTTCTATCAACAATCATATTATTGTAGCTACCAGTGTAACATAGCAGTTAAAAGTTTTGAAATCATTAATTGCTTTACTATTTACATTCATTAATTACCTACCTATCCAGTCAGTATAACCAATAGGTTTACCACTAGTATTCACAACAAGTTTATAAAATTTCAAATACACATCTAAGTAACGTTTATAATTAATTATCCAATATTTATTCTATTCGGACGTTTCCTAAATTTCCTCACGGACAGAGGACAGCCCTGAAAGGCTGCTACAGGCAATTCGTTCCATTCTTCAATGATTCTACTAACAAAGCAGAATTTTCCTACGACAGTTCTGTGCCTTCCCATAATTGTATACAAATGATCGTTTCTTCCGTAATATGTCGGGTTCTCCAATCTTTCACTAACGCCCACCCATGCATTTAAACCAGCATTAGCTTTAAATAATATGTACAACCGATGCCTCTTACGCCGTACTTTTAAAGGCCCCCGTTTAATCCTTTCACCTTTTGTAGGCCTAAATTATTTACCTCTTTTTACTTTCTCTACTACGTATAGTAAGTAGGGAAGTATTGTATTCCACCCAAAAATTCGATACCGAGATTTCACCGGAAATACATGTTTTAGATCCCCTGAATCCAAAAAAAGCATTTTTGGAAACATGTCCGTGTGTCTGTCTGTCTGTCTGTGTGTCTGTCTGTGAACAGCATAACTCAGAAACGAACAGTCGGATAAACACCAAACTTGGTATTTAGGTTCAGTATCTTCCAGAGATGCGACACGATGGTTTTCAAGAAAATCCCCCCACCCCAAATTACCCTTTACATGGAACATTTTTCGAAAATTTTAATTTTCTCAAAAATGGCTATAACGATTTTGATTAAAATATCATATGTTTAAGATATTTTCATGACAAACAAAATGTATATCTTTAATTTTCTGGGAATGTCTCCAAAAGTATTCTTCACTGTGAACGACTTTTGCATAACCGGTGAACCATAAGAGATAGACAAAATTTTACTACACAAAAAATGTAGATCGCGTTAAAATACACAATTTATGTCATATACATTTTTTTTTTGTTGAGTGAACCATTTTCGAGATATTGCTTGTTATTCCCTTAAATTTTTCAATACTTATTTTCTCAAATGGGAATTCGTTATTCATTTTTTTGTCTTGAATATGCAGAGTATTAATCTGTGGCAAAGGGAATGGTGCTGCACCTAGCAACCAGCTATTAAGAGATATGTATATGCCTAAAGGCTACTGTTTTTCTATATTGCGCTTGTAAATATATATTCCCCTTACATCTACAAGAAAATTAGCAATAAGATAGAGTCTGCAAATGTTTATCTGGATTAACATGAAGCAGATGGAGAATAAGCGTTTGTAAAAATAGTTTGTACAAGAGTAGAGAAAGTCATGTGAGTGTAACACATCAGATTTTTATGAATTTTATAGCCCTTCCCTGTATCTTTTCTAACGAATCAATTCGATTAATTCTATACGGGTCCCAACAAATGCTGCACATCCCATAACCGGACGCACTAAAGACTTATAGGCAACTTCCCTAGACTTTGCACTCCCCTTTTTCAGTATCCTCATTATGAAATGTAACGTTTTCCACACTATAAGCTGAAAGGAGAAGTGAACAAAACTTAAATGTATCATTCCGCCGAGCACATGGCAGCACCACGTGGAGGATAACGGGAGCAAAGACCCGTGAGAAGAAATTGCTTCAGACAGAATGTGAATACAATATATTGTGCAGCTTGGGGATCATTAGCTTTTAAACATCGTATGTCTTATTCCTAAATTTTGCCTTACATCCCAAACTTCTAACACATAATACTAAGAGTAGACAAATAAAAGTTGTACCTGAACAGTTCGGCATGTGTGATTCAAGGTGCTGGATTAAACTGTTCTTAACTTCAGGCTTTAGAAATCATTCATTTAATGACTAATATCAGTATACCACTTTGGCTTTAACCTCTTATAAGTCAACAAGTTAAAAAAATGATTAGCACTATAGGTTAAAACACAACAGAAAACAAACGCGACTCAAGCTATCCGAGCAACAATTCTGCATCACTAACAAAGAAGTTCAGTTGTTGCTAAACAATGGCCAACCATATTAATTGTCGATTAAAGGTGGATACTTTTCACAGAACTTGTTAAAAGCATTTAACACAATTGTCTTCTTTCCATTTCCCGCGTTTATTTTTTCCACAGTGGCAGAAGATTCTCAGCCGGAAACCGGAAACGAACTACAGCGCCTGCGGTAGCCTCTTAAAACCTCTGCTATAACGGTACATTTAGTTATAGGTGAATCTGAACAAACACATTTAGTTTCATAAATTAAACTGTTACAATAATGCGTTTTTTTTTTTTTTTTTTTTTTTTTTTTTTTTTTTTTAATTTCTCTGCGCGAGAATAACCACAAAATGTTACGATCTGAACCGAACTGCTTTTTGTAGAGGAAGAGGCGACATGCTAAGCGGGAAAGGTTGTAGTTTGCCCCCCAGCCAATGAGGCGTGGTTTTGTTTATGTTCAGCTTATAGTGAAAAAGGTACAGATACATAATTTACCTGTTCGTCCCATCCAACGTTATTCGCCAAGTACACACCCAAATATTTGCAGCTGTCCGCCTGCGAAATTTTTCCCCGCCCACGAACGGAGGATAAACTAAACATAGAAATGCTATTTGTTTGGGCAGAACTAGAAGGGTTGTTAACGAAATGCAACATTCTTAACAAAAGCTTCCGATTCTGTGCATGTTTTAGGGTAGGGGAACTGCTCTTTGCTCCCGGAAGACAAGGCAGACTTTGAAGGGTGAAATTTCCCCTTGCTTCACCCTCTTCCTTGTGCATACATATAGATCCTTCATGCCGTTGTTTCAGCTTCATCAATCATCCGCGATGTCGTCACGTCCAGGGGAACGGCTCATATCCTACCGACGTGTCAGACCTAATACATGTGCACTTGTTCATGGCTAAAAATTGTCTCGACAAGGATTGCGAGATCGAGGAAAGGGGAGAAAAAGAAATATGACTCTTAGCAGAAAAACACAGAAACATACTTTGCTTCCTGGGGTGGTTTATATGTTTAGTTCCCCATACCAAGGAGAGATTGATGATTTATACGTATGTCAAACAGGTCCCCTCAGGGGCTCACCTTATGTGAGTACGGGTTTTTGGCGCACCCGGGGGTTCCCGAGCCACTCATCGCCACATTCATCCTCTCACCCCCATCCGGTCGAGGTGGGTTCTTCTCGTGACCGGTGGACCCAAGGTAGGCTCTCGTGCGTTCTTTGCATTCCATCCATACCGCACCTCACCATCGTTTCTTTCTTCCCTTATCACTTTCCGGCCATTTCGCACCACGACATTCGCATATCTCTCTTTTTCTTCCCCGCCGGCCTACCTTGCGTGCGAAACGCCCACACAGTTTTAGTTTCTTTTATCCTTTTATTTAAATCCTCCGTGGACACAGCCTGACGGATACCCGCGCACCGCGTGCGCAGCTGGGTGAGTGGGTAATGGCGTCATCCCCACCACCCGGGGTCGTCATGTAGGGTTGTTGTTCGTATCCGCTGTTCAACTGCAGTCCCGCGGGGGGGCCATTGCATGAGCTGCTGGCTTCCGACGGCGATTGGGTCCCTCTGTCTATGTTCTGGGAGGTGTGACCCTGGGGTGAGCTAGGTATAGATAGGCCACTCACCCAAGCCGGGGTAACGCCCGGGAAGTCAGAGCCCGAGGTCGGAGACGGTTGCAATGGTGGAGGATTTTTTTCGCTATGGAGCACCCTTTCTCCATTGTTAACAACAAGCGCCGCAAAGTTTTTGTAACAGAAGTAGCACCGCCAACAGCTGGTTGTTACTTAGTGATTACCCGTACAGAGGAGGGACAATCATTCGAGAAGGTGAACCCTTTTATTATCCAGAAGGGCATTGACTCAGTTGCTGGTCCGGTTCTTTCCTGCACTCGTCTTCGTAATGGTTCGTTGCTAGTTCAAAGCAAATCCGAGGCACAAAGTAAGTCCTTGTTGAGCGCCACGCTTCTCCACGGTTATCCTATCCGTGTTGAGAAGCACCGCACCTTGAATTCTTGTAGAGGCGTTGTCACCACGCATAGCCTCGATGGTATCTCTGACGAAGACCTGGTGGAATATCTTGCAGACCAGAGGGTGACAGCGGTTCATCGAGTGCAGGCCAAACGCGACGGCGTGTTGGTACCCACTCGTACCCTGTTTATTACATTTGATGGCGTCGATCTGCCCACGAGCATTTCCGCAGGGTACGAACGGATTTCTGTGAGGCCTTATATTCCTAGACCTCTGCGTTGTTTTAAATGCCAACGTTTTGGGCATACGCAAGTCTCATGTAAGAGTGCCGTTAACATCTGTGCAACCTGTAGCCAGCCCTCACACGAAGGTACCTGTTCAACAGCCCCCGTCTGCGTTAATTGTAAAGGGTCTCATTCTGCTTCGTTTGCCGACTGTCCGCGGTACTTGGACGAGAAGGCGATCCAGGAGATCCGGGTAAAGGAAAAACTCTCCTTCGCTGAAGCCCGGAGGCGTTACCATGCGCGCCAACCTTCATTCCTGCGATCTGGCACATTTAGTTCTGTTGTTGCCTCGCCAGTACCACGCGTAGATGCCGAAACTCAGACCTGGACCTTGACTGGATTAACCGCCACTACCATCCGGCCGTCTATTAAGGCTACAGTTACCAAGCCGTATAAACCTGGTCCCAAGTCAATGAAGTCGCAAGCCGTTGAAAAGAAGCCCAAGCAGAAACTACGTAGGGAAGATTTTTTGAAAGACCCTCCGCGTGCGCGCGGTAAGAAAAGTTCACCTTCTCCTCCTCGGAGGTCGCTGTCCCAGGAAGGTCCTGGGACAAGCCGCGCTCAGCGGCACCCTTCACCCATCGCCACCCAGAACCGATTCACGGCGCTTGAATCGGTTTCTGGCACTGAGCGCGTGGGCCCTCCCTCCGAGGAAGCTATGGAGTCTGACCAACTCCATACAAAAAGCCCGAGCCCAAAGGTTAAACAAAAGGTAATTTTAAGCCGCCCTTCTAAGTAGACAGTTTATCCCTTTTATTCATGGCTATCCTGAGCTGGAATGTACGTGGTGTACGATCGCATAGGGCGGAACTGCAACTTTTATTGCGTTCCCATTCACCTATGGTCGTGTGTTTGCAGGAGACCAAGCTTCGCCCTCACGACCCTTTCGATCTCCGAGGGTACACTCCGGTTCGCTACGATCTTGAACCGGAGGAGGGTGCTCCTGCTCATGGAGGTGTCATGTTGTTGGTGCGTAATGACGTTCATTTTCATCCTATCACACTTACGTCCGACTTGCAAGCTGTTGCCATTAGACTGCAGTTACCCGGTTTTTTCTTTTCTGTTTGTTCTGTGTATACACCTCCATCGTCTCCCCTCGCTCCCGCGGACATTCGATCTCTCCTGTCCGCTCTCCCAACACCATTTCTTCTGTTGGGAGATTTTAATGCCCATCACCCACTATGGGGTTCGCCAAGGGCTTGTGCGAGGGGAACTCTTCTTTCCGACATTTTTTATGAGTTCAATCTTTCCATCCTCAATACAGGTGCACCTACTTTTATTTCTGATTCTTCTGGTACTTTCTCTCACCTGGACCTTGCTCTTTGCTCAATCCAGCTTGCACGTCGCCTTCAGTGGAACGTCGTCGCTGACACCTACTCCAGCGACCATTTCCCCTGCATCGTTTCTCTTCTGTCGCACCACGTACAGCATTCCAGAGTACCTACCTGGATATTCGCAAAAGCCGACTGGAGCTTGTATTCCAGCCTCGTGCATTTTGACGACCAGCCCTTCTCCGACATTAATCAACTAGTGCAGCACCTTACGTCTATTATTTTCTCAGCCGCCGAACGTGCAATACCCCGTTCATCCTCCCAACCTCGGCGGCCACCTGTTCCGTGGTGGAACGAGGATTGTCGGGACGCCGTTCGTGCCCGTAGGACTGCACTTAGGGTGTTTCGGCGCCACCCTACACTTGATAATTTGGTGACTTTTAAACAATCGCGCGCCAGGGCTCGTCGCATTATTCAGGATAGCAAGAAGGCATCTTGGGCTCGTTTTGTCGAGTCTTTTAATCGTTTTACGCCTTCATCCGTTGTTTGGGATAAACTTCGTCGCTTCTCAGGTAAAGTGTCACATTGTACTGTTTCTGGCATTCAGGTTTCTAATGCCACCATAGTGGATCCGGCTGCCATCGCTAACACTCTGGGTTCTGCCTTTGAGGCGGTTTCCAGTTCAGACCATTATTCCGCCGGCTTTCGCTCTATTAAAGACCGGCAGGATTCCGCATCCTATACTTTTCGGTCTGCTAATGATGAATGCTATAACGAATTATTCACAATGAGGGAGCTGGAGCACGCTCTTCATTGCTCTCGGCACTCCGCTCCCGGGCCGGACGGCATTCATGTCCTGATGTTAAAGAACCTTTCAGCCGACAGTAAACTATTTCTCTTACAGGTCTATAACCGTATTTGGCAAGACGGCATTTTTCCTTCCGTTTGGCGCGAAGCCACCATTGTCCCAATACTTAAGCCTGGGAAGGATCGCCAACTACCTTCCAGCTACCGCCCTATCTCTCTCACCAGTTGCATTTGCAAGGTGATGGAGCGCATGATCAACGGGCGGTTGACATGGTGGCTTGAGTCTCAGAAACTTCTAGCGAACGCTCAGTGCGGGTTTCGTCGCTATCGCTCTACCGTCGACCATCTGGTGTCCTTGTCGACGCATATTATGAATGGATTTCTGAGAAAGTGTCAAACCGTGGCTGTATTTTTTGACCTGGAGAAAGCTTATGACACTTGTTGGAGGGGCGGCATTTTACGTACACTTCACGATTGGAATATCCGCGGTCGTCTTCCCATATTTCTTCGGGAGTTTATGACGGACCGCGTCTTTCGTGTACGTGTGGGCTCGGTTTTATCTCGTCGTTTTATTCAAGAGAACGGAGTACCGCAGGGCTCTGTACTCAGTGTCACACTTTTTGCGATTGCTATCAACCCCATTGTTGATTGTATTCCACCTGGCATTTCATCGTCCCTTTTTGTTGACGATTTCGCTATTTATTGCAGTTCACGGCGGACCTGTCTACTCGAACGCCGTCTCCAGAGCTGTATCGACCGTCTCTACGCCTGGAGTAACGCCAACGGCTTTAATTTCTCCGCCGAGAAATCCGTCTGCATCAACTTCTGGCGCCGGAAGTATTTCCCTCCGCCCTTTCTCCATCTTGGGCCAGGGATACTTCCGTTTGCAGACGAGGCGAAATTTTTGGGGTTGATTTTTGACAGGAAGTTGTGTTGGACCTCGCACGTTTCCTTTTTAAAAGCAAAGTGTGACCGTTCTCTTAATATTTTACGTGTTTTAAGTGGCACATCCTGGGGAGCTGATCGGACCGTCCTTCTTCGCCTTTATCGCTCTTTGGTCCGATCCAAACTTGATTACGGGTGTATAGTTTATTCGTCGGCACGTCCATCTGTGTTACGTCGTTTGAATCCAATTCATCATCGTGGTCTTAGAGTCGCTACAGGGGCCTTTCCAACTAGCCCCGTGCCCAGTCTTTACGCTGAGGCTGCAGAGCCTCCGCTGTCTTTCAGGCGTGAGATGCTCTTATGTAGCTATGCTTGTCGGCTCTCAAGCTTGCCTAACCACCCGTCCTTCCATGTATTTTACGAGGATTCGCTAGATCGACAATATTTCGTTCGCTCCTCTGCATTGCTCCCCCCAGGGGTTCGATTTCGACTGCTACTTCGGCATTTGGACGTTACGCCAGCGCCGGCCCTTACCCGAGGGGAAACGCGTTTTCCTCCATGGTCGCGCGCTGAGGCCCACATCCACCTTGGGCTAACGTCGATGCCGAAAAATGCGACCCCTGCTTCTGTTCTTAGATCCGCCTTTTTAGAACTACAGGCGCAGTTCGGGGACTGTCATTTTATATATACTGATGGGTCTAAGACTGATGTTGGAGTAGGATGTGCCTTTGTTTTTGGTGTACGGAGTTTTACTTTTCGTTTACCTCAACAATGTTCAATTTTTACCGCCGAACTTTTTAGCATTTATCAATCTGTTTTATTCATTCAGCGGCACGACTTACGGCACTGTTTTATTTGTACGGACTCTCTGAGTGCCCTTCAGGCTATTCATGCGCTGTACAATTACCACCCACTCGTACAGCGCATACATGACCTGCTCCACTCGCTCGGTGTCTCTGGCATCAGCGTCTCCTTCATGTGGATTCCAGGTCATGTGGGCATCTCAGGTAACGAGTCTGCCGACGCCGCTGCGAAATCGGCGATTTTATTACCCAGATTTTTTACCTCTGTAGTTCCCTCGTCAGATTCGTGTGCTATTTTACGTCGCCGCATCCTCTCGCGCTGGCGCGATGAGTGGACGGCCCTCCGGGGGAACAAGTTGCGGGAGGTTAAGCCTCTCCCGTTAATCTGGGGTACCTCTTCTCGTTCTTCACGTCGGGAGGAGGTACTTTTAGCCCGTTTACGAATTGGACATTGTGTTTTTAGTCATAGGTATTTGCTCAGTGGTGACCCCGCACCACTCTGTGGGCAGTGTGACGTACCCTTAACGGTGCGTCACATTTTAACAGAGTGTCAGGTTTTAGCTGCATTGCGTGCTCGTGTAGGTCTGCCTGTTGGCTTAGCCAACGTTTTGGCAGACGACACGCATGCTGTGGAATGTGTTTTACGTTTTATTCATGACAGTGATTTTAATCTGCGCATTTAATGCGTTGAGCGTCTTTTAACTTATTACTTTTATTCTGTCAGTTTTTATGGGGACTCTTATCCCCAGTGGACATATGGCGCTCATGTCCCTCGCATTCTACAGTTCCTGACACGTTTTAATCCTTTACTGCCTATGCTTTTAGTGTGTTGTTTTTCAGATCTTTGTCTTGTTATTATTGCTGTTATTGTTATTATTGTTTTTCTTGTTATTGTTGTTATTGTTATTATTGTTATTGTTATATTTGTTATTGTTATATTGTTAGTTTTAGCTTTTTGACATCGCGGGTTTGTGTCCCGTTTTTTTAATTATGCGGTTTTTTACCTATCTTTTATTTTTTGACTTTATATTTTATACCTTGTAAGGGCGCTGATGACCTCAGCAGTTTAGCGCCCTTAAGCCGCATATCATCATCATCATCATCATCATGTCAAACAGGTCCAAATGCTATGAAATGATTTCGGTGCATTTTCTTGGGCGGTTTTATGCTGTATATGAAGCAACATTTTGGCAGATGATGTGTTTATAATGTCCGATATGATGATATCAATTGCAAGTATGGTTGTCACATTGCCATTAAAAATTATTAAAACTACTATTAACAGTTGCATAATTTCAGTTCAGTATAAAACAATATCCAGGCGTTTCTTTAGCATTACACGTCAATTTTAAAAATATCCAACTTTTCTTGTTTTGATTAAAGTTAGAAAAATGCAGAATTCTCTTTATTATTTTAAGCATGCTAGTTGTGTTTGGGCATGATTGAAATTGAGGCACAAATGTGAAGGGGGGAAAAAAAAGTTTGTTTTATTTTTATGAATTATTTAACTTTTATAGTCCATCCAGTTTTCTAAATTGGAACTATTTAAACATACCCATTTAATGACGTACATATAGTTTATCTACTTTAGTTACGTAATATCGATTTTACAATACTAAAAAAAAACTAGTTTCGTAATGGTATCTCATTACGCAACTAGTTCAGTAATGAAGCTTCTATTACGCAACTATTTTCATAATGTAACTCTTATCATGAAACTGGTTGCGTATTGTGAACCATACATAAATAATAAACAAAAAGAACAATTTTATTTATTATAAATATTGACAACAATATTTTTGCAATTTGATATAGGTATTAATTCCGCTACTTGTTGATGCTACACAGGATATTGCAAATATATATTTAATTCACCTAGTACTCATCTTCTTCTGTTTTAAACAAAAACCTAACAAAACTCGTCTATCAAACCATGCATGGCCCACTACACACTCGTATTAACTATGTATCAATGTAGTGTACTGTTTGTAATTCCTAATACTACATCTGAAATAAAAATGTAATTTACCAAAGTAAATAAAAAAGTTGATATTACGTAATTAAAGTATATAAAACGTTGTACAATACACATATCGTAACTACATGTTACAATACTCGGCCTGCGGCCTCGTTTATCAATCTTCCAATCTGATATAGTAATATGGTACGTTACGAGTTAACTCATGCTTTATTTAAAGCATAAACATTCTTTAAAAAGCTTATCCCTTTTAAATTTAAGAACATTAAATTTCTAAATAATTAAATAATTCATATCGTAAATTACTATTAACGTTTTGCAAACATTAAATCCCTATTACTTTGTGTTAGTTGGCATATAAAGGACTCCATACAGAGTTTCTACTTGATGATAATGAAATTATTAAATATTTTCCGAATAATATATAGTGTATTTATATTTTTAAGAACATGCTTACATAACTTTTTATGTTTCTATTTTTCAAGTAGATCCATCTCAGTTTTATTACAAAACTTGTTTTATACATTAAGTAAACAGTATTTTAAAAAGTAATTGATTCTCTAATCCAGTTATAAACAAATAGTGTTGAACATTGTTTTTTGTAAATACCATGTAAATGTATAGAAACTTAGGAATTTAAAAGCTACAAAATTGGGCATACAGTAGCCTTTTCAGCACGGTAAAAAGCTCAGAATTATTGGCCTCGCACTGGAGTTTGAAAATGCAACCTATGTCTTGCCTTAAAGATCTATCGGTATATAGACAGAATTTGACCTTCAGGAAATGAGTTGCGTGCATTTATCTCGAGGCTAAGAAATGTCCCACATCTGATTTTTATTTTACAGGTGTCATATTATGAAGCGTGTGTTCAAGTATCTGCAGAAAGAGTCCTAAGGTTAATTAATTTACTAGCTGACACACACTCAACCTCATTCACACGCATATAAACGCCAGGCTCAAGCCATACCGAGAAATCGTCTAAATGACAAATTTTACCTAGAATTGAACCTGAGTCCACGGATGGCCTGTCAACTCTTATGAAAACCTACACTTCTATATTTCTAAAATGTTACTTGTTGATTGCTCCTTCTTTATGGTGTGTGTGTGTGTGTGTGTATATATATATATATATTTATTTATTTTTAACTGAGGGGGACTCTACGGTAGTTAATTCACAAAAAATTCGGTATGAAGATCTCGCCGAAAATACGAGCTTTGAGGTTCTCTAAATCCAATAAAACCTTTTTAGAAGAGAACGTTTTACTATGGTTCTTAGCGTCCCATTGTATATTGGGAGTAACAGACGGGAGATTTTGCTAAGAGGTGCCTTTATCAGACTTGAGGTTCTTTTACGTGTCGTAAATCTACAACACTGGACCACCATCTATGTTAAGGATTTTTAACATCACCTCCTTGTTTGATATGTGTGGGTAATTTACTTCTCTTTTTAAGGGTTTGTGATGTGTATTAGAAATAACTTACGCGACAAATCGCACTATTATTTACCGCGGACTTCCTGTCTTCGCTTCGCCGACACAGCAAGCAACCTCGCCGGCCGCACGCCGCGAAACCGGTCCCACCAAGAATTGCTCCCCGATACATATAGGACTTAAGACGGAAACCTGCCATTGTTGGTTTCTGGACAAACGCAAGCGATTCGAAGTTAACGACGCGTTAACCATAACGATCCTGGTGAAATGCAAAATATGATTTAAGGAATTTGTTTAAGCAGACTTTAGAGCAATAACGAAGGTCAGTGAAACTGGCCTTGCTTTATAATTCCCTTCCACCTTTATATGTCCTCTAGTCCGTTTCCTGATATGTCATCATAATACTTTCCTGCGGGAGTGGTGCTTCTATGGCTGCTATCCTCCTCCTAATGGACAACTAACAACACCTTTTCTTTTGTCATCCTCACGTTTTATTTCGTTGTCTCCTTTGTGCTGGTTGAGCATGACTTAATAGAAATACGTTACGATACTTTTGAAGACGTGATTTGTTGGAACTTCCGGAAGTGGTGTGTTTACAGTAAAATGCGGACGTAGGCGTGGACTGGTAACATCTGGGCAACGAGAAGCTTTTTGTTTTGGGATGTTGCATGTGTCACGCGGGCGGCTTCTATCTAATCTCACGAGGAGAGGAGGGGTTTAGGTAAAATGTTTCTCCTTATGTCAAGACGAAATCACAAACTATAAAGTAGGCCATGATTCAGACAAAAGCAGTGCATTCATAACTTTTGTCTCAGTTGACTTGGCAAAACCAAATGCTGATATCGACCTACTCGCATCGTCTGTAAACAATCGTGTCTCTGGCGAACAGCTGGAGCAATTAATTCGCTGTGTAAGGTCAGACTTTATACGTTGCACAATTTTCTGACAGAATCTTGTATGAATCACTGGACGATAATGCTCTACTTTTTAAGGCTTTTTCACAGCTGAAAATTTTTAAAAAATCTAAGAATACTTTGAACATCTATGCGTTTTGTCCTCGGATCCTTACAAACCCCACCACATTTAAGTGTCTATGAGTACTCGTCCTAATGTCGTATAAGTATTTCAAATGATTTTTTATCGACTTTGATTTTTCTTACACATTAAAAATGCTTCACACTCTGCAGTATGTAACAAATCTTGTTCAAGTTTTCAGCAGAGACTCAAAAGAGAATGAATTTCAAAAAAGAGTGACATTGGATTTTAATACACTTTTAAATTGCTCAGATATTGATATAATTCATTTCACCACTGAGAATAAAATCTAAAAAAATTGAAGGTTTAACCCTTTTTTCTAAAACACCAAAACTGGAAAAAAAATAACCTGCCTCAAATTTTCTTATTAATGTTTAAATAATGTGTTTGTATTTTTTCTTCAAAATTATTATTTCAGAATCGTGTGGAGATATATTGAATTAGCATTGAAAAAAGATCAATTTGTTTTTCAAAAACAACCAAAGATATCTCAATGAAATTTGAGAAACACTTGATTATGGTAGAGCAGCATGTGATACTTTGCAATGTTTAAAAACTTGACCTGTGGGTGCTCTTAAGTTTGTGTGTGTGTGTGTGTGTGTGTGTGTGTGTGTGTGTGTGTGTATATGTGATTTTGGACAATCCATTCTGTGGTTTCTAGCACCAGATACATGTTGCATGTTTAACGGTGTAGTCATATAGGACATGAACAAATGTAATGAGAATGAATATTCAAATGAGCCCGAGGTCTGCTTATCCTAGTACGTGATCAATATATAAGAAGACACACAAACAAATAAATCAGTAAAGTTTTCCAAATTCCTCGCTCCAACCGAGATTCGAAATAGGGTCCTCTGGCTCATGAAGTAGGCAGTACCCCCAAACCCCAGAGGTGGGCTAGAGAATTATTGTTCATTACTATCTGTCCACGTAAAAGTTTGATATTTTGTTATTTTCACCATAGAAAACATGTTTTTTAATGAGTGGAAGGTTCCTGTTAAAGATGAAAGTTTAAAATATTGGCATGTTTTAGATTAAATCCCTTATTGCGTAAATTAAATTTGATTTAAGTACATAAAATTCTTGTTTGTATTTCATTACATTTGTTTTCTTTCTTTCTTTCTTTCTTTCTTTCTTTCTTTCTTTCTTTCTGTGTTTAAACCGCAAAGTCGTATTTAGAAGTCTATACTTATAAAACAATAGTACGCTTTCTTGAGTAAAAAACAAATCGAAATTTTAACCCATTTTTACTTTCTGTACTACTTATCTATAAATAGAGGAAGTATTGTATTCCAAACAAACATTTAACACAGAGATGGAGGCTCCCTAAATAAATTAAAAAAAAAAAAGGTCCGTATGTTTGTGTGTCAAGTGACGTCATACAATATGCCAACTATGCTTTCAAATTAATACTTAGTGTATTTAACCTGTTCTATGTCACCCGAATGTTTGCCATGTTATGTTTGTATTGATTTATATCTCATTTGTATATAAAAATATTTTTGGTTATGTTTCTTTAAATAGCGATGTAAAATTGTAGTTTTATCTTAATTAAAAAGGTTATATTTAGGGGGGAGTCTGCATGCCCTTTGGGATTCCAGGTTTGCTTGAAGAAACGGGTAAACGCTCCTCAGCATTCGTATTCAGTTCCATTTTTGATGCAAAGAAAACTAAGCCATGTGCAACAAAAATAAAGAATTAGCAATTTCTGGTGCTTTGCAGGAGTGCCAAATGTGAAGCGTCAGAAAATGAAGTAAAGAAGTGCATACACAGCTTTGCTAGTCAAGTACAAATGCAGACTCTGGGTTAATAGACCATTTAAATGCGTGCAGTAAGCCAAGTGGATGCAGTCATCCTATGAGGACATCAACAGGAAGAATGAGGCAGCCAGCTACCGCAAAGCGTTATGTGTGGGTGAACAATTCCTCTAACACGTGAACTGAATTCGAGAAGTGCTAAACTAGCCATGCACTGGGTTAGATTTGATATTTATGTAAATATTACGGTGATAGTACGATTATCGTAACTTTAGTTCATTAATATTACTACGCTTTAAGTTTCTCTGTGTAAGAAAGAAAGAAAGAAAGAAAGAAAGAAAGAAAGAAAAGCCCTCCTTCTATACGATTTATCTAGATGTCTAAAATATCGTTAAGAGTTATTTAACATATGGTGCTACAGTTTCAAATAGTAATAAACATCTTATGCATTGCATTCACATGACTTTCCTTACTTTTTTACAAATTATCCTTAGAAACGCTTATTCTTGTATCTACTTCTTAGATAAACTTTCATTACGCATTTCATTGTAGGTATAAGAAGAATACCATAGGGTAAGGGATGGTCAGATTTTTAAAGAGGTATCGCTTCGTAATTCCATGCTCTTTGCATGACCACGAGCAAAAACTAGTTGCGATTTACCACTTTGAAACAGTATTCAGTATTTGAAAATCCAGGGCCATAACAAAAAATATCTCGCAAATGGTTAACTCCACAAAAAAGATATTACATAAATTATGTCCTTCCACGAGATCTACATTTTTTGTGCAATAAGTAACCTGTATACAACCGGCATTAGAATGTGAAGATGATATTTACGTTGGAGTTGTTTGTTTATTTAGCTCTACGTATGGAAAGACAGTTGTAAGATGATGTATTATATTTCAACTGTTGGGGAGCCGAACTCGTAGTAGTTGCAACAGCACGTATGGTAAACAGTTTCTGGTAGCCTTCGCCCCAAGTTTAAAAAAATTAACTTTGTAAATTGATTGTTTCTTTAAGTATTAAATATTTATGTTTGCCTCGGCTGCGTCAGTATTATTTTGGAGACTGAATATCTTGGCAGGGCGTGATGCGACAAGAATGTAGGCTTACACAGATTTTAAGTTTTAATTTACCCTTTTTTATTAATCCTTGGCACAAATTATATTGCACTTCACTGATATCGAGAGCTGTGAGATTCTTTATTTAATACTTGCACTTTTTAACACATATACTATTTTTCGTTTCACACGAATACGTATTAAATCTCTCGAGGACGCACAAGCATCCGGTTACTATCACTGTCTGCAGGCAACTGAATAGATTTCAACCGTCTAAACTTGTAAATTTCTGTATTTCAAGTGTGATTGGCTAATCCTACTCCATTAGAATACCTGCATTTAACTAAAGCTTTTTCTGGTTGTTGATTGGCTAATTTTATAAACTGTCACTAAAATTACATTAATGTTACTCCAAGAATCACAAGTAGTACTGTTAAACTTTCTTACTCATTATTGACTCAAGGTTACTTCATTGTTATCTCTTTGTTAGCAACTTTTGATCTATTTCTCACAGCTCCTACATTATTAAATTACGTAATGCATTCACATAACATTATTAAACATGTTTACAATAATATAAGCATATGCAATGACTGTTACATACATTTTACAAATTATTACATACACATATTGCTTCATGGCGGGCTGTTATTGAATTTACTTATTATATAATTTGTCTGAAATCATTTAAGTGTTAAAAACACTGCCTCAAATGAAGGGGATAAAGGGTAGTTTAAGAGGCGGAATTTTCTTGAAAATCTTCGTGTCGCATCCTTGAAAGATGCTGAACTTAAATACGAGTTTAGAACCTATTTAACCGTCTTGTTTAAGACTCGTTATTTTCTCCACTACGTATAGTAAGTAGGGGAAGTATTGCATTTCATCCAAAAATTCGATACCGAGATTTCACCGGAAATACATGTTTTGAGCTGCCCGGAATCCAAATAAAGCATTTTTGGAAACATGTCCGTGGTTGTGTGTGTCTGCCTGTGAATAAGCATAACTCAAAAACGAAAAGTTAGATAAATACCAAACTTGGTATTTGAGTTTAGTATCTTCCGAGGATGCGAGACGAAGATTTTCAAGAAAATCCCCCACCCTACACTACCCTTAAATGGGACATTTTTCGAAAATTTTTATTTTCTCAAAAATGACTAACGAATTTTATTAAAATATATATTTAAATGAAATGTATATCTTGAATTTTCTGGGAATGTCTCCAAAAGTATCCTTCATTGTGAACGACTTTTGCGTAACTGGTAAACCATAAGAGATAGACAAAATTTTACTACACAAAAAATGTTGATCTCCTTAAAACACACAATTTACGTGATATACTTAGATCCTTGTTATTTGTTTGAATTTTCCAGTACATATACTTTTTCTCAAATGACAATTCATTGTTGGTTTTTTTTATATGTCCTGGACATACAAATAGAATGGAATGCGTCACATAGCAACCAGCTCTTAAAAGATTTGACTATCGCTTAAAACCTACCATATTCCCTTTGCACCTACAAGAAAATTAGCAATAAGGTTAACACGAAGTAGATGGAGAATAAGAGTTTGTAAAAATAGTTTGTACAAGAGTAGAGAAAGTCATGTGAGTGCAACACAGAGTTTAGAATTATGCTGCTCACAGATAACACGCGCGCGGACCTTATGCTAAAACGTTTTGTTATTCAGGGAGCTCAAAAATGCATTTCCGGTGAAATCTCGGTATTAACTGGGTGGAACGCAGTGCTTCCTCTACACTAGGTACCGGTAAAGAACAGAAAATCGCCTAGTCCTGGTAGAGCGTCCGATTTCCCCGACTACATTTATCAGAACAAGAAAAGTAAGTATGCGTTGGATTGATGGTAAATCCAAGCAAATTCTGGTCGTGCTATTTTCACACTTGACCATCTACGTGCACACTTATATGGAAAATAACCTTCTCTAAAATGTAGTTCGCTGTTTTACTGTTTTGCGGGTAGGGAAACTAATAGTGCAGTTTTATGACGTAATAAAATCCCTCTCTCATGTCGGAACAAAAAACCCAAAACGTTCTGTTAAAACATAAAATTAGCAGCATGCATTTATGCTGCTCCTCCGACAACTTTATTGCCAACACATAAAGTTCTGCACGTGTAGAATTTTACTGCTTTATCAAAGGGACATATGCATCCGGAGCCGTATCTGACCATGAAATCGTAGAAATGAAATAACGCTGGTAACACTTTATTGCGGTAGCGAACGCTTGGGGTGTGGCAGTAAAGCACAGTAGTTTGATGTTATCTCGAATGGTAAGGGATTGCATTCCAAGAGAAATGTGCGGATTGTCCCTCACAAAGACTTCAACATTGGTGTTCACTGGTGGGTTGTGGGCAACTAGTGCTGCTCCGAACGAGGAAAACGTTGCTCCATCTTTCGAGCGGTGTAACTAATGTGAATATTTAAACTATTCACGGGGATAGAAACAGTATGTTCTTTTGTTATAATTTAAACTGAGTCGTTACTTATTAATTCCCATCACTTTAGCGCTAGATGTTAACTAAGGAGCGCTTTCGGGAGATATGTTTCTCCCATCATCAGCTACGGCCGACTACCGGACCGTTCTTTCCCCTAACCCCAAGAAGTATTTCATCAGACGATTCTTCTGCCCTCTGTTGTGAAGAATTGGAAACTGGTGGTGTTGGATTTGTTGCCATCTGTGGTGAAGGTTGGGAACTCATCTGTCTTCATTTTTCTCTCTTGTAATCTGATTGGATCAACTGCACTAAGTAGTCTGTAGACGGTATTTCAAAATTCAAAGCATTCTCAATGTTGAGATAGCAACAAATCCAACACCACCAGTTTCCAATTCTTCACAACAGAGGGCAGAAGAATCGTCTGATGAAATACTTCTTGGGGTTAAGGGAGAGAACGAGTCGCCAGTCGGCCGTAGCTGATGATGGGAGAAACATATCTCCCGAAAGCGCTCCTTAGTTAACATCTAGCGCTAAGGTGATGGGAATTAATAAGTAACGACTCAGTTTAAATTATCATATGATAACATCACAATAAAAAGTACTTCTGTTCATTATAATCTGTTCTTTTGTTGACATCTGACTGCAAAAAGAGAGTGGTTCCTGCAGATTGAGCGATAAATCTTAGTACATCTAATATACATTTCTATGTCCACAAACGGTGAAAATCCGGGATTTAAATATCCTAAATTTTATGATATTTCGAAAATCATTTTTCTTTAGGAGTCGGGATGAGGAAATTTAAAACAGGAAACGCCTGATACTGTAGCATCGCTTAGTAAGAAAGCTGTTAACTCTATTTGAGAAAACTTTTTAGAAGAGTAATAAATATTGTTTATAACATGAGGTACGCTGCAGTTAAGTTTTCTTTTCGGTTCACACTGCAAAGGTCAGAGAAGAAATTGACTTAAAAGAATTACCATCTTGTTTGTAACACATATTTTAAAAAAAAGAATCGTAATATGTTACATTCACGTAACTTTCTCAACTCATTCCTCTGCTACCTATTCTTACAAGAACGTATTCTCTCTACTTCTTGTTAACCTACATAAACTTACATTACACGTTTACACATTCTTACAGGTATAAAAGAAGATAGTAAGCTGAAGCTCTAGTCAGATTTTTAAAAAGAGGATCGTTATGTGGTGGCTTTGAAATCACCGTGTTCCTTGCTAATAGCGACTTACCACTTTAAAAAAGCTATAAGTATTTGAATATTCAAACCAATAACAAAGAATATCTCGGAAATGGTTAATGCCACAAAAATTGTTTTCGTAAATCGCGTGCATTAATGAGATCTACATTTTTTGTGTAGTAAGACTTTATCTCTCAATTATACAAAGCCATTCAGAATGGAGAGGACCTCTCAGGCTATTCGCATAAAATTCAAGATATGCGTTTTATTTGTCGTGTAAATATCTTAAACGTCTGATGTTTTAATGAAAATCGTCGAGAGCAATTTTTAATAAAATAAAAACTAAGATTTTCCATGTAAAATGAAGCATAGAGTGGGAGAGATTTTCTTCCAATCAACCTTGGAAGATGTTGAACATTAGTACCTACCAGTTTGATGTTAACCAACTTTTCGTGTAATAGTTTTGAAGCTATAGCCTTAAAAACTTAACCAATGAAAAAGCGCGGTATTGCATCACAGTTTAGTGTGTCATTGATAGCTTATGCGGGCTAAAGCTTAACTTCCCCGCTCCTCATCCAGTCTCACACTGTCCACAATTAACCGTTGCGTAGCCAGGTAGCCGGGCCAGCCCGCATGAGTGTTAACTTAAAATCAGCAATGGGGTGGAAACTTCGTAGCGCTGACCTACGATGCAATATCGTGGCTTTTCATTGGTTTATCTTTTTACGGCTGTAAGTCGGGAACTGTTTCGCTTAGAACAAATGTTCTACAAAGTTTTTCTGTCCAGCTTGCCAACAATAGTATCCTGAGGTTAGTGGGCGAATTCGTGAACCTATAGTTACTTTTCGGTTAGCAAATTAAGTAATTAAGCTATTTCAGAACACCGCTGGTAGATAACATAGGTTTGATTGTATGCCAAGTTTGGGGATCTAAAAGCATAGCTGCTTCAGAAGTACACTCGCTTCCATTTATGCCGCCACCGCAGCTTTGGGAGGCATTCCACTCTATGTATAGCAAGGAAGAGGTGTGTGTATCTGTTTACCTTTTCGCGCATCAGCATGTTTGGTAAAACACAAACTGTGATATAATGAATCTTCAGTTCATTTAAGTACGCGTTGGAGCACTAACGAAGGTCGGTTTTTTTTTTCTTTCTTTCTTTCTTAAATGGACACTCTTTAACTGCTGTGGTCCTTAGTGTTCCATTCTATATTGGGCGTGAAAGACCGGTAATTTTGCTCAGCGCTCTTTATCAGGCTTGATGTTCTTTTACATGCCGTAAATATACGACCACCGGCTTTAATTCCCTTCCGAAGGAAGCCATGCTAAGAATTTTTACGCCCGAAAAAATACATCGCCCTCCGCCGGGTTTGAACCCGCGACCTCGGAAACTAGAGGCTAGCATGGAACGAAGGTCGGTGTTACCGATCATTAATGGAGTAAGTTTTATAGCTTCAATAAATGATTTTTGCTGGCTTCAGATTTACACTTAGTACATTGCAGAAGCAGTCAGTCAGTATATTACCTTACCATTAGGCTCATTGTGCAGCGGTGTTGGTAAGCAACAATGCTTAGCTAACACACCCAGATTTCAAGTAATGGGTTACATTCCTTCCGCTGGAGTACATGTCTGTCCTTGTGAAATCTAATCAGATCAGCGTTGCATTTTTATACAAGTCACCTTTCAGACATACCCTCCATGAATTATGCGGTCAAAAACTGCAAGTCGTGACTCTGTGGCCCAAGTAGAGGTGGGATAATTATTGTACTCTGCAGCTGGCTGCATGCAAGACTTTGTCGTGACGTTGCTGCATTCTTTTGCTGGACCTTTACCATAGGGTGTCGCGAAACCCAATTTCATAACTACTGCCAATGAAACCGCGTAAGAAAGATCGAATAACTCCAACAGATTTGTCAGTTTTCAATAAATGTAAGGTAAACAAGGTGATTTGACGCCGCGGGAGATATTGCGCACCGTCTGGAATAATGGTTAGCCTTAGCTGGTTCGCGGGGAGACAGTCGAGGTGTAGCGTGTGTAAGTTTCTTGGTGCGTTCTGGTTATTTGTTTCAACAACAGACAGCAAATTGTTAACAAGAAAACAGAGGTTGCAAGTGTTGCGGTGTTGCCGTGTAAGTTTTATGACATATAAAGGCCTGCAGTTAATATAAATTTTGCTCTAGACCTGACGTGTGGTTAAATAAACTAGCGCTTGTTGCAGTTGCTCTTTTGCCAGCCCGGTTGCTTGCTTCCTATCAACTGCGTTATTTCAACCATGAAATTGGGAGATATGACGAAATACTAAGACGGAAGATTGTACACATGTTTAGAGAATCCGAAATAATGCTTATAATAACTAAGGCTTGGAAGTTGGGACCTAGTGTGCCTAAACGACCTGTATTCAGTGTCAACAAACACCTCCTACCGTCACTGAGTACACGTTGTGTTAGCTTTGTTTATGTTATACGTTTAGCCCCATTTGACCGCAGGGCACACCGGGTCCCAAGTTCCGAGCTTTAATCGTAACCAGCCATTGACAAAGTATTCATCAGCGTTTTGCATCGATTACCTACATAAATGCATTTTATACTTATCATAAGTCCAATCTTCCGGAGGTAAGATCCTGCATAGATTGTATTCATACTCCACAGCAACACACTGATTTTAGACCATAAAAGCTCTCGATTGTACTATGGGAGGTAATGAAAGGAGTATCAGTTCATCTAGTGGAAATAATAAGAGAAATGCACACAGGAACAAACTTTAAAATAGTCATTAGCTACCAAACAATAGAACCAAATCATGGAGTTAAACAAGAATGTCCACTATCTCTGTTTTGTGTAATTTATACATACAGACGTCTTTCGTAACTGGCTACGTAGTTCTAATAAACATTTTAAAAGAAGGGACAAAAATCGACGGACATCTTATGAATTTATTCGGGCGACATTGGGCATTGGTATGAGTAAAATCGAAAACATTTAAAATCATAAAAAGAAAATCAGAGCCCGGAAATTTCTGTCAAATTCATTTTTGTGTGAACACAAAATCTTTAAATGATGATAATTAACAAAATATTAGAGTAAATCGAACAAACTACACGGCATTTAACTCGCAAAACATGAAAGTAGATCTCAAATATAAACAAATTTCATTTGTTTTCGGAAACATGACATTCTAAAAATTTTCTGTATTACTTATTGTCGATGCTTCCAAGAACGGCCAAGTTTTCCAAAACCCGCAGAAAGATATTGCAGCGACTTCTGAATGTTGGGTAAGGCGATATTTGTATGCAGAAGAGGCGTGTAGGAAACTCGCTATATATTTTACCTCCGCTTGGGTTGGCAGATGCAGGAAAGAACCTCTGCTGAAACATAAAAAGCCGGGATCCCTGCTATAATATACAGGCATTACATTCTTAGTGGGTATATAGAGACGACGGGAGTCCCCTTTCATTTTGTGGTAGGACGTTACTGGAGCATTTCTTGTGCCTTCGCCCCAGTGAGCTCAGTTTGCACATGAATGGGCTTCACCGGAGCATAGGATGTTTCCGAAGACGTTAGGGAATGTTTGGAAATCTTGATGGTTTCTTTTTTGTGTCAGTGTTTACTTTCCAATCACAAGGCGTCCTTAATATGAGTAATCTTCATTCACAGGGTCCAATGAATTTCTTATTCTCTTAGCAAAAATTGGTATACATATCTTGTGTGTTACACTCATATGACGTTCTGTATCTATTCCAAATTCACAAGTATCGCCTATATTAGTATATTATGCAATCAGACTTAGGGAGTTTCATAATTTTCATACAGCGTCTTGATTACCACTATAGTCAAGTTGCATGCAACTGTTTTTGGTCGACCACACTATAATGTCAAAACTTTGAGTTTTTACTTTCTCCACCACGTACATGGTAAGTATGCAGATATTGCATTTCACCCAAAAATTCTATACCGAGAAATCATGTTTTGAGGCCCCCTGAATCCAACAAAACCATTTCTAGAAGAAGGCCCGTTTGTGTGTGTGTGTGTGTGTGAACAGCATAACTCAAAAAGGAAAAGTTGGACAAATACCACACTTGACATTTAGGTGCAGTACCCTCCAAAGATACGACATGATTTTCAAGAAAATCTCCCCACCCCAATTACCCTTTACACGGAATATTACTCAAAAAATTTGATTTGTTTTTTAAAAATGGCTAACGATTTTGATTAAAATAACACACATTAAAGATATTTACATGAAAAATAAAGTGTATGTCTTGAATTTTCCAGAGGTTGCGGGTTCAAACCCACCGGAGGGCAATGGATTTTTTCGGGCCCCTATGAACAGTTAGTCGAAAAATTCCCTATCTAGTGCGTTTAAGCATTGCCTTTCGAAACTCTTTTGCTTTGTCCTCTACTATTAGCTGAAGTTTTCCTGTATAAAATAGAAAACACAAAATGATAGTTTTATTTCATCTGAAACTTGCTTCGGTTCTGCAAAAAGATTAAGTGCCTTTGATATATTCTTTCAACACTCGAGGATTTACCTTGGACGCCATTAGGAATCAGAAATGTCTGAACTGTTTTAAAACATCAGTCGGATTTGTGGTTTATGCAGAAAAACTTGTTACCTTGTGTTACGAAATAATCTTGTAATAATAAGACTGGTATAATATCTTGAGAACCTCCTTTATTTTGTATTCTGTAATGTACTCCCAGGATGGCTAATTGCTTGAGACAAAACTCGACTGAGAGTGGCATAGAAACGTAAAAACAGTGGGGGCAGAGGCGCGAGTGCCTGCCTCATATTCAAGACTCCGATTTCGAATCTCGGCTAGGGTGAATTTCCTGAATAAGGCTTTTGCAGGTTTTTGCCTACGCATAGAAGACGAATGTCGAGTATCCTTAGGCTCAAATGACTCGGGTACATTTGAGCATCATTTTACCCATGTCATTAATTCATCTTCCGATATGATATCTCTTAAAATACATTAAACTCACACAAGAAAGCTTCTAATGCGTCCCATTCATATGACTACTTTACCCAGTGTTCTACAAACTATTCTTATAGAGACTTATTCAACTAGCTGATAGTTAAAAAAGATAAGCATTTGCAGAAATGTTCTTATTACACGTTTCATTGTAGCTACAAGAGTAATACATTAGCCTTAAGCGATAGTCAGATCTTTTAAAACCGGGTCGCTAAGTGATGTCTTTGAAATTCCAATCCCTTTGTATGACCACAAGGGGTGGAGATAAATGGTAACTTGACAGTTGAAAAAAAAAAGTCTGATGTGTTACACTCACATGACTATCTCTACTCTTGTACAGACTATTTTTACAAACGCTTATTCACCATCTACTTCATGTTAATCGAGATATCGAGATGTTAATCTTATTGCTAATTTTCTTGTAGATGCAAGGGGAATTGCTAGGCTTTAATGGATAGTCAAATATTTTAAGAGCTGGTTGCTATGTTGTGGAGCATTCCATTCTCTTTGCATTACCAGGACAAAAAAAATGAATAACGAATTCCCATTTTGAAAAAGTATAAGTATTGGAAAATTTAAGGGAATAACAAGCAATATCTTGAAAATGGTTCACTCGACAAAACAAATGTATATGACATAAATTGTGTATTTTAACGCGATCAACAGTTTTGTCTATCTCTTATGGTTTACCAGTTATGCAAAAGTCGTTCACAATGAAGAATACTTTGAGAGACATTCCCAGAAAATTCAAGATATACAATTCATTTTCCATAAAATGTCAAACTTATGGTATTTTATTCAAAATCGTTGGAGCCATTTTTGAGAAAATTAAAATTTTCGAAAAATGTTCCATGTAAAGGGTAATCTGGGGTGGGGGATTTTCTTGAAAACCTTCGTGTCGCATCTCTGGAAGATACTGAACCTAAATACCAAGTTTGATGTTTATCCGACTGTTCGTTTCTCAGTTATGCTGTTCACACACACACACACACACACACACACACACACACACACATACACACACACACACACGGGCATGTTTCCAAAAATGCTTTATATGCATTCAGTGCACCTCAAAACATGTATTTCCTGTGAAATCGGTATCGAATTTTTGGGTGGAGTACAATACTTGCTCTACTTCCTATAGTAGTAGAGAAAGTAAAAAATGCTATAAGTACTTGACAATTCAAATCAATTATAAAGAATATCTCGTAAACGATTAACGCAAAAAAAAAAAAAATAACAGTGGTTTAACAAGATGTCATTTTTTTATGTAGTAGGTAGGTTTTTGTCCCTCTCTTGGGTTTACAAGTTATACAAAATTCTTTCAGAATGAAGACAAGCTCTTTCCAGAAAATTCAAGATATACATTTTATTTTAATGCAAATATCTTAAACATATCAAAATCGAGATTTTTTCAGAAAATTAAAAACAGCAAATTTATTTCCACTTAAGGGAGTGGGGGTGGGATTTTCTTGAAAGTCCTCATGTGGCATCCCTGAAAGATGCTGATATAAATACCAAGTTTGGTATATACCCAAGAACTTGTTTAAGAGTTAATGCTATTCACATACACAGAGCTTCTTTTACTCTCGAAACGTGCGTTTCCAGTGAAATCTCGGTATCCAATTTTTGGATGGAATACAAATACTTCTTCTATTTACTATATGTATTAGAGAAAGTAACAAGTGAAAACACTAACTGACGTGATTTGACACAAACGATTGTTTGAAAGAGAGCATTTTTCGTTTCTTAAACTTAAAAAGGACGCCACATTCTGTAATGCTATAGTTCATTATGTTTGGAAAGTAGTTAGGTAATAGTTGCAAACAGATGGATAGCCGTATTTACGAAAGCAGGAAATTTCAGCAGAAGACACGTCGGAATCGCTTTCTCCCATCAGTCAAAGGTCGCACGGGGTTCGTAGTAGTTGATCTGATTCTAGTACCAGTTAATAATATTCCCAAATTTCATATATTAGCAGCCGTTAAACGTGTTTTACGTTTTCATTCCTGTGAACTTGGTTTGTGTTTTCTCACGATGCTGAGTGCATTAGATGTCTGCGATCTAGCCTAACATTTATCTAGAATTTAAAATTCGGAAACATTTTGTTTTTTTAACAAAAAAATCCGCCATGTACATTCTTAATAAGCTAGGTGTTTTAAATAAATTTCATTGTTACACCCTGCAGAGCAATGCTTAATGCAGAATAGGTTACTGCTGTTAGGTTTCCATGGCTAGTGAATTCCACCTAAGACACTTATCAGTAAACGAAAAAGAAGAACGTGACTATGCTTCGGAAGGAAAGATTTTTGCGAATACTAATATAAAAAGAGATTTGTTCTTAGGTTTAGCACAAATCACAAAACTATTTAGACTTTGTTTAAATGATAAAATTAATTTCAAAGTCCGTTTGAAGTTTTTTTTTTTTTCTTTTCTTTCTGTATGCATTCATGTTCTAGTTAGCAACAAGTTCAGTTAAAATCTTCTACAGGAGCCACGTCTAGCTGAATTTCAACTTTAATATGATTTGAGTCTCCTGCTATTAATTTAAATTATTTTAGCTCTGTGTTGTACTTTTGCATAATTTAGCTTTTGAATGTCATAGAATTGTTTTACCTAATAAAATAACCCGGTCGGTATTGTTCTGCGGCTCGCATTTTGGAAGTCGCGGATTCAAGTCCTGTGTATCAGCCAATCTGACTTGGTTTTTTCGTGGTTTCCCCTCAGTTGCTACGTAAATACCGGATTAAATATTCAATACCACAACCTAGAGTTACATCTACAGAACAAGAGAAATATAAATATGTTTTACAAGAAGGCGACTACCTGATTAAGGAGATTTACCAACAAATTACGTAACCAGATTGCACAGGAAGGTAATTAAGCAAGTAAGACCACCTGTTCTGCATTACGTGTACACTCCAAAAACAGCCAGCAGTTCCACGATTTTTAAGTCTGCCAACTGAAATAACAAAATAGATGGTACAGGAAGGCGGCTACGCAATTTAGGCCATCTGTCTGGTGTACACTGACTTCGGTGAACCAAAGAGCCGAACAATAACTTACGGCATGACCAAGAAGTTAAAGCAACGCTAATCAATACAAGAAAACGAGTTGTTCATCACGAGATGATGTATATTGGAGACTGCCCTCATGATGCACGTACCCAATTCATTCTGCTCACACATAAAATAAATAGGACGGGGAGCCCAGGATAATTTCATCCATGTCAACTTTTGAAGCCGACAATACCATTTCTTCATACTAAGTATTGGCCTATTCATGGGATGGCTAATAGCAGTGCTCATGCATTTGCGAAAGGCAGCTATCTTCATGTCGTTCGAGAACACCTAATTACGTATACGAGCGCTGGGTATAGATGAGCAAGTACTGAATTATGGGATATCAGTGTAGGCGTTCAATCAAAGACACAAATGGATTCAGCTGCGTAGTTCACGATGTCCGGTTGCGGTGAAATATATCTCGAGAGGCTTTATAGTTCCTACTGGAGGTGGTGAAGGTTTCCGCGGTTTTCTCGGTAGCTGTTCCACGCTTTCACAGCCCTCGGTCAAGCATATCCCATTCGCTCCACGTCGTTCCAACCCCGGGCGAGAGGGTTCCGTGCCAACGGGGCGCAGAGATCGATTTGGTAAACTTGTTTTCACTTCATTTGCTACCCACAGGACAGGACCCTGTGCTAGTCAACAGAGCGTGAAGTTATCTATGTGACTATCTGATACACAAACCGTAAAAACTGTGCACTCTAGCCAGATTTGCTGCAGAGAGAGCAACATTTAAAGTGATTTATGCCAATGGTGCAGTCGTTTCTGGCGAATGAACATTTGCTGTTAACGTTCCATTGACGGAGTGTTACTTTATTCCTACACAGTCAGCGAGTACATTTATATACAAATAATTTTACCATTCCCCTTCTCCCGCTTGCCATATCTCGACCAGCCTCATGGTTCTTGATGCTTAATTATTGACGGGAAGATATAAATAATTGAATAAAGAAATAACAGTAAGATACAGAAATAATTGCAATAAACAATTTCCGTATATTAAATCAATGTAGAATGTAATAAGCATGAGTTGAAATGTTTGTCCGGAAAGACGAAGGTAATTAGGAAGTCAGATTAGCCAAAGCCATTAGTATCAGCCGAAGTAACGAACACGTTAGCTTAAAGGTTCTGAGAATTCAGTTAGGCTATAAACCGACTATGTTTGCAGTCATGCCCAATACTGTAAATTAGAGAGGCAAAAGAAATTCTGAGAAAACTGAAAGTCTCAGTTAATAACAAAGTAAGAATAGGGGGAATAATATGCAAGCGGAGCTAAAAATAATAAAGGCATGCAATTTTAAATCAGAGAGTTGCTCTGACTCTGGTACTGGAGGTGGTACGTACATTCGTTCATGCACACAGCTGTGCATGCATTCGCTACTCTGGTACCGTCACCGATACGTTCTACTCGTGTGATATTTTAAGCGCGTTATTACAAGAGATCTCGCCGATAAGCATTTTAGCGACTCACGGCAAGTTACGCGACTAGTTTCTTTTATTGCGGAAACAGTTATTTCAAATCGTAAAATTGATACTGCAAAAGTTATCAGATATAATAATTCAATTGTTACAATTTCGAGTACTGTGATTCATAATTAGTTTCATTCTTTATCTTCAAACTGTCGGCACTCGCTTCATAAGCTCAAGTATTAGACCACATTAAATTTCTCATTCAATCTAAACTGTGTTTGTTATCCTTTTACAATACGACTACGCATACCCTGAGAGAAGGGTCTCGTAGCTTACCGCTGGAGCAGCTGGCGCACAAGACAACAGAATCGACGACAACAACGGAAACAAGTAAAGTAAACGGCTTCAAAGTGCCGACCAACGTTACTGCTTCAAATTTGCGCCTCATCATGGTGCAATAATCCTGTATTATTCTTTTCCTGACTGACCAAGATAATCTGAAGAACTAAAAATTAGCCAGTCAACAAATATTGCTGAAGTAAGCAGAAAAACAGCAAATTTGCTGCGACTGGGTGTAAAGAAAGAGTGTGGACTGTCCCAGTTTGAGATGAGCTAGGTGAGCGAAAACGAAAGGGGAAGGTGAATACGCCATGCTTAATCAATCGTGAATAGGATGAGAAAGAGCGATCCCAACCTCAATTTGATAATTGGAATTTATCGTTCTCTGAGATTATTCTATAGTAAATTCATTCATTCATTCATTATCTGTTTACCCTCCTCTTATGTAGGACTTACACCCCCCCCCAGGACTTACAAGCGGGTGCCTGGGGTCAGAGGCCCGTCGAGGAGCAGACACTCATGGATCAGACAGAGCATCCAGGATGGGTGATCAGCCCGATGCCTGGTATGGGATGAAGGAAGTAGATGAAACGAAATGTTGGTGAAATGGATGAAAGGAAAGATGATGATGGAGCAATTGGTGGAATGAATGGCGGGGGAAACCGGAGACCCGAGAAAACCCGCCCAGACGCCGCTTCGTCCACCACAAATCCCACATGCAGGTCCCTGGGATTGAACCCGGGCCGCCTCGGTGGGAGGCGAGCGGTCTAACCACTCGGCCACGGCGCCGCCTATTCTACAGTAAATCTGAGATGAAAACCAGAACGAGAAGAAAGACTTGAGCATTTAATAATTCACAATGAACCGAGGATGGAAACAGAAATCATGTCAGTTAGTTGGTATACATAACAACATGCAATCAATTTTGATCAGAGAGATGCCATTTAGAACCGAAAAATAGCATTTCTTTCTTTCCTTCTCTTTTTTCTGAATGTAGGTTAACGCACTAACATTTCTATCCGTTTGTTAACCTTAAACTATGAGGGCAGTCCCAGAAGTACCGACCTGACGTATAGATAGTGGTTGTTTCAAACAAATTACTGTGATAGAAAGTACCAACCTTATAAAGCTTAAGTTTGACCTTTGACGATGCTACATTGTTTAGTAATTGTTGTGAACGCTCTTAGCGAATTTGTAAACACGGATAAAACTGGTCATCGTTATGTCATACAATACTTTCATTTGAAAGGTCTTAGTCCAACTAATATTAAAGCTGAGCTAGATTCTACTCTGGGGGAGTCTGCTCCTTCGTTTACAACAGTAAAATATTGGGTGGCAGAGTTTAAGCGAGGCCGTACGAGCTGCCAAGACGAACATCACAGTGGTCGACCAAATGAGGTGACCACGCCAGAAATTGTGAAGAAAATCCACAAAATGATATTGGATGGGTGTCGACTGAAAGTGCGTGAGCTAACAGACATCGTAGGTATTTCAAAAAGTGCTGTACATCGCACACTAACTGAAAATTTAGACCTGAGAAAGCTGTGATCAAGATGGGTGCCGCGTTTACTCGCAATGGGACAAAAGCAGCATCGTGAGGATGTTTCAGTCGTGTTTGGCGATGTTTCGCTGCAATAAAGCCGAGTTTTTGCGTCGATTCATAACCATGATTGAAACATCAGTCCATCGGCTCCAAAGAAGGCGAAGGTAGTTCCATCTGCAGACAAGGTCATGGCGTCAGTTTTTTGGGATGCGCGTGGGATAATTTTTATTGATTATCTTCAAAAAGGAAAAGCAATCAATGGCGAGTATTATGCTAACTTATTGCAGCGTTTGAATAATGAAATCAAGCAAAAAACGGCCGCATTTAGTGAAAAAGAAAGCCTTGTTTCATCAAGACAATGCACCAGTTCACACAACCATTATCGCCCTGGCCAAAATCAATGAGTCAAAGTTCGAATTGCTTCCTCATGCATCCTATTCGCTAGATTTAGCCCTCTCTGATTAGTTTCTGTTTCCAAAGTTGAAGAAATAGCTTGGTGTTAAAAGGATTTGTGAACAATGAAGAGGTGGAGTCTGCAGTTGATGGCTATTTTGCAGAACTCGACGGTTCTGACTATAAACAGGGTATCGAAGCTATTAACATCGCTGGGAAAAGTGTATCGAGCTGAAAGGAGACTATGTAAAGAAATAAAGACGTTTTTTCCCAAAATTGTTGTTTTCTTTGTTAGGTCGGGTACTTCTGGGACAGCCCTCGTAAACTAAATGCCTCCGAGAATGGAAGCCCAAAGGAACAGTATGGCTATACCTATTGCCTTTGACGAGTGATTGTTTAAGGAAGTTCAACTCCGGAAATTTGCTGAAAGCAGGCTAAAGGTGGAAGAACTCTGAAGGAGAAAGATTTGGTGGCAACATAACGCTGTGGGCGAGGGTAAGCGTGCCACAAAACGAAAGACTGGTCACACCTACAATAGCAAATAAGATGCAAATAACCACATTTCAGTATTTAAATAAAAACAACAAGGTATACCTTAAAATGTATGTTACTTTAAATAGTCCTATCCTTATTAAGAAGAGGATAAATATACTTACCAAAATTTGTTTTACACATTGTGGCAAACTTGTAGAGTAAAAAGGGCAGTACCAATATAAGCACTTTGAGGTTAGGAACATGGTGTCACAGAAGCTTTTTTACTGCGCTACATGCGTCAATATTAAATCCGTCATCTTAGAGTCTCCGATAGTGAAACCTGATTTTGGCGTTTCAGATGTAAACAAAACGCCCTCTTGTACTACAGAGTGAGCCAAAAGACTCCGAACCGCCTGCGCGGTGTTTTTCCTGTCCGCGTCCTGCGCTCGTTGCCGTCTGTCGCGTTCATAGAAAGGCGCGGATGAAACCATACAACATTTTTAAAACTACTTTAAAAGGCTTTACTTACCAACTTTACGAAAGGAGATGCTGAAACTGGCCACCGTCGTTGTCCATACATTTTTGTTGTATGGTTTCATCCGCGCCTTTCTATGATAGCGGCAGGCGGCAACGAGCGCCGAGGACGCGGGCAGGAAAAACGGCGCGCAGGAGGTTCGGAGACTTTTGGCTCATCCTGTACTTGGGACAGATAGCTTTGCGTTTGGTTATTCGTGACCAAAAGAGGAACTATCTGTTGTGCGTAATGGTTTAGCAGCCGCTACACGTAAACACGATAACAGCGACACCAAACTGAGCACAAAATTATATGTCCCGTGTAATACATTACTAGTCATGGTCACTAGGTGTGTCTAATGTGAAATCTAGTGGATGGCCCCGTAATAGTCTTGTTCAATAGAGTACGCGTATTTAATGGTTGTGTACTAGGTAAGCACTCATTAGTTGAAACAACGCATCCACACTTGTTACATTTCATTTTGACTTGAAAATGAAGATGTTTCATAAAGCCAGATTTCAGGTTCATGCAGCGCTCCTGTTATTATATTGCATCTATGACTCCATGTTCCTAACCTCAAAATGCTTAGTTTGGTACTGCCGTTCTACTCTAGAATTTTCTGCACATTGTTTTTTTCGCATCTTGTAGTATATTCGCACAGACATATCCTTACGCACACGCATAATAGTCTGCCGCGGTAATTAGGCAGCGAATTGCGCACAGTGGACGTGGCGAAAGTGGCCACAAGATGATGTGATTTCGCTTAGGCCATTTCTCTCTGCGCTACACACGAAAGATCTTCCTCACGAAAGATCGACTTCGAGGAGAGGCGCTCTGTGACACTTGTGCCAAACGAATTTTATACTGACAAAATCTCTTGGATCGCTCAATTCGCTTTTCTTGCGCATGTGTTTGTCTATCGCAGTATCTGCCTGGTTTCACCTCTTTGAACAGTATTCGTGGACAGATGGATAGAAATAGGTGCTGCACCAAAGAAAATTAATGATGTCTGACATGAAAGATTGCCAACCTTGTAATGTTATATCCGGATTGGTTGCAGCAGCCGTAGGCTGTGGGTGTGGTATCTGCACGGATATTGTCCAGTCACAACGTGGGCCATAAATACGGTTCAAGTTCTCGCTCGAGCCTTGGTGAATGTCAGTCAAGTAACTTGAGACATCGAGGACGCCAAACAAGTGTTCGAAATGTTTATAGTACACATGAATGTGCCACTGGCTTCAGAGTGTAGCTCCCTCTAGCTTTTCACGCCAGGGATCCAAATCTACGATCACTACAGTTTGGATTTATGAAGTCGCATTCCTAACCTTCAATGTGAGTGTAAAACAAAATGTTTGTGTTTTAATTTTGGAGAATCCAGCACATATGTGTTACATTCACATGACTTTCTCTACATACTGTGGTTTATTTTTCTCTCTCTTCTGCAACCTATCCTTACAAAAGCTTTTTTTTTCTACTTAATGTCAATGGTAGCAAATGGGTGTCAGACATTTACACATTTCTGTGTAGGTACAAGCGAGATTGAAACGATAGTGAAAGCTGTAAAAAGCTGGTTGCTGTGTGCTGGCTCTGAAACTCCCTTCTCATTGCATGACATCGCGAGAAACAAAATAATGCAAAAAATGTATGATTAAAGTATTGAAAAATTGAAATAAAAGCAGCTAATACCTCGCAAATGGTTAACACCATAGGAAGTATTGTTTGCCATAATATGTGCTTTTTAAGTAGATTTACATTTTTTTAGTAAGTTTTTATCCATGCGGCGGCGCCGTGATCGAGTGGTTTGATCGCTCGTCTCTCACCAAGGCGGGCCGATTCCATATGTGGAATTTGTGGTGGACAAAGCGGCGTCTGGGCGGATTTTCTTCTGGTTCTCTAGTTTTCTCCGCCATTCATTTTACCAACTGCTCCATCATCATCTTTCCTTTCATCCATTTCTTATTATCTCCTTTGCTTTCATATCAGGCTTTGTGGTTCTTCCTTCCGCTCCAAATAGTCTGTCTGCTCCCCAACAGGCGTCTGACACCAGACATTGGCTTGTAAATCTTGGGGGGCGTAAGTCCTCCAAACGGGGAGGGTAGACTGAGAAAGTAGTAGTAGTGGTGGTGGTAGTATTTATCTATCGCATACGGTTTACAAGTTACTACAAAATTATACAAAACTGATTCAGAATGAAGAGGACTCGCTGGCGATTCGCAGAAAATTCAAGATATTTTATTTCTTATGTGAGGCAGTGTTTTTAACACTTAAATGATTTCAGTCAAATTATATAAATATAAATTCAATAAATAAATAAACAATATGTGTGTGTGTGTGTGTGTAACATTGTATAAAAAATGTATGTAAGTCATTGTATATGTTTGTATTATTGTATCCATGTGTAATAATGTTATATGAGAGCTGTGAGAATAATAGGTTAAAAGTTGCTAACAATAAGGTAACCTTGAGGCAATAATGAATTAGAAAGTTTAAATGTTACTTGTGATTCTTGGAAGCAATAATGTAATTTTAGTGACATTTTATAAAAATAGCCAATCAACAACCAGAAAAAGCTTTAGTTAAATGAGGGTATTCTATTGGATTAGGAATAGCCAATCAGAGACTTGAAATACAGAAATTTACAAGTTTAGGCGGTTGAAATCAATTCAGTTGCCTGCAGACAGTGTTTGTAACCGGATGCGAGATGCGTCCTCGAGAGATTTTATGCGTATTCGTGTGGGACGAAAAATAGTTTACATGTTAAAAAGTGCAAGTAATTCATAAAAGAATCTCACAGCTCTATATCAGTGAAGCGTTATTTAAATCGTGTCAAGCATTAATAAAAAGAATGAAGTAAAATTATAATTTGTGTAAGCGTTACATTCTTAGTCGCACCACAACCCTGCCAAGACATCCATGTCTCTAAAATAAATACTGACGCAGCCGAGGCAAACATAAATATTAAATATTTAAAGAAACAGTCAAATCCCAACAGTTGAAATATAATACAACTCCTTCAATACAACCTACTTCAAATTGACGCCCAAAGCGTGGTGCAAATAACGTAACAAACCATCTTCTTCAAATGCTAGTATCTTACACGACTTCTTCTCTTCCAACCCATTTTAGGCCATTTAGCCTGTTCGGCTCCATAGTCTTGCTCTCTCTATCTTTTTCTGGGTCGCCCTGTGTTTCATCGTCTTTGTGGTTGTAAGAATGTGCTGCGTTTGCTGTTCTCTGTCCTGCCATTTTGTTTAAATGTCCTTTTAGTATCTACTCGCTCTCTAAAACAGGTGTTTGTTAACACCCGAAAAAAGTACTTTAGCGGCCTAAAGTCGTCACGAAAACCTTTAGCGGCGTAATAAGCAAAATTCAGACGACAGTGACCAGTCATACCAATTTTAACAGTGTTTTAAACAACATACTTGATCATAAAACAAGAAATATAAACCATTATTGTTTATGTTCTTTAAATGCAGTGTATTCCTTCTCATAATGCTGCCGAGATTTTGCTAGCAGCAGCTCCGATTCAATGTTTCTGCCTCGGATTGAAATTTCCTCGAGATTTTCACCCATATTTTCAGGCATAAGCTGCTTGTTTAGAAGCGAAAGCTGAAAATAAGCACTGCCATTTACATCCGCATCCCGTATTGCTACTCAACGCTTCCTGGGAGGCTTTGGTACGGTTCATAGTGTAGGATTCAGGCAGCGGAGAGAATGTCAACAAATGACTATGCCTTTTATATTTATACAGTATTAATATACATTATTTTATTTTATATAATTTAGTGAGCCTTTACTAAAAGCTATTGTATGCATCTCTTACACAAAAGCTTTAGCGCACTCTTCCAGTATTTTACACCCAGCCTGTGCCTCGTCCGAAATACTTAATTTGTCCGCTAAAGCCTTATTTTGCGTACTTGATACATAAATATTCTATTATTGTCTTATTTAATTTTTCGACGTTTAGTTGTCTTAAACGTATGGTAGTTTAATCAGAATCCTTAAGAGTCATCTGTGCGAAAATAAAAACTCTGATGTGATACATTCACGTGACTTTCTCTTCCCCATATCTTTATTAGTGGGCATATAAACTATTCTTACTAAAGCTTATTTTTCTATTTACTACATTATTCCAAATAAACCTATGCAAAAATGGCTAAATTACACATTTCGTTATAAATACAACGAGAACAGCTATAATCAAAACTTTTAACAACTGAACGCTATATGCGGACCTTAAAATTCCATGCTGTTTCCATACAATCGCGAAAAACAACTGAAAATCGACGGGACTTTAAAAGAATGACAAGTATTGAACAATTCGAACCTTTAATAAGGGATATCTCAGAAACAAAACAAAAAAACTTATTTGTGAATTGTGTGTTTAAAAGAGATCTACATGTTATGTGATGCGTTTTCGTGTATCGCTTAACGTGTACAATCAAAATCGTTAAGACCATTTTTTAGAAAATGAAAATGTTCGAAGAATGTTCCATGTAAAGGGTAGTTGGGGTGGAGGGATTTTCTTGAAAATCTTCGTGTTGCATCCTTGAACGACACTGAACTCAAATACCAAGATACTTTTCGTTCTTGAGTTATACTGTTCCCAGACTACCTTTTACATGAAACATTTTTCAAAAATTTTGATTTTCTCAAAAATGGCTAACATTTTGATTAAAAGATCATATTTTAAGATATTTTCACGACAATTAAAATGCATATCTTGAATTTTCTGGGAATGTCCCCAAAAGTCCTCTTCATTCTGAATGGCTTTTGCATAACTGGTAAACCGTAAGAGAGGGACAAAGTTGTTATACACAAAAAATTAGGCCTCATTAAAACACACAATTTATGTCATATACAATTTGCTTTTTTCTAATGACTTATTTCCTAGATATTCCTTGTTATTTGTTTGAATTTCCCAATACTTATACTTTTTCTCAAATGGTAAACCGTAAGAGAGAGACAAAGTTGTTACACACAAAAAAAAGTAGGCCCCATTAAAACAATTTGTTTTTTTCGAATGACTATATATTCCGTGTTATTTCTTTGAATTTCCCAATGCTTAGTTTTTCTCAAATAATAATTCGTTATTCGTTTGTTTTTTTTTTTATGTCCTGGACATGCAAAGAGAATGGAATACTCCACATAGCAACCAGCTCTTAAAAGATTTGACTTAAAGCCTACCATGTTCCCCTTGTAGCTACAAGAAAATTTGCCATAAGATACAAGAGTAGAGAAAGTCATGTGAGTGTAAAATATCAGATTTTTTTAAGCTGAGATTCCAAGGCGTGTATTTTCGGTGATATCTCGATTGGAGGAATACAATACTTCCTTTTATCTACTATCAGTTGAAAGTACAAAGTTAAGACTCCTAAAATAAAAGAAATTTAAAATCAGCAGTTTACGTCAACTGTGTTACCTTTTGTTATTTGCACAATTAAAACTGATAGTTGCCTTTGAGGCAGTATTTTTAACACTTAAATAATTTCAGTCAAATTATATAATGTATAAATTCAATAACAGCCCGCCTTAAAGCAATATTTGTATGGAACAATATATAAGAAAGTGTATATTACAGTCATTGTTTATGTTTAGATCATTGTATACATGTGATAATGTTACGTGAATGTATTACGTAATTTAATAATGTAGGAGCTGTGAGAATAATAGGTTAAAAGTTGCTACCAATGAGGTAACCTTGAGGCAATAAAGAGTAAGAAAGTTAATAATCCTACTAGTCATTATTGGAGCAACAATAATGTAAATTTTGTGACAGTTTATAAAATAGCCAATCAACAACCAGAAAAAGCTTTAGTTAAATGAAGGTTTCTATTGGACTAGGATTAGCCAATCAGAGAGTAGAAATACAGAAATTTACAAATCTAGAAGTCAGTTGCTTGTAGACAGTGCTCATAACTGGACGCGAGATGTGTCCTCGAGAAATTTAATACGTATTAGTGTGAGGCAAAAATATTTTGTGTTAAAACGTGCAAGCAATTAACAAAAGAATCTCACAGCTCTCTATATCAGTGAATTGTTATTTAAATCGTGTCAAACATTAATAAATGGAGGGAAGAAAAACTTAAAATCTGTGTAAGCCTACATTCTTGAGTCGCACCACCTCCCTGCTAAGACATTGTCTCTACAAAAAAAAAAATTATAAATACTGACGCAGCCGAGGACAACATAAATATATAATATTTAAAGAAGCAGTCAAATTACAAAGTGTATATTTTTGGGGGGGCAAAGGCCACCGGAAGGCACATTTTGGGACGAAGGCTACCGGAAACTTTTTACCACACGTGCGGCTGCAACTACTTCAAGTTAGGCTCCCCAACAGTGAACTATAATACAACTCCTTCAATACAAAACTTCTTCACCTTTCCATTAATTTCGCTGCTAGGGTGTTTACTGTGCCTATTACATACATAGTAGATAGAGAAGCTAGTGCATTCCACCCAAACATTTGATATCGAGGTTTCACCGGAAATAAAGTTTTGAGGCCCCGAATCCAAAATAAAGCATTTTTAGAAAAATGTGTGTGTGTGTGTGTGTGTGTGTGTGTGTGTGTGAGAGAGAACGTAACTCAAAAACTAAATGTAAGATAAATAGTTAACTTGGTATTTAAGTTCAGTATCTTGCAATGAAGCGACACCCAGATTTTCAAGAAAATCCCCAATCCCAAATTACACATTACATGGAACATGCGAATGTTTTGATTTTCTGAAAAATGCCTGTAAAGATTTTGATTAAAATGCCACACATTAAAGATATTTACATGACAAATAAAATATATATTCTTGAATTTTCTGGGATTAGCTTGTGAAGTACTCTTCATTCCGAAGGAAATCCATGTGATCTTATACAACTGGTTAACCTTAAATGATTGACGAACACTTACTACAGTAAGTCCCTTCGTTTTTCAGCTGTTTCTCGCAATTGCATGGAAAGAGTATGGAATTTTAAGACCAGTGCATAGAGTTGAGTTCTAAAACATTTGACTATCGCTGTTCCCTTTGTATCTATAAAGAAATGTGCAATGCAGCTGTTTTCGGAGAGTTTTATCTCGATTAAAATGAACATAGGAAAATAAGCGTTAATAAAAGTAATTTGTATACCCAGTAATATGAGCTAGAGGGTAGAGAAAGCCATGTGAATTTAACACATCGGAATTTTTAAGTTGATGTCCGAATACTATGCTTTTTTACTGTAACAGCGTAAAGGTTAATGCCTGTAGTGACCTTAGTCGCTTTAACCATTTAAGGAGTTTACATAATTGCTAAAGTACGTTATAATCTGTTATGCAACCTCCATCTCATTTAGTGTAATTATGCCCTATCGATTAAGCGACAAAGGCAACTAAACATCTTATGCAATGGAAACAGTGCAGACCTGAATGCAGGTTTTGTAGGGCACACACGTGAACACTTGTTCAAGGCTGAATAATGTATAATTATTATCGACGGAAATGCCCGACGTTTTAGCAAAAGGTCACATATGGGCTTGTTTGTATGTATACGGCGAACTGACAGACTCGAATTCGATTCTCGCTATATGACCCTGAGGAATCAAGGATCCCACAACTTTCACTGAAATTTCTTCCTCTTGCACATTGCTCGAAGTTGTATTTTTCAGAGAAAACAACATGTACAAGGTATAAATGTTGCTTGTGTATATATTCCATCTCGCGTAAAATAGAATGTAGGAGAAAGGTATGATTGTATACCGTTTGATCTTGTTTAAGTGGATACTCCACTACAAAAGTAGTGTTAGTTACAAACAAATTTTACACCATGTTTATTTTATAAAGAAATAAGAGATTCCAAAATTTCAAATCCTAAGCTTAAAGGTTCTTCCTTAAAAACTCCCCGATAGTTCCAAAACCAAATTTTCTTTCTAACCTAAATCTTTCAGAACCTGTTTTTTATGTGGTAATAGATATGCGTTAACCTTAGTTTCATAATATGTACAGTGATTTCAGAAATTATTTGTCTCCAGTTTAAATTCTAGCAGCCAACTAACCGAGGGAAAATTCTCAATTTTAATATGCAGAAAGATCAAACGTTATTATGTTACATGTTCTGATATTTTTCAAGATTTTCAGTTTTATAATTTTCATTCGTTTTTCAGCTTTTTCCCGCGTGGTGACAACATTATGTTAGGTGCATTTTACAACAAATTTGTTGGTATAATACCGTAAACTGTGTTAAATTAGCTTGCATTAGACGAAGAAAGAATACGTCAAATCAGGAATTAATGGCATTTTTTACTGAACTTCATTTTTACTTTCTCTACTACGTATAGTAAGTAGGGGAAGTATTGTATTTCACCGGAAATACATGTTTTGAGACCCTCTGAATCCAAAAGAAGCATTTTTGGAAACATGTCCGAGTGTGTGTCTGTGAACAGCTTAACTCAGAAACGAACAGTCGGATAAACACCAAACTTGGTATTTAGGTTCAGTATCTTCCAGAGATGCGACACGAAGGTTTTCAAGAAAATCCCCCACCCCATATTACCCTTTATATGGAACATTTTTCGAAAATTTTAATTTTCTCAAAATGGCTCTAACGATTTTGATTAAAATATCATATGTTTAAGATATTTTCATGACAAATGAAATGTATGTTTCAAATTTTCTGGGAATGTCTCCAAAAGTATTCTTCATTGTGAACGACTTTTGCATAACTGGTAAACCATAAGAGATAGACAAAATTTTACTACACAAAAAATGTAGATCGCGTTAAAATACACAATTTGTCATATACATTTCTGTTGAGTGAACTATTTTCGAGATATTGCTTGTTATTCCCTTAAATTTTCCAATACTTAACTTTTTCTCAAATTCGGTATTCACTTTTTTTTTTGTCCTGGTAAAGCAAAGAGAATGGAATACTCCACATAGCAACAACCTCTTAAAATATTTGACTATAGCTTAAAGCCTAGCAATTCCCCTTGCATCAACAAGAAAATTAGCAATAAGATTAACAATTCGATATCTTGATTAACATGAAGCATATGGGGAATAAGCGTTTGTAAAAATAGTTTGTACAAGAGTAGAGAAAGTGGTGTGAGTGTAGCACATCAGATTTTTTTAAGTTCCCTTGCTTACCCAGTTTATGATAATCGTGTTTTACTGTTTACTTTACCGCAGTTACACATTCGACACTCAGACCAAAACAAACATGCATGCCCGTGGTGGGACTCGAACCCGCGACCCTCAGCTTGACGCAAGGCCGAAGCTATGCTCCGGCGACCACGGCTACTCATTAACGCCTCAACTTTTACTACTTATTAAGTTTATTTCTCCGCCAGTTTAAATCATGTCGATGGCATTATCAGGTGACATTTCAAAATTGAAATATAAATTCAACCGGATGTAAAAATCAGTTCTTAAGTTGTTTCGTCCATCCAGACGGACAACGTGACACGTGAACGTACTTAAAAACTGTACGATAGTTTAAGATTTACACAATAATTTTGTGGCGACTAGCAATGCCTGCCAAGCATTGAAAGAACCTTCAGTCAAGCTTTAACGTAGGTATACTTTGTTAATCGAACATTCTTAAGCTAGTTCATTGACTTGGAGTATAACAGTAGTTAATTTCAGGCTCATCGATAAACTTGTTTCCCTTACCCTTGATACTCCACAGATGTGTCATTATTTGAAAGTTAATTAATGGTCATGAATTACATTAAAGGCAAGAAAAACAGAAAGTTGAAGAAACAGATCAGTTGAGATCCTCCATCGACAGGGCTATACAAAATAGGCATCTTACTCCACATGGGAGTTTGTTTTAATCAGAAATGTCAGCCTTTTTACTTTCTCTACTACGTATAGTAAGTAGTGGAAGTTTTGCAGTCCAACCAAAAATTCTATGTCAAGTTTTCACCGGAAATACTGTTTTGAGGCCTCCTGAATCCAAAAAAACAAAAGCATTTTTAGTAAAAGGTCCGTTTGTGCGCGCGTGTGTGTGTGTGTGTGTGTGTGTGCGCGCGCGCGCGGGCGCCTGTGAACAGCATAACTCAAAAATCTGGTAGGTTTTAAACGATAGTCAAATATTTTAAGCTCTGGTTGCTATGTGGCGCATTCCATTCTCTTTGCATGTCCAGGACATAAATAAAATGGATAACGAATTTGAGAAAAAGTATAAGTATTGGGAAATTTAAGGGAATAACAAGCAATGTCTCGAAAATGGTTCACTCAACAACAACAAAAATGTATATGACATAAATTGTGTATTTTAACGCGATCTACATTTTTTGTGTAGTAAAATTTTGTCTATCTCTTATGGTTTACCAGTTATGCAAAAGTCGTTCACAATGAAGAATACTTTTGGAGACATTCCCAGAAAATTCGAGATATACATTTCATTTGTCATGAAAATATCTTAAACATATGATATTTTAATCAAAATCGTTTGAGCCATTTTTGAGAAATTTTAAAATTTTCGAAGAATGTTCCATGTAAAGGGTAATCTGGGGTGGAGGGATTTTCTTGAAAACCTTCGTGTTGCATCTCTGGAAGATACAGTGTTTATCCGACTGTTCGTTTCTGAGTTATGCTGTTCAGACACACACACACACACACACACACACACACACACTGACATTTTCTAAAAAATGCTTTTTTTTATTCAGAGGGTCTCAAAACATGTATTTCCGGTGAAATCTTGGTATCAAATTTTTTGATGAAATACAATACTTCCCCTACTTACTATACGTAGTAGAGAAAGTAAAAATGAGAAGTCGGATAAATACCAAACTTGGTATTTAGGTTCAGTATCTTTCAAAGATACGACACGAAGATTTTCAAGAAACTCCCCACACCCCAGACTACGCTTTACATGGAACATTTTTCGAAAATTTTGTTTTTCTCAAAAATGGCTCTTAACAATTTTGATCACAATATAATACATTTAATATATTTTCATGACAAATAAAATGTAGCTATATCTTAAATTTTCTGGGAATGTCCCCAAAAGTCCTCTTCTTTCTGAATGGCTTTTCCATAACTGCTAAACCGTAAGAGATAGAACAGGTCTACGAGGAGGTATATGGATTATCCAACAGTGGTAGCAGCAGGCGCATCGACGTCATCGCCTACAAGACATCTCTGACAGAAGCGGGTTAATCATTGATCCTACTGTGCGCTTTGAAACCCACTGTCAACAGCCCGAAGAAGTAGACGCAGAAAAAAGGTCATTTATGAACCCACTATCTCCTATTACAAGGATAATTATAATTTAAACAAAATCTCAGTCACAAGATTGATGATAGGAGCTAGAGGGACAATACCCAAAAATCTACACAAATTTTGGGTAGATTATGGCCTAGATAAACGCCTACTTTATCAAATAGCAATCATGGCTATTAGAGTATCAATTCTCATCCTCAGAAATCCTTTGTATTCAATATAATATTGATACACCACCTTACAAATCATTGACATTATTATATATTTATATATGTATTTATTTTAACTACATAAGAAGATTATTTTATACTACTTTTCTCTCCCGATTTAAATTAATTTGTATTTCTATTTTAAGTTGATTTTTATTATTTTGATATGTTAACTATAAATCGTCATTATTATTGTTTATTTGAATTTGTTAATTGTATAGGTATACTTTGTCGATATGGCAGCCCTTAATTGAGGGAAGATTATAATAAATAGTCTACACGAAAAATGTAGAGCTCGTTAAAACACACAATTTACGTCATATACTTTTTTCCCGAGTGAACCACTTCCGAGATATTCCTTATTATTTGTTTGAATTTTCCGTTACACTTTTTCTCAAATGGACTTGCTTGGAAAGAGAATGAAATGATCTACATAGCAACCAGCTGTTAAAAGATTTGACTATCGTTTAAAGCGTACCATATCCCCCTTGCACCTACAAAAAATAAAATCTGATGTGTTACACTCGCATGACTTTCTCTACTCTTGTACAAACTATTTTTACAAACGCTTATTCTCCATCTATTTCATATTAATTGAGATAAACATTTGCAGAAACGATCTTTTGACATGCAAAGAGATATACATTTTACACATAGCGACCGGTTCTAAAAATATTTAACCATCGCTTAAGGCCTAATATGTTCCCCTGTTTTGTATTTGCAAGGGCAATATAAGCACATACATATCTCTTCATAGCTGGTTGCTATGTGCAGCACCATTCTCTTTGCCACAAATTAATACTCTTTGCATATCTAAAACAAAAAAATGAATAACGAATTGCCATTTAGAAAATAAGTATTGAAAAATTTAAGGGAATAACAAGTAATATCTCGAAAATGGTTCACTCGACAAAACAATGTATATGACTTAAATTGTGTATTTTAATGCGATCTACATTTGTTGTGTAGTAAAACTTTGTCTATCTCTTATGGCTTACCAGTTATGCAGAAGTCGTTCACAATAAAGAATACTTTTGGAGACATTCCCAGGAAATTCAAGATATACATTTTATTTGTCATAAAAATATCTTAAACATATGATATTTTAATCAAAATCGTTAGAGCCATTTTTGAGAAAATTAAAATTTTCGAAAAATCTTCCATGTAAAGGGTGCTCTGGGGTGGGGGAATTTTCTTGAAAACCTTCGTGTCGCATCCTTGGAAGATACTGAACCTAAATACCAAGTTTGGTGTTTATCCGACAGTTCGTTTCTGAGTTATGCTGTTCACAGACACACACACACACACACACACACACACACACACACACACGGACATGTTTCCAAAAATGCTTTTTTTGGATTCAGGGGTCTCAAAACATGTATTTCCGGTGAAATCTCGGTATCGAAATTTTGGGTGGAATACAATACTTCCCCTACTTACTATACGTAGTAGAGAAAGTAAAAATAAACAATAAGATTGTTTCTGCAAATGTTTATCTCATTAACATGAAGTAGATGGAGAATACCGTTTATAAAAGTAGTTTGTACAAGAGTAGAGAAAGTAATGTGAGTGTAACACATCAGAGTTTTTTATTAATATTTCAAAACATTTCACAGGTTTTTATTGGTCCCGCAACTAAAACAGTACAGATAGTGTACAAAATCCTCGGCAATTACTTCAACAAGCCTTTTGTAGGTGTGCAGTCCTGTAACGCTTACATATACAGAAAAATTGCTTCGAACGATGAGGATGCCTTGAGTATTCTATCTTGAAATATAGGGCTTTTCAAAGTTATTTCAAACTTTGAAGTATTATAAATATAACACTTTGTATTGGAAAAGAAATAATCTTTGTCTGGATAAACAATGGGGTTTGGCTTTTACAAAACATTGGGAATATTTTGTTCATTGGAACACACACCATTCTTTCTGCAACATCATGTTCAATATTTGCGGATAATGTCTTAAGACATAATATCTTTCATTTGATGGGTTGTTGAAGTACCACGAAAACTCGTTCTGTGAAATAACCCTACAACCAAAACCCGGCCCGCATAGAGATCTGGAGATCGTAATGGCCATATTATTGGAAAGTGTCTGCTAATGGCACGATTAACAAAGATCTCTTCCTCCAAACTTCCTGAGTAAAACCACGTAATTATAAATTGAACATGGGCATGCTCTTAATAATATTAAGTTCTAAATGTTCTCAGACTAGAAAGGGCTGATTACTTCATTATAGCTTTGAACCATCTGTACCGAGTCATGTTTTTGCAACTTAAAAATGTTTTATTCATCAAAATAATCACTAAAGTAATGAAATGAAAAAAGAAATAGCTGAAAACTAAACTAAACACCGCTGTTTGCGCTGGCTCCCCCCCCCCTTTCTCAAATATTATGTTTTTAAGTTTAAAGTGAATTTCTAAGCACACTAAGTGTGTATCGTAGAAATACAGTAGCAAAAGGATGAAGATAATATGATTAAAAATAGATACATAGATATGGAAACCGAGATAAGTGATGCTGCAGATAATTTCAATTTCAGTTTTTAATCAATGATAATGGAGGAAGACAGCAAGCATAAGCATTCCATTACTGCGAGTTAAAACCAGTTTAAACAAAATGGCCAATTGATAGGTTTTAGTTGCATTTGTTTTAGAATACAAATATTACGAAGCTATGAATTAATAAAGGAATTACGGGATTATAAATATTAATGGAATTCCATTCTCAGGTTCTTGAAGATTAACAATAATAATAACGCAAAAGCCTGATGTTTTATTCATTAGCGAGAGGAGCAGATGAACGAATATTAATTTATTAAAACTCATAGTCTGTGCTTGGCACGTAAATAATTCATAAGGGAATTACAGTCTCTGTTATCTCCTTCTGATGGTAGACTTTTATATCCATTGTGTCCTTCCTTGACTTAACTTTGACACAGAGGGAAGACACCCAAAAATACTCAAAAGTGTTTGAATACATCATTGTATGTTATGAATGCAGGACTCGACAGAAAGAGATTCAATAATGGTAAACCAACATGTAAAGAAGGGAAAAAAGACAAGCCCACCTCCGTGGTGTCGGGGTAGCGTATCTGTCTCGCATTCAAGAGGTCACAGATTCGAATCTCGGTTAGGGTGAGTTAACCGAATAAGGGTTTTAACGAAGTTTTCTCTTAAATTGAAAAGATAGTGGCGGATAACTTAACGCTTTATGAACTGCAGGCTCGCTTGTGCCTCGCTTTAGGACAAGAGAAAGAAGGAAAAACTATGGTGTGTTATGTTCACATGCCTTTCTCTACCCTCTATCATTTATTAATGGGTATAAAATCTATTATTAAGAAAGTTTAATTCTCTATTTTCTTTTAATCGAGACATCTTTGCAGAAGTAGCTACATTACACATTTCGTTATAAATCAAAGGGGATAGCGATGGTCAAGTGTTTAACAACTCTACGCTATATACTGGCTTTAAAATTCCATACTCTTTCCATACAACCGCAAGAAACAACCGAATGTCGACTGGACTTTAAAAGAATGACAAAGAATTCAACAAATAACGGATATCCCCGGAATAGTCGATACCAAAATAAAAAAAAAAGTTATTTGAAATAATTGTGCTTTAAAGAGAGAACATTTTTTGTGTAGTGTGTTTTCGTCTATCGCTTAACGTTTACCAGATACAGAAGATTATACAAAATTCCTTCCGAGTGAAGAGGACCTCACAGGCTATTTCCAGAAAATTCAAATCGTTAGAGCCATTTTTGAAAAAATAAAAAATTCCGAGAAATCTATGTAAAGGGTAGTTTGGGCGGGGGAGATTTTCTTGAAAATCATGTCGTATCTTTAGAAAATACTGAACTTAAAATACGAATTTTGGTATTTCCCCGACTTTTTGTTTTGAGTTAATGCTGTTCACTCTTAAAGTTCTGTCAACATTCACTTGTTTATTACTGTTGCATCGAATTTTAAGGCTAGCATATAGAGTCCAGTTCTTAAAACATTTGACTATCGCTGTTTCCCTTCGCATCTATAACGAACTGTGTAATGTAGCTATTTCTGCGAAGGCTTATTTGGATTAAAATGTAGTAGACAGAAAAGTAAGCTTTAGTAAGTATAGTTTGTATACCCAGTAATAAACAATAGAGAGTAGAGAAAGGCTGTGAGTGTATCACATCAGAATTGTTTTATTCCTATAATCTCCGCATCGATTCGACTAGATTACTAGGAAGCCTATTCTCGTGCTTTTCCTGTTCACTATTGCGGTTGGTGCAAACTGTAAAAGTGGTGAAATTTGGTGATCTGGGAATTCAAAATAAAAAGAAACGGTACAAACTCTAATACGAGATGAAACAGGTAAGCCACTTTAGTGATTATACTGTTTAAAAAAATTGTACCCTTCTCGCGTTATAATTATCTTATTGAATTTCCCCTTGCTTATAATTTTTCATGCGTAATTTAATTGAGCTTTCAAACTCATATTGCTCGTTAGATAATTATTTCGAGACCGAAGGTCGAGGAACAAGCATTCGTTAACTTCAATTAAATTAATGAAAAATTACCAGCACTCGTGGTATTACTGAAGTTAATCTACCGATATTACTTCTCGGGTTGTGAATTGGAATGGTCAATATTGAATGCCTGGCCCATGAAGTAATTAGTCAGTGGAATTAAGCAGTTGAAATTTGGTAATATGTGAGGGGGAACTGTTTCGATATGATTCGTGGGACTGTCAGAAATATTGCAGGAACGTACATTAAATTGAGAATGGTAATAGTTTTTTGCCTATCTGTATAGAAAAGTTGAGTTTTTTCAAGATGAGTAAGTTGTTTATGAATATCACACTTTCCTGCAGTTGCGTACAATATTTTGTTTCATACTATGTCGAAATACTTTATATTTTGGGTAAATATTGCATTGCATATTATGTTGGGCATGGACGCAGTTGTATATTTCGTATGCTCATTGCAGGGCCAAAGTATTCACATGTTGGTGTTGGGGTACGGAAAGTAATTGAAAGGAAAAGTTCAATTTTGGATTACTGGACTTAGTTGATCAATAATGTGTCATTTTTGTAGCTGATGATCATACTTCATTTCTTCATTATTTAGGATGTGAAATGTAATATCCTTTCGAGCCCTAATTATAAACATACGCCTCCGGGCGTGGCTGATCACCAGCATCCACACAGTTCTGATCTATTGTCGCGATTTACTTGACGTAAAGAAACAGATGCTCACAATATCGGTGAAATAGGAAGCAGCACTCATAGGAAAGATACATATTTTGTATGTACGGTGTTTGAATGCGGTTTATAGCCGAGCGCGTTTGGAGGCCGGTGTTTACGTTCGAAGGAAGGGAAACCAGTTCATCTAGCCTTCCTTCAGTGGATAAATGAAGCTCTCACGTTGACTGGTTGGTTAGTTACTTAACGGTTCCTCGTGTTCCCCGACCACAAGTGTTCCAATGCCAAGTCCAGCTGCTTCTGTGACTGCTCAATGGCAGCAAAAACTATCAAGACTTCCAAGACACAACAGTACAATAACGAAAAAATCCTGTGTATTGCATTCACATGACTTTCTCTACTCGCCATCGTTTATTATACCTATTCCTTAAAAAAAACTTATTTTCTTATCTAATTCATGTTAATCGAGATAAAGCTTTGCAGAAATAGTTTCATTACCCATTTCGTTGTAGATACGAGTGTAGACGAAACCAAATCGATAGTCAGATGTTTAAACGCGGCTAGCTATATGCTGGCCTTAAAATTTCGAACTCTTTTCACGATATCGCAAGAAATAGCTGAACGGCAACAGCATTACAAAGACAAAAGTATTTAAAAATTCAAACCAATAATAACGTATATCTCGGAAATGACTGATGCCACCAAAAACCTGTTTGAAATACATTGTGTTTCGAATAGGTTACATTGTTTGTGTAGTATGTTTTGTCTATCTCTTAATGTTTACAAGTTATATCAAACTCCTTCCAAATGAATAGGACTTTACAAGCTATTCTGCGAAAAATTCAAGATAAGCATTTTGTCATGTAGTTAAATATCTTAAGAGCCCATTTTTGAGAAAATAAAAAATATCTAAATTTCCCATCTAAAGGGTAGTTTCGCTTGAGCGGATTTTCTTGAAAATCTTCGTCTCGCATACTAGGAAGATATTGGACTACATGCTATGTTTGGTATTTATCGAACATTTCACTTAAAGTTATGCAGTTCACTGACACATACGGACCTCTTTTTTTTCTAAAAATGCTTTTTTTTTTATTCAGGGGACCTCAAAACATGTATTTCCGGTCAAAACTCGGCTTTGAAGTTTTGGTAGAATACAAGACTTACTCTTACATATTAAAGCTAGGTGGCAGAGAAAGTAAACATATACATTTCTTGCATTTGAATGTACACTGAAATAAAATTTGAAATTTTTCACATAATGAAACTTTGGAATGGCTCAGGTGGTAATGTCTTTGGGCCGCATTCGGAAGTTCTGGGGTTCGATCTCCGGTGATCCATGGGTCGTAGACGAATGCTGGAGTGGTTTATTTTATTTCCTGAATTTCCTGCCCCTCCATTTCGCCCCATTAATCATTTCATTCATCCTTCACCCCGTTTGATCTGTATAAGGATTGTAAGTGTCGGCGTGGCTTTTCGATGCAGCCGGGGTATAAGGACCGCCTCTTGGGAGCGGGCGTTGGACCTTTTGTGAGGCAGGGTGCCCGGTCTGCCTGTCCGACTGCCGGGCCGTTTCAGTCTGGAAGCGTTAGGGACCCTGGCATTGCTGTGCCGTCACTCATGGCTCCGACCGCGCAGTGTCTCCCTCATCTCATATTTCCCTCCTGGGGCATCCCCTCTTGGGGCGTCGGTACAATATCCCTATTCTTGGATCGGTGCAGAAGCCCCTCCGCCTTGCGTTCCAATCCTTTTTTTTCGGGGGGGGGGAGATTTCGATTTTACAAAAATGGTTAGTCCCATAGTAAAAATATAATTACTATCATGTGATGTACCAACTATCATACACTTTTAGCTCTCTTCTACCAACTAAACCATGCTTTCTGTCTACTTCCTGTTAATCGGATATAGTTTGCTGAAGTAATTCCTTCACAGATTTCATTGTAGGTACAAGGAAAATACAAGAGGCTGAAGTGATAGCAAATCTACAAAGTCGGACTTTATATACCGACTTCGGAATTCCATACCCTTTGCATGATATCCCGAGAAACAAAAGAAGGATGATTTATCATTAAAAATGTGATAATTTTATGAAAAAATTCAAACCAATTGCAGCGAATATCTTGCATTGGTCTTTCACCCCCCCCAGAAAAGAAATAAAAAAAAACATGTATTTGGTAGAAATTGTGTTTTAATGAAATCGGCATTTTTGTCTAGTAAGATTTTATTTTCTCATTAATTATACAAAATTCATTCAGAATGATAAGCGCTTCACATAAGCAAGTTATATGCATTTTATTAGTCATGTAAATGTCTAAAATAACGATAATTCAATCAAAATGTTTAGGACATTTTTGAGACAAAAATAATGATATATTTTCCATTTATAGGGTAGTTTGGAGTCGAGAGGGGTTTTTCTAGAAAATCTTCGTATTGCATCCTTGGAAGATGCTGAAACTATATACTAAGTTTGATACGCACATACAATTTTGTTTTTCTTATTAGTTAATGCTTGATTTGGGTACCTCAAAAAATATACTTCTTATGACATGAATCAAATTTTGGGTGGAATTCAATTCTTTCTTCGCCATAAGCAGTAGAGAAAGTAAGAAATATTTGTTAGTTTATTTAAAAAAGAGTGTATTATAAAGAGCAGACGCTGAAAATAGGTAATAAATGAGAAAGTATTTTTAAAAAATGATTAGCCGTCCGTGAACGTAATACATTATTTTATTGCACTATACTATAAAAGGTTAAGGAGATTACCTAAAATGTAGATCAATATTTGTGTTGTTTGAATGCCAGAAATCTGCAGAAAATTAGTTCCCAAGAAAACGAAGTTGAACACATTTAAATAAAAGGAAAGTCAAAGGACACAAGCAGTTAAAATGGTAACCAAAGCTGATGTTTGAACCTGCTTTTTTGACAGACGCACGCTTATGCTCCTACTGACACCGCTAGACTACATGCAGAGTCAAGGACATGGAAGGTAGTCAGCGCCAAGTCTTAATGTATGCAACCATCGTCGGAAACGAAAGCTCTAAAACACCCACCAGATTCACTAGACCTTTCACCTTCTGTGACTGGGGAATCGCTGACGAACAGAAAACATTGACTGTGCTGTGATGTGTGTAGTAGTGAAGCTGATAGTATTCATCTATTTTAGGATAAGTAATGACTTTGTTGTAATCGTGTAAGTTGCATGACGCACGTGGTGCAGTGTGCTAGAAAGGTGGCCTCAGTCGTGTAGTCGCCTTCTTTTGCCTTCTAGTTGCTATTGATTTAAGGGAGCACCTATGTACATTTTAAAAATGTGGATCAAGAATGGAATTTTGGTTTTGTATCCCAAAAACGATATAATCAATGCGGATTTACTTTTCAAAAACCGCATTGTAATACAACAATAAACATCTAATTGGTAGCCCGCTTTTATTGCGTACATATTATTAGTGGAGCAGTAAAAATTAAAATTTTGTTTCGCATTTCCGGAAAAATTACTTTAAAAAACACTTTTCAGTCAGTGTAAAATATCCTGGATACTATTAGATTTAATTGCACGAAATTTATAAGGCATCTTTTTCACGTATTAATGATTAGACAAGAGAAAGTTTTAATATTTACATTTTACAAAATATGATATTAAATGTTTGTGTGGAAGTCTTTCATAAAACTGAAATTCCAAAATAAGTAAAGAATTTAGAAGAGAATTTTAAAATTCCGTCTAGCACATTTTTAATGTGTTTGTAAGCTTCTATTTAAGCCCAAGATTGATCTTTATGTAAAAAGATATGGAAATTGTTTCGTTTTATATACTATGTAACTACAGTTGTTATCTGAATTAGAATAATGAACGGGTGGTCCAGAAACGGGAATCAACGTATTAACACTGATTTGTATGTTTTTAAACACAGTCGTGTATTAAAATATGTATTAAGTATGAAATTATAAGAAAATAAGATTTCATACAGATAATTCAACCTGAAAGCGCATATTAGTTTTGTTGATTTTGAAAAAGCATTTGATAGGGTGATAGAAATAAATTATTACTATATTAGCCACAGACCATGTTGTTGTACAGCAACTTATAACAAACATATATAATCTTTATAAAATAAATCTAATTGCAGTAAGGTACGACAAATTATCGCAATGGACAGAATTTCATGCAGGATGCGACATTTTACAATTGCTTAATATATATATAGAAAATAATTAGAGAATGGAACTAATTGCTTCTAGGTATATACAATTCAATACAAATTTACAATTAGATTCGCTAATTTTTGCAGATAATTTAGTTCTGATAGCTTCTTCAGAAGATGTTTTACGTCTTTTTTACTGCACTTAACTATGATTGAAAAATCAATACGCAAAAAAAACTCATTTGTTACACTCACATGACTTTACTCTTGTACAATTACTTTTACAAACGCTTATTCTTCGTCTACTTCATGTTAATCGAGATAAACATTTGCAGAAACTATCTTATAGCAAATTTTCTTGTAGGTGCAAGGGGAATTGGTAGGCTTTAAGCGATAGTCAAAAATCTTTTTAAGAGCTGGTTGCTATGTGGAGTATTCCATTATCTTTGCATGTCCAAGACATTAAAAAAAATGTATGACATAAATTGTGTGTTTTAACGAGATCTACATTTTTCGTGTAGACAAATTTTATCCATCTCTTACGGTTTAACAGTTAGGTATGCAAAAGCCATTCAGAATGAAGAGGACTCTTGGGGACATTTCCAAGATATACATTCAAGATATGCGTTTCATTTGCCATGAAAATATCTTAAGTATATAATATTTTAATCAAAATCATCAGAGCCATTTTTGAGAAAATGAAAACTTTCGAAAATTAAAAAATGAGATTGAGTTTTATTTATGGACGCTCTTTAAAATGTTCCATGTAATGGGTAGTCTGGGGTGGGGGATTGTCTAAAAACTCCTCGTGCTATATCTTTGAAAGATACTGAACCTAAATAGCAAGTTTGGTATTTATCCGAATTTTCGCTTTTGAGTTATGGTGTTCACAGACATACACATAGACGTTTTTCTCTTAAAAAAAAAAAGAAAAGCTTCTTTTTTATTCAGGGCGCCTCAAAACATGTACTTCCTGTGAAAGTTTAGATAGAGTAAATTGGGATATTAATTAATATGTTTTGATTGTCTATTAGATTAATTGGTGGATTTTTGGTTAGTTTTGTATCTCGGATGCACATTATCTTTCTATATGAAGCAGACATTTCGCAAAGGATTTCTAAATACACCAAAACATGGGAATAATTAATAACTTTATGAAACCTTCCTTAGTATAAAGGCATACAGAATCTGCTTATACAAGACCTTGGCGAGACCTGTTCTTTGTTACGGCAGTGAGGCATGGGCAAGAGCTAATGGAATGACATTTATGAGATGCATAGCAGGAGGTACCAAATGACATCATAAACATGAGTAAATAATGGAAGAATTACAATTAGAACCTATAATTGATCTCATACAGCACTACTACAGCAAATGAATAAATCAGCTGAATCACATGCGTAAAATAGAATTCCAAAAGCCGTGCTTTACTATCCAAAAGGTAAGAGATCTTTAGGTCGTCCAAAGAAACGTTGGTTTGAAAATTTAACTGTGAGGTCGTAACAGGTCATAGGACCTAATACTTGAAAGGGATAAGATGATTTTCACATGTGATCCTCCTCATAGGGAAGGTGTACATTTGGCGATCGAGTGATCGTTCTGTAGGTATGGGATACGTATTCATTGTGAATCGAACAGGTGGCGTTAGTTACATAGTGACCTTTCTGTGCTGTTTTATTTATATTTTTTTCTTTGGTTAAAACTTTGGCTCCAATCGCTTTTACCACTGAGGGAAACCACGAGAAAAAGTCAGATGTCCGATATACGGCTTTTGGACCTACGATTTTACAAATATGAGCCACACCGAGATAATTTCACTGTGACAGAATAAAAAAATATTAACGCTTTTATGACTTCTGTTAAATGAATTAGCTAATACCTTACAACATGCATATTTTCTAGATTCCATTGTATTAACGATAATAAAATAAGAGATTTGTGCGGCACATTCGTTTTAGTTGGCAGAGGAACCTGGGAGGAAGAACGAGAAACTCCCCTCTTGCTTATATTGAGGATGCGTTGAAGCGTTCGTATCTAGGGGGGGGGGAAACAACGCTTGACTATATTTTTACTTTCTTTACTACGTATATAAGTAGGGGAAGTATTGTATTCCAACCAAAAATTCGATACCGAGATTTCACCGCAAATACATGTTTTGAGACCCCCTGAATCCAAAAAAAGCATTTTTGGAAACGTGTCCGTGTGTGTGTGTCTGTCTGTGAACAGCATAACTCAGAAACGAACAGTCGGATAAACACCAAACTTGGTATTTAGGTTCAGTATCTTCCAGAGATGTGACACGAAGGTTTTCAAGAAAATCCCCCCACCCCAGACTACCCTTTACATGGAACATTTTTTCCAAAATTTTAATTTTCTCAAAAATGGCTCTAACGATCTTGATTAAAATATCATGTTTAAGATATTTTCATGGCAAATGAAATGTATATCTCGAATTTTCTGGGAATGTCTCCAAAACTGTTTTTCATTGTGAACGACTTTTGCATAACTGGTAAACCATAAGAGATAGACAAAATTTTACTACACAAAAAATGTAGATCGCGTTAAAATACACAATTTATGTCATATACATTTTTTACTTTCTCTACTACGTATAGTAAGTAGGGGAAGTATTGCATTCCACCCAAAAATTCGATACCGAGATTTCACCGGAAATACATGTTTTGAGACCTCCTGAATCCAAAAAAAGCATTTTTGGAAACATGTCCGTGTGTGTGTCTGTGTGTGTGTCTGTGTGTGTGTGAACAGCATAACTCAAAAACGAACAGTCGGATAAACACCAAACTTGATATTTAGGTTCAGTGTCTTCCAGAGATGCGACACGAAGGTTTTCAAGAAAATCCCCCCACCCCAGACTACCCTTTACATGGAACATTTTTCGAAAATTTTAATTTTCTCAAAAATGGCTCTAACGATTTTGATTAAAATATCATATGTTTAAGATAATGTCATGAGAAATGAAATGTATATCTCGAATTTTCTGGGAATGTCTCCAAAAGTATTCTTCATTGTGAACGACTTTTGCATAACTGGTAAACCATAAGAGATAGACAAAATTTTACTACACAAAAAATGTAGATCGCCTTAAAATACACAACTTATGTCATATACATTTCTTTTGTTGAGTGAACCGTTTTCGAGATATTGCTTGTTATTCCCTTAAATTTTCCAATACTTATACTTTTTCTCAAATTCGTTATTCATTTTTTTATGTCTTGGACTTGCAAAGAGAATGGAATGCGCCGCATAGCAACCAGCGTTAAAATATTTGACTATCGCTTAAAAGCTACCATATTCCCCTTTCATCTACATGAAAATTACCAATAAGATTGACATCTCGATATCTCGATTAACATGAAGCATATGGAGAATAGGCGTTTGTAAAAATAGATTGTACAAGAGTAGAGAAAGTCATGTGAGTGTAACACATCAGATTTTTTTGTTGAGTGAACCATTTTCGAGATATTGCTTGTTATTCCCTTAAATTTTTCAATACTTATTTTCTCAAATGGGAATTCGCTATTCATTTTTTTTTGTCTTGGATATGCAAAGAGTATTAATCTGTGGCAAAGAGAATGGTGCTGCACCTAGCAACCAGCTATTAAGAGATATGTATGTGCTTAAAGGCTACTGTATTTCTATATTGCCCTTGTAAACATATATTCCCCTTACATCTACAAGAAAATTAGCAATAAGATAGACTCTGCAAATGTTTATCTCGATTAACATGAAGTAGATGGAGAATAAGCCTTTGTAAAAATAGTTTGTAAAAGAATAGAGAAAGTCATGTGAGTGTAACACATCAGATTTTTGTACCTTGTGTTCAACAGCCTGAATTCAGAAAAACACTAACTACGTTTTGAAAACTGATGATATAATGAAAGTTTTGAAGGCCATTCATGTCCAGTAGTGTTTGTAATTAATCACATAACAAGCTTTTACCTAAAAAGCTTCGGCCCGGACCGTTTGTAAACACGGCATGAAAAGGAAAACAGTTGCAGCCATATGAAGGTATCGCATGTACTGTGCCAAAGTTAGCTGGAAATTGCAAATCGACAGGAAGGCGGTCGTTCGCTTCGTGGTTTAATCAAACCGTTAGAAGAAGGAAAAAGTGGTCTGGTATGAAGTAGAACTGGTTGCGTATACTCTCATAGAGGGCAAGTATCTCATCTTATTTAAGGTCGTTGAGAAGCATGTCGGCAAACTGAGACAGTAAGCGTGTGCTCTCGATAATGTATATAACATTTCAGCAATCGTTTCGGATATATTATGTCGGTAATAACTGCTATCAAGCGTTTGTCGTTAATAAACTCAGCCGCCAAAATTTCTCTCCTTTCGAAGCCTCTGATATAAATAGAGAAATGTATTTTTAAGAAATAATGCGTATAAGTATACCTTCGTTTTTCCGACAATAATGAGTGCGCAGAAAGAGGACGCCACTGTTTTCTTTACAATGCGAACGTCATCAAAGTCTGGGATCAGAGGGGAGTGAGGGGCAAGGCGATAGGGAAATATACAGCGCTATCTTTGCAGGTTTCACCCTCACTAGTAAATGAACTCGGAACTGCGGATGTTTTCTTTACCGGGCTGCCCTTCCGATGCCCCGTCCACTTATTCCGTAACTGTTTAGATCCTCTTCCCACTGAACGCACTCATATCGTGGCCGACTAGTACAGTCATCATAGTGATGGTGTAAACTAACTTACTCTTCTCACTCCTGGTTTCGAAGGGCAAATAGGAGGGTTGAGGTGTATTACGTTGGTCCTTTAAACGAAAGGTGGACAGGTAATTTCGAAGATGAGCATTATTTCCATTATTTGTTTAAAACAATGCATAGTAATGTACCGTTCTACTAATAACCGTATAGAGGGTTAGTTGACTCTTAACGTGTATGCTGTATAGAAGTATAACGTTTTAATTACCGCAACCATTCAAACCAAAATACATTAATGTAATAACACACATACTGTCTGTTCAGCGATGTTTTAGTTCGTAGGTGGGGGAGCCCTTCCAAGCAGATAGGTGTTTAGCTACCGGATGGAAATAGTGTTTACATGGTCTAAGGTGAGGGGCAAAGACACTCGATGGTTGGCTGTTTTCCAGTGTATACGCCACGCGCGGCACGGATTCAGCATCATGTGAATCCCTGAGAGATAAGCCACCCAATCCCAATAGATAAAAAGTCACTCAACAGACAGTATTTATGAACCGACCTTTTTAACACATACAAAGCTTTAAAATATATAAATATGCAACATCTTTGCAACAAATATGATTTGAATATTTCTTAAGATATATCACAACTTAATTAGTTTAAAGCTGAGAAAAATTATTTTCAAATGTTGCTTTCAGTGTGTTTCAGGCTTTCAAATTGTAGAATTAAACAGCAAGTAATGTTATTTATCATCAATAATTACATAACATTACTTTATGCAAAAATAAAGCCCCATTCGTGTCCAGTCACTTCATTTAGACAACCAGAAACTGAATCCAACCACCGCTGAACAAAAAAAAAAAAAAAAAAAGCGAATGTGTTGCATGTAACCCCACCGCCTGCAGCAGGCCAGTAAAATGCGTTTGTTTACATCGACTATACATATCTAACTTAAGAAATCAGGCATCAATGAGAGTGAGAAAATGTAATGTTGACTTTAGATTTTTGTTAGTCGTTCATCAGGGGCGTAAAAGATTTTATAATTTTTGCTTTCGCAAATGAAAGCACAGATTGCCACTTAAACATTGTGATTTCTACTAGTAGAGTCTGTGAATTTCACTAAAACTATAATTGCCAAGATAAGTGACTGACGAGCATTCTGACAGTTCACTAGCCACTGCCTAAAGCTCTTGTGACCTGTATCAAATAGTTCACGTCTTATTTGATACTAGCAGAAATACCCGGTGTTAGTATTGCTGCTAATTAATTCTTTTGATAACCTTCACCTTTGTACTAGTACTGATCATCCTCCAAATTGCTTCCCATACATCATTTGTCAACACTATTCCGATTATGGGCTTTTGGGGGGGGCCACTACAAACTCTAAAAAGAAAATATATACTCTTGTTGTTGATAAAACAGGTCCATTCGTGCTGAATATCAAAATTGGCCACCGCCGAATATTTTACACCCTCTTTCCGTTGGAGGGGTTGGTTTTTGTTATACCACCCAAAAGAAAAAGAACATGATTTATATTTTTATTTCACATAAGTAATGAGAAAACGTGCTTCGAAGCGTCTCCAGTGGACCATTTTTCACCCCGTCATCCGTAGGGGGTGATTTTTGCGATACCGCCCTCACAGTATTTTTACTTTCCCTATTACGTGCTTACAGTAAGTAGAGTAAATATTTTATTTCACCCAAAAATTCATTGTCGAGATTTCACCGGAATTGCCAAAAAAAAAATCGTCCGTGTGTGTGTGTGTGTGTGTGTATGTGTGTGTGTGTGAACAGCATAATTCAAAAACGAAGTGTCTCCTAAATACCAAACTTAGCATTTAGGCTCAATATCTTCCAAGCATACGACAAGATTTGAAGAAAGGGGGGGGAAACCACCCCAAACTCCTCTTAACATTGACTAATATTTGTTATATTTTATTGTTTCAAAAATGGCTATAACGATTTTGAATAAAATGCTACATGTTAAAAGATATTTACTTGACAAATAAAATGTACATCTTGAATTTTCTGGGGATACCTGTGAACTCCTCTTCATTCTGAATGACTTTAATATAAGTGGTAAACAAACTCTTCTTCTTCTTTCTCTGTTTAACCTCCTCTTATGTAGGACTTACACCCCCCAGGACTTGCAGGCGGGTGCCTGGGGTCAGAGGCCCGTCGAGGAGCAGACACTCATGGATCAGAAAGAATATCCATGATGGTTGATCAGCCCGATGCCTGGTATGGGAGGAAGAAAGTAGATGAAACGAAATAATGGTGAAATGGATGAAAGGAAAGGTGATGATGGAGCAGTTGCTGGAATGAATGGCGGGGGAAACCGGAGAACCCGAAGCAAACCCGCCCAGACGCCGCTTTGTCCACCACAAATCCCACATGCGGCTCCCTGGGATTGAACCCGGGTCGCCTCGGTGAGAGGCGAGCGGTCTAACCACTCGGCCACGGCGCCGCCTGGTTAACAAACTCGTGCACCATAAAAAAAATTATGTCAAATAAAATTTATTGTGGCGTTCACAATTTCCGAGACATGCTTTGTTATTTTAAATACTTTTCTCAAGTGGAAAATCGCTATTGGTTTTTTTCCCCCATGTTTGTTTCTTCTCTAGGTCATGCAAGGAGAGCGGAATTTCAAAGTCATCATAAAAAATTTGACTATTCGTTAAGCCTACTGTATTCCCCTAATCCCATTGCACCTACAAGGTTTTTTGTAATAAAATGATTTCTGCGGATGTTTATCTCAATTAACATGAAGTGGGTAGAAGAAGAAGCTTTTGTAGTTTGTTGAAGAATGGGTAAAGAAAGTTATTTAAAAGTTCTTTCTTTCCTTTCTTGTGGTCGTGCAAAGAACATGGAATTTACAAGTCATTACGTATGGATCTGCTCTTTAAAAATGTAATTATCGCGTTACCTATCGTGCAATGAAATGTGTAAATGTGAATTGAAAGTTTATCTGAATTAACAAGTAGCTAGAAGAATAGTTAGTAGAAGAGTAGTAGTGAAAGTCATATTTATGTAACACATCAGAATTCTAGTATTCTAGTCCTAAAGAATATGTGCCAAATCGGTGCAAGGGCGTGGAAGTCGACAAGGGACATACACACAGTTACTCAAAGTATTCGTCTGCACTTTAAAAAAATTTGATGTGTTACACTCACATGACTTTCCCTACTTTTTTACAAACGCTTATTCTCCATATGCTTCATGTTAATCGAGATGTTAATCTTATTGCTAATTTTCTTGTAGATGCAAGGGGAATTGGTAGGCTTTAAGCGATAGTCAAATATTTTAAGAGCTGGTTGCTATGTGGAGTATTCCATTCTCTTTGTATGTCCAGGACATAAAAAAAAGAATAACGAATTCCCATTTGAGAAAATAAGTATTGGAAAATTTAAGGGAATAACAAGCAATATCTTGAAAATGGTTTACTCAATAAAAAAATTATGACAAATTGTGTATTTTAACGCGATCTACATTTTTTGTGTAGCAAAATTTTGTCTATCTCTTATGGTTTACCAGTTATGTAAAAGTCGTTCACAATGAAGAATACTTTTGGAGACATTCCCAGAAAATTCAGGATATACATTTTATTTGTCATGAAAATATCTTAAATATATGATATTTTAATCCAAATCGTTAGAGCCATTTTTGAGAAAATTAAAATTTTCCAAAAAATACTCCATGTAAAGGGTAATCTGGGGTGGGGGTATTTTCTTGAAAACCTTGGTGTCGCATCTCTGGAAGATACTGAACCTGAATACCAAGTTTGGTGTTTATTCGACTGTTCGTTTCTGAGTTATGCTGTTCACAGACAGACACACTCACACACGGACATGTTTCCAAAAATGCTTTTTTGGAATCAGGGGGCCTCAAAACATATATTTCCGGTGAAATCTGGGTATCGAATTTTTGGGTGCAATACAATACTTCCCCTACTTAGTATACGTAGTAGAGAAAGTAAAAAATTTAGCAGCCAAATTAATGGAGGGATTTTTTTTAAATCGTTCATTTTATCAGTTATGTAAATATTTGGCAAATATGCCAAATGTAACGTTTTTATACGTGGTGTTTTCAAAATTATCTTTCATGCATTGGGTAGAGCATTTTTTGTGCATACACCCACACACATTCATCGACATGTGACTTAAACTGGTGGGGAAATAAATTCGCGAAGGCGTAAAAAATGAGCCGAAAATGAGGAATTAAGGCAAAAACGTTGAAAATACCCAACTTTGACATGTTATTCCTCCGTCAAATAAAATCCTATTTTCGCCGCAAAAAAATAATATACGAAAAAAATTGCTCTATTCAATGCATGTAAGATAATTTGAAAACACAACGTACAAAAGAGTTGCGGTTTTGACATATTTTCCAAAAATTTGAGATTAGTATTTGTGTTTTTTGTGGCACCACGTTGTGGAAGCCAATATAATGGGAGAATGTTATGTTGATTTCTGCGTTGCCATCTTGTGTGACGTCATTCGTCGGTCGCCTGCTAACCCATCTGGCATAGCAATCTATATGAATTAGTTTTAAGGTTATGTATATTTTCTTCCGGCCAGCTATTTAGGTAGGCATTTAATTCTTGCAGGGTGTGAAGCGGAAAAGGAATCTTTTATCCAAAAAATTACTAGTGAAGAAATGTGTTTTATAATGTTTTATTGTCGAACACGTGCACTAACACTTTCACAAATTTATCTTGATAATCGCCATACTGAAACTGTTTCTAATAACTTCTCACTTTTAACTCACGTACTTCAATTTTTGTATATAAGTGACTTTGTAATATTTTAGATCTTTAATGATTTTCACTACGTGTAATTTAACGAACTGAACGGCCAACGTGTAATGTGCGGACGAAGTGTAATGCTTCGTAAATCCTGCCGAACTGGAGAACGATGTGAATGCTTCGAGAATCTTGCTGAACTGGAGAACGATGTGTAATGTATCGGGAATCTTGTTGCACACTGGGGGACCCGCTAACTCGACCTGACTTATTTATAGGCTTACCTCAAGCTACACCTAAAGATTATAACTGAATTACCATTGGCTAATAAAACGCGCCAACATTAGCGTCTATTTTACTATCCAATGAAAACCATTAATACATATTACTTTTATAGAATATTCTGGAAGCTTTTTTTACTGAAAAGGCGCGAAACATGACGTAACTTCCTGGTTCCCGGTAACGATAAACAACTCACTCCCTTGCTAAAGTATTATGTTATTGTTAACAGTTTCAGTAGAGCCGAAAATTATTATTTACCATTAATAATTACAATTATTAAACCTCTGAAATCAATGTTACATAAAAATACATATTCATATTATTATCGTTAACCACATCTGAGTAATTTGTGATACAAATTACCGTCACATATGCCCCACTAGAAACATAATTATAAATATTTATAACCTGTTTGGAAATTTTATAATTTTGTTTTTAGTCTCCTAAATCTTGTAACACACGCTATTCACTTTCACTTAACACTTCACACGCGTTTAACACACGACATATGTTTTATCTCGCCACTACTTACTGGCTTTGGTTTAATTAATTTAGATATTAATCTGACACAAATTTTTTTTTTTTATAGCAAATATTTTACCCTAAATTATTTAACTAGTGTTACAAAAAATGGTTTACTTTCTTATATTGTTACCAAAAATTTATCAATTCAAGAATTTTTTTTTGTAATTACCATACATATTTACCAAAATATTTACCCTTTACATATATTTACATCTCTTAAATCTAAGTAATGTTTCACATGTTCTGTTACATAAGTATTTGTTTCAATTATTTTGAATTATATTTACCAATTTTTTTGTTATTTTGTACTTTGCAAATATATTTAAATCTTTTAAATCTTGACAATGTTTCACCTTTTCTGTTTGCTACATAAGTATTTGTTTCAATTATTTTTTTTATTTATTTTTGTTATTCTGAATTTTATTTTAACAATACTCTTTGAATTGTATTTACGTACTTTTGATTTAATATCATATGAAGTTTAATCTTTGCATTCTCAATTTTTAAATCTTGGAATTGTGTTTACGTACTTTTACTTTAATATCATATTAAGTTTCAATTTTTGCATTCTTAATTTTCAAATCTTGGAATGGTATTTACGTACTTTTACTTTCATATCATATTAAGTTTCAATCATTGCATTCTTAATTTTTAAATGTTGTTACAGTTACAAAAATTTTAATTTATTTATTTATTTTTTTAAACATTTCTCTATTTTTTTTTTTTTTTTTTTTTTTTTTGATAATTTATTTCTCTTTTCAAATAACGTATATATTTAGTTAACCCTCTTACGTTCCAATACATGTCTCTGCGAGTCGTCTTTAACTATCCAGCATTTACTTTACATCACATTGCTATTTACCCTCCTGGATCAAATTGTGTGTGGCTAAACATTACTCGTAGCCGTAACCTAACCTTCAAATTTTTGTTCATGAATAACCTCTTGTATTCATCTGATATTTCATTACATGATAACATTTGAAAACAATCTAAAGCTTCCTGAACAATACATCTTTTAACAACTTTCATTTTCAATTCTTCTGCTATCTCTTTACTTTGAGAATACTTTGACAAATTTGTACTAAACTGTACTGGACTGGAGTTTTCAATTTGAAAATCTTGGTACTGTTTATTTCTTTGCATTTCTGATTCTTTCTGTATTTCTGATATTTCCCCTCTGAACTTAACTTGCGCCTCATTTACATCTACATTCCTAACCTCATTTATCTCTCTTATCTCACTTGCAATACTACTTACTTGATTTCCTAACTCTGTGCATTCTACATTAACCTCACTTTTAGTATTAACCTCACTTTCTTTGTTATCTCTTTCCCTACTCATGTTTAGCATTTTCTTTGAAATTTCTCCTATCTCACTTGCTATTACTTCATTTTCATCTCTAATTTCTGGCATACTACTATCTAGCTTCATAACTTTCTTTTCAGTTTCTTCCTTGCTTTGATCTACTTTTTGCCCTAATATCTCATTACTCCTACCAATACTTTCCATTAATTTCCTATTATTCCTGTCCATAGCTTCCCCTAATTTCTCAAAACTCTTTTGCATATCCTCCCTGTTTTGATCTATTTTCTTACTAATATTTCTCAGCAATTTCATCATTTCCTTCATCATACCAGCATCAATAGTAATATTTCCTGCTATTCTATTCTTACTTTCTGCACTAACATTTCCTCCCTCCAATACTACATTGTTTGAGCTTTTTTTTGTAACCTGTATTGACTTACAGCTAACTGCTACACTATCTCCCTCCATCATTGTTTCTTCTATATTACTTGCAGCCATTGTTTTTGTTTTCTAAAAAAAAATTACGATACCTCTTTGATGCTGTATGTTGCTGTAGCTTTGATGTCCAGCGTTCTGCCCCATTCTCCTAGGTTTGTATGTCGCTTCTGCGTTGTATCGTGATGAATCTACGTCGTTTCGATGTTTTCTTGTAGCTGAATTACCCTTCTGTCTCGGAATCTGCGTCTATAGGTCGTTTCACTGCTGCTTTCGCCTCTCTGGTTATTCTTGTTCCTTTCCTAGTCGTCTAGCCTTCCTTTCCTAGTTGTCGCTCCACGTTGATGCGCCAATTTGAGAGAGAACATTGCAAATTTTGTGTTTACTTCACTTTAACTGCCCCACGTATGGGAGCCAATTTGAGATAGTTCTTGTGTGTTGTTGAGCTCCACACATGGTGGATAATGTTTCTCACGTAATGTTGCTTACCTCACGCGTGGAACCATCTTGTGTGACGTTGTTCGTCGGTCGCCTGCTAACCCATCTGGCATAGTAATCTATATGAATTAGTTTTAAGGTTATGTATATTTTCTTCCGGCCAGCTATTTAGGTAGGCATTTAATTCTTGCAGGGTGTGAAGCGGAAAAGGAATCTTTTATCCAAAAAATTACTAGTGAAGAAATGTGTTTTATAATGTTTTATTGTCGAACACGTGCACTAACACTTTCACAAATTTATCTTGATAATCGCCATACTGAAACTGTTTCTAATAACTTCTCACTTTTAACTCACGTACTTCAATTTTTGTATATAAGTGACTTTGTAATATTTTAGATCTTTAATGATTTTTACTACGTGTAATTTAACGAACTGAACGGCCAACGTGTAATGTGCGGACGAAGTGTAATGCTTCGTAAATCCTGCCGAACTGGAGAACGATGTGAATGCTTCGAGAATCTTGCTGAACTGGAGAACGATGTGTAATGTATCGGGAATCTTGTTGCACACTGGGGGACCCGCTAACTCGACCTGACTTATTTATAGGCTTACCTCAAGCTACACCTAAAGATTATAACTGAATTACCATTGGCTAATAAAACGCGCCAACATTAGCGTCTATTTTACTATCCAATGAAAACCATTAATACATATTACTTTTATAGAATATTCTGGAAGCTTTTTTTACTGAAAAGGCGCGAAACATGACGTAACTTCCTGGTTCCCGGTAACGATAAACAACTCACTCCCTTGCTAAAGTATTATGTTATTGTTAACAGTTTCAGTAGAGCCGAAAATTATTATTTACCATTAATAATTACAATTATTAAACCTCTGAAATCAATGTTACATAAAAATACATATTCATATTATTATCGTTAACCACATCTGAGTAATTTGTGATACAAATTACCGTCACAAATTATAAAACCGATAACATGGACGATCTGAAAAACCGTCAAAACACGTAAACTTTATTACCATCGGATCTTTATGCCCAAGAAGGAATAAACTTTTCCCTGTATTAATTTGGTTGCTAGAATTTTTTAAAATCAGACGAATACTTTGAGTAATTATACATACATACATATTTCTCAGCTTATCAGTAAATCAGAATGTCGGTATCCTTTGACTTTTCCCGTTCTGAAGGGCTATGAGGAAAACGCTTACCCTGATACCACTCAGCAATCTTAAAGTATGATTATCTGAACTTGAAAGTCTTGTCGCACCCACTCAGGTTGTCACGTGCAAACAGTCATTAACAGAATGAAATAAAATTGCAAACGCAGTGGCAGTATTTGACTTGCAAGTTATTTTAGTCAAGTGCATGAGTTTCCTGTGAGTTTCATGTAGGACGAGGAAGCGGCTAGCTTTGAAACGTATCAGCCTGTCTCGTCGCGGCGTCCCCTATTCTCGTCACCCTCGTTGTAAAACTCCCCCTTTAGCGGTGAGGCACCCTTCACAGCACCCGAACAAAACACGATTACAGCGGTTGCTAAGGCATGTGTGAACTTGACTCATGCTCTTGTTTACATACGTTGCATTTCGATTGGCTCTGCCTCGCCCAATAAAACATCCTTCCTCTAAACGTGCTTCAATACGTTCTGTTTATTGCATGTGCACTCTTTCGAAAATTGTTGTGTGATATAGAAAACGTTTTGAGGTGATGGACACTGAACAGATTTGGATGCATGAGTTTGTGGTCATCGGGGAACAATTCAAACTTGATAGCTGCTGTTCACAGAGGCTATAAATAACCTTTACAAACAGAGAAATCTTCCAGCTTATTGTATAATTCCTGGCATTTTACAAGAGTTTTCACTAAATCAGCCCTAACCCCCATAGAGGACCAAAATGTTGGGTGATACACCAAATGCTTCTGTAGTTAGACATACCGTATCGTAAAGACCTTCTAAAGGAACAGTGGCCTTTGCAGGTAGATTTTATTTCAGAAGGGATATTTAGAAAATGTTTAAAATAGGGATGGAACCTCATACTCTTGATACTCGGTGGTATCGAAGTAAGTCTAATACTTTGAGATAAACCTTCAATACTTTTCTACTATTTTTACTTTCTCTACTACGTATAGTAAGTAGGGGAAGTATTGTATTCCACCCAAAAATTCGATACCGAGATTTCACCGGAAATATATGTTTTGAGAACCCCTGAATCCAAAAAAAAACATTTTTGGAAACATGTCCGTGTGTGTGTGTCTGTCTGTGAACAGCATAACTAAGAAACGAACAGTCGGATAAACACCAAACTTGGTATTTAGGTTCAGTATCTTCCAAGGATGCGACACGAAGGTTTTCAAGAAAATCCCCCCACCCCAGATTACCCTTTATATGGAACATTTTTCGAAAATTTTAATTTTCTCAAAAATGGCTCTAACGATTTTGATTAAAATATCATATGTTTAAGATATTTTCATGACAAATGAAATGTATATCTCGAATTTTCTGGGAATGTCTCCAAAAGTGTTCTTCGTTGTGAACGACTTTTGCATAACTGGTAAACCATAAGAGATAGACAAACGTTTACTTCACAAAAAATGTAGATCGCGTTAAAATGCACAATTTATGTCGTATACATTTTTTTTTTGTAGAGTGAACCATTTTCGAGATATTGTTTGTTATTCCCTTAAATTTTCCAATACTTATACTTTTTCTGAAATTCGTTATTCATTTTTTTTTATGTCCTGGACATGCAAAGAGATTGGAATGCGCCACATAGCAACCAGCTCTTAAAATATTTGACTATTGCTTAAAACCTACCATATTCCCCTTGCATCTACAAGAAAATTAGCAATAAGATTGACATCTCGATTAACACGAAGCATATGGAGAATAAACGTTTGTAAAAATAGTTTGTACAAGAGTAGAGAAAGTCATGTGAGTGTAGCACATCAGATTTTTACTTTTTTGATGCTTTTAAATGTTGCATTATTGAAAGTTTTTGCGTTTAACTTTATGCTAGGTAGGGAATGAAAGGAGTCGAGACTTCACGTTATTATCTCACACGTGTTGCTGGACTAGTACTTGATAGACCTTGATTGCGTTTCCTGTGGATGTATAAATGCAACATTCCATAGACTCGTTTGTCTAAATGAAAACATGCAAAACGGTGGGAGAAGGAGTAGAGGTACTCATGTAACATGCAGGCTTAACTGAATTGTGACTGAAGCTGATTTAGTTGTACTAAATCATATTTAGTGACTCTCATTTACCTACTTCGGTGATTAAAACCCTGTGGACTCCAGTAGAAGCAAATGAGAACTTGATAATACAGCGCATGGAGATACTTGTTCTTTCCTTCCATCTCTTAGTTTGTGCTCAAGCAAGGCAAACTCGGGTCACGAGCGTAGCTTACAGCTATACCGTGCGGCTGATTTCCATAATATGGGTGCAAAATCCTTTAAAAGAAAGTTTTCAGCATAAAAAAATAGTTACATAATAAGGGAATCAAAGAAATTATTATGTTTGACTGACATTAGGGGATATATAACCTTGGCATTCTCAAGATAAAAATGTATTGTATTAGAATACAATGCAAAATTGGTTATTGCGTGTATACACAGAAAACTACTAATAAGAACATAATTCAGTGAACAAACTATCGCCTTTACAATTTATAGAGTGAGTCACAAGTATCGCTATTCAAAAATCAGTATCGGTATCGAGTAAATTGAGTTTTGTTTATGGACGCTCTTTAACTGCTGTGGTCTTAGCGTCCCATCCTATATTCGGCGTGAAAGGCCAGTAATTTTGCTCAGAGACCTCTATCAGGCTTGAGGTTCTTTTACGTGCCGTAAATCTACGACACGGGACCACCGGCTTTACTTCCCTTCCGAAGGAAGCCATGCTAACGATTTTTATGCCCGAAAAAAATTCCATGGCCCTTTGCCGGGTTTGAACCCGCGACCTCGGAAACTAGAGGCTAGCATACTAACCACTACACCACGGATTACGACAGGTATCGAGCATCGAGAAATGGTGGTATCGTCCCACCACTAGTTGAAAGTTAAAACAGTCAAGTATGTACGTCTACTACGTTACGAAGACGATTTTTAGCGTTAAAGAGCTTAAAGAAACACCGTCTAGAACACTTGTTTAACCTCAAATTCAACTCGTTTTCCTTCTAAGGCAGCTTTATGTATACTCGTATACGTAAAGTTGTTTTAACAGTTTGGAAATACGAAAGGCGAGAACCGTGCAACAAAGCACAAGTTTGCATGAAGGCGTTTCGCAAGCATGAAATACTGAAAGATCCAGGAAGAATGTGTCATTCATAACATCAACCTTACCAAACAAATACAGGGTGATTTATGAAGAACGGAGACATTTATTTCTTTAATTGTTTCAAAACGAGTTACGCTAGCGACAACTTACACCTGAAATGCAGAGGAATTTTGGGAGATTCTTTACCTCTATAGCAAATGTTGAAAATGTCCTCCATCCTGCATAAGGCACAATTCAACACATCGCTGCATGTTACTGACCACTCGTTGGAGGACTCTGCTGTCAATAGCTTGAATCTCATGTGTAATGTTGTGCTTCAGATCGTCCAACGTCTGGGGACGTGTGGAAATTGAAATTGGGTTTTATTTATGGACGCTCTTTAACTGCTGTGGTCCTTAGCGTCCCATTCTATATTGGGCGTGAAAGACCGGTAATTTTGCTCAGAGGCCTCTTTATCAGGCTTGAGGTTCTTTTATGTGCCGTAAATCTACGACACGGGACCACCGGCTTTACTTCCCTTTCGAAGGAAGCCATGCTAAGGCTTTTTACGCGGATTTGAACCCGCGACCTCGGGAATTAGAGGCTAGCACGGTACCACTAGTCCACGGAGGACGACGGGAACGTGTGGTATAAACCCTGTCTTTTAAATAACCCCATAGAAAGAAGTCCGGCGATGTCAAATCCGGAGCTCTCGGTGGCCACAGCTTCTTGGAAATTATCCGGTCGTCAAAGAAACTTGCAATTAGTGCCATGGATTCGTTTGATGTATGGCATGTAGCGCGTCCTGCTGAAAGTATTCTTGACTCAGCTCTACATCGTCTAGTTGCTCAGCAAATTTCATGAAAAGCCGTCGGTATTCTGCAGTGTTCACATTGTTTTAAAAAAAATTGCTGCCACTATTCTCCATGCAGATATTGCGCACCAAACTCCGATTTTAACCGGTTGCATAGGTGCTTCATGAATAATATGTGGATTTTCGCTGGCCCATTAGCGTGAGTTATTTGAGTTCACGTAGCCGGATAAATGGAACCATGCTTCATCTGTGAACCATGTGTTGGACAATATGGCAGGATTTTGCACAATGAACGCCTGAAACCAACGACAATAATTCAGTCGTCTATCCTTATCTGGTTCCTGTAACTGATGGACAACGTAATCCTATACGGCTTTAGGCCTGCACTTTTCACAGCTCTCTGACACACTGAGTAGCCGTACTCTGTCTCCTGCGACAAATGTCTTAATGATTTTTTGGGTGACTGATCCAGTCGTACTCTTACGTCAACAACAACCGTGGGAAGATGAACGAGTTTTGCCTTTAACTCACCAGAGATTCAGTTGTTTTCAATATGTTTACCATTCCAGTATTGTGTTTCTTTGGGGAGGATTCCAAACACCAAATTCTCTCTGGTATGCCCTTTGAGTAGCTGTAATTGAATTCGTAATCCAGTATTGCTTTACAAGGAGGAGTTGTACATTTAATGTGTACTCCATTTTCACGTTTACTAGAACAAAATCTCAAAAACAGTTGCCGAGAATAAAACTGACAATTACGTATTAAATATCGACATCTGCGCATCTAGTAACAGGCAATCGAAACTCCAGAACATTCTGCTTAATTTGGTGCTAAAATTGGGGCATTGAGTGAATTTCGAGCAGAATAATTAAATGAAGAAATGTGTCAGTTCTTCATAAATCATACCTTGTATAATTCTGTCGGGTTTTGCATAACCCGTCAATGGACTATTCAAGCAAATCATTGCAGAGTGCGTCCTGCGCTAAATGACACGTTCATTGGAAAACTGTTGAAAACTTCTGTTGCATTTTGTTACGTTGCCCTCTCCTCCAACACAATTTGTTATTCAAGCATAGGTAATCCGTAACATCAGATGACACAGTCTTTTCTTCAATAGAAAGGTATATTACACGTTTGACCACCTTTCTGTATAAGCGTATCCTGGTAAACGATAATAAAGTTTGGCGTTGTTCACGTTAATGTAAAATTGTGTTAAATGAAAGATTCTTCCTAGATTGTGCTTTGATTTAAACGCTGTTGAGCTGAACACTGTAAACGTTAGGTGCTTAAGGCTCAAATCAAGTTATTTCTGCAATCCACCCATTGTGTTTTTCAACTATATCACACGCCCCATTTAAAATGTCGAAAATGTTATCTACATCAGAAGTAATAACTAAGAATGCTCGTTCAAATTAAAAAAAAAAAGAAATTAAATTTTGTCATTATCACTTCCTGGTTCTCTTAAGTTGAACATTTACCGAAAATAGCAAGCCATCAGGACTTATCTCAACAATTTAATACTCAAGTAACGGTTGCCTGGAGAGAAAACACATGAAAACTTAATGTCTACAAACGCATTAAACCAGTAGAGATAATGCCGTTATAAAAACACCCAGCTCCCAGAAGTCAATAAAACTCCTTCAGGGTGGGCACTTATCGAGATGTACACGCCTGTGTGTAATAAAGGTCTTGATTTGCTTGCGAACAGGCAATTTTGCAAGCTTGGATCAGTTTTATTGTTACGCCATAAAACTAACGAGAAAGAGTGTTTCTGAATAATTAGCCACTCTCTCCAGAAATATTCCTAAAACACCAGCTAACTGATTCTTAAGCCTTGGCTCTTGGTGGCGCATATGTTGTACACTCGCTACTATTTATGCCGTCACCACAGCTTCGGGAGTCATTTTTCCAGTCTTCTCAGCGGGCGCCTACATAGTAGGGAGGGCCTTGTTTGCCTTTGTCGTTTGACCAATCAGTCGTGTATATTAACTGTAATTCAACGCGATGCAAGTAAATATTTTGGAGATGCACCAGAAGAATTGTTTGAAACCCATTTGCCATTTGAAGACATTGATTGGTCAATTCCATGCAACATTCGCATGACCAAATTATTAAAATAATGTGTCGTCTTTGAGAGTAAATGGTATAATGTATTTCAATTTTACATTATGTTGCCATTAAAAATATTTTTTCGTGGAGATATTGTGCAAAACAGGGTTTGATTTAGTTATATATTTAAACATGGTAATTATAAGTGATTACGAGTAAAGCTATTGCTCAAAAGTTATATGTATATTCATATGTGAATAATCTAGAACTGTGAACGTAAAACAGAACGCCACTGCATGCCCAAAAAGGTAAACAGATACATACACACCTCCTCCTTGCTATATGTAGCGTACTCCACCTGTGAAGGCCAGCAGAATGTCACCTGAAGCTGCGGCATAAATAGAAGCGAGTGTACTACAATTTCCAAATAATTTGATGCACTTTTTAAAATGTGTTATTGACGAAGAATGGTGGTGTACTCTATCTCCATCAAGATACAGAACTAAAAATCCTTAGCATGGCTTCCTTCGGAAAAGGGAAGTAAAGCCATTGGTCCTGTGTCGCAGATTTGCAGCACTTAAAAGAACCTCAAGCCTGATAAAGAGGCCTCTGAGCAAAACCACAGCAGTTAAAGAGCGTCCATAAACAAAACTCAGTTTAATTTAATTTTTAAGTTACAGAACACATCAGTGATGAAAAGTGTTACAGCATGGTAGGTAAGCATACTATCTGATTTTATCTTATTTTCGTACAACGGTGTACCATTTCTAATCTTACTGAAAATGTTGGTCATCGGACATTTTAGAAGATTCTGCAGTGCATGCCGTGAAATAATCAACAGGAAGCTCTGCAGACCATGGATTGGAATCTTGCTTTCCAGTTCAGTGACGTAGCGCTCCATCGTGCTGCGTCCATGATCTTTCACGTAAGACCAGGTCGTCTTATAACAACTCAGGCCACCTTCACAGATTAATTCGTGAACATCCCATTAGTTACATCCAAATCCCTTAAAAGGTCTCAAATTTAACTTAAAGTATAACATACAGTTAAGGCATCCTCAGGGTTTTTGTGTATAGTAGATATCTCTGGATTACTCTAATGTATAAGCACTTGCATGTTCGTCACATACAATTAAAATAAATACAGGGAAAAGTTTCAGATAATGGATGAGCTGTTCACCGACACACATTAGGTGATTAAATATACAGATTCTAAGGATAGCATAACGAACGTCCCTTGTGTTTAACAGTACCCAGGTTCTGGTTATAAAATTATGTTACAATATCATGGCTTTCTCTACTCATTGTCGTTGATTTTTATGTAGTTAATCCTACGAAGGCATTCATACAAAAGTCTGTTTTTCTTTTTACTTTTTAGTATAAATGTCGGCAGAAATGGTTTATTTTGTAGCAGATATACAAGAACATACAGAAAGCTAATGCGACAGTATACCTGTTTAAAATATTGAAAATTTTTTTAAAAAAAAAGTTGCGAATACTTCGGGAATGACGAATGTTACGAAAAGGTATATTTCACTGGCATGTTTTTAAAGCAGTTTCGACATTTCTCTTTTAAGAGAGTTCGTCCATCTTTAATGGTTTCCTGCTTCTATAAAATTCAGTGAGAAATGAATCCAGAGGCTGTTTATGGAAAGTTAAGATATGCATTTAATTTATCATGTTAATATAGCGTGTACACATTTTAATCAAAATCGTTAGGGCCATTTTTTGAGAACATGAAAAACATTGAAGATGTATCCATGTACAGGATAGTTTGGAAAAAGAAGTATACCTTAGTTATGAAGTTTGGAATTCATACAAGTTTTTTTCTCTCGTTTCAGAGTACCTCAAAACGTGAAATTACATCGAAATTTCTCTATCCAATGTTTGGATGGAAAGCAATGCTTCTCTGCCTACCGACAATATCCTCCAATAAAAATCAGTAATAGTACACCTATTTTGTTTGTATTTTGAAAGGCTCATACCATTCAAATTTAGAGCATAAAATATTTAAACATTAAAGTGCCAAAATAACTTAAGTCTCCTGTATTATAGATTCACGCATAAACAAAATTTAGATAAGCGTAGAGAAACTATTCATTCATTAGCTGTTTAACCTCCTCATATGTAGGACTTACACCCCCCAGGACTTACAGGCGGGTGCCTGGGGTTAGAGGCCCGTCGAGGAGCAGACACTCATGGATCAGACAGAACATCCAGGATGGGGGATCAGCCCGATGCCTGGTATGGGGAGAAAGGAAGTAGATGAAACGAAATGATGGTGAAATGGATGAAAGGAAAGGTGATGCTGGAGCAGTTGGTGGAATGAATGGCGGGGGAAACCGGAGAACCCGGAGAAAACTCGCGCAGAACGCCGCTTTGTCCACCACAAATCCCACATGCGGGTTCCTGGGATTGAACCCGGGCCGCCTCGGTGAGAGGCGAGCGGTCTAACCACTCGGCCACGGCACCGCCTATAGAGAAACTAAACTTCTGAAAATGTAAGAAAAAAAATTGAGTTTTATTTCTTTAACTACTATGGTTCTAAGCGTCCCGTTCTATATTGGCCGTGAAAAACTGGAAATTCTTCTCAGAGGCTTCTTTATTAGGCTTGGGGTTCTTTTACGTGCCGTAAATCTACGACACGGGACCACCGGCTTTACTTCCCTTCCGAAGGAAACCATGCTAAGGAATTTTACGCCTGAAAAAATCCATCGCCCTCCGCGGGTTTGGACCCGCGACCTCGGGAACTAGAGGCTAGCACGATACCCCTAGACTACGGAGGAAAATCCTCTGGAAGTGTGTTAATATATTTAACTTAACTAAAATAGTCAATAAACAAAACCAATTGTAATAAACGAAATAATGCTATACTTCTCTAGGCGGCCAACAATGTTTGTTCATACCACTGACTCCCCGCTCACATGCATCCCCTTCCCCACAGCTTCAGTCTGAATCACACAACAGAGCTGTACTTAAGAACCATGCAGACCCCCCTTCATCTCCGACTCACCCTAGATGGTGCAGAAAGATACCGAAGGGCGTGGGGAACCTTGTTTCAACGACTTTTTTATGTAGGAAATGCGGGCACATTTTTCATCTATTATAGGTATCATAAATTTTGAACCCTTCTTCCTTAGTTGTACCGCCTTTACCCATGAAAAATAAAGTTCAAATTATTATTTCATATTGAAAACATGCACGGATGTGTTTTGGAACATATTGCTTGCAGTTCCTGTTCTCACCCTTTCAAGGGGTGCGAAATCCCTTGTCCCCTTCTGTGATACCTGGGGTTAAACATGTGATACTCATTAAACCGTTTGACCTCGTGCATATACACAAAGCTCATTAAAATCTGCATGCGATTAGTGATCGTTTGTAGAGGACATCAGATGGTGTTTGAAAAGCCCTTTCCCCTGCAGCGAGGTTTGATGCAAGTGACAGTGAATGACATTTTTACTGTCTGTATTACTTATAGTAAATAGGGGTATTGCATTATACTCAAAAATTCAATACCTAGATTTCACAGGAAATGCATATTTTAAGTATGTTGTAAGATATTTTCTGACAAATAAAATCCATATCTTGCATTTTCTGCAAATACGTGTGAAGTCCTCTTCATTCTGAATGTAAACCATAAGAGGTAAATACTACACAAAATGTATAAAGCCGCCGATATGACCTTAGACGTTAAAGATGGCATATAAACGGAACATTAAAAAATGTAAATTTGTGAAATCACACAATTTGTCATTTTTTTATGCTTTGACCATTGCCGAAATATTCTTTGTTATTGATTTGAGTTGTAATAATAAATACTTAATACTTTTCCAACTGCTAAGTCGCTATTCGTTTTTTCCTCTTTCTTTCTCGGCGTCATGCAAAGAGAACGGAATTTCAAAACTATCACATAGCGATCTGCTTTTAAAAGATTTGACAATACCAATTGCTATGTGGAGTATTCCATTCTCTTTGCATTACCAGGACCAAAAAATGAATAACGAATTTGAGAAAAAGTATAAGCATTGGAAAATCTAAGGGATTTTTTTTCAGAATTGGCTTACCTATCTGGTCACACACGTCTTGAAGTACAACTTAACTGCCTTCCAGGAATGTTTAACGTTAACACTTTCTGTTCAAGTCTGATACTAATGACTTTCGTTAACCTGACTTCCTAATTACCTTCTTCTTTCCGGACAAATCCTTCAACCCAAGCTTGTTACATTATACATTAATTTAATATACGGAAATTATTTATTACAATTATTTTTCTATCTCACTGTTACTCCTTTATTTAATTATGTATATCTTCGCGTCAATAATTACGGTATCACATTCAGTAGAGATAAGCTATTAGCTACAATATATTATCTTGCCCTACGTAAGCCCTTGACAGAAAGTAAGCTAACTAATGTATTAATATTGACAGCAAGAAAGAATGAAGATAATCGCAAACAGCGGTTGAATAGGAGAGCTTGCTCTTTATTTTACAAGCGAAATAATCATAGGAGTTACGATACTCAGTGAGAAATGGAAATTCTTAAACCAGTATGTAACGGTTCCAACTCTTACTTGCGGCTGTCATCTCATTAATTCAGATGAATGCCCTCTGTGTAATGACCGTGGTTTCTGAGAGGTGATAATGACCTTCATGCGAAATGGTGCTCCCCATTCTTTAGTATTTCCCACATAATCTCAGTTCATTCGCCCTTCAGTTCACGAAATGAAGTGCATCTTACACAAACGTGGCCCAGGAAAATAGTAAACAAAAACCTCTCAACTGCTGCTGAAAAACCTTAATAGAGCATTATGTTGGGGGGAAAAAGTCGAGCTGCATGATGGGTTGCTACCTCTCTCCTTTTGTTTTTGGAAGCTGCTACCATCGTAATTACAATTTTTCTAGCAAGTTTTGAAATTCTAAGACCTTTGTCTTCGTATATTAATGAAGAAGCGAGTTTAGTGTAGAAGTCGAGAGCATTTCATATTGGGAGTATTACATGTTAATAACGTAATTTTTATTACCTACTCTACCACGTATATACTAGGTAAAGAAGGCATTGCACAAAAAAAATTTATACGGAGATTTCACGAAAAATACATGTTTCAAAAACAATCCCCCACCTTAACTACACTTTTCATGAAAGATTTTTCGAAATGTTTGATCTTCTGAAAAATGGCTCAACGATTTTGATTAAAATACCTTATATTAAATATTTGCATGACAAATAAAACGTAATTATTGAACTTTCTGGGAATAGCCTGTGAAGTCTCCTCCTTGAGCCGTCGCATCTACCCTCGTTTTCCCTATCCTTTCCCATATAAACGCAAAAAGTGGCCTCGCTCTCTCTTATATATTCTACTATTATGATTTGGTTTTCCGTTAATTGTAATGGCTGATTTGTTCATCTTTGCAGGCGCACTGTTTTATTGGTATATGCATTTTCACATTCTTATATGTTCCCAGAGATAACCTACCAACATCAGGCCTGGAATTAGAAACTGCTGCTAATGGTCACATCGAGCTACGGAACCTGAATTGTCACGGTTCAAAGGCTCTTAACGACAAATGATAATTACGTTTCTTGGAATGCGATATAAAATCACGAACCCCGCTCTGGGGCTTTTCTTTATTAGCTGGCTATCTCGCCCGCCATCATTCGTGACAATGGAGCATAATTATATCGAGACTGGAGTCTATCGATCATGCCAATCGAACCTTTTAATACCCAATTGGAAAGGGTTGTGCATATCCTTGCTGCGCGTGAATTGTGTTGATCACTACTCAATAGTTGTATAATCCACCGGTCTATGGACCTGGAACAAAGTCTGAAATTTAAAGAAAATATTTGGAATTCTGAGAATATATTCCATGATTCGTGTTTTTTTTTGTTTTTTTGTTTTTGTTTTTTTGTTGCTGTAGTGTGTAGCTTGTAAGCAATTTGCTTACACATACAGCAGTTATCTTTTTGTGAGAAATGATATAAAATTAGAATATGCGATTAGCCACCCTTAAAGCAATAAATGGGATGACATTTGTATCGGGGTATAAAGTAAATAGAGGTTTGTAGTTTAGAAGAACTTCATAGCGCTAAAGCTTAACTGCGTGCTTTCCGGGTTTTGTTATTTACAACATTTTGATTTAACGAATATTCAAGAAATACTTCACGCAACTTTTTAAAGTTCATAATACAAATGCCAGTTATAGAGGGTTATTCAATAAGAAATATTCATTTTAAATGAACGACAATAGATAGCGACGCATACGACACATCATTGCATAGACGAAAGTTCAAAGTTTTAAGCCCCACTTATTAGTTGCATTCTGTGCCTACAGCGGCGCTGTGTTTGTTTACGAGAAAATGGCGACGCCACAGGAAAAGTCGTTTTGTGTGCTGCAATATGCAAAGAGTGAATTAATCCATTGTTTCATTGCAGCGTGCATTTCGTTGTAAGTTCAACAACGAGCCGCCTCGTCATAAAAAATTTACAATTGATACAATAAATTCGTAGAAAATGGTTGCGTATGCAAACGGAAAAGCACTGGTCGCCCTCGCATAACATGAGATAAAACTTTGAACTTTCCTCTATTCAGCGATGTGTCGCCACCTGTTGTCGTTCATTAGAAATGAATATTTAAAATCTATTTCTTCTTTTTCAATAATCCTGTACTTCTAGATCTTATATTGCCATGTGGTAAACATCCGTGTAAAATACAGTATAAGGAAAACCGGTGTTTCTAAATTAAATCAGCATATCTTTATAGCTGCTGCGCTTTCACCATACAGTAACCGCGATAGTGCGGGGGTATTATTAATGTTGTTTGTTCGCCCCACGTTGTGGTAGCCAATTATGCGGCGGTATTAATATTTGTAGTCGAAAGATGCTACTATTTATCTGCCGCACGTATGAAAGACAGTTTGTCGCGGTCACTTCGTGTTATTTTTACTGAGCGCCTATTATTGTATTTAATTTTGGGTTCACTGTCCTCCGGCTAGCTATGATTTCTCGGTCAAGCACTTATCTTGTACAGGTGTGTAAATGGAAAGGAGTTTTTATCCAAAGATAACACTGATAAAAGAATTTGTTTTACACTTTTATTGTCGTAACACATTATTCACTTTCACCTATTAATCTTGACACTTGCCAAACTGAAACTGTTATAATAACTTCTTTACTGCACATTATTAATTCGCGTACTTCAACTTTTTGTGTAATTAACTTTACGACACGAGAGATTTTTCACAAATTTGCTACGCGTAACCTTGAACTGCTTGCGATGTATTCACCATGACTGCCTCCGTTGAACTCATCGATGTCTTATACGCGAATGCTTCTGTTGGACTGTATGAAACTTGACCCTGACACTGAATTTATACTTCCTCGCCCCAATATGCCTAAAGATTATAACCGAGCTGCTATTGGTTAATAAAACGCGCCAACATTAGCGTCTATATTTATATCCAATGAAAATTACGAAAACATATGCTCTGGGGAAAAAATGTTCCAGCAAATTCTAAGAAAAACGCGCCACTCTGACGTCATTTGCTCGTCTCTAATAATGATAAACAGCTCACCCCCTCGCTACATTATTGCACGCTATTATTGTCAGTTTCAGTAAGGCCGTATAAACCCACTTCTCGACAATGCTTACAATCAATAAACATCTCAAATCAATGTCACACAACAATGCATATTCACACTACAATCACTCTGACATTTACATTTTTGTGATACAAATTACTGCGTCAATAGATATCTCAAATAATGTATTTTTGGTCGACCACACTATTTACATGTGACATAACTATGGCATCCGTAATACTTCTGCTACTTATTGTGATCTTACTCGGCGGCGCGCGCAGCTTCCCTATCGCTCATACCTTTATAAAATAAATTCTGTTCATTGTAATTTCAATATTCTAATAAATTGGGTTCATTCCCTTTGCTTCAATGTGTGTTGCTTTCACGTTACCTGCAAAAATGAATAAATACTGCTCTGTGGACTCAACAGTGCTGCCCTCTATTGCATTACTCGCAAACTCACTTAAGGTCCTGCCATCAGTGCTGGCATCTGATTAGCATTTAATTACACACAATTAACAAGGTAAGAGCGTTTCGTAAAAACTCAAAGTTTTGAAATTACAGTTCCTTAAAAATACTCGCGTCTTAATTATACCATTATAGTCTTGTTGCATAATATACTATTATAAAGTAGCAGACTTAAATGTACAATAAAACAAATACTGTGTATATTAGTTGCTTAAGGACTTCCATTTAAAAACATATTGCAAAACTGAGAAAAAAGTTAGGAAGGAAGCAAGAAACCTAATCAGTATTAGGGTGATGGGAGCGAAGCTGTCAACTGTGCATTTATATAAATTGAATTACTTAACAGGTATAATTGTTGTATTAAGAATAAAACAGCTGCATCGGTTTGTCTCCCCCCCCTCCGAAAAAAAATAACGATTTACCTGGAAAACCCGGAGAAGAAACTAGAAATATAAATTCAGTATTTAGTACACCTGTACAAGAACTGCTTGTATGAACTGAAAATTAAAGTCCTGATGAAGAAATTCTACAGTTTTCGTAGTTGAGGACTACGGTTGCAACTTATTGCGGAAGGAGGAAGGAAATAAAATCTTTGCTCAAGGAAGGAAAATGACATGTTTATACTTAGCAGTTGCGTCATCATTGGTTAAATGTATTGTGTGCTCTTTGGAAAACAATCCTAAAAGTCACAAATCTATTACAGGCCTCCATGGAAATCCTGCTGTACGGATGCAAACAAAATTAAAATTTCTCCGCAGCTCTTATGGATAACATTTTCAGCTCTGATAGTACAACAATTAGGCTAAATTTTAGGTTGGTCTGTAAATAAATGCCCTTAATTACGTTTTAAATGTGTCGACAAGATTTCTTCTAACTCTTATTGCTCTCTAGGTTATCCACTAGTTACTAATAATTTCGTTAAGCTTATAGACAACCTACAAACATCGATCCCAGTTCCCATCCTATTAACAGAACAGTACGTTTGGAGTTATTATTTATAATACAGAAATAATGGTAAGGATTTGTTTAGATTCGTTGTTAAGTAACGAATAAGTTCTTAAAACTATAGCATGCAAATAAGTTGTTGGACAAAGCACGTTAATGGAGTTTCAATTGCTGTGAAGTTTGGTATTTTTCTTTCTTTCATTTTGTCTATGAATAAAGTTTCCCTTAAAATCAGCAGGCAGAAATGGAAATGGTGGGCATTTGTTGCTTTCATTTATTTGCTTTGCGTAAACAAAAATCTAATTTCTTACATTCACCTGACATTCTCCACCCTCCGGAATTTATTAATCGGTATAAAAACTATTCTTATGAAAGATTAACTTTCTATCTTCTTCATTTTAATTGAGACAGACCTTGTAGAAGTAGCTACATTACACATTTTGTTACAAATGTACAAACGGGACAGCGATAGTGAAATTGTTTACTCTCTCGATTGGAACCGCGAGAAACACCTGAATGTTGACAAGACCTTAAAAGAATGACGAAGAATGCAATAATTCGAACCATTAATTTGTCGGAATTGGCTAATGGCACGGAAAAGTTATTTTAAATAAATTGTGTTTTTTTTAAATACATGTACCGTGGACCAAAAAGAAAATAAAAAAAAAAGTCAAGTCTTGAACGTCAAATCTTTCTAAGTCCTACACGGCACAGAGCCTTGTTTACACCATACGCAATACAGTTGTGTAGTCGCTGCAGCAAGTTGTTGTACGGCATTATAAACATGTTATCCTCCATGTGTCTTCTCTGTAGCGCTGTGACAAAGCGTAGGGTACTTCTGTGGTTAGACGCAGCTTCGCTTCTCGCAAGTAGCAAACACTTCTGTTTTCTTCTCTTAGCAATGTTTATCAACACATAGTGACTATTTCTTTTCGATACATCCCATTTCATACACGGCATTTGGTCAGTTCATATAGAATAGTTATTAGATGTAAAATACGTAGCTTCACAATTTCATCATCTTCACATATCTGTATCTTGTTGAATATCAAGGTGTGTTGTGGCAGCTTGACGATACACTGAACCTTGCGCAGTACACGGTAATACCTGAGAATATTTTGATTTCCTGTGTGAGGATAAGATATCCTACCGATGGCTCGGGCGGTAAAGTCTGTGGCCCGCATTCGGGAGGTCCCGGGTTCAAATCCCGTGTGCGACGAATCTGTCTGAGGTTTTTCCTCAGTCGCCAAGGTAAATACCGGATTGCATATTTAATATCACAACCCAAAGTTCCATCTTAAGTCTAAAACAATAGTAAAATGAAAAATAGGTGGTGACAATGTAAGCAGTTGGACTGGACGGCATCCTAATGCCATCTGCACGGCATGAAACAGGGGTTACAGGGATAAGAGCTTGAAGGCTAACCTTCCGGCTTTCTGTGCGAGGGAGGCAGTTAGATTGGACGGCACCCTAATGGCATCTGCACAGCATGAAGCAGGGGTTACAGGGATGAGACCTAGAAGGCTAACTGTCCATCACGTATCGTTCTAAGAGATATCCACCAACAGATACATCGCGATATGACCAAGGAGTTAAAGCGTAAAATAAAATAGAATTAAAAAAAAAGATATCCTGATGGAATTATTGAATTCGTACAAGCTTCTGGCCACAAATTAAAAAAGCCTGGGATGTAGCTTCTCCCCACTTTACTATAGGGATTTAATTGCGTCTATAACCCAAAACTGAGGACAGTTATACGTGCTCAGGGTTCATGCACCCAATATTTTGTTTTATTTTTTGGGTGTTTTAGTTTTAGAAGATAATGGAATATTTGCATTTATTTCTTTGGTTATTTAAAACGAGTGCTTTAGTAGAATTGCGTTTTTGTGTGCATAGATATGCCTAAAACTTAAAATGCTAAAGTTATATTAATTCAATATTATGTTCTACACATCCAGTCATAAAATTAACCACATAAAAACAACAATCGAGATTTGAAATAAGGAGCTTATGAAAGCAAGCGCTAAATGCTTAACTTCTCGGACAACAAAACGTTTTTCCGTGCTCTGTTTTCAGTGGCTTATAAGCGTCACCGCCGAGAAACACCGTTATAAGGTAACCATTGCGCTCACAGGGCAGAGACCATTTTACGGTCCCTACATGGTCGTTACATGGAATCTGGCATGGCTCATATTTTTATCCACGGGTGTACATATTTTGTGCAGTGCATTTTCTTACATCGCGTAACGTTTGCCAGTTATACAAGAGTACACAAATTCCTTCCGAATGAAGAGGACTCCATAGACTATTTCCAAAAAATTCAAGATAAACATTTTAGGTATTTGTTATGAAAATATCTTTAGCACACGATATTTTAATCAAAATTGTTAGAGCCATTTTTGAGAAAGTAAAAAATTTAAAAAAAAATCTTCTATGTAAAAAGTAGTTTGGGGTGGGGAAATCTTCTTGAAAGTCTTCGTGCTGCATCTTTGGAAGATACTGAGCTAAAATGCCAAGTTTGGTATTTATCCGACTTTTCGTTTTTGAGTTATGCTGTTCACAGACACACACGGACCTTTTCTGGATTTAGGGGACCTCAGAATATATATTTCCAGTGAAATCTCGGTATCCTATTTTTGGGTGGAATGCAATATCTATCCTCTATGTACGTGGGAGAGAAAGTACGACAAATTTTGGAGTGCTGTGCTGGTTTAAATGCAACTAAAATGCAGGTTGCATACTGCAAATGTAATCTCTACAAGGTAAATTTGGTCCATTTGTGATCTAATTCAACGATCTCGAGAGAGTTTGTGTTTTTCTGATAACGAAAAATTCAGCAAAGCCGCCTGCAATGTCCCGGTTTTGTAGAAGAAGCTGGCAATCCTGCTTTTTTGCTCGAATCTCATCTATTATTGTGCTAGTAAAGCTTGTGAGAGAGAATATTCAAACACACATTGCGTTATTTATTATAATATATTTTCATGCAAAAAATACTGAATATAGCCCTAGCGAGATCACACACATCTTTGCTACTGGGATGTCTAGAATGGAAGCCAAAGAGAAATATCCGATGTTACATTCGCATGACTTTCTCCACCCATTATCGTTTACTACTTTCTCTACTACGTAGAGTAAGTAGTATTGCAATCCATCCAAAAATTCTATATCGAGATCACTGGAAATGTATGATTTGAGGCACTCTGATTTTAAAAAAAATGAAGGCATTTTTAGAAAAAGACCTGTGTGTGTATGTGTGTAAGCAACATAGCTCAAAAACGAAAAGTTGGGCATGTACCAAACTTGATATTTAACTTCAGTATCTTCCAAGAATGAGACGAAGATTTTCAAGAAAGTCCCCCCACCCCAACTGTCTTTTACATGTAACTTTTTCAAAAATTTTGATTTTCTAAATAATGGCTGTAACGATTTTGATTAAAATGCCATATATTAAAGATACTTATATGACAAATAAAATGCATATCTTGCATTTTCTGGGAATAGCCTTTGAAGTCCTCTCCATTAGGAAGAAATTTTGTATAATCTTATACGTATAACTGGGAAACGTTAAGCGATAGACAAAACATACAACACAAAAAATGTAGATCTGTTTAAAACATAAAATTTATTTTGAACAAGTTTTTGTGTAGCATAAGCCATTTCTGAGATATCCGTTATTAATGGCTCGAATTCTTAATTTCTTGGTCATTCTGTAAAGCCCTTTCAACTCTCAGTTGTTTCTTGCGATTGCATGGAAACAGTATGGAATTTCAAGGCCAGCATATAGCGGCCTGTTCTTAAACGTTCGTCTATCGCGGTTCCCTTTGTACCTATAACGAAGTGTGCAATGCAGCTGTTTTTGCAAAGTTTATTTAGATTAAAATGAAGTAGATAGAAAAATAAGCTTTAGTAAGAATAGTTTGTATACCTAGTAATAAACGATAGAAAATAGAGAAAGTCATGTGAATGTATCACATCACATTTTTTAATGTATTTTCTGCAAATTATTAATTTTTACCTCTCTTTCATGTTAATCTTGATAAACGTTTGCAGAAATAGTTTTACGAGGCATTTCATCGCAGGTAGAGAGTGTTAAAGAGACTGGAGCGATAGTCAAATTTTTAAAAAGAGCGTCGCTATATGCTGGCTTTGAAATTCAACTGTTTGTAAGGCATGAGTAGAAACAAAAGATTGGTAACTTAGCACATCTGAACGTGCAACAGAATTGGAAAACTCAAGCGAATAATAGCAACAAATATCTGGGAAATGGTTATTTTTAAATGGTGTTAAGCGCCACAGGCGGTGAAACTAGTGATACATGAAGTGAAATTATAATAATTGGGAAGGAAGCGTTCCAGGCTAAATTTACGATACCTCCCGACAATTGCCAGTAATGAGGACGGGGGGGGGGGAAGCTCAGGAGGATGGTCCTGGCGGGATTTGAACCGCAGACCTCCCGTTCACGATTCCATGCCTCAAGTACCTCGGCTATCCTTGTCGGTAGGAGAAAATGATTAATGCCACAAAAAGTGTGTTTGACATAAATTGAATTCTAATTGAATTTACATTTTTGTTTAGTAAGTTTTCGTCTGCCCCTTATGGCTTACCAATTATAGAAAATTCATTCCGAAGAAGACCACAGATTATTCAGAGAAATTTCAAGATAAGCAAGTGTCTTACATGTACAGTATATTACTTAAAATCGTTAGCCATTTTTTTGAAAATCAGAAATTGCCAAAAGGTTTCCATAGGTGGGGGAATTTTATTGAAAATCTTCGTGTCTCCTTTGAAATACTAAATAAATATCATGTTTGGTATTTATCCGTTGTTTTTCACTTATGCTGCACACAACACACACATTTTTGGAATGGTTCTGGAGAAAAAACTGTATCCGGTGAAATATTAGCGGAATACAATACTTCCTCTATCTACTTCAGATGCGTGGTAGAGGAGGTAAAAATAGTCAATAGTTTACAGCGCTACATTGTAACAATAAATTGTAAGTTTCTGAAACGTATAAGCAGAAGAGGATGTGTAAATATTTGGCAAGCATTACGCAGTACTAGATGTAATGACAGTGGAGCAGCTTCCAAGCTCATTAAGACATGCGAGGTGGAGAGATCGGGGTTTTTAAAGCTCCTCTGCTAGGTGCAAATGAGAGGTGAAGTACTCTCGTAGCCCTCAAGTGGCAACACTGTGGGGGTTCCCCCTTAGCAACGCCATCGCTGTAATTAAAATGATGCCGACTCTGCTGAGAGGTTATATTTATACCTATGCTGCCTTTCAGCGATATTAAAAAAGTGGGTTCCTCCTGGGATGTTGTGATTAAAGTTACGAGGACTTTCGCGAGCCCTTGAGACACGATGAGGCGTTGAGAGGATGCATCAAGATGCGATCGTTTCCTTTACCTGCTGCTGGCTTCATCATCCCATTATGCGTTACCTCCTTGATTCCTGCAGTTCAGTAGCAATAGCGGTACACTCAGTTTAGAGAAACAGTTGCTGTTTAGCAGGAAAAGTAGTTACGATTAACCCAAAATGATAGATAATTCGTTTATTTTAAGAAGAAAGAAAGAAGTTGGATGTCATTTGGAAAAATCACAAGGATTAATCATCTCTTAAAGAAATCTGTAACTTAATAAACTTTTCTTCACATAATAATTCATTTTTATTTTCTCTGCCGCGCACCTAATAGGCAGAGGAAGAATTGTGTTCCACTCAAAAATTCGATATTGAGATTTCAGCGGAAATACATGTTTTAAAGCCCTTGTCTTCAATTACGGACGGGTCTCGGCACCGATCCAGAATGGATTATTTACCTACCCCACCAGGGGACATTCCAGGAGAAGGGTGAGACGAGAGGACATCGGGCGACCTGATCCAGGAGCGATGGGACAGCAATGACAAGGTCCCTAAGTTTTTCAGATATAGATACCCCGGCAGACGGACAGGCAGACCCAAAATCCCACCCCACACAGGGGGTCTTAACCCCATCAAAAGGGGTTCGAATACCCAGGCAGCCAGCTGAAAGCTGAGGGACGGAGAGAGTTACCAAAAGCATCCTTTTCCCCTGCCTTGCTGCACCGAACAGGGACGAAGGATGAAATGAACGAAATGCATGGACAGGAAAATCGGGGGCTGAAAGAAATCACTCTAGCATTCGCCTGACGACTCGGGAAAACCCTGGAAAAAAAACCATGGGTCAGAGTGGGCGGTCGCCGGGATCGATCCCGAGACCTCCCCAATGCGGGCTTTGATGCACCTAAATAAAAGAAAGAATTTTTAGAAGAAAAAAACTGTTCCATATGTGCATGTGAATAGCATATTCTCAAAACGCATAAATCTTCCAACGATTCGACACGAAGATTTTAAAGAAAATCCCCCGCCCTAAACTAATCCTTACATAGAAAAAAATTCGACATTTTTTATTTTTACAAAAAATAGTTCAGACTATTTTGATTAAAATGCCACTTATTTTAGAAATTTACAGACAAATAATATATATCTTGAATTTAATGGAATGGTATGTGAAAAGGAATTTTGTATAACAGATAAACTATAAGATATAGTTCAAATTTTCGCGCGCACGCGCACACACACACACACACACACACACATACAGCCACACACAAAATTGTAGATAATACATAATTTATTTCAAATAATTTTTTGTGGCGTTAGCCATTTCCGAAGTATATTATTATTTCTTTCACTTCTTCAATACTTCGTCATTTTTTAAAATGCTATCTATATTCAGTTATTTCTCGGGTCATGGAGAGAGTTTGGGAAGTTCAAGGTCACAATATTATAGCGACCGCTTTTAAACATCTGACTATCGATTCGGTTTCGTGTATCCCCCTTGTACCTACAACGAAATGTGTAATGAAACTATTTCTGGAAAAGTTTATCTCGATTAACATGAAGCAGAAGGAAAAATAAGTTTTCGTAAGAATAGTGACTAGAAGCGTTATAAGAGTGAACGCCAGTGGGTAGAGGTAGACATTTGAATGTAACAAATCAGATTTTTTTTCACAACTGAATATTCGAGTAAGTCCTAGTTTGTTTAAAAAGTGCAATAACAGTTCAACTGACCCCAAGTGCAGTTACTTAATCGAAAGATCTATAAAGTTTAATTTTTCGGAAATATATTCGGCTTTTGGAAGAGAATGGTTCCGCTGATACGGATCCCTTCAGTAAGTTTCTTATAAAACCAAGTGAAGCTGGTCGAACATCGAAAGATTTTACGTTCAATTTCTTATCTGTTTGTTTCATAAGGTGTCAACAAACTTGTCCGAATTGAAAACAAACTGCATTGGTTTTTCCTTGTTCTTTTTTTACCTCTTTTATTGCTTAACTATGGCAGGAAAAATTTTACCTAAAAAGTCGATATCGAGATTCCACAAGAAATATTTTGAAGTCTCGTGAACATTCCTTTTTAGAAAAAGTTCGCGCACTACATCCTGCCATTACTCCAGTCTGCTGTTTTCAGAAGATGAAGGTGAAGCTGGGGCTACTGATGAAGATTTAAGTCTGCAGGTTCGATGCAGATGCATCAAAAATAATTTAGTGGTATATGAAAACTTTGAAATGTTTTAATCTTTTAATTAATGCAAGGTAAAGTATTTGTAGGTTTGTATTTCTCGTGATAAACATGGCCGTCTTCAGCGCAAACTCGGCAAGCTCCATATTTTAAATTATATTTTTACTTTCTCTTCTACGTATAGTAAGTAGGGGAAGTATTGTATTCCACCCAAAAATTCGATACCGAGATTTCACCGGAAATATATGTTTTGAGACCCCCCTGAGTCCAAAAAAAGCATTTTTGGAAACATGTCCGTGTGTGTGTATGTCTGTGAACAGCATAACTCAGAAACGAACAGGCGAATGAACACCAAACTTGGTATTTAGGATCAGTATCTTCCAGAGATGCGACACGAAGGTTTTCAAGAAAATCCCCCCACCCCAGACTACCCTTTACATGGAAAATTTTTTGAAAATTTTAATTTTCTCAAAAATGGCTGTAACGATTTTGATTAAAATATTATATGTTTAAGATATTTTCATGGCAAATGAAATGTATATCTCGAATTTTCTGGGAATGTCTCCAAAAGTATTTTTTGTGAACGACTTTTGCATAACAGGTAAGCCATAAGAGATAGACAAAATTTTACTAAACAACAAATGTAGATGGCGTTAAAAGACACAATTTATGTCATATACATTTTTTTTTTTTTTTTTTTGAGTGAATCATTTTCGAGATATTGCCTGTTATTCCCTTAAATTTTCAATACTTATACTTTTTCTCAAATTCGTTATTCAATTTTTACTTTCTGTACTACGTATAGTAAGTAGGGGAAGTATTGTATTCCACCCAAAAATTCGATACCGAGATTTCACCGGAAATACATGTTTTGAGACTCCGTGAATCCAAAAAAAGCATTTTTGGAAACATGTCCGTGTGTGTGTGTGTGTGTGTGTGTGTATCTGTGAACAGCATAACTCAGAAACGAACAGTCGGATAAGCACCAAACTTGGTATTTAGGTTCAGTATCTTCCAGAGATGCGACACGAAGGTTTTCAAGAAAATCCCTCCACCACAGACTACCCTTTACATGGAACATTTTTCGAAAATTTTAATTTTCTCAAAAATGGCTCTAACGATTTTGATTAAAATATGTGTTTAAGATATTGTCAAGACAAATGAAATGTATATCTCAAATTTTCTGGGAATGTCTCCAAAAGTATTCTTCATTGTGAACGACTTTTGCATAACTGGTAAACCATAAGACATAGACAAAATTTTACTACACAAAAAATGTAGATCGCGTTAAAATACACAATTTATGTCATATACATTTCTTTTGTTGAGTGAACCGTTTTCGAGATATTACTTGTTATTCCCTTAAATTTTGCAATACTTATACTTTTTCTCAAATTCGTTACTCATTTTTTTTAAGTCCTGGACATGCAAAGAGGATGGAATGCGCCACATAGCAACCAGCGTTAAAATATTTGACTATCGCATAAAACCTACCATGTTCCCCTTGCACCTACACGAAAATTAGCAGTAATATTAACATCTCGATTAACATGAAGCATATGGAGAATAAGCGTTTGTAAAAATAGTTTGTACAAGAGTAGAGAAAGTGATGCGATTGTAACACATCAGATTTTTAAGGATATTGTGCTATATATTTGTTTATAACAGTCTGCATTATGAATTGAAATGCCTTTCCAAATGCAAGTAAGTTTCGCTGAGTCAGAATAAATGTGATGTGTCTAAAAAATATACACTCCATGTGATTGAAAGCAATAGCCAGTCTTTAACAGCTGAGAATCTGTTGGTTTACAATGCTCTTAAGAATAATATTTTACGATTTTCACTCACAGATCAGTAGGAATATTTTGAGCACAGAAATCAATTGCTATATCCGAAAACTGATCTGAATGACCTTTGTGCACTAATCTGTAGTTATTTCGAAATATTCCCTTTATTTTAAGACACACTTAAGGTGGTACAAACCACTGCAAGACATGGCCGACTCCGCGACATCGTAGTCGGAGGGTAGTTGGGGCCTCGCATGGAACCAAAGTGCTGAATTTTCACCGCATCGTATACTCTTCATTCAGATAAGCTCCCAAAACATTACAAGCTGATAAATCTCGTTGCAGGCCTCCCAGTGCAATTACAAGGCAGATTCACTCCCATTGGTGGACATTCTTTTGTTTTAAAAATGTATCTATAGTTTACAATAAGTTAACAACTTTAGAAGTTGTATTTCTCAAACTTTCATTCCATACTTGCTAAGGGACGTCAGATATTTTATGCGTTTTATGATCATTTTAATTGAAGTTAAGCAAAAAGTGCTGCTTTCTCATGAAGTACTCTAAATTTAGACGATTCATAAACATTTCTATTTTAGTAGTTTTTGAGAAATATTGCAATGCTTTTATCGGATTTTGCGTATCAATTGATTAGAAGTCAAATGTATACTGCATATAAAATTTAATACTTTAATTTATTGGGAATAGATTGCTGAACATGAGGTTAAAATTGACATGGCCTTTGTTAAAATGCAAGTGAACATACTTAGCTTGGAAATAATTACAGGTTAACACAGCTCAAATCACGTCCCTTATTGTTCCTCATACAACCCACATCCAATACACCTGTTAACGGTGAACAATGGGTTGCATGTCGGTCAGGTATTGCGTGATGAGCAGGTTGATGCTATCTTGCCGGCTAAATGCATTGGAATGGATTCCATAAGTCAGTGATAACGTGCTTAGCCCTTTATAAACTCTATAGTCCTAATTAGGCTAGATAATTAACGAGAAATTGGAGCAGAACACCAGATAACAAGTCTGCATAGAACAGTACTTAGCATGTTTATCGTCTGTCAGCAACACAACACATAGGGCTGTGGGCCAAAGAGGCAATTTACCTTCAGAAAATTGGGAGTCTGCTCAAATGAATTTTTGGCCATAGCGTAACTGGACGGTAAAACGCTCAAACATCACAATAGGCGCTAGAATAGCACCTTATACAAGCAATCTTAATACTCAGTTCCGGGAGTCCGGAAGTAGCTGAAAAACTATTCTGCGCAGCTAGGTACACAACTTAAGGGCGTTGGTTTGGGGTGAAAGGTGTAAGGTTAAACACCAGTTGCTGTTGCAGGTGAAGTGAACGAGCCTTTCCTTCGTTCTACTTCCAGGTGCGTCAATTTGCTCTCAAGTTAGTTGGCTTTATCTATATTTTTCAGTCAGGCTAAGGAGGTTCTGAAACAGTTGACCAGAAAAGACATTCTAGTATACTTGGATTATTTGTTGGCGGAGAAAATCAGAGCATAGTTACGTTCACTTTCAGCATTAAAAGTAAAAGTTACTTCTAAGCGAAGATTTGCTATTCTCTGGATAGATAGACGAGAGCAAATGGTTTGGTCATCTTGATTATTAGCTTAGTCCCTAGCTACTGTTCTGAGTCATATCCAAGGTATAAAATAATATTTACAGACTGTTGTTAACCTAAGGGTTTTCATGCTAGAGTAATAATCAGTTCGACTAAGTTGTTTTTGATAAATGATGCTGCTAAGTTTGACGGCTTATTCTTACCGCTACGCACCATTAACTTATGAAATTACACTTCTGTTTAATAAAGTTGCATTTATCTAGCGTTTATTATAAATTCGTTCTAAATGTTAGATTATTGCCATCAAAGATGTTGCATACGCCAGTAAACTTAATCACAAAATTAGGTAATTCATAAGTGTAAAATAATAAAACTGGCAGGAATTAACGTTTATATTTAAGGTTAGCTTTAAGCCGACCTGCTAGCATAACCCTCAAACGCCCTATGCGGCGACTGTAGAGATTCTTGTCTTCTTGTCCTGTCCCTCCTACATCTCCCCTCTACTCTACAGTACAAGTCACACGGTGTTTTAAACACCTGTAGTAAAACATGCATTCTGGATGTTAGTAAAAATTAAAATGTTAATAGCACACAAATTTATGATTTTTCCTTGTGCTTTTTTATGTTAATATACTGTTCCCATGGTAGCAAGAAAACAATACCCCACCTCCGAGCATAGGGGTGCGTTTCTACCTCTCATGCTGGAGACCCCAAGGTCAAATCTCGTATACGATGAGTTCTTTGTTTAAGTTTTATGCTTTCTTTTTCCTGGGTTTTCCCTAATGAAGACGAATGCTGGGAAACCAAGCTCCATCTACCCTGGGCTCTTTTGAGCATCATTTAACCCATTTCATTCACTAACCGTCCGATACGACCTACGAGGTTATAGGACGTTAAACTTAGAACGTATTTTCTGACCTGTAACTGTCGTAACTTCTATTGAGACAAAACTTTTCAATAGCGTATGGCTTTTTTTCATAAAACTCAAAAAGCAAAGTATTTCGACTCTTTTTTAATTGGTGCCCCATTATACTTCCTGTTTTGGGTAAAATCTTTAAGAGCCGTATAACGTATTCTCTTAAGTTTCATAGCATTGGCCATTCGTGAGGGAAAGATAACATACACAAGTTTTAATTATATTTTTGGTTTCAGAATGGTTCACCTTAGCTACAGTTATTTATCCGAAAAAAATTCCATAAAATATATTGGTTATAGTTTTATTGTACGTAAAGATTTTACATATGCCTTCAGCTGATGTTAAAGTAATAAACTCTTGGCGTATCAAGTCATACCTTGCGGTTCAGCCCTGAGATATTAGTACGCTTGATAAACATATTAAAACAAGCTTCATATTTCATGCCGTTGATGAGACGAACAAAGGTTCAAGCCTAGTGAAAGTTAAAATAACTGTTCTTGTCTATAAATGTTAACCTTAAACGGCAGGGAGGTATTCAATTTTGTACAAAATTACTCCTGATTTGTTTCATTTTGTATATAATATATCTATTTTATTCTAAATGTTCCGTATTCTATGTAATATTTATGCATATATGTAAGTATAATGTACATTTCCTTGGCACGCATATAGCATGCCTTTATTTTATTTTAAATGTTCTATGCTCTGTGTAATATTTATACTTATATGTAATTTTTGTACATTCCCTTGACATGTTCTATGTCCAGAAGCCTTTATGGCTGCTAGTGAACTCACAGAATCAATCTAATCTAATCCAGCTCCTACCCCAGCAGCTTCCCAAAACGTAACCTCGAATCTCACCTGATGCATCATATCTGCAAGACCTCTGAGGTTTTCTCAACAATGAGAAGAGGCTATTCAAAATGCAGCAGGAGTAGCGAAAAGGTGGTTCGCGTTTACATTTGCACTTCCTCCACCAATTACCTTAAAGCGCCAGTCCCTCTCATTCCTATATGCACTTAATTTATGAGATGCATGTTGTCTATTCCTGGGTCTCGGGGATGGAAGGCTTTTGCGCTAGCAGTACCATACAGCTTTATAATTAGGGACTATTAGCTTAAAAGTATTCAGAAATAACTAAATAATATACACTTTTACCTCTTAAACTATAATGAAGTGTATACGCGCACACAAAAATATACTTTTAGAAATTTCTAAGACTAAAACTTGTTTTTGCGTTGCAAAACCACAGGAGCAGAAACTGAAAAACAGTAGTTATTGGCAGTAACCTACAAACCCAGATGTAAAACAATTTCTGTCAGTAATTGCATTTCCGGCTGAATTATATTACTATTTCCTTATATGGATTTTATAAATGTACTGCTTTCCTGGAATAATATTTTGAGATCCCTCCACCGGTTTCCACAGAATAGGGCTAGTTTATAATGCATTCCCGGTATAACATCTGCTCGGCAATGTTTATTGGCCGTAAATTCACTTTGGAGTTCTGTGAAAGGGGAAACTGCTTAATTCTTGGCGGCCCAAGCGGTAAAACTGTCAAGTAACGGAAACATTATGTTTTTATATGTTTGTTACTCCTTGTAACCAACGACCATTAGTGGCAAGTGAAATTCAATTAGAACTGTGACTATTAAGTGTGGAAAGTTAGTGAACCAGTGTTTAATTTTTTGTTTCTTTCTTTTCAGGTGAGTGTTCTTTCAATCAGTGCTGCTTTTGAGTAGATAAATGTACAGAGAGGTGAGTAGGATTTTAAATAAAATATAGTGTTGATAGAAAAATAATTTTAAGTTTCACATACAAAAGCAGTGTTCGTGTATTTTTTTGCATCACACAATTTTATATCGTTAATGAATGGCTGGTTATGAGTATTCATTTTGGATGAAATATAAATATCCGGGAAATTCCTTTACCTTTTCAAACTGGGATTTCACATTAGTCGACCAAAGTCAAATGTTGCAGATTACAGTCAGCCAATCCTTTCAGTCTCATCTCAGCATCTTCCAAGCATGCAGCACCAAGTTTGAAAAAATAAATAAATAAACGAATCCCCCAACCTTAATCTACCTCTTGCATGGAAAATATTTTGTTATTTTCTCAAATATGTGTTTATTTTGATTAAAATACCGTGTTTTATAAAGTTATTTATGTATTAAGTACGCTAATAAAGCTTTAGCGGACGAATGCCTAGTCCGAAGTATACTTGAGTCCGCTAAATCTTTTGCGTACGTGGTGTATAAAATTGTTTTAGTAAAATCTCTCTAAATTTTATTAAGTAAAATAAATAAATGTAATATAAGTACTGTATAAATATAAAAGGCATAGTCAGCCATTTGTTGACAGTCTCACAGCCAACTGAAGCCTACGCTATGAATCGTACCAACGCCTCCTAGGAAGCGATGATCGTAACATGTGTAGAAGTCAGTGTTTATTCTGAGCCCTCCTTTCTAAAAAAGCTTGTTACCGAAAATATGTGTGAAAATCCCGAGGAAATTCCAATCCGAGCCAGAAACACTGAATCGTAGCTGCCGCCAGCAAAATCTCGGCAGCAGTATGATAAGGGATGTATTCCATTTTTTACTTTCTCTATTACGTATAGTAAGTAGGGGAAGTATTGTATTCCACCCAAAAATTCGATACCGAGATTTCACCGGAATTACATGTTTTGAGACCTCCTGAATCCAAAAAAAAGCATTTTTGGAAACATTTCCGTGTGTGTGTGTCTGTGAACAGCATAACTCAGAAACGAACAGTCGGATAAACACCAAACTTGGTATTTAGGTTCAGTATCTTCCAAAGATGCGACACGAAGGATTTTCAAGAAAAACCCCCCACCCTAGAGTACCCTTTACATTGAAGATTTTTCGAAAATTTTAATTTTCTCAAAAATGGCTCTAACGATTTTGATTAAAATATCATATGTTTAAGATATTTTTATGACAAATAAAATGTATATCTTGAATTTCCTGGGAATGTCTCCAAAAGTATTCTTTATTGTGAACGACTTTTGAATAACTGGTAAACCATAAGAGATAGACAAAATTTTACTCCACAAAAACTGTAGATTGCGTTAAAATACACAATTTATTTCATATACAGTTTTTTTGTTGAGTGAACCATTTTCGAGATATTGCTTGTTGTTCCCTTAAATGTTTCAATACTTATTTTCTCAAATGGGAATTCGTTATTCATTTTTTTTGTCTTGGATATGCAAAGAGTATTAATCTGTGGCAAAGGGAATGGTGCTGCGCCTAGCAACCAGCTATTAAGAGATATGTATGTGCTTAAAGGCTACTGTATTTCTATATTGCCGTTGTAAATATATATTCCCCTTACATCTACAAGAAAATTAGCAAAGAGATAGAGTCTGCAAATGTTTATCTCGATTAACATGAAGTAGATGGAGAATAAGCGTTTGTAAAAATAGTTTGTACAAGAGTAGAGAAAGTTATGTGAGTGTAACACAGATTTTTAAAGACTGGTATGGTGCAAGGTAAGCAATGTTACTCTTGCGATTGAAGTCTCACTGTCATCTGGATTTTGTTTATTACGCCACTGAAGGTTACCATGACAACTTTAGCGGCCTAGGCCTAGCTGTTTTAGAGAGCGAGTACTAAAAATATATGAATAGACTGTATATATTGAGATTTCTCTGAATAATCTCGAAACTTTTGTTTTTGGATTAATTTTGTGTAACTGGTAAACCACAAATAGACAAGAACCTGTTACACCAAAAGTGTAGAGCTAATTAAAATATGCAATTTATATCAAATAGCTTTTTGTAGGCTGGCCCTGTAGCTCAGTGGGCAGAGTGTTTGCCTGCTGGCGAGGGGTCCCGGGTTCGATTCACGGCTGGGGGTGAGGATTGAATGTAACACCATTGCCAGTAGGCAATAAGTTCCAAAGGGAAGGCCGCCGATAAGACCATTGTAGTTAAAGGCAGGATGTAAATGGAACTAAAAAAAACTTTTTATGTCTTTATCACTTCGAAATGTTCGTTGTTAAATCTATAAATTTTCCCAGTTTGAACTGTCATGCAGCTTTTATAAAGCACCTTAGGCGGGGTTCTAAAAAGTGATATACAATATGCAAACAACGTTGTGCATGGGGCCAGGTTCATATTAGCGAATTTCAAATTATTTTTAGTAGAAAATTTTACCTTAAGGCAACGTGCAACTCTTTTTATATGCATACTATAATATAGTATAAGGGAATGTGAAGTTGTTATGGGTGGAGAATTCGTTGTGTGACGTTTAGACATATTATTAGCAGAGGTGCGTTTGTTAGCGTCCTACGCCGAGTGCAGTGGGTTGCTCTGGATTCAAGCCACGGACTGCGCGTGGGTTTGAGCCCACCCATGCGGGTGTGAATTTTTCGGCCCATGTTTAGAGAACCGGTGCATACTCAGCAATGCAATGCGTTTGAGGAGCTACGATAAGTAGCGGTCTGTAGGTCACGGGCTGGGGAAGTAAGGTGCTGACCATATCGTTTCTCCGAATTGGCTGAATGACGCTCCACCCTGCTATGACATGTGGGCGTGAGGTCGGCAGCAGGATTGCTAGGCCAGGGCTCACAGGCTCTGTCGAACCACGGATTTAATTTTAACATAGTTAACAAAAGATACAGGTCCAAGCATTTTCGGCAAAAGGAAATGCAGCGACTGCATCCCAATCCACGCCCTTTTGAAGTGCTTCGTGCCCTCAGGGTTGCTGGAGGTTTTAGAAATTGCTTATTAAATATTCGTATTTATGGTTGCGTGCTGGTAAGTGTGTTTACCTCCTAGTGCTGGGAGCAAACGTATGGAGTAGGGCAACCTACATTTCACTTTCTTTAACTAGAATTTTAAAGAGGTCACAGTTTCTTCTACTAGAGACGTAAGGCGGTCGCTTGAAAGTCAAAGTCATTTCTTAACCTCAAAACGCAATTTACGCAGAACACACCAGACTGCTTTCCTGTTTGCCTAAGGTCATTCTACTTCTATTAAAAAATTGTAAATAGAATTTGTTACAATTGTTATTTCGTATTTGTCTCTATTTAATAACTCCTGCTGCTTAGAAAACATAGATCTAGGAAGGTCTCTCTTTTCTAAACCTATATATTGATATTATAAATACAGAAAAATAATGGAAGTGTTTGTCCAGGTTTATCTTGGATACCACTTACCAATTTCTATAGTTCTTTCACCACTGAAAAGCACTGTTCTTCGCAACAGCACACGTTATATCACCTGAATTCAATTCTTTAATGACGGAAACAGTAATAATTATTTACACGGCTCGAATATTCAAATATGAATATGTTATCGTAATAAAACCTACTAAGATACCTTTTTGATTTTTCGTTTAAAATGCCATGGAACATTCCTGTTATTACTGCGTAGAGAAGGTTTGTGAAACAAAAGTTGAATACATTTTACTCCTTGGAGAGAATACAAATATTCATGGCGTCGTCAGTAAACAACGTGTACATATACGACAAATTCAAATATAAATATCAGCATCGCCATAGAACAAATATAGAACTCACATATTTACAGTGTAGAACTTAATCAATACCAAAAGCACTGCGGTTTGTTACAGCTAATAAAATACAAATCAAACATTACATAAAGGTAAACATAAAACTCAAAATAGAGGATTCGCCATCAGCCACTGCCTGACCCTGCTATTGAATTTTGAGAGATTTTTTTTATATGCGTAGGAATGCTGTCCAAAAGCTTTAGTGAAGTGTGACAAAAACGGTATACACTTACACAGTATTTACTCTTGTGTGTGTGTGTGTGTATATATATATGTATGTATGTATGTTAGAATGTTTGCGTGTTGTATAGTTATGTATAGAGGCACAAATAGTAAAATCACTTATACACGCATACAAGAGGCAGACCGGAACATACATCGATAGCAAGGTGAGAACACCTGATTGAATAATAAGTGGTTTACAATGAGATCTAAGTGAAGCTCCATACATTATTCCAAAAGCCTTCTTTTGCAGTATAAAAAATTGTGATGACCCCATAATAAAAAACTACAATTCAAATGACTTTGTCCTTACGTCAGTAAGTTTTGCTGTATTTCTTGTGCATGTTGTAATCAAGTTCATTTTCAATATACTAAATGTATAAGGAGAAAAAGAATTGTTTCCACTGTGACATCACAGATGCTCAGCCGGTATTTATAACTAACAACGCAATATTATTTTTTCGTAGGTTATAGTTTGTATATGTCATGTCCAAAATTTTAAATCTGGTTGCTTCTGCAAACTTTGCTCGTATTTTGTTATGTCAGAGAATTACACAGCATGATTCTAAAACACACGTACAAAGTTTGGTGAGGATTCCTTACACCGGAAAAAGAAACATAGTTCATATAAAAATGTGTCCCAAAATCCTTCGTTTTAGATTTATTAAAGTTCAAACTATTATTAATGATAGAACATTTTAAAGTGACACAATCTGTTTTTGACATTGACACTGTCAGCTTGTTAGGAATACTTAACACAAACTCATACCAAATGCTCGAAATATCCTCCTTTTGCGTCTAGACATGCATCCACTTGTCGAATCATGAACTGTCGAGCCCTGCCAAATACTGCGTGAAGAGTTTCGTCATCCGGGTTGTCTGCTGCATAAACCAATTGGTTAAGGTGCTCCCAGAGATAAAAATCCAAAGGATTGAGGTCGGGGGAGCATGCAGGCCATGAAACTGGTCCTTCTCTACCTATCCATCTGGCATGGTAGATACCAGCCAGTGGATCTCGTAAAATGTGACTAAAAGACTAAAAAATTCTTCGACGTGTAATGGAAGCCTGCGATACCATTCGGCACCGTCGGGGGAGTATTAATTGACAGGTTGCGAAAGTGCATGCGTGTTTAGACGCAAAAGGAGGACATTTCGAGCATTTGATATGAATTTGTGTGTTGAGCACTTCTCAACAAGCTGACAATGTTGTTGTCAAAAACAGATTGCGTCACGTTAGAATGTTTTTTCATTAATAAAGTTTCAACTTTAATAAATCGAAAACGAAGGATTTTGGGACACATGCTTACATGAAGAGTCTTGGTCACTAAATTACTACGGGACCAAAGAGAAGCTTCAGAGTTTAAAAAATATGGTGTGTGTATCATATAAGAAGTACTTGACCATGCGGATGTTTCTTTCTCCGCTAAAAGTTATTTCTAGAAATTGGAAGACTGTCGGAAGGGTAGGTTAAAGATTTCAGAAATAGAATTACCGTCGATGTTTCATCCGCATCCCCTTTATGATTTTTGTTCTGTTATTACAAATATCGTGGCCCTTTACGAGATTACAAAGTGGTAAAGGGGAGGATTTAGCACAACGACTAGGCTAAGTTCATATCCGAGATTTAAGAAAACCACATCTGCGAGCGGCAGATAAGCCGCCTAGCCGCTCAAAATAATGTTTTGTTTTATACTAGTGGAGCCAGACGATGATTGGACTCTGACGTGCCTGTTTTGGCACCCCTGGTTTAAAATATAGATTGCGTAATACCATACCCTATTGTTTTTATATCTAGTCTACAGATTATTCATACAGAATCTTATTTTTCTGTTTGTTTTCTTTAGTCATGATAAATATTCGCCAGGAATGGTTTCCTGTTCACATGCCAGGCATTGAAATTGACTAATCCAATCTGACAGTCATTGCAGTTTCAGAGCATCGTGGCAATCTGTCGCTGTAATATTCCAGAATGAGATTATTCCGTCTGATTTATGTAACATTTCACCTACAATTATGCAGTGGTTCATTAGCTGTTTCATGCATAGAGACGGACGGACAAAGCATGTTAACAGGTGTTTTGCAGTATTGAACTGGCCTTAAAGAAACTCCTTAGGGATTTTGCACCACTTACCTGTAGTAAATAGAGGAAGATTTAAGGCTCCTGGTATCCAAAGTAAGCATTTTTAGAAAAAGGTTGTGTGCGTTTGTGTGTGAACAGCATAATTCAAAGACGAAAAGTGTGATAAATACCAAACTTGTATTTAGGTCCAATACCTTCCAAAGATGCGACGCGAAGATTTTCAAGAAAATCCCCCAATCCCAAACTACCCTTTACATGGAACGTTTTCTAAATTTTTTATTTTATAAAAATGGCTCTAACGATTTTGATTAAAATACAATATTATATTAAATATATTTACATGACAAACAAACTGTATATCTTGAATTTTCTGATGATAGCCTGTAAAGTTGTCTTCATTGGGAAGGAATTTTGCATAATCCTGTGTAACTGGTAAATATAGAGCTCTTTAAAATACACAATTGATTTCACATAACTTTTTTGCTTAAGCTATTTCGGAGACATCTGTTTTTAATGCTTTGATTTGTTCAATACTTGGTCATTCTTTTAAAGTCCTTTCAACATTGTTGTTTCTCGCGATTGCATGGAAACAATATGGAATTTTAAGGTCAACATATAGCGTCCAGCTCATAAAACATTTGACTATCGCTGTTCTCTTGGTATATATAACGACACGTGTAATCTATTTCTATGAACGTTTATTTGGATTAAAATGAAGTAGGTATAAAAATAAGCTTTAGTAAGAATAGATTGTATACCCATTAATAACCGACAGAGGTTAGAGAAACTCATGTGCATGTATCACCTCAGATTATTATTTTCTTTGCTACTTACCTATAAGTAGGGGAAATATTTTATTCCACCCAAAAATTCGATATCCAGATTTCACTGGAAATACTAGTATTGAGACTCCCTGAATACAAAGGAAGCATTTTTAGCAAAATATGTGTGCGGGCGTGCGGGCGAAAAATTACAAAAATAAAAACTTTCGTGGAGTTAACCATTTAGGAGATATTCTTTGTTATTGGTATGAATTTTCAAATACTTATAATATATACCAGTAGTAAGTTGCTATTCACTTTTTCTCGTCGTCATGCAAAGAACATGGAATTTCAAAGCCATTACATAACCATCCGCTTTTTAAAAAGCTGACTCGCTTTAGCCTATTGCGTCCTTATACGTCCAGCGAAGTTTGTAATGAAGGCTTATTTCGATAAACAGAAGTAGATCGAAGAACTAGCTTTTGTAGGAATCTTTTGTGGTAGAGTTAGTAGGGAAAGTAATGTGAGTGCAACACATCAGATTTTTTTATGACTTCCATTTACACATCCACTAGCCGAAAATCTTCGCTGAACGCTTGATGCGGAGATAAAGGAATGTATTGGGAAATGCTTTCTGGAGAAGGATATGACGCATCTTTCATCGAAAATGGGAGTCAGGGGCCAACAGAAGGATGTGCTATCGCAGTGATGAACGCAAATACAAAAGAAAGGAAGTGCGTTAGCAGGCATACAGGCGTTACGAAATGTTCCTATACAGCAGTGAAAACATTTTCTTCCAGGTGTTTTTAAATCTTTGGTTTGAAATAAAACTTTTCTCTCGGCTAGAAAATCCCCCGCAACATTCAGATGCTGACGTTAAAGGCACAAATTGATTTTCTTCGCACTGTAACAATCTGGTATACACCTTTCACTTGAAAGAGGGAACAGAACTCAATAGGTTATCTATAAGACTGATCATGTATGCTTTAGGCTATCGTAATCGCTGATTTTTTCTTAAAATATTTTGTTTAAAAAAAGTTATTTAAAGTAATAACAAAACACAAGAAATCACGAAAGAAATGCAAGCCAATAATTTTGTCTTCTCCTTTGTATCCTCCTCCAGATTTCGTGCAGAGGTGTGTTTGAACTCTCTCTCCCTCTCCCCCTCCAAGATTTAATCCAAATGTTTATCAAACGTTCATCATAAAATACCTTTCTGGCGCACTTGAATATGTATTGCTTAGTTGCAAGATATGTTATCGAAGTGCAAACACTTCTCGGGCAGCACAATATAAAAGTTTGGTTTTCACGTTTTCCGGGTAATAAGAAAAAATCTTGATGTGTTACGACTTTCTCTACTCTTGTACAACCTATTTTTACAAACGTTTATTCTCCATATGCTTCATGTTAATCGAGATATCAATCTTATTGCTAATTTTCTTGTAGATGCAAGGGGAATTGGTAGGCTTTAAGCTATAGTCAAATCTTTTAAGAGCTGGTTGCTATGTGGAGTATTCCATTCTCTTTGCATGTCCAGGACATAAAAAAATGAATAACGAACTTGAGAAAAAGTATAAGTATAGGAAAATTTAAGGGAATAAGCAATATCTCGAAAATGGTTCACTCAACAACAACAAAATGTATATGACATAAATTGTGTATTTTAACGCGATCTACATTTTTTGTGTAGTAACATTTTGTCTATCTCTTATGGTTTACCAAATATGCAAAAGTCGTTCACAATGAAGAATACTTTTGGAGACATTCCCAGAAAATTCGAGATAAACATTTCATTTGTCATGAAAATATCTTAAACATATGATATTTTAATCAAAATCGTTAGAGCTATTTTTGAGAAAATTAAAATTTTCGAAAAATGTTGCATGTAAAGGGTAATCTCGGGTGGGGGGATTTTCTTGAAAACCTTCGTGTCGCATCTCTGGAAGATACTGAACGTAAATACCAAGTTTGGTGTTTATCCGAGTGTTCGTTTCTGAATTATACTGTTCACGGACACAGACACACACACGGACATGTTTCTAAAAATACTTTTTTTTTATTCAGGGGGTCTCAAAACATATATTTCCGGTGAAATCTCGGTATCAAATTTTTGGGTGGAATACAATACTTCCCCTACTTACTATACGTAGTAGAGAAAGTAATATATAGTTTACATTTTTATAGTGGTTAAACACGATACATATATGAACGTTTTATAAAATAAAAATATTAACACATTGCTTTAAGGCTAACAAACAATGTGTTATGCAGATATTTTTGGACTTCACTGACTATCTCGGGGGAAAAAAGAAAGAAAAGAAAAGAACAATTCTTAGCTTTCTAATATATTTTTAACAATTTCCTTAAACTCTATGAAAAAATCAGATATATTGAGCAATATAAATATGTTAGTAAAGTCGTATAACATATCTTACTTCAGAATTGCTACCTGATTAGTGATTATTACACTTCGGTGTGTAAATTGATATTTGGAAAGTTATAATGGCGGGTTATAGAAACCCCCTCGCAGGAAAAACAAAAAAGAAAAGAGATTATTAAAGTAGAAAACTCGATGTTTTTTTCCTTCCTTTTCAAAGATGTTTGTACATTTTGAGGAAGATATGTTCTTCAACTTTTGGAGTTTATTGTTGTTGAAGTTTTACTGTTGTTGTTAGCTTGTGAAGCCAACTTGAAGTATTATTGTCTTTACGTTGGAGTTTGCACCACGCTTTGGACGTTAATTTGAAGTGGATTACTTGTTACATAATATGCTACGTATGAGAAGCTGATTTTTTGGAGATGTATTTTTGTTGTTACGCTCCAAGTTTAAAAATATTATATTAACTTTGTTATTAAACGGCTTCTACAGATATTATTTATATTTATGTTTGCCTCGGCTGTTTCAGTATTACTTTAGACACACATTTCTCTTAATCAGGGCGTGGTGCGACAAGAATGTAGGCTTACACAGATTTTAAGTTTAAATTCACTTCTTTTTATTAATCCCTGGCACAAATTAAATAGCACTACACTGATATCAAGAGCAGTGAGATTCTTTTATTTAATATCGTGCACTTTGTTAACGCGTATATATAATTTTCTTTTCACACGAATACGTAATATTTCTTTAGAGAACACATCTTCCATCCGGTCACTACAAGGTCTGCAGGCAAATGAACATATTTCAACCGTCCAAACCCGTAAACTTCTCTATTTCAAGTCTCTGATTGGCTAATCCTAGTCCAATAGAATACCTGCATTTTACTAAAGCTTTTTCTAGCTGTTGATTGGCTAATTTTAAACTATCACAAAATTTACGTTATTGCTGCCCTAATCATGACTAGTAGTATTCAAACTCTCAAACTCATTATTGCCTCAAGGTTACCTCATTGTTATCAACATTAAACTTATTATTCTCACAGCTCTTACACTATTAGATTACACAATGCATTCACATAACATTATTAAACATGTTTACAATAATATAGGATATGCAATAACTGTTACATACATTTTTAAAAATTATTACATACATATTGCTTCAAGGCGGGCTGTTATTGAATTTACATATTATATAATTCAATTTAAATAATTCAAGTGTTAAAAATACTGCTTCAATTTTCACGGTAGCATTGCTTCAAAATCGTAAGTTGTATGTGGGCTTTCCGTAATAAACTACCCTAAATTTTATCACAATTTCAAACAAACATTGAAAATATTTTTCAAAATCGCCTAGATAAAAGTTCCAACTCCATACATGCAGCATTTCGCCTAAAAGGTATAACTGTTTAGAACGAGTTCATTTGAAATGTATCAGTAAAATATTCTCCAAACCTTTTATGTAAATTTTTAATCCGCATTTGCAGCGGTACTCCTGAAAGTTATAAGTATTTAGTGTATCCTCCATAAAAGTAAATTAATTAAAAAGCCACATAGCAAGCTGTTTCAGTCAAATGTGAAACGTATTGGTAAATTTATTCCGTTGATTAAGGAGAATAAAGCTAAATATTTAGTGAAAGCCCTTAACATTCGATGGTTTTTCACACGTGTCATGTCAAATTACATGTATAGTATTGTTCAGCATACTTCGAAAATGATCCAGTTATGTTCATTAATACACTGCTTGCTCCCGGATGAAATGCAAACATAAGCTGATGTGTAGCATGGTGATAGGGGAATATGGACCTGAGTTCCTATGGGATAGCTGGCAACGTAAATGCACACGATGAGATCTGAGGGGCATATTCAAACATTACGCACTCGTATTTCCTCGGAGAGAAAGACTTATTTATGCAGAAACGAATGCTAATTAAAAGATAAGATTTGCAAAACTAATGAAATAGTATCAGAGTTGGAGATAAGATTGCGAGAACTGTGTAAGATAAGGATCAATGGTTATGTAAGGACTAGTAACGTTTTAGGTTAAATTCATCTTTAACGCTGTTTCTGAGAGTACAGTACTGCATATATGAGCAATAATAATAATAATAATAATAATAATAATAATGAAATACCAGCAATGCTCATCTAGACAATAAAATTTCAGCCTTCTCTTTATAACACGCCTATAAAATGCACCGGGTGAGCTTTGTGTATGAAATATTTCTTACGACGTAACTTAAATGTTGCGTTCGTTGGATATCCACTAATAGTTTGAAAGCTTACGTCATCAACTATATAGGGTGTGTGAAAACACAAATGCCTTTCTCAGATAACCACCGTACTTATTTTTACATATCTGAACCGTTTTATATGTGAGTAAATACCTTTTTACATATTTGAAGCGTTCTATATGTGAGTAAATACTTTTTTAACATTGTTTTTAAATATTGTTTGTCGTTACATTCCTATTCTATAGATAGAGACAGATATGTAACAAAATATACTCGGCAAACCTTGACAGAACCAGTAGGTTTACCAGAATTCAAACAGAGAACTCGAATGAATATATAGTTCATCAATACTCTAAGGACTTGGAACATCTTAACTTTCTAAAATAAAAAATGTAATTAAGTTAAAAAACTCGCTTCACGCAGAAATGAGAGTATAAAGTTCAAAATAATGACATGGCATGGGTTGCATCTCCAGAAATATGCACGTTTGACAGCCCTGTACACCTGGAGACACGAATCCTCCAAAATATGTGCGAAATATTAAATAATGTGTGCCCAATAAATGCAATATTTAACTTCTTGAAGAAACATAAAATCTTCCACACTTTCAAATAGCTTTCTACCTACAAGTCCGTCTCTGCAGTTCTACCTCCAGCTTTTTCTAGAAAGAAAAGTTAGTGCAATAACTTCCCGTTATTTTCTATGCATTGCACTCTCTCTTTCACATGTTAAATGTTTCAGGTAATCCCACCGTGGAGCCGAGGAGAGAATATTTTACTAATTAGGAACAGCTTTATCAGGGTTGTGACCCCGTTCTTGATCAAGGAATTAGTCATTTTTATACAAATTTTTTAAGTTTTCTTCTACTTTAAATTTATGAATAATGTATTTTAATCTAATGTATACTTCAGTATTCTCAGCAATTTCGCTACACATTGGTAGCGGTAAAATTTAATTTTATCATTTTCTCAACATAGAAATACTCTACATGTTTTGACATTCAAAACTAAAAATAAAATGTGATACATTCACATACTTTCTCTTCCCTCTATCGTTTATTAGTGAGTATACAAACTAGTCTTACTAAAGCTAATGTTTATATCCACTTCTTTTAATCCAAATTAACTTTTGCAAAAATAGCTACATTACAAATTTCGTTATATATGCAAAGGGAACGATAGTCAAATGTTTAAACGCCATATGCTGGCTTTAAAATTCCATACTGTTTCAATGAAATCGCGAGAAACACCTGAATTTGATAAGACTTTAAAAGAATGGCTAAGTACGAGTATTGAACTATCAAACCATTAATAACGGAAATGATTTGGTGCCACAAAAAAGTTATTTGAAATAAATTGTATGTTTTAAAGATATCTAATTTCCTGTATAGTAAGTTTTCGTTTATCGCTTAACGTCTACCAGTTATACAAGATTATACAAAATTCTTCCGAATGAAGAGGATTTCAAAAGCCATTCGCAGAATATTCAATTTCTACATTTTATTTTTGCATATAAATATATTTAATATATGGTATTTTAATCAAAATTGTTAAGAGCGGTTTTTTAGAAAACAAAGTTTTGAAAATTGTTGCATGTTAAGGGTAGTTTGGAGTAAGGAGAATTTCTTGAAAATCTGAGTGGCGCATCTTTGGAAGATACTGAACTTAAATACTAAGTTTGGTGTTGATCCGACTTTTCGTTTTTGGGTTATGCTGTTCATAGACACAGGCACACACAAGGACTTTTTTCTAAAAATTCTTCTCCTTTTTTTTATTCAGAGGGCCTTAAAACATGTTTTTGGGGTGAAACCTCGATATCGAATTTTTTGGGTGGAATAATACCTACTAGATACGTGGTAGAGAAAGTAATAAAAATAAACATAGAAACATAATTTGTAGAGTGAGTCGGTCCGATAAAACAGGCAATGTTCTGTAGCAGAATGTTTGAAATATGTACTGGCATATAGACTCCAAAAAATATTAGTTACCACTTTAAAAAATTCTGACCGCCAAATTATCCCACAGAAAACTTATTTCTAATATGCAGAAAGAACAGACAATATCGCAGTTTACATGCTATGGTAATTTTCAGATTTTTCCTTTTATAAATTTTGTTTTGAAAATTGTACCGATTTTTCAACTTTTTCTTGTGTGGTGTTTATAACATGATTTTACATGCATCTAGCACAGCAAACTTTCTGATGTAATACCTGAACATGTATTTGAATCTGACAGAGGAAAGTCTTGTAAAAATCAAGAATTATCAACATTTTTACTGCACTTTCACGTTAGTACCTCAGTTTTTACGACTAAACATATATGTTCTGGAGTCGATGTACATAAATGTGTGCTTGATGGTAAAACCTATAATTGAAGCACGAAAAAGAGAATGGGTGCATAAAAATTAGGGGAGTTTTGAAAATAAGCAACGCTCGTTAATTCAGCTTCAAAACATTTTGTTCATAAATAAAAGTAATTTATGGTATGAGATTAAACTCATATTTTAATATTGAGTAGGTCGAAGGTGATAATTTTCGCCAAATGTTAAATATATTTTAATCTCGTTTTGCATACAATATTTTATCCGCTACAAAAACGTCAATCATAGCAACTATTTTAATAAAACATGCAGACTTATCGTTGCTGGATGGGAACATGGCACCAATGCTGGTTGTTTTGGAATTAATAGCTATAAATATATTGAAATTGATGGCAGATAGTATAGTGTAAACTTAAATGTATATGGAAGGGCTAGAATATTTATCTCTGAGGACGTTCTAATGGATGCCCAGAGTGCACTGAATTCGTTGGTCCCTAACACGTCTGGTTTTCTGTATTATAATGACTACAAATCATTTTGTGAAGGAAAGTGAAGCGATTAAACGAAGATTTGATTTAGCATAGGTATCTTTCATTTGTTGTTCATTCCACCAACTACTCCATCATCACCTTTCCTTTCATCCATTTCATCATCATTTCGTTTCATCTACTTCCTTCTTCCCACACCAGGCATCGGCCTGATCTCCCATCCTGGATATTCTGTCTGATCCATGAGTGTCTGCTCCTCGACGGGCCTCTGACCCCAGGCACCCGCCTGTAAGTCCTGTGGGTGTAAGTTCTACATAAGAGGAGGTTAAACAGAGAATGAATAAATCTTTCATTTGTTGTCTTTTTCCCTTCAAGTATTAGACATTATGGTCTGTTCCGACCTCACAGTTGAATGTTCAATCCAACGTTTCCAAGATCACTTCGACCCGGCAATCCATCGGGCATTAATGTTATAATAATTGCTTTCAAATCTCACAAGTCTCGAATGAAAACCAGATGGGTCTTTCATTTGTCATCCAATTAAATAGGATAAATTGAGATATGAATCTATTGTGTAATTGTTAAGAATTTACTTCGTTATTTACTAAGAATTTACTTGAGGTTACAGTTTCGGAAATTAAATAAAAATAGTGTAGCAATTGATTAAAACGTTGTAATTCCCTTCTGTTGTTAAAACCAACTATTTAGGTTAGTAGGAACGACAAAACAAACGATAGTGTTTATATGGCAGTAGTGCATAAAAAATCTGACGTGTTACACTCACATGACTTACTCTACTCTTGTACAAACTATTTTTACAAACTCTTACTCTGTATCTATTTCACATTAATCGAGATAAACATCTGCAGAAACGATCTTTTGACATGCAAAGAGAATTACATTTTACACATAGCGACCAGTTCTAAAAAATATTTGACTATCGCTTAAGGCGTAGTATGTTCCCCTTGTTTTGTATTTGCAAAGGCAATATAGAAATACAGTAACCTTTAAGCATAGACATATAACTTAATAGCTGGTTGCTATGCGTAGCACCATTCTCTTTGCCACAGATTAATACTCTTTGCATATCCAAGACAAAACAATGAATAACGAATTCCCATTTGAGAAAATAAGTATTGAAAATTTTAAGGGAACAACAAGCAATATCTCGAAAATGGTTCACTCAACAACAAAATATGTATATGATATAAATTGTGTATTTTAACGCGATCTACATTTTTTGTGTAGTAAAATTTTGTCTATCTCATGGTTTACCAGTTATGCAAAAGTCGTTCACAATGAAGAATACTTTTGGAGACATTTGCAGAAAATTCAAGATTTACATTTCATTTGTCATGAAAATATCTTAAACATATGATATTTTAATCAAAATCGTTAGAGCCATTTTTGAGAAAATTAAAAATTTCGAAAAATGTTCCATGTAAAGGGTAATCTGGGGTGGGGGGATTTTCTTGAAAACCTTCGTGTCGCATCTCTGGAAGATAGTGAGCCTAAATACCAAGTTTGGTGTTTATCAGGCCTTTCGTTTCTGAGTTATGCTGTTCAGACACACACACACGGACATGTTTCAAAAATGCTTTTTTTTTATTCAGGGGGTCTCAAAACATGTATTTCCGGTGAAATCTCGGTATCGAATTTTTGGGTGGAATACAATACTTCCCCTACTTACTGTGCGTAGTAGAGAAAGTAATAAGTGAGTGAAAGAATGAGTGAACATATTTCACATTAAAATGACTTTACAATGAACTAAAATAAAATTTAATGTTACTGTCATAAGAACAATTTTTGAATGCAAGTAGAATCGCACAAAAAGCTAGATTTTCTGCTCCAACCCGTACGAATACTTAAAAGCTTCACCTTCCAGCAACACCACCGACCCTAGAGGCCTGGCTATACATGACGCTTTTGGACAGAATCCTGCTTGTAGTTCAGTCACGTTGTGACAACATTCCTGTCCCTCTGGTCATACACAGCTTGCATACTGGAACACACTCTCTCTCTCTGTGTGTCCTCTTCATTCGCCGTGGGACATTCAGGCATCCAAATGTGACAGTGAAATCACGGCACGAACCCATGTACCTTCACTTTCCTTGACGTGACCGCTCACAAAGAACAACAAATCAAGACCTAATATTACACTCTCAAAAAGGATATAAAAGTTCTATACTGAAATCAGTACAACGGCCTTCTTTGTAACTCACGAAGAATATTCCCTCAGAGTCCTTGTGTTTGGTGAGGAGGGGGAAGGAATTTTCTAATCATCTTGCAAACTGTTTCTTTCTCTTCTATTGTGGAAAAGAGCCCTCTTCTTATCAGTCTTCCTATTTTCACTACAGTAACCAAACTCTGGCGGAATTGCATATACACAAGTTCTTGTCAACGGCATCCACCAAAAGTATCAAACAGTAAGACAACCTTGATCAAAGTTTTTTCATTTGGAGGTTTACGAGAAGCTTACCTTCTCTCTGATAAAAGTTTTTGGTTTTTAATATCATATCATTTTGAATCTTGTTTCAGAAACTCTCATAAGTTACTGTAGTTTCCAATGTCCACATTTCTGTTAACCACCAGCATCTTTTCTAGCATCGAATGCTTGGCCCGAAGGAGTTTGGAGAAAATGCTATAGCGAGATTGTCTTAAGTAACAAAATTAATATTTTATAATACAAATGCCTAGATTTCACTGGCAGTAGCTTATCTGCAGCTTCTTTAGCTTTAATTATAATTTCACCAGATGAACTCAGGCCCTAGAGAGCGTTAAAAAATGCTCACGACCTAATTTTTAATTTTAGCTTTTCTCTAAAATATTTATTTAAAAAATACTTCAGGACTGCCTCCATGGTCAGTTGTCAGCGAGGCGACTTTTCACCCATAGGTCCCGGGTTCGATTCCCGGCCGGGGTGGGAAATCTTTAAGATTATTCCCTACTCTCCTTAGAGTGTGGAAGTGTGGATGTGGGAGTGAAAAACCTACAGTAATGTAACCTAACCTAAAAGTTCAAAGAGTAAAAACACCATCAAATGTTTGTCAAAAGCCCACGATATGACCATAACAGTTACAGGGGGCCATAGAAATGGTGGGAGGGAAATACTGCAAAGTGCCTTTGTGGTCAAGTGCTCAGCGTTCTGGTTTCTCAACCCTGAAGTAAGTTGTTGCTTCACGTATGGAAAGCCAATTTGAAGTAGGAGTTGTATTGTATTTCGACTGTTGGGGAGCCGAACACTTGAAGTAGTTGCAACCGCACGTATGGTAAAAAGTTTCCGGTAGCCTTCGCCCCAAGTTTAAAAATATTAACTTTGTAATTTGACTGTTTCTTTAAATACTATATATATTTATGTTTGCCTCGACTGCGTCAGTATTATTGTTAGAGACATGGATTTCTTTGCAGGGAGTAGTGCGGCTAAGAATGTAGACTTACACAGATTATAATATGTACTTCACTCCATTTATTAATTCTTGACACGATTTAAATAACACTTCACTGATACGGAGAGAGAGCTGTGAGATTATTTATTAATTACTAGCATTTTTTTTAACACGTGAACTATTTTTTTCTCACACTGGATACGTATTAAACTTCTCGAGGACATGTCTCGCGTCTGGTTAGTAACGCTGTCTACTAGCAACTGACTTCTGAATTTGTACAGTTTGCCCTATTTCAGTTTCTGATTGGCTAATCCTACTCCAATAGAATACTTTCATTTAACTTAAGCTTCTTTCTGGTTTTGTTGATTGCCTATTTTATAAACTATCTCAAAAATTACATTATTGTTTCCAAGAATGACTAGTAGCATTATTAAACCTTCTAATTCATTATTGCCTCAAGGCTTCCTCATTGTTACCTCATTGTTAGCAACGTTTAACCTATTATTCTCACAGCTCCTACATTATTAAATTACGTAATACATTCACATAACATTATTGAACATGTACATAATAATATAAGCATTAATACAATGACTGTTACATGCATTTTATATATTATATTTTATATTATATATATGAAATTAGTAGATAGTACAATGTTAACAGTGAAGTAGACAGATGAATAAAAGATTCGAAATATTAAAAGCCTTCACTTACATCATGATGGTAACAAAATTTTGGACGATCGTTTCGGGACTTCAAGGCCCCATCTTCTTGCAGAGATTTCAAAGTCGACTGAATTTTACTGAAATCATTTAAGTGTTAAAAATACTGCCTCAACCAAGATGTCCCGGGTTCAATTCCCGGCTGGGGAAGGGGGATTTTTCTATAATGAGAATCTTCCCCATCGTATTTAAAGTTAGAAATGGCTAATGTTAAAAGAACCTTCAGTGAAGGAATTGTTCGCTCCGGATGTGACCGTTGAAGTTAAAGTAGGCTATACCAATCAACAATAATAATCCCAAATCACACATTGCTGCATGCACCACAGGAATTATTTATGACTATGGCTTCAGGTTTTGTAGCCTCGTCCTCGGGGCATAATCGTTAATTTAATACACATACATAAATTACTATTCTATTGATTTGGGAAACACAGCATGTACAGAAACATTGCAGAGAGAAGGTGAAAGAATAATGCCCTAGGTAACCACTACCACTCTGGCTTGCTGTTTCGGCCGAAAAGTTACTTTGTACCTATATGCGATCATCTTTATACTGTTGTCCATGTCCGTCCTTGCACATTTACTCATAACGACGCTCCCAGTACCCACCAGCGATGAGCTCAGCTCTGGAATGTAATTCAGCCGTTACGTCCTTATTTCCTGAAGTGTTCTGCTTGGCTTTCTCGTCATGTGTCACCGTGTTTCTTTTCCACCATCTCAGAATCCGCTGATTTCCAACATTGCATTAAGCTTGTGAAGGATGACTCATGTCGCTAGGTTGAGGTAAATGGGTGTAGAAGTTTGTAATTGCTTTGACATTTTTTAAAAAGAGGCTAGAGGGGCATGTCAAGAAGTGTAACATCTACTGTCAGTTGCAGCTCCGGAAGGCTTTCGGAAGTGTTCCGGAGTTTTTAATACAGTCCTGCGTGTTTGTAAAAGAGCGGAAAGTGGGAAAAAATAAAATACGTGACCTACATCAGCGAGCAAACTTGTTGAATCTTATTATTTATTCTATTTTATTTTACGTCGCTTTAACTCCTTGGTCATATCGCGACGGATCTATTGGTGGATAACTCTTAAAACGATTTGTGATGGACAGTTAGCCTTCTAGGTCTCATCCCTGTAACCACCCGCTCGTCACGTGTCACAGAGACCCTAGCGAATAGCTACCGAATCTTCTGCTCTCGTGCCGTGCAGATGGCATTAAGGTGCCATCCAGTCCAACCACCGTCCCCATACAAAGGCAGACAGTTAGCCTTCTAGGTCTCATCCCTGTAACCCCTGTTTCATGCTGTGCAGATGGCATTAGGGTTCCGTCTAGTCCAACCGCCGCTCTCTCACAGAAAGGCGGACAGTTAACTTCTAGGTCTCACCCCTGTAACCACCCGCTTCATGCCGTGCAGATGGCATTAGGGTGCCGTCCAGTCCAACCGCCGCCCCCCCACACAGAAACGCGGCTAGCCTTCTAGGTCTCATCCCTGGAAATGCCATCTTGCTTCGTCACGTGCCCACAGAGACCCCCAGCGCATGGCAGCCGGATCTTCTTTTTCGTGCTGTGCAGATGGCGTTAGGGTGCCGTCCAGTCTAACTGCTTACATTGTCTGTAGATAGATGGCAGAGCTTTCACTATTACCACTTATTTTTCATTTTACTATCGTTTTAGACTTAAGATGGAACGTTGGGTCGTGGTATTAAATATCCAATCCGGTATTTGCATTGGCGACTGAGGAAAACCACGATAAAAACCTCAGACAGATTGGTCGACCCACGGGATTTGAACCCGGGACCTCCGAATGCCTCCCAGCGCCTTTAAGGGAGATATTTATGAAACATATACATGAATAAAACTTGTACATTTGCTGGTTATCTTTTATTTTGGATGAATAATTAGTACTAGGTAATGCTAAAGCCAAAAGTCATTTTTAAACCTTGTGGGTCTTTTTTAAAACATTTTCACAGATGAATGTCTTAACCGATTGTCATGAAACTTCGTATATATCTTAACATATACCTGAGATCTTAGAAAATAGGTTACATTACTTTCCCAAACGGGGAGGTTCTAACGGAACGCGAAATAAAAAAATTGAAATATTCCACTCATCTTTTTGAAAATTTCATTTAATAAAGTTTTAGAAGCATGTTATGTTTACCAAGTTATGCTATTTACAAAATGTCAGTAGGAGGAATATTTAAGAAGTTATTACCAATTACGTGTACGAAGACTGGGTGACGCAAGCATAAGGAAGAGGCACAGTTTGTCTGCTATTAAAGCTTTTATGGACCGTCTGCGGTTCAGATACTGCCAGTACCGTTCTCCCTGACCGAGGATTTTTCCGGCTTTTCCTCAGTCTTCTGACAAATGCTGGGGAGGTGACCTAAACTTAGGCATGGAACGTTACCTTTCCAAATTTCCTTTTCGAACTATCGTTTAATTTCACCTTGTACCGTCCTTGGCGCCGTGTATAGTAAGAGCGGACAATAAACGCTATAAAAATAATCTGATGTGATAAATTCACATGACTTTCTGTACCCTTTATCGTTTATTAGTGGATAAGCAAATTATTCTTACTCAAACTTACTTTTCTATCTACTACTTTTTAATCCAAATAAACCTTTGCAGAAATAGCTACATTACACATTTCGAAACAGCGACAGTCAAATTTTTAAGAGCAGGACGCTATATGCTGGCCTTAAAATGCCGGACTGTTTCCATGACATCGTGAGAAACAACAGAATGTTGAGAATGGCCAAGAAATAAAAAATTCGAACATTTAATAAGGATATCTCAGAAATCTGTAGTATGTTTTCGTCTATCGCTTAACGTTTACCAGTTATACAATATTATGCCAAATTTCCTCCGAAATGCAGACTTCATGGGCTATTCCCCGAAAATTCAATTTATACATTTTATTTGTTATGTAAATATCTTTAATATATAGTATTTAAATCAAAATCGTTAAAGCCATTGTTTAGAAAATAAAAAATTCGAAAAATGTTATATGTAAAGGCTAGTTTAGTGTGAGGGATTTTGTTGAAAATCTTCGTATCGCATCTTCGGAAAATATTGAAACTAAATGCCAACGTTTATCCGACGTTAGGTTTTTCAGTTATGCTGTCACAGACACACACACACACACACACACACACACACACACACACACACACACACACACACACACACCCGGGCGACTTTTTTTTCCAAAAGTGCTTTATTTGGATTCAGGGCGCCTCAAAACATGTATTTCCGGTAAAATCTCAGTATCGAATGCAATACTTTCCCTACTTACTATACGTAGTAGAGAAAGTAATATAACCTTTTACAGTTTTATTAACACTGCAGAAAAAGAAATTCAAGTGCAACATGGCATGTAAGTGACACATAGAGGAAGAGAAAAGTGGTGAGTGCGATGGAGATGGTGAGAGCTAGAAAGAGGGAGGGTTGAAGAGAGGAAAAAGAGACAGAAAAATGTCTGCATTTAACATTTACAGAGGGGGAGAAAATGGAGAAAAACGGCAGAAAAAACGTATCCGCATTTAAGAAAATGCCGCGACCAGAGCTGCAGGTTCTGTAGTTGTGGGTAACATTTTGAAAAAATAACGGGTATTTTCCGTGCTGCTTTTTAACATCTGAGCCTTTAGTTTTCATTTCTGGTACCGTGGTTTCTGTCATTTTCGTCCTGTGATGATTCAAGTTGGCAAATGTTAAAACCTTCAAGTTGGTTTTCTTGCGTGTAAGAATTTTTTATATTTTCCGCTATTTAAATTCCTCTGCCGAATGAAGTTTTCTGCCTTAGAACTTGAGAATTTGTTCGCGGCTGGATGAAAACACTTCATGTTGTACAGTTATAATTTCGTGAAATAAACTCTTTTGGTTTTAAGAGAAAGGCATTGTGTTATTACTGTAATTATGTATAAGAACATCTTAATAACTCGCCACTTATTATTTCACAGTCCACGGATCGCTAAACAGCATCTCTCGCAAATGTAGTCGCTGAATCGCACAAAGGCAAAGGTCTGTTGACAGCGGCAAAACAAAAGAATTGTGCATGGCCGACTTTGAAGTCACGCTCAGTTGCGCAAACGGTACTTAGTTTGTGGATGCTCCGGTAAATATGGGGCTTAAAAGAATGATCATCGACAGTTATTCCAAGGCAATTGCAATTACTCCTATTTATTTACAACCAGCTGTCTGTCAGAGCTTCGCACCGTGTCATTTCGGAAGTTTTCCTGTACCTTCGTAATACCACTGATTTTGTAGCTAGCAAAGAGAGAACTGACCGAGGTGGCGCCCCGGTAACGTGTGCGACTCACATTCGGGATGTCCCGGGTTCGATCCCCGGTGACTGCCCACTGCCTCATGGGTTTTTCGTGGTTTCCTCGGGATCGACAGGTGAATGCTGGGGTAGTTTCTCCCCATTATTTCCGTTTCCTTCTGATCTTTCAGATCAGTTTTGTATAGGTATCCAAACCTTTCCCAAGAAACTGTGTGTATAATTGTGGAAACAGCCTTAAAAGTCCGAGCAGAGTTATCGCTATTGCCGCGGTCCTAATAAGAAATACATTAAGTGCACACGTAAACACTTTTACTTTCTCTACTACGTATAGTAAGTAGGGGAAGTATTGTATTCCACCCAAAAATTCGATATCGAGATTTCACCGGAAATATATGTTTTGAGACCCCCTGAATAAAAAAAAAGCATTTTTGGAAACATGTCCGTATGTGTGTCTGTGAACAGCATAACTCAGAAACGAACAGTCGGATAAACACCACACTTGGGATTTAGGTTCAGTATCTTCCAGAGATGCGACACGAAGGTTTTCAAGAAAATCCCCCCACCCCAGATTACCCTTTACATGGAACATTTTTCGAAAACTTTAAGTTTCTCAAAAATGGCTCTAACGATTTTGATTAAAATATCATATTTTAAGATATTTTCATGACAAATGAAATGTATATCTCGAATTTTCTGGGAATGTCTCCAAAAGTATTATTCATTGTGAACGACTTTTGCATAACTGATAAACCATAAGAGATAGACAAAATTTTACTACACAAAAAATGTAGATCGCGTTAAAATACACAATTTATGTCATATACATTTTTTTTTGAGTGAACAATTTTCGAGACATTGCTTGTTATTCCCTTAAATTTTCAATACTTTACTTTTTCTCAAATTCGTTATTCTTTTTTTTTTGTCCTGGTAATGCAAAGAGAATGGAATACTCCACATAGCAACCAGCTCTTAAAATATTTGACTATCGCTTAAAGCCTACCATATTCCCCTTGCATCTACAAGAAAATTGGCAATAAAATTAACATCTGTATTAACATGAAGCATATGGAGAATAAGCGTTTGTAAAAATAGTTTGTACAAGAGTAGAGAAAGTCATGTGAGTGTAACACATCAGATTTTTTTTCCTTTGAATGACACGTCTTTGCTCGTATTTGGGGGATGCTGTGGCAATGATTTGTTTAGAAATTGCACCTTGTCCTCTGTGGAATGTGGAATAGCTTGAGGCACGAAAAGCCAAGTTCACTGCGCCTTGTTAGTGTCAACATTGGCAACTTGAGTTATAACCGTAGCTTCCAGAGAGGACAATGCTATACAACACAGCTCCCATGTTGCGTGAACGCCCTTGTCGCTCAAGAGGAAGAGGATGTTGCCAAAACCCGTTATCGCGGTGCTGCATACAATTCTTCCGTGTTTGTGCCAAATCAGGCATCGGTTTTGTTTGCTGCTGGGATGTCATCAAGCCATCATAACAGCTCCGTTAGAAAAAAGAGAAAAAATATAACGAATAGTGGTGCAGCAGTGTTGCGTAGAACACCTTAAAATATGAGTGCGTAAGCTCCTGGATATTTTTATGGGCTCAACTTAAGGGTACTCGATACTGGGGAGGGGGGAGAGAGAAAGAAAAAGCACTCAAATATTGGGGAATCACGATTTAAATTGTGATTTTTCCCTAGTTGTCTTTTAAATGTCCAAACCCGACGTTTAAATGGATATGCACAGCTGTGTGTATGAAATGTTAAAACTAATTTTCTAATATTTTTGCCACTTAAAATATTCCTCTTTATTTCAAGCACAGCTTTGGATTTATGATTGATTTTTAAAAATTTAAACGTTTTTGCATAGTTTTATTGTGATTTTCCAAGGAAAGTTTTAATGTTGCACAAAAGTTAATCTTTGATGAGAAAAAGTTGCAACATTTTATGGCTCTATTATAGTTATGTTGAACAAAAGTATAATAAAAATTTTAGCTTAAGTAGTGAAAAGTGATAGTAATTGGTTTTCAGTAAAATAAATTGAGTTTTATTTATGGGCGCTCTTTAACTTCCATTCTATATTGAGCGTGAAAGACCGGGCATTTTGCTCAGAGGCTCTTTATCAGGCTTGAGCTTCTTTTACGTGCCGTAACTCTACGACACGGGACCACTGGCTTTACTTCCCTTCTGAAGGAAGCCATGCTAAGAATTTTTACGCCCGAAAAACTCCATCGCCCTCCGCCAGATTTGAACCCACGACCTTGGGAACTAGAGGCTAACATAGTACCACTAGACCACGGAAGACGACATTTTTCAGTAAGGAGAGCCCTTAAAGAGATAAGATGGCAATCCGATGTAACTTCTAAGGAATACTAATTGCGAATGCAACACTTTAATGTGTACTTTTAATATTACCTACTATTACTAACTTCATAAATGTTCTATTCCATTTTCAGAAGATTTAGAGCAGTGACAATATTTTTGGGTTGGATGCTGAAACAAGAATGCTTCCTCAAGCCCCTGGTGGACTTCGTATACATATTGTATGTTCATTGTATTATCTGCTTTCATCCAAACGGGGCATCATATATAGAGACATGTGATTGGTATTGTCCTTTCGCGTTTAATTTCGGCTCCCTAGGCCAGGAGTCGTCAATAAAATAGCCCCATAAGTGGTAAATATCTCACGAGACTCAGTGCACTCCGCTCCAGACCTCCCAGCATGAGAAAAGTCTAATGTCATGTCAGCAGATATGTAGGGGAAAGGTCCCTATATTCAACCACTTAAGCCTAAATAGTAAATAAGAATTATAATTACAAATAAACATTTTCAGAAACACAAGCGTTAAAGTGACAAATCCTTGCGCTATAAATATCCTAAACACAATTTAAAATTAGTACAATTATTAATTAAATAGCATTTAAAAAGTGAGATGGTGTAAATCGATTCAAATTAGGAACGTAGTCCTTAAATTGAACCACCCGTGTCTTAAAATGACCCACTTACTTTCAAGTTTAAAAGTGTTTTTATTAATACAAAATACACATATTTTATTGTACATTCAAAGCAAATATGCTATCAGCAACAAAATTAGAGTCCAAAATTGTGATGATAACAATTTCCATGAACATTTTGAATATTTATATAATGATAATCACTTGGTTTTTGGAATAGGTATTATTTGCAAATATAGAGTTTTTACTAATTTTTACTCTTATACAAAAGAGTCCAATTATACTCACTATTCACAATAAAATACTTTCTTCTTGACACTAACTTTTGAACACTTGAAACTATATCCTACAACTCATACATTGGATCATGTCCATCATTTCAAACAATTCACATATTCATGTCATCCACTGTTTTAACATTTTTTTTAACTTAGCATATTATGTGGATATTTATTCACACGATATACTATTCGCAGTTGAGCAATCGTAGAACTTCAATAGGTTTCCTAAATTGGACCAGTTCAATATAAGGTTCAAACAGTGGTTCAGTTTACGAGCCACGCCATTTTGGAAGCTTTAGCATCTATGTGACAAGGAGAGTCGCTGCTTGAAAAAATGTCAGCATGAATATTGTTGCTAAATAAACGCTTCGTAACATGTACTATACATAGATCATCTCAAACTTATCTAATTGGTCGTATAAGCTTAGCTACATGAGTCAAATATTACTTCTGAAGCACCAAAAACACACAACACTTTATGCAACTGAAACCACAGCTCAGAATGCAAAGTCAACAACTCCAAGCATTCATAGATGTACACGCTGCGCTTTTGCTAAGATTATGGTGCCATCTGTCGAACGGTTTGGAAAATATCGGAGCGGTTCAATTTAAGAGGCGGTTCAAATTAGGGACCTTTCCCCTATGTCTCCTGCTCAGCAGGCAGCAACGCTACTGTACCACAGAATCGAGATATCTATTGCTGTAATAATAGTTTTGAAATTGCGATAAATTAGTAGTTCTGACAAGCAGAATTTGCGGGTGTTCAGAGTCAATCTGTATTACCTTATATCAATGTTTTGAACATAGAAAATTTGAGCGTTGTTGCGCGCGCAAAATTGAGGAGGATTAGGGGGCCTATTCATATTCATGCCATCCAATTCATTCCAATTGCATTGCCTATTAGGTTTAGGATTGGGATGTTGGAAGGGGCTAGTCCACCGGTTCATTGCCCCGTTGATTTCGCTGAGTATTAATATCAGGCAATGTTCTGGTGTGATCTGGTCAAAACTTTAGGACCACTATCACTTTCAGCTTGTAACTTGTTTCAGCTTCATGCATTCAAATGTGTATAGCATGACCTGTGACACTCAACTTCGTACATTTACGCTATAGGACGTCGAAAACTACAGACTACCACGCAACTTTAAAAAGCTACCCCTTTCAACACATTAACCGCGCTTCATAACCGTTTATAAACATGAAAAACACTTTGGAAATTAACCTTGTGTTTGTCGCGTATTTGAAGCTTTTGAGGCCTAAAGTAGGTATCGCAGGAATGTAGTAAATATAAGGGAGTGTTCACTCATAAACACATCTTTTGTTGAAACTTTCAATACATTTGCATTTTTTAGTTCTTAATTATTTTACGCAAAACTCCATACCTGGGTTTGCTTTTGTCACACATTTGGCGCGTGCATATTACATATCGCGGCTTAAAAAGTGTGGATCTCTCTTCTAAAACGCACAATTTATTTACATAGCTTTTTGTGGCATACTCAATTTCCGAGATATCCGTTATTAATGGTTCGAATCGTCCAATGTCGATTTTCAGTTGTTTCTCGTGATTGCATGGGGACAGTAGAAATTTTAAGGCTAATATGTAGCGTTCAGTTCTTAATCATTTGACTATCGCTGTTTCCTTTGTATCTATAATGAAATGTGTAATGTAGCTAATTCTGCATGGATTTATCTTGATTAAAACGAAGTAGATAGAAAAATAAACTTTCGTAAGAATATTTTCATGCCTACTATTAAAAATGGAGGTTGGAGAAAGTCATGTGAATGTAACACTTTTTCTTTTCTTTTCTAAATGTTACATATAAGAAGTTTCCAGGAGTTTACATACGCTCGTGTTGGGATTGTCTTTCCTGGTCCAGAATCCGTAAGGACTCCGATTAATAAAATGTAAACAAACAGAAGAAACATGTTGGAAAAACACACTCCGAAAATGTTGGCCCTGATATGTAATACAAGATAGGTAACGCACAGAAGCGACATTGAGATCATGTTTCGTAAGCATACAAAACACAACAATGGTATCTGGCCAGCTTCCAATGATCCTATTCCATATCTGTGCCCCAACACGTGTGTTCGTGTTATTTTAACAACGACTGGGGTTATTTAATGGCCTTTGTTCGGACCGTATCACCACTAAATGTTTCCATACACTACCCAGCATGATAAAATATGTAGATGCTCGAGGTTTCATCTCGTAACGTTGTGCACGAGTTCTATACAATAGAATATATGGAGGAAAGAATTACATTACTATCGTTATATTATTTATTTACGGTCATAACAAAAACACAGCATACGAAATAGTTTTAAGCGTGAGTAGTACAGATTTTTGAAATGCATTGTCTTGAGCAGAAACTTCCGCTTTAAGACACGCTGTGTATGTTATTATGTTCAATACGGGTCCTAAACTTAAATCTCACAATATACAGTGTGTCCATAAAAATACTACCATACTTTGAACTGGTATTGCATAGCTTTGAATAGTCATATTTGGATGAAAGTTGGTGACATTCGAAAGAAAAACTCAAATATTGTACCCCATAGACATTGAATATAGCCCCCCATCCCCCGAGTGACGCTGCAGACATCAAGGCTATATTCTCACTCACACGCTCCAACACATCTGATGAAATGGACTGGATGGCAGCAGTGATAAGAAGTTGCACTTCTTGCAGGTTTTGAAGCATTGGGGGTACATAGACACAATTCTTTATGTAACCCCATAAAAAGAAGTCACAGACCATCAAGTCTGGCTCTCCCAAATCCTAACATTATGCTTGCTCACTTTTCCACTAACGTGGAATATTGCCTCATTACTGGAAATTAGATTTTCATTATCCTCCATTAGATACAATAAATGTTCAGAAAAATCTAAGCGTTTTGCAGGGTCTTCAGGTTTCTATTTATGCAGTAATTGTTGTTTGTAGAGTTAACAGGATCTTAGATACGTTGGATTTAGGGATGTTTAACTGCTGACTAGCTCTACGGGCAGACTTCTTAGGACTGCATACAAATGCCTCCCGCACTTACTCCACAATTCTTGCATTGACAGGTGATCTCCCTGAATGACCTTTCCTTTGATGACACATGTGGCCACGATCCACAAAATCACGGTACCACTCCAAAATTGACGTGTGTGTAGGAGCTTGATGTTGAAAGCTTCGTCTAAAAGCATGCTGACCTGCACCAGACTCTGCGTGCTGTGATAGTCCAAAATACAACTATTGTCGCAGTTCTCATGGCTTGTGTTATCTTATTTGTTGGGCGCCTCGTGTTTTATTATTTTAAATTTGGGGTTCTTTGTCCTCCGGCTAGCTATTATAACTCAGTCGAGCACGTGTCTCTAAGCAGGGTGTGTAAACAGAAAGGAGTTGCTAAAAATAACAGTGATAAAAAAAATCTGAACCTAGACTTTTATTGCCGTCACGCTTAATTAATAATTGACACATTTAATCTTTATACACGCCTGACTGAAACTGTGATATTTTTGAATGTAACTACAGTCGTTTTAGTTGCCGCGCACCAATTACTTCGCATACTTTACATTCTTGTAACTAACTCTGCGACGTGCACCTCGTGAGAGATTCTTCAGAACTGTGCGACACTTGCTTATGGCTCGAGAATATATACTCCTTCACCTCAAATTGCCTAAACATTATAATATAGCTGCTATTGGTTACCAAATTGCGCCCACTTTAGCGTCTGTTTTGGTCAGCCAATCACTGCTACTAACATATATGCTCTAGGGAAGATATTCCCTCCATTTCTAAAGAAAGGCACGCTACCCTGACGTCATTTGTTTGTCTCCTCTTAGTGATAAACAACTCACCCCCTCGGTTTATTGTTACCCACTTCTATTGTCAGTTTCAGTTAGGCCGTGTAAACTTATTTCCTAACAATACTTATAGCTAACAAACATCTAAAATCCTGTACATACAATAATATTAATTTACGCTACAATCACTCTGGCATTCACAGCATGTTATGATATAAAATATTGCCTCACTATGTTCTTGTGGATTCGCCAAAACTCCTTAAAAACTTCTTTAATAACAACACAATTTTTAAAGCAAACATTCACATTCAACTTGCCTGCTAAATATCCAACAATGAACCCATATAAACTAATCACAAACGTGAGCGAGAATTTAGTTTCTGTGTTTGTTTCCCGCGATCCCGTCCATTGTTGTCTATTGTTGACATGCACAAAAATATGAGTTTTTCTTTCGAATGGCACCAATTTCATTTAAACACGATTATCCAAGGCGATGATCCAGTTCATAGTAAGACAGTATTTTTATGGACATAACGTATATTAATTTGGATTTCGCAGAACTGTTTATTGCGTACTTTGTTGTGGTTTGTAAATAAAATCATGTACTCAACTTGTGGAGGTGGAAGTTTATTATACTTTCGGAATTTTCATCACGCACTACGCTTGTAAACAAAAAAAAAAAAACACTTTAGCCATAAGTTGCGCATTTCTGCATTAGATCGCGGTGCACTAACCGCTTTTTCTGGCTTTTAAATGTTGTAAGCAACAGTGCGTATGTTTTCCGTAGAATTAATTCGATAGAATCCTAATTCATAAATTAGTATAAATCCTGCACCACTGAATATCTTTTTAGAACTATACTTATAGCTTTGGTGCTATCTTACAAGGACTGTGGTCTGCTGATTCGGAGTTGCTGGGTTCGGTCCCAGCTGAGGATGGGAATGTTTCTTTAACCAGAATTATTCCCTATCCTCACCGGGCGAGGTGGCGCCGCGGTAACGTGTGCGACTCGCATTTGGGAGGTCCCGGTTTCGATACCGGCGACCGTCCACTCTGACCCATGGGTTTCTCGTGGTTTCTCCGGGTCGGCAGGCAAATGTTGGGTGGTTTTTCTGTATCACGATTTCCTTTCCATCATTTCACTTTCAGATGTGCATCGTGGCATATGGCGGTGCCGGACAGATGGTGCGGATGCATGCTCGATAGAAAAAGTGCTTCCTGGTGGACACCAAAGGGCTTCTTGATTAGGGTCGTTCATCGCCCTCTCATGGCGCCACCAGCGGTGCTACGAGTCTGCGAGCTTGGAAATGTTAGGGACCACCGCGCGTCTCTATGACCTGTCTGCCTATGGCCTGTAGCCTCCTGTGGTCCATTCACCTCATTGCTTCCTCCTGGGAGGTGATAGCCACAATAGATCTGTGCAGGTCGCAACGCTTGAGGTGTCCCCCTCCGTTGAATCACCCCTACCTATACCCTAACCTCCCTAGAGCCTGGAATTACGAAAAGAGTATAATGTGTGCGCGAATTTAATGTAATAACAAAACCTAAAGAGTGGCACCACTGTAAACGAGTGAACATTGCTGATGAAAATGAGGTAAACTGCCGCCGATCTGACGTTAGATGTTAAAGGAGAAAAGAGAACCTTAAATCATATATGTGTGAATTCGGCAAGACGCAGAATATTTGTGAAATAGTGTCACTTAAATTATTTAATGGTTTATCTGAGTATTTGAAGAGTTCTTTAAGTGTTGGAGGATTTTTACTTTCTCTACTACGTATAGTAAGTAAGGGAAGTATTGTATTCCACCCAAAAATTCGATACCGAATCCAAAAAAAAGCATTTTTGGAAACATGTCCATGTGTGTGTCTGTGAACAGCATTACTCAGAAACGAACAGTCGGATAAACACCAAACTTGGTATTTAGGTTCAGTATCTTCCAGAGATGCGACACGAAGATTTTCAATAAAGTCCCCCCACCGCAGATTACCCTTTACATGGAACATTTTTCGAAAATTGTAATTTTCTCAAAAATGACTAACGATTTTCATTAAAATATCATATGTTTAAGATATTTTCATGACAAATGAAATGTATATCTCGAATTTTCTGGGAATGTAGATCGCGTTAAAATACACAATTTATGTCATATACATTTTTTTTGTTGAGTGAACCATTTTCGAGATACTGTTTGTTATTCCCTTAAATTTTACAATACTTACACTTTTTCTCAAATGGGAATTCGTTATTCCTTTTTTTTATGTACTGGACATGCAAAGAAAATGGAATGCGCCACATAGCAACCAGCTCTTAAAAGATTTGACTGTCGTTTAAAGTCTACCAAATTCCCGTTGCATCTACAAGAAAATTAGCAATAAGATTAACATGAAGCATATGGAGAATAAGTGTTTGTAAAAATAGTTTGTACAAGAGTAGAGAAAGTCATGTGAGTGTAACACATCATAATTTTTTATTGTTAAAATTGTACATTTATTGTTCCCAAATGTTGAAGATGTAGTCGAATACCCTTAACCTTTTTCTAGAATATCACTAATATTCTGAAAAGTGTTTTATAATAAGCTCAAAAGAAAAATATATTGTATTTGTAGGTCCGTTGATTTATTTCCAGAGGCACATTCTGTTTAAATGTAGGTAGGTATACTTTCGTTAATTTTTGCAGATGTCAAAATGTTTGTATGTTCGAGTGCTTACTTTTGTTCTAGTATTCTCACCAGAATCCAAGTACATATCGTAAGAAATTTCTGAATTGGTTTTCACAACATTGCAATCCTCAGCAGCCAACGTCTGAGCAACAACGGAAAGAAGGGCACAAGTTAACGGAAGTGGTAAATTGCATCATCAAGCAATACATTAACTTTAATCCTGTAGCATTATTTCTGCGTGATTACGCCTACACAAAAAGGGATTCTTAAATAATTATAGTTTATGAATTATTAGTGATTAACACACAATTTGATAATTTTAAAGTAATTGGATTAAAAACTACATAAATGAAGAGCCCGTCAAAAAGTGTGGATATGTTAAGTTTCGGTGATATTGTCCAATAAATAAAGGCTAATTCGTAGGAAAGTCTGCAAGATTTGGGCGAAACAGAGCAGCTTCGCTTCAAAACGTTCATTGTATTTTTCCGAGCTTGGGGCCCTAAAAATCCAACGTTTCTTTGTATTTCGAGGAGAAGAGCCTAGTTGTAAGAGAAAGTAGACGCTATAGGCAACGAACTTTTCGTACCGTTTAAGCTACGAATTTTCAACCGCAGAGCCAATAAAGATACAGAATAATTGTTAGAACCAATGAGAAGAGAGGAAGAGGTGGTTGCGTGTACAAAAATCTGTAGGCTAGTAGTAAGTTAATACATGTAAAAGTAAGCGTGGATTTCACACAGTCACGAGTCTTCGTTAAGTGAACACGTAGTTAGAAAAGGATGCTAAGTGCCGCGAAATTATAAAGTGATATAGGTGAAATATTTATATAATGTTTTAATAGTATTCGTCGATATAATTATATCCAAGCTCATGAACGAGTTAATGTTTGTCAAGTGACTACTTATAGTTCGCGCGAATCTAAAGAACGGTGATAGAGCACCAGATATTAGGTAAATAACTAACCGGAGCGAACTTTTAGATGGCCAAGAGACAATAGTGGAAAGACGTGTTAAAAGAATCATACGTGTTAGGGAATACTAGAGAATTTTACAGGATTTCTAGCATAAACACCGCCGGAGTGAGAAAAATGAAAACAGAGTTTCTTTCAAGACAATATCCTGGTGTCGCCAATCCCGTATCCCACCGTAACATAATCACAGTAAGGAATTTCAGATCGATTCGCCGACAGATGATCCTGAGATACGATGACGACAACGTGCTTCCTGCTGATATCGGTAAAATCGATTCCTGAAGACGACCCCCTACGAAGTAGCGGCAAGGACGACGACGACAACAGGTGAGAACCACCTACTACAATCTTTCAGCGGTTTTGCTTTTCAGGTCATTTAAAAGCTCAAATGCGACGTTTAGATAGATGGATGTGTGCAGGTGTTTGTATTAATGACATTTGAAATTTTAAGACTGCATTTCTCGTACTTTTGTTACATGTTTGCTACTTGAAAATGTTCCCATGAGAATTGTAGTTCAACTTCTTTCAGATTTTCAGTTTACATTATCTAAAATGGTCCAAGAGGTTTAAAGAGCCCCTTCTGACTACCAAGCTTAGTTTTGAATTTAGAGATTTAATTGTTGAATACAGGATTAATGTTTAGAAGATTAAACGTGTTGCATACTTTTTATTCAGGGAAGTTTTAATGTTACACGAAAGGTAATCTTTGACATGACTGTATTTGAGGAATAGTAAGCAAAGTTTAAAACTTTAAAATGTTCATAATATAGGGTATTGTACAGTAGTTTCGGCTTTTATTTTTAAAAAATTGTTTTCTTAGAAAGTTAATTCTCTACTATAATTGTATTGAATAAATCTCTGATAAAATTTTCAGCTAAATTAGTTGAAAACGGTAGAAATTAACTTTAAGGCTTAGTTCCTACCCTTAATGGGTCAGCAAATAAAATACTAATGTCTTGTCTTTCGGCATATTCTTACAGTATTTTCGTAACTTTTTTCCTAACTGAAAAATAAAAATTTGGATCTGTATAATGAATGAACCTCCGCATTTATTTGAAGAACTAGACCAGCGAGCGCAATGCGACTGACCAAGGCCTCCAAAAATCCCTCAGCAATGTATTGCATAGTAAAATACTATTTGAATCCGTAAAAATTATTTTGTATAATGCAATACATTGTAGCACATTTTCTTAATTCCTGAAGTTGTATTGTACCAATTTTAAAGTTTTCACTGCCATATTGCAAGTTAAAGTTGTATAAAATAAGTTAAAAATAAAGAACAAATAGAATTGTGTTTGTCCCATAAAATTCTGAAATGTCCCTCCTTTTTTGGCAATTTTATTTTTTAGCTGCAATTTATGTAGTTAAGCACATATTATGAGCGAAACTTAAGTTTGCGACATTTAGCTAATTTACTGTTTAGCAAACAATTGAAGCGTTTTGAGCCAAGATCTTAAAGGCATTCTGGAATGTTCTGTGTGAGCTTGAAGCAAGAATGTAAGCACAGTAATGTGCTGTTGCGAGGAATGTAACGAGACTGGTTCTGTGGTTGCAGCACCCAGCATGTTATATGGAAGGCATTTCTCCGATTACATCGTAGAGTGCCCACGCACGTCCAGCACAGTTGATTCACATAACCCACTGTGGTCACGAAGCCATGTCCGACTGGAATATGAACAAGTGAAAGGTGGGAGAGCAGGAGAGAGAGTGCTTGCAGACAGCTTATTGGCATCGAGATTCACAACACATGTTCGTGGCATGCCATTACATCTCTCTAGCTGAGGAATCTTTTCTAATCGGTTGTAAGTTGGGCCCCGTAATGATATCCGCGAATTCTTCTACTTTTTTTTAAAAAAAAATTGTGCCTCGTTTATTTGACATAGAAATGGAATGACACTAAGCTTTAAAATCGCATAATAGAGCATAAACACAAAACGAACTTCTTTTGTGAACAAATAGCGAAATATGCTTGGTGAACAGTTGAGTATTGTCTTCTAAACCCAGCCTGTTCATCTGCTAGTAGGTTGTTTGTTTCTAGATAGTACATTAATCTATTGGTAACCATTTTATCAGCTATTTTTGCTGGGATTGAGGTCAATGACATGGGTCTATAACTTTTTGTTTCATTTGTGGGCTTTCCTGGTTTCAAAATTACTAGTGCTTTGCACCAGTTTGATGGCATATTCTCTTGTTCGTACCATATTGTATTAATAATTTCTAATAATATCTTTTCAGCTCTTATTCCAAGATTTTTAATATACTCTGGTCCTGGTTGTTCTCTCTTCCTATATTTGTGCATTATATTGGCTGACTTCTGCACGGTGTTGTAGCTATTTAGTGTTACCCAGGGGACACCACGAGGAGGCAGGCTACTTTATCCCCCCCTAGACTCACCAGAAGTATGCAGGATTGCTACACTTGAACATCTACATCAAGGGTGGCGAAAACGACTTCCTTACGCGAGTCACCAAATATGCAACACGCATTGCATCGCTCAGCAGCATGTGAAAAACAAAGGGACGGTTGCAGAGAGGGAACTGCGCCTACGAGTTAAAATGACTCGCGAGTCCCGTTTTCGCCACCTCTGATCTACATAATCAATTCCCGAAAACAGAGTGGCTTAGAATTTATACACATGGTTCTGCAGATAAATTGAGAAATAATGTGGGAAGTGGTATATACTGTAAATACTTTCACACTATTTTACATTGCCTAGACAATCCAAAAATTTTGATGGTGAAGATGTTGCAATACAACGAGCATTAGAACAGATATACTACAGGACTGATATAAAAGAAAATAAAGTAGTAGTTCTCACAGACTCAGTTTCTGCCATTCAAGCAATAGAACGATATGTTAGTCCAGATGAATCTTATAATATTAAGGGTGTGAGATCTTATTATAGATTACTACAAACAACACTTCAACAGATATTACTGTGGATACCAGCACATGTGCGAGTGAATGGTAATGAGACAGAAGACTTTCTGGCCAAAAAGGGTGCAGTGTTATATTCAAAATCTATAAAGTCTTGTGGACTAGATATGAAACTAAAAAATGTCAAAATTAATATAGAACAAAAATACCAATATAATATTCAAAAGGAAATTACTAACAAAAATTACTCCAACATAAAAGAAATAGAACAAAACATAAAAAATGTCCCAAGGAAAGAAGCCGTTACTCACTTCAGATTAGCCACTAGACAACTGTCTGGCCGAACATCTGTATAAGTTTGGTTTTATGAATGACAAAGCATGTAAGATTTGCAATGCTGACAATATTTTAAATGGAGAACACCTACTAGAATGCCCAGAATTAAGGAAAGCTGTACCAAATGGGAAGATACACAATTTATATTGGCTAGCAAGGGAAAAATTGATGGATCAAAATCCTGCACATTAGATCAACAATAACAACAGCAACATAGTGAAATATGCATCATAATTTTGATTTATTCATCATAATATTGTTATGATTCGCCTCCCTCACAAAAACAAAATATCACTAACTTGAAGAGATCCATGAAGAGCATTCCGATAGAAGTAATAGATGATCAATAAATACTCTGAATGAAACTCTTTAACACATTGCAGTTCCTCACCCAGCGACGCACCGCTGCCACCTCTTCTAAAGTCTTCGTCACGAACGAAGACTTATTGCGCAGTAGCAAAATCCCTGCGACTTGTTTCCTAGACTTCAGTGGTCTTCGAGTATGTTTGAATGAATTTGTTTGCTGCTTAACAGTGAAATTTGACAATTTCGAGATATAAATCGACTCCATTTTGCGAAGTCCTTCAAGATTCGGACTCTGGAGGAGAATCCAGTGACGAAGATTAAGGTAAGATACGTATTATGTAGTACATTAACGTTTAACAACAAAGCAATGTGTCGCACTGTTCGCACCAAACCGCCATGTGCTTGCGATCACCCCTCTCGTTGCAACTGCTGTGTGGCAACTGTTATTTACCCCTTCGTTCTGACGGAGACTATAGCAGTGAAGTATGCACCGGATATGTTCCTTTAGTGGGCATTGGAGCTGATCATCCTAGCAAAACCACAGTAACAGGTGCTTCGTATCTTGATATGTAGATGTTCCTTTAGCCACAGCTGGAACAGGATGGTTCTTGGAAGCTGTGGTTCCCCAGCAGAATGGAAGCCCCCTTCATTTTGCACGATTGTTCAGGAGTGTCACGCTTAGGTAGGATTGGTGAAAGAATTACAACGAATTTGGTCTTCGCCTTCTTTGAATCTCACACTCATCAAGTTTTTCGCATGAAGTGACAGGTGTATGATCAAGATTAACCCCACCGCACATCTAAAGGAACATATCCAGAAACGGTTGCTCAACATCACATCTACAAGGCAATGAATGGTGTTTCGTATAGCGTTGCGTCGTTTGGAATTACATGTGAAACGGCACAGTGGCCGTGTGGAAGATGCGAGAGAGAACTGTGTTGGATTACGTGTTGAATGTTTCATATAGTTTTATTGTTTCGTATCTAAACCTGTTTCTGAAAGAGCATTGTTGTTGTTATTTTTCTTTATTTATAGTCGCTTTGACTACTAGGTCATATCGCGACTTATATCCACACATTTTATACTTAACATTAATTAAATGATACAATAATTGTTATAAACATATTTTACATTATTAAGTCTTGAACACAGCTAGAACAGTATAACCTATTATACATTTTTATTTGATGTGTTATATTTAAATCTTGTTATACAGTTTGGTGTCTTTCAAGAAAAAAAATAATGTTTTTAAATGAGTAGGGTTGTTTAAAGCTCAGAATATATCTTCAGGGATGTTATGTCTTCTTCTCTCCATGGTATAACTTCTCCATTTAGTGATGAGGTGTTCGATGGTGATACGGCAACTACAGGTCTCGCAGTGAGGAGCATTTTCTTTGGTGAGTAAGAAGGAATGGGTTAGGCTTGAATGACCTATTTGTAAACGTGATATAATCAGTTGATCTTTTCTTTTTAGAGTCTGCAATGTGCAGGGTTTTGTGGAGCCTTTCCTAACTACGTGGAGTTTGCTTGATGTTTTAATGGCCCAGTCTTGCTTCCATTTGACAGTGGTCTGCTAAAACATAACTTCGAACATCTCTGTAGGGCACTGGCAATTCTTTCACTGGAGGTAGCAAAGTTGCTTTCTTGGCTTCCTTATCTGCTTCCTCATTTCCTGATATTCCACAGTGTGATGGAATCCAGAAGATGTAACCTCTTGATTATTTGTAGTAATTTGGTTGTAAAGATTTTGGATATCTTGGATTAATGTTAAATCAGTGGAGCGGTCTCGGATACTCTGAAGAGTGCTTATGAAACTTTACAAACACGCTGTACTGCAACAAATAATAGAGGAACCATAAAACTTAGTGTTGGCAGTGACTAAATTTTGTGTGCAGCTGAGTGACACACCCAGACTATGTTCACCGTCTCTTTATGCGATTTCTAGGATCTCCGGAGTGACGGTTGCAGGAGCAGCTGCAAATCCTGCAGACGTAGCGACATCTTTTTCTGATCACCATAATAGGTGAAAATGATGTAGTGAGAGCTCAGAGATACAAAATGTGAATTCTTCTCGCTGAAAAATACCTTCTGCAGAGATCCATAATATAGAGTCATCTACACGGGTAGCCGAGGTCGTTAATGACTCTCGGTGGAAGTTTGGGTTCAAAAAATTGTTTTTTGTTGTAATGGACTATACATGGCATAAGGAACATACCGATGCAATTTATTTTGTTGTTTGAACCTTTAAAGGGCTCGTATGGTCCAGAGATGTTATTTTATATTGGTATGTTAGAATGTGCTCACCGTTTTTTTTTTTTTTTTTTTTTTTTTTTTTTTTTTTTTGCCATTTCCAGTAAGTTGTATTTTTCAAACTTCAGGTGCACTTTTTTACTTTCTCTACTACGTATAGTAAGTAAGGGAAGTATTGTATTCCACCCAAAAATTCGATACTGAGATTTCACCGAAAATATATGTTTTGAGACCCCCTGAATCCAAAAAATAGCATTTTTGGAAACATGTCCGTGTGTGTGTCTGTGAACAGCATAACTCGGAAACCAACAGTCGGATAAACACCAAACTTGGTATTTAGGTTCAGTATCTTCCAAAGCTGCGACACGAAGGTTTTCAAGAAAATCCCCCCACCCCAGACTACCCTTTACATGGAACATTTTTCGAAAATTTTAATTTTCTCAAAAATGGCTTTAACGATTTTGATTAAAATATCATATGTTTAAGATATTTTCATGACAAATGAAATGTATATCTCGAATTTTTAGGGAATGTCTCCAAAAGTATTCTTCATTGTGAACGACTTTTGCATAACTGGTAAACCATAAGAGATAGACAAAATTTACTACACCAAAAATGTAGATCGCGTTAAAATACACAATTTATCTCATATACATTTTTTTGTTGAGTGAACCATTTTCGAGATATTGCTTGTTATTCCCTTAAATTTTCCAATACTTATACTTTTTCTCAAATTCGTTGTTCCATTTTTTTTATGTCTTGGACATGCAAAGAAAATGGAATGCACCACATAGCAACAGCTCTTAAAATATTTGACTATCGCTTATAACCTACCATATTCCCTTTTCATCTACAAGAAAATTAGCAATAAGTTTAACATCTGCATATCTCGATTAACCTGAAGCACATGGAGAGTAAGCGTTTATAGACATAGTTTGTACAAGAGTAGAGAAAGTCATGTGAGTGTAACACATCAGATTTTTTTAGAAATTATTTTACGATGCTTAAATATTTTTATAAGTAAAAGATTTAGACTTAGCTACAAAATCCTGATACCAGTATACTCAGAAAACCTTTAATAAGCAGTAAAACGTTCATTGTCCTAGATGGTGTAATTCTAGAGAAAACTGGCTTCCTTTCAATTGCGAAAAAGCGTAAAAATACCTGCGATCTCTAGCAAGTGTCCTTAAGGCACAGACTAGCGAACAGACTAGCAGCTTTTTTTCTAGAGTTTCCTCAATCCTCATAACTGGCAAATGCCGATAGGTGGCCTAAATTTCGACTGGAACGTTTCCCTCCCAAATTTTCTTTCCCAATTATCGTTTCTTTGCATGTAACACTAGTGTCCACCGACTGTGGTGCTGTATGTAGTAAGGGTTGGTGTTAAACACCAATAATAATAATAATAATAATAATAATAATAATAATAATAAAAATAATAATAATAATAATAAAGCTTTGAAAAATTAAAGGTTCCTCACCATTTGCTATAAATGCCATTTTCATACTATGTTTGAAAACAAGGCTACGTTTTTGTCCCGAACACACACACTACCTCAGTTTGGAGCAATTCAACAGCAAATATTAGTTTGATAACTGTTTTCCTGTGCTGGGCTTGTAACTACACAGATTTTCGAGATATCTTGGTTCGGTAGGAAATAGATATTGATTGTGAATCTGTATAGTTTCCACCCTCGCACTCTAATGTGCTGTGATGCAGGCCGGATAAGACACCTGAAGCATTCGAGTTGGTGGCTGTTAATACTTTGTAGCAATAACAGCTTCAAGAATTATTGCATAATAGTGCAACATGATTACTGCTCAAGGTCACACTTAAAACAACTAGAAAGTGATTTAAAGCAGCTGTCATTCCTCCACCTACAGCTTAGGTTGTACCTGTCTATCCGCCGATGTAGGTGTTTGAATTACTGTTTTAATTATCTACTTAAAAAAATTAATCTGGTTTTGTTGCGGCAGCCATGAAAGCGGCCGCCACAATAATCCAGGTATAAAAAGAAAAGAATTGACGAAGTACCTAGTGGAGGAACTGAATAGTAAAGCCCCTCGAGATGCTTAACTATTCTTTCTGTCACTACGTTCTACATTGCTACACCAAATCTCTTCTAGATATAATGATAAATCAGTGTAAAATATTAACATGATATCAGTATACATTCAGCTATCTCGTCATAAACGTTTATGCCTATGTGTATAAACAATTTGAAATTAATTCTATTCCTAATTAAAAAACAAATCTGCCAAGAAATATGGACATCTTTTACGCTGCAATTGCTTGAAGCAGGGGTTGTTCCTTTTATGACATTTTTAGACATCTGTTTTGTGCCATTAAACTACTAAACCTTAAACTTTGAAAGATAAACATTTCTTGAGTGAAGTTGCAGAGTTCATTAAAGTATACATTTTGTGTCGGGTATTTTGTTTTCGCAGGATTTGCCGTAGCAAATTTAGGCCTTTCTCAAGCATCATCTAATGAACATGCTTGAAAGTTTACGATCTTCTCTCTCTCTCTCTCTCTCTCTCTCTCTCTCTCTCTCTCGCTCTCTCTCGCTCTCTCTCGCTCTCTCATTTGACTGTTTTCCGTGTGTTGTAACTAAGCACCTCTTATTATTTTGGCTTTCCAAGCCAAAAATATATCGTGAATATAAGAACCATATTATAATTGAATACATTATATATACAGGTTATTCCAAAAGAAGGAACAGATTTTAAATATTCATTTTTAATTAACGACAATAGATAGCAACACATATGACACATCATTGAATAGAGGAAAGTTCAAAGTTTTTAAACCCCACCTATTAGTTCCATTCGAATGTTTCGAATATTAATAACTTAATTTATAAAGGAATGTTTTTTGTTTTGGTTTGAGTGGCCCATTATGCATATTAACTTATATTATTCACGCCAATGTTACAGTTTAATTTTGGTGTCAGTAAATGATGAAAACATTATCCTGAGGTACTGGACGATCAATATAAACTACAACCAGTTCTCCAGAAGTGCTTCTCCGACTTGACAATTCCTTTCTTCCAGTGTTTCCTCTTACATTATTCCATTTAGCCTTTACAATATGTATGCACATGTTCAAGAAAGGAGGTCAGCAAGACGTAACACATGTTTTTTGTCAGCAAAGAAGGCATACAAGCGACCAGCAGCAGCAGCAGCAAGAAATTCATTACTTCCGCCTCGTGATGGTGTTGCTTTGGAAAAGCAACGAACCCGAAACCTTGAAGGCGGGAATAATATGTGCATTGCAATTTATTGTCACGACGGGCGTGTCCTTACAGATGGTATAATTCATCTACACTTTCGCTGCACAATATCTGCACTTAATGGTATACGCCCTGTCTCCAGCATCCCTAACTGTAGCCACACAAAAATATACCGATAAGTGCACTCACTGAAGTAGAAAAAATATCTGATGTGTTACACTCACATGTCTTTCTCTACTCTTGTACAAACTATTTTTACAAACTCTTATTCTCCATCTATTTCATATTAATCGAGATAAACATTTTCAGAAACGATCTTTTGACGTGCAAAGAGAATTACATTTTACACATAGCGACTAGTTCTAAAAATATTTGACTATCGCTTAAGGCGTACTATGTTCCCCTTGTTTTGTATTTGCAAGGGCAATATAAGCACAGGCATATCTCTTAATAGCTGGTTGCTATGTGCAGCACCATTCCCTTTGCCACAGATTAATACTCTTTGCATATCCAGGACAAAAAAATCAATAACGAATTCCCATTTGAGAAAATAAGTATTGAAAAATTTAAGGGAATAACAAGCAATATCTCGAAAATGGTTCACTCAACAAAAATGTATATGACATAAATATCTACATTTTTTGTGTAGTGAAATTTTGTCTATTTCTTATGGTTTACCAGTTATGCAAAAATCGTTCTTAACGAAGAATATTTTTGGAGACATTCCCAGAAAATTCAAGATATACATTTTATTTGTCATGAAAATATCTTAAACATATGATATTTTAATCAAAATCGTTAGAGCCATTTTTGAGAAAATTAAAACTTTCGAAAAATGTTCCATGTAATGGGTAATCTGAGGTGGGGGGTTTCTTGAAAACCTTCGTGTCACATCTCTGGAAGATACTGAACCTAAATACCAAGTTTGGTGTTTATCAGACTGTTCGTTTCTGAGTTATGCTGTTCTCACACACACACACACACACACACACACACACACACACGCTTGGACATGTTTCCAGAAATGCTTTTTTTGGATTCAGGGGTTCTCAAAACATATATTTCCTGTGAAATCTCGGTATGGAATTTTTGGGTGGAATACAATACTTCCCCTACTTACTATACGTGGTAGAGAAAGTAATAGTGTAATACAATTCAACCTCCTATAATGAAACAGAGACACTGTTATGGATAATGGCTATGTTAGAAATTCGGGTGCACTAACAGCGTCCTGTAATACATTCTCCCCCGCTTACCTGTGTTAGAGGAAGTAATGCATTCCAACCAAAAGTTCACATAGAGATATTGATATGTATATTTTGAGGTCTTCTGAATAATGTATTTCTGACGCGCACGGGCGTGCATGTGTCAGAAGGAGAAACCTCAAGTCCGAACGAAAACCCTTATTATCAGATTTCGTTCGTACTTCAGGCTCTTTCAGAATAAAGGCCCAACATTTTCATGGCATTCCCCGCCTCAATAAACCTTCAAGCAGCCAGCCCGGGAAAAAAAATGCAGTTTGTAAAATCCATCGATGCGATGTTTACTCTGCCAACTACATATAGCAGCAAAGAAAGTATTTGCACTTCACCCAAAAATTCTATATCGAGATTTTGCCACGAATACATGAAAACATGAATACAAAAAATCTGATGTGATACATTCACCTGACTTTCTCAGCCCCCTTATCTTTATTAGTGGGTAAACAAACTATTCTTACTAAAGCTTATTTTTCTATCTACTACATTAATCCAAATAAACCTTTGCAAAAACAGCTACATTACACACTTCGCTATAGATACAAAGAGAACAGCGATAGTCAAATGTTTAAGAACTGGACGCTATATGCTGGCCTTAAAATTCCATACTGTTTCCATGCAATCGCGAGAAACAACTGAATGTTAAAAGGACTTTGAAGAATGACCAAGAAATGAACAATTCGAACCATTAATAAGGATATCTCAGAAATGACTTCTACCACAAAAAAAAACTTATTTGAATAAATTTTGTGTTTTTAAGAGATCAACATGTTTTGTGTAGTATACGTTTTTGTCTATCGCTTAACGTTTACCACTTATGCAAGATTATGTAAAATTCCTTCCGAGTGAAGAGCATTTCACAGGCTATTCCCAGAAAATTCAAGAAACACATTTTATTTGTCATGTAAATATATTTAATACATTAATAAATGGTATTTTAATCAAAATTGTTAGCAATTTTTTTTGGGGGGGAAATCAGAATTTTCGAAAAATTTTCCATGTAAAGGGTAGTTGGGAGTGAGGGAATTTTCGTGAAATTCTACGTTTCTCATCCTTAGATGATACTGAAATTAAATACCAAGTTTGGTACTTATCCGACTTTTCGTTTTTGAGTTATGCTGCTCACAGACACACACAGGGGACCTCAAAACATATATTTCCGGTGAAATCTCGACATCGAATTTTTTGGTGGAATACTACTTTCCCTACTTAACTATACGTAGTAGAGAAAGTAAAAATTCTTAATAACGAACGTGCTAAGTAACAGTAATTGCATTTTAATGTGTATTGCCTTCCGTGTAATCAGGCTTATTGCCTAATCTGGAACAAGGATACCAACACCGAAACAAATTATATTCATATTCCATATTTATATTAGTATATCGGAGAAATATGTTGATATATCTGAGAGATACATAGGGAGACAAATAGGCAATTTGATATCTCCTTTTCTACTTTTCAGTGTTGTAAATTTAGGGGTAGATCTAGTGGATTGTTGGTATGCAGAAGTTACAAAGTTATACTTTGGTGACAATATTAGAATTTAACGGGATTTAAACACTCAGTCAACGGAAAAAATATTTTCCTCCACTAGTCTTCAACGGTATAATTCAGCGGTTTTTGCTTTTTATCTGGTCTATTTTTACTATAGTAGTATAGACAACTTCAATGCTATTGCATGCTTTTGTGAACTGTAAAAGAGCCCTATTTAACAAAGGTATGTTTGGATCTGTAGTTAAAATTTAAGTAGGTACATTATAGATACAGGGCATCTCAAAATTCATATATATATATATATATATATATATATATACAAATACAATAAGTATTCTTAAATATGCTGACCACATTATCTGTTACATAAGAATGCAAGAAATCTTAAAATTCAGAAATGAATGTCCAGCCATAAATTGTGTTAAAATGCTTCACTGATAAACCTATCATGAACTGTAGGAAAGTACATTTGTTGTAACTGCTCCATTGACGCTTCTGTACTGTACTTCATAATGTGGTTTTTGTTCGAATAATAAAGAACAAAACACTGAAAAGCGAATTTGTTACTACTTTATTGAAAGATTCTTAAACATTACAATAGAATGTAGTTATATCAAGCATTCCCTACAAATGTATTACTATTCATTCCTGGAATACCTTGTTCGGGCTTCTCGTGCTTTTAGAATTGTAAAATAATCAGAAGCACTAATTGAGGTATGTTTTAATTAGCGATAAATGAATGGCATCCTCCCTCATTAGAATATACAGGAAGAGCTAAAAAGCTATGAACCGGTTACACAGTGTTTTTCCTGTCCGCGTCCTCGGCGCTCGTTGCCGTCTACCGCTATCATAGAAAGGCGCGGATGAAACCATACAACACTTTTAAAACTACTTTTAAAGGCTTTACTTACCAACTTTATGAAAGGAGATGCTGAAACTGGTCACCGTCGTTGTCCATAGATTTTTGGCACCTCTTTAGGAAACTATCCATCACTCGCCGTAGTTCACGTTGAGAAAAGCTGACAATTTCCTGGCGGATATTTTCTTTTAATTCTTCCAGGGTGTGTGGGTTTGTCTTGTACACTTTATGTTTTAAGTTATCCCAGAGATAGGGGGTTAGGTCGGGGAACCGAGCGTCTCACAAATCTCTACTAACAATTCTGGCTCAAACACACTTTCAATTGTTCTCATCGAAATATTGCCCATATGAGCCGTTGCAGAGTCTTGTTGAAAAAAGACAAAATCACACTCCCTGTCTTAATTCTCTAAAAACAGGCGACAAAATTGTATTCACGTATGCACGGGCTTCAACTATTGACTAGAAGAAAATTGGCCTTTCATAAAGTTGGTAACTAAAGCCTTTAAAAGTAGTTTTAAAAATGTATGGTTTCATCCGCGCCTTGCTGTGATAGCGGTAGACGGCAACGAGCGCCGAGGACACGGACAGGAAAAACACCGTGCAGCCGGTTCGTAGTTTTAGCACTCTCTCTGTATATTGCCCGTTATCTCCTCTGAGGTCCTTCCTGTAGGAGAAAGACAGAAGAAAATTATTATTATTATTATTATTATTATTATTATTATTATTACTATTGTTGTTAATTTCTTGTAAAATCATTGTAGAAAATAGAAGAAAAGTAACTGTTGGCATTTCATGTTTCAAAATGTAATAAAAAAAATCAGCCTGACATGAATATTTTTAATACTTTCAATGGATATATATCTTTCAATGGATATATCTTTGAATATCAATGAAAATATTCATTTTTCGGTATTACTAAAACACATATCCAATATTTCGATGTATTCGAAGCATTTTATTATTCTTGTCTGAAACCATTTCTAGGTAAAAGCAGTAACACAAAGGTGTGATGGGTAAAGAAAGTTGTGACTTATACATCGGATTTCGCTTTTCTTCCCCCCCCCCCTTTCTTTTTTACTTTCTCTACTACGTATAGTAAGTAGGGGAAGTACTGTATTCCACCCAAAAATTTCGATACCGAGATCTCACCGGAAATACATGTTTTGAGACTCCCTGAATCCAAAAAAATTCTGATGTGTTACACTCACATGACTTTCTCTACTCTTGTACAAAGTATTTTTACAAACGCTTATTCTCCATCTAGTTCATGTTAATCGAGATAAACATTTGCAAACTCTATCTTGCTAATTTTCTTGTAGATGTAGGGGAAAATATATTTACAAGGGCAATATAGAAAAACAGTAGCCTTTAAGCACATACATATCTCTTAATAGCTGGTTGCTAGGTGCAGCACCATATCTTTGCCACAGATTATAACTCTTTGCATATACAAGACAAAAAAAATCTGATGTGTTACACTCACATGACTTTCTCTACTCTTGTACAATCTATTTTTACAAACGCCTATGCTCCATATACTTCATGTTAATCGAGATATCCAGATGTCAATCTTATTGGTAATTTTCTTGTAGATGCAAGGGGAATATGGTAGGTTTTAAGCGATAGTCAAATATTTTAACGCTGGTTGCTATGTGGCGTATTCCATTCTCTTTGCATATCCAGGACATAAAAAAAATGAATAACGAATTTGAGAAAAAGTATAAGTATTGGAAAATTTAAGGGAATAACAAGCAATATCTCGAAAATGGTTCACTCAACAAAAGAAATGTATATGACATAAATTGTATATTTTAACGCGATCTACATTTTTTGTGTAGTAAAATTTTGTCTATCTCTTATGGTTTACCAGTTATGCAAAAGTCGTTCACAATGAAGAATACTTTTGGAGACATTCCCAGAAAATTCGAGATATACATTTAATTTATCATGACATTATCTTAAACATATGATATTTTAATCAAAATCGTTAGAGCCATTTTTGAGAAAATTAAAATTTTCGAAAAATCTTCCATGTAAAGGGTACTCTGAGGTGGGGGGAGTTTCTTGAAAACCTTCGTGTCGCATCTCTGGAAGATACTGAACCTAAATACCAAGTTTGGTGTTTATCCGACTCTTCGTTTTTGAGTTATACTGTTCACAGACACACACACACACACACACACACACACACAGACACACACACGAACATGTTTCCAAAAATGCTTTTTTTGGATTCAGGGGGTCTCAAAACATGTATTTCCGGTGAAATCTCGGTATCGAATTTTTGGGTGGAATGCAATACTTCCCCTACTTACTATACGTAGTAGAGAAAGTAAAAAGCATTTTTGGAAACATGCCCGTCTGTGTGTCTGTGAACAGCATAACTTGGAAACGAACAGTCGGATAAACACCAAACTTGGTATTTAGGTTCAGTATCTTCTAGAGATGCGACACGAAGGTTTTCAACAAAATCCCCCCACCCCAGACTACCCTTTACATGGAACATTTTTCGAAAATTGTAATGTTCTCAAAAATGCCTCTAACGATTTTGATTAAAATAGCATATGTTTAAGATATTTTCATGACAAATGAAATGCATATCTCGAATTTTCTGGGAATGTCTCCAAAAGTATTATTCATTGTGAACGACTTTTGCATAACTGGTAAACCATAAGAGATAGACAAAATTTTACTACACAAAAAGTGTAGGTCGCGTTAAAATACACAATTTATGTCGTATACATTTTTATTATTGAGTGAACCATTTTCGAGATATTGCTTGTTATTCCCTTAAATTTTCCAATACTTATACTTTTTCTCAAATTCGTTATTCATTTTTTTTCCTGGTAATGCAAAGAAAATGGAATACTCCACATAGCAACTAGCTCTTAAAACATTTGACTATTGCTTAAAACCTACCAATTCCCCTTGCATCTACAAGAAAATTAGCAATAAGATTAACATCTCGATAACTCGATTAACATGAAGCATATGAAGAATAAGTGTTTGTAAAAATAGTTTGTACAAGAGCAGAGAAAGTCATGTGAGTGTAACACATCATAATTTTTCTTTTATTTTTCTCTATTTGTGTTCTGAGAGAAGAAAAGAAACATTAGAAATCCTTGTGTCTAAATGCTTAACAGCTATCAAATGACATTAAAAAGTCCTACGAGGAAAAACTTAATATGACGGCGTTGGCAGCACTGGAGTGTGGAAAACGGAAGCTAAAGTGTCCTCGGGTCACGTGCTACGCCGCAGCCTGGTGCAGGAAGGAATTGATATTTCCGGGAAACTAGCAGTTCCGTCACCGAGATCTTACGGTTTTGTGTAGCTCAGGACGTCCAATTTGTCACAGTGACGAGAACACGCGCTGTTATAACCTCACATTATTGCAGTTACTTCATGGACCACCTGCTTGGATAACGCGGTTTAGCACGAGACAGGGTGGTGTTGCTCGTTGTTCCAAACTTGCTTTCGGCTTTGCTAATTTCAAAGTTTGTTGTTGCTTAATGTGAAGTTAACATCAAATTAATAGAATATGACTATTACAAAACCGACCGAAATGTCAAGCTTGGCATTTGGAAATAATTAGGGTTAAATTTCCAGTTGCAGCAAATCTATGTGGTTTGTCGTAGTTGTCTGCAGCTGTAAAAGCTTTTGCCGGGTTGCAGGGCACTTGAAATATTTTAAATAAGAGCTTTAAAGAAAAATAATATTATCTACCTTGTTTGGGTACTTATTGGAATTAGTGGACATTTCAAGGTCTAATTTGTCTATGCTGTAATGAATTAACCATAAATCTATTGTTCAGCATAGGAATAGTACAGAAAGAGCCAAAAAACTACGAACCGGCTGCGCGTGTTTTTCTTGTCGCGTCCTCGGCGCTCGTTGCCGTCTGCGGCATATAAAGGCGGATGAAACCATACAACATTTTTAAAACTACTTTTAAAGGTTTTACTTACCAACTTTATGAAAGGAGGTGCTGAAACTGGTCGTTTTCCATACATTTTTGTCACCTCTTTAGGAAACTATCCATCACTCGCCGTAGTTCACGTGAGAAATACTGGCAATTTCCTGGCGGAAATTTTGTTTTAATTCTTCCAAGGTGTGTGGGTTTGTCTTGTACACTTTTGTTTTAAGTTACGCCAGAGAGAAATCGCAGAGGACCGAGGGAGCCGCAAATCACTACTAATAATTCTGTCCTCAAACACACTTTCATAAAGTTATCAAGCAAAGCCTTTAAAAGTAGTTTTAAAAAATTGTATGGTTTCATCCGCGCAGCCGCTTCGTAGTCTTTTGGCCCTCCTTGTATATTTTAAATTATCCCAAAAAACTGATATTAACTTCGTTTCTCATTAGGTACATATTTCTGCCATACTTTTCTTCAGGTTTCTCCATTTTCTTACAGAATACTGAAAACATACTACATGACAAATTGAATGGGTTTATTCTTTATAAATTTTGTTTGTACAACCTCTACAGCAATTTAATATGGTCGAAGGAATAATTTGCATCTAATTTTCTACAATTCTAATTTATTAAATTAAAAAAAAAGCACTTTCGGAAAAAAATGCTATTCTCCTTTCGGAATTCTTATTCACTTGTACATGTACAGACATTTATAAGGTTGGATCTTTAATAGTTGATGAACAACGTACCTGAATATGAAAAAAAAAAAAGCAGAGAAAAACGGAAAAACTTAAAGTACGATCCATTCACTCATTCTAAAAGGATCGTGAAAAATGTTCTTTTTGAAGTGCTTTAAGTTTTCAGGGTATGTATTTGTATTAGGATCAGGTTCTGAAACATCTAGGGAATCCCATTACCAATAAAAACTTCATATCGTTAAGAATGCTGAATTCAATTCTAAGGCTATGTGTACGGCATAACTGAGTTATCACACAACTACATATGAAGCACTGTCCAGTGTGAAAATTTAGTGAAAATCTTCTTGGCCCTGAAATGATGCCGTCTTAAATACGAAATATATCTTATCATAGTTTCTTTTGCAGTTAATATGCAGTTCAAGATGCCCGAACAAAATACTTCCATTTTTGGCATTCCGGAGTTCTCATAATGCCTATTTTTGCTGAAACCGCGGTCTTACGTTGTAGTTCCTCCACCATAGGTAAGCGGTAGAGGGAGCAAAAGACAGGAGGAGTTCCAAGGAATTTGGGTGGTTGTCGCGTTGTTAATAGCTGAGTAACGCTGTATTTCCGCTTTCCTCTTATGTGGAATATCATAAAAGATTACGTAATATATTACAAGATGTATTACCTCGAAATTCTGAGGAATTGAGGTTGATTGAAAACACCCTTTATGAAGCATTCAATGTTTAACTCATTATCGGATGTCAGTCTTATGTCCGGTCTTTTCCAGTATCACCGTTAAAATAATGGATTGGAATTGAGGTCGTTCATTGCAAAACACTAGTGCAGTAGCAAATGTTTCACCAACCGTAGAAAAATGGGTCATTAACAGATTACATTAAGATAGCCGAGGCCAAAAAATGTGCAAATCGCATGTTATCCTGTTAACACCACGCCCGTTAAAAGCAGACATTACCGCTTATGCAAATAAGTAATTGAAGATTAATATAAAACTGCCGCCTTTTGTTTTAATGTGTCACTCCAAAAATAATAAAGAAGTAGAAAAATGTGAATATGTTAAAAACATTCTCAAAGTATTTAAAAATGGCTCCATGTAAAAGTTCTTTAGTTGACCAGTGTAAATAGAAAACTAAGCAGATATTGCTTGTTTGAAATGTGCAGGATGTGTCTTACGAAAAAAAATTGCATCTTTTAATACGTGTTTGAAGTTATTTTTATATCGAATTCTGTTGTTGTAAAAGTGCTTTACTACGAGTGAAGTTCTTCTTAGCAGACTTGGCCATTTTCCTGCCTGTAGGAGAGATATACCCATCCGAAATAGTCTGTGTTAGTAGTGATTCTAAGGCTATTTTGTGTTTTATACTCTTGGATATTATATTCCTAGCAAAATCTCTACCTACGTCTGCGGTGAAGTGGTTAGTGTGTCTGGCCAGTTATCTGGAAGGACCTGGTGAAGATCTCTTTTGTGTGGTTTGAGGATAAGTGTTCCTTATCCTGAAAGTAAATGTGGGTAAACCTTCAACTTTCTAAACTCATTACTCTCATCTGTGTAGGTCCGGTATGTGTAGGGATGTTAAACAAAAAATAACATTCTGCTCTGCATCCTTTCGTCCAAATGTTTATCGTAAATTAAAATAATCTGTAGATTCTGTAAACGGCTGTGTGCGCTAGGCAATGGCCTTTGTAGCGTAGTCTCTGCTGTACCACCTACTTGGGTGATGTGCCGATAAATGGCATCAGTTGCATAGTCGCCTTGTGGGCCTTTTATTTATTTGCTGTTAATTTAATCAGAAGATGAATGTTTGGAATTGTTAATTTATGAAGTCTTTGAACCTGTATCAGAGTCTGCCGGACAGATAGCCGTAGTTGTGCTGCCACTTTGCTGTATCATGTATCTTCTTTTTATTTCTTTTAACCTGTAAGTGTAACTGGGTCGTAGCATAGGCAAATATCCAATCCAGTAATCCCAAGAAGCATTCATCTCCGGAAGGGGGAGGGGAGATCTAGTAGTCAAATAAACGGAGATTAAATTCTAAATTTTAATATGCAGAAAGAATAACACTTATTATCCCATAAGTCTAGTAATTAAGACGCTAGCGCTCGTTTCATAATTTTCATGCGAGCGTCTTAATTACCATTATAGTCAAGTTGCATACGACTGTTTTTGGTCGACTACACTATAATTTCAAAACTTGTTTTTACAAAACAGATCTTATCATGTTAGTTGTGTAATTAAATGCTGATGGGATGGCAGCACTGTTGAGTCCTCGCCGTATTTATTTATTTTTCCAGGTAACGTGAAAGCAACACATACTGAAGCAAAAGAAATGAACTCAATTTATTAAAATACTGAAATTACAATAAACCGAATTTATTTTATTTTAAATTTTATTGTTTACCTCGGGAATGGATCCCAGTGGACTGCTGCTTTAAAGCTGTTTAAAGGTATGGGCGATAGGGGAGCTCGTGCGCCGCCGAGCAAGATCATAATGAGTCGCTGAAATATTGTGAATGTCATAATAGTTCAGTTATATCACATATAATCGGTGTATTATAATGTGATCGACCAAAAACGATATTACAATTTACGCGGTGTGGCATTTTTCAAGACTTTTCATTTTATTAGTTTTATAATTTGAAAATTGCACTGATTTTTTCAACTCTTTCGTGTATGGTGTTTACAAAATTATTTTACATGCATTAAATAATGCCATTTTTTGGTATACATATTACCAAAAAATGCCATGAAAATGGGTTACGAGTCGCGGAGGAAAAATAAATATTAGTCAGGAATTAACGGTTTTACTGAAATTTATCGTTGTCGTTTCAGCTCTAAAGCATTGCTCTACTAAACGCATATAAAGTAATTTCGTAATCACCACGCGTGAAGAGTTAAAAAGTGTACTTTTCATAAAAAAAAGTATAAAACTAAAAATAAAATTTTCTCTCTATTTGCTTGCTAGAATTTTTTTAAAGTGAGACGAATACTTTAATTTACCTAGTGACTGACGAAGATCATAAAGTCAGTTGACTGGTGCACAGATTTCAACCTGCGACCTCGCAAATGCGAGCCTCAGGCATACCCTGTGAGGCATCTCACTTCGTTTTATTTAAAATGAAAAATAAATATAGGTATTTATTAATATAGATTTGAGTAAATGTTTGTGAAGGTAACAAATGAACACATAGCTGAAAAACTTGCAGGAAGAAGTGACAAGCAGGCATTTTCCACGAAGAGGTGTCGACACATGAGATTGACGTTTCCTATGAGGAAATTCTAATCTGAGGGGACAATGGCTGCTAGCTGGAGGGTTGGAGAGGGAGCCTTTAACCAAGATGAATGCAGCGAGAGCTAATGAACGGGAAAAATCCATAACGCTGGTCAGAGCTGAGCTTTTGTGTACGTTAAACCCTCTGGAGCTCTGATTAAGAGCTTCTGGGATAACACTGGCCCACATGCTACACGCGATGTAACACGTTTGGGTGCGGCCGTGAGTGAATCCTGAAATATTACTCTCTACGTTTGTTTTGCTTTTTCTGTTTGCGAAATAGATGCTTTTATGTTTCCTAGAATCTAAATGTACATTATTGTCAGGAATCTGAAATGTTTCTTTCATAGAAATAGAGTTTATAGCATAAAACTTCTTCTCTTAAAAAAAAAGATTTTGCATTTTTCACAACGAAAACACCAAAAAGTATATTATTATTTTCTATGTATAGTACCTAGGGGAAGTATTGCATTCCACCAAAAACTTCAATGTCGAGCTGTCACATGTTTTGAGGCTCCTAACCCTCTCCGAAAAGTAGTTTTAGGGAAAAGGTCCGTGTGTGTGTCTGTGAACAAATAACTCAAAAACGATAAGTCGGTTAAATACCAAGTTTGGTATTTAAGTTCAGCACCTTCCAAAAACGCGACTTTCAAGAAAATTCCCCCTCCCAACTATTCCTTTATATGGAGCATTTTTCGAAATGTTTGATTTTCTCAAAAATGGCTCTAACGATTTTGATTAAAATATCACATATTAATAATAGATTATGATACAAGGGGTAAAAATAGGATTTTATTTTGCGAGTAGAATGTTTGTGAAACGAAGTCACTTTTAACACGTGCGGCATATACTATTTTTTAGACAGCGCTCGAATGTGTAAAACATCAATAATATTATATTGGTTCCTGAAACTAACAGATATCACGTTTATATACTAGATTAAAGAATAACAGTTTAGATCAAATAAAGCAGAAGGCTGCCAGTATAACACATAATTTAACTCTTCAACGTATTGCGATAAATTGAAGTACGACAATCTGTTTTGTGCACGGATAATGCGAGCGTCATGAGAAATTAATCATGTAAAACGACGTAATGAAAAGTAAATTCTAATAAAACGAAATCGACTTATTAAACATGTGCAATACAAAGGGTAATTGCTATGTGAGTGGACTTAAACCAAAGTCGGTTCACAGTGAAGATTATCCCAGTACTGTTTTTAGCTGGTGTGCACTGTGTTAGAAGTTCTATTTTTAGACCATGCTGTCTAAAAGGATATTTATATGACAAATAAAATGTATATCTGGAAATAGCCGGTGTAACTCTCTTTAGTCGGGAGACGTTTTCTATAATCTTGCATAGCTGATAAACGTAAGCGATGGACGATCTCTTTAAAACACAGAATTTATTTCAAATAGCTTTTTTGTAGCCCTAGTCATTTCTGAGATATTCGCTATTAATGTTCGAATTGTTCGCCTTTTAAAGTCCTGTCGATTTCCAGTTGTTATTCACGATAGCGTCCAGTTGTTAAACATTTGACTATCGCTGTTCCCTTCGTATCTATAACGAAATGCGTGATGTAGCTATTTCTGCACTTGCTTATCTGGGTTAAGATGAAGTAAATAGAAAAATAAGCTTTTGTAAGAATAGTTTTATATCCATTAATAAAGGATAGAGATTAGAGAAAGTCATGTGAATGTAACAGATTTTTTTAGCAATAGTACTTTTTGCCAACGTATTTATAGCGGATACTAAATCGTGTTGGATGGAGATTGAACCAGTTATAATTTGATTGGTTCTGAGACGTGCTTGCGCAGTAGTATCGATGCGTTAATCGTTACTTTAGAAACAGATTTTAAGGTAGCCACGTTCATTAACACTTAAATTGTTTGGTTTTCGTCATTTCAGACGACGTGTAATAAAAATCGTTCGATTTACTACAGAATAAAATGTGCACAAGTTGTAACTTTATAAAACACAAGTTATCCGTTTCGTAGCGCAGAGAACTTCAGTAACACTTTGCCGAAACTGATCTGCATAACAGACATACACTTCATAAAACCAACAAATTAAAAAACTTAGCATCGGTAACGAACCGGAAAAAAGGGTCGAATGCGACATGTTTTAACATTGGAATAAACTTAATATTATCCGTGATCGATTAAAATGTTTGCCACAATTGTATTACTTTTGTTCAGTGAGTTTTAGCTATTGGGATGGTTTATCTCTCAGGTGAAGTTTTAGCTGGAAGGAGGGGTACGCAGTATGCTGAACTCCTGCCGCTTGTGACGTGTACAGTGGAAAACGGCCAACAGTCTTTCACTATCACGCGTCTTTGACTTCATACCAAGTAAACACTACCTCCTTCCAGTAGGTAACCTTTACCTGCTTGGAAGGGCTCCCCCACCCACTAGCTAAAATACGCTGTGCAAAAAGATAGCACAACTATGGGTCAGTACAGAAAGCGGCACTTTACGGAAATTTCGGCCAGACGATACAACAGATTTCCAGTTTTAATTTTTAATTGCAAAATAATTCTTACTGCAGCCTGTCTTCTCTGTCTTCCCGATATTTGATGCATTAGAATGCGTGCGCGGACCGTCTCTGCGGGGACTGAGCTTCTGCAGGTGGACGGTGTGCGCGCCTCTCACATAGTGCCGCGCAACAGCGAGCCCTTTTAGGGTGATGACACTGTAAATTTATGCATAGCTGTTAAGAAGTGCTTAATTGTGGAGCTACGAGGTTTTTATCTTTTAAAGAAAATCAGAGACAACTTCTCTAAAATTCTAAAAGTAAAACTTAACTTAAAATTAATCAGTAAGAGTATAAAATTTGATGCCAGCTTATGTCACCAAATTTGTTATACAGACGTAAAAATGTCACCGCTATCCATTAATATCGTTGTAAGAAATATATCCTAAAGCATCAATCTTGTACGTAGAAGGAACATTTTTAAGCAGTGTTATTTTAAAAAGCAAAGCTTTAACTATGGCACAATTAACATGTTTCCAGAAAAGAAGTGCGAAGAAAGTATTATATGCTAAAACTGCAGTAAAGCGTGGATTTATTTCTCCTAAAAGGAATGAGGTGATTTTGCATATTGAACCCGGCTCAGTTTATATCACTGAAAAGTCCCCCTGCTGGAATCGAACCCGGACCCCATCCGGACCCTATATCGCTATTCAAGATTACTAGCCCATTGACAACTTGAATGCATATTTAAATTCAGCCGTTTTCAATATGCTACATGTATAACAGCAATGTTTCGCGAGCTGCCTATGTAGCAAGGCGATCGCTGGCATACCTGCTCTGAGAAGCGAAACAGCAGAGTTTAATCGCTGTAATAATGCCAGAGGAATTAAATGGTAAACGTGGAATGGAATGAAACATTAAAAGCATTATTTATAATTAATTTTACATTAAGAGATTATAATGCAGTTTAATGGCTATGAAACTGTTTCGTAATGCATTCACTGAATGCAGATAGTGATCTGCTCACCTCAAAATTTACAATTATTTTTCAATATGCAATAGGAAAAATTAGAACACTTACTAATTAATCATGCTTTAGAAATTTTCACAGGAAAGAACCCTCGTCATAAAATGTATATTTAGCTTTTTTCTTAAAAAAAATTCGGTTATAAGTGAAATATTCTACAATAGACACCTAGTTTCATAATGGCATATGCATAGAAACACGGGCTCACCCATTCCTAGTACAAATATGCAGTTAAGGCAAAAAGGCCTACTCCTTCTCATCTCAAACATTTCAATATTAAAATGGATTCATTTGCAAACAATCTTGGCACGTGTCTCTGCAAACTCGATGAAATTACACAACGAATAGTTATGGAAATCTACTCGCATTTTATGAGCTGTCTCCATCTAATGTTCAAATTGTGTTTACTTTGCGAATTAAAATGAAGGAAAAGTCGTTCCCGTGTATGATAATTTTTATTCTCGCTCAATCCCTTGTTATTCCCCCTCCCTTTTTATTACTCTCAGTTCGTAAGGAGCAAAATAAAATAAGTTTGCACAGATACAGTGACTCCAGAAACTATCCCATTTAAAAAATTAATTCTAGCAGGCAAATTAACGGGAGAAAATTTATATTTATTATGCAGAAAGAACGTCGATATTACAGGTTACGTATTCTGACGGTTATATTTTCTGTTTAGATTTTTGGTTTTTAATTCTGTAATTTTTTTAAAATTGCACTGATTTTTCTGCTCTTTTTTTATGAGTGGTGTTTAAATTTACACAGCAATTTCAGGCATTATACAAAGAAATGTTTTCTATTAAATGTATGTAAAATAATATAATCGATTAAACTGTACAATAATCCCTTAATGCTACACGTAAAAATTGGAAAAATCGACTAATAAAATTAAAAATCTTGGAAAACATCAGATTACGTGTGGTGTTTGGTGTTTCTTATATTAAAGATGAAAATTCTCTCTCCGTTAATTTAGCTGCTCTCATTTCTGCTGTTTGTATTAGCTGACGGCACTTTGCTTTTAAACATCAGAACTACCATTTTAGCCGAGTGCAACAGTTTTGATTTCCCCTAAAAAGAATTAAATGTAACTCGATAGTCTTGTGTATTATAACAAGTGAGGTCGATGAAAACTTGTAGACACTATACACTTGGATGTGTTGACAGAGAAATGAAATACACAGAATAGGTACATCCTGTGGAGTCTGCCGGAAACGTATGATTATTGCCTTCAGTTTTACCCTGGCCTGACCCGAGGCATGTAGAGGGGAACATTTTGTATTCATGTGCATCCGCTTTACCGGTTTTGTAGGAATGTTATCCTAAATGGCATCTAATAATGGCGTGCCACGCAATACAAAGGCCACAATGCATCAGTAGGGCAACAAACCAGCAAGGATAGGGTATCCATGTGAGGACGACACTAAAAAGAAAACATAGGGGCCGGAAACGAAAACGTAAACAACACTGTTACATAAACAGGCCGCTCCACATCGCTGAGGTCGCTGGAAATGTAAAATACCACATAATCCTTAACTTTCCTGCTTAATGACTGATAAAAGTGATTTTAAAGAAGTTTCCATTCCTTTATTAATGTTAAATAATGAAGCAGTATTGTTAAAGCCGAAAACTTTACGAATCGTAAAAAATTGTTCGTTTGTGGCAATATGATCCACCCTGAATATTATAAATTATAATTATAAATAATTTAATTGAATGTTTTTCTTACATAAACATTTAAAGGTTTTAATTTTACTCCTATGTATTTATTTTTTAGTTTTCACGTTTCAGTAACTAATTTCAATGTTCTGTGTTACTCGCGATGACATTTTCACTTAACCAAAAGCCCTTCGTAGTAGAGGAAATTTATCTGGTAATATTGCTTAACTTTTCCAAATGCGCATGAACAGTTTTTGCGGAATTAGAGAAAATTTATCTAGTAACATTGTTTAACTTTTCCAAATGCGCATGAACAGTTTTTGCGGAATTAGAGGAAATTTATCTAGTAATATTGCTTAACTTTTCCAAATGTGCATGAACAGTTTTTGCGGAATTAGAGAAAATTTATCTAGTAACATTGTTTAACTTTTCCAAATGCACATGAACAGTTTTTGCGGAATTAGAGAAAATTTATCTAGTAACATTGTTTAACTTTTCCAAATGTGCATGAACAGTTTTTGAGGAATTTGACGGAAACTTCATGTGGAACGTTTTGAACGAACGAAAAATCTCAAAAAATCAAATTTTAAAGCATCCACAATATCAAAAATATGTGTTGCGTTCACATGTCTTTCTCTACCCTCTAGCATTATAAAAACTCTTCTTATGAAAGCTTATTTTTCTATCTACTTCATTTTAATCAGATATACCTTTGCAGAAATAGCTAAATTACACATTTCGTTGGGAACAGCGAACTGGACGCTATATACTGGCCCTAAAATGGGGTACTCTTTACATGCAATCGCGAGAAACAACTGAATGTCCACTGGACTTTAAAAGAATGAACAACTCAAACCATTAATAGCGAATATCACGGAAACGCTTACGCCTCAAATTTATTTGAAATAAATTGTGTGTTTTAAAGAGATCTACATGTTTTATGAAGTGCGTTTTCGTCTATCGCTTGACGTTTACAGGTATTTATACAAAATTCCTTCCGAATGAAGTGGACTTCACAGAAAATTCAGTATACATTTTATTTCTCATTAAAATATTTTTAATATATGGTACTTTAATCAAAAATGTTCCATGTAAAGGGTAGTTGAGGGTGTGAGGATTTTCTTGAAAATCTTCGTGTGACATCTTTGGAAGAATGTTGAACTTTAATGCCAAGTGTGGTGTTTATCCAACTTCTCATTTTTGAGTTATAGTGTTCACATACACGCGCGAAGCTTCTTCTGAACATTTTTTTATTATTATTTTATTCAGAAGGTCTCAAAACATTTATTTCAGGCGAAATCTCTACATCGAATTTTTTAGTGGAATACAGTACTTCCTCTAAATTACAAATAAAATAAAAGTTTTGAAATAACTAGGGTATTTTGGACACATTCCAAATGCCCATTTGTCGATATTTTTATCAGATGCTTAAGTAATACTCTCCTTTAATACAACTATTTTATTTGTATTTTCTTTTTTGAGAAAGCAGAAGAAGACTGTTTTGCGCGCTTTGTAGCATCTTAGGTTACAAAGAGCTGAGTTATCGGTTAGGTATTTGTCTTTTCAGGATAAGGGAAAACTTTGGAAAAGCATCCTACCCAGACAACCAAGTCAGCTCATTAGGTTACTAGGCAAACATGGCAAGTTAAAGTTCAGTGTCCTTCAGGTCAGGAGGCAGGAAACTCCAGTGACTAGATAAAGAACGCATGCAAGAAAGAATAGAATGTTTTATGATGGGGTTGAAAACAAACCTAGAGGAGGAGGTTCGAATCTGTGCATCCCCCCTCCCAAAAAGATCACTAGAACTTTACTGAAATGGCTAATTTGTGCAAATTCTAAACAATTTAACTGAAATTGTTATCATCCCAGGCTTGTTCAACATAATTATGGCATAGTATTAATTTTCATAGTCTAGTGTAACTTTCCAAGAATACAATTTTCCAAAAATAAATGACATCTAAAATGTGGTTTACAATCAAAGGTTAATTTTTGTGACATTCAAGTTTTTACTGGAACAAGTAGTAAAGTATGTAACACTTTTACTTTTGTAAAAATCAATCATGTATGGAATTAGTAAACCTTTAAATCCTAAATTATTAATGATATTAAGAAAATTCGTATAACATCTTTCCACCAATATTCAAAGAACGTGTAGTCAGAATTTCAAATAAACTGAACAAAAACTGCATAGCGGGGAGCATTTTAAAGTGGCAAAAATGTAGGGAAACAAGATAACTAGAAAATCTAGCTTTAAAATTTTACCGGCAATTGCATCCTAATTCTACAATGATTCAGGAATGTTTCATGAATATTAAAAAAAATGTGATACTTCTTGGAATGTTATTGAATATGTAGTATTCATGCCTTTAATTAACCTTTAGAATTGTAGTAGTTAAAGTTGCTGAAACTTTTGACAATATACAATTTATTATTATTATTATTATTATTATTGCTGTTGGTTATGAAGTAGTATAGTATCTCAGAAATAATTATAATCGGATTTCGCCTAGGACCTCATAAGTCCTAGCATCACCGCTGACGTTTATCGTGTAACATCTAAATTGCGCTAGGCACAGCGAAACCCAAGAAACTGGAACATACAAGTGGTCTCCTTTCTGCTGCACTCTCACAATATAACTTCCATTGTGACAGATAGGTTTGAATGATGAGTCTAATGTCGTGACCGTTATGATAACGTTTCTCAGCGCGACTTTATCCCATGTATGTATTTCTGAGTCAAACTATGAGTCAGCAATGAAGCGTGCTAAGATGAGCAATGTTTCCCATGAGTTAATAATTGCCTTCGTTCACTCTTGTTCTACAGAACAGCATTTGCGTAGACAGTTGTGAATGAAAACGGCACTTGACGTTATAGCCAGGAAGCGTCCTATGGCTTTAGGATGTGATAAAGCTCATTAATTTAGTTTAAAATGAATACGTTTTTAATGAAAACTATTATTAATACAATGTAAATAGTATTCTTTGGTCATCTGTAGTAGATAGTGTCGAGAATTTGACGTTAAACATAGAAACCCCAGAAATAATAACGCAACAAAAAGAAGTTGGTCAGGCCTGCTGAAGTCTGCGTCACTAGGGAGCACTCCCAACTATGTTGCAGAAGGCTACCGCTGTGAGAAAGACTGGCCAGCACCAAATCGTTGAGTTTTCGAGAGAGAGAGAGAAAAGAAAGAGTTATAACCTAAAACTTTTGCAGCAGTGCTCACGTTTGTCTTTATTTAAAGCAGTAATGACAGCTAGCTTAAACTGTTTGTTTAAAGGTCTTCCTTTCGATGCATATTAAACGTCTACTTAGTTGAGTCCCTTTAACTCAAGAGTGTGACTAAGTGGCGTGCGGACACGCTTTTGTTTGCATGTCAATTGAAGAAGTGTTTTATTAGCTCCACCTATGGACGCCAATTTGAAGAAGTTTATTTTTACGTTGTTTGCATCACGCTTTGGGCGTAAATTTGAGAAAGATATTTTATTAGCCCCAAGTTTAATAAAAAATATTAACTTTGTAATTAAACCGTTTCTTTAAATATTATATATTTATGTTTGCCTCGGCTGCGTCAGTATTTATTTTAGAGACATGGAAGTCTTGGCAGGGCGTGATGCAACAAGAATGTAGGCTTACACAGATTTTAAGTTTTAATTCACTCCTTTTTATTAATCCTTAACACAAATTAAATAGCACTTCACTGATATCGAGAGCTGTGAGATTCTTTTATTTAATACTTTTTAACACGTAAACTTATTTTTCGTCTCACGAGAATACGTAGTTAATTTCTCGAGGACACATCTTGCGTCTGGTTAGTAACTATGTCTGCAGGCAACTGACAAGGTTTCTAGCGCCTAAATTTACAGATTTCTGTATTTCAAGTCTCTGATTGGCTATTTTTACTCCAATAGAATACCTGCATTTAACTAAGGCTTTTCTGGTTGTTATTGGCTATTTTTATAAACTGTCACCTAAAGTCACATTATTGTTACTCCAAGAATCACAAGTAGTTCTGTTAAACTTTCTTACTCTTATTGACTCAAGTTTACCTCATTGTTAGCAACTTTTAACTTATTATTCTCACAGCTCTTACATTTTTAAATTACGTAATACATTCACATAACATTATTAAACATGTTTACAATAATATAAGCATATGCAATGACTGTTACATACATTTTACAAATTACTACATACACATATTGCTTCAAGGCGGGCTGTTATTGAATGTACATATTATATAATTTGACTAAAATCATTTAAGTATTAAAAATACTTCCTCACAATGCAGGCATAAAACTATATTGTTACTTATTTTACCTACTTGACCTTTACTTGGAGCACAGAGTAAAGCAAAGCACATCTTACTTCACAGAATTGTTTGCTGCTGCACTTCGAAGGCCTGCATTCTGTGCATGTGCGTATGTTTAACATGTTTAGGCTGCCCAAAATCAGAAACTAAGCAAGAATAGGCGGCCGAATTTTTTCAAGAGCAGTGAAAAGCGAAACATGAAAGTATAAGTAACAGGTAGAAGGAGAAAGAAAGAAGTTGTGTGTTACTTATGTTCGGAGGCAGTTGTATCTTGCGTATGGAATGCTATAATTTCCAAAGGAATCACTTAACTTCATTTAAAAATGCAGAAAGAAAAGTTCACTTCGAAAGGTGCGCTGCATTTGATTCTATGCAATTGCTGTATGTTTACAAATCAGATTAGAGCAAAACGCATATTTTTAAACAATACACTTTCTAAATATAATTCTTGCTTTGGATAATAATCACAGGACAAATAATCCAGTGTATTTGTATACACGATGCATTTCTTGACTAACTAGCACATACCCCAAAAAACGAATTTGGAAGTTGAAAGTGAAAGGATTTCCTAAAGAAAATAAGTGCCACAAAAAAAGTAAATAAATAAACTCGACTTACATGACAAGGTACAGTCTCCGTCACGAACGAAGGTGGGAAGTGACAGTTGTCTCGCAAACACTTATAAGGAGGGTGAAGAGGAGTGGTCGCAAGCACGTGGCGGTTTGGCGCGAACCATGAGACCTATTATTTTGTTGTTAATGACGCCTTCAGTCAGAATCCCGAAGAGGTCCGCACAATGGAATTGATTTATAGCTTGGATTTATCAAATTTAATTCTTAAAACATCTAGCAGACACACTGTGAAACAAGACTGCTCCTTATTGTCTGGGAAGCAAGTGATTATGACGTAACAAAGTTTTTGCTACTGCGCAATCGCCTTCGTTCGTGAAGGAGGCTTGAAAAACGTTCGCCTGCAGCTGTATTCTTCGCACAAGCAGTGACCGCGTGGGGGACTCGGCCGAGATAATTTTATGTGGAATGCTTTCCGAGCGATTTGAGACTGCACGCTTATACAAGGGGTAGACAGAAGTAGGTAATGAAATATTACTGTGTCTGTGGCATTAAATTTCCCATTTGACCCTATATTAAAACCATGCCTAGATCAGGTTAGATCATTAAAAAGTATAATTAATTCCATTAGTTGTAATGAATTAAAATTAATTGCATAATATTGAAACGTGTACCCAGTAATAAAGTACTTGCGATTGCAAATCACCATTGAGATTATTTGTAGCGAGATGCTTTGGTGATCTATCTAGAAAAAAACTTGAATCAATTTGGGAATTCATTGTCCCACCGGCATGTTGTCACAGTAGCTCAGTGGTTAGAGCAACCGCACGGAGAGCGGGAGAACCGGCTTTGGTATTGAATTTTTCAATCGATTCTATATTAAAAATGAAATATTAACCTAAGTGTGAAAATAATATGATATATATATATTAATGAAGTAACGCATAATATTAATTAGTTAATTACTCTCTTGTGAATATTCAAACTGTTGGTCTTCAGCATTTATGTACTGCTGTAGTCCAGATTTGACACCCAAGCAAATGTTATTACTCCGTTCTTTATTTATAATCAGGATTAGGATCAGGGGGACACCTAGCACCTCGACCCACACAGGGATCTTTTATGCATACACCCCCGGGAGGAACGGACGAGATGAAGGAGCCGCAGGAGATGTATGGGCGGGAGGACCGGCCGACGTAGACGATAGAGACGCGCAGAGTTTCCTAAGAATTACAGAATTGACCACCCGGCCGGACAGCGCTCAACGGCGGCCCTCCCAAGCCACCTAAGGGTGGCTCTCAGGCTCCCCTCTAGCAGAGACCGGGGAAAGCTCGACCCAGCAACGGAGGCTCGAACGGCCGCAATCTGACGGTCCTGGGGAGTTCCAAGGCGCAAGCCTCTGCGCCATCTATCCGCAGCCGACCGATATACAGCCCCGAAGTCAATCTGTAACGTGAAAGAGGAGGAACTGTGGGGAGAGAAATTATGGGGAGGTAATGATCGTTCCCAACGTTCGCCTAGCGACCCAGGGAAACCCCCGAAAAACCCGTGGGTCAGGAAGTTCGGCCGCGGGAATCGAACGCACAACCTCCCAAATGTGGGCTACAGGCGTTACCGCCTGAACCATCTCGCTGATTATTTCTAATCAAGTTTCTGGTATCCCTCCCTAATTCACTAAATATCGAGTGTGTGTGGTCTTTTTGCAAAAATCTTATATTTAAGAAGATATGGAAATCTATAGGTAAGATACGGAAATCTTGGTGCCCATTCAGTTCATTCCCTTAGTGCCCATTCACTCATTTGGAAATTCTTCGGCTTAAAGTTCAGTGAGCAGGAGCCCCATCTTACTGGAAATACGACTCATGATCGTGCTGCCCAGCCATAGTTTACGTCTATATCTGTATACCTACGTTTGCCCATCCGTGTATGATTATTATTATTATTATTATTATTATTATTATTATTATTATTATTAATACTACTACTACTACTACTACTGCTACTATTGTTGTTTTGGTTTCATATTTGCCAACAGGTCTGCTGGCTCTGTTTAATTTCGATATTAATGTTTTACTTTTTCTTAATGCAGAGAGGAACAAAGAGGGCATGCACCGCGAAATGGATTCCAAAGTAAGTCTATATAGACTACTAATGCCTGTATAAAGTGTACATAAACATAGCCACTTTGTATAAATATATAATTAAGTGTACCTTAATAAAACAGAATATGCAACCATAAACGTTTAAATTCTACTTCAACCGTAAGTCGATCTTGTTAGGCATGTAAGTTCACCACGAATAACGGCCGACCGCAAAGCTATTAAAATGTCTACATTGCGGGATTTTAATGTCTTTTCTTAATCGGACGTTTGAGACATAGCTGTCGTGACTAGGGAATTTAAATTTGTTTGCTGCAACATAGGGCTGATGGAACATAGCACTAGATGCTGCTAAAACCCTTCCTGAAATGGGTGGAGTCCACGATATAAGAGGCATTAAACATTAAATAAGCGAAGAAAATATACTTTACCTGCCCCAAAGTGATTGCAAAACAGCTGAAGAACGCTAAGCGTGCAGTCCATTCAACGCTGACGGCTGTGATTTAAGATTACTGTGAGATAATCAGAGACCCGGCTTGGATCAGGTTCATCCTTTCACTGCTTTCGCTCTCAGATGTGCCACACCTTCCGATATACATGGAGCTCCATGCATTTTGTCATTGCTCTTTGTCTACCATGCACTTTTGTACTCTATTCATGTTTTAGACTCGCGTAAGCAAATTTCTTATCTATATTAATAAACATTATAACATTAGAAAGAGAGAGAATTGACGCGTGGGTAGGTGGATCGGGTAATGTCAAAAATCACTCAACCTATTTTGATAATTCTTTCACCATTGAAAAGCCCAATTCGTTCTAATGGAGAAGGGACTATAAAGCTTCAATTTCATTACATAAATTACTAAAAGATTAACAAGGATTACAAGCCCATGTACTTGAATACGAACACTGTAGTTATAAATGAATATGCTTGCGAAAAAGGCTTTGACTTTTAGTTTAAAATGCCATGGAGTAAAAAATAGTTGTTTCCCCACTAGTATGCATATAAAATAAGACAAATGCCGCGGATGTTCGATTCCAAGCAATACGTATGTAAGTAGTCACTATTTAGCAATAAAAGAAACAGCAAAACAAAAGAGAACCTTATCTGTTTATTATCAAATGATATTATGCATGTATATTCCTAGAAATCTATTAATGTTCAACCATCACCGTATTAATGTAAGAGTCGCGAATAGGTCTTTGTGAGTTAAAGCGACTTAAAATTTACAAATAAAAAATCTGATGCGTTACACTCACAAGACTTTCTCTACTCTTGTACGAACTATTTTTACAAACGCTTATTCTCCATATGCTTCATATTAATTGAGATATCGGGATGTTAATCTTATTGCTAATTTTCTTATAGATGTAATGGGAATTGGTAGGCTTTAAGCGATAGTCAAATATTTTAAGAGCTGGTTGCTATGTGGAGTATTCTATTCTCTTTGCATTACCAGGACAAAAAAAATGAATAACGAATTTGAGAAAAGGTATAAGTATTGGAAAATTTATGGGAATAACAAGCAATATCTCGGAAATGGCTCACTCAACAAAAAAAAATGTATGTGTCATAAATTGTGTATTTTAACGCGATCTATATTTTTTGTGTAGTAAAATTTTGTCTATCTCTTATGGTTTACGAATTATGCAAAAGTCGTTCACAATGAAGAATACTTTTGGAGACATTACCAGAAAATTCGAGATATACATTTCATTTGTCATGAAAATATCTTAAACATATGATTTTTTAATCAAAATCGTTACTCATTTTGAGAAAATTAAAATTTTCGAAAACTGTTCCATGTAAAAGGTAATCTGCGGTGGGGGGATTTTCTTAAAAGTCTTTTTTGTCTCTGGAAGATACTGAACCTAAATACCAAGTTTGGTGTTTATCCGACTGTTCGTTTCTGAGTTATGCTGTTCACAGACACACTCACTACATGTTTTGCTTTGTTTCCTTTGGACTTATGGTGTAATCAACCTTTTTTTTATCGGGAATACTGAATAATTGTATTAAGAAAGAAAACTGCTAAATTAGAAATTAATGAATCGATATTTTATAATTAACTGTGAAGATTCTTTTTCTAGATGGTCGCAGACTTATATCTTTTCCAAAGAGGTTAACTTGGTGGCCTGGGAGTGCGTAATCTACCTATTCACCAGCTTCACAATTTCGTTGATTATGTTAAGGCTTTCTGTTTTATGGAAAACTGGGTCTATCTTCTATGTTATTAAATAACGGCGGGACCAAAGAGAAGGTATGAACATTTAAAATTTTACCTACTGTATTTATTTAACAAGTTGCTCGACCGTTCCGGTCGATGATTGCACCACGGCTAAAGACTATGCAACACATCCAGAACTTGGAAAACTGCCGTCCCGCCGATGTTTCACATCTTGCGTAAATATCAGGGGTTTTTCATCTGTTATTAGGAATAGCCGGGGCTATACGAAATTACAATTATAAGGGGTAGTGGGGTACTTTCACCATAAAAATCTTCTAGTTTATTATAAAAGTAAGAAATGAAGGTGAAAATATATTGATATCAGGAAAACTTCAAGATCAAAATCTATGTACACGTACAACAAAATCATTACATGTTTTCATTGATGGGGGAGAGATTTCAATTTTGAATTGATGCTAGCGTTGTTTTGTCTTTTGCTCATTTGCAGTAGCATCCGTAAGTTCACTTTCGGTTCTTAAACTTTGAATGGTACACCATTCATACCTCCAGTCTATAGGAAGGACAGAAAAGATCACAGCAAGTAAACAAATCTGATGTGTTACACTCACATGACTTTCTCTACTCTTGTACAAACTATTTTTACAAACGCTTATTCTCCATATGCTTCATGTTTATCGAGATGTCAATCTTATTGCTAATTTTCTTGTAGATGCAAGGGGAATTGGTAGGCTTTAAGCGATAGTCAAATATTTTAAGAGCTGGTTGCTATGTGGAGTATTCCATTCTCTTTGCATTACCAGGACAAAAAAAGAAAAAACTGAATAACGAATTTCCATTTGAGAAAAAGTATAAGTATTGGAAAATTTAAGGGAATAACAAGCAATATCTCGAAAATGGTTCACTCAAAAAAAAAAAAAAAAAAAAAAAGATATGAAATAAATTGTGTATTTTAACGCGATCTACATTTTTTTTGTGTAGTAAAATTTTGTCTCTCTTATGGTTTACCAGTTATGCAAAAGTCGTTCACAATGAAGAATACTTTTGGAGACATTCCCAGAAAATTCGAGATATACATTTCATTTGTCATGAAAATATCTTAAACATATGATATTTTAATTAAAATCGTTAAAGCCATTTTTGAGAAAATTAAAATTTTCGAAAAATGTTCCAAGTAAAGGGTAATTTGGGGTGGGGGATTTTGTTGAAAACCTTCGTGTCGCATCTCTGGAAGATGCTGAACCTAAATACCAAGTTTGGTGTTTATCCGACTTCGTTTCTGAGTTGTGCTGTTCTCACACACACACACACACACACACACACACACACACACACACACACACGGACATGTTTCTAAAAAAATTTTTTTGATTCAGGGGGTCTCAAAACATGTATTTTCGGTGAAATCTCGGTATCGAATTTTTGGGTGGAATACAATACTTCCCCTACTTACTATACGTAGTAGAGAAAGTAAAAAAATATCGGGACACCCAATAGTATCCCTTCTATTTTAGCTGTATAACTGAAACTGAAAATTACAATTTCGTTTTCTATTGTTTTCTATGAGCCCAGTAATTTTGGTAAATAGATTTATATTTGTTTACGTCTTATTGTATTAACTGTAACAACTGTATTTTCGAATATTCACATAATTTTAGGCAAAATAAATATTTGGACACTTCCTTTTGTATGCCCTATTGTACTTTCAAATGCTCACTCGGGGAAGGCATAGCAGGTCTAGCTATGGGTAGTAAACAGTCTTACCTATGTAATCAAAGCAAACAGTTCAGTTGCACAAAAATGGGGCGTAGAGGTAGGAATTTGATCTTTGAACAAACGTTCGCTATGATAAATGTAGGAATTACAGAATGATTGCCGATATGTTGAACGGTTGGAAATATAATTAAAAGATACGTAAATGAGAACAGAATCGACTTGATACCTCAAACTCGTCGTCCAAAAACATTTACTGACCGAGAGGAAACAAATATTGTTAGGAGTGTGAAAAAATATCCTAAATTGAGTGCCCCCAAAATGTGTGCCGAGGTAGGCTATACTACTGGCAAGAAAGTAACCCCCCAAACGATTAGGAATGTACTGAAAAGGAAGGGATTCCATGGCCGTGTGGCCAGGAAGAAGTCCTATGAAAATGGAAAAAAAACAGAAGGAAAAGGCTAAAGTATGCAAAGGAGTTCATTCATAAAGAAGAAAACTGGTGGGAGAACGTTCTTTTTGCAACTGAAAGCAAATTTAACGTTTTCGGATCAGATGGAAGAACAATGGTCTGGAAATGGAAATAAATAATCTTCGACCTACTGTGAAACATGGTGCTGTGATCGTCTGGGGGTTGCATGGCGGCATCTGGAGTTGGAGAATTGGTTTTCATCGAGGGGAAAAATGAAATGAAATACTTGAACCTTCTGAAGAAGAACCTAGCAGGAGTGCAGAGGAAATTGGTATGCGTGCTACTTTTAAGTTCTATGAAGATAATGATCCCAAACATACTTCCCTATGAGTCCGCAGTCAGCCAATATCTTCAAAGCAGCATTTGAAAGGGAGACTCAGTGAAGAGTGGGCCAAAATGTTAGCTGCATATACTGCTAAACTTGTAAACAGCATGCCCAATCGTCTGAGAGGTCATAAACCGCAGAGGAAATCCAACAAGGTATTGGAACTTCTGGTTTGGTGCACAAGATGGACTATTTTCCATCAGGTGTCCCAATATTTATTTTGCATACAAAAATGTAAATGTTTATGTTTTTATATTTGTTGCCTTAAAGATATGAGAAAATAAATGTTATTTTGTATTTTTATTGTTTGTAAATAGCTTGTTATTATAAATAATTTGTATGATTTCTGATTATAAATTATGATGTTGAGAAAATAACTTAGAATTGCAAGTTGTTCCAATAGATTCTTTACTCACTGTACATTTAAAGAAAAAATGTGCTCCGCTCCTAATCATCAGACAGCACAAGTATTTTTAAGCTTGTTTTACTTTGTCGTCTTCCTTTAATAGTTAGAGGAAGCATTTTATTCCACCCAAAACTTCAATATCAAAATTTCATCGGAAAAGAGTCCATGTGTGTATGAACAGCCTAACTCAGGAACTAAATGTATAAATACCAAACTGGGAATTTGTTTTCAGCATCTTCCGAAGATGCGATGCGAAGATTTTGAAGAAAATCTCCCACCCAACTACTCTTTATATGAAATATTTTATTTTCTCAAAAATAGCTGTAGTGATTTTGATTAAAGTGCCATAGGTATATTTAAGATACTTAAAATTTATCTTGAATTTTCTGGGAGTAGTGTCAAGTCCTGTTCATTCGGAAGAAATTTTATATAACTGGTAAACGTTAAAAGAGAGAGATAAAAACGTAATATACCAACTTATAGAACTCTTTAAATCGCACAGTTTATTTCAAGTACCTTTTTTGTATCTTCTGCCATTTCCATTGGTTATTATTGGTTCGAATCGTTCAATACTATTCAGTTATTTCTCGCAAAGTCATGAAAGAGTATGGGATTTCAAGACCTGCATATAGCGCCCGCTTTTAAACATCCGACTTTCCTTCGGTTTCCTCTATCCGTCATGTATCTGCAACAAAATTTGCAGTAAAGCTATTTCTGTAAAGGTTTATGTCGATATGATGTAGAAAAATAAGCGTTCGTAAGAAGTTTGTAGAAATGATATAAATATAAACGATAGTGAGTAGAGAAAGTCATGTGAATCTAACCACCCTTTCTATTTAGTAAAAAAAAAATTAATTTTTTTTAAACCAAGAACCCTTTATTTGTTTTCTTTTTCGTTTGTCTTTATTGAACATTAAAGCATATATTGAAGTAAAGGGAACCCTCGTTATTGATTTTGAAACAAAATTTTTAGCAGCCACGATGCAAAAGGAGAGAACAAAGAATGGAAGAGAGAGACTTGAGCAGATAATGGGATAAAGCATGTATAGCTAACAAAGAATAAGCAGGATCATCCTCGGAGACAAAGGCAGAAGACAGATTTCGAATGACTAAGCTTCTTGAAGTAACTTTCTTCATCTCACAAGAGGAGCATTGAATATTTTAACGTTCTAACTCGCACAGTGTCTGCCAAAATCTAAACTCTCTTTGGGGATATTGGGCGTTAAAGGACCAAATGTCTGCGGTTATATTTGGTATGGCTCAATGAATTGCTTCTGATTATTTTCTATTTTACATAAATATCTGATATTCGTTTGTAAAAGAACTATTTTGATGCCAAATTCATATTTTTGCAATGTCTGCAATCGCTGCACCGAATGCTGTATATCTTGGTATGGAAAACTAATTAAGCCCCTCCGAGATTATAGATTTGAACTTAAAGCTCTTCAGTAGCACGGCAGCCAAGATACCTCCAGTATCTTGGAGGCGGGCCACAGGCATTTAAAAAAAATTCTGATGTGTTACACTCACATGACTTTCTCTACTCTTGTATAACTATTTTTACAAACGCTTATCCTCCATATGCTTCATGTTAATCGAAATGTTAATCTTATTGCTAATTTTCTTGAAGATGCAAAGGGAATATGGTAGGTTTTAAGGGATAGTAAAATATTTTAAGAGCTGGTTGCTATGTGGAGTATTCCATTCTCTTTGTATTACCAGGAAACAAAATGAATAACGAATTTGAGAAACAGTATAAGTATTGGAAAATTTAAGGGAATAACAAGCAATATCTCGAAAATGGTTCACTCAACAACAAAAATGTATATATCATAAATTGTGTATTTTAACGCGATCTATATTTTTTGTGCAGTAAAATTTTGTCTATCTCTTATGGTTTACGAGTTATGCAAAAGTCGTTCACAATGAAGAATACTTTTGGAGACATTCCCAGAAAACTTCAAGATATACATTTTATTTGTCATAAAAATATCTTAAACATATGATATTTTAATCAAAATCGTTAGAGCCATTTTAGAGAAAACTCAACTTTTCGAAAAATGTTCCATGTAAAGGGTAGTCTGGGGTGGGGCATTTTCTTGAAAACCTTCGTGTCGCATCTCTGGAAGATACTGAACCTAAATACCAAGTTTGGTGTTTATCGGACTGTTGGTTTCTGAGTTATGAGACTCACACATGAACATGTTTCCAAAAATGCTTTTATTTGATTCAGGGGGTCTCAAAACATATATTTCCGGTGAAATCTCGGTATCGAATTTTTGGGTGGAATGCAGTACTTCCCCTACTTACTATACGTAGTAGAGAAAGTAATGCATCAATTAAAGAACTTCCAAACGTTATAAACTTTATAAGGTTGGACGCATCACATACATTTTACTCACAAGTGAGAATCGAAAACGAAAAATGTTTGCAGTATTTGTAATTAAGTTTATGTATGAAAAGAAACCACTGCTGTTTATGCAGCAAGACGAGCCACATGCCTTCAAATCTGTGAGATTATAGTCCATTTTTTCAATGCCCCTCTCAACATTCATTGGTTTAGATATTTGTCGAAACGCATGTAAAAAGCTATTCGACTAAAGTTATGTTTACATTTCGTTTGCATGGTGTAAATAAATAATTACAGAATACATAAATTTCGTTAAATAATCTAACAGATGCATTTCAGACGTGTTTTATTTTCAAGAATCCCTCTTGATACTGCCCTTGCTTGCAGGTAGTAGGAAGCAATTAGTGAAAAGTTCGAAAAAGTTATTTCCATCCCAAAAGAGACTGTCTCTCTTAAATTCTCCTATAGAGATATAAAAGTGAAAGACAGAATCGGCCGTTAAGTTTTTACTGAGCTATATGTTGCTATAGCCGATGTATTTTCGGTGAAGATCGCTGAGGGCCCAGGTGACTGACCTGTCACATCGCATACGGAGGATGACGGAGTAGCTGGACATTGTTCCATCTCGGTTGCTGACCTCCAAGATACTACATGTAAGAGTGGTTCCTCACCATTTGTTGCTTCATGTGTGGCTCAGGAACTGTGGCAACCGACAGGTAAAGTTCTAGTTACTTAAAACAGCTGGCGACTGTCGGAAGAAACGCGAAGTGCTCTATCGGTTTAATGGACATTTGAATAAATCAGCATTTTGCCATTCGGAAACAGTTTAAATACTACAGGCGATGTAGGTCTTTCCTCTCTGTTGCTATATTTATTAAATTTGAGGGATATCTTCATTATGGACGTTAAGTACCAAAGTTTAGAATAGGTATAGAAATTGTGAAATTGCGAACATTCCGGCGTGAATTCCACAACTACTACTCTGAGCTAGCATTGTTGGACTCTGCTCACTTTGTCTACTCGTTTCGTTTCTTATGTGCCACGAGTGTTTCGTAGAGGACTGATGTAAGTAGAATGCAATGCTCTCTAGACATGAAGAGATTATCTCAGAGCAGGGAAAACACCCTCTGGAGGTGGTAGAACGACTTTGATGTGTAGACATGCCAGCCAGGTTCCTCCAAGAAGGAAAGGGAGGAGAGAGGTTTGAAAGGACTAGTCACTTTACACTTCTAATAGCGTTTGATAGACATATAAAAGGAAGGACAGCCCTTCTCCGCCAGAAATGTAATTTTTCTTTCATTGAGTTCATCACCGCACATTACCAGTGTCTAGGCTCTTTCCATTTTGAACCGAATGCAAAATACACCAAGCGTTCCAAAAATAACCATAATATGCACTAATGGGATCATTCGAAAAGTATACAAAAGTAATGCTCTAATCGTAGGGAGTATCATTAGAAAAATCTTCCGGCCAACCAGATTTAATTATGCTATTGAGCCCGTTACATTACACACTCGAAAGGCAGTTATCAGAATGCCATTTTGGAACAAATGATCGTTAGCATCAAGTGAAACTGCTACCAGACAGTCACTACGGTAATAATTGGGCGTGAATTCCTTTAAAGTGAGTTAAAAGAGCAGTAATAAGTATATTATTATGAGCATGTTATGAATTCGCGCATGCATGAAAGGGAGAGAAGAAAGGAGGGGAGCATCGCCTTACGATACTCTGCGAATGGAAACAGTCGTTTGGAACGGGAAAGATCGGAAATTTTGCCTAAGGAGTGTTTACTAGCAATCGTGTACTAATTTAGAGCATTATTGAGCATTCCAAACTACATTTTCAGTTCAAGATGTCAACTATAGTGATGGATAGATTTTAGATATTTCAGCTTTAACAAGAACAACAAAAACACGAAAAGTCGAAGCCATCTCAAGTATCTTCTGTTATGACATTCTAATACCCAGGCCTGTAAATCCATTTTAGGTTTTTAGGAGTCAATAATATTAATGTTTTTGTTGTTTTTTGTCATCTACTGTTTCAAAATGAGTAAGAAGCTTGCCATGTGTTTCAACAGAACGCCATAAGCAATGTTCCTTAGAATCTCGGTTTGAAATACACAGGGCTGGATTCTGCATTAACACAAGTTTTTATTTTGATTCCGAAATCTTCTTAAGTATATTTTTATCTTTATGAATACTTTCTGTCAGGCATATTTATTCTCAGCAGTTTTAGTGGCATATAATGTTTTCCGTTTTATTTTTTGAAACCTTTTGTACTCCACATTAAAAATGTGTCACCTCTTTTTAAAGTATTTATCAAGGCATTGCGTGTCAAAAATTAAGTCCAACACATGAAAATTATATCATATAATGAACATTTTGAAAATGTAAACATATAGTTCTGGGAAAAGTCTAATGTTAAATTCACATTACTTTCTCTGCCCACTATCATTTATTATCTCTCTCCCATAAATTATTACGAAAGCTATTTCATATTAATTGAGATAAACGTTTGCAGAAATTGTTTTCAATATACTTTATTTGGTACAAAGATGGGACAGCAGACCGCAGCAATAGTCAGAACTTTAAAAAGAACCGCTTGGAAATGCCATACTCTTTGCATGACTCTCAAGAAACAAAAAAGAGTGACTTAGAACTTCAAAATTTATAAGAATTGGAATTAAAACCAATAGGAACGAATATCTCGGAAACGATTGTCACAAAAAGGAATTGGCATAAAACAGATCTGCATTTTCGTGAAGTAACTTGTCTTTGTCATGGTTTATCAGTTATACAAAATTTATTCAGAATGAAAAGACTTCTCTGAAGAATCAGAACATTCAAGATATACATTTTGTCTTCTTCTGCACTCCAGGGATCAGGCAGTGCTGCTTGTTGCGGCTTCAAAATGTGCCTGACCATCGTTTTCTTTGTCTTCCCGGATGTCTTTCCTTTAGGCCCATAGTACAGCACTGCTCGGGATCCTCTCTTTGACATTCTAACAACATGCTGTCTCCATTCATGGCTATAATTTATATTTTTTCTTCCAAAGAATTTACATTTTATTAGCGGTGCGAATATCCTAAACATATTGTATTTTAATCAGAGTCATTGGAGCCATTTCTGAGAAAATCAAAAATAACAAAATATGTTGTATGCAAACGGTAGTTTGGATTGAAGGAATTTTCAACAGTAGTAGCACTAGTGCTGATAGTTTTACGACAATTTAATTTAGGTTAACGATTGCTGCTTTAGGTCTCGAAAGAATTATCTTATGAAAAGATGCAAGAGTTCGGCACCGAAATTAAATTGTCATGTAAAACTAGTAGTACGAGTGCTACTCGGCTAGGTAATCACACGGAAAACTTATTATGAACTTATCTAGTTTAGAGGCAACCATGTTTGTTAGTCCTGTAGAATGGAAGCAATCTTTTTGTCACTAACTAAGCCATCAATTTTATTTCTCTCGTACTGAATTCTGAAAATTCGTTTTCCATACCGTACTTTGTTCTTCTTTGTATTTACTAGCTTTAAATTATCTTCATCTGCTTTTGTATTACCAATATTTTAACTTCCAAAGCGCGGTATTTTCAGTTGCTTATTATTGTATTCGCAGCCTACGTGATCTCACTCACTGCATTCATACAAATTAAAAACAAGTGCAACACCATGAAGTACTATCAGTGTAGTACGGCTTTGACTGGCCAACTGACTAGCATACTCTCCCTGTCTAATGACATTATTGAGTGCGATTATCTTGAAAATTCTGTCGCATCTTTAAGATGTGACACGTTTGTTTTTGAATTTCGATTTTCACAGAGACACGCTCACACCGACTTCACTATAAGAAACTGACACTAAACCAAGTCGTTAAAAAAAACTTGGTGATGTCTGTCGACTATAAATACCACCATAAAACCAAATACGATTTCTTCTCTTTCGTTGTTCATAAGTTTATGCTATTTTAATGTATTGCTGGCCTTTTTCTTCTGCCTAAACCATATTTGGTGTGCAATATTACTAGTTTTGCAGAGAAGTATAGTAAGCTCAGGTGAACCATCAACCCCATGCTTGTGATCGATAGGCAGCACATGAAACAGGGGGAATGAATCACGCCATATCCTCTTTTCTCCCCTATCCCACTACAGGAAACAAGCCTTGGTCAATACATGGACTTGCTGCAGGAAACTTCAGTTATCGGAAATTACGTCCTTGTTGCACTTTAAGCTCTCTTGTACCCTCCGACGAGTAAGATATTTAACTGCCTCTCATCTTCCATAAGCTTTTCCGTGAAAACTGTGCAGAAATGCTGGTAACTTTGCGATGTTTCGCTGTTTATCACTCAAATATACAACTCTCGTTCTTTGTTTGGAGTCAGAGCACCTGGAGTTAATTACTGCCTTTTCATGCCTTGCATCTTCCTCGAGATCTGCTGAATTTACACGGTTGGTACTCCACTTTCTAGTGTAAGGAAGAGCAAGGTCGTGTAAGCAAGTCTCTTTCGGCAAATATAAAAGGATGACTTTCATCTGCTGAGGATGCCTTCTCCTCCCATGTTTTATGCTTGTTGTAGCCTTAAGTACACAAAGCTTTCTCTTGAGTGTTCGTTTCAAATCGTGGATTCTTATTCCGGCATTGCACACAGGTGCATCCAAAAAAGACATGAAAATATAAACTGTTTTCTTCTTTTTTTACCCGAGAGAAAAGTTCCTTTACTGTATAGCAATTCTCCTCTTCTTTTTTGTGTGTACATATGTACGCCTATCTCTTTTGCTTCTTGCCTGTTTTGTTGTCCCTCACGCTTTCCTAGTTTTTGCTTTACCGCAAAGGTAGAGGAGTATTGTATTCCATCCAACAATTCCATATCTAGATTTCACCTTTAGTACATATTTAAGTTCAGGATCTTCCAAAAATGTGTCAGAAGGATTGAAAATAAAATCCTCCAGCCCTAAATTACCCTATAGGGGAAAGTACTTATTTTTTATTTACTAAAAATGGCTCTAATGGATTTGTTTGCAGTGCCATATGTTTAGTTTTACATGATTAATAAAATATATATCTTGAATTTTCTACAATACCGTGTTAAGCCCTCTTCATTCCGAGTGAATTCTGTGTAACTGGTAAACCTTAAGAAATCCAAAAACTTACTACGTAAAAAAGATTTCGTTAAAACATACCATTTATGGCATACATTTTTTATGGTAATAACCATTTCCGAAATACTCGTTTCTCTTAGTTTGAGTGTTTTATTTGGTCACCATTCTTTTGTTTCTCGTGGTGTGCAAAGAGTTTGCAATCTGAATGGTACCATATAGCGACTCTCTTTTTAAACATTTCACTGTCGCTTCAGCCTCCTGTATGCCCCTTTGTACCGACAATGAAATGTGTAGTGAAACATTTCTGCGAAGTTTATCTCGATTAACATAAAGTAGATCAAACGTAAGCTTTTGTAAGAATGATTTATAGAAGATGTATTAAAATAAACGATAGCGGATAGACACATTCAAATGAATGTAATATATATGTTGCAGGCTTTTGCCGAAACCAGTCATTTCGCAAAGATCATGAAAAGCCGTCGTGTGCTGAAAAAATGCCACACGTTCTGCCGCGGTTCTTCATGAGATGACGGAGCTTGTTAGCAAAATGGTGTAACACTAATCTAGGATTAGGATTCTAGGCGGAGGGGACTTAGCACCTCGACCTAAGCAGCTCTCTTGTGCCTAGCCTCGGGAGGGAGGGATGGATGGAGTGAGAGGAGACGGAGAGCGGCCGGGCCAGGAGGCACGACAGGCAGAGGGCAGGGACCCTACCATTTCCAGATTTAAACTTCCCAGATGGGTCCTCTCCCCTCTCTGGGGCTTGCACATCCCCGGGAGGGGGACCTAGAGATCGTCCCCACTTCGGGGCACGAAGGTTTCCACAGAGCATTCTTTTTCCCTGCCACGTGCACGCCGAGACCTCCCGCCGACACCTGCAAACCTGAAAGAAACCAAGCGGATGAAAGGTGAAGTGAAATGCGAATGGAGATGGAATGGGGGGGATGTAATGATCCTTCCCAGCATTCGCCTAGCAACCCGGGGGTCAGGACGCAGCCGCGTGGATCTAACCCACGACCTCCCGAATGTTACTGCCTGAGCCATCCTGCTCGGTTAACACTAACCTAATTCTAAACTAAACTAACCTAAGCTTTCGCTGGTCTGACGGCTTTTAGAGGCCCGCCAAATGGTGTAAAGAAGAAAGTTACACTATGCGCCGGCTTTTCATGATCTGGCAAGGATTTCAGCAAACCCTACTACATTGTACACACACACGCACGCGCGCACACACACACACACACACAAAATAACTTTTTTACCTTTTACTCCCAAAACGAGTCTGGAAACCTAGGTCCTCCAAGCTACGCAACACCAAAGCCAAATGCTGGTGACCATGGCCCATGAGGACCGACACTTTCATCTCCATGTGTGCGAATCGTTTTTGTTAACGTTTGTCTTATTATCTGATGTTTCTTATACTCCGAAACAGTTTTCTCATTGACCATTCCTTCCAGGGTGATAGGTGCTAATTTCGCGTATATTTTAAGCTACTTTTAGCACTTTCTTAGTCTTCGATAGAACATGCGTATCAAAGGCATCAAACTGGCGTTCATACAATCGTCTTATCTCGTCCAGGCCACCAGAAACCCAGCCCATTCCCTTAGATCTCAATAGTGATTTCTTTTTCTTCCGACTGCGCTTATCACTTCCATGACTGGCTTGAAAAAGTTCAACAAACAAGCATGAACCAATGAACAATGTAATATTCGATGCGAAGCTTCTATTATCCAATTCTACTCTGATTTGTGTAAACCGGCTAGCTCAGGATAATAAGATTAGCGACTCGACATTGTAAGGGTAGGGATGAATGAGGGATGAATTACTTATAGCGTTAAAATGCCAATACCACAATATTTATGTCAAAGTTTGCTCTGAAGTGGACACCATCATAGAGGAGCTTAGCAGTGCAAGAGCTGCTGAATTGTGGGACGTTCTTCGAGAAATCGAATTCTGTTGGTTGAAAAACTATTAGGAAAGAGGAATTATTTCGAGGTATATCAATTTTAGTAACTACTTTTGGTTTAAAAGCATTCAGATACAACAACAATAATAATAATAATAATAATAATAATAATAAACTGAAATAACCGCTTTGTTTTTCTAGCAAAGTTTCATTTCTTTTGTATAAGGAAAGGAAACCTTCCTTCTTGGCAGGACTGTTAATATCTAACAAAAACTTGAAGCGAGGTGGTTTTAACATGTCATCACGACCTACATTCCTGGACTCTGCAGATGATTTAAGACCGATGTTGGTGAATTATAAAACACTTGTTTCAAATTACTAGCTTTCAGGTTTACTTACGATGATACAAATAGATCCCAACAACCAAGTCCAGGTTAGTTGGGTGTCAATATAAACTACCGAAAATGTTACACCAGTCTGGTAGAAACGTGCTGAATCAGCCAATAATCGTTACAAAGTAAATAAGAGATGCAATTTTGTCTTTATTTAAGCGCACACTATTGTCTCCAAACCATGCACATGCTTTAGTCACGATAACTTCACATTTTTACTATCATATTGGTTCTATAAGCAGATTTCTATTCAACCGGCTGTAGGGAAGTTGGGTTGTTACTTTTGCATTTTGCACGTGCTATGCATGCCAATGTAATGACAGCTCCTAAGGATGTGTCTGAGAGAAAAGTGGGCTTGTTGGAATGCAGAGAAAGCCTCCCTACCTCCCTCTTTTCTGTAAAATGGACGTAAAGTCTGAAATCTGTTGTTGCACCTCGGGGGCAGGCATTTTACCTGGTCTTTGTGTTATGAAACAAGTTTATAACGTGGCAGACGGAACTTCAAGGACCTGGATTGTCTGGTTTGCACGCTATGAACATGAAAAGTGAAACACGTTTCTCCAGATAGTAGCCCCAGGCGCCGATTGTTGTGTTGTTGATTCTGTCTCAAGAAAGTGAACAAAGAAATCGAGCAAGTGAAGCCAATTAGGAGAATGGCCAATTAAAGGGCATCGTAGAAATCTGGACAATTTTAAAATCGTGATCACAACTTTATATAAACCAAAAATAGGTTACTGGTTGGTCCTACCGTGAAAAATGTATATCGCGATTTAGAAACCATGGTTACCCCTAAATCAATAAGTTGTTCTTGCGCCATAATCAGGGGCCTGTTTCATGAAACTCAATAATAATAATAATAATAATAATAATAATAATAATAATAATAATAATAAAAGCTAATATTATTAGACTAGGCGGAAAGAATTCTTAGTTAACGAAATTCTTGTCAACTAATAAAATAACCTCCTAATATTATTAGTTGTCAGACGACTGTGTTTTGTTTTAACTTTCCCTTTGTTTCTGTTTTCATTACGTACTGGACATATTGGCTATGTTTTTCTTTGACAAGCTGTTATGTTTTGAATAAAAATGGTAAAACTGAGTGAAAATAGTTTGAAAAAGCAGTATTTTCTGTGGAAGGTGCTCGAATTTAAAACTGAGCTCTTTGGAGGGTTTTCTCTTACAGTAACCAAAGAAATAAGGAGGGAAGCTTGAATGGAAATGAGATATTTTGCAATTTCAATTGGTTTTATTTCAAGCGAAAAAGATTTCGCTTATGTATGCGATGCGACATGTCCAAACCTGAGAACTAGAGTAGTGGTAATTTATATTTTTTGATTGTTTATACATGCATGTGTGTGTGTTTATTTAGTGGCTTAGGTTTACGCATAAGCACATAATCAAATGTTTCAGCATTTACTCGAAACCTCTCGTTGTACTTGTGTGTTTCTTTCATCCAATTATAGCTTTTCTTGATCTAAAATTTCTTGGACAGCGAACATTTAACATGTCTACATCACTATTTGAATCAGAATGGCACATTTTACTGATTTTGTGAGTAATATTGTGCAAATACACAGCAACAATTCAAGCGGCTTCCACTAATAGCCTTATTATTAGAGTGGACTTATTCGTGAAATTGAACCCAATAAAATTAGTGGATTTTATTACCCTTGCTCTTTGATGAAAAGGTTTACTGCTATTATTAGTAAAAGGTATTAATATCATTGGATAATACAGTGATATCTAATAGTATTAACTATCATATTTGTGAAACAGAATGCTAATATTAATAATTAATATTAGTATTTATTAATAATATCAGTATAAAAGTTTTATGAAACAGGCCCCAGATTGTTCCATTCTGTAAGCTCTTCAAAAATTATTTAGGGACTTTAAAGCTAATACATTTAATAATAGTATATTCAGAACAAACATAAAAACACCATCGTATTTATTGATCCAGAGTTCGGCTGCTGGGTTATGTTAAGGAAGAAATTCTGGTCAGTTACCCAATAATCAAATATTTTCTCAAACAAAAATAAATTAAATTCCAAGGCCGTGGCTAAAAATTGTTAACATGTATAACGTCACAGAAAGAATGGTGCGCTAGGAATCAAAGCAATTCCGACACATTCTCAGTTTTTTTTTTAACCAAATCCGTATATTTGTCCGGAAAGCCGAGGATCCGTGATTCGAATTGTGAAAGAGCAATTGATCCTAAGAGAAATTGATGTCTTTCAAGCTGATTTCTTAATACTTAGAATCGCTGATATCTTAGTCAGTGATTTTGGATAATAAAAAAGAACAATTAATAGATATAAAGAAAATTAGTGTTTTATGTGCATCGCTTTGTCCGTCTGCCCGCCCGCCGTATGCATGAAACAACTCGCCAACCATTGCACGTTCGGAGTCCAGATTTCATTATTAGGGGTTTGAAGAACATTTGTTGAACATTGCAAATTTTGTTTAAATAGATACAAAATTAAGGCAGTTTGAATGGTGAGCAGCCTCCCACACATTTTCAGTTTTTAGGCGAACCACTCCACCTACGGAGTTAAAATTTTATACACAAGATTTTGAACAAAATTTATCGACATATTTGCTTGAAATCGCTACGAAATTAACAGTAGTTAAGATAAAGAGCGTACAAATCCAGGTTGCAGCTGAATATTTCTGAAAGAGGCATTAGGCTGTGAAAATTTGCTATTAAAAAAAATCTGATGTGTTACACTCACACGACTTTCTCTACTCTTGTACAAACTATTTTTAAAAACGCTTATTCTCCATATGCTTCATGTTAATCGAAGTATCGAGATGTTAATCTTATTGCTAATTTTCTTGTAGATGCAAGGGGAATATGGTAGCTTTTAAGCGATAGTCAAATATTTTAACGCTGGTTGCTATGTGGCGCATTCCATTCTCTTTGCATGTCCAGGACATAAAAAAATGAATAACGAATTTGAGAAAAAGTATAAGTATTGGAAAATTTAAGGAAATAACAAGCAATATTTCGAAAACGGTTCACTCAACAAAAGAAATGTATATGACATAAGTTGTGTATTTTAACGCGATCTACATTTTTTGTGTAGTAAAATTTTGTCTATCTCTTATGGTTTACCAGTTATGCAAAAGTCGTTCACAATGAACAATGCTTTTGGAGACATTCCCAGAAAATTCGAGATATACATTTCATTTCTCATGACATTATCTTAAACATATGATATTTTCATCAAAATCGTTAGAGCCATTTTTGAGAAAATTAAAATTTTCGAAAAATGTTCCATGTAAAGGGTAGTCTGGGGTGGGGAGATTTTCTTGAAAACCTTCGGGTCGCATCCTTGGAAGATACTGAACCTAAATACCAAGTTTGGTGTTTATCCGACTGTTCGTTTTTGAGTTATGCTGTTCACAGACACACACACACACACACACACACACACACACACACACAGACAGACACACACACACACACAGACACACACGGACATGTTTCCAAAAATGCTTTTTTTGGATTCAGGAGGTCTCAAAACATGTATTTCCGGTGAAATCTCGGTATCGAATTTTTGGGTGGAATGCAATACTTCCCCTACTAACTATACGTAGTAGAGAAAGTAAAAATGAATAACGAATTTGAGAAAAAGTATAAGTATTGGAAAATTTAAGGAAATAACAAGCAATATCTCGAAAACGGTTCACTCAACAAAAGAAATGTATATGACATAAGTTGTGTATTTTAACGCGATCTACATTTTTTGTGTAGTAAAATTTTGTCTATCTCTTATGGTTTACCAGTTATGCAAAAGTCGTTCACAATGAGGAATACTTTTGAAGACATTCCCAGAAAATTCGAGATATACATTTCATTTCTCATGACATTATCTTAAACATATGATATTTTCATCAAAATCGTTAGAGCCATTTTTGAGAAAATTAAAATTTTCGAAAAATCTTCCATGTAAAGGGTAGTCTGAGGTGGGAGGATTTTCTTGAAAACCTTCGTGTCGCATCTCTGGAAGATACTGAACCTAAATACCAAATTTGGTGTTTATCCGACTGTTCGTTTTTGAGTTATGCTGTTCACAGACACACACACACACACACACAGACACACATGTCCTGACATGCAAAGAGAATGGAATGCGCCACATAGCAACCAGCGTGAAAATATTTGACTATCGCTTAAAAGCTACCATATTCCCCTTGCATCTACAAGAAAATTACCAATAAGATTGACATCTCGATATCTCGATTAACATGAAGCATATGGAGAATAGGAATTTGTAAAATTAGATTGTACAAGAGTAGAGAAAGTCATGTGAGTGTAACACATCAGATTTTTTTTTATAACGTTAGAAGCGAAATACAACCCTAATGGAATACTCGTAGAAGACAGCTGCTGCGTGGTGTAATGGTTTGTGTCTGCGTTTGTCATGGAGGGACTGTATTTCGTTTCTCAAGCGGATATCAAATGTTAATCTGTCGTTTTAAGCCTTAATTGGATTAAATGTATTTTTGATTATCTGCAATTCAACTGACAGACATAACTATACTGCTTATTGATACCTTGATTTGAGACATGTTAAACCATCTTAGATCCATGGATATACGAGGTTTGGCCTAGGTACCCCGTAAGATATGTTAGCAAATTAAAACAATGCAAAAAGTAGCATTAAAAGTAAATAAACATTTGAGGAATATCACGAATTTACAGAGTACGCGATGTTGCACCAATGTGTATAGCGAAACATTGATTATGATGTTTAATCATTGTTGTTTAAATGACAAGAAAACAAGTGAAAGTGTTAAATGAAGAATGTTAACAAACTCCAAGCGAATATTTCTGGATATTTAATTTAAAATAGTTTTTATATGGGGAAGTCTGGTAAAAATGTAGGATTTTTAGGATGATTTCCTAAAATGTTAACTAAATACTAAAATGTTGCGAACATTCCCGATATTTAACACTATGGAGCTAATGATTTATACTTTGAGTTATCATTGCCTTAGTCAGTTATTTTGGCGATGGTAAAAGATGCGAAAACTGAAAAGGTTCCCTCAAAAGTCGATTGTTAGCATGACCTAGCAGCTTGTCCCTGGCTTTTGCAGGTTAATGCACTAATGGTGTAAGATTATTAAAGGTAGGTAAGTGAATGTTGCTGGAATTACAATAAATGCGTTACAAGTGCTCAGTGACATGCAAAACTGGCGTGAATTTTATGCAACACAGCATGATTTAACAGAAATGAAGGAAGCAAAAAACATGCAAGATGAGGTCTTGAACATTATCTGTCCAACAACCTCTAACAATAAACAATGGATTTTCTATGGAAATACTAAAAAGTAATTTATACTCTTTTGAGAAATGAGAAGCCAATAGGCAGCTGATATCTGGTGAACCCGTGGGTCATTCCAAGAAGTTTCTATTTTTAAAACGTGCATTACAAATCCTCATTCCTATACAGTGTGCTCATTTCAAAGCGTGTATTGACGTCATTTTTTTGAAGCGAGTGTCATCTCTTAAGGTGGAGAAAGTAATGTAGTGCGCGAGTGACGGAGAACTTGCCTGTTAAGCACCGTTTTCAGTCCGAAGCACTAATACAGTTTTTAAAACCCTGCTTAAAAAACAGATTTCCTAATTTTTAAGTTATCTCATTCTTTTGCTACTTTAGAGGTAGTTTATCCATATGTAAACTGATCTGTAAGCGTTATATGCAGTAATTTTAAAAAATTAAATAAACCTGTTTTAGGCCATTTTTTGCTGTCATTTTAAAAAAAATGATTCATTTGATAGGTCAATTTTCAAACATTGTTAGGTCATCAGAATCCGGTGCTGTTTATTACCACATTTTCCGAATGGTTTCTTAAACAAGGAGGGGCTTAACCCTTAAAATTCTTGCAATAGATGAAGCAACATTTACCAGAAATGGAGTAACTAATTACCATAATGCACCCGCCTGGGCTTAGGACAATCTTCACACAATAAGACAAGATAAATTTGAAATTCAGTTAAGCAAATCATTGGTTGAAGTACTTTCAATTACAATAGGTATAAAATCTGGTGATACGACGACAAATAAGTAGCCATTATTAAGGGGACAAGGTAGTCCGAACACATGGAAATTACACCTTAAGTGTGTTAAATTAACTTCTTAAGAACTTCTTAAAGTTCCCAATGGTTTTTCTTAAAAATTTTTATGAATTATGCTATAAATCATGACAATTATTTCAAGTGGTTGTTTGCATTGATAGCTTCTGTAGTTGAGTCTGTAAAAATTATTTCATTCAGCAGAAAAATAATAAAATTTACTCTTAAAACATGTGTATTCATGTACCTTTATCTCTGATACTACTTTCAATATACAATCACACCGTTGCATGCTTGTTCTTAGTATAATCAGTCATCTTCTAAACCTCAATTATGTAATTATGCATATCAGTTCGCTAGAATTTGAAAAATAAAAATATTTGCAGAGTGAAAAAAGTAAACAATGTGGGAAATGTGCAATGTTGTTGTATACATGTACTGAAAATTTCAGCTCTCTACCTCTCATACTTTCTGAGAAAAAGGTACATAAGTATACAAAAATATTGTTTTGAGAAAATTGAAGTTAAAGTTTGAACATTAAAATTCTGACACACTTCAGCCATTCCAGGGTCATAATCATCTGCACCTTCATTCCTGGATTACTTCAGTTTTTCTGATTGACTTCTCTTGGTTAGTTTCTGGACTGCTCGCTGGGCATATGGACGTTCGTTGTTGAAAGATACAAAAATGTTCTAAAAAGGAGCGTTAAATGACAGCTTTAAAGAAATGCAGATTAGCATTTAAATGGTATTTAAATGTCTTAAAAACCTCTTAACACCCAAAAAGTATATATTTTCTGAAACTGGAAATAATAGAGATTTTATTAGTGCCTAGAACAAAAAATGTGATTTTTGACCATTTCAGAGTACGTTGTCCCCTTAAATGGTCGGGATAAACTTTATTATAGTTCCGTTATTTCTGCCTACAAATGAGAAGAGATGGTTTTCTGGAATCACTACACGTGCGCATTCTACCTGTTTTCAAGATGGTTTGACCTGATGGCCGGAGTTACTTCGTGGAATCGCTGTGAAAGGCATAAAGAAAGTCGTGTAATTTTTGTACTGCTATTATAGGATGAAAGTATTTGTACACAAGCAAAACCTGCCTGAGCTTCAGTGATTTCGCAGGCGGAGTAGTGTGTCATTTCCCCTGATACACGAGGAAGGTCAAGGTTACGCGAGTACGTGAAGTGCTTGCTCGACAGGTGAAAGTCCCTCCAAGACATTGGGCGCGTGACACAAACATGTGTCGCCGGAAGCAGGTTGTTTCCGGCACCACTTGCATTTTCAAGGTAAACCTTAGAAAATGTCCAGTACATACAGACACTTCATTAAAAAAACTGCTTCGTGGTGCAGCTGCCTTGTGAGCCAAAATATTAGTTAGGAGTTTATGACTTTCTCTACTCACTATCGTTTATTTTTATATATGTAGCCTCCACAGACTATTACAAAAGCTTATTTTCCTGTTTGCTTAATGTTAATCGAGATAAACGTTTGCACAAATAGTTGGGGATGTAGGGGACATAACCGATAGTCAAATGTAAAAGTAAGCTTTGAAATCCCATACTCTTTTCGTAGCATCGCTAAAACAATTGAATAGCGACAGCACTTTAAAATATGAGAAAGTATTGAAAACCAATAAAACGGAATCTCGGCAATGGCCGATGCCACAAAAAAGTTATTTGAAATAAAGTATGTGCTTTAAAGAGATCTGCATCTGTCGTACAGTACGCGTTTATCTCTCTCTTACGGTGCACCAGTTATAGACAAGTATGCAAAATTCCTTCCGAATGAAGAGGACTTTATAGTACTTCCAGAAAATTTAAGATATACATTTTATTTGTCATACAGATATGTTAAACATCAATATTTTAATCAAAATCGTTGAGGCCACTTTTGAGAAAATAAAATGTAGCAAAATTTTTCCATATAAATGCTAGTTATAGGGTGAGATATTTTCTTGAAAATCTTCCGTGTCGCATCTTTGGAAGATATTGAAATCCAATACCAAGTTTGGTGTTTATTGCACATTTCGTTTAGGAGTTATGCTGTTCACGCACACACACATACACGCCGAACTTTTGCTAAAAATATATCATTTGTATTCAGAGAATCTCAAATCTGTATTTCCGGTGAAATCTGACATCGAATTTTTAGGTGGAATGGTAGGTACAGTGGCTTCCATTTATGCCGTCTCCGCATTCTATTGGCCTTCAAGGTGAGGATGTATAGCAAGGAGGAGGTGCGTGTATATGTTTACCTTTCCGCGCCTGCTATGGCGTCCTGTTTTGCGTGCGCAGTGCTAGATTATTCACATGTGAATACATATTAGCTTTGACAATAGCTTTACTCTTCATCACTTATAATAATGTTAAAATAATATATAACGAAATAAAACCATGTTTTGCAAAATATCCACCAAAAAAAATATTTTTAATAGCAACAGTGTAAAACAGAAATGTGTTATACTGTTTACTATGAAACACGACACATTTACTAGACATTATTGTGGTCATCTGTCCAGTCTAAATGTGCAACTAAATAAAACACTGTTTGCACAATTTCTCTACGAAAAAGTATTTTTATTGACAATATAATGTAAAACAAGTAAATTATACTTTTTTGCTCTCAAAGAGGACACATTTACTAGATACTATTTTAATAGTCTGTCCAATTTCCATTCTTGTCCAATACCCGATTTAGCCGCCTAGGCACCTAATGGTTTAGGTGCTGGAGAACCCTTGACTCTAAACGCATGTGTTTCCACATTTCATGAAAGTGCTCCCAGAGGGCGACGAGTGATTCAGTGCCTAGGCGGCAAATCAGGTATTGGACAAGAATGGAAATTGGACATTAAAATAATGTCTAATGAATGTATTCTACTTGAGAGTAAAAAGTGTGTGTTTCCGTTTTACATTATGTTGCCATTAAAAATACTTCTTCATGGAGACATTGTGCAAAACAGGATTTATTGTAAATATATCTATATGATGAATGAGTAAAGCTATTGCTCAAAGTTGTACACTCATATGAGAATAACCTAGAATTGTGTAGTAAAACAGGACGCACTGCATGCGCTTAAATGTAAACAAATACACGCACTTTGCTATGTATACATACCCACTGTGTACTATCTTTTGCAGAACTGGGTGATTTTAAAAATTAAGGACACGGATACTGTAAGTAAAGTCATAATGGCAAAGACTATGACAGAATACTCTATGTAAATAAATAAAAACGGAAATGTTATGTTGTCTCATAAGTCCATTAACACATGCTGAAGGGCTGATAATTTTTTATGAAATAAAACTTGTGTTTAAATAATTTGCTGCATCTTATTTATATATATTTAGCAGGCAGAGGGGATTTTAGTAAGTAAACACAGCAATCCTGTTGCCGCACGGAGTATAGGTGACGTCGGGTACCTATTGCGACGCATACGCGTTTTCGTTGCGATTGCTCCATTTAGTTGCTGCATATACATCATTGGAGAACTGTGACATCAAAATTATCATCATTTGTGGCAGAATGTGACAGGAAACACTTCAGTACAAATGACTCAAAAGAGGTTTAGAACATATTTAACAGCACTGTAATTCAATTAAACACAAAGAACATAGAAAGGAACAATGAGGAAAGTGGGCCCTCAAACTAAAAAATCAGAATTTTTTGAGGATCTGTTTCATACACTAATAATCGCGGATATTGTTTTAAATAATGCTTGTTTAATTGCTTTCACAAACAAAGTGCACTATCAGTAGCTAACCATACTTTGCCCACCTCACTCCTCCTTAATAATCGTCTTCCTTCAAAGAGATCCCTTTAACTGTACATCATGCACAACTAAACATGCATTTTTATACAAATGCCTATATATAATACACTGGTACATAAACAACTTCTTAGATCGTGCTGCACTTTTGTTTTCCCTACAAAAACGTAAGAAATACAGATGCAAAAATAAGCTATGCGAAATGTACGCAAGGGCTTTCTAAACTAAAGAAGAGTGTGGGATTCTCTCGCAGAAAGATCGCACTTTCAACGGCTGATAGGCTTTACGAGGTTTTCGAATATGAAGAATATTGGACTCTAGGTAATAAATGTTTTGTTTCTATTTTGTGTTTTGTTTGCTAATTTTGATTTTTAATAGAGACCTAACAGTCTCCAATGCAAATAATTATTTTAAGACCACAGCGGAAAGGTCTTAAGGCAGCAGTGTACATCTTAAACCTAAAAGCTTCTAAGCCTCCTCTTATATTTAAACTCTCTACATTGTTTGTGTAGCACGTTTTTGTCTATCCCTTAACGTTTGCCAGTTATACAAATTATACAAAATTCCTTCCGAATGAAGAGCACTTTACAGGCTATTTCCAGAAAGATATAGATTTTTGCCATGTCAAAATCTTTAATGTTCAACCAAAAAGCTTTTTTTTTTTTTTAAAGAAAATCAATGCTCCATGTAAAGGGTAGTTTGGGATGGGGGATTTTCTTGAAGATGTTCGTGTCGCATCTTTGTAAGATGCTGAACTTAAACACCAAGTTTGGTGTTGATCCGGCTATTCGTTTTTGAGTTATGCTGTTCAGAGACACACACGCGCTGAACTTTTTCTAAAAATGCTTTTTTTTGGATTAAGGGTGCTTCAAAACATGTTATTTCCGGTGAAATCTCGGTATCGAATTTTTTGGTGGAATGCAATGCGTTCTCTACCTAATATGCACATGGTAGAGAAAGTAATAAAAATTAAAGAAATTGTGCGAGGTTCCAACGCACGCTATCTGAAATCTATGGCCTAAGACGTAATGCCTTAAACCGCTCGGACACAGAGACGGCAATCATTGGAGTCTTGTTATTTTTTATAGTGGGGCGTACTAGAAGATAGTTCCTGACTACATTCTGTTTAATCACTGCAAACCCAGCACTTATTCACACTTCAGGTTTTGTGTCATTAAAGGTTGATTCATGTCAATAATATTCGCAGTCGCACCATACGATGTGATTACAGCACCTAATCGCATGTAGGAGCCTGCCTGCGATTTCGACTGGGTTCGGAAGCACGAAGTGATCTTTGTTTCAGACAAGCGACCAAACATTATTTACGAAATTGCTGCCCTCAGGGGCTCACTTTGGTGAGTACGGGAGTGGCGACCCCGAGGTACCTGAGCCACCCAGTCCACCATGTCTCCTGGGGTCAGAAATAAGGAGACCTGGTCCTCCAGACTGGGGGTTAAGCATGGGGCTCTCAACCCCACTTGTAAAAACCTTGCTAAGATGGATGGTTTGTTGTTGGTGACTTGGAATGTTCAAACTGTGTTATGACCTGGAAAAATGAAAGAAGTGGCTAATGCTCTTAAGGTATTGGATGGACAGTAGTGTTGCAAGAAACACGTTGGAGTGGAAAAGGAAGAATAGATAAACAGGATTACACATTATTGATTGTGGATCAACTGAGCCTGGACTACACAAGATAGGATTTATTATCGCAAAGGAAATAAAGAAGGGCCCATTTGAGTTGGACACAGTTAATGAAGGATTGTGTGAAATAGACTTAAGGTCCAATTTCGAAATGTGACTATACTTTCTGTGTACGCATCTGTGGAGGAAAGGGCGAGTTGACAAGGAAGAGTTTTCGTGAGAGTGTGATGAAGGAGTTTCTGTTTACGTTGATGTTCTTGGGTGATTTTGGTGCTGGAATGGCGGGGAGGCAAGTGTTGCATGAATTAGGTGTCGAGGTTGGTGCCTTGCATGGACAGTTTGTGATTAGAATTAATTGGATTATTAAGGAAGTTTCTCGTGTGTTATTGTTTTTTTATAACTGTATAGAATTGCATTGTACGTTTACATTTGCTCAGGGTTAGTTCTTATTTACCATAATCTGTGAAATTTCTATTACTTAATTTTTGCATTTGTTGATTTACTATTTCTATTTTTGTAATCCTGGTGTTTCTCTCTGTGAATGCTCTGTGTTGGTTTTGTACCAGAATGTGATTATCTATATAACCAATTTTTAACAAGGATAGTAAAAAGGTAGGAGAGTACTTGTCCAAAGTAAAAAAGAAATGGTTATGGACAATAAAAAGAGATGTAAATTAATTTCATCATTTGATGTTAAGTTATGTAATTATATTATTATATTATTATAAGATTATTATTTTGGTATCATTACTATTATTTTTATTATTGTCATTTTTATGTTATAATAAGAGTGTAATTTGGGTAGAATATGGCAGGATAACAGCTTGGGCTGATGTATAGCCATATTCTAAGGAAGATTGCTAGCACAAATAAATAAATAAATATAACCAGAGCTGCTTCTATAATCTGAGTTGCTTAACGTGTACTTGTTTTGTTTTTATTGCATTGATGTACTGACGAATAAATTTATAGCCAGAGGGTGGCGCTGATGACCGCCGCAGTTTGGCGCCACTCAAACCGCTATTACTACTACGAAATTCCTGGGCAAAGGAAATTAATGAGAGGCGAAGAAATAGTCACTTCCGCGGCGATAAGCGAATGTTATAATGCCACAAAGTGCTTCAGAGCCAGCACTGATATGAACCAAGCTACTTAACACAAATAGCGTATTCAGTTCAGCATCGGTAAACGTGGGAAGATTACTCGGTGTGTTGTGCGCTTCTCTAATTTCTATGTTTACATATGAAATTGGTGCGCTCTCTGGGCAACGCTCGTGAAAATGACAGCGATATTAAAGACTTGAAATACTTGCAAACATCTTCCGGGTTATTATGCCATATAGCTTTTGTATCGCATCATCTCTCTGCGGTCGTGATTAACTCTTTTTTGTTGTCGCTCTACGACCGCTAGAAATTTTTGCTTCAGAATGCATACAACGGCTTGGTACATCGAGCAGGGAAAAAGTTCCTCCTCATCTTGCAGTGCATTGAATTTCTCATTCAGCATCCGCCCATCAGCCGCACTTCCTTTCTTTTTTGTGCAAAATCAGAATTATTTCACGCTTGTGCAGCCGTTAGATAAAACCGGTGTTCACCATCGGTACTGGCTGCGACCGAGGTTAACCTTCACAAAAAGGCTGGATTTGGTGTTCGCTATTTTTCTTCATTCGCTGCAAACAGTAACAGGAGACGAAGATATGTTACAAATGCAAGTAAAAGATATTTATAGTCGATGGGGTGATTGGAATGGTGTAAAATAACTCGGCATCCCTCATAGAATAGTGAAACAAATTATTCTGGCCTTATTAAACCCTGGTTGTTTATTTTGTACGTGATTCCTTACACTAGTTTGTTACAAAATATAAATTATTTTGTGTAATAAACAAATATATGAGATTAGTTGCAATAATGTGCCATTTTGTGCAACACAGAAAAATAATTTCTTGAAAGGTACGTATGTCCCTCAAATGGCCAACATTTCTGCGTCGACAAACTGCCAGCCTGATGCATAGAATAACTTTTGTAACATTTCAACTGGAGTAGTATTAATTTCTCTGCCAATATGACTTTTTAAGTTCAAGCGTTTGTAGAGATTTCAATTAACCTTGCTCTTCAAATACCCCTAGAGAAAGCAGTTGCATACGGAAATTTGGGGATTTTGAAGGCCATACTATGTCTCCGTTTTTATACCAAAGAGCCAACGCGCAGCTGCCATGGAAACTCTAGGAGTGTGTGCGGTGGCACTATCTTGTTGGAACCACTTTGGCTGCTCCCTTGTAAACCTTAGACAATATTCACAGAGAAATTAATGCTATTCCAGTTGAAATGTTACATAAGTCGTTTGACAATACACGTCGGAGATTGGCAGATTGTCGCCACAGAAATGGGAGCCATTTTTAAAACACATAATTTTCAGTGACACATTAATGAGCATTAATGTCATATATTTAATAATTTACGTAAATAATATAATTGTCCAACGCACGGCTTGTGTGGAAGAACAATTAATTCCAATATAATTAATGTTTACTACACATTTGTAAAAGTTTGGCTTCATCGACTCATTCTGTAGGTGTGATATATATAATTTGAAGTTCATAGAGGTATTGCGGACATACCGTTAAATCACTAGTATGGTATATTACACATCAAGATCTTGCTGTCAAGAATTCGGTAAAACGAGTGCTGAAGATAACTTAAAAGCTTAATGCAGAAAGGTTTTGTAGAAGAATAACCACACATTGGGTTCTCATTTATTATCTGCTGTGGCTTATGTTCAAACGAAGTAGAGTAGTGTTATTTTTTTTTTGGGGGGGGGAGGTCTGTTTATCTTTGTAACATACGCTGAACAGGAGGGACTTCTAGAAAGTACACCGAAGTTTAAGTATTTTCTAAATGAGCTTGAGTATACCCAGGTAAACCAAACATAGGGCATTCAGCTCATAAGTGCTAATGTAAGAAATAGTGCGAGTAAATAATTTTTGCAGTTTTTCTCTTGAGTCCATTAGCTCAAGATCTTTCGAAGTGTGTCAAAGATGGATTGTAAAATTTGTAGATATTCCAAACAAGAAGCTTCGAAACTAAATAAGTAATAAACTAACGGATTACATAATTTTTAAATTTATTTATTTATTTGATAAATAAATTAAATAAAAAGAAAACGAGTGGATCAATACGAATTGTCTTTTTTTTTTACAAGCCAAAATAAATCAATTTAAGTGAAATTTCCAGAAATCAAATCTTTCCTCCCTAAAAAAAAAAGAATTAGCCTAATTCGGTTTAAATTATTTTTCAGTAAATTGGTTTACTAAAGTATTATTCTCTTACAAATAGGAGATTCCATTTAGAATCTTACTGTTACAAATTGTTGTTCAGTGCGTATGAATGAAACTGCGTATCTTAGGCATTCCTTGCTGATAAATTTACGACCAGTGTAAGAAAGCTATGTTATGTTATTTGTTTACTTCTCTCTTAATCCTAGATGTATACCGAGAATAGTTCATTATTTTTTTAACTACGAGGGATAAATACCTGCCTAATGGAAATAATACACCACTTCGTCTAGTTTGTGAGAGAGTGAAGGAGATTCGTTGTGCTTTGAGTGCCTCGTATAACTGGCTGTTTTTTTTAATCAGATTTTCTTAATTATTTATCTAAAACTGAAACATTCAGTTGTTGCAGCAGAAGAAACGCTTTGTCTAGTTCCGGAATTTTGATAGTGTGGCCGCTAAAATTTCCCTTGCAGAACAAGAAGATACAGATTGTTGATCCAGTGATCGTTGTGGCGTAGTGAGGAAGGGAATGGAAGGAGCAGTTTCATGGCAGCTCACTGGGTCCACTGAGAACAAATAAATGGAAGTTGGAGAAACAGCAAGTTTGCCAGCTCCGCCCATTGTTTCCCCATCTGACTTTGGAACTGCACATTAGTGTACTGTCATTTGAAAACTGGCAGGGGTTCTTAAAATGTGATTAAATACTACACAAACTCTCATTGGAATTGTTTTCTGTCTCCTAGTGCTTCACTCCAATGTTATACACTAGTATTTTTTTTTATCTTTTAACACATGATGAGATTAACTTTGTTTAATGCGTATCCAAGCGCATACGTTTTGCCTACTCGGCACATATTTAAACGATATTTGTTGGATAGTTGCATACATTTTTTTTGTAATCAGTGTTTTTTACATGTTTTGTAAGATTAACGGAATATTGTATGTTTTGTGTTACAGCTACGCATCACGTTTAATGACGCCGCGACGTCGACGTTCGAGTACCCGTCCGAAGCGTCCCTCCTGAGTGAAGTGCAAGCCCCTGCTGCAAGTCCTGCGGCTCCGGGTCTGCCCATCCCTCCACCCCCCAGTGGGCCTACCCCGGGGGTTCCTGTGCCTTTAGGTAAGAGCTAGGTGTAAATTGGTAGCACTATTATTTCGGTTATTTTTGAGAATGTGTACAGTGAACTCCTATAACTCTGAACTTCTTAGCAAGTACCATTATAGACTGGAACTAAAGAGGTGATTTTTCAACAACGCTATTCCAATTAATAACAGTCAATCCTGAACGTTCACCTTACGTAATTTAGTGATGGTAAGGCATAATATATGGAAATTCTTGCAACTGGTTTTCAAGATGTATAAGCAATTCTGAATATCATTGACACTGCTATACTTAGTGTAGTTCATACTTCCATTCAAAACAAAGTAGAACGTTTATCTCGCATATGAAGATGAGATAAAAATATAACATGCATAGGCTCCTGACACAAACAAAGTTTCTCTCTACAGTTATCTACCTCTTTGCATCGACCATAATTTGCAAGGCTTCAAAAGTAATGCAGTAAAGAAGACGTAAATTAGGAATCCGGTCATATATGTAACAGTGATTAATGGACTCAACTAAAATTAAAATATACTAGACCTCAGATTTTAAACCAAATGCACGCAATATGGGGCATAAATGCACATGCTTACGAATCTTGAAAAATCAAGCAAGCCTACCTAAAGTATCCTAAAAGAATGGCTGGTGCCTATTTTATGCCCTTTTGAAACAAGTGATTTTTAAAAGTGTTTGTTTTTAAATTTGAATCTCGCAGAGAAAGGCTGTAAAGCACGGAGATGACGACGACCCATTACGGCTGGCTTCTAGCCGAAGTTTAAAGCTTTCAGCTACAGTGAGCAATACTTATTTTATATTTCACTTCTAAACCCTTTGTGTTTCGGTGCCCATTCTATATTATTTTCAGCTGTGTTACATAGTATTGTGAATAGTAACAACGCCAATATATACGTTTTCGAAAGCTGCTTTAGTTGATTCCTGGCTTCTGGATTATAAATACTTTAAATCATACTTTGTGGTATATGAAACAAACCGATTAGAATTAAACACTTTCTTCGTTGTGATAGCGGTGCCTAATTTAAGAGTTATTCAAATATACAGGGATTGGGGGAATTAAAAGAGGAAATGCCGTAAAAAGTGGGGAGGAAAATATTGTCTTCATGGTTTTTGCTTTTAAGTTTTCCAAAAGTGCTTTAATCATTTCCCTCATACTATAAAAAGGTGTTTCATTGGCCAGTTAATTGTATAGGTGCATAGGAAAAGATTCCAATCGAAGTTGGCGCGAAAAAATGTAACAAATTTACAAATAGCATGTTATGCTCGTACCAGTACAATGTTACTGTATAATTTTAAAAACAGCTACTAACATAATGATGTGACTTCTTATGTGCCTAAATTGTAATTTTTTGGTACCTAAAACTCCTATATATGCCTAGTAATAACCAGGCATAGGAATTCTAAAACCATTAGCAATGCAAAAACAAACAAAAAAAAAAACTAAACAACAGTGGCCAAGGATCACTGTACGAGAGATAGGGTGGTTTGTTATCTGTGATGTCACTGCGTTAAATCCAGTAACAGTTCAACCTAATTTGCTTTCATCCTGGCTCCCTGAAAAGGGTTGTGTTTGGAGGGGAGGTTTACATTCAAAACTGCACAAAAATCCCTTTTCACGCCATTACTTGTAGTAAAACTGGATTTATATACCTACCTTGCTGGCGTTTCTATACATTTGCATCACATAACTTCAGTTGCAGGGTTGCGATAAACATAAAAATCAATTCCCTCAACTAATATTAAAATTCCATCTTGAGGAGCATTTTTAAAGTAAAACTTAAAATTAATTTTCAAACTCGCATTAAAACTTCATAAATATTAGGTTGGTCTTTTGTGTTGCATTTGCAGGCTGAATAAAATGTAAAGAGTCATACAAATCTGTTGAAAATGTTTACATAACTTTAGAAAGAATCAAATATAAGATATTGTCACAAGCAGTATTCCGGAAGGAATTGCACACTTCAAGAAGCATTCCTTCTACAATAAAGCAGCAAGAAAGTAATAAAATGTAACAACTTTACAAATTGACTGTCCAGGAAGTTTGGTATCCCATTGCCTCTGCAGTTATACGTCGAGACAGGATCCTGTGTAGAGTTTTGTTTTGACTCTTACATAGTGAACTCGCAAAGCGTGAGGATTCTATCAGAAAGAAGCGACTACTCGAGAAAACATGAAGGCAGCACATTCTCCGATACGACGTGAGGAAGCCGAGTGGAAGAATTTGATTGAATTGGGGAGGACGAAGATAGAGTGGGTAAATAAATGAAATCTCTCCACTACTGGAAGTTATACTCTTGAGAGTTTTATTGAAATAAAGTACAGAAAGCTTCAGCGCATCTGGATAAAAAAATAGTTTCCCAGTATTACATCATCGACAAACTCTGTCTCCGTAATCAGTGTTTCCTGATAACGGGATTGCTTGCATATTTCCTGTGCCTATATCGATTTGAAGAGAAATGATAACGTTGTGATACACTGGCTATGTTTACCAAGCAAATAAAACGTTTGGAATGTATTTTATATAACGCTGAAGTCTGTGGTAAAGAAATCTAAATTGTTTTAATAGTTACAAGCCATTCAATAATACAGCGTTCTACAGTTTTCGTATTTTCCAAGACAGCAACAGAAATGTTATTCATTTTAACTTCAGAAGGACTAAAAGGGATCTTCTGGATTCTTTAAATTCTGCATAGTTACATGCTGGGGTAAGGGCCAAAAGGTGTCCAGAAAATGAATAAATTTAATTCACCCCAGCACGCACATGGGAACGCAACTCGCTACTGCAAGAAGACCGGGACCTCGGTGTGTAAAATTTAAAGGAAGGCGTGGAATTTTACATTACACAAGGATATTACATAACACATATTACCTGGAATGTATTAACAAACCTTTGGCGATTCTACATTATGAACTAGGAAGAGAAAATATGGCCTGACCACAGGCACGTCTTGCTACAACGACCACTTACTCAAGAGTGGCGCTATCCATATCCCCCCTACAACCGTGTCTAGTCATGCCAGTCAGGGTTGGCGTCATACCGCGCCAAAGGAGGAATCGTTAAGCCGAAAAATCAAAGAAACCTAATAATGCGGCGACAATGCAACACAATAGTGCGCCGGGTAGTGACAATGAGCTTACTGATACGGCACATCATGGTTGAAATTTTCTATGAGCTTGTTAAATATTCTTCAGCAATAAAAAACGCACATTGTAATAACATTTCAAGAGCGCTATTCATATGCTTACATGTGTGAAATTTATTATGTAGTACATAGTCTAAGATGACTTTGTTTAACATAGGAATTAATCCTGTTATTAATTTTAGGTCGGATCCACTATTTCAGAATATTTTATATTCATTGGATATATTGATATTTTATTTTTATTGTTTGGAAATGGTAAGTTAAAAATGTAGTTTATATTGGTATATCCATAGACAGAGGAATAGTTTATCCTCCCCATAGCGTTGTAAGTGAAGGTGATCATATCAGTTTTCATTTTCAGAAACGTAATACTTGGAAGCAATATCATTCAGCTTTCTGTAAGACGCCAACTACAGGGAGAGCCAAAAAAAACTAGTTACCGGCTGCGCGGTGTTTTTCCTGTCCGCGTCCTCGGCGCTCGTTGCCGTCTGCCGCTACCATCGAAAGGCGCGGCTGAAACCATACAACATTTTTAAAACTACTTTTAAAGGCTTTACTTACCAACTTTATGAAAGGAAATGCTGACACTGGACACCGTCGTTGTCCATACATTTTTGACACCTCTTTAGGAAATTATCCATCACTCGCCATAATTCACAATGAGAAATGCTGGCAATTTCATGTCTGATATTTTGTTTTAATTCTTCCAGAGTGTATGGTTTTGTCTTATACTTTGTTTTAAGTTATCCTAGAGAAAGAAATCGCAGGGGGTTAGGTCCTCAAATACACTTTCAATTTTTCTCATTCGAAATATTGGCCGTATGAGCTGTTGCAGAGTCTTGTTGAAAAAAGGCAAAATCACGCTCCCTGTCTTAATTCTCTAAAAACAGGCGGCAAAACTGTATTCACGTATGCACGGGCTTCAACTATTGACTCGAAAAAAATTAGCCCTTCATAAAGTTGGTAAGTAAATCCTTTAAAAGTAGTTTTTAAAATGTATGGTTTCATCCGCGCCTTGCTGTGATAGCGGCTGACGCAGCGAGCGCCGAGGACGCGGACAGAAAAAACACCGCGCAGCCAGTTCATAGCTTTTTGGCTCACCTGTATATCTCAGTGAAAATGCTCCATTAATAAACCTTCTTGTAGCCAGGGAAAGAATGCTGTGGCGAAACTAATAATTTTCAATTGTGCAATTTGAACTTTAAATGCGCGTTTGTTAACGAATGAAACCTCGAGTGCGTTGCTCGGGCGTTATATTATCATCTTAACATAGGTTTTTATTTTCTTTACCACGTACCTGGTATGTAGAGAAGATGTTGCATTCCATCCAAAATTCGATACCGAGATTTCACGGAAAATAAATGTTTTGAGGACCCCCGAATAAAAGTAAAGCATTTCAGAAAAAATCTGTGTCTGTGAACAGCATAACTCAAAAACGAAATCTTGGATAAATACCAAACTTAGTATTTGGTATTTAAATTCAGTACCTTCTTGCGATATGAAGATTTTCATGTAAACCCTCCAACCCAACTACACTTTACATGGAACATTTTTTGAAAGTTTTTATTTTCTAAAAAATGACTAACGGTTTGATTAAAATACCATGTATTGAAGATATTTAGATGTCAAATAAAATACATATCTTGAATATTCTGTGGTCTTCTTAATCCGGAAGGAATTTTATAGAATCTTGTATAACTGGTAAACGTTAAGCGATAGACGAAAACGTACTAAACAGAAAATGAAGATCTCTTTAAATCTTTTGTCATGTCATTTCGAGATTTCCGTTATTAATGGTTCTATTTATTCAATATTCTGCCATTCTTTTAAAGTTCTATCACTTACGTTGTTTCTCGCGATTGCATCGAAACAGTATGAAATTTTAAGGCCAGCGTATAACGTCCAGTTCTTAAACATTTGATTATCGCTATTCTCTTTGTATGTACAACGAAATGTGTAATGCAACTATTTCTGCAAAGGTTTATCTCGATTAAAATGAAGTGAATAGAAAATAAACTTTCTTAAGTATAATTTGTATAGCCACTAATAAACGATAGAGGGTAGAGAAAGTCATGTGAATGTAAGAATTTTTTTTACTCGACATACCATCCAGTCGTAAGATCATTCATTGGTCCGTTCATACTCAAATAATTATGTTAATTCGTTTGGATGTGGTGACATCTTTCACCAACACATGACTTGTAATACATGTTGCATAGGTTGAATATTGATACTTCGTAAAGATTTAAGATATTTTCACCTTTTGATTAAATTACATGGTTCCTGTTTGCTAGCCCATAATGCTACGTTAGCTACGTACCCTATTAAAGAAAAGAAATTCAAATATTTTTTTTCTTCTTTTCTAACATTCCTATTCGCAAAACAAAACCCAACTTTTACCCTTTGTATCATAATCTACTATTTAAAAATGGTTCTGCATCTGAACTTTTCTACTTCGAATTCTGCATCACTTCACAGGAAAAACAGAAGGCGTAACCCTTACAAACGTTGGAGTAGAGTGGTAAACCTTAACCGCTCTTTTAGGGAAAGTTTTGCTCTACAAATTGGCACTTCTGTTAAGAATGGCAGCTGCTGCATGTTAGAGCCATGTAGTTTCTTTCTTTGCAAATATTTGCGAATTTGTTTTCTCCATTTTTGCTGTGAACAGCTTTGTCTGTGAATTGCATTTTCTGGTATAAATAATCTGATTTCTCCGAAACTGTTGAAGACAGCTAAACTAAATTTTAGAATGTTAAAAAGAACCTCTAAGTGCTGTTGTGGTTCTATTTTGGTGTTAATAACATGGTTAATTTATAAAAAAATAATTGCTGATAAGTTTTGATCAAAAATAGCATAATGAAGAAAATCTTTCTTAATAAAGGTATTGGATGAAAGTAGATCAGCAAAGTTAGAAGGAATGGATCTACTTCCTGTAAAAATTTCAGCCGAATATCTTAAATAGTTTCAGAGATAATGGCTCATGAATTTAGCATTGGTGGGATAGTAATATCGCGATCTGTCATGCCCAAGTAATCCTATACAGGGTGTCTACTGATCTGGATACACTGGAAATATACTTGAATTTTTTACATACTGGATATGCTGAAATTATACTGGAATTGGTGATTACATACTAGAAAAAAATTAGATAAAATATCCATATAAAATTTGTTTATTTCATATTGAATTTTCAAGTGGTTCTTGGAAAATCTTGTTAATCAAACAAGTATATTTTAATGTCATAGTTTTGCATGATTTTTTTTCTCATAACTTTTTATCTGATGTAAAAATGACTCAAACATTTGGGTAATCTTTCACTCCTGAAAGGTTTTTACAGACTATACAGTGTTTCCAGAAGTATGAAGATAATTGTCGGAGAGGAAATGGGGGCAGACTAAGATTAGAAATACAAAATCTGCTGATTTTTATTCCCATTTCTGTGAATATCAGTGAATTCTTAGTTCATTATTATGAATGGGATAGGATGGTAATTTTATGAAATTACAGTTATAAGCGTAAAGTGGAAAATTCAGCATAAAAAAATCTTCTATATCATCGTATAATAATTTGTTAAGAGTACAGAGTAAATTTAATTAAATCATCATTAAAGATTAAAAAAACACCTGTTCAACATCGGGTATAGCAGCTAGTAATAAACACGCTTCATATTAGGCTGTGGAAGCAAACAGAACCAATAAAGATTTTAGGTTAGCCACGCATTTGAATACTGCTGCATTTATATTGCAACATGACTCGATGTAGTACTGGAATTTTGTCAAAACTTATATTGCAAATACTGGAATTTTAAACCTTAAGGCAGCAGACACCCTGCTAAAGAAAACAAAAGTAATAATAATGCAGGAACAGATATACCACAAAATAAAATGCAAGTTTAAACCTAAGCAATGCGGTCACCTATATTTAAAAATGTAATAGAAATTCAGAAACAAATACAGCACAAAATAAAATGCAAGTTTAAACCGTCACCTATATTTAAAAATGTAATAGTAATTCAGAAACAAGTACACCACAAAATAAAATGCTAGTTTAAACCATGCAATGCCGTCACCTATATTTAAAAATGTAATAGAAATTCAGAAACAAATACAGCACAAAATAAAATGCAAGTTTAAACCGCATGCAATGCCGGCACCTATATTTAAAAATGTAATAGTAATTCAGAAACAAATACAACACAAAATAAATGCAAGTTTAAACCATGCAATGGCGTCACCTATATTTAAAAATGTAATAGTAATTCAGAAACAAATACAACACACAATAAATGCAAGTTTAAACCATGCAATGCCGTCACCTATATTTAAAAATGTAATAGTAATTCAGAAACAAATACACCACAAAATAAAATGCAAGTTTAAACCATGCAATGCCGTCACCTACATTTTAAAATGTAATAGAAATTCAGAAAGAAATACACCTTAAAATAAAATGCAAGTTTAAACCATGCAATGGCGTCACCTATATTTTAAAATTTAATAGAAATTCAGAAAGAAATACACCTTAAAATAAAATGCAAGCTTAAACCATGCAATGCTGTCACCTATATTTTAAAATTTAATAGAAATTCAAAAACAAATACACCACAAAATGAAATGCAAGCTAAAACCATGCAATGCCGTCACCTATATTTTAAAATTTAATATAAATTCAGAAACAAATACACCTTAAAATAAAATGCAAGTTTAAACCGTATGCTATGCCGTCACCTATATTTTAAAATTTAATAGAAATTCAAAAACAAATACACCACAAAATGAAATGCAAGTATAAACCATGCAATGGTGTCACCTATATTTAGGAGTCAAGTCGAGGCAAACGTGGGGGATATTGCGTGAGTTTAAGTGGTTAGTGTTTAAGGTAATTGACGTCACCGACTCGGTGTTTCCATCGAGAGTAGAGCTCACGATCTGTCGCTTGTGAGGCGAAAGTATTTCCCATGAGTTAGTGCAACCCGTTATTGGTAAAGCTTTCTTGACAGCCCGATTTATTTAGTGAGTCACCTCAAGTAAATTCCATGCGGAGGAAATAGTGTTGAATCCTGTTAGTGCAATCTGCAGTAACAATACAGCATGCTCTGAAAGTTGATTAACAGAACTGCTGTGTCCGCATAATTTCTCCTGGCTAAAAAAAATGTTACGTGAATAGAAGCGCTTTTTATGTAATATTATGATATACAACGGACATATTAAATTTGTCATGGGCAGAGAAAATCGTGCGAGTGTTCACATAAGATCTTTCATGTAAAATGTAATATTCATACTTGCTAACTTTTACGGTGTGCCTGTAAAATGTACGGAACGGAGGTCTTTTTACGACTTAGTGTGCGGATTCAAAGTGTTAAGAGTTTCATCACGGATATGACAGAGCATTAAATTCTGTTGCAATATACAGGGTGAGCCAAAAATTTACGAACGGCTGCGCGGTGTTTTTCCTGTCCGGTCCTCGGCGCTCGCTGCCGTCTGCCGCTAGCATAGAAAGGCGCGGATGAAACCATACAACATTTTTAAAACTACTTTTAAAGGCTTTACTTACCAACTTCGTGGAACGAAATGCTGACACTGGCCACCGTCGTTGTCCATACATTTTTGACACCTCTTTAGGAAACTATCATCACTCGCCGTAGTTCACATTGAGAAATGCTGGCATTTTCCTGGCGGATATTTTGTTTTAATTCTTCTAGGGTGGGTTTGTCTTGTATACTTTGTTTTAAGTTGCCCCAGAGATAGAAATCGCAGGAGTTAGGTCGGGCGACCACAAATCTGTACTAATAATTCTGTCCTCAAATATACTTTCCAATTTTCTCATCGAAATATTGGCCGTATAAACTGTTGCAGAGTCTTGAAAAAAGGCAAAATCACGCTCCCTGACTGTTAATTCTCTAAAAAAGGGGGGCATAATTGTATTCACATATGTACGGGCTTCAACTGTTTACTCAAAAAAATTGGCGAGTGATGGATAGTTTCCTAAAGAGGTGCCAAAAATGTATGGACAACGACGGTGGCCAGTTTCAGCATCTCCTTCCATAAAGTTGGTAAGTAAAGCCTTTAAAGGTAGTTTTAAAAATGTTGTATGGTTTCATCCGCGGCTTTCTATGCTAGCGGCAGACGGCAGCGAGCGCCGAGGACCGGACAGGAAAAACAACGCGCATCCGGTTCGTAGTTTTTTGGCTCTCCTTGTATTATAATGTAAAATTACAAGCTGAATGTACCGTACTAATTGGTATACAGTGCTATGAGAATCCAGAGCTTATCTGGGTATCTATCCTTCATCAGATCATGGTCCCTCTTTATTGGATTACAACAAAGTGTGCAGCGTGCATCACTATGACCTCGAGTAACGAGCAGTAAATGTGCGTGAACATTCAGTAATGGACAACGTGAATTGTAAGGTAAACTCCCTCGCGTAAATTGTTGGTCTTCGCGTTATTTGGCTGCAGGATGTTTCCTACTTTTGTGAGTTGTTTATTATAGTTCATGTTATGAAGCGCAAAACATGGACTCGAAATCTGTGTGTAGCCTAGGAAGTGGTGATGTTTGCTTTAATATGTGGTTATCGTGATGCCAGGAAGACTTCCAGTATGTGTGACAGAAAGAAGCAGTACTGCCAGTCTTCAAGAATTCTTATAAAACGAATTTCGATTTATTTTACATATAACCTTTATACATTTATTGCACTGAACATTTTACGCATTATAAATTTCATGTCATCGTAAAATTATTACGCTTTGTGTTGGACGAGGAAATCTTTACGGGTTTACATTTCAGGCAGTTGGCAAGTATGAATATTAAAGTTTCTCCCTCCATACCGTCCATTCTTTACAGCTGCTGCTTGTAAAAACTGCGTGAAACAAATCTGTTTCTCATGCAGTGTATTGACAGGTTTATGACCGCATTCCGGAAAAAATTGCCTCCCGGAAGCTCAAAATGGATTTCGCTACGCATTTAAGCCCATCACGTGCTCCAAAATACTCTTCTGTAGTTGGTTTGCATAAAAAGCGTTGATAGGCAATCTTGCGCTCACGAAGAGTGGGAAAAACCGCGTGTTGTTTTGGCACGATTAACCGTAACAATTGTGGAATGATGTCAAGTCCACCTTGATTATAACACACTCGGTCAGGTTAACCACAGACTTTCGTGTTAAAGTGGATAACTAGGCTTAGAGATGTATGTTCTTCTCCACCACTGAGGTGTTAATTATTACAAGAAAGGGAAAAGTAAATACTGCGGAGAATGGAAAATACGCTCATATTTGATATGAGGGCAGACCCAGAAGTACCCGACCTGACGTATATATAGCGGTTGTTTCAAAAAAATGACACTGGTAGAAAGTACCACTCTTATAAAGCTTAAGTTTGAAGTTTGACGATGCTACGTTGCTTAGTAATTGTTTGGCAGCTATTAATAGTGAACGCTCTCAGCAAATTTGTAAACATGGATAAAACTGGCCATCGTTATGTGATGCAATACTTTCATTTAAAAAGTCTTAGTCCAACTAATATTAAAGCTGAGCTAGATTCTACTCTGGGGGAGTCTGCTCCTTCGTTTACAACAGTAATATAGTGGGTGGCAGAGTTTAAGTGAGGCCGTACGAGCTGCCAAGATGAACATCGCAGTGGCCGACCAAATGAGGTGACCACGCCAGAAATTGTGAAGCAAATCCACAAAATGTTATTGGATGACCGTCGACTGAAAGTGCGCGAGCTAGCAGACATCGTAGGCGTTTCAAAAAGTGCTGTACATCGCATAATGACTGAAAATTTAGACATGAGAAAGCTGTGCTCAAGATAGGTGCCGCGTTTACTCACAATGGAACAAAAGCAGCGTCGTGAGGAAGTTTCAATCGAGTGTTTGGCGATGTTTCGCTGCATTGAAAGTCGAGTTTTTGTGTCGATTCATAACCATGGATGAAACATGGGTCCATCACTTCACACCTGAGACGAAGGAACAGTCAAAACAGTGGATTGAAAGGGGGGAATCGGCTCCAAAGAAGGTGAGACAGTTCCATTTGCAGCAAGGTCATGGCTTCAGCTTTTTGGAATGTGTGTGGAATAATTTTCATTGATTATCTTCAAAAAGAAAATCAATCAATGTTGAGTATTATGCAAACTTATTGCAGCATTTGAATGATGAAATCGAGCAAAAACGGCCGCATTTAGTGGAAAAGAAACTTTTGTTCATCAAGATAATGCACCAGTTCACACATTCATTATCGCCATGGCCAAAATCAATGAGTTAAAGTTCGAATTGCTTCCTCATACACCCTATTCGCCAGATTTAGCCCCCTCTGATTATGTTCTATTTCCAAAGTTGAAGAAATAGCTTGGTGCTAAAAGATTTGCCAATAGTGAAGAGCTGGAGTTTGCATTTGATGGCTATTTTGCAGAACTCGGTGGTTCTCAATATAAGCAGGGTATCGAGGCTATTGAGCTTCACTGGGAAAATGTATCGAACTGAAAGGAAATAAATAAAATGTAGAGAAATAAATATGTTTTTTCCCAAAATGTCTATGTTTTCTTTGATAGGTGTGGTACTTCTGGGACAGCCCTCGTACAAAGCGTACACTGCATATGAAATTGTAAGCTTGCACATTTTGCACATTTGGTGACTTTTCGTACAACCACAATGCGAATAAAAGCATACGGATCACAACTTAGGGCAGTGCGATGTCATTAGGAAGCTAACACATGACACTTCTTTAAATTCTGGTTATACAATTAACTTCTGAATCAACTGTAACCAAATTTAGGTCAAGTGTTTTTCGAAATAATGATTATAAAATTATTAAATTAACACTCACTCAAACTTGTGCAAAAGTTATATAAGTGACATCAGCTTCTTAGCTCAGAATGTTGCAACTTGTACTTCCAGTGCACTTTCATCCTATGATTTTGTTTCTAAGATAATTTTTTTTCTCTAAATCGCATAAAAGATAATTTTATACTGTGAAGAAAATATTTTTCCAATAACTTTAACCTATGGGGATTAAAAAATAATTCAGTTTGCGTAATATAAAAAGGCCAATCATTTTTTCATAAGTGGCTTATTTTAATTTCACATTTATTTAAAAATCTGAAGAAAGAAATGGTTTAACATAAAGAGATACTTCCCAAAAATATCCAGTAAACATTTGGTGTACATATATTTAATACCTTTGAGAAAATGCTTCTGAAGTATGAAAAAACCAAGTTACGGGACACTGAGAAAAGGGAAACAATACAGTGAGCATGGTTATGCGTTGCCATGATTAAATTGGCAAATTGCTCAGTAAACCCAGTGATAAAGCTGAAGTTTCTATTATTTTTTTATCTCATAGAAAATGAAAAATCGAATTTTTGAAGCATCTCGACCTCTCAGTGCCTTAACTTATCCAGGTAAACTGAAAGACATGATCTTGATTTCCAAAATGTATAGCATGTACAAAGCTACTAGATCATGGGAATTGTAGGTAAATTTAAAAATCGTATCTGTTGCATTCTTTTGATCTTTTCTGCTGTTCTACAAACCATTCTTACAAAAGCTTATTCTTCTGTCTACTACTTGTTAATAGAGAGAAACTTTCATTACGTATGTCATTGTAAGTAGAACAAGAATGGAGCAGGCTAAAGTGATAGTGTTTTAAAGCCGATCACTGTGAGATGGCTTTAAAATTTCATGCTCCCTGCATGGCCACAAGAAATAAATAAACAAAAAAATGTTCTGGTGTGATACATTCACATGATTTTCTCTACCCTCCTTCGTTTATTACTGGGTATACTCAAGCTTATATCTTTGTCTAATCCAAATAAATGTTTGCAGAAATACACATTTCGTTATAGATACAAAGGGAACAGCGATAGTCAAATGTTTTAGAACTGGATGCTATTTAAGAGAATGACTAAGAATTGAACAATTCCAACCTTTAATAACGGATATCTCAGAAATGGTTAATACTAAAAAGAAAAAAAAACTTATTTTAGATAAATTGTGTGTTTTAGAGAGATCTACATTTTTCGTCTGTCGCTTAACGTTTACCAGTTATACAATAGTATACAAAATTGCTTCCAAAATGAAGTGGACTTCACAGGCTATTGCCAGGAAATTCATTGTAAACATTTTATTTTCCATGTAAATATCTGTAGTATATAGTATTTTCAAAATCGTTATATCCATTTTTATTGAAAATAAAAATTTTCGAAAAATCTTTCACGTAAAGGGTAGTCTGGGATGGGGGATTTTCTTGAAAATCTTTGTGTCGAATCTTTTTAAGGTACTGAACTTAAATACCAAGTTTGGTGTTGATTCGAATTTTCGTTTCTGAGTTGTACTGTTCACCGACACAGTCTCACACACGAACCGTTTTAAAAAATGCTTTTCTTGGATTCAGAGGGCCTCAAATCGTGTATTTTCGCTGAAATCTCGATATCGAAGAATACAATACTTCCCTACTTACTATACGTAGTAGAGAAAGCATAAGAAGAAAAAAAAGTATAGCCTCTAACCGCTTGAAAAAGGTGTAAGTATTTGAAAATTCAAACCAATAACAAAGACTATCTCGCAAATGGTTAACACTGCAGAAAAGTTAGACATAATTCTACGGTTTAACAATTACACAAAAGCCATTCAGAATCAAGAGGACTTCTTTGATTCCAGAAAATTCAAGAATACACAATTTATTTTTCAGGCAAATAGCTTAAACGTATGGTATTTTAATGAAAGTTGTTAGAGCCGTTTTTGAGAAATCAAAACTAAGAAACAATTTCATGTAAGGGTAGTTTGGGGTGGAGGGATTTTCTTGAAAATCTTCGTGTTGAATCTTTGGAAGACGCTGAACTTAAAATGACAATGGAATTAATTGTTCTTCCACACAAGCCATGTGTTGGGCAGGGTTAGAAAGATAGAATCAGGCGACTGAAAAATTCAATGCCATAGCCGGGATGAAAATGCCAAGTTTGCTTTTTAACCGAGTTTTCCTTTTTGAGCTATACTGTTCACACATACACAAACCGTTTACTAAAAAACTTTTGTTGGATTAAGAAAGCATCAAAATGTGTATTTTCTATGAAATATCGGTATGGAAGTTTTGGGTGGAATGCAATTTCGTATTTCCTAAAATATCTCAATATGACAGGGGGTATTACAAAAAGAGTTAAACGTAATTTGTTACAAGCTCTGAAGGACGAAATGGTAACCTGGAATTCTATACTGCAACATTTGATCCTGAATTTCACTCGATATCTCTGGAAAATCAGCACCAGGCAAGGTTTCATTAAATGAATTCAGGAGTGCTTGCAAATGGCGTTCTCAGAACACATCCCCATATTCCGTAAACTTGGAATGGGTGGCAATGACGTCACTTCTCGGTTTCGCAGCTCGTTAACCACGCTGCACTGTGAGGATTCGCTTAACTCACGAAATTTACTCATAACGTCACACGGAGTCTGTTTATTACATCCCAAGATGTTTTAGTAACCTCGTCCCGGACCGCAAAGTCCAGGTGCTAATTTCATCATATTTAGACCATCTCTTCGAGCATGTGCGGCTTCTAAACCTGGTGGTAAGCCATACAAAGTACCTGAAACTGGGACGAAATCATGTCCGTCGTCTGGAAGCGTGCTCCACAATTTCCACGGCTCTGTTCTTTTAGGTCAGCACCTCCATTTTGTATAGGTAATGCTGTGCTCAGTGGCGTAAATAGTGTTTTCTTTGTGGCTTGATACTAAAGGAAAATCCCGTCAATTAAATTGTCATGAGTGGGCACAAATTGTGTGCAAGACTTGAACAGTGAAACTAGCATACAACTCATTCTTGCAGGGGAAATCGTACAGTTCTAAATAGAGGTCTAATTTTCATGTTACATTCACATTTTTTCTCTACCCTCTATCACTTATTAGTGGATATACAAGTTATTCTTACGAAAGTTTATTTCCCAAGATAAACCTTTCCGAAAATAGCTGCATTTCACATTTCATTATACATATAAAGGGAATAGCAATAGTTAAGTGCTGGCCTTAAAATTCCACACTCTTTACATGACATGGCGAGTAACAGCTGAAAATCGGCAGGACTTTAAAAGAATGGCTAAGTTTTGAATAATTCGAGCCATTAATAACTGATTTCTCGGAAATGGCTGATGCCACAAAAAAAGTTATTTGAAATAAATTGTGTGTTTAGTAGGTTTTCACCTATCGCTTAACGTTTACGAATTATACATCATACAAAATCCCTTCCGAATGAAGAGGACTTCATAGGATATTTACAGAAAATTCAAGATATAAATTTTATTTCTCATGTGAATATCTTCAATATGTAGCATTTTAATGAAACTCATAAGAGCCATTTTTGAGAAAATAAAAAAATTCGAAACATGTTCCATGTAAAGGGTAGTTGGGGTGGAGAGACTTTCTTGAGAAACTTCGTGTCGCATCTTTGGAATATAATGAACTGAAATAGCAAGTTTGGTTTGTACCCGACGTTTCGTTTTCGAGTTATGTTGTTCAAAGACGCGCGCGCGCGGATCTTTTCTAGAAATATTTTTATATGGAATGTAATACCTTCTCTACCTGCTATGTACGTGCTAGAGAAAATAAAAATGATACGCAGTCAAAACTTGAAACTGGTGTAATTCATTTATCCGCGACCATTTCATAATTTCCATCGTCATATCACAATGATAATGAATTAATACCAATTGATACTTTACCCTCGGTTTACTTCGCAAAAGCGAAGCCTTGTTCAATATCAGAACAAGCAGGGGTCTCTAATTATTAAGAACGAATTAGCCGATTTTTCTTGATTCTAGGTATTCCATTCTATTGTTATTGTAAACAAATCAATATGGTTACATAGTTCTTTTTTACTTTCTCTACTACGTATAGTAAGTAGGGGAAGTATTGTATTTCACCCAAAAATTCGATACCGAAATTTCACCGGAAATATATGTTTTGAAAATCCCCTGAATCCAAAAAAAGCATTTTTGGAAACATGTCCGTGTGTGTGTCTGTTAGTCTGTGAACAACATAACTCAGATGCGACACGAAGGTTTTCAAGAAAATCCCCCACCCCAGATTACCCTTTACATGGAACATTTTTCGAAAATTTTAATTTTCTCAAAAATGGCTCTAACGATTTTGATTAAAATATCATATGTTTAAGATATTTTCATGAAAAATGAAATGTATATCTCGAATTTTCTGGGAATGTCTCCAAAAGTATTCATTTTGAACGACTTTTGCATAACTGGTAAACCATAAGAGGTAGACAAAATTTTACTACACAAAAAATGTAGATCGCGTTAAAATACACAATTTATGTCATATACAGTTTTTTTGTTGAGTGAACCATTTTCGAGATATTGCTTGTTATTCCCTTAAATTTTCCAATACTTATACTTTTTCTCAAATGGAAATTCGTTATTCATTTTTTTTGTCCTGGTAATGCAAAGAGAATGGAATACTCCACATAGCAACCCGCTCTTAAAACATTTGACTATCGCTTAAAGCCTACCAATGCCCCTTGCATCTACAAGAAAATTAGCAATAAGATTAACATCTCGATATCTCGATTAACATGAAGCATATGGAGAATAAGCGTTTGTAAAAATAGTTTGTACAAGAGGAGAGAAAGTCATGTGAGTGTAACACAGATTTTTTTTCTAGACCAACTTTACTATGATCAACGGAATAACGTTAACTAGGCTTTGGTTTACGTTAAATCAGAGTTCACAGTGTTTATTGAATAATGGTGCTTTTATTTATAAATCAACTAACGTATAATGACCGCAGATAAGGTAAGTAACCAATGGTCGCGGATAAAACATTGTAAGCGACTAGTGGGATGGGCACAATTACCGCACTCGTGTAATTACAGAACTCGGCTTACGCCTCGTTCTTGTAAAACACATTCGAGCAGTAATGATTCTCATATCCACTAGTTACATTCCTATTATATTTGCATGGCGAATAAACTTAAATTTTCTAGTAACATTTTTAAAATAGTATACCAACAAGGGAGGTATGAAATGAGTTATGCTGTAATCTATCTTAAAAGATAGATAAGTGAGATAAGGATGTGTCAAAAAAATCATAGTGTTACAATCTAAGACATTCTCTACAAATTTATTTTCAAAAGTGTTATAGAAATTAATATAAAAGCTTATTCCTCTGCGTACTTCCTGTTAATCATGGTAAATATTAACCACAAATGGTAAATATGAATGTTTCAAGTATATACGTGCATATATAGGAGAACGAAACATCAGCTATCTGTTAAAAGGCAATTCGGATATGCAAACCATGGCATTATGTATTCCTTGCATGAGTACATGAAAAACAAAGGAATGGCTATTTGACATTCCAAAGTGTATTTGCTTAAAATATTGGAAAATTTAAACAGCAGCATATATCAGGAGATAGTTAATGTCACGAAAAGAACTGACACAATGTACATCTAAGTTCTGCATTTTCCTCATAGTAAATTTTTGCACAAGATCTTTGATGGTTTCCCTGTTATGGAAAACCCATTAAGAGTAAAGAGAATTTCAGAAGCCGCTTGCAAAAAATCCAAAATATAAATTTTCCCCGTTACACCAATAACTTAAAGATAAGGTGTTTTCAATTAAATCAATAGATTTTTTCTCCTCTGCTACTTAGTAAGATACCCAGATTTTACCGGAAATACACGTTTTGAGGCTCCCTGAATCCAAGAAAAGCATATTCAGAAAATGTTTTTGAGTTATGTGTACCATCTTTCACATAGCTGTAAGTTAAAATATGGGTATACATTTTTTTTAACAAAACTGGAATATACGAAAAACAAAATATAGAACAGCGTGTTCTTTGTGTAAAATTTATGTATAGTATATTTCTTTAGTCGCTTAATAATGACCAAATATCAAATTTTATTTTTTAAAAATTCATAATTACGAAACCATTTCACTTACAACGTTTTCATCAACACCCTTACAGGCATATGTAATTCAAGGTAGAAAAAAATCAAATCAATATGTTTCAAACTGTACCTACGTTTTTTGTGTAATATTGTGTAGTTGAACCGTTAGGCTGCTTATCGCGCGTTACAGGATTCCCAGCAACCTGGAAAGTCAGAAAATTGCAATGCTTAGGGATGTCAGGGGAGTATTTAAAAAATTTTGTGATGCATTCACATGGCTTCCTCTACCCCGTATCAAACTATTCTTACTAAAGCTCATTTTTCGATCTACTACACTTTAATCCAAACAAACCTTTGCAAAAATAGCTACATACACATATAGATACAAAGAGAACAGTGATAGTCAAATGTTTAACAACTGGGCGTTATATGCTGGCCTTAAAACACCATACTGTTTCCATGCAATCTTGAGAAACGACTGAAAATTGAACAATTCGAACCTTTAATAACGGATATCTGAGAAACGGCTTATGCAACAAAAACAACTTAAGTAAGTTGTGTGTTTTAAAGGGATCTACACTTTTTGTGTGATACGTTTTCATCTATCGCTTAACTTTTACCAATTATACAAGATTATACAAAATTCCTTCCAAATGAAGACTTCCTAAGCTATTCCCAGAAAATTCAAGATATACATTTTATTTGCCATGTAAATATATTTCATATATGGTATTTTAGTCAAAATCGTTAGCCATTTTTTAGAAAATAATTTTCGAAAAATGTTCCATGTAAAGGTTAGTTGGGGTGGTTGCATTTTATTGAAAACGTTCGTGTCGTATCTTTGGAAGATACTGAATTTAAATATCGAGTTTGGTATTTATCCGACTTTTCGTTTTTCAGTTATGCTGTTCACAGACAGACAGCCACACACACGAACGTGTTTCCAAAACTGCTTTATTTGGATTCAGGGCGCTTCAAAATGTGTATTTCCGGTGAAATCTCGGTATCGAATTTTTGGGTGGAATGCAACACTTCCTCTACTACGTAGTAGAGAAAGTAAAACTTGGCGTATTTCAGGAAAATTGATTCAAAGTTATCACATGCCTGGTAATTTATACTGATGAAAAACTATATATTAAGTAGGATTATAACATCTTTTGCTCCTTAAAGTGATGAGTTTTGAGGCAGTATTTTTAACACTTGAATAATTTCAATTAAACAATATAATATGAAAATTCAATAACAGCCCGCCTTGAAGCAATATGTATGTAATAATTTTTAAAAAATGTATGTAACAGTCATTGCATATGCTTATATTATTGTAAACATGTTCAATAATTGCATGTGAATGCATTACGTAGTTTAATAATGTAAGAGCTATGAGAATAATAAGTTTAAAGTTGCTAACAATGAGGTAACCTTGAGGCAATAATGAGTTTGAGAATTTAAATGCTACTAGTCGTGATTAGGACAGCATTAATGTAAATTTTGTGACAGTTTAAAACTAGCCAATCAACAGCCAGAAAAAGCTTTAGTAAAATGCAGGTATTCTATTGGACTAGGATTAACCAATCAGAGACTTGAAATACAGAAGCTTACGGGCTTGGACGGATGAAATATGTTCAGTTGTCTGCAGACCTTGATAGCAACCGGATGGAAGATGTGTTCTCTAAAGAAATATTACGTATTCGTGTGAAACGAAAATTAAGTATACGCGTTAACAAAGTGCAAGTATTAAATAAAAGAATCTCACAGCTCTTGATATCAGTGTAGTGCTATTTAATACGTGACTCTAAAACAATACTGACGCTGCCGAGGCAAATATAAACATAAATAATATCTATAGAAGCAGTTTAATAACAATGTATATATTTTTTTTAAACTTGGAGCATAACAACAAAAATATCAACTTCAAATTGGCTCCCATACGTGAGGAAGAAAATATCTTCTTCAAATTGACGCCCAAAGCGTGGTGCAAAACTCCAATAACAGTAAAACCTCCTACAACAAAACACCTTCTTCAAATTGGCGCCCAACGTGGGGCTAACATAAAAAACTCCAACACACAATTTGAGAAACTACTTTCTCAATTTCAAATTAAATGCAGAGGAACCGATATGTATATAAAGACTTTCACACGTTACAAGTTAAGGTAGACTGGCTCAGTCGGTAGAGCAACTGTCTGCCGTGCGAGGGGTACCGGGTTCGATTCCCAGCTGGAGGGTGAAAATTTTTCTCTAGCCAAGATTAATCCCTCCCAGAGTCTGGTGTTGTTCACCTTTTTGTGACTGCAGTTTCGGATTGATTTACTCCATCATAAGACTTAGGTGCCCCCCTACCAAAAAAAAAAAACTTTCAATTATCAGTGGCATTGTAGAATGACTTTGTGATGTATCTACTGGCCAATCAATTTGAAGCTTGCTGTAAAGTGTGCAGAAAGAAGTTTAAACTCGTAATATGAAGCTGTTAAAGTGAAGTTAGGTTCACAATGTTGCGGGGAACCCTGCTATAGGAAAGGCAAGGGCATATTATCTTCTGCCATAACGCGGATACAAGACAACTTTCTTAGTAAGTTTAGCAGCATCACTTAACCTAAGCTTAAAGGTCTAGCAGTATTGCAGCAGGTTGTACTTAAGGGAATCCCTTGTTAATTCAGTTGTGTACACAGCTCCACGTATCCTCAAATATGAAGTTGAAGGGGTCCGCCGGCAATAATCCTCTACCGCCTTGAGCCATTAAGGGGATGAGTGTACCCATTAGGGCAACTTGTGTGGTGGTTCTCCCTCGGCGGATCGATGACTGCGTCTGTCGTCGAGCAAGTTAATGACTTACTGCTCTTTGTTCCTGACTCCCCATGCAAACGCTTCCGTCATTGTTCCACCAAATCAATCATTGATCCTGTTATCCCCTGAAGGGAATACAGCAGTAGTTCTTCTCGCCATCATTTTTTCTGCCTAGAAATGCTGGCGCAGTATACAAAACGTGAAAAGAAAATCAGTTAAGTCAAAACAATCATATGAGGGATTTCAAATGAAAACGGCCCAGCCTGGATAAAAATGTCATTAAAAGGAAATGGTTCACTTCAAAATTAAATAAAAAATAAACAGTAAAACCTTCAGCCAGGAGTTACTAACGAAATCGATAATTATCTATTTCTCAGGTAAAACCCTCCAATTGCCTTAGAAGTTAAAAAGGGTAAACAAATAACTTTTAAAACACAGTAACGCCACAAAGAGAGAGAATTTGTGTGTAGGGGAGCAACCTCGGAGCGCACTAAATGCCGTATTTTGATAATTCTTTCAGCATTGAAAGGCAATGTTCTTCCCGATGGACATAGGTCATAAGATAACTTGTAACTTCAACTCTTAAATGATTAAAATACTAACAAAGATTTACAAACCTGTATATTACTGTACGTACAGGTTGTAGTCATAAAAAAACGTGCTTGCATAGAAAAGTTTGACTTTTCGTTGAGAATGCAGTGGATTAGAAAGTAGTTTTACTCCAAAGAATATGCTTGTAAAAATAAGACAAAAGCGGAATATTTCATTCCAAGCAGCTGTGAAAACGCAAGCCACAGAAAAACAAATGACAATCAGATCTGCTAATAATAATAATAATAATAATAATAATAATAATAATAATAATAATAATATAAAAGTGTGCTATACTTAGGCCAAAATCTTTTAATGGCTTTATGCAAGAAAGTGCTGTATTTCCTTGTATCGCATAAGTGCTAAATAATCGTATTCAAAGAAAAAAACATGTGTTGCATTCACATGACTTTCTCTACTAGTCTGTAGCTTACTCTTGGGTATATAAATTATTCTTACGAAAGTTTGTTTCCTACCTACTTCATTTTAATTTGCAGAAATAGCTACAGTACTCATTTCGTTATAGATACAAAGGAAATAACGATAGTCAAATGTTTAAGAACTGAGCGCTATACGGTAGCCTTAAAATTCCATACTCTTTCCATGACATTGCAGGAAACAACTGAATGTTCACTGGACTTTAAAGAATGACCAAGTATTGAAGAATTGGAACCATTAATAACAGATATCTCGGAAATGGCTGATGCCTTACAAAAATTATTTGAAATAAATTGTGAGTTTTAAAGAGAAAGGTGTACATTTTTTTTTGTAGTACGTTTTGGTCTATCGCTTAACATTTACTAGTTATACAAGATTATACAAAATTTCTCCCAAATGAAGAGGACTTCCCTGGCTATTCCCAGAAAATTCGGGATATAAATTGTATTTGTCATGTAAATATCTTTAATATATAGTGTTTTAATCAAAATCGTTAGACATTTTTAGAAAATAAAATTCCAAAAATCTTCCATGTAGAGGGTAGTTTGGGGTGGAGGGATTCCTTGAAAATCTTCGTGTCGCATCTTTGGAAGATACTGAACTTAAATACCAAGTTTGGTATTTATCCAACTTTTCGTTTTTGAGTTATGTTGTTCACAAACAACACGCGCGCAGACCTTTTTCAAAAATGCTTTGGGGGGGGGGGTCTCAAAACATTATTTCCGGTGAAATCTATGTATCGAATTTTTGTGTGGAATGCAAAACTTCCTCTACTTTAGGTAGTAGAGAAAGTAAAAATTGTCCAATATCAAGCAATCCGAGGGGTACTATTTATATTTTGAGCCTTGGCAACCCTGAATGTTGTAGGTGCCATCTGACATTTCCAATGGAAAGTTTGACATTTTTGACCATAATCTACTTCAAACATTTTGTCAATAGAGCGTCATTTGTTTTGTTTACACCAACTTGAAAATTGTGTGTCAACAAAAACATGGATTTAACTCGTGAAAATGTTCGTGCAATGATTTATTACGACTTTCGACGTGGATTATCAAGACAAGAGTGTATCGATCAACTAACTTCCACATTTGGCGACGAAGCTCCATCCTTTGCCACTGTGAAACGCTGTTATAACGAATTTAATCGTGGCCGCCGTTCGCTCAATGATGAAGTTCGTAAGGTCGTCCAAAATCAGTTGTGCCAGTAAACATTGATGCTGTGCAAAAACTAATAATGAAAGATCGCCATGCGACATATTATGAGATTGAGGCAACCCTAAGCATTAGTTCCACCAGCATATGTAAAATATTGCATGATATAGCCGTGAAAAAAGTTAGCTCTTGTTGGATCCCACATAATTTGAGGCAATCTCAAAAAGATGCTCGTGTCGATTGGTGTACAAAAATGCTCAAGAAATACAATGGCAGTGCCTCAAAAGACGTATATAATTGTAAAGGTGAGGAATCATGGATCTATGCGTATGAGCTGGAACGTAAACAGCAGTCGACTGTATGGGTGTTTCAAGATGAAGCAAATCCAACAAAAGTTGTTCGCACTCGAAGCACTTCGAAGCAAATGGTCGCCTGTTTTTTCAGTAAAACTGGCCATGTGACAACAGCGCCTTTAGAGGAACGTAAAACGGTCAATGCCGAATGGTACACAACCATTTGTTTGCCGGAAGTCTTCGGTGAAGTAAGGAAAACCAACAAGAACGTAGGATCGTTCTTCATCAAGACAATGCGAGCGCACACACATCTCGTCTAACAACAGAGTATTTGAAGGCTCAAAAAATTGAATTGATGGGTCATCCGCCATACAGTCCTGATTTGGCACCCAATGACTTCTTTTTGTTCCCGAACATCAAGAATAAATTGCGTGGACAACGATTTTCGTTGGCAGAAGAAGCCGTTGATACCTTCAAAAACCATGTTTTGAAGGTGTCTCAAGAAGACTGTAATAAATGCTTTGACAAATGGTTCAAACGAATGCAAAAGTGTATTGATTATAAAGGAGAATATTTTGAAAAACAATAAGGCAGTTTTCAATCAGAAATTACTTTGTTTTAATTATTAGGCTCAAAATATAAATAGCGCCCCTCGTATTATATATTCAATAACTTAAAAGATTATCTATTAGTTCCCCTACCTAATATATAGTGGGTAGTAATGGTATTGCATTCCACCAAAAAAAGCACCGACGTTTCACCGAAAATACATGTTTTGAGGTCTCATAAATAAACGTTTTTACAAAAAGGTGTATGTCACCGCTGTGAACAGCACGACTCAAAAATTCTTACTCGGATAAATAACCAAGCTTAGTTTTTAAGTTCATGATCTTCCAAAGATGAGACACGAAGATTTTCAGAGGATCCCCCTTAAGGTAATTAAGCTACCCTTTACATGGAACATTTTTCGAAATTTTTTATTTTCTGAAAAATGGCTCTTAACGAGTTTCATTAAACACCATATATTAAGATATTTACGCGACAAATAGAATGTGTATCTTGAGTTTTCTGGGAATAGCCTGTGAAGTCCTCTTCATTTGGAAGATTTTTGCATAACTGTGAACATTAAGAGATAGACAAAAATGCAATGCACAAAACGTGCAGATCCCTTTAAGGCACAACTTATATCCAAGAACCTTTTTCTTTGGTTTCTTTATTTTTTATTGCATCAACCATTTCCGAGATATTCTTTATTATTGGCTGGAATTTATCAATACTACGTAATTTTTTAAGCGCTGTTTCTCGCGATGCGATGGAAAGAGAATGGAAGTTAAAGGCCAGCAGTTTATGCATTTGACTATCGCTATTACCTACCTTTGTATCTATAACGAAATGTACAATGAAACTATTTATGCAAACGTTTATCTCAAACTTGAAGTAGATTATGTTTTTGCAAGAATAGTTTGTGGACGCAAAATAAACGATAGTGGTTAGAGGTCGTATGAATGAACACATCAGTTTTTTTTTTTCTTTCTTTCTTCCCTCGGTGGTTGTAGACTATTGCTACTTCCAAAACGTTTAACTTGATGGCCTGTGGGTGGATAAACTTTATATTCACTATTTTTGCCACTATGTCCTTGTGTACTAATGTTAGGGGTTTCTATATTGTGCGAAAACTCTGTATCCTTTGTGTTATTGAATAACTACGGTATCAAAGAGAAGGCGCATACTATTAAAACTTCATCTAACGTGATAGTGTAAAAAAAAATTTACTCAATTCTGATAACTGTTTCTTATAGGCTATGCTAATTTCCAGAGCTTTAACACTTCCGGAGGGAGGTTAAGGAAAACAGAAATACAACCGCCGATGTTTCATACCCATTTCGGTGAATGTCAGGGGATTTTTCATCCGTTATCACGTGGTTGTACGAGGTTACAATTATGGGAATAAAGATGTTTCCCCATAAAAATCTTGTAGATCATTGAACAATAATGTCAAAAGAATACTTAGAAAAATAAATAAAATTAATTAAATAGTGAATAAATGTTTAAAAAAAGCCACCCGCGCAACGCCGTGTAAGCCAGCTAGGAAATGAGTACATATATTGTTGCGTGTAAGATGCCATAGAGATAGAGCGATGCTATGTTGTTTCTCAAATGACCGATACAAATGAAGGTACTGTTAGTTAAAGGCGGATGCGAATAATGGGAGGAACTACCTTGCCTCATGGGAAGTGTTTGCCCTCGGGGATGGCGATGATAAAGGAGTCTGGATGGCAGAGTAATTGTTTTGCGCCAGGATGCGTGTTGATTCGCGGTCGATGTCCTAGCTAGTGTTGACCTTGCTATGTTCCAATAGGTCAGGGATGGCCAGATGCGGCCAAAACTCCTTCCCATCGCCCACAGAACACAGGAACCCTGGAGGATCTGCCATCTGCTGAAAACCTTTGCTATATTCGCCTACATCTCGCTGTTAGTTGCCTCATTTTTACTTCCCTCGACATTCCCCTCGTGAAGGTTTTAAGCTGTTGCAAGAATCCAGCGTAAACAAGATTTTGGACTTTAAAAATCTGATGTGTTACGACATTTACATGACCCTCTGCCACTGTCATTTCTGTTTATACAGTTTCTATATGCTAATCTTACAAAAGTATATATTTTTGTATAATTCGTGTTAATCCAGATGATTTTATTACACATTTCATTGCAGGTGCAAGGAGTAAGGAGCCCTTAGCGATAGTCAAGTTTTAAAACCCGGTCGCTATATGCTGGCCGTGAAATTCCACTCTTTAGATGACATCGCAAGAAACAAAACAATGACGACTTACCACATCAAACATTGTGTAATAAGTATAGGAAAATTCAAACCATTGGCAACGAATTCCTTAAAAATGGTTAACGCCACAAAAATTTTGATATGCTTGGTGTGTTTTAAGATCTAATTTTTCGTGTGCTACGTTTCTGTATACTGTCTATTTAACCAGCTATATAAAATTCATCCACAGCGAAGAGGATTAACAGGCTATTCGCATAAAATTCAAGATATGCATGTTATTATTCATGTAAATATCTTAAATATATCCTTTTAATCAAAAGTTTAGAACCATTTTTGAGAAAATCAAGAATAACGAAAAATGTTGTATAAAAAAGGTAGTTTGGGTGGAGGACTTCGTCAAAAACTCGTGTCTCATTCTTGGAACTTAAATGCCAAGTTTCGCACTTATTCGTCATTTCGTTTTCTAGGTATGCTGTTCTCACACACACACACACACACACACACACACACACACACACATACAGAGAGAGAGAGAAAAGACGCTTTTCTAATGTTTAATTTGGGGGTTCACAGACATCAAAACGTGTATTTCCAATGAAATCTCGATATCCAATTTTTGGGTGGAATACAATACTTAATTTAACTACTATAAATAATCAGTAGAGAAAGTAACATGTGGCTAAAAAGGACGACTTATAAACGCTTTAACTTGGAGATTTCATCGTGGAACCTTCATTAATGCTCCTCAGATATGTGTGTGTTCATGCAGATCACACTGAATTTTAAACTTCTCTTTAGCTTTTGATATTAGTGTGCGTTTTAATAGTAGAATATGATACAGGGGGTAAAAGTAGGGTTTTATTTTGCGAGTAGGAATGTTTGCGAACGAAGGCCTGGCCTACGGCCTTCCTTTCGCTATCCTACGAGCAAAATAAAACCACTTTTAACACGTGTGGCATATAGTATTTTTTAGACAGCGCTTGAATTTGTAAAATGTCCATAAGATCACGTTTAGAACGTCATAGAAATGGCGTTTAAAAAGTGAGATGTTTTGATGTTTTGTTGATTCGTTAGCAATCATTTTCAGTGAAATTATTTTCAACATGTTTTGCCTTACACCAGTAATGAAGCGATTAAATGCTATGTCATACTGCTTTTTTTTTTTTTTTTTTTTTGATAAGTACTTACAGAATTCGTTCTGCTGCTTCTGTAATTTCACCTGGCTTCCATTTCAATTACTTCTGAATTCACAATTTCCGCCATTTAATCTTTATGTATGGTATAGTAGATAAAAGAATCGCGTTTTAGATAAAAGAAAGCATAAGGCTGCCAATATAACACATAGGTTAACTCTTCAACGAATTGCAATAAACTGGCATATGACTATTTGTATTGTGAACAGATAATGCGATTACCATTGAGAAATTAATCATTAAAAATACATAATGAAAAGTAAAACCTAATCAAACCAAGTCGAGTTATTCAACATGTGCAAATACAAACGGTAACTGACATGTCATTGGACTTGAAACCAAAGTTTGTCACAATGAAGATTATCGCATTAGGCCATGCTGTCTAAAAAATCTAATGTGTTACACTCACATGACTTTCTGTACTCTTGTACAAACTATTTTTACAAACGCTTATTCTCCATATCCTTCATGTTAATCGAGATGTTAATTTTATTGCTAATTTTCTTGTAGATGCAAGGGGAATATGGTAGGCTTTAAGCGATAGTCAAATATTTTAAGTTGCTATGTGGAGTATTCCATTCTCTTTGCATTCCCAGGACAAAAAAAAATGAATAACGAATTCCCATTTGAGAAAAAGTATAAGTATTGGAAAATTTAAGGGAATAACAAGCAATATCTTCAAAATGGTTCACTCAATAAAAAAAAAATGTGTATGACATAAATTGTGTATTTTAACGCGATCTACATTTTTTGTGTAGTAAAATTTTGTCTATCTCTTATGGTTTACCAGTTATGCAAAAGTGGTTCACAATGAACACTTTTGGAGACATTCCCAGAAAATTCAAGATATACATTTTATTTGTCATGAAAGTATCTTAAATATATGATATTTTAATCAAAATCGTTAGAGCCATTTTTGAGAAAATTAAAATTTTGGAAAAATGTTCCATGTAAAGCGTAATCTGGAGTGGGGGGATTTTCTTGAAAACCTTCGTGTTGTATCTCTGAAAGTTACTGAACCTAAATACCAAGTTTGGTGTTTATCCGACTGTTCGTTTCCGAGTTATGTTGTTCACAGACACACACACACGGACATGTTTCCAAAAATGCTTTTTCTGAATTCAGGGGGTCTCAAAACGTGTATTTCCGGTGAAATCTCGGTATCGAATTTTTGGGTGGAATACAATACTTCCCCTACTTACTATACGTAGTAGAGAAAGTAAAAATACGTTTATATCTTATGTAAAATCGTAAACGTTTAGGAGTTCTATTTAAATTGACCTTAATTTCGTATCAATTTCAGACAAGGTTTAAGTGTATCGACAAATTTTCTTCAAACCCTTGTATATACAATTTCAATCCAGTACATGCTGTGGCTTATTAGTACATTCATGCTTGCATTCGACAAGATATGCTAGTAGTTGCTCCGAACACATCCAAAATAAAAAGGAACGCATCTTTATGTCTCTGCGACCGCATTAATGTTGAGAACCTAGAGGCGACAATGAAGCAACCCTTTCCTTGAGCAGTCCATTGTGTCTCGCTGTTGTGCATTTTAAACATATGGTCGAAATGATTAGATACTCGCAGAACCCACAGTTCTGCTCGCGTTATGTTACATACGGAGATTCTTCTCTCTGCCCCCTTCTCCCCTTTCATATCTGTATTTACCTCCCTTTCCCCTCCTATTCTCTCATTATGTCACCCTTCATTCTCTTCTGTAAGCAACGATGTAAGGGGATGTTTTGAAATCCGATACCAACACTACTTTTTCTGAGCGTTAATACAAATTAAAACATAAAAAGACTTAGCAGTAACGAAAAACTTATGCCACTAATTTGATGTTCAGGCTTTCGAAATTTTGTAAATACCAAAACCTGTTGAAATATTATGCTTATAAATTTCTGCTATGTAATATTTTATAAAAAATGAATAATACGTGAGTTTCTTTTTTTTGGGGGGGGTTGCACCTGAGAATCCGCTGTGGGGAAACTAATAGTCATTTTTACTTTCTCTACTACGTATAGTAACTAGGGGAAGTATTGCATTCCACCCAAAACTTCGATACCGAGATGTCACCGGAAATACATCTTTTGAGACCCCTGAATCCAATAAAAGCATTTTTGGAAACATGTCCGTGTGTGTGTGTGTCTGTGAACAGCATAACTCAGAAACGAACAGTCGGATAAACACCAAACTTGGTATTTAGGTTCAGTATCTTCCAGAGATGCGACACGGAGGTTTTCAAGAAAATCCCCCCACCCCAGATTACCCTTTATATGGAACATTTTTCGAAAATTTTAATTTTCTCGAAAATGGCTCTAACGATTTTGATTAAAATATCATATGTTTAAGATATTTTCATGACAAATGAAATGTATATCTTGAATTTTCTGGGAATGTCTCCGAAAGTATTCTTCATTGTGAACGACTTTTGCATAACTGGTAAACCATAAGAGATAGACAAAGTTTTACTACACAAAAAATGTAGATCGCGTTAAAATACACAATTTATGTCATATACATTTTTTTTTGTTGAGTGAACCATTTTCGAGATATTGCTTGTTATTCCCTTAAATTTTTCAATACTTATTTTCTCAAATGGGAATTCGTTATTCATTTGTTTTGTCTTGGATATGCAAAGAGTATTAATCTGTGGCAAAGAGAATGGTGCTGCACCTAGCAACCAGCTAGTAAGATATATGTGGATGCTTAAAGGCTACTGTATTTCTATATTGCCCTTGCAAATACAAAACAAGGGGAACATGGTACGCCTTAAGCAATAGTCAAATATTTTTAGAACTGGTCGCTATGTGTAAAATGTAATTCTCTTTGCATGTCAAAAGATCGTTTCTGCAAATATTTATCTTGATTAATATGAAATAGATGGAGAATAAGAGTTTGTAAAAATAGTTTGTACAAGAGTAGAGAAAGTCATGTGAGCGTAACACACCAGATTTTTTATTTCAAAGTAGCCCATTATAAGTGTTATTATAGTACCAATTATATTCGTTCAAAATTGAAAATTACCAGAGAAATTTCTGTAATTTTATTAAATATTCAGACTGTTTCAAATTACATTAGTGTAGCATGTAATGGAATTTCTTGCACTCTTATTTCTCCTTCCGCCAAAAGTGAGCAGATCCACCTGTAGATTCAACCGCTAATTTTATATACCTTTCTCCTGTTGAAAAATAAAAACCCCTCATGTGCTGCATTCACATTACTTTCTCTGCTCATTCTTAAACAAATTATGCTTATAAAAGCGTATTCTTCAGTTAATCGAGATAAACTTTCACTATACCTTTCGTTAGGGACCCTGTCCATGCTTGCGCCCGTCGGCATCCGGTTCTGGTCGCCCTTCGGGTCTCTTCCCCCATTCCTCCCTCCAGGGATCACTTTGGAAGCACAATGGGCCAACTGACCTGCATGTGGTGCTCCGCCCCGTTTCCGGGGTCCCCTCCGTGATAGGTTCCTTTAACTTCACTATACCTTTACACATTTCGTTGTAGGTATAAGAAGATACAGCAGGCGACAGTGATAGTCAGATTTTTAAAAAGCGGATCGCTATGTGATGGCGTTGAAATTCAATGCTCTTTACCTGACCACGGGGAAAAAAACCAAATAGCTTCTTACCACTTGATAAAAGTAATAATAGAAAATCAAAACCAATAACACACAATACACCGAGAACTGTTAACGCCACAAATATTGTTCATAAACTGTGACCTTTTGATGAGATCTGCATTATTTGTGCAGTAACATTTTTTCTGTCTCATATAGATTGCTAGTTATACAAACTCATTCAGAATTTTGAGGACTTGATAGGCTCTTCCCAGCAAATTCAAGGTATACATTTCATTTGTCGTGTAAATATCTTAAAGGTATGGTATTATAATCAAAATCGTTAGAGCCATTTTTGAGAAAACCAAAAATAAAAATGTTTCCATGTATAGGGTAGTTAGGGGTGCGTGATTTTCTTGAAAATCTTGCTAAAAAGTTGCTGAACTTAAAACACCAAGTGTGTTTTACCGACTTTTCGGTTTTGAGTAATGCTGTTCACACACGCACACACACACACACACACACATACTTTCTCTAAAAATTCCTTTGCTTTTTAATCAGAGAGCCTCAAAATTTGCTTCGGTGAAGTCTCATTATCGAATTTTTCGGTGGAATGTAGTACCTCCTCTATTTACTGTAGGTAAGTAGTAGAGAAATTAAAAATCGGATGAATACCAAACTTTGTGTATTAGGTTCCAGTACGACTATTTCCATAAACTTACCTCATCCTAAACTGTCCTTTACACGGACACCCAAATTTTTATTTTCTGAAAAACTGGCTCAAACTATATTTATTGAAATATATGCTATACTGACATGAGGAATAAAATGTCTGAATTTTCTCCGAATAGCGCTTGAATTCGTCTTCATTTTAATTGAATTCTGTGTACTTTCTTATAACTGGAAAACTATAGAGATACACAAAAACTTCTACAGGAAGAATGCAAAGTTTAGGTCAAGCAAAAATGTCCGATATTCGCTGTTGGTTGAACTTCCCAATATTTCATCAACATTTTTTGGAATGTAGAATCACCATTCTTTTTCTTCTCGTGAGAGCGCGCAATAAGTAAGGAATATCAAAGCCAGCAAGCAAGCAAGCAACAACTTACATTTGACTGTCGTGTGAATCTCCTGTGTGCTTGTGTAAAGTTAGATTAAAATGCATATTTAAAGCATTTCGGCCAACATTTGTCATGTTTGACAGGAAGTAGACTTTGAAAGGGGATACATCATACATATATAGGAATTGTACATATGAAAGGGGAACCATACATATAAGAATTGTACAGTAATAATTTAAGCCACATGTTAAAATATTCAACATATAACATTTGTACAGAGCTGATTGTAAGAAACGGGCGAGCTAGCAGAATTCCAAGAAAGCATAAAGAGCGTACCTTTCACCAAGCCAACAGGCAGGAAAGTGGTAAGGATACGGAGAAATAGACACAGACAGATAGAGAAAAGAAAGAGACGGAGATGTGGAACTGGCTCCACAACGCTACAAGATGGCGCTTAAGCGCACGGATCTGAAGCCATACATTCTCATACATGTTAAGGTAACACGGTCTGAGGACCAATAGGAAACGTTGTTACATTTTTAAACGCAGAGGTGAGCGTCTCTAGGCTCCTGTATATAAGGGCAGGCAAGGCCTCAAAGCCCACTCTCTCTTTATCACTGATCTTCAAAAATTCACGTCGACACGAGGTGCTACAGATGCACGTGGGTGCACAAGGGTGGGAGTGCGTGTGCAGATAGCTAGGCTCCTGACTTATTTAAAGTGGTGGGATTATAATAATGGGAAAAGCTAGCCGCCCATAATTATTTCAATTGTGAATAAACGTTATTTATTAAGGGAAAATTGCAGAGTATTTCTTAAACTTGCTTCACCCACGATAACCTGAGAAGTAATAATTAGATATAGTTAGGAATGGAATACGCAACAACCGACGAGCACCAATAGCCGAGGAAGAACACTGCCGAAGACCACAACAACCCTGGAACGACGATTTCCCGCTACAAATTGAAAAATACTTAATTTGTTAGTAGAGTAGCTATGACAAATTATAGAAGGTACAGAAAAGTCGTGTAATTGTAACAAATCAGTTTTGTTATTCTATTTTATTTTAAAGAAGAGTTCACATATTGCGAAAGCTTTTTCTCAGGAATCTATTCTAGCACATTAAACCTCAACTTAATATATAAAGTTTTAGTAACTTTCAGCCCATATTTCTTGATTGCCGTTTAATTTTAAACCCGAAGCGGGTCTCTAGAAATGGCGTTTAGAAAACCAAATTGAACTTTAAGGACCCAAGTTGTTAGACCTCTATTTGTATCTTCATCGCGGAAGTAACTTTGGGGTGTTCTTAATCTTAGGAGATGCGTAGCCTCGTCATCTCGACAGAAAGATGTTTAAAAAGAATGAGCATTTGATTTGAAAATGCCAGTTGTTCGCTTCCTTCACTTGATGTTAAAATGTCAACTTTCGCTGGCGTATTACTTGCATTATCCGTGTAACTGTAATCAGTGAAAATCATACACAGAAGAGACATGGATAGGTAGATATTACCGGAAGAAAAGTACGCTTGCGTTGAGACCTGTCAGCCCCTTGACATAGGGACTCCGGAAATGTGCTCAGTCACTCAGATTTCCTCGTGCATCGTACTAACAAAATGGAGCAGGTGTAATCCAAATGGAAAATTCTCAATCGCACAGGAAACTAATTTTGTTTTCGCTTTATATTCTCGGCTGCTTTGAAATATTTGCACTAATTTAGTTTCCTGTGTTTCTGAAATGCCTGTTCTTGTGACATGGTGGACAGCATGGAAAAGGAGCAAGGTTCCCGATTGGGTCGGTGGAGTTTTCTATAGTAGACAAATTGCATCCTGGGTTCAAGATTGACGCCATTTCATTTATCTCGCGGAAGACGAAACAAACCACCTCGGTATCACCTTTCCTTCACGAACGAAGGCGGTACATGATAGTTTTGTCGCAGACAGCTGCAAGGAGTAAGAAGTAAGTAGTGGTCGCAAGCACGAGATGTTTTGGCGCAAACCAGGCGACACATTATTTTGTTGTTAAACCTTCATGCGCTACATAATGATGTATCTTTCCTTATTTTCGCCGCTGGATACTCCTTCAGAGTCAGAATCCCGAAATTGTGCGCACAGTGGAGTCAATTTATAGTTCGAAGTTATTCAATTGCGCTGTTATACAGCAAGCAAGTTCACACCAAACACTCACTGAACCAGAAGCTAGGGAGTACGTGATTATGTCGTCACAAAGTGTTTGCTACTGTGCAACCGCCTTGGTTCGTGGAAGGCTAGTACGCCTTGGACGAGTTCGTGATTGCCACACATGTGCTAGCTTAAGAGGTTCGTATCTGTTTCATGCAGAACGCCCAAATAGCCAAATGTGTTTTCCTCGGATGCTCTCGTCACAAGATCATAAGAGTGAGCTTTTAATTATACATCTTCAGCGCTTATTTCTGGTTCATGTCACTGAAATTTTGAGGGGGAAAAATCTGATGTGTTACACTCTCATGACTTTCTCTACTCTTGTACAAACTATTTTTACAAACGCTTATTCTTCATATGCTTCATGTTAATCGAGATATCGAGATGTTAATCTTATTGCTAATTTTCTTGTAGATGCAAGGGGAATTAATAGGTTTTAAGCGATAGTCAAATGTTTTAAGAGCTGGTTGCTATGTGGAGTATTCCATTCCCTTTGCATTACCAGGACAAAAAAAAATGAATAACGAATTCCCATTTGAGAAAAAGTATACGTTTTGGAAAATTTATGGGAATAACAAGCAATATCTCGAAAATGGTTCACTCAATAAAAAAAATGTATATGACATAAATGGTGTATTTTAACGCGATCTACATTTTTGTGTAGTAAAATTTTGTCTCTCTTATGGTTGGTTTACCAGTTATGCAAAAGTCGTTCACAATGAAGAATACGTTTGGGGACATTTCCAGAAAATTCCAGATATACATTTCATTTGTCATGAAAATATCTTAAACATGTGATATTTTAATCAAAATTGTTAGCCATTTTTGAGAAAATTAAAATTTTCGAAAAATGTTCCATGTAAAGGGTAATATGGGGTGGGGGATTTTCTTGAAAACCTTCGTGTCGCATCTCTGGAAGATACTGAACCTAAATACCAAGTTTGGCGTTTATCCGACTGTTCGTTTCTGAGTTATGCTGTTCACACACACACACACACGCGCGCGGACATGTTTCCAAAAATGCTTTTTTTTATTCAGGGGACCTCAAAATATGTATTTCCGGTGAAATCTCGGTATCGAATTTTTGGGTGGAATGCAATACTTCCCCTACTTACTATACGTAGTAGAGAAAGTAAAAAGGCCACTAATGGGATAAAACATAGTTAATAAGTGTAAAGTTAGGACTTTCCTTTTGATGAAAAAGAAATCAGACCGAAGCCTGTTTATAACATGTGTATGTGTGCGCGCGCGCGCATGGGCGTGTGTGTCGTAATTTATTATTCGCAAACGTATAAAAATTAAACCTTGGGCTCATTTATGCATTGAAATGTATACACAGGCCTAATTTTGTTCCCACCATCATCTATCCCTGAAGTTGGGTCACTAAACGCAAATTGGACAGCTTTATTGCATTAAAAGTTGCTTTACCTATTGCGTTCACACTTTGCATGTCCTTTTGTCCTGTTACATCTGTGAGAAATGAAACATTGCATCAGGAAAAGCATGCAGTGTGCCTTTTGTTGAAGACTCCCACACACTTGCCATAATGGTAAGTGAATATGGCTTTTAAAACACGCAAAGTAAATACGCTGGCAAGTCATATCACGTGTCGCCATCTGCAACCCAATTTGGACAATTCTTGTCTGATGTTTACAAAACACTTTAGGTCACCTCCATGGTGTAACTTGTAGTGTGTCTGCCTACAGAGGGCTCGAATTCGAAACTCGATTGGGAGATTTTCTGAATAAGGTTTTCATTTTTGCTGTGAAACTTTGCAGGCAGTCTCCTCAGTAAATACCAAATTAAAAGTTGTTTCTAAGATGCATCCCATACTTTACAGAGCGTAAAGTTCAAATGTTTGTCAACAATTTTTGCAAATATATGAAAGATAAGCAAAATATAGAATGTGTTTCCTGTGTGGCATGTATAAATAGTAGATCAGTAAATGTTTGAATTAAAAAAAAATTATGCACAAACGCCAAATGTTATACAAATATACATACATACGTAAGTCAAGGTAAAAAAAAATCAAGATGTTACAAACTAAACTTTTTAGAATTCACCGATCAGGCACCTTAAAATGTTTTAAAGAGAATATTTTAAACAAACGTTCAGTGTTGAAAAATTGTCACTTTCCTGTTAAAAGGTGAACAGATCTTTCCAAATGTCTTAAGATTTTTAGGAAATGGAAATGTATGAAAATATAACCAAATATCCTTAAAAGAAAAGGACGAAATCTACTGTATTGCATTCATATGACTTTCTCTATACTTCCAGACTCTAGGGAGAACGGGAAATAATCCTGGCTAAAGAAAAATTCCCATCCTACACCCGGCAATCGAGCTTGGGACTTCTGGATTTGGAAGCTACGAGGGCTGTCCCAGAAGTACCCGACCTAACAAAGAAAACAAAAATGTTTGGGAAAAAACATTTTTATTTCTCTACGCAGTCTCCTTTCAGCTCGATACACTTTTCCCAGCGATGTTCAATAGTTTCGATACCCTGTATATACTGATAACCGTCGAGTTCTGCAAAATAGCCATCAACTGCAGACTCTACCTCTTCATGTTGGTAAATCTGTTACCACCAAATCTTTAACTTTGGAAACAGAAAATAATCAGAGGGGGCTAAATCTGGCGAATAGGGTGCATGAGGAAGCAATTCGAACTTTAACTCATTGATTTTGGCCATGGCGATAGTGGATATGTGAACTAGTGCATTGTCTTGATGAAACAGAACTTTCTTTTTCGCTAAATGCGGCCGTTTTTGCTTGATTTCATCATTCAAACGCTGCAATAAGTTTGCATAATGCTCGCCATTGATTGCTTTTCCTTTTTGAAGATAATGAAAATTACCCCATGCGCATCCCAAAATACTGACTCCATGACCTTGCCTGCAGATGGAACTGTCTTTGCCTTCTTTGGAGCCGATTCTCCCCTTTAAATCCACTGTTTTGTCTGTTCCTTCGTCTCAGGTGTGAAGTGGTGGACGCATGTTTCATCCACGGTTATGAATCGACGCAAAAACTCGGCTTTATTGTAGCGAAACATCGCCAAACACTCAACTGAAACATCCTCACGACGCTGCTTTTGTTCCATTGTGAGTAAACGTGGCACCCATCTTGCGCACAGCTTTCTCATGTCCAAATTTTCAGTCAGTATGCGATGTACAGCACTTTTTTGAAATGCCTACAATGTCTGCTAGCTCATGCACTTTCAGTCGACGGTCATCCAATACCATTTTGTGGATTTTCTTCACAATTTTTGACGTGGTCACCTCATTTGGTCGACCACTGCGATGATCGTCTTGGCAGCTCGTACGGCCTCACTTAAACTCTGCCACCCAATATTTTACTGTTGTAAACGAAGGAGCAGACTCCCCCAGAGTAGAGTCTAGCTCAGCTTTAATATTAGTTGGACTAAATAAGAGTATTGTATCTTATAACGATGTTTTATCCATGTTTACAAATTCGCTGAGAGCGTTCACTATTAATGGCTGCCAAACCGTTACTAAACAACGTAGCATCGTCAAAACTTCAAACTTAAGCTTTATAAGGGTATATGTGATAGTCATTTGTTTGAAACAACCGATACATATATACATACACAATACATACATACATACATACATGCATACATACATACATACATACATACATACGTCAGGTCGGGTACTTCTGGAACTGCCCTCGTAGCATGCTTACCACCAGACCACAGAGGCGGTCAGAAATCTTATCTACTTCTTGTTGATACAGATAAACGTTCATTACTAATTTACACATTTCGTTACAGTTATAAGAATACAGTAAGCTAAAGAAATAGTCAAAAATTTTCAAAGCCGATCGATATAACTTTCAAATTCTGTTTTCTTTGTATGAACTTCGGTGGGGGGCGAAGAATGGCCATTTGCTGTTGAGAAGAGTATAAGTATTGGAAAATTCAAACCAATGATAAAATATCCCTGAAATGGTTAAGGCCACAACAAATTTTATTTGACATAAATTGTGTGCTTAAACTAAATTTGCATCTTTTGTGTAGTAAGACCTTGTCTTAGCTATTACGGTTTATCAATTATACAAAAGTCCTTCAGAATAAATAGACTATTCCCAGAAAATTCAAGACATATATTTTATTTGCCATGAAAATAGCTTAAACGTGTAATGTTTAGAGTCAAAATCGTTAATCATTTTTAAGAAAATCAAAAATAACGAAAACTTGTTCATGTAAAGGGTTGTTTAGGATAGGGGAATTTTCTTTAAAATCTTCGTGTCTCATCCCTGGAAGTACCTGAACTTAAATACCAAGTTTGGTGTATTTAATCAACTTTTTGTTTTTGGATTCGGGGACTTCAAAACATGTATTTCAGGTGAAATCTGTACATTCAATTAGTTGGTAGAATGCAATACTTCGTCTGTTTACTGTAAGTATAGTAGAGAAAGTAAAAACGATAAGAGAGTGAGGAAAGAAAGAAAATAACAGGACATCATTCCAAAGTCCAGTTCGCGTAAAAAAAAAAAAGTTTGGGGTATGAAGTACGTATGTGAATCTCTCCCAAATACTATTTCAGCGGCAAAAGAAAAAACACTTAAGATTCTGTAGCAGAGCCAACGCCATGGGTACTGTCAGTAACTATCTCGTAAGTGTGTAGCGTTAAACTTACGCAATTCGCACCTTTTCATTGGTTAACTTTCTTCAGCTATAGCTTTAGAGCCTACCTGCGTGCTATAAACTTTTTGTTTCCGATTAGTGCGTAGAATGGTATCCAGGAGAGTTAATCCACGAATTCGCAGGCACTCTGTATATCCTATGTTTTGTATTCTTCTGCTTTTAACTATGTGTGAGTACTTAATAAAATGTTACATATTATCAAGCTCAGAAAACGGAACACAAAGTATATCATACAATTTTACATGATTGCATACTATATTGAGTTTAAGTGTCAGAATTTAACCTCAAATATGTTAGAAGGCTGATAATTTTTTTATTTACATCACAAAAACACAACATAATTAAACAGTTTTAAGTGCCAGAAGTATAGATGTTTCAAATGCAGTGTCTTAAACAGGAACTTCCTCTTTAAGGCATGTTGTGTATATTTCCATTTTGATTTCAGAAAATCGTTTATTGTAAATGTTTGTTGTGGTTTGTAAATGAAATCACGTGGGATGGAATGTGGGAATGCGTATCGGAAGGGACTCGGTACCAATCCAGAGAATGCGGATATTGTACTCATGCCCCACAAGAGGGCGCCCCGGAAGGGAGGTATAAGGTGAGAGGAGACACCGGGCGGCCGGAACCAGAAGTGACGGCACAGTAATGATATAGTCCCTATAATTTCCCGATATAGGGGAATTTCCCGCGGGGGCGGTCCTTATACCCCGGCAACCAGCCGAAGACCGAGGGACAAGAAAGTTCACAGAGAGCATCCTTTTCCCCTAACATGCTGCACCAAAACACCATCACCGACACTTCCAACCCTGAATTAGATCAAACGTGGTGAAGGATGAATGAAATTATTAATGGAACGAAATGGAAAGACAGGAAATTCGGGGAATGAAAGAAACCATTCCAGCATCCCCGAAAAAAAACCCATGGATCAGAATGGGCGATCGCCGAGGATCGAACTCGGGACCTCCCGAATGCGAGTACACACGCCTGAGCCATCCCGCTCGGTTGCGTAAAGAATTTTTCTATTTAAGAATTCTAAGAAGAAATTATTGTTCTCGCCGCTGTCATAGAAAACAAAGCATGAAACTTAAAATCCATGTTGATGAGAACATAATTATACCACATTTAGTTTCAGAGCCAGTATAAAATTCGTATAGTGCGTTGTTAGTCTTCTGGTACAAAACATGCTAGGAGATGCTTTCTCTGGTCAGGAAAGGCAATTTAAAGATTAAGTAGATGGCTTTAGTAATATAGGTCTATTACACAACGGTATTAATCTATAGTTTAATAATTTAATACTCGTGCCACAGATTAGAGTGGATATATACTACCATATTAAGATAATATCTGCTTGAAGGCTCCAAAGGTAGCGTTAGAAAGTGAATCTCACAATTGTTAAACTCCCCCCGCCCTCATATTAGCAGTGACGGACGGAAGGAAGGAAGACGTACCTACTGACACCTAATTGCCTCCCCCCCGAAGCTAACATTTAGACTCTGCCACAACTTACAGGTACGCAGAATACTGAAAAAGCAGTATAAATTATTTTGTAGGTATCCTCTTCCTTTCTTTTCAGAAAAAAAAATCTGATGTGTTACACTCACATGACTTTCTCTACTCTTGTACAAACTATTTTTACAAACGCTTATTCTCCATCTGCTTCATGTTAATCGAGATATCGAGATGTTAATCTTATTGCTAATTTTCATGTAGATGCAAGGGTAATGTGGTAGGTTTTTAAGCGATAGTCAAATATTTTAACGCTGGTTGCTATGTGGCGCATTCCATTCTCTTTGCATGTCCAGGACATAAAAAAATGAATAACGAATTTGAGAAAAAGTATAAGTATTGGAAAATTTAAGCAAATAACAAGCAATATCTCGAAAACGGTTCACTCAACAAAAAAATGTATATGATATAAATTGTGTATTTTAACGCGATCTACATTTTTTGTGTAGTAAAATTTTTTCTATCTCTTATGGTTTACCAGTTATGCAAAAGTCGTTCATAATGAAGAATACTTTTGGAGACATTCCCAGAAATTTCGAGATATACATTTCATTTCTCATGACATTATCTTAAACATATGATATTTTCATCAAAATCGTTAGAGCCATTTTTGAGAAAATTAAAATTTTCGAAAAATGTTCCATGTAAAGGGTAGTCTGGGGTGGGGGGATTTTCTTGAAAATCTTCGTGTCGCATCTCTGGAAGATACTGAACGTAAATACCTAGTTTGGTGTTTATCCGACTGTTAGTTTTTGAGTTATGCTGTTCACAGACACACACACAGACACACACACACACACACACACACACACACACACACACCACAGACACACACACGGACATGTTTCCAAAAATGCTTTTTTTGGATTCAGTGAGTCTCAAAACATGTATTTCCGGTGAAATCTCGGTATCGAATTTTTGGGTGGAATGCAATACTTCCCCTACTTACTATACGTAGTAGAGAAAGTAAAAATAGAACAAGAATGGCAGTATCACAATCCTGAAATGCAGATGAAACAGGATACAGTGTCTCCAAAAGGCTGACATTCTTAATTTTTACTCCTTACTGTATTAAATATTCAACACTATTTTTAAGGGAAATATAAACCTCCACCTGTAAAAGACACTCATTGTTTTTCATCACGCTTCAAAGCCAGATTTCGTAGAAATTATGTGGGGTTTGAAATTAGCAAATTTACACCTCCTATACAAGGTGTCCAGTATACGTTTGGTTTGAAGACAGGCAAGCAAGCTTTAATATGACTGGTTCGTAAATGGAAGTTAAATATATAAACGGCGGTAATTTCGGCGTACCATGGTCACACAATAAAAAACTTCAAATTAGATAAAGGAAATCGCTCGCCTTTTGGAAGATCATAAACTGTTTTTGAGGTATATATGCGTAAAAACTAAAACTTGAATGACTCGAAGCTACGGGGAAATACCATCCTACGCGGAAGTAGGAGTCATTTTTGTTCCGTACGGCAGTCGCCGTTTCCCAGCAATTTGATGCACGCAAACGTCCGGATAAAGACTGGGGAAGGGTTCCCCTGCAAATGCTATAAAATAGTATTGATCAGGATTATAAATAGTCTCATTAAAAAGTCAGGAAACATTTGAAACACGCACAGCGTTTTTAAAGTTATGCTTTTATTGGAGGGAAAAATCAACGCTAAGCTTAGTCTCAGAAGAAGTGAGCTCGAGTTCGGCAGAGGCTGCAGTGGTCTAGCCGCTTGGGCTATTACATCAAGGGGTTAATTCAACAAGAAATAATGCATACTTTTTATCTCAGCTCTAGAACCTAGCAGAAAGGGGTGGTAAAATACATTGTCAGGATCTCAATGAAATATATTCGTTCATGCACCATATGAATGACACTTTCCCTGAATGAGATTCGCACCTGTTATTTATCAAGTAGGTATGTATACGTGGGTTTGCATATAGTCATCTTTTAATGTAAAGTAAACTCTTGTAGACTCAAATGTGAAGTCTGTGAGGGGGTTGGAGATCTGCATGCAGAAAACTGTGTGCCATTTGCAATCAATTTAGAGCATCTTCAAGAAAGCAGCGTGAAACAAATGCAAGTATGTAAATCAAATATTAAATTTTGAAATTGGATACACTAATACAGATTGGTGCTAAAAAAATTAAACTTTATGGGTTTCTTTCTTTCTCTACTACGTATAGTAAATAGGGGAAGTATTGCATTCCACCCAAAAACCCGATACCGAGATTTCATCGGAAATACATGTTTTGAGGTGCCCTGAATCCAAATAAAGCATTTTTGGAAACATGTCCGTGTATGTGTCTGTCTATGAACAGCATAACTCAAACGAAAATTCTGATAAATACCAAACTTGGTATTTCAGTTTAATATCTTCCAAGGATGCGACATTTCAAGAAAATCCCCCCACCTCAGACTACCCTTTACAAGGAACATTTTTCGAAAATTTTGATTTTCTCAAAAATGGCTAACGATTTTGATTAAAATATCATATGTTTAAGATATTTTCATAACAAATGAAATGTTTATCTCGAATTTTCTGGGAATATCCCCAAAAGTCCTCTTCATTCTGAATTACCTTCGCATAACTGGTAAACCGTAACAGATACACAATTTTACTACACAAAAAATGTAGATCTCGCTAAAACACACAATTTGTCGCATACTTTTTTTTTCTTCAAGTAAACCATTTCCGAGATATTCCTTGTTTTTTGTTTGAATTTTCCAATATACTTTTTCTCAAATGAGAATTCGTTATCTTTTTCTTTTTTTTATTACAAGAGTAGAGAAAGTCATGTGGGTGCAACAGGTCAGATTTTTTTGTGGGGTCTAATGTCCGCTCTTCCGCATTTGGGGGGTTTTCCCGGGCGATTGTTGGAGTGGTTTCTTTCAGCCCCTGAATTTCCTGTCCCATTTCGTTCCTTCATAATTCCACTCTTCCTTCATATCGTTGGTCTCATTCATGTATCGGCCATGGTGTTTGGTGCAGCGTGGCAGGGGAAAAGGATGCTCTCTGTAACTCTCCGCCCCTCGGCTTTCGACTGGCTGCCGGGATATCCGAACCCCCTTGAGGGGCGTTGGACCCCTTCTGGTGGGGCGGGGTCCCCGGTCTGCGTGTATGTCGGCCGGGGTGTTCTACTTTTGGAAACTCAGGAATCCTGCCATTGCTGTACCGTCGCTCCTGGTTGTGGCCGCCCGGTGTCTTCTCTCGCCTCATCCTTCCTCCCGGGGACGCCCCCTCGTGGGACGTAGGTACAATTTCCCCTCTGGATCGGTGCCGAGTCCCCTCCGTTAAGGAAGATAAGATAACGCCCGCTCTTACTGCTACGGCACCACAGGCGGTGGACACTGATAATACGTGAAATACAATGATTATTTAAAAGGAAGTTTGAGAAGGAAAACGCTCCAGGCCTAAGTCTAGGGTACCTCTCTGGCATTTGCCAGTTATGAGGAATGAGAAAAACTTAGAAAAATCTCGGTCAGGGAGGACGGTCCTGGCGGGATTTAAACCGCACACCTCCCGTTCACGAGTCCCTGCCTCGGCTACCTGTGTCGGTGCTTAATGAAGTAAAGCGTTAGACAAGGAACGCTTCTATTCTATATCAAAAAATCTGATGTGTTACACTCACATGACTTTCTCTACTCTTGTACAAACTATTTTTACAAACGCTTATTCCCCATCTACTTCATGTTAATCGAGATAAACATTTGCAGACTCTATCTTATTGCTAAGTTTCTTGTAGATGTAAGGGGTATATATATTTACAAGGGCAATATAGAAATACAGTAGCCTTTAAGCATATACATATCTCTTAATAGCTGGTTGCTAGGTGCAGCACCATTCCCTTTGCCACAGATTAATACTCTTTGCATATACAAGATAAAAAAAATTAATAACGACTTCCCATTTGAGAAAATAAGTATTGAAAAATTTAAGGGAATAACAAGCAATATCTCGAAAATGGTTCACTCAACAAAAAAATGTATATGACATAAATTGTGTATTTTAACGCGATCTACATTTGTTGTGTAGTAAAATTTTGTGTATCTCTTATGGTTTACCAGTTATGCAAAAGTCGTTCACAATGAAGAATGCTTTTGCAGACATTCCCAGAAAATTCAAGATATACATTTTATTTGTCATGAAAATATCTTAAACGTATGATATTTTAATCAAAATCGTTATAGCCATTTTTGAGAAAATTAATATTTTCGAAAAATGTTCCATGTAAAGGGTAATCTGGGGTGGGGGGATTTTCTTGAAAACCTTCGTGTCACATCTCTGGAAGATACTGAACCTAAATACCAAGTTTGGTGTTTATCCGACTGTTCGTTTCTGAGTTATGCTGTTCACAAACAGACACACACACACACACACACACACACACACATACACACACACGGACGTACTATACGTAGTAGAGAAAGTAAAAGCAGAGAATTTATTTTCCTTTCTCTGAATTCGATGACAGTGGATCGATTGCAAAATTCTTCACTTGCCCACCAGAGATCTACGCGCAGAGGATTCTTAAACTTGAAAAATCACATATATTACCAAATAGCCTTAACAACAACAAGCACGATCATAAAAAGCAATCGACTTTGACACTCGAAGTAAAAGGATTGCAAGGCCAACAAGCTGATAGCACTTCCAACTTTACATTTCTATCTGAGAGCATTCAGAAGTTGGTATATTTTGTCATTTGTTTTGCATAAAGACGAATCTTTGTAGATAACTGCATTTTTGTGAAAGGCATCGTATCCGATGGTGGCTTGGTGTAAACAAACGCAAAGTCGTCGTCTGCTGCAAGAAATGGGTTTACTAAAACAGTGTTTTCGTCTTCTCGTTCAATGGTGGAAAAGATGGATTCAGTTCCTAAATACATGATGAAGTGGTATACAGGAATGGGGCCTGAGCTGCCCATACGTTCGAAACGTATAGGTCTCTTTAATTTTCCTGAAAATGTATATTTTTGCGTGCTTTAGTTACCTTTACGGTGGCCTCAACGCCATTGCTGTATAATTTTTAATTTGAACGTATTATATACATGAAAGTAATTCTCCCAGCAGCTTGAAACATTTTAAGTTTCGATATGTAATAAAAAAGATTCAAATGTGTATTAATTCTAAAGATTTTATGTATATATCTACTATAGTAAATTAAGTTTTGTTAAAGTGGTCGATGTATGACTATGTGTATTATTACCTATAGTGTTGCGTAGTTGGTGTAATTGAATGGTTGAGGTTCCTGAAACGTTATACTTTTATACAAGTATATACTGCAAAAGTCAGCTAATCTTACAAAAGTTATTAAAGAATATAGATTGTAACTTACTCTGCATTGTTTTAAACGAATGTACGTGCCATGCCTTTAATGAATAAACTCGTTTAAGATGCCTCAACTCGCGTGTTTTCACTCCTCGAACGCAGGTACTCAGAAGGATAAGCCGATCTCTGTTTTGTTTACGTCGAGCCACCATCGGTGTCGATGACTGTATACATACTTGTGAACATTCAATTATTCATATATTGCGCAAGAATCCAAACCTGATCTCAAGATTTTCGAAAAGGCGATGGCGAAGTACATGCCCAAGACGTAAATGTATTCTTTGTGGACTGGTTAAACTGTTTTTTGGAAGCTCCCTGCTTTGGAGGGAAAAGACAGCTGCGTTATTAAGCGCACCTGTTCGTGTTAGCAGATGATGCATTCGAGGAAAGAACTGGCTATCTGGAGGAAATACTTCACTGTTTCGAAAAATCTGGAGATCGAACAGGAACAAAAGTTCAGAGAACTGAACAGAAATTGTGAAGAGATTTTCAAGAGCTTTTCCCCTGTCAATGTACAGGTAAAACTTACACACTTGGTGTTCCCTTCTCTTACAGAAAAACTTTAACATACTATACATAACTTTACATAGCAGGTGTTAACCTAATGTTCAAGGGAATTACGTAAGAAAGATTGGAACCGATCAGGATGGCTCCGCGGTAACGTGTGAGGCTCGCATGCGATCCGAGTTCGATTCCCGTCGGGGGGGGGGACACCCTGAGCATGGGTTTTTTTGTGGTTTCTCCGGGTCGGTAAGCGAATACTGGTGTGGTTCCCCTTTACCAGGAATTTCCTGTCCATCATTTCCTATCATCATTTCAGGGTTGAAGGACCAGGCGACGGCGGTTTGTGTGTTGTGGCAGGATGGTGGAATTTGCGCTATGGAAAGATTTCTCCCTAGCGCTTGGCAGCACTGCTGGGCCCCCCTTCCTTCCTGGGACCCCAAGGTTGCGGATGGCTTACGCAGGGCTAGCCGAATAGGATTGTTATGTTGGAATCGTTAGAAACCTCGACTTTGCTAGCGCTCATCGTCGTCCGTATTTAGTCGCCCTTTCGATCTCCCCTTCATCTTTCCTCTCAGGAACACGTTGGGAGCATAAAGGGGCCACTATGACGTACGTGCGGCGCTGTGCTCCAGTTATTGGAGGCCCCTCCGTCTGACTGCTCCTAAGAAGGTTCAGAAGGGGCGAGTCCTGCCGTTAATGACCGACCATTCTTAAAGAAAACCTTAAAATTTTTCACGTTTTCATTTCAGTGTGTTGTGCAATTAGCAGTGGATTACTCTCTTTAAAAGACTAAATCAGCGGATATGACTTCGTAAAATTCCTACATACTGCTACGGAAATTTCAACAGTAAAATGGGAGTATTTTCCAAAGTTATTGCTCCTTTCCGCCATTTTTTTCACTAAAGCTAATATTGATACTATGTTCTTCCAAGTACAGATAATTATTTTAAAATGTTATTCGTGTTGATTCCATGGCTGATGCAATATTACCGTGTGGTTTTTTTAGCCCAGTTCCAAAGTGCAAGAGCAATTAAGTTTCTATCTTGTCCTAATTGTACCTGACCTTGTTACATATACATTATTCTCATAAGTCAAGGCGTACTTCCATATCAAGAGATGTGATTAGCTTTTCAGACAGCTATTTTGTAATAAAAACAGCTGCACAGATACAGTAAACAAAAACATTTAAATAAACGAAAATTCAAGTTAAAAAAATAGCTGTATGTGTTAATGCAATGTTTCATTGTCTGTTTTTTACTTTATCACATGCGTGTTGTAAGTAGGGAAAGTATTGTATTCCATCCAAAAATTCGATATCGAGATTTCACCAGAAATGCGTATTTTGAAATCCCCTCGAGAGAGAGATTATGCATAACTTAAAAATCTGATGTGATACATTCACATGACTTTCTTTACCCCTATCGTTTATTAGTGAGTCTACAAACTATTCTTTCTAAAGCTTGTTGCACCTATTTTATTTTAATCCAAATAAACGTTTCCAGAAATCGATAAATTACACATTTCATTATTGATACAAAGGTAACAGCGATAGTCAAATGTTCAAGAACAAGACGCTTATACGCTAGTCTTAAAATGCCATATTCTTTCCATGACATCGCGAGAAGCAACAGAATGTTGACAAGAAACGATTTAGGATAACAATTCATTGAAAGAATAATATAGTAATGAACAATTCGAACCATTACTAACGTAAAACTCGGAAATGGTTCATGCCACAAAAAAATTTCATTTTTAATAAATTGTGTGTTTTAAGGAGATCTACATTTTTTGTGTAGTACCTTTTCGTCTGTTGCTTAACTTTTACCACTTTTTACAAGATTATATAAAATTCCTTCCGAATGAAGAGGACTTCATAGGCAATTCCCCCAAATTCAAAATATACATTTTATTTGTTATGTAAATATCTTTAATAAATAATATTTTAATCAAAATGGTTAAGCAATTTTTTAGAAAAAAAATTCGAAAAATGTTCCATGTTGGGGTAGTAGAGGTTGGGGGATTTTCTTGAAAATCTTCGTGTCACATCTGTGGCAGATACTGAACTTGAATAACAAATTTGGTGTTTATCCGAATTTCATTTTTGAGTTATGCTATTCACAGACATAAACACACAGACCTTTTTCTTTCTTTTTTTTTAAGGTTCAGGGGGCCTCAAAATATAATATATTTCCGGTGAAATCTCAGTATCGAATTTTTGGGTGGAATACAATACTTCCCCTACTTACTATACACAGTGGAGAAAGTAAAAACAAAATGTTGGATAAATACCAAACATAGCATTTAATTTGAGCATATTCCAAGGAAGATACACAAAGATATTCAAGAACTCTCCTCCCCTGCCGTTTACATGGAAAATGTTTCGTTATTTTCTCGAAAACGTCTGTTAAAATACCATATGTTTTAAGATATTTGCATTGCTGATAAAATGTATATCTTGAACGTTTAGCGAACGGCCTTGAAGCCCTGTTCATTCTGAGTGAATTTGATATTATTGTGTTTGACTGGTAAACCGAGAGGTCAAAAGCTTCACAAAAAAAATGTAGATCTTGGCCAAAAAAATGTAGATCTTGGTCGTAATTCGTTTGTTTTTCGTGGTGATGTAAAGAATGGAACTTCAAAGCCAGAATATGGCAATCCACATTTTAAAGATTAAATATCCCTTCAGCATCCCTCCTCTACCTAATGTGCATTTCTCCAAACATTAAGATGAAACAGAATAAGATTTTGTAAGAACAGTTTTTAGAAAGAAATAAAAACAAACGATAAGGATAGAGAAAGTCATGTGAAGGTGACACACCAGGATTTTATTTTTTCATTCTTTTTTATGCGTGCTGATTAATTCGGTACAACAGACAAGATACGCATTTTTCTGCGGTTCTAAGAGAATCACGTTTTAAATATTCATCAATATTTAATTTAGAAATATTTATTAGGGTTACCTTATATTCTTACATATCTTCCACGTGGTCTCCATGCATGTACGCTTTTTACTTTCTCTACTACGTATAGTAAGTAGGGGAAGTATTGTATTCCACCCAAAAATTCGATACCGAGATTTCACCGGAAATACATGTTTTGAGACCCCCTGAATCCAAAAAAAGCAATTTTGGAAACATGTCCGTGTGTGTGTGTGTGAACAGCATAACTCAGAAACGAATAGTCGGATAAACACCAAACTTGGTATTTAGGTTCAGTATCTTCCAGAGATGCGACACGAAGGTTTTCAAGAAAATCCCCCCACCCCAGACTACCCTTTACATGGAACATTTTTCGAAAATTTTAATTTTCTCAAAAACGGCTCTAACGATTTTGATTAAAATATCATATGTTTAAGATATTGTCATGACAAATAAAATGTATATCTCGAATTTTCTGGGAATGTCTCCAAAAGTATTCTTCATTGTGAACGACTTTTTCATAACTGGTAAACCATAAGAGATAGACAAAATTTTACTACACGGAAAATGTAGATCGCGTTAAAGTACACAATTTATGTCATATACATTTCTTTTGTTGAGTGAGCCGTTTGCGAGATATTGCTTGTTATTCCCTTAAATTTTCCAATACTTATACTTTTCCTCAAATTCGTTATTCATTTTTTTATGTCCTGGACATGCAAAGAGAATGGAATGTGCCACATAGCAACCAGCGCTTAAAATATTTGACTATCGCTTAAAACCTACCATATTCCCCTTGCATCTACAAGAAAACTAGCAATAATATTGACATCTCGATATCTCGCTTAACATGAAGCATATGGAGAATAAGCGTTTGTAAAAAAAGTTTGCACAAGAGTAGGGAAAGTCATGTGAGTGTAACACATCATATTTTTTATAATATACTGTTGGAAGGCGGCGCTATTTTTGCCGGCTAGAGCGCAATGACCGCGGTATCATTGGCGATCTTCGACTTCGCAAGGGTTATTCCGAAGCAAGGTGACATCGGAGAACACGATGGATGCCTCCTAGCCTTACTCTTGCAGGAGTTCGATCCTCTTGAATAGATAATCACCTTCTTACTCTTGTGTCGCTTCTCATAATTTCCAGTGACTTAGCTCCCTATTTCGACCAAGAACCACAGGAATTTTCACAAAAGAAGCTACTCTGGACATACAAACATCAATTTAGAGTGTATATTACGCACGAATGTGTTCCTCATATCCTGTTTGATTGTCCATTCGTGGTAAGAAAGAGATTTCCACTTTTTATAACCAAGGGAAATCTTGGGATGGATACCGACACTAGAACCAAAATAATGCAACTTGTTCAGGGGATAAAGTTAGTTAGGGAAACTGTGAAAGCGTCTTTTCTAATGGCACAATAAGGGTTTTAGGCTGACGTGCGGGAGACTGATGAAATTCCAACAGAATTCCACGTAATCAATCAATCGGGCAAGCACAAATGGCATTTTTCTGTTGCTACTATCAGCAGGCGGTAGAAACAGCACATGATCAAGGCAGCACGATCCCTGAATAATGTGACACTGCCCTTATATATGATGCAAAAGCAGTCCAGTCATACTACTCCATAAGCTTTTTTAAAAAGCAAAGGATGCAGGATGCACGTTCTATCTGCGAGGAGAACGGAAACTGCTTGTTTTGCTGACAAACTTGAGCTTGTGAAGTGAGATCCAGAGGATTCTATGTGTACACTTGTTTTTTTTTAAACATTAAATGCTTTTTAAAAGTGGTCTCTGGCAATATCGTGCGTAGTTTTGAGTATAAAGTGTATTACACAGGATAAGCCTTACATTCAGCCAAAACTCTGAACTGTTCTCCTATTAAAAGTCAAATAGACATCACATTTATTCACTGTTATAAACAAGGGCATGAGTGAAAACGGAGGGTACCATCTAAGTTTCCTAAGCTGAAGTAATTCTCTATATGAATGGATTGGACTGAAAATTTGAGAGTGAATTGATATGAGTATACAGTGTACTAGCTTTGTAAAAACAAAAATATTTTCAGCATCAACTGAGAAAGAAATAATGAACGAATATAACTTACCTTTTTTTTTTTTTTTTTTTTTTCTTTTTTTTTTTTTTAGCTGTTGAAAAGCATGTTCATAGACATGTTCACAATACAGGCCTAAGAAAATTAAAACTCCAGTCTTTATGGTTCTTATGAGCTATGCTTGAAAAGAGAAGTGTAGATTTCTTTTATTCATCCTCACCAGAGTTGAATGTGAATGTTTTAGTTTAGGAAGAAATTGAAATTGAGTTTTATTTATGGACACTCTTTAACTACTATGATCCTTAGCGTCCCATGCTATATTGGGCTTGAAAGACTGGTAATTTTGCTCAGAGGCCTCTTTATCAGGCTTGAGGTTCTTTTACGTGCCGTAAACCTACGACACGGTATCACCAACTTTACTTCCATTCCAAAGGAAGCCATGCTAAGAATGTTTACGCCCGAAAAAATCCATCGTCCTCCGCCGGGTTTGAACCCGCGACCTTGGGAACTAGAGGGTAGCACGGTACCACTAGTCCACGGAGGACGGCATTTCAGAAAGAAGTACTTAGAGCAAATTGGAGAGCTTTTTTCACTGAATGCCTCTTATAACATGGTCCATAAATAGCAAGTTTTCTGACATTTGTGTTTCAGAATAAAGAGGGGAAAAAATTTAATATAGGCTAGATGCCTCCAACCAAGATTTGGACTTGGGCCCTCTGGATTACTAGATACTGTAAAACAGAGAAGGCCTGCAGATCATCAAATAGAAAATCTGAATCTTGGATCCTTGAAGAAGAAGATGAAGTGATCACTCGGATACTTTCAAAATATTGTGAATTTCATGTAAGGCATCTAGCAGAACAAAACAAAATGAGATATTGTGTTGCATTCAATTTTCATTAACGTCAGAATATTTAAGCTTATATTGCTGCCATCCTGTATATTCTCTCCTTTTTGAAGTACATATAACATTGTTATTGTTAATCTGTAAATAAATATTTACAAAATCATAAAAATTTCAAAATTTTGTTTAATAAATTTTAAAGAATAATTACGGTAACCTAATGCAATGTATAGCTTGGAATCATTTTTGGTATAAGACAAAGCTAGAAAGCAAGGCTCAGTTTTCCAATGAAGACCACACAGTAGGATCTCTGAAAATTCTGTGTATAAAATTTTGATTTGGCACATCAAAAACTAATGAACCTTAAACTTTAGGATCTAGGTGTTTTGAGGTAATAAACAGGAATTGCACTCTTGTTGGCGTTTAGTGGTTAAAATTGAAAGCAGCACACTCTGTGACCTAAGATCTCAATTTATGTACGGAAAAAATCAGGAATGCACATTGTTTCTACAGCATAACCAGTGAAAACAGTATTGTTTGGTAAATGTCTACAGGCTTGCATGTAAATTTCTTAATTGACTACATACAAGTACAGAGTTAGCATAAACAGTTCATTCAATTTCAGAGTGCTACATTTTCCAGAGCAGAACCTAAAACAATGGATGATAGTTTAAAAGAAGCACTAAGATGTTAAAGTGTCCAAACTCTAGTCTAGACCAGAGTTTCTGCAGCATTGTAAAATTTTAGTTTATTTGCTCATCTATGTTCTTGTGGTTTAACTGTGTGTAGACACTCTTGGTCATAAATGATCAAAGTACCCAAAGTTCAAACAAAAATAAACATTGATAATTAATTGTTCTTCCACAGAAGCCAGTGTAGGCTAAAGTTGTAAAAGTAGAAGCACACTGAAAAATTAATTGCCTTAGCCAAAATTTGAACATGGCAATACGTTGGCACACATTAAATCTCCCAGCTAACACGGGCTATAGCATTGAATTTTTCAGTCTGATTCTACCTTTCCAACAGTAAACATTGTCCTCAATATACAGTTATTCTGAAATTCTGAAGCAGACTAGCTTTTATTCTTTTCGGAATGATGTAGCATTATTATAAGCTTATAAGTGAAAAGCACTTCACTTCAATAAACATAACGTTTCATACTGTTTAGTACCATTTTCTAATAATTATTTCAGTGTTACTTGTTATTTGCATTATGTGATCAAAATTGGAGCTTTTCTGATACATTCCTGGAATTTAGAGAACTTTAAGTTAAATTAGTAATTTGTATTACCAAGGGATTTGATGTACTCTACAACTCCAAATAGATACATATTTTAGGCAGAAAATGAGATAAAATGCTGTCTTCACTGTGAATCTAGTCTAAACTCATTGCAAGTAATTCTTTAGCTTTAGTGTTCACTCAGAGTCTTTTTTACACATAATTAAATTAATAAAAACATATATGTATTTTTATTTTTCATGTGTATAGACTAATTATTTTAATATTAAATTTTTAAGGTTAATGTGTTTTGTGATAATGAACATGGTAACTAATCTTTCTTCAAGACACTCAAGATAACATTAAAACATTAACATACTAATAAATCACTTTAACAATTTTCTTTTACAGAAGAATCACAGAAACCGCCAGTTTCTCCAAAGCCTGTGTTTATATTAGACTCCTGGAATTCCAGTACTGTACCTTGCTTAATTGAATTGTAACTTATTTGTATGTAGCAGTATTAATCTAATCCCTTTAGATCCCATGAAAACATTTGAATTTTCAAATTTGGAAATGTGCCTTCAGAAAAATGCAATTAAAAGATGTAATTTGAATAAAATTATGTAACTTTGAGTAATAAAACTCTCTTAGTCCCAATAAAGCATTGTTAGTGATCATTTATGGATTATTTAATTTGGTAGTAATGCATATTTGGTTTGTTTCCAGCAGTAATGTTGCTCATCCAAGAAGTTGTGAAAGTAGTGTATTAATATTTTTATTTCTTAGAAAGCTGCCCTATGGTACAAGCATGACAGACATTTTTGCTTTAAAAATGTAGAAGGGTGCTTTAGCTTAAAACACATGGGAGTTACAGAAGTTACATGAAAGTTATATACACCAGGAAAATAGTAATTAGCTATGAAGCATTTTTAGAATAATTGACATAAGTATAGAGCATACTAGTTATGTAAAAGCAAATACTTTCAGTACCAACAGAAAAAGAAATATAAACCAATATGATATCTATAACATGTTTTCATCTATTGAAAAGTGTGTACATAGATATATTTGCAATATAGGCCTAAGAAGATTAAAACCCCAGACTGAGAAAGAAATATAAACCAATATGATATCTATAACATGTTTTCAGCTATTGAAAATTATGTTCATAGACATTTCTGCATTTCAGGCCTAAGAAGATTAAAACCTCAGACTTGTGCACTGATCACAACACATGAATAGATTTCCAAAACAGTTGACTCTGATGCTATGAGCAGCTGTTTTAAAATTGGAATATTCTTGAAAAGAGAACTGTAGGTTTGTTTTATTCTCCTCACCAGATTTGAAGGTGGTGAGTGCGAGTATTTTATTTTAAAAAAATACAATAGAACATTGGAGAACTTTTCTTGCCTCTGTCATTACGTCTACAGATAAATGAATAGTGAGTTACCTGACATTTGTATTTTCAGGATAAAGAGGAAAAAAAACTTCTAGTTGCCCCCTAACCAAGGCTTAGATTAGGCACAAATGATGCAAGCATTCAGTAAAATAAATAAATTCTTATGTTTTCCAGAAATCTCTATTTCTTTAAATATTTAGTATATCTCTTAGCATTATTTACTGCCAAGCATTTTAATTCTGCACAAAAATTATAATTATAAAATACACAAATAAATATTTTTCACAAAATATAGTGTTTTAAGAGCTGCTTGGTGAATGAAACAATATAGATGTCATCTCTTAAATACCAGAGACTCAAAAAAAGCAGTTTCTCAAAGGTAAGAATACAGCCTGAATATCTTCAACAAGCAGATATCTTCATCCAGTTACCTAGTCTGCAATGTTGTGTATATATGAGGGCTGATCAATAAAGACTGAGACTGATTTTTTTCTATAGTTTCCTTGATAGTTTTATGTCTCTACCACGAATACTTGAAAAGAGCAGGGTTTCATGTATAATGTCCATAAGCGACAGCACTCTCGTAACGGTAGGTTGGTAGTAATGCTGTATATTGTTGACCCTACTTGAATTTCGCATACCACAAAATGGAGGTGACACGAGAGGAGCAATACAGCGCAATAAAATTTTATTTTTGTTTAAATCATACAGCCTTGAAACTTTCGAAAAGCTGAAGCAAGCATACGGTGAAGATGCACTACCTCGTGCAACAGTGTTTAGGTGGTTCAGGGACTTCAAAGAAGGGCGAGTCCTCTGTGATAAGCAAGGTGGGCCTGGTGTTTCGGAATGGAATGATTTACCAGCATGCAGTTCCCCCCCTCACAGTACTGTTACAGCAGCTACTACACGTCAGTATTGGCTACACTGAGGAAGCACATTACAAGGAAATGTCCAGAACAGAAATGGGTGGCGACTTCATCATGACAACGCGTGGTCTCATGTTGCAAATCAAGTCCAGAAATTTTTGGCTAAATTCAACATTACCTGTGTGCCACATCTGCCTTAAAGCCCCGGTCTTACCTCCTGTGATTTCTTTTTATTCCCATTACTAAAGGCAAAGCTCCGGGGCATTCGATTTGAGAGCACTGAAGCAGTGCTAAAGAAAAGTGAGGTGATTCTCAAAGACCTGACAAAGAATGGCCTGAACCATGTGTTCGAGGACTGGCAGAGACGCTATAAAAAGTGCATTCAGTTAGGAGGGGACTACTTTGAAAAAGATCATGTCAACATTGAAATGGAGTAATAAATATCTGTGATAAAAAATCAGTCTCAGTCTTTATTGATCAGCCCTCATAAGAATGGGATTTAAATGTTAAGTTAAGTAGATTTCTGGAAATATATGGAACAGTATGATATACTATAACAAAATATATTGCAATGAACAACCTAATTACATTTTTATAAAATCATGGTAGTTTCACTATTGAGTATAGGTCTTTGAACTGAGCACCAAAAGGAAAATAGAATCGAGTGAAATGAAATTCCTGTTGAATGAAGTTGGTTATATGCTACACTTGAGAGGAGCATTTAATAAGACTTAGATATTTCAACCTCGGGTGGAATTATGAAACAAAGGTAAGAGTGGTACTACCATATAACACAAATGGAAGATAATAGACTCCTTAAGAATATATTAAAATATGCACCATTATGTAAAAAGAGATGCTGGAAGGCCTAGATTACCATGCATAAACTTTGAAGGTGGAGCAGGCTTAGTCATTGTAGAATTTAAGTGTTTTCTAGTTCAGATAGTGTTTATTATAAGTTAATGTTAACACTGTTTCTTCATAAGACAGTGTACCCATTTTTACCTGCTCCACTTTCATTGCACATGGACTATGCATTTGAGACTTTTATGGTGCATTGGAATCCATTTCAAGTTACATAATAAGGTGTTAAATTGAAGTTGCCTTGATTGGAAACACTTCCAAATATTTCTTTTTGAAGACAAATCCTGAAATTAAATGTGAGGTGTTAGTCGTCCTCGACTAAGCAGAGAAATTTCTTCCACAGCACAGTGTTTATGTACACCATATTAATTGTCACAGAAATGTGCCTTACTGTGGAGCCTTTTCATATACACCTTAACATCTGCATGGTTAATAATCTGCATCATGAGCGACAACATAATATTGTCATCAAGAGCTATAAATGCAAATTAAATGTCCATTCAGTAAAGCATATATTTCAGAGCAAAGTTCTGAATACATGCATAAATTTATATATGCTGAATTTGTCATGAATAGCATCTAGTCTCACTATCAGTTGCTTAGTATGACTGGCCCATTGATTCTCATACTTAATTAACAAGTAATCTGAGTATTCAATTCAGTTTAATTACTCTGAGAATTTTGTATAATTTGAGGTTTCAACTGTATAATAAAAATCTGATGTCTTACACTCATATGACTTTCTCTACTCTTGTACAAACTATTTTTACAAAAGCTTATTCTCCATATGCTTCATGTTAATCGAGATGTTACTCTTATTGCTAATATTCTTGAAGGTGCAAGGGGAAAGTGGTAGGCTTTAAGTTATAGTCAAATCTTTTAAGAGCTGGTTGCTATGCGAAGCATTCCATTCTCTTTGTACGTCCAGGACATAAAAAAAATGAATAACGAATTCCCATTTGAGAAAAAGTATTGGAAAATTTAGGGGAATTACAAGCAATATCTCAAAAATGGTTCAGTCAACAACAAAAATGTATATGACATAAATTGTGTATTTTAACGCGATCTACATTTTTTGTGTAGTAAAATTTTGTCTATCTCTTATGGTTTACCAGTTATGCAAAAGTCGTTCACAATGAACAATACTTTTGGAGACATTCCCAGAAAATTCAAGATATACATTTCATTTGTCATGAAAATATCTTAAACATATGATATTTTAATCAAAATCGTTAGCCATTTTTGAGAAAATTAAAATTTTGAAAAATGTTCCATGTAAAGGGTAACCTGGGGTGGAGGGATTTTCTTGAATACCTTTGTGCCGCATCTCTGGAAGATACTGAACCTAAATACCAAGTTTGGTGTTTATCCGACAGTTCGTTTCTGAGTTATGCTGTTCACAGACAGACACACGGACATGTTTCCAAAAATGCTTTTTTTTTTGGATTCAGGGGGTCTCAAAATATGTATTTCCGGTGAAATCTCGGTATCGAATTTTTGGGTGAAATACAATACTTTCCCCTACTTACTATACGTAGTAGAGAAAGTAAAAATAGAAAAAATAAAATGATATGAGACATTTAAAAAAAGTACAATGAAAGTATGTAATAAATTTAATCAAAACAAATTAAATAAAATTTGGAGCTGATACAAATAAATCTGTCACAAGCAGTACAATCATTGTAAAGAGAGATAATGTACCTCTAATATTAGTTTGTCCATAAATAAAATAAATAATTTTATAAATAGAATGCATCTCTTAGCTGGTTTGTGATTTAAACTGTTTGTAATCAAAGCATTTTTACCTTGTCACTTATTTAAAACTTCATCAAGTCTGTTGTTGTTGTGAAGTTGGAACTTAAAACACTGACTAACTACAGTTGCAAGCACCTATGAGAAGTGCTTTCTTTTTTCCACAGCCTAATTAAAAGAGCATCATGATATTCAGAGTGATAAATTGTTCTTTGTTGGTGTTTTAGATCTTGTACTATTTATCATAAATGAGATTTCCTTAAGCTACTCTACATTTGTCTTTGAACTTCAAAAGCTTTCTCGTCCATAAATCTTAGTCATTCATGCGAGTATTAAAGCTGGATTTCTTCTGAAAAGATGACTGATTATACTTTTAATAATTATTGTGACAAGTAAAATTTATGTACCACAGCAAATAAAGAAAGTTAAATTTAAAGGATTTACGCATCAACTTCTGCAGTACAGAAAGTGTGAAGTTCTGTGGCACCGTGAAGACTTAACTGATGTATCCAACATTGTAATAACATATAATAGTATAATTTAAGAAGATAATGCATCTTAAGTGATAACGTGTTTGAAATTCATCCATAGTGAGTGTATCAAAATTGATATGCTTTATTGTTTGATTTCTCTCTAAATTTTAAGTAACTACAACATGCATTTTCTCATTCTACTTGCATGCTAAGTAAAATACAGTGAACAATGCTAATAACATACTTTGCATACATTAGCTATCTTTGTCATTTATCTTCTAAATTATCATGGAAAATGTGTTATCTCAAATAAAGTCCAATTCATAAAAAGAAATATAAATTTATTAATTTTACTTATTATACTTGAAATTGAACTTCTGCTATTGTATTGTATTTAAGCACTTCAGTGCATGCATACTTAAGAATAAAACTATTAATGCCTTAGTAATTAAGTGTTTGTTCAACGGCAGGATGTGTTGAGTCTTCTTGCAGATGAAAGCTTAATATTAACTTTAACCACAGACAAGTTTGTTAGGGGGGATGCATCTCCAGCCAATATTTTAATACTTTTATGTATTTAATAGCGTGTTTCTGTATTATTGATAATTTATTTTGATATCAGTGAAGTTATTGCCTAGAGGCATTTGGTCCAATCATTGTAAATACTTAAGCAGATATTTTTCTTAAAATAAGTCAATTTGTAAGTGCATGTATTATATTTCATTTAAGTTTTTTAATATAAGATTATTATCAATGGACTGAGATCAAGATTATTTTAATTTGAATAAATCAACATTTAATGTAAGTTTTATAAGACATAGTGTAGTTGCAAGCTTTCTTTAGTCATTAGCATCCCCTCAATTTTAACGTAAGCATACACAATTATGATCCCAATTATTTAACTCAGAATATGAATGCTTTTTCGATGAGATGGAAGGTTTCAACCAGTAAAACATAAGATGTTATATTATGTCTTAATGCACAATAAGGTTATTCTATCATTACTGTTCCCATTCAATGTGTGGGAAAACATCATAAAAAACTGTACATTGAATGTGCTGAGAAGTATGAAATGAGTAGGGATATGTATAAGGTAACAACATAAATATGTAAACATTTATATGTTAATCATCTAAACACCGGTAAAATAAAATTAATAAATACAAGGTCTCTCAGCTGACATGATAGTAATTTTGTCTCTTACTTAGTTCATTGTTCTAGGATTGAAGAAAAGGTATAAATACAGAAAAGAAAATTACCTATACATTATTAAACTTATCCCTGATGTTAATTGCAGTAGGTAAGCTACTATACTAACACCGTAATTGCCAACTCTTAAGATTTCTCCATAAAATGTATGCGAGCAGAAGCGTTTTTATGACTTTATGGTAAATGAGGTGTTTTTATGGCTTTGTGGATAGATTGAAAGTGTTGCAGATTCTCACCATGGATATGTCAAAGCATTAAGTATGTACTATCGCATTATATTGTAACTTAAGGTTACAGACTGAATGTACCGTACTAATTGGTATACAGTGCTGTGATAGGCCAGCACTTATCTGTGTGTCTATCCTTCATCATGATCGTGGTTCCCATTCACTGGCTACAACAAAATGCATAGCATGAGGATTTAAAGTTTTATTGCACCACTAAGTGACCTTTAGTAACTGATGAGCAGTGAATAGGGCGATCATTTAATAACGGATTATATGATTTGTAAAGTCAACTCCCTCGTGTAAATTTTTTATCTTATTCATATTCTGTGGCTTTAGGATATGTTTCTCATTTTTTGTGACAGTTTTTTATATAGTTCATGGTATAAAGCATAAAATATGCACTAGAATTCTGTGTATAGCCTAGAAAATGGTATTCTTTGCTTTAATATGTGTGTATGATATTTGGAAGTGTTTCAGCATGTAGCACAAAAGCATCATTACTAACTACCAGGTCTTAGAATTCTTATATAACAGAATTCCCATTTATTTTACTGAAACGTTTGTACATTTACTGCACTGACATTTTGCATATTCTAAATTTCATAGCATTAACCCAAAATTATTATGCTTTGCTGGACGAAAAAAAGTTTTATTGGTTTCAGTTTCAAGAAGTTGGCAAATATGCTAACACTGCTGCACACTTCAGTTCGGAATGCATTGAAGTAAATTCTATTTCGGAAGAGGTAACATGCATGCTAACAATAAGGCTGTACTTCTGAAATTCTAAGTTCAGTCGCTTTAAATGTTTTATCTTTTGCATAGAGGACACAAATATTAAATGAAAATAAACGCAACTTATCCAAAGTAACCAAGTTAACTTTATGTTTAAAGCTTTATATGAAGTTATTTTCTTAAATGCCATAATCTTTATTAAACACAAGCACTTAGACAGAGGAACAAAAGTGCACCAAGTAAAGACTATATAATTATTAATAAACAGTTGAACTCTTATTTTTTTCTGATTATTCCTTTACCACCATTTGTTTTCTTCCTCTGTGGATCAGTTGAGCTAAACAGAGCTCCGAAGTGAAATTACATTATTGCTACATCATAAAGCAGAAGTGTCTGTCATTAAGTACCAATTTCATGATTGTTTTACTGTTTTGCATTCACCAGAAATGTATGTAACATTTTGCTGTGGAAAGTTGCACCTTTTCCTGTTACCATAACTGAGTTTTGTTTGCAGACAGTTGCTTATGCTTGGTAGTATGTCCTGTAGGTGGCAGTAGCTTAGCTAGCTACACTCCCAGCAAGGTGCATTTGGGCAGTGAAGACTTCCAGTTGGGTGTGACCAGAGCTACACCCTTAGTCACATCACCTTCTTCAGGGGACAAAGCTGCACCCTCTAATGATACCTTGTCACCAGAGGAAGAATATCTTAAACCTGCAGAAGATGGCGAGACTGTAACATGGAGCTCAGAAACTGCTGCAGATCTCTTGTTTTGAAGACACTCTGGAATATGAAGGTATATATAGCACATTTGTTTCATTAGTGCATCACTTAATGCCTGTGTTCAACATGCCAGTAATTTTTTTCTTTTTTCTTGGACTTAGAAACTTAATTCTTTCACTGCTAATTATGAATATTTCCCTCACAGCACTGCCTTCTTTGCAGTTTTCATCTGCATTTATGATTTTAGCTCATTTTTGTTTCTTTTTTTATTTTGGAGGAAACGTGAACAAATTGGTTCCCAGATATGTACCCATCCAGCTGTATTCCGTGAGGTGACCAAGTAAAACTTGTTTTTACTGTACTGGGCTAGCAGCTCAATGATAAAAATTGGAAGACAAGGATTTTGTAATCAGGGTTGACTGGAGTCTTGAATACAGATTGCTATACTCTAGAACAAATCTGGAAAAAAAAAAAAATTAAATTGAGTTTTATTTATGGAAACTTTAACTGCTGTGGTCCTTAGCGTTCCATTCTATATTGGGCATAAAAGACCAGAAATTTTGCTCAGAGGCCTCTTTATCAGGCTTGAGGTTCTTTTACTGCTGTAAATCTACGACACGGGAGCACCAGCTATGGGCTACATTGCTTAAGACTGTCTCCATAAGGAGAGTTCACACCTGTTGCAACTCAAAACAATATAATTCTAGTGGCAGAAACAAATCCCTTAGGAGCATGAAAGGAGTATGGAATTCTAAACAAAATTGTTTTAAACTGCAAAGGAAGAAGGTTCCTAAGTGATCTCTGTATGAGATAACTAACCAGCACCAGGATAGTCAGAGAAAGTAGAAGGAGGGGAATGATGGATGGTTCTTATCATCTGCCCATTTCAAATCTACTTGAAGAATTTGGTCAAGAATGGTTTCCAAAACAAGGGAGGAATGTTAGCAGGAGGAAGAACAAAATTTCCTGATACGCACTGATAGCAGCGAAGGAAAAGACTCTTAAGAAGATAAATGAAAATAAGTGCAAAATGGCAAAGACCAATGTTATTAGAAGAAAATCAGAGCTGACACACTTACCAACTCAGGATGAGGTAGTGGACAGTAACATTAACTGTCGTCAAGAAGTCGGAGAATGACATTGGCAAAAGAAGCCTTTAATAGAAAAAGCAACATTTTCTCTGAACCATTGAAGAAAGAATCAAGGACTAGATCAGCAAAGTGTATTATGTTGAGTGTGGTATTGTATAGTGCAGAAATTTGGGCACTGCATCCAATAGAAAGATATTACCGGAAACTTTTGAAATGTGAAGAATGGAGCTTGTGAAATAGAAGACAAAATAAGTAATGAATTTCCTTTAGAGGGGTGAAGGAAGAACCATGCAAAACATAATGAGGAAGAGCTTCCTAGAGATGCCTGGGAGAATGCTGAATGACAGAAAAGTTCACGTCCAGTAGCATAGTGCAACAAAATGTTTTGGGTAGATAGTTTCTCTCAACACATGCTGATGAATATCCTCAAATAGCACATATGTTCAATGGAAACACCATGTCCAACACACGGCTTGTGTGGAAGAACAATTGATTCCATATGTTAATTGTTACATTGCTTGCCTGAGAGAGATTTCAGACAAATAATAAATATTCTTCTTAATGTATAAAAGCTTTTACATTTTAAATATGACCTGTTCTGGTATACTTCATAGTTTTAGCATAAAAGTCTTTCATTAATTCTCCATGGCTCTGCACTACAGTATTACAGTGAAGCATTTGCTTAGAACTGCAACCTCTTAAGTATCTGTGCTGTAAGTAACAATTACTATGGCATTTTCTTGTTCATTTTGCATATTTCTTAGAAGGAATCTAGATAGGTCAAGATATTTTAGGTTTTAAACTTACCAGTTTTATTCGAATGTTTATTTTGATAATTAATGTTTTATAAAAACAGAATGGAGTTCAAAGTTCTATTGTCTGTTTCAAATTCATCAGAACATGCCATATTTAATTTGTATTAATACACAGCTTCAAAGTCATACATACGCTTAATAAATCTACCATAAGCATTCACACACTCAGGAGAAAGATAACAGTGTGTCAGTGGATAATACACATGTGCCATTCTCGCATGGAGATGGTTGACTATAGACATGCATACTCGGCCAGAAAATGAGAAGTGGAATAAAGAGACCATGCACAGCAGCATTCTGAGCATTACAAAAAGTAGATATATGACAAGGTGTCTATCCAAGAGTTGTTAGAAGTGGTCTGTGGAAGACAAATGAAGTAGCGATGTAACCATATGTTATTTTGTCCCTTTGCTTTAGCAGAAGCAGAGAAGAGACATAAGAAAATGTCTGTCCAAGAGGGACAGCTTTATGCAAAAGAGCAAAATACCTCTTTTTCAATATATAATAATTGTACACGAGTTATTTATGTACAGTGAAAAACACTAATTGTTTTTAAATGTGACAAGTCTAAAAAAACCAAACGAGCTAAAACAATGTTTGTCTCAACATTTAGGATAGACACTTGTCTATCCTGTCTCCCTTAATGCTATGCACTGTTCACATCAAAAAATAAATTCCAAATGACAGACCATATTAAGATTAAATTGTTCATATGCAGAAACAAAGGGGAAAGCTAGGGTAATTAAGAAGTGGAAGAGGTTGGGTTTTCAGTGAAGGACCTACATGTTTAAACCTACCATGCTATTCCTATAAACTTGATGAAACAGGGTCCCTAGCACATCTTGACTTGTGCACGTTTTAAGGAGCTTCTGTGCTTGTGCAATTGGTTTGATGTAATTACCTTATGGGGCCAAATACATATGAGTCGTGCACAGTTGAAGTGCACTAGTGTACGAAATTTTTCCTGCACTCTATCACTACAATTTTACACCAGTGCCACTAGGTGGTACCACACGCACACTACGGTAGAACTTGAGTCATAGTAGCACAAGTAGGTAAAGTGCACAAGCGTGGAAACTTCTCCCGGTTTCTCCATACCATCCATAATCTCAAATACAATTTAATTTACACATGACTTCATTCTTGCCCTAACACACATCCTCCATGGTCTAGGGATACCATGCTAGCCACTAGTTCCCAAGGTTGCGGATTCAAACATAGCAGAGGGCAATGAATTTTTTTGGAGGGGGGGCGTAAAAATCCTTAGCATGGTTTCCTTAGGAAGGGAAGTAAAGCCAGTGGTCCCATGTCATAGATTTGTGGCACGTAAAAGAACCTCAAGTCTGATAAAGAGACCTCTGAGCAAAATTTCTGGTCTTTCACACCCAATATAGAATGGGACGCTAAGAACCATAGTAGTTAAAGAGTGTCCATGAATAAAAATCAATTTAATTTTATTGAATTATGTATACAACAACAAACTTCTACAAAAAACCCTTCTTTCATCAGACAATTTATGTGCATTATTATTATTATTATTATTATTATTATTATTATTATTATTATTATTATTAGCTGCCGTTATATCAGCTTGTTCATAATCATAACTATTATGCAACAGATGCTATTTCACATTTTCAGGGCTGTCTAACTAAATATCTGATCACCCAAAATGTATACTGACGAACCATTATATCCATGGCCTTTTAGACAAGTAGTTCCAATGACACCTTGAATATATATATATATAAATAAATAATAGCATCATAGACTCACCAAGAAGCAAAATGAATGAACATTGGTGGTTCTTTAAGAATGCTCACACACTAGTGCAATGATGTTTATAAATTCATTGTTAGCGAAAACAGTCTCCTTGAGGCATACTATTTCATTTGTGCTGCCATATTATCCAGCTGTAAATGAGGAAGTGTTATTCCACAGATTTTGGGTTTGTAAAGAAACTATGCAGTTTTTGCTCCTAGAGCAAATAGTAATTGCATTAATTGTGTGTTTACGAAAAATATCAAGAAACTTAATAGTCTCTGTGAAGGGTTAAATGCGATCATCTCATTGCAAATTGTCCAGTTGGACACCTGCTGAGAGTGGGTACAAACATACCCAAAAGTATATTCAAGATATAAGTATGTTTATAGCTTTTACCTCATTAATGATAGAAAGTATATTATTTTCTTGCTTCTTTTATGAGCATAATTAATAATTTAGCAAGTAGTTCCTGGCCTGGGGGAGTGCACTAGGTTGAGCTCTGGCATTCTGTGCCAAAAGTTGCAGGTTCAAACCCAGTCCTAGACAAAAGCACTTAATCATACTCAAAGTGAAGTTTGACAAAACATGACGAAAATTGAGATATTATTATTATTATTATTATTATTATTATTATTATTATTATTATTATTATTATTATTATTATTGTTGTTGTTGTTATACCTTGTACTTTCATGCTACATTTTTTCTTCTTAAAATCAGTATTTTTTAAAGCCCCCAAACATCCATTCCATTGGCATTTAGATAAAGTGCAATGTTTAACTTAAAAGTTCATTTTTCTCAGTGACTCTTTTCTTTCAGCATTTTTCACTATTTAAAATGCTCAAGTACCACAGTTTTTAATTCTTGAAATTTGAGAGCTTCAAATAAGAAGGATTTTAAAATTTTTCACTTTTAAAAAAATATCTTAAAGTTCATTTATAATTTAAATGTTTTCTGTAGATTTTGGTAAAATTGAGAAATTTAAAAACTTTTTTACAAAACTATATTAGTAAAATAGGTAGTACATTAATTAAAATTAATCAGTGCCTGCACAACAGTTTCTTTACCCTCTTTAAGAGGTATTTTATATTAGCAGATCAAAAGTGATTAATTGTGAATAAAAAAAAATTAATATCTCAAACAATTAAAATTTTGTATGTTAAGCATATGTGATTTGAATTTTTAAGTTTTTTCGCAGATGCATTGCTTTAAAATGCCACAGCCTTAGATTTATTGGCAAGTATGGTTCAATGTCATTATCACCACTATTGCCACACAGTTTGTAGATCTTCTGTACAGTCAAGAGCATGGAATTGTTCTGAAGTATCAGAGGTTGACAGAAACTCCATATCATTCACTATCCACACCGTTCTCTTATTTATATGAAGTAAATTCTGGCAGAGAAACATTAACTTACAAGCAAAGGCAATTGTAGGCAAGAGGTGAAAGGAGAGGAGTAAGGAAGACCTTAACCTGAGTGACTGGAAGGCTCTGCCTTGTAAACACTTTGCCTATATTTTAATGTTAAATCATCTTATTTACATTCCTCAATTGGATAAAGCCTTGTATGAATGCAGATCAGGACATACTGGTCAGTGAGAGAGGCAATACTGTTGCTCATGCCAAATACAAATACAGGGTTTATTAGATGTGTAAACCAGGTAGTGCATTCACTCACTCACCATTGTCAAAGCCTACATTGTTAATTCAATAAATATAGATAGTGCCCCAAATTACACCATTCTAGAGCACGTAGAGTTCACAGGCTGTCCACACCAGAGCAAGACAAGGCACTAATTAAATTACAAGACAACCCTTATTCATTACATCAAGAATACTTAAGCTGAACACTGGTTTTCCTGAACCCACTTATAATATACCCATATTCTATAGATTTATAAAAGGAATAAAATTGTCCCAAATGTGCTTAATGTGCCATTAAATTTAGTTCATATAATCTAATATTTGTGCAGCTACATCAAAAGGTAGACAGAAATAAACATTTCCTGCAACATGAAAATAATTAAAAGGTTTGCCTTTCAGTCCTTTTCTAGTAAACCACTTGGCATGTACTTGAACAAAACTGTAGCCATGGGAGAGAGGGCTTAGAAACCTTATTCCTCCCTAATAAATGTTGAAGTAAAAAATCAAAAGTTTTACAGGTTATAAATAAAGATTTAATAAAAAGAATCCTACTTTAAAATTTGAGTTGGTATATGTTAATTCACATCACATAAGGCACTAGTTGTTACCGTAGGAGCACTTTCGAGAGTTATGTTTCTCTCATCCTCAGCTGAGAACCAACTAACTGGATCTCCCTCACCCCTCACCCCAAGAAATGTTTCATTGAATGTTACTTCTACTCTCTGTTGAGAAAAATTGGAAACTGGTGGTATTGCTGCCATCTGAAGTGTCGGTTGGACACTCATCATACTTCTTTCTTCAGTCTTGTAGTCTGATTGGTCTACATTCTGTTGAGAAGAATTGGAAACACTTGGTCTTGAATTTGTTGCCATCTGTGGAGAAAGTTGGGAACTTCTGTTTTCTCTCTTGTAACTTAATTGATCAACTGCATTAAGTGGTCTGTAGGTGGTATTTCGAAATTCAAAGCATTCTTAATGTTGAGATGAATGAAGATCTTTTCCCATATTTCCAAATGTGAAGGTATCTGAATGAATTTTAGTAGTTTTATCTCTTGTCCTATTTCATGGTTACTATTCCAAAAGTGGTTGGCTACTGCTGATTTGTCTGTTTGTTTCAATTTTATATTTCTTTGATGTTCACTTAGTCTTATTTTTAAATTCCTTTTAGTTCTTCCTATATATAAGCCTTGACAATCCTGACATGAATCCGATAAATTCCTGATTTTTTTAAGTTATCAGTTGTATTAGTCAAAGGTGTAATCAGCATATTTCTTAAACTGAAAGCATTCTGAGGTGCTAGTTGAATCTGGTATTTTCTAAACAATTTTTCAAAAAGAATCCTCATAAAAAAACCAATTGTGCAATTCAGTTAGCTTCTGGTACTGCCTCTACAGAGAATGAACTGCGCATTTCTTTCCTTCCACTAGCTTCATGAAAAACCATGTGCCTAACACTTGGTAGCCCTCAGCATTATTGGCCACTGCCCTTCAAATAATCGCTGAACTGCATTAGTTATGTGTGTTGTTGTTGGCAGTGACTGTTAAGTGATTTAGTGAATTGAAATCTTGTAATTAAATTTGTATGCATTAGTTATAAAGAATCCTAGTCTTATGTATATGACTACATGACAGATGCAGGAAGTAATTTTAAAAGCAGACAGACTTATCAGCCATTGTGGATTGTGTTGGATTCGTGACCGATTAGAACAATGTTAAAGACAAATCCATTTTTTTTTCTTTTTTAATATTTAATTATGTGTTAGTGTTATGACTCACAACTTAATGACTTTTCTTGGTAGATTTTATATATAAATAGTGTTTCTTCAGTATGTAATTTTATGAAGAATTTTATTCATTTTTTTTTTCGAAAATTATACATTTTCCATATTCCCCAAACCCCTTGGTCAATAAACCCCCCCTCAAGAACTTTTTCTGGCTACAGAATTGTACTTGAATGAAGCCTTATCAAGTATGTAAAATGCCACCTTACCAATCCGCAACTTACATCTGCCAACCAAGAGCATAGGCTGTCAATGAACAAAGATACGCATGCAGAGGCATTTTAAAATTCCATTACCAACATAAACATTATTTATTAAATCTACAGTATTCCATGCACTTGAATGTACTTACATTTAAAAAGAAGTCATAAAATGAAATCTGAATGTTAAATTTCTGAGGCAACATTGTTTACTTATGGATGGCTTTTTATGTTCCAGGTATTGCTTCCAGGCAGAATTAGATGAGGCCTTCAACACGAAATGTTGAATTGTGGTCTGACACATGAGAGCATGATGCTACCAAATGCGACATGAAACTGCCAAGAGCCACAGCTACGGAAAGCAACTACGAATGCTAGTCTTCCGTTGCATTTGGGCAAATTAACAGCGTCAATTATGAGCTATTATGAAGATGTCCAAATACAAAATTTGTGAAATTTTTATTGAATACATTATTGCATTTTGAAGTCATTATTTTAAGATCAAAATTTACAAGGGATACATGAGAAGGCAATGATGGTTCCACTCAGCATATTTTGTTTTCACTTTTTTAAATAAGCATGAATGGTTTAGCACATTGTATCTGGTTGTAAGTGAGGAACAGAGTTTTCTACCCTATATGATATGGGGAGAGGATATTTCATTTTTAAGGTATATGAGTCATTTATTTATAAGACTTATAGTGTTGCAATAGATAAAGATGAATGTTATGTTGATAAATGTGTATTTATAAATCCAAAGGCATGTACATATAGTTTCAGAAGCGATTAAGAAAAGCAAAGAATGAGGCCCAAGTTACAAAAAGAGGGAAAGAAAGCTATTATAAAGTTGCTGAATTAGATTGATTCTTTCTTTGCAATTCATTGAATATGAAAGCTAAACACATGTCTTACTTTTGTATGCAGATGTTCAAAAATAATTTAAGCATCACTGTGTGCACTTAAATGTATAATTTATTGCTATCTATGTAAGTTATTTTGATGCATTTTTTTAAAAAGTAAGTCTATTTGCTTATTCATTGAATAATAATGATTAAGCATAACAGTACATGGGAAGGATGCTTGTGATTTGAAAAACAGTGAGCAGTTATCAAAGAATGTGATGAAATAATCCCTTTAAATGGTGTACAGAAAAGTTAATCTGTTTTTGGTGCTTTTTAACTTCTTATTCATTCATCACAGGGTTTTAATAACTCTCAGAAGAAAATATTGCAGTGTAATTATGTAATTAAACTCGTAGACAGGTATAAATTCATTGTTTATTAGGTCAGGTTGTATAGATGAGCTGGTATATTTTCCAGTTCATATATTTATTAATTTTTGAAATTTAGTATACATTCTTATCCTAAATTCAGTAGTCACATTTTTGCTGAAAGATTAAAAAAGAGGCACACATTTTGCACTAATTGTTTGTGCACTTGTGCACATAAAGTTGTGTTGCAGATTTTAAAAAAGTATTTGTGAGGAATAAATAAAACTTAGATTCATAAAACAACATTAGAAATGTGTTGATTTATTAAGTAACAGTAAGTCATATCAGAAACTTGGAATTTCAACACTGAAAACAAAAGAGAACATTGAAAGCACACTATAATTGTGAATAGGTTTGATGATTGAAATGAAATTTTGTACTTCCACCCATTTTGGACCATACAATTTTTAACAGTAATAATGAGCTAGTTTTGGTGTTCATGTTTTTATATGCATATTATCTTGCCATACCAAATCATGATTTAGAGTTGTTTGGTAACTTATGAAATATATACATATTCTGTGATAAAACATTTATATTGTTTTAAAATGGTATACATTCCTAGTTTTTATAGCAAACAAGAAAGCAGAGATTTGGAGGATCCTTCTCTGTTTCAAAAACCAAAGTAAAATTCTTGTTTTGTGTGGAATCCATGGAAAAAATTAATGCCATGACAAAGATAATACATATATTTATACCCCTCAATATTATGCTCAGTATTTAATCATATCATAAAAAGAAAATTAAAAAAAAAATAGCTACTTTGATGTTCATGATATTGCATTAAAAATTTGATAGCTGTGCTTTTGCAATGGTTTTCACTTATTATTATTATTCAACAAAGTGATAAATGAAACACTGAAATATCAGTATGGTTAGATTATATATTTATGTGTAGTTATTCACATTCATTCTGATTTTGTAACAACACTGCTATAACTTTAGTTTGTAAATGTGTTTCTCTGCATTAAAATACTCTTAAAATTCTTCTTCCAGGCTTTATAGTAATATTCAGGCAAAGTTAATAGAAGTTTGGTGGATTAATGTTATTGCAGATTAATGAAATGGAATGTGATAAATTTATCATCCTTCTCAATAGCAAAGTCAGTGTGTACATTTCTTTCCTTACTTGATGCATGTTGATGACGTGTGTGTTATTTTTTAATATTCATTACAGTTTTTCTATGCAGTTAAATATTAAGGCTACTCAAAAATGTGTATAAAAGTACATTTAACATAAAACTTGTATTTTTCTTTAAAGATCCAAGAAAATCAGTTATTTTTAATGGACTGATGAAGAGAATAAATTCAATATTCTATTCATGCATAATAAATCTTGTTCAAAGTAAAGTGAGAATATATATTAGAGATTTCAGAAGATATGCTAAAAGTGGAATGTTGGTGTAGAGCAAATGAAAATGGATGCTAGCTAAAGAATGCTTCATTTATAAAGCTGCAGTTTTCTTCCGGTACATGTATAAAGCAGTTGTGATATTTTAATTTTTGTTTTCTATTTATCTAATATAATAACATAAGGGTATCCTTTAATACCATTAACATGCAGTTCTGTATTACATTAAAAAGTATGTCTTGTTCTTCATTAAGGATACAGGTGTTAAGATACGCATTTACTATAGAAGATACTTCATATGTGCAAAAAAATGTTTACTGCTGCATTATGTTAAGAGTATACTACTGGCTGACAGTTAATTGTATGTAAATACTGGTGATGACTAACGTCTTTAAACCTACGTTTATGTCATGTTTAGCAGACTTTAATTTGTGATGCAAAACACAAACTTTAGTAGCAATAACAATGTTTCAGCATAGTTCGTATAAAATGTAGAATTGATTGTTTGTGCTGTGCATCACTGTAACACTGTATGTTTTAGCAGATATTAAATGCAAACTGTTAAACATATACTGTCTTTGATTTCATGACCTGACAAAACATCAAGCAGCATTGATTACTGACAGAAGAATAATGATGACCACACCAGGAGAGAATACTGTTGTGACATTTTACTTTCTCTGCCACTTACTTAGAAGAAATATTGTATTCAGCAAGAAGTATGTTAAACAGTTTACTTTTGGTAAGCGTAGGAAAAAGCTAATGCGCCCACTATTTTAGAATGGTTCCAAGACCTTTCCAAAAACTAACCATAGGTCCACTTATGGGACATTTCCACGTGAAATCGAACAGCAAAGCACCTCGCATGTTTCCTATTAATAAGGGGTGCAAAGGAAAGCATATTTATCAAATTTTAGCATCTAAAACCCAATGGTTGTCAAGTTATTGAATGATAAATATATTGTATTAATTCATTTTCTTGCATTTTAAGCGCACATAGCTCTGGAACCCTTATTTCAGAATATTGTACCAAATTTCATTTTGTAGAATTGCAGCATGTACTAATTATTTTTATAATATTCACAAAAATCTGTACACAGTTTTTACTTATTTTAAGCATCTCCTGATTTTTATACAACTAAAATATTACATTGAAAATAATCCATAGTGTCATTAAGAGAAGCCGGCAATGTTGCTAAAGTGGTTATGTTTGCATGTTCATAGTTATAACACAAAAAGTGAATAAACACAGAGATTTACATAGTAATGCATGATGATCACCAAGCGCTCTGTGAATCTGTGAGGAAATACTCAGAACCACATATTGCTTAGTAAGCATTCTCATTGTTTAACCATGCACATTAGCTTGCTTGACCTTCAGTTCAAAACAAACGTGCAAGAGCAACCATGAGCACTAAAGTAATTTATTTCTTTGATCATTTTAGACGAAATTTTATCAGTAACCATTACAGTAAAATATATGTTTGATTGTGTTTAAATTAGAGAATCTTGCCATATATAATAGTTATGTTTCTTTAGTCCATAACTGCCTACTGTCTTCACTTAAATAAAAGTAAGAAGAACATGTTTACTTGTAAGTATTAAATCAAAATAAAACTCAATTTAAATAATTAGATTTAAAGATTTCAAGAGTTATAACAGCTTGAATTTGGAAATTTTAGGAAGATACAATAAATTTAAAGAATTTTAATTGCAAAACTATGATGTTTTAAATTTTAAGAGCTTGTCTACAGATACAAAAAGTTCTGTTTCATTTTTAAAAAAAATGTAAGGTCAATTTTCCTTCTATTTCCGACGATTTGAATTGGAATGTCCCTTATACAGTTCCAAAATAACAGTCCTACAACTTTACATCAGGTTGGTCCCATAGTTCAGTCAGTAAAGCACCTGCCTGCTGTGCAAGGGGTCCCAGGTTCAATTTCTGTCTTGGGGTAGGAATTTTTTTCTAGCCAAGATTATTCCCTATCCTCCACAGTCTGGAAGTATGAATGTGTGTGAGATCTAATATAAAAAAAAGCCAAAGAATAACTAGATAGGCAATATAACCACTGTAGTTAGAGGTGTGGTATAAATGGAATAATAATAATTAAAAAAAAATTATTATGCAGTTATTCAAGTATTTTTTATAATCAGTTTCAAAACACTGTAATTATATGTTGCATTGCAGTACAACAGTTACAAGTATACATGTAATGGAAGACCTCGGTATTGGGAATACAATGGAAGGGGACACCTTGTGCACTGCAACCTATGCGAAATGTATTGCGGTTTTCACCTCTCAGGAAGAAGGGATGAATTGAAAGAATCATAGGGGCTACACGCTGCAGGCAGACAAGCCACAGAGACAGTTCCTTGCTTGAAGACCCATCCCACTACTGAAGCTGCCCAGAGAGGGCAGTCATTGGCCCATCAAACCACACAGTGTCCATGAGGAATATTCTTTCCTTGGAGCAAGCATCAACGCCATCTGTCCACCACCTCACACCATAAAACCTATAAGCACACCTGAAACATGAGAAGGAAACGTAATGAAAGGGAAATGAGGGAAAGGAAATTGCAGTAGATGAGAAACCACCCCAGAATTTGCCTATTTATCAGGGAAAACCGTGAAAAATCCAAGGTCAGAGTGGCCAGTTGGTAGGAATCAAACCCAGGACCTTCCAAATGCAAGCCTCGTGTGTTACTGCAGAGGAAATTCATTTGGTCAAGACTTTGGTACTGTCAAGCTTCAAGTTCCAACAGAGGACAACACCTGTAGAAATTTTCCAGATGGTGACATTGGTCATACATGAAATGATAGTTTTAGAGTATCTCCCTAGCATGTGCCAATTACAAAGACAGAAAAATGTGGAAATAAGCCTCATCAGGGAGTATGGTCCTGGTGAGGTTTGAACCATAGGGTGCCTTAATAACCTTGGCTACCCATGTCAGTACAAGAGGTTACTACAGTAATAATGGACATGAATTCCTTTTATGTGAGTTAAGTGAGCAGTAATTATAATAGGTTCTTTGATGCAACTTAGCATGTGTATTTGTGTTAATAGTATGTTACGAATTTACACAAGCATGGCTGATCATAGAGTAGGAGGGAGAGAGGAACAGAGACAGTACTTTTAAAAGAATAAAGAATTACTACCTAATGCAAAAGAATTGAATCAGTTGAGTAACAGAGGACCAAGATATTGGGTGGAATGCATAGTCAAGCATAAGCTTTACCTTGCTAATTTTCAAGTGTAATCTTGGCTTTTAATGCATAAAACAGCTTCGACTTGACTTAAGTCTAGCATTTGCTTTGGATTCAGCTAGCTGCCTAGCTTTAGCTTGAATTTTCCAGCAATGACTTGACTTTAAGTGCAAATCCGATGCATAAAACAAGCGAAAGCTTCACTTCCTCTAGATTAATCTTGACTTTTTTCAAGCTACCTCAGTAGGTGACTTGATTCATACAAGAGAAGTCTTAAGAGTTGTTTTATCACACAAAATGGCACAGTTCATGAATATCCGTCAAAGAAAAGTGTAAAAAGTTAAATTAACTGTAACTTTAGTATGTATTTGAAAGTACCAAATTAAAAAATGTCGTGTTAGAAGCTCCCTATAACGGAAGAAGCAATAATGGATACTACTCAACAGCGCTATTAAAATGTTTGCCTCTAGTTTTCACCTATTGTTGCGGTATGTAAACATCTCACGTTTCAGAAATGCCGCGTGCCACTGACCACCTCTTTCGACTATAGCTAGAAAATGATAACTGAAGGCGGCGAACGTTTTAATTACTTTATTATTGTGGCGGACGGTTTCATTAAAGTTTATTATTGTAAGGTATTGCGCAAGATTTCATAATCTAATTATTTAATAGTTTCGTTATTCGAACAGTCTCCCTTCGTTTTAAAAATACTTTTATATTCATAAATCTACTCTTATTTGCTTAAATAACCGAATTAGGCACTTTTAGGTTCTATCACGAAAAATAGGTTTTATTAGGTCCTAACGTAAAATTAGGTCAATTTAGGCTCTATAAAATTGAAGTATATTACTAGTTGGTAACTAAAACATTAATATAAACCGAAGTTTGGAGTGTATGAGGTCAGGAATAAAATAGGTCAGAACCTAAGAATCCGGGGCTTAGTTATTAGTAATGTAACCTTCATTAGGTTATTCAGAGGTGATCCTAAAAGTGAAATTTCTTCAGTAGCAGAGGGATACAGATGATGTCAATTGTCATTGTTCTTTCAATAATTAACATCTTGCGTATAAATGCTGAGATTGCTTTTGCTCATAATAACTTCAAATCTCAATGAACATGAGAAATTTCTTAAGAGAAATTAGTTATAAGTTGATAAAACTAGCTCCATCAAACAAGAGCTATAAACAGTTACATTTTGGAACTCTTAGAACTAGAGGAGCCACAATAGAAAAGAAAGATTTTCCAATAAAACTTATATAAATGGTAAACTCAACAACGTCCAGTTGTTAACCAGAAATAAAGGCAACTAAAATAAGCAATTTTAGTGTTGTTTACAGGAAAGACATGTGTAAACCCGTTTGAAAACTGTCTTGAAGAACCTGATAAAATTCATAATGAAGCAAAAAAAGAATTTGAAACTGTCATTTTTTGCCAAAGTAGTATCATATTGTTACGTACTTTATCATTCGCTGTAATTTTCCGATATATTTATATTTTATAGCAGTTACGTATAACATGCATCACATTACAGAATACATTTTAAATTGTATTTGATACTACAAACCAAAGCAAAAAAAATTACACAGAAACTTCTAAATAATTGGCTCCTGAGATCGACTTGCATTCTTACCTGGAATCCTACCAATGGTTGGGTTGCTTTCGCCATCAAGCAGCTGCAGAAATTCTTCTTCCCACCTTTTTAACCTTATTTTCTGATTTCCCGTGGCCTTACGGTCAGTTTTTCTTTTTAATTCAGTCTTCATATTCTGAATCTTTTTCTGCACCTGCTGTGGAGTGAATTTTCTGCCTAAAATTTCTTCCAGTTTGATGCAGGTGGTTTGCAAAGCGTTCACTTTCTCTTCTTTGATGCTCGGGATTTGCGATTTATTCAACAGCATTGGAAACTGCTTAAGAATTGCTAGAAAGGTATTCTGAATATTCACTTCGTCTGCCATTACGCATATAACTTCGATATAGGTTAGGTATCATATTCGCAAAACACTTCTGTACTCGCCACATGAGACAACAGTATGAGCCGCATTTGGCAGGCGACAGCTGCGCGCGCAACGTATTTCAAGCGTTTGCTGGAAAAACGTCTAGCGAAAGCTTGCTAGCTTAAGATTCTTTTTATGCATGAGTTAAACAAGCCAAAGCTTAATCTTGTAGATTAATCTTAAAGCTTTCGCTTTAACTTAAAGACTAATCTTCAAGACAAAGCTTGGATTTTATGCATTCCACCCATTGTGCTGATACTGTTTTGCATAAGTAGTAAATACTTGGGAATGTACTCAACTGTCTTTTCGAAAAAATCAAAAGAAGAAAAAAATTTCCAAGTAAAGGGTAGTTTGGTGTGGGGAGATTTTCTTGAAAATCTTCATGTTACATTCTTGGAAGATGCTGAACTTAAATATCAAGTTTATTATGTATTTTGATTTTTGTTTTTTAAGTGGTGCTCTTGACACATGCACCTGTGCATGTGAACCTTTCAACTGTTGACTATTCAGTACTGTGTAGTTTTAAGGTCTTCACTTGTGATGTTTCAGCATTCTTTTAATAGAAATTAAAAACCTGGAAGTTGCTGATTGTCCATCTCCATATCAGAACCCTTTTTTTACTTTCTCTACTACGTATAGTAAGTAGGGGAAGTATTCCACCCAAAAATTCGTTACTGAGATTTCACCGGAAATACATGTTTTGAGGCCCCCTGATTCCAAAAAAAAAGTATTTTTAGAAACATGTCCATGTGTGTGTATGTGTGTGTGTGTCTGTGAACAGCATAACTCAGAAACAAACAGTCGGATAAACACCAAACTTGGTATTTAGGCTCAGTATCTTCCAGAGATGCGACACGAAGGTTTTCAAGAAAATCCCCCCACCCCAGACTACCCTTTACATGGATCATTTTTCGAAAATTTTAATTTTCTCAAAAATGGCTCTTAACGATTTTGATTAAAATGTCATATGCTTAAGATATTTTCATGACAAATGAAATGTATATCTCGAATTTTCTGGGAATGTCTCCAAAAGTATTCTTCATTGTGAACGACTTTTGCATAACTGGTAAACCATAAGAGATAGACAAAGTTTTACTACACAAAAAATGTAGATCACGTTAAAATACACAATTTATGTCATATACATTTTTTTTTTGTTGAGTGAACCATTTTCGAGATATTGCTTGTTATTCCCTTAAATTTTCCAATACTTATACTTTTTCTCAAATTGGTTATTCATTTTTTTTGTCCTGGACATGCAAAGAGAATGGAATGCGCCACATAGCAACCAGCGCTTAAAAGATTTTGACTATAGCTTATAACCTACCATATTCCCTTTGCATCTACAAGAAAATTAGCAATAAGATTGACATCTCGATATCTCAATTAACATGAAGCATATGGAGAATAAGCGTTTGTAAAAATAGTTTCTACAAGAGCAGAGAAAGTCATGGGAGTGTAACACATCAGATTTTTTTATTCCTTTTCTTTCTTTTTTATGTTGCAGTGACTGCTCTATGATCTGGACCCCATTGTTCCTATCACATTTCACAGAATACATGGACATTAGAAAATGTTTTAATATTTTTTAAATTAATTTGGAAAATAAAGTATCCTATTATCTCTATTAACGTTTTTATGTTTTTACAGAGTTTGTATGGAAATAATTATCTTAAATATATATATATATATATATATATATATATATATATTTTGCTTCAGGTATAAATGGAAGTATAATATTTGTATCTGTGTAAGAATATTCTTGAATTCATAGAATTTAAATTTAAAAGGCAGTTTTTGTAGAATATTTTTGGTGTATTTAAAAAGGGTACTTCTTGCTCCAAACAGAAGATCTTTGGTAGTACCTTTATCTTTTGGGATATTGAACTTCACAGACAGGAATGAAATACATGTAATTTCAATCAGTAAAATATTAAAGAATTCTGAATGCAAAAGATTTAAAGTTAATAATCCTACCTTAGCTAGGATTTATGGATCATCAAGAATCATAGGGAAAGCAATAATATGCACATTTGTTATCAAGTTGGATTCAGAATAAACTAGGACAGCTTCCAAATTTTCAACATTACAACATAAAATATTTCTTTGGATTTGATAAAAAAATTGGAAAATGTGACTATCAGTTGTGTGATTTGATGTCACTAAAGCTCAGGCTGTAGCAGTTAAGGTTTGCATTCTAGAGGTCCTGGATTCAGTTCCTGTTGGATGTTTTCTAGGTCAGAAGGGGAATACTGAATTTTCTTGTCCCTCATTTCCTTTCATTTTATCTTTCAGGATTGCAGACCAATGTGATGGACAATGGTGTACGGCATAGGCGGAGGATGTGCTTTGAGGAGAAAATTGCTTCTTCTCTGGCATGGAACCTTCTGCCCAAACCTGTCCTCAGATAGAGGTGGGGAAGGGGTCTCAATCTGGAAGTGTTAGGAACTGCATTGTGTCTGCCAGCATCATATCTGACCACCCTTCATGCTACCTCACCTCATCCCATCTTCCTGGAGCCTTAGTAGACATAATAAGCTAACTTTGACTCCAGTCCTATTTGTCATTTGATGTTTGAACTCCCAGAGAGTTAAAGTACTAAAACAATTGGCTGAGAAATTCAAACCTACAAGAGGTAGAAATTGAGGATTATTTAAAGGAAAATTCTTTAAATAAGAAAGAGGGCTATGGGCAACATTTTTCCTCCGATACTAGCAGATGTGCTTGAGCAATTTGGAAAATAAAGGTATAAAATCATTCCTTCACATTTACAAGATTTGGTTTAGGTATGTTGGTGATGTTTTTGCAGTAGGTAACCAAAGATTTGTGGATGACGCTTCAGAGTTAATACATTTGCAAGATTCAAATATAAAATTTACAATAGAGGCAAAAAAAAAAAAAAATGTTACTGTTTTGGGGTTTGAAGTAATGAATGAAAAATAAAAAACCTATATATACAGAGAATTTATAAATTCTAGTGACTTCAATCTGAGAACACAAAAATGTGCAGTTAATAGTTTAGAGTAGTAGTGTTTAATGTCCGTTCTTACGGCCTACAGCACCACAATTGGTGACAAGGTGATACATGAAATAAAATGATAATTGGGAAAGGAAATGTTCCAGGCCTAAGTTTAGGGTACCTCCCCAGCATTTGTCAGTTATGAGGACCAAAGAAATGCCTGGAAAAACCTTAGTAGGGATTCTAGGGATCCTGCAGACCTCACATTCATGAGTCCATGTCTTAACGACCTCGGCCACCCATATTAATATAAATAGCGTAGCTTACAGATTGATCCATATCCTAATAAAAACAAGTACAAGAAGTAATACAGGCATTTAATATAAGTGGATATCATCCAGAATTTAGATAAAAAAAAATCTGATCTCTATCTTTATTAGTGAATATACAAACTATGCTTACTTAAGCTTATTTTTCTATCTACTACATTTTAAGCCAAATAAACCTTTGCAAAAATGGCAACATTACACATTTCGTTATAGATACAAAGAGAACAGCGATAGTCAAATGTTTAAGAACTGGACGCTATATGCCTTAAAATTCCATACGTTTCCATGCAATTGTGGAAACAACTGAAAATCAATAGGACTTTAAATGAATGATAAGTATTGAACAACTCAAACCTTTAATAACAGATATCTCAGAAATGGCTTATGCCACAAAAAAGACTTATTTTAAGCAAATTGTGTGTTTTAAAGAGATCTACATTTTTTGTATGCTACATTTTCGTCTCACTTAACGTTTAGCAGTTATAGAAGTTTATACAAAATTCCTTCTGAATGAATAGGACATCAAAAGCTATTCCCAGAAAATTCCAAGGGGATTCGCTTGAAACTCTTTGTGTCACTTGCTTGGAAGATACTGAACTCAAATACCAAGTTTGGTATTTATCTGAACTTTTCGTTTTTGAGTTATTCTGTTCACACACACACATGGACATGTTGCCAAAAATGTTTTTTTTTTTTTTTTTTTTTTTTTTTTTTGATTCTGAGCCTCAAAACATATATTTCCAGTGAAATTTCTGTATCAAATTTTTGGGCGAAATGTAATACCTTCTCTACCTACTATATACATGATAGAGAAAGTAAAAATCTGATGTTGCATTCACATGACTTTCTCTACTCATTATTCTAGAAACTATTTTTACAAAGCTTGCTCTTCTATCTATTTCTTGTTAATTAAAATAAATTTTCATTAAACATTTATACATTTTGTATTAAGTATAAGGTTACAGCATGTAAAGTGATATGAGTTTTATAAAACATGTCGCTATGTGGTGGCTTTGAAATTCCGGCCTCTTTGCATGACCATGAGAAAAATGAATAGCAACTTGCCAATAGCAAAAAATAATAAGTATCTGAAAATTCAAACTAATAACAAAGAATATCATGGGAATGGTTAATACCACAAAAAAATTGATTTGACATAAATTTGTACCACTGGAACAACACTGCCACAACTCAAAAAACACAGTTTTGAGATAATTGCATTTGAAAGCTTTCATTCATGATATTAACAGAGTATTCTGAATTGCAACAACAACACATCTCGTGTATCCTCTGCAAGCCAGTTCAAGATATGGTGGTTTTCATTTTTGGTAGAGAATCATTTCATGAACCAGGAAATGGATGTAACCCAAAACAGCCAGGTTTTTTAGTTGTGGTAGATTTGTTCTAAGGGTGTGCATTGTGTGCTTTAAAGAGATCTACATTTTTACTTTCTCTACTACGTATAGTAAGTAGGCGAAGTATTGTATTCCACCCTAAAATTCGATACCGAGATTTCACCAGAAATACATGTTTTGAGACCCCCTGAATCCAAAAAAAAAGCATTTTTGGAAACATGTCTGTGTGTCTGTCTGTGAACAGCATAACTCAGAAACGAACAGTCGGATAAACACCAAACTTGGTATTTAGGTTCAGTATCTTCCAGAGATACGACACGAAGGTTTTCAAGAAAATCCCCCCATCCCAGAATACCCTTTACATGGAACATTTTTCGAAAATTTTAATTTTCTCAAAAATGGCTCTTAACGATTTTGATTAAAATATCATATGTTTAAGATATTTTCATGATAAATAAAATGTATATCTTGAATTTTCTGGGAATGTCTCCAAAAGTATTCTTCATTGTGAACGACTTTTGCATAACTGGTAAACCATAAGAGATAGACAAAATTTTACTACACAAAAAATGTAGAGCACGTTAAAATACACAATTTATGTCATATACCTTTTTTTTTGTTGAGTGAACCATTTTTGAGATATTGCTTGTTATTCTCTTAAATTTTTCAATACTTATTTTCTCAAATGGGAATTCGTTATTCATTTTTTTGTCTTGGATATGCAAAGAGTATTAATCTGTGCGAAAGGGAATGGTGCTGCACCTAGCAAGCAGCTATTAAGAGATATGTATGTGCTTAAAGTCTACTGTATTTCTATATTGCCCTTGTAAATATATTTTCCCCTTACATCTACAAGAAAATTAGCAATAAGATAGAGTCTGCAAATGTTTATCTCAATTAACATGAAGTAGATGGAGAATAAGAGTTTTTACAAGAGTAGAGAAAGCCATGTGAGTGTAACACATCAGATTTTTTGTGTAAGATTTTGTCTACCTCTTATAGTTTACTAGTTATATAAAAGTCATCCAGAATAGAGGACTTAACATTTATCTTAAACATATGGTATTTTAACCAGAATTGTTAGAGCTACTTTTTGAGAAATCAAAAACTTTTCCACGTAAAGCGTAGTTTGGGATGGAGGAATTTTCTTGAAAATCTTTGTGTAACATCCTTGCCAGATGCTGAGTATTTCCGGTGAAAACTTGATATCAAATTTTTGGGTTGAATGCAGTACTGCAATGTACTATACTACAATGAATGGAAGGAAAATCTAAATCAAGTCACTACTTTGTCTCTTATTAAAGAGTTCATCTTTCATCCTTGGGTTTACAAAAATTTGTTGAAAGCCTGTTTGTATATTCCAAAGCAAGACACTTGAGTATTTACCAAATCAGTTGCTTACAGCTTGATAAGATGTAGAAAACATTTATAACACATTTACAAAAGATCCTGAGAAACACTAAATTTAAACAAAAAGAAAAAATGCTGGCATCACATTTTTTGGAAGGACATGAATTTTTGTTTAGATAATAATCAGCTGACCTCCAGGTTTATAGTTTTTACTGAAACAGGGTTCAAGCATTACACAAAGGAAGAAAACGTTTTGTAATACATCTGCTATCTCATTTTAGTGAGTGTTAAAATCGACTCATAACTAGATATTTTAATACTAGTAATTTTCAACAGTTTATTAATTTTAGAGTTTATGCTAGATTAATCTGCCAATCAGGGAGGCAGAAGATGGCCTATAAGGAAATTGAAATACTAAATTATATGTAGTTGATATTTCTGTCACCAGATGGCAGAATAGAATGATAGTGTCATGCTATCTTAAGGAGCAGTGCATTGCTTTACAATGTTACGTGGTTAAATAGTTCCAGTGATAAGTAGCTCCAGTACACATAAGCATAGTTCCACATGCATGCAGTGACTAATTACTTTGGTATACATTACTGTGTAACTAGTTAATGTCTCTCCCCATTACTTTCATAACCATACGCTACTTTGTGGCCATCCTACATTTGAACCATAAATTCAAGATTGAGTTCTACTGGAAATACATCTTTGGAAAATCCCCCACCCCAAAAAGATTAGGATTATGCTACAGAGGGGACATCTAACACCTCAACCCACAAAGGGATCTTTTGTGCATACATCTCCGGGAGGAACGGATGATATGAAGGAACCACAGGTGACATATGGGCTGCAGCACCAGCCAACAGAGGCAACAAAGATGCGCAGATTGGAGAGCGCTCAAGGCATACCTACCAAATCACTGGAGGGTGACTCACAGGCCCTCTCCAGCGGAAACCGAGGGAAGCTCAACCCAGCACCAGAGACTCAAGCGTCCTCCATCTGACAGGGCCAAGAAGAAATTTCAACATGCAAGCCATTTGCGCCATCTGTCCACAGTCTGACAGCCCTGGACTCAACCTATAAGAGGAAGTTGAAATGAGAGGGAAGAGAAATTCGGGGGAGTCAATGAGCCTTCCCAGCATTTGCCTAGTGACCCAGGGAAACCTCCGAAAAACCCAGGGGTCAGGAAGGTTGTCCACAGGAATCGAACCCATGACCTCCCAATGTGGGCCAGAGATGTAACCATCTGAGCCATTCTGCTCGGTTGTGGGGAGAGAAGAGAGAACTCAGAAATAAAGGCAGCTATCATCAAACTTCATATTTAAGATGAACATTTTTAAAAAAATGCAAAGTGAACACTTTCATTAAAATTTTGTTCCATCACAAAACAATCGTTTACACAGAATTTTTACTTTCTCTACTAGTTGCTAATAGTATGTACAGGAGACATTGTATTCCATTCTAAAATTGGATATTGATATTTCACCATTAATATACCTTTTTGAGATACCCTGAATCCAAAATGAGCATTTTTTACGGAAAGGTATGTGTACATGTGCAGCATGGTTCAGAAACAAAAAAGTGGTTAAATACCAAACTTAAGTGAGGATGTGAGACAAAGATTTTCAAGCCCACCGCAAACTACCATTTATGTTCAAATATTTTTATCTTTTTATTTTCTTAAAATGACTCTCTAACTATTTTGATTAAAATAGCACAATTTTAATATATTGACATGGGAAATAAGTTGTAAGTCTTGAATTTTCTGTAAATAGCCCATGAAGTCCTCTATTTAATTGAATTTTATATAGTGTGAATTACAAGGAAACCTTAGAATATAGACAGAAACGTGCAGAAAAAATGTAGATTTCATTAAAATACGTGATTTGTGCAAATTAAATTTTTTGTAGTGTTAGTCATCTTCAAAATATTCCATGCTAAGCTTCATCAAACAGAAATGCTTGAAAGTTTGTGATTCTTGCTCCTACCCCTTTCTTTTCTTTCCATTGCAAGAGCTTATTACCACAAATAAACATTTGAATACTGTTTCTATATGTTGTAAATAAGCATATCTTCCTTAATTTGAAATCATTCCTAAGCAAAAATATATTTTGAGGTGCAGAACATGGATAGAATTGCTTTTTGTATAAATAATACAGTGCAATTGTTTTATGCTGAGGCCATGGATTGCATGTATGCGTGCCCTGCACACTGTCTGTTACACTGGGGATGTTAGTTCTACAACTCCCGCGTTACTTACTCACAAGTGATGATAACATGCACTATAATGAGTACTAATGTCTTGTTATAAACTCTTCTTGCATAATGTTCATAATTTCTGTTTTTATGTTGTCCTTAAGTTTGTCTATGGTGTAAGGATTGTTCCTATTAACGTTTTTTAATGGTCCCCACAAACAGATGCACCAATTTCATGAATTCTTTCCTCCATTAGAACATTTTGTTTTTGCTTCTTAAGTTTAGCGTTTAGCAATCCCATTGTCTTAAACTTATTAACCAGACTCTTAGCAGTTTCTCTACTTGGAACTGGAGTACCAGAAAATTTCTCCTGAAATTGTCTACATACCTGTTTATATGATTTGGTTTTTATGTATTTATAATACATAAAAATTTGTTGTTCAGCCGTGAATTTATTGGCAGGTATTGTTGTGGATTAATAACAAGACATTAACACTCTTAAGCATGTCACACACAACACAGGAGTCTTGGACAAACTTTCACCTTTAAGATGCACATTGTCAATTCTCTTTACACCACAAACACAGCAGCGACTGAAACAGCTGATAAAGATAACCTTGAACATGTCATGCGCTGCCAGTTGCACAGGTCACTGCAGTACAGCGTGCAGCAGGTCTGTGTCCTTGCCTTAGAATGCTTGCACTGTATAATACATAACGGATATATGTAAAATTTTTGTGTGAATGTATCACATGAGATATATTTGTTTTTATTTCTTTCTTTAGGTTTCAGATAATGGCATGATGAATAAATTTTACATTTTTATAAATATTCTGTGAAGACCTAATTTCATGTTAACTGGTAAGCCATAGAGAGAGACATTACCATACGTTTTAGTATTCATTAAAATGTTTAGTGTGTATAAATAACTTTACTTATAGTGACAGCCATTTTCAAAATATTTTCTGGAAAAAATTAAACATATAACAGTATGTATTCTCAATTTTCTTTTAACAGTTTCCATAAATACAAAGTCACAAGTGACACATAAACAAAGAATTACTTTTGGATTAAATTGGTTTTATTTATTGATAAAGCATCTTTACAGAGAAACAGTAATCAATTTTGTATGGCTCAAAGAGCTAAAGATCAGTGAAAATGTTTGAAATTTAGAATTATTCTGTTGCTCATTTATTATATTTTTGGGCTTTCTTGACAATACTTTTGCATGTTATGACGTTATAGCTAGTTGATGAGGATAGCTGGGTGGTGCAGGCAGGACAAGAGGTGCTGAAGGGGATTTCCACCCTTATGTGCATCTTCCCTGATTAGGCACTTAGTGGGGGACAGGATCTAAAGGAGCTTTATAAATTTAGTGAGTAATTTTGCTGTTGGCAGTATAGTTTTTGGCATTGCTAAGTCTTAAGCATGCTGTCTAGGAATGGCTCTTGTAATTAGATTGCTTTTAGATACAGTGACCTGAATTAAAGTTTTGCATACCATTAATTTTCATGGTAATAAACTATGTTGTATTGAAATTGGGCTTTATAGTTAACCACTATTAGGTCAATGAACGATAATTATTCTTGACTAATTTTGAAGATTTAGAGCCTAGTAACAGTGATGTGTCATAATTTAAAATAAAGAGAGTTGAAGGTTGTTACACTACATCACTAAAATATTCTTACTTGAATGCGTTTTAGGTGACAGCCTGTTCCCATCATCAGCATGTCCTCAACTGATTTTTCCGGTCATTGTCTGGGGGATGTGTGTGGCTAGTGGTGTTCTCTGGTGCTGGGCTGATGAACCTCCAAAGGCTGCTGGGTGGCGGCAGTTCGAAATTCATTAGGTGATTCCTGTGTTTGACAATATGTATTTTTCCCAGATGTCCAATTCATTGCTGCTGTTGATCTTGATCGGTTTTAAGAGTTTTATGTTCGGAGTGATATCATGGTTTGAAGACCAGAAATGATGTGCTACTGCTGATTTATCTGGCTGCTTTTGGTAAATGCATCTCATATGCTCTTTAAGTCTTATTTCAAGATTTCTTTTGGTTCTTCCTATGTATACCAGGTTACAATCATTACAATCAATTTTATATATACCAGCGTTCAAGAAAGAATATTTTAGTGATGTAGTGTAACAACCTTCAACTCTCTTTATTTTAAAAGATAATTATTCTTCCATACAAGCCATTAGTAGGTATGTTATCTCAAAATTAATTTAAAAATGCTTATAGTTTACCAGGAAAAATGCAAGCCAATTGGGAAATTTAATGTCATTCCTGCATATTGCAATGGTAGCCTAGTGGTAGAGTAACAGCATGGAAAGCTGAAGATCTGTGGTTCAAATCTTGGCTTTGGCACTGAATTTTTCAGTTTGATTCTACCTTCCCAACTTCCAGCCTTGTGTGGAAGAATAATTAATTATAGCTGAACATCTGGTTTATTTTGAGGAATATTACAATGGGTCTAGACAATGATCTGCTCTGAAGGAGCATGATGGGTTGTGATGCATAATTGTGTTGCTGTGTAATGCTGAAGTTGACAATGCATAATTTTGAGGATAAACAATTTAGTATATAGCAAGTAAAGGATACATGGGGAAACAAAGATCCATCCAAAATAGAATTGGAATTAATGATATTTGTAATGGAAAGGACATGTTATAATATTGTTAATTTTATATTAAATTGACCATGGCCATTAAAACTATGTGTTGAAGTTTTCATGTACTTCAGAAAACCCATCAGGCTCCAGTCACTTCTAAGAATGAATTGATAATTTTATATTAAATTGACCATGGCCATTAAAACTGTGTGTTGAAGTTTTCATGTACTTCAGAAAACCCATCAGGCTCCAGTCACTTCTAAGAATGAATTCTAAAAGTCTTCCGGGCTGATTTGCTGTGGTCTGCTTTAGAATTACGAACACCGGCCGTGAAAGCCTACGCTTACTCTAAGAATGAACTTTAAAGTTCCAATTTATCTTTAACATTACCTGAATGGTAAATTGCTATACGTTTGCATTGATGAATATGAAAGCATAGATAATTTTTTCTTTTTAAATTCTAACAGCCTCATCTGCTATTGAGTTTGTTAACAGAGTTAATTAAGTAAACTGCAGGTATCATGCCTAACAAGAAGTGAAGATTATTGCTGCAATCCTGTGCAGAATGAGAATGCAATGAGAAGTGTTGGAACATAATTCTGACTCATTGAAAAGCCTACAAGTCTCGAGTTCCATTACAGGTGGTGATTGTAAGCACACTACAATGGCACCTGCAAGTATCATGTTTAAGGATCTTGACTGCTCATACCTTTCAGTTGAATTTTCCAAACAAATTCCATTTCTATTTGTTTTAATTTGACAGTCTTCGCATTTACTCTTGTATGCTAGGAGAAAGCCATCAACACTTAATGTCCATAGATGGCAGCATTGTTACTAGGTTAAACAGGCAAACTTTCCTATAATGACTTTAGTGTATATTTGAAGGGATATTGGCCGTAGAGAGGCAGAGCTGCAATTTTGTGTGTAAGCAACTTGCATTCTGTATGAAAATGACATAACAAAAGAAACTCATTATAAGGGGTCCAAGCAGATTTTTTTTTTGGCCTAAATTTGTGGATTTGGTCCTAGTTCAGTTAACCAAAATTTCATCCTGGTGCAAAAGAACTCCTATGGGACTAAACTCCAGCACAGAGGTGGCATTGATATGTCCCCGCAGTTGCTAATGTCTTTGAATGAATTATTATTCAGTTTATGATGTGCAGCACATTGACAGAAAATGTGAATTCATACTAATTGCTCAAGAATGAAGTCACCTTAGTATTGTGTTTTTGAAAATGACAAAGCAAATTAATGTATCGTGTGTTAAAATACTATGTTTATTATTGTATTTTTAACATTGTGAGAGTATTTTCCATATAATTACTTGCCTTCACTACTATAACAACAATATATATTTTTACCTAGGAATTGTTTCAAAATGTTCCAATGTTTATGCATGGTAACAAACTCTTGCGATAGAATAGAAAGGAGGGGGAAAAATAAGAATCACAACTTTCAAGCATATCCATTAAGGATGCTTAGGAAAGGTGTAAACTTGCGATAGCAAATGGTATGAAAAAATATGATACAAATTGTATATTTTAATGAGCTCTACATTTTTCGTGCACTAAGTTTATCAGTTATACAAAAGCCATTCCGAATAAAGAGGACTTCACAGGCTATTCCGCAAAAATTCAAGATACACATTTTTTATTGATCATGAGAGAGAATTTATTAAATTCAGCTTCCCCCAATTGGAGGCTGCCATAAACAAAGCATTAACAACAAAACAATATCAATATATAATTGAAATACCAAGAATATAAATACCTGTTAATAAAGTTGCAACTAATAAAACATCTGAAAATAGTTACAATCTACAAATGTATATGGAAATTTCTCTTATCTAAACCAAATCTGTATAAGAGATAAATCAGTTTACATATAATACAAATTATTTTTCAATGTAGCTAGTGACCCTTTACAAACACTAAGGGCCATGCTTTAATAAACTAGCTCTTTAATTTATATTTTCTGCAAAACATTATAAGAGTGCATGGAATAGTACTCCTGGCTCCAATTACTAATCCAACATCAACTGAAGCAAGATGATATTTATTGCAGAAGATGACACTGTGGCTCGTAAATGGTGCACGTTTTTGTGAACTTCAGCTGGCTGGCTTCACCTGTTTCCCACCTGACAGTAGGATCTATGATGCTCCTGGAACATGAGCCAGGTTGAATGGCTATGATGTTGACTCTTGTTTGAGCCATTCCCTGTAAACCTGGTACTTTTGCAGATTGAGGGCTTCGGCAAACATTCTGCACACTTGATGCACATTTCTGAGTATGCTTCCATATGGACAGGACCCAAGGTCATGTGCACTTCTATCTCACTGCCATAGTGGCGACTGGTTGCTGTCCTGGGACCTGCCTGGTATTGCTCTAACTGGACTAACATTTGCTGTCATTTTCAGCGCTTCCTTCTATTCACCACTACTTAGTCCCTCTGGTCTGTGGATCCAACTATTTATAGGAATGAACTGCTTATAAAAAACAATGCCCTTTCCTTTTTGAGGATGAGAACACCAAGTTTTGAATTCTTTCTCCCTTAGTAGTCTTCTTAAGCTGCATACAGTGGCACTTTCATCAATGAAAAGGCCAAGTTTGTCAAAATGAGTGTCAATTTTGCCAGCAATATTATAGGTTGCTACATGAACATTCCCGGAAATTTCCAGTTTTCTACTGGTTTCAAAATAATCCAAGATAGCTTAAACATATTGTATTTTAATCAAAATCGTTATAGCCACTTTTGAGAAAAACAAACATAACAAAAAGTTTTCCATTGAAAGGGTTGTTTAGGGTGGAGGGGATTTTCTTGTAAATCTTTGTGTTGCATCCTTGAAAGGTCCTGAGCTCAAAATACCAAGTTTCATATTTAATGGACTTTTGAATTAAGCTGTTCACAAATACACACACAGAAATTTTTCTAAAAATGCTTTTTTTGGATTCAGCAAACCTCAAAACATGTATTTTCAGATAAATCTCGACATGCAGTATTTGAGTAGAATACAATACTTCCTCTACTTAGTGTAAGTACCTTATAGAAAGTAAAATGACAAAGTATGAAAACTTCAAACCAATAACAATGGATACCCCAAATAAATTGTAAGTTTTAAAGAACTCTATATTTTTATGTCATATGTTTTACCTATTAGGTAGACGGTAGGGAAAGTAATAAATAATAGTGGCTATAGAAAGAGTGCAATACATGAGATTTTCTACACCACTTGTCAATAAGCTTACAAAGGAATTATTTTAATGGAAGAGCTACATTAATTACTACTATTAATAGCCGCAGTAAAGAAGCAATTGAACTGTATGCTGTACAAGAAGAATTACTCCAAAGATCAATCTTAACAAGAGGTTGGAGACAAGAAAACAAGGAACTTCAATGCATTATGACAGTATTTGTAGTAGTAAGCAATAGATTCTTGAGTTTCTGAAAAAGATAAAAGTTCTTTAAATTTCAATATAGATTCCTAACCAAACACAGTACAGGAGTAGCACTTGATGTACAGAGAGAGCCAAAAAACTACGAATCGGCTGCGTTGTGTTTTACCTGTCCGCATGCTTGGCTCTTGCCATTTGCTGCTATCATAGAAAGGTGCGGATGAAACCATACAACATTTTTAAAACTACTTTTAAAGGCTTTACTTACCAACTTTATGAAAGGAGATGCTGAAACTGGCCACCATCGTCCATACATTTTGGGCACTTCTTTAGAAAACTAGGTTAGTTTGGGGGGGGGCCACAAATCTCTACTAATAGTTCTGTGCTCAAACGCAGTTTCAATTCTTCTCATCAAAATATTGGCTTTATAAGCTGTTGCAGAGTCTTGTTGAAAAAAGGCAAAATCACGCTCCCTGTCTGTTCTCTAAAAAAAAGGGGGCAAAATTGTATTCACATATGTATGGGCATCCACTGTTGACTCGAAAACAATTAGCCCTATAACTCTTTCTCTGCTCATGGCACACCAATTTTTTCGTCATGAAGGAGTACTTCATGAACAATATTACTGGCTGTGCTGTGTTTTTCCACTGGGCATGTGAAAAGATAACCACTGCTGCTACAAACAAGGTCATGCTGTTCACATGGTTTTGCTCTGCAGTATGAAGTACAGTATTGAGATGACAGTGATGTGTTGTTCAGTTATTATAAGTTATTTATTATTTTGTCCTGTACTTAGTCATAAAGTATATTATGGCTCAGTATAGGTTTTCTACTGCACAGTGTGTATTTATTTATAGTTCACATGCGTTAACTCAGTCAGCTCACCAAGTGAAAGTACGATTTTCAGAAAGATTTCTAGGTGTTAAGTTCCAGGCCGTACAACAATTCATGAACAATGAATTTCAGGCCACAGGAAGTGTTCAGGCTAAGAAATCTAAAGACGGCAAAAGAATTATAGGGCTAATTTTTTTTTCGATTCAATAGTTGAATATGTGTATACGTGAATACAATTTTGCCCCGGTTTTAGAGAATTAACAGACAGGGAGTGTGATTTTGCCTTTTCTCAACAAGACTCTGCAACAGTTCATATGGCCAATATTTCGATGAGAACAATTGAAAGTGTGTTTGAGGACAGAATTATTAGCAAAAATTTGTGCCCCCCTCAGTCCCCCGATCTAAACCCCTGTGATTTCTACCTCTGGGGTAACTTAAAACATAAAGTGTACAAGACAAACCAACCCTTCCTGGAAGAATTAAAACAAAACATCTGCCAGGAAATTGCCAGCATTTCTCAATGTGAATTACGGCGAGAGATGGATAGTTTCCTAAAGAGGTGTCAAAACTGTATGGACGACAGTGGCCAGTTTCAGCATCTCCTTTCATAAAGTTGGTAACCAAAGCCTTTAAAAGTAGTTTTAAAAATGTTGCATGGTTTCATCTGCGCCTTTCTATGATAGCGGCAGACGGCGAGGCCAAGGATGCGGACAAGAAAAACACTGCGCAGCCAGTTCGTAGTTTTTTGGCTCTCCTGTAGTTACTTATTACAAAAGCTTAGACAATAAATAAACTGAAGGTAGTCTTAATTCATTCATTATCTGTTTACCCTCCTCTTATGTAGGACTTACAAGCGGGTGCCTGGGGTCAGAGGCCCGTCGAGGAGCAGACACTTGTGGATCATACAGAGCAACCAGGATGGGTGATCAGCCCAATGCCTGGTAATAGTCTTAATTGATCTAAATAAAGTAATGACACTGTCAAACAGGAACTACTGCCTTGAACTGGTTTAGAAGCTATCTCCTAAGAGCGCAGTATGTCAGCTTAATTACTGCAGCCCAATATTAAAGGTAAAGCATGACATCCTGCAAGGAATGGTGTTAAGTCCAATATTATTTCTTATTTTTGTTAATACAGAAAACAATTAATAGGTAATAGATTTCTACTTGTGGATGACAATTTCCTATTCTATGAAAATAAATCAGAATTATAAGTAATGAAGGATATGCAAACTGTCCTCATAACACTACAGTCATCGTTCTCAAATAAGAACAATGTAAAAAACTTAAATATATGCCTTTCCACAAACCCTTTAGACCAAACTCAAGTAGTATGTCAACAAAAACCAATGACGTCATTGAAAGGGTAAATAGATTTACATACCTCGGCCATACATTGGACTCATCCCTAACTTCGGCATAACATATTGAACATATTGTCAACAAACTCTTGTTATTCACATATTGTACTGACTTAAACATTTAGTTAGATAATAGCTATAAACATAATCTTTATTTTCCACTCTTAACACACCAAATACTTTCTACTAGGGCTGATCAATAAAGACTGAGACTGATTTTTTTTTCACAGATATTTATTACTCCATTTCAATGTTATCACGCTATTTTTCAAAGTAGTCCCCTCCTACTTCAGTGCACTTTTTATAGCATCTCTGCCAGTCCTCGAACACATGGTGCAGGCCATTCTTTATCAGGTCTTTGAGAATCGCCTCACTTTTCTTCAGTGCTCTCAAATCAAATGCGCCGGAGCTTTGCCTTTAGTGATGGGAATAAAAAGAAATCACAGGTGGCAAGATCTGGGCTATAAGGCGGATGCGCACACAGGTAATGTTGAATTTAGCCAAAAATGCCTAGACTTGATTGGCGACATGAGGCCGCGCCTTGTCGTGATGAAGTCGCCACTCATTTCGACGAAGTTCTGGACATTTCCTTGCAAGCTTCCTCAGTGTAGCCATACTGACCTGTAGTACACTGGTGTATCAGTAGAGTGAGGAGGAACAACAATCTCAGCAGCTGTGTTGATGTTGACTTCAGTCATAGCAGAAGTTGAAACAGCAGGCACACCTTGCTTAGCACAGAGGGCTCGCCCTTCTTTGAAGTCCTTGAACCACCTAAACACTGTTGCACGAGGTAGTGCATCTTCACCGTATGCTTGCTTCAGCTTTTCGAAAGTTTCAGAGGCTGTATGATTTAAACGAAAACAAAACTTTATTGCGCTGTATTACTCCTTTCGTGTCACCTCCATTTTGTGGTATGTGAAATTCAAGTACGGTCAACAATATATAGCATTACTACCAACCTACCAATACGAGAGTGCTGCCGCCTATGGACATTATACATGAAACCCCGCTCTTTTCAAATATTTATAGTAGAGACAGGAAACTATCAAGAAAGCTTCAGGTAAAAATCAGTCTCAGTCTTTATTGATCAGCCCTTGTATATTTAAATGCAGTATGCTGCAAGAGTAATAAAGAACAAATTTAGAAATCTTGCAAAAGAGAGCTATTAAAATAGTTTTGGGCTTCAAAATTTTAAAGCCCTCCATACAAAAACTCCTACAGAACTAGATCAGCCAACTACATAGTGCTGCTAAAGCATACAACAGTCTCTCATTAGGCATCAAAGATTCACTAACTTATCTGTTCAAAAACAAACTCTTCAAATACTGTAGTTCCAAATATCTCAATAACACAAAATATTTGTGGTGCTTGCTGAAAAATGTAAATCACACATACGTACTAGGTTAAAAAAAATAATTTCCTATGTGCTCCTTTTTTGTGGGTTTGTTCTCTGCAATTTGATTACTACCTCACTTGTAAAGGACGGTCCCTACCTAGAGTAATTTGCTCATTGAAACCTATGTATGCAAATAAATAACAATAGCATGAACCACAGCAACAGTGCATCTATGAATTACGTAATACATACTGTGAACAATTACCATGCAACGAACATGTGTAAAATCTCTAACATTATTCTGCACCTGACTAAGCAATGTGCACATTGTGCAATCTTCAATTTATTATAAAATCAATGAAGATCTTTGGTTCTATTTTGTTGTTTTAAAGTAATATGATATATATTAAGATCAATTTAATTTTATTGTGTAGAGAACACATACAAATTATACAAACTATTAAAACACAACAAAGCAAAATTAAACAATAGAATACAATGGAAAAATGTATTCTTCAGTGATAACATTTAGTTATAATCACAGAGTTCTATGTTCTTTGAGATCCATATGTACATGGGAACCTTCCACTCAAACAGTACATCATTCACAGTTCTATTGCAGTATTGGATTATGGGGCTAAACTGAGGTATTTTACTTATGAAACCGGATTTATTTTTTAATATCCAGAGTAATCCTTGTGTTATGAAGAACATTTTGGTTTGTTAGATGTTGCTGTGGCAGTAACATTGAACTCACCCGCCCTCCCTTTTATACGACCGTTCTTATACAGTAGTTTCTGGCAACATTAATCATTCAATTTAGACTTGCAGATCTCTTGGCTAAGCCCTGTTGTTGCTTCATAGTTGCGGCTCAAACTCCTCTCCTTTTAAAAAAACATCACTCAGCTATGCTTTGAAGCTGAAGACCCACAATCCCCCGGCTACACCCTGCACCTCAGGGCCTCAATCGTATTTTCAACTACGTTTGAATTTCAAATGTTGGCAGCAGAAAGACAGCGCAACCAACGCTCTCATGATACCATGGGTGAGATGCATGTGATGCAACTTCTGACAGTAATATGGAACAAAAGTGAAAAATATGCCATAAATTCATGAAAATACCTAAAGCACCAGTTTCATTGGTGTTTATTGCATGTAATGATGGTATTAACAAAATAAAAGCAGTGCAGTGTATGCGTGTTATATATGTGTACATTGATTTTGCCCATAATCCGATACTGCAGTATATCCGATTGATTCGTGAACAGCCCTGACTTTAGCATTCACAGTTACACTGTAATCTTTATAACCACGAGTCACATCCCCATTTCAAAGGCAATTACTTGTAAATAGATGTATAATACTCTTCTTCCAAGTCGTACAAGTCTGCTGCCATATCATCACGTAAACTCATTAACTTCTGGTCACATTCTGCTTGCTTTGTTCGGAATAATTTGGAGTTTTGGGTGATGGCTTCATTCACTGAAGGGAAATCGTTGAGAATCAAATACTGCTTTATGTCAGATACGAGCTTCATTAATGACTCTCCAGCTCGAACCTGAAACATTACAAAACGGTGGTAAGCACTTGAAGAAAATACACGATATGTAGAACAGGTATGTGGGCACAAGTACGTCGAAAACAATTCAGAAGAAGTTGTGGGAATCATTTTGGGAGGCCAAGAACAATATTACCGGAAAATGCACTTACAATATTTGCAGCTCTGACATGCATTTCGAAGGTATCCTGCTCGCTCTGTGTCATCTTTGATAACTGCGTATCGCTTTCACCCTTGGCGAGCTTTACGATTTCTGAAACACATATCATGATTAAGACTTCAGTGTGTGCATAACCTAAGTCTATTGACACATACTAAAGTACCTAACCTCACCTTCGAAGTTTTCCAGCATAGATTTAACGTCATCTTTTAATCTAGTAGTATAGGATTTGAGCAGTGCTTCTTTACTTTGAGGTAAGCCCCTGGGGTGGGCCATTTTACAAGGCGACAAGTCACTAATAATGCAAAACAAGCCTCGTAACAAAATTGCTCTACTTGTTTATAAAATGCAACACAATTTGCTGTTTGTACCCCAAACAATGTACCAAAGCGTAAACCACAGAACAGCAAACTATTAGAAGTGCAACTCCCGTGTTAAATGTTGGAAACACGAGGGCGATCGCAGCGTGAGTAGTGATCTGGGGTTGAACTAAACTATGAAAAATCGTGCTCTCGGATGATGACGTCACTCGTAGCTACTACAGCTGTATTTTTCATACCTGCCTAGCTGTCTGCTCAGCTGATCATATGTTCCAATATTGTATCGCTACTGACGACGTACAAAGTTAATTACGTGAGCTTCAATAATCGTGATTGCACTTGGAGTTATTCATATTTCTTTTTAAAGGAGTCGATTAAAGCTCACATAAAATAACTTGTCACTGTCATCTGTAGCAATACAATATTAGAACACAATTATGATCAGTTGAACACTCACAGCTAGGCTAGTATGAAAAACACAACTGTTTATTCCTGTGTAACTTATTAAATTATCCAATAGTCGGCACATACATTGCTTTTTATATAATATTATTGGGGTTAATAGTGATTGCTGAATGTTTCTATGTCATAATACATAATGGTCACATTTAAATTTTTGAGAGTGAATGAGATCCAGCACCTTGCAATAATTTCTTCTGCATCCTTCATAGTAAAATCTTTTGCACTTAAACTGCCTCCATGGTTTGTTTGAACTTCCAACCAACAGTAGGATGTGGAATTTGACAGGAAAATTGGAAGAATAACACAGGTTTGACACTTGTTATTTTATTCTACTCTAGATAGCGCAATACAATTTGACATGAATAACTTAATTCCATTTCCTACAAAGAAACTTCTGCACACATTATATGCAATAGTGTAGCTATTGTTTGTCATTCACTAAATTGCTATTAGCAGTGCAATAAATGTCATTAGCAAGTTTCACCACACCATTTAACACTATTAATGTCATTGTCACTCTCTGTGCTCTGACTTGAAGCACCATCACTGGACACAAATAGCCACAACTTAACTCCAACTTTCCATTGTGTATATCCTAGAATTAAATAGAACACACATGTTTAAACTACCCTTAAAAGTAGGTTTCTGAAAAGAGAAATTACTTACATTAAGGAAAAATTTGTGGTTACAAACACCTTGTGATTATATTACACACTATCCACTGTAAACCAGAGTTCTCTCTGATGTAAACAAAGCATATGCTTCCTCTTGTCTTCAAACTAAGCACTACGCTTATGCCAATGTAAATAATTCCTTAAACGTATTGTGTCATGAAACATTGGAGTAGGAAAGGTATAGAACTACACATTTTATTGTGATTATCGTAAGAACTCATTGTGAAAGGTTATGGATATATAGTAACTGTTAAGAGATTACAAAATATGATTTTCTTAATTCTACCTGCTATTGCATTAACAATCAAAGAGTATCTTTTTGTTAATTATCAACTGTATGGATGACTGCTATTCTCTTGCCTATATGAGAAATACAGCAATGAATTCTCAGCATTGCTATCTGAGTACCAAATAAACTCTTTGCATAACACAGGAAATATGATAAGCAAACAGTCATTCATAATACGCTAGCACTCATATGCTCAGCTCAAGTCAAATCTTCGACTTTATCAGTTAGTGTTTGAGTTGCCATGACAAAGGAAGAAGTGCATAGTGTGAATAAGCTGTTTTAACACAAAACTGGGAAACCGTTAAAAAGTGGCAAAAAAGTTTGGTTGATAAAGTGCTAAATGAGAAGGAAACAACACTTTTTATTGTAAAACCACCACCACTTTGTGTTACTTGAACAAAATAAAATTCAGTATATGCAAAGGATCCATGGATCTTTTCATTGAAGGTTCAATGAATCAGATCTTTTGAAGGATCCTTCGAACTGTTATTTATAGTGAAATTTTAAATACTTTTCATTAAAAAAATTACTAACCTTCTGTGAATTCAGAAAACTAAGCTTATATATATAAATAAACAAACCTAATGCTAACCTTCCATAAATTCAGAAACCTAAGCTTATATAAAAAAAACCTAACCTCCCATAGTAACTTGGATGCAATGTGCTGTATATGAAAAGTGTTTAAAATACGTAGTATGTTAAAATGTTCACTATAAATAACAGATCAAAGGACCATTCAGAAGATCCAATTCATTGAAGAGATTCATGAAACCTTCACTGAAAAGAGCCATGGGTTGTTTGCATATACACAATAGTGGATGAGTATATACAATCAGACAAAAAGTTCAATGCCATGCCTGGGATTCAAACCAGCAATCTTTAACTTGCCATACCACTGCTCTGCCATCTAAGACTTTCTCTACTCACAGTAAGCTATTTTCATAAGTATTCTACAAATGATTCATCATATATCGTGATCAACTTCATGTTTATCATGTGTGTTAACTTAAAAGGCTTCAATACATTTAAAAAATATTAAATACCCATTACTTCAAAACCTTTGATTTTTGCACAAAAACAACACGATCATTTAAATGCCTATACATTTCTTATAATATCCTGCAACTTAATTACTACTGCACAATGTATCTTTAAGGGAAGGATTTTGTATCATCAAAATTGCTACAAAGTTTAAATGGTAGAAAACAGACACGAAAGATTGGAACCACTTTGGAATTTCAAAGCCTCAGAACACATACTGAAGCCGCTAATTTCACTCAAAACAAACACTTCAGTTATTCTTGGAAACAAATGCTTTTGAGCATCTGTAATAACAGATTACAAGGACATTAATTGTCAAAAAAGCTACCAGAATTTCTATTTTCATACACCATGCCCAGTTCAAAAAAGGACATAGTGGCAGTTAGATAAAAATGCCCAAAAGAGGGTGAATTACTAAAATATATGTGAATGATATCAAATATCTTTCTTCCTTCTGTATTAGAAAATTTCATTTGGGCACTGTCTTAAAAGAATTATAGTATCATTGGCATGCTATCTTTGACAGTTAGTGTGTCAGTCCACCAATAATCCTACATTTTTTAATTATACAAGAGTATCACTCGCATGATCTGCATCTATGTGTTTGAATATTAGCACAGTAACATGCTAATTAATTTGCATTAAAGGTTGATTTTACCTTACCTACTTTTGGCTGTGATCTCCACCCATCAATTATGAAGTGCAAACACGAAAATTAATCGTATATTCCACTGTCTGGATGACTCACAATATCTGAAAATTAAATCAGGACAATATAAAATTCAGCAACACTAAGAAGCTCTTAAAAACTTAACCTTTCATCTAGCACTCTCATGCTGGAAACTTAATAACATACCTTCAGATTCTATGTCACCAATCGGGACTCGAACCACAACACTGGAAGGAATGTAAATCGTAGGCGTATCAGCTCTGTCTGGACGGCTCAATGTATCTGAAAATTTATTCGTTATATAAAAATGTTGCAACATACAGTAACCTATCAGTTTTCTACCTCATTCTACGAATATCACTGAAGTTAATAGAAAATACCAATATTACAAAAAATATACATTCAATCAGAAATAGCGTAAATGTATGATTACCGTCTCGGCTTTGTTCCTGATGAAAAAACTTCGGGCGAAAACTTCCAGCTATAAAAATCCAAGATGGTCCCTTTCGTCGTGCCTCTGCCATTTAGTTCGTTACGAACGTCCAAACTTGAAACAGCCAATCAGAAAATTCGCATTTCCCGCAAAAGTACAACTAGTGACACACCGTGTCCATGTGGGGAGTTAGTGCCTGTGTTTCCACTTAGCCAATCCCACAATCACCCCTGTGGCGTAAACTAATTTCAGCATAATATACTGTATTGCCAATACAATCCTCTAAAATTTAGCCAGTGCATAAATGATAAGTAGCTAAAACCGCATGTTACCATTAAAAATAGTATTATTTACATAGATAATGACCTAAAAATAATTAAATCCCTATCTCCAGAATGTTAAATTTCTTCTTGTTAATTTCTTGAATGTTAAGCTCAAACAGCTAAATTTAACTATAAACTAGTTAAAGTGGCAACACTGATAACATGCTCGTTGGGCATACCAACACAGCTTAAACCTTCGTACTGCAACAAAAGCGCTCGATTATTTTGCACTAAGGTTGTTGGCACTGTAAAGTGCAAACGAACAAATGAACATTCTTCCGGTAACGTTGTGTCTTCCTTTCGTCAAACGAGGAGTTCGAGATAGGAAGCAATTGGGTTAAAAATCAGAATAATCATCCTGCATCGGAGAGTAATTTGATCTAGAAAAAATGGTGCAGAAAAAGGTATGTAGTCATTGCAATTACTCAGAGTGCAAAATGGGTGTTTATATGTAGAATACCTTTAAGCTGCTTATAAGAAAGACGTTGTCAACACATGATAATCTTGCTTTATTATGCTTTTCGAAACGAGCAGACTGGTTTTTGTGTTATTATTTCAAGAAGCTTATGAACATAAAGTGCACTTAAAGCGGTAATAAACTTTATATATATACTTTTTAAATGGCAAAATGTATAATGAATCGTGCTGATTGGCGTTTTCTGATGTATCTGTGCTAGTAAGTTTTATAATTGAGTTGCTAAACATAAGTCTGAGCAAACTCATTACACCGTGAATAGTAAGATGTGCATTTGGAAAATATAACCCTGAAATTCAGATTCATTTTGAAATGCTTAGTGTACTTCTTTGCATACAAAGGCTTCCATAATGAAAGTATGATTATGTTGCAGCCCAAGAAGAAGGTAGGAAAGAAGGTAGCAGCAGCACCTTTGGCGGTTAAGAAGGCAGAGCCCAAAAAAGTGGTAAATCCGCTCTTTGAAAAGCGACCAAGGAACTTTGGAATTGGTATGTACACATTGTGATTTAAGTTACTCAAGCATTGGATCTGATTTGAATACAATTAATGTTTGTGAGAGGTCTTTCTTCTGCTACTTGGTTGCTGTGATTACTGTTTATTGAGTTGCACTTTCCTTTATGTCTCAACACTTTTTATGTACTATTCCATTACACAACAGGTTAAATCTCCCAAATGCCCTGAGTCAGTTCATGAAGTGGTTTGGCGATCTGCTTCTGCAACCATGATGCTATAAGTGATGTCGGAGAGATCAACACTACTCAGTATTGTTTATGTTGGCTACCGGCATTTCTTACAGTTCCACAAATGCTGTGGCTAAAATTAAATGCTCCAATTCCTTAATCCATTGTATCCACCCCAGGAGTGGTCTGGATTGTGCTGGCAAACTCCAAGTACTCATAGCAAGGAGGGTTGCACTATCCCCGCTATTACTGAGGCATATAATATTGTCATCTGCACCTCTTTGGTGACAATATGTCATTCCTAGGATCCAATTTCCTTCTATGATGCAGCTGTTGCATTTTGGATCAGTATCATCAATCTAAATGACAAGGTTGACAACATTTATTTTCCCCCTGTGTCCTACTTGGTGTCCATTGAAGGAATGCACACCTCCCAACAGTAGCTAAATCAGCCAGCTATTGTTTTCTGACTTATGTTGCTTTCTCCAAGAGAACGATGGATAATGGTTCATAGGAAAATTTCTGGGCAAAGCTTTGGGTAATGAGGAGTACTTGGACAGGTGGTTCTTGAACCAGTGCCCTTTGCAATGTACTCTGAAAACTGCTCATGCCTTCGTACACTAAAACTCTCCTATTAATGATCATGTTTTGTCACCTGTTGAAGGGCAGTATTGTATTCCAGGCGTAACAGCCACCTTCTTGGCAACCTTTCATCATGCATTGTTTCTCGTTACAATTTATGTGAGATCAATTAAATTTACAGACAAAATTCCGAATCCTTTGAGGGCCGGTTTCACAGTCGAATCTTTACTAAGCTACGGACGCAGCTTAAACAAAACTTAAGCTTTGGTTAAAGCTTTGCGAGTTTCACAGTAGGGCAACCACATTTGGCTTTATTGAGCTGAACAACTCGGAACTTTAAAGTTGATAACAATATGACAATTTGAAGAAAGCTACAAAAAAGAAATATGCCAATGAGAAATGTGCTATTCAGGTTACAGGTGGAGGTCCAGCTGTGCCATCATTAATTATGCCAATCGACGAGGAATAAATTGATGGATGTGAAACAATTTTAACAACCCTGCATGCTGTAGATTTTGAGGCGCCGGAAAAATCTCCTTCTGCAATTAGCATACTTCCACTAGCATGTAACCTCAACGTCAAAAGAAGCATTGCTTCTGACGAGAGGGCTTTGTTCCTGAAATATAAAGTAATAATACCTTATCAGCATTAAAGTATATTATAAAAGTGTAATAATAAATTTAATATTAAGTTTTACTTACCAGTCTGTTTTATGTTTAATTGCAAATTCAATAATCTCTAGTACCATCATCGCAGACTGTTTACTTAACCGAAACCTCTCGTAGAATTCTCGGTCATTCCATATGTGGAAATGATTTCGGTGCATTCTAAACACTTTGGGCTGTCTTCTGTTGTGGATATAGTTTAAAATAATTTGCATTTCCTCGTCACTAAAATCATCCTCAGATAACATGGCTACTCCTTAACTTAAACCGCAGTTCAGTACGGTTTAAGTCGAGTCCTGTATAATCTCGGCTTAGCGCTTGAACTATGCACTGTAAAACTCAGCTGTAGCTTAACTCTCTGGTTAAGCCCGATTCGAAGTTTAAGCTTATACTGTGAAACCGGGCCTGAATGATCCTTTGGACTGTTATTTATAGTGAACATTTTAACACACTTTAAACAGTTTTCATATAAAAAAGAAACCTAGTGCTAACCTTCCATGAATTTAGAAACCTAAGCGTATTGAAATGTCTAAAAAGTATTAAAAATGTTTACTAAATATCAGATCAAAGAATCATCCAAAAGATCCGATTCATTGAAAAGATTCATGAATCGTTTATTTAGGTATATGGAATAATAGAGAAATTTACAAACCTAGCCATTGCAATGAAACACAACTTGCACATACCAACCTTTTGTTTTACTGAGTAACAAGGTCTCAACAGGATATTCATTTTCAGAATAAATGGTAAAATTAGTTTGATTCCAAGAATAGTGCATATGGTGAACAACTGTTGACATTCAGTACCCTCTGCAAGGCTCATGTCTGTGGTCTTGGTTAAGGGATTGGTAGCAAATGGCCTTGCAAATATCAATGTTCCCAGCAATGCACTTGCTCAGTAACTCTGGCAGGTTCTGTCAGTGCTCGTGCATGCCTATCCAGTTTTGGATTTAAATAAAACACTTGCAGGGCATAAAGGGGACATTCCATATCTGGATAGAAGGTATTAAATTTTACAAAACTTACGTAATTTGTGTTTTTTGATATGTACACTCTATTGTGTAGTGTGCTTACTTCTTAAAGTACACAGGGGTTTTAATTTATTCATAATATTGGACCGTTCTTGGCGACCGCTTAGCGCTGGCTGACAACGCGATAAAAAATTGTGGCTAATGGAATATCACAAAGCAATGTGAAAGTGAGGTGATGAGGGATATTGTATAAGATTTGCAGAAATACCAGATCACGTAAACAGTGAGGAATAACGTGACACGTAACGAATGTCACCTCAGATTCTCAACTTTTTACTTTCTCTATCACGTACACAGGTATTGCATTCCACCCAAACATTGGATACTGAGATTTCAATGGATGTTTTGAGGCACCCTGAATCCAAAGGAAGCATTTTTAGAAAGAGGTCCGGGATTGTTTGTGAACACCATAACTCATAAACAAAAAGTCGGATAAATACCGAACTGGTATTTAGGTTAGTATCTTTTAAAGATGCTGCTTAGAGATTTTCAAGAAAATTCCCCACTCCAAACTGCCCTTTACTTGGAACATTTTTCGAAATTTTTGATTTTCTAAACCATGATTCTCAACAATTTCAATTAAAACACCATATATTAAAGCTTTTTACGCCACAAATAAAATGCCTATCTTTAACTTTCTGGACATAGCATGTGAAGTCCTCTTTATTCGGAAGGAATTTTGTATAATCTTGTGTAACTGGTAAACGTTAGCAATACACAAAAACGCACTACAAAAAAATTGCAATCTCTTTATAAACACAATTATTTCAAATAGCTTTTTTGCGGCATCAGCCGTTTGCGAAATATCTGTTATTAACGGTTGGATTTGTTCAATACTTTATTCTTTTTTAATTCCGCTGATTTTCAGACCTTAAATACGTTACTAAGTGCATTAAAATTCATTCTCTGTATTAATACCATTAAACAAATAAAATGACTTTGTAAGTGCATGTTTTTCATCTTCATTGCAAAAGTGCTTCTGTACCCTCACCTTCTAAAAAAAAACAAAAAAAAAACACCCTCGGCTACGCTTTGCCACTTAGGGCCCTAAATAATTAGCAACCGACAAATTCGTTGTGTGTAATATATTTCTCTCTCAGATGCTGGCTGTTCTGCCAGGTGTTGGCAGCACATATTACCTTCCGCTGGTTTTTCACTGCAATATTGGTAGCAGAATCACCCCACCATGATTGCCTCATTTGAGATGCATGTTATGCTAAAAGTATGTTGCTTGTGAAAACTGAATAAAACTCGCAATACATTTCATAAATATCCGTTAAGCTATTGGTGCATTATGAATTATGCGCATCTGTGACATTCAGAAAGGATAAGCCAATTTGTTAAGGCGTGTATGGCAGTTTCGTAACATTTCATAGCTGCTACCCAGATACAGAATGAATAATGTCCCATAAAGGAAAGAATATCTACAATTCCTTTTCATTGTACACTGTACTTCCTCAAATACTTTGTGAATGTTTCCCAGCGTGATCAGTGGGCCTTAATTGCAAAATTCAGGTTATCTAATTTGATTCAAATTAAGAAAGTCCCAGTGAATGTATTTAGATAGCAGTGGTCTGCCATTAGTGATGTATGGAATACCAAACCACAATAAAATGAAACTGACACAGCCACCTAGAGGGCGGTGTGCACCAACCTAGAGTAAGCTCTACCTTTGTAGTAAACTACTATTCAGGTCAACACTCGCAACTTCCATACAAGTGTAAACTACTTCTGAAGCATTTTACTCCTTTCAGATACTCCTGGATTAAATTACTGCAGAAGTAAATGTCAGAGCACTGTCACATATGTTACTATGGAATTAAACAGAGCACAAATATAGGTTAGAATTTACTCTCGGGACCTGGATGGAATAACTAACCTGTAGATTGAACTAGAATACCATATCGTATTTGGAATCAGATATTTTGACGTGTTCATGGATTACTTAACATTACATTGATCTCGAAGAAAACAGCGATTACTTAGATTACATTGATCTCGACAAAGAAAACGGGAATGCGGTAGTAGCATATGAGAACTATATGATACTTATACAGAGAGAGATTTCAACCAGCGTTTCAGTATTAGTAAAGAATCTTTTACATGATTTTTGAGCTTGCTTAGAGAACATTTACATCAAAACTCAAACAGGAATCCAGCTCTATAACCCAAATTGCAATTATTGTTATGCATCCTGTGAGTGCTTCGTACAGAAACATTCCAGATACTTAAGCTGCCATTATGATGAATTTAACATAATGTGAAATCTAACACTGTATTAAATGGAGATTTTTAGGATTGACATAACACGACGTAACTTGAAGGGTTTGGCAGTGCCAAAACTCTCCTCGTTACGTCAAGTTTGATGTCACATGGTAATTAGAACTAATCAGCATGAAGCACTACCTCGAAGTAATAAAAGAACTATCAATCAAGAGTCATTCCCATTACGTTAAGTACATACCAATTAGACCTTTAATTTACCAGCATCTTTTAACTTCATATTACATTAAGTAAAGTTCTTCGCAATTCCGGCATTACAGGCGATTTTGTAAATAAACGTTCATCATGCGTCTGTTGGTCATGTATTTCATCGCGTTGTTGGAGCACTTTTGAGGTTAAGAGCAAGGTACCTACACACATAAATATACATGGGTGTTCAGGAAATAAACTGCAATTCTTCACTTTTGCACATTTCCCACACATTGTTGGAGGAATTGACTGCACGCATGTGCGAAGGGATATTTCTCCATCAACATGCAAGTGATCTGTGATGCAAAATGAAAATTAGTAACATCGTTTTCAGAATTTTAAGCTGCTCTTCAGTAAGTTTGCCATTGCTCGAAGCATTAAACTCGTCCATCACGACTTTCCTGCATTTCTCTTCCAGCATCTTTATTACATGTTTTTTACACTCAGATTGTTTAAATGGAAATTCTTTGTCTCTAGCAGCAAACATTTATTCCTTTCACTGATGCTTCCCCCCTTTTCCTATCACACGTAACCTTATCCATCATCTCGTCAAGTAAATAGCGCAAACAAAACAATATTTCCGGGAGTAATGAGCTCTTCTCTAATCATAACTAAAAGAGTAAATTGTAATGGAGTTCTCTTGTAATTACTTCCAGAATAAATTGCTCCCATAGTAACCTACTTAGTGCATACTACTTTAGTATACGTTACTTCCAAAGCAATTTAATCCAACATGGTATATGCTGTCCAGAGTGTGGTAAACTGGTAATGGAAAGCAGAACTAGAACAACAAAGTTGAAAGTCGTGTATTGCAATGTGAGCGTTCACAATCTATGTTACGCTTAGTTTGACCAATATAGATTTTATCACAATCCTTGCAATCTATTCTATAAATGCCAGATAGAAACGAGGCTTAAGGAACATTTTCAAAACATCAAATCCAGGGAAGAAGAAAAATCAGCTGTCACAGCACATTTTTGGATATGAGTATATCAAATTGAGGAGACAGTAACACTTGTCAAGCAGGCAGAAAAACCTACTAAACTAAATATTTGGGAGAAAATATTTCTTTGGAAATTTCGTCCAAGGTTAATGAATTTTGACATCCCTATGGACAAAAATTTGATCCCTAAACTTGTAGAACCACCACTAGAGGGACAAAGAGACATCTGTAACCATCAGAGGAAAGCCAACCAGTTGCAATCAGCTGACGAAGTGATTCCTCGAAACTAGTTCTGATGTATTTAACCTATTTTAGTGAAATTGTATATTTGCAACCACTTCTATATATTATATTTAATCTTTTCACTATGTCTTCCAATTTAAAAGTAATAAATCATGAGTTGTTGGAGGAATAATAAATGAATAAGTTTGCAAAAACTTGTGAGTGTTTGGGTTTTTGTTGAAATGATTGTAACTTTAGAGCTTTTACAAACGTGACTGGAGTTTTCACAGAATTTATTTGAAAGAATATAAGGGGAACTTAATGAAGGTAATTAAAATATTCCAAAATTAAAACCCCATGCATGAGTACCAGGGAAGATCCCTACTACCTATATGATTGGCATTATGCGAAGTTTGCATTATATCGTAATTAAGCAGTTAATGTTATAACCTTAGGTACTCTGTTGTGTACATGATGAGCATAGTATTTGCTATCATAGTTGTCTCTTGATGACAGCATTTACCACCAAGATCTCTGATGCACAACAGAAAGACAATAGAAAGAGTAAGTAGGTCTTGCTGCGTGGTAGTTCATTTTACCTTTAAACAAAAAATGAAAATCATTTTATAGAAACGAAGGTTTCCATGTAACCATTGCTAAAAATGAGTTTCTTGGTTTTGAGCTTTTGGCATTCTAAGGGCAACGTGCACCATGTTAGAGTAAATCACTTTGAGTAATGTTTACCAAGTCCATATTATAGGAGTAGGTTACTCTGGAAGTAGGACTGGAGAGATCAGCTACCATTTACTTTTTTAGTTCATACTATGGAAATAAGAGCTCATTACTTCGAGTATTGTCTTGTTTGTACAGTTTACTTGAAGTAATAAAACAAATATTTTGGTAAAATGTTTAAAAATTGAGTTCAAGATTTAAAAGCATATTAGATTCTCCACTTAAATATCAATGTTTTAAAAAAAGACTAGTTTCTGGGAGTATCCTATCATCAGTTTCTCGGTTGACTGATGCTCTTGTGCCAAGTGGGATTCTATCATTAGGGCACTGCTATCCAGCTTCTCTGTTAACCAGATATGTCATCTACAGCTTATCGTTTTTGGACGGAAAATCATAACATTGAACCATGAATTAAATTGTTAAAATATATAAAGAAAACTTTTGAATTGGATACTTCAGAGGATATTTTTATCACAAAACATAAAGAACACTTTATGAATTTCAAGATTCCTCTCTGTAGATGACATCCAGTTAACAGAGAAGATACATGCAGCACATAAACATCGACATATACAGTAGAACCCCATTTTAAGGAACATTTTTGGGAGCCCTGCCAAAAGTCCTGTAAGTGTAATTTATTTAAATCCACTTTTTACGAATCCTGCATTAACGAAGAGCCTGTTTTTAACTAAAATATTTTTCTCGAACTTACAACTGTGCAGCTTCTGCATATTTAGTGCATTAAGATTTTCAGGATGCAGTTAATGCTACCTCCACTATAATGGGCAACGTTACGCCTTTTTGGATGCTTTCAAATTCATTAGCCTTCGCACATCACTTCATGTTCTGCTTTAGTTCACATTAAACTGCAAAGTTGGCAGCTCTGCAATCATGTTTTCAAACCTGTTAACTTCTGAATCTCTGGCTTCCGAGTTCATTTTTGCTTTCAAGTTCACCAGGCGACGTGTTGTGTTGTCTTTGTATAGTGATAGTGGTTTATATTTCTCACCGGAAAAAAAAATTACTGCTGAACGTAAGAAGCTTACCATCCACAACAATATTATGATAATTCAAGACTTGGGAAACAGCAACGCAGTTTCTTTGATTGATATGGTGAAGAAATATCATTTGGTTCCTTTCACGTTGCATGGAATTACTTAAACAGAAAGATCTATTCTGGCCACAGAAGTACAGTGCGGATCCGTGGTGAAGAAGCGAAAGAATTTACATAGCTCTCTGTTTGAAGAAATTGAAAGCATTTTAATGAAATGGTTGAAGCCAGAAGAAGCGACAATGTTCCTATCGACGGAAACATCCAAGCTCACTAAACAACTTGGACAACTTTTGCGCTTCAAATGGTTGGCTTGATCATTTCAAGAATCAGCATAACCTTTCATGGCAAAGCATGTGTGGTGAAAGTGCAGATGTTAAAAGATGGCTTCATTGAGTTTTGGAAAAAAAGAATCCTCACCTAATCTCCTCCATGGCTATAGTGTTAATGACATTTTCAATGCGGACGAAATGAGTGTGTTCAACTTGGGAAGTAGTTTAGTTTCATATTGAAGATGCCAAGTATTGACTTTAATAGTAATTTACTATAGAAGTAGAGCTTACTCTAGATTAGTGCACACTGCCCTAAAATTTGAATACTGCATTGAATATGACAAATTTGAAATTAATCTAATGTAAATGGGTAATCAATGCTTGTTTTCAGTGTATGAACTAATGAAAGTGAATAGGGTAGAATGTGATTGCGAGATTGTGGTTTGAAAGAACTAATGTCTGAATTTTCTCGTGTAGAACATTGTGTTGTTAAATGCAAGTTCAATAATTATGTGTGAGCAGGGTGCTGAAATTCATTGATAAATTTGAGTAAAATATTCTTCCTTTAAACGGATTATATTACAAATGTTACGGCACCAATGTTACTTCTGTAACTTTTATCATTTTTATGAGTCATAACCATTTTCATTACTTTACTGTTAAAATGGGTTAGGTGTTTGAAAAGTTTGTCCTATTTCCATAAGAATGGCATAAATAGTAATTCCCATTGTAAGTTGGTAGTACTTCAGTTCAATGTAATGTCAGCAAATTTTAATTCTTGGGAACACCCGTTATATTGTTTCCTCCTCTACCAGCAGTGATGCATTAACGAGCTACTCTAATTTGGTTACAGTTTAGCTATAATAACATTCAACTTAACGGCTGTCAGGATAGCTCTGTAGTTTCGCAGTCTTGGTCTTCTATGGACTGTCTGTAATTTAATACCCGGCTGTGCTGTGGCAATTTTAAGTCTCCCATATGCTGCCCTTTACTCCTGATTTGCTCATGTGAAGTATTCCCAATACCTAACATGGTTTAGAATCCACGATAAAAGCTATAGGTGTTCTCTTTCTCTCAGATACGAGACACTGTCCACAGGGTTCATCTGTCCAATAAATGAGTCCACTCATCACTTGATGGAACATGGTTCCCCCTGAAGGAATGATGACAACAGAACAGAACTCAAAGTAACATCAGCATTATGTATTGACAAGTTCATAGAGTGGAATAAAGTAAATTGTGCATTTATCCCCAACACAGCTGAACAGTTACATAAATATAACTGTGAAGTTATAGATATGAGGGGGGGAAAAAATGCATAGAGCGTTGGCTGAATCCTCCAGGGCAGTGCAACCGCTGAAGAGGAGAACATTGGTCGTGAACACTTCCTACTCAGCATACCTGCCACAAGCCATGTTTGCTTTATAACTACTGAAGTAGAAATAATGTAAACGTGTTGCATTGGTACCGACTTTGACCTCAGAGGGATGAGTTTCTGCAACATGGCCTAACAATGTGGGGGGGAGGCATATGTTATGTTAATTGGAATTGTTAGCGACAAGAAAATTCAGATTTAAATAGTTTCTACAGCTTGTAACCTAGAGTTCCAGTGGAGAAATGCCTTTAAAAACTCATTCATTTTAAGCATATGTGACCTCTCTTTGAGATTTAGATTATTTAAACTAAAATTCTTTATTTTTTTTCTTAGTTCTGTAGAGACAAGAATATGCAAAATCTGGTAGGCAAATGCAACTGAAGTAATACACTGCCACCAGGGGGATGCCTATAGTCCAGCTGTTCTCTTATAGCCAAGAATGGCAGTGTTGCCAGTATGTTCCACTGCTAAAAACAGTGTTAAATATTAGCATCTGTGAGCAATGTATCATTCATTAGTGTACATACAATAACACTAACCATGACAATGGCAAGGTAAATTACCACTTTAATCCTTGCTAACAATGCATAACTGAGACCATGTGCTTCACTTAGAAGAGTATGGTAACATAAAAGCAGCAAACAAAAGATAGGCATGGGGAGACTGCTAGTAATAGGTGCTAACAAACAATTTTAATCCATTATGAATTAGTCTCACCCAGCATTACAGGAATTCCCCTGCGAAAAACCTATCAAATTTCTTATCAGCAAATTTGTTATTTATATATTGCTTGAAATCAAACAAGAATGCTGAATTTTTTGTTTAAAAGGTAGTACTCGTATTTACCATAGAATTTAAAAGTGCTGTTGCCATCACAAATTGGCAATGCTGATACATCCCACCACCCCCCCCTCCCACTCACTTTGCTTTCATGATAAATCAGGGGTGGAGAAAGAGCAGTGAAACCTTGAGGTAGCAGTGCCAATTGCTGAAAACAATGTGGCAAGAAAATGGGTGCAATAAACGTTTCCACTAGTTCATTTTATACTAGGCAGAAATGGAAAGGCAATGTTTTTGTTTTCATTAAGCTTTGCGAGACTAAACTGAAAATGACAACTTGTGTGTAGGATTTTGTATTCTTAAAACATTGGCACAGAAGCATAGAATTTTTCATTTATATACTCTGCATTAAAGAATATGTAACGTATAATTTTTATGTCGAAAATAGTTGATATTCTGATATTAAAATAATACAAGTTGTATGAATCTAAATAATACAAAAAATGTCTAATTAATTGAGCTTAACCAAGATGCTGAGCTTGTTTGGGAAATTGTAGTGTAAGTCAGATTCTCAACAAATGCTTGGTGCTGTGTACATGATGAAGATTGTATTTGCTATCAGAGTTGTCTCTTGATGACAGCATTTACCACCAAGATCTCTGATGCGCAGCACTAGGAATGTGGTCATTGATGAGGATGTGTAAAATAGAATAGAGAAATCTTCCAAACCTGTTGGTTAATTTCCTTAAAGGCTGGTTCACAGCCTGAGAACAGAAAGCAAAGCAGCATACATGTTGGTTCACGGTAGCCCAGTAACGAGAACAGGAATGCACATTGATGACCGCATCAATAATAGTAAAGCCGTTTTATATATTGGAATTTATTTGTTTGTAACTGGCCAATGATATTTTTCTACCTGTTTCCAATTCAGCCAACATAATAAGGGTTAGCCAATGTCAAAATTCAATAGAGTAATAATTTTTCTAAATGCAAATCCATTACTATTTCTGATTTCTCTAGCCATACTAAACTTCTTTCATTTTATATATATATATATATATATTAAAGTTGTTTGTTCTTTGTTAATTTCTATTGGTTTTTTTGTTTTCTTTGTACTACCTGTCTGAGGAATAAGTGCAGATGGGAGTCAGAGGAGGTTCACACAGAAGCATAACAGACAGACCATATTACATGACCATTCCCAGTGCATAGCATGTGCAAGTCTGCAGTAAGAAAATGCAAACAGTGCCACACGAAGTTATTCGGTCACAAAATAGAAAAATAATATTCAGTGTGTTACAGTTTTATAAAGAATAGAAACGCAAAGGTCTTAACTATTCCATTACATACATTGTGTTGATATTTTGATGGTTAGACTGTATGTACTCTCGTTTGGGCATTATCTCTCCCATCTAAACCTAGACATGGCACACTTGCGACCTCGCCTGAAAACTGCACTCTTTTATCAGACAGGAAGTAGTTATTGTTTTAGAGGCAATAGCAATTTTTAGTTACAGATAAACAAACTACGCTTTTGCTAAAAGAACCAATGCTCAAGGGATCTGCAGGTGTCAGAATCTGAGGATAGGATGCACATATGCTAGAATTTCTTCCAGCTTCATTTTCCCAATTTGCAACTAGAGAGAGCTGTAGCAGGTGTTTCATGTCACAGCCGCCTTAAATAATTTCTGCAGTGAAGAGTCTAATATGCATAATATGGATCTAATGTGCCTTCTTTCTGGTTCCCGTGACCCAGGAAAGCCTACCATTAACTGTGTACACTCGCATTATAATGCATGTATTTTAACTTGGTCATTCTTGTTATTCTCAGTTATTGTGAACCAACCTTAACCTTCAGATAGTTTGATGATCCATTCACCAGAAACAGAATTTCTGTCAAGCATAGTTGCTAGGGATGTTGCTGTCTACCGGTTTGGAACTTTGGGTCTTTATTTACATGAATTCTTATAGAGTGCAGATATTTGATTTTGTTGTGAAATCTTGTATAACATTCTCCTGAGATGAATTACATAGATCAAGTGTAGCATACACCCTATTTTATATTCAATTATTTTAGGCCAACTGGTTGTAGTGAAAATGTATATATGTTTAGTACCACTATTTTCTGATTTAAATGAAACTTTTTTTTAATAAGTGCTGAAGACTCCTAACTTTTATTTTCAGGTCAGGATATCCAGCCTCAAAGGGACTTGAGTAGGTTTGTGAAATGGCCAAAATACATTCGAATTCAACGCCAGAAGGCAGTACTTCAGAAGAGACTAAAAGTCCCACCACCAATAAACCAGTTTACATCTACTATTGATAAACAGACAGGTAAATAATCATTAACTGACTTTTCTTACCAGTAGCTTAAAAGTGCTGTGATAACTTAAGTGAATATGAGCAATTGCTATGCATAATGATGACATTGTATTTGCTATCAGAAGTGCCTTGATGACACTACTTTACCACCAAGATCTCTGAAGCATAGCAACTGTTCAGTACGCAAAAAGTATTTGATTATATAGTATGCATACCAACAAATTCATGGTACTCGAGCAGCTTCTCCCCTCTATCGTTAATGTCCATGATACCCCAAACACTATCGTGGGCGTTGAAGTCGCAGCCAGTCATCAGGTTGAGGTTTCTATCCTTGCAATAAATCACTAGTCCCATGATGCGGCCCTGTCGAAGTCAGGATTCTTGCACCATGGCAACATTAATTTCATACCTCGCTACATTACTCAAAAGAACTCGCGAGGCAGTAATACTGTGTTGCAACTTAGCCTGAATGAACAAAATCATCTAGGTTTAACCTGTCCCACTTAAAACATTTCCCAAAGAGTCCAGTTCTCCTAAGATCCCCAGTTCCTCTTGGGGTGTGTAGGAGGTAGGGCCTGCATCTCTACATTTTTGGGAATGACAGTTCCCACCTCCTTTTGTGCACCTCTTGGGGACTGGTTCCGTACTGGGGCCCCATCATCCATGCTTGTTATAATCAATCCGGTGTTCTTAAACAGGGCATCTGGTTTTAGATACAGGGCCTGCTTCTTTACATCTCCTTTATCCTTTGCCTTAGTCTCGATGGCAAAGTCCTCTATTGAGGGCTCAGCCACCTCAACCTTGGTATTAATGCTCTCAGGGTCCCCTAATAAGGATACCCCCAGTTTAATAGAATATGTATTTACCACATTTTAGCCCTGACAGAGCCCTGCATGTCTGGGTAAGACTATATACTCTGAGAGATCATCAGGTATCTCAGAGGTTCTGTTAACGACACATCTTCCTATGTGCCATGCACCCCATCAGCATGGATCGCATAACACCTAAGGTTGGGGAGTTGGTTTGCGGTCTCCTATTTGTTATTTGGAGACAGGCCTGACTCAGTGTGTCAGTAATAAACTGACGCCACTGGTCGGATGTGGGATATCCACCACCTGCCAATGCATCCGGTACCAGCTGTAGGGGCTTACAGACTGTTAGACCACTCTAGGGGACCCCCGTCGGAGCCTGACTCAATCACAGCAAAGATCTAAATAGGATGGAGAAGTATGCTGTTGGCAATTGAAGTTAACAGGAAAATGTATAAAGGAATAATAGTCATGCTCCTTTAGTATCAGTTATTTCACGTCCATGCCTTGCTTGCATTCAGGAGATGTTTGATCCACTATGGGAGCTACATCATAAAACAATTGTCTGACCGTTGTCTAAAAGGTGATGACAGCTCTGAGGATTGAGTTAAAATTTGGGGTTCTATCAGCTTTGTTTTGAAATGTAAGAAATGTTCAAGGATACAGTCGAAGTACAAACAGAGTGTTTGGAGGAGGGAAAGAAATCTTACTGCAGAAGCAGGTCATATGTTTTGTGGTTATCGCTCAACTTACCATAATGATTGGGCATTTGTTGATAATATGATGGGAATGACAAGACTTTTTTTAAAAAATGGGGAAGGTTGTGGTCATTAAACTAAATATTTGATTTACGATCATCCTGCTTCTCTCTCTAAAAATGATGAATTTTCAATTTTAGTCATCAATTTATACAATTAGTGTCTCATATGGGCACCCGGGTAGCCCAGTGATTTCATTTGCAGGTCTCGTGTGGATGGTTCGAGATTCAATTCCTGGTGTGACAATTTTAATTATGCTGTAACCAAGTCTTCATCTCCAACTAGCTCATGTGAAGTATCCCCAGGGTCCAACCTTGTTCAGAGTCCACATTAGAAGCAGTAGGACCTCTTGTTCAATTGCCATCCTACCATTGTAGGTAATGGACACCATGTTGGTTACCTCAAAGGTCATTGAATATGTGGGGAGCATTGAAACAGCACTACTGTTCTTTAAAGTATATACCAGTTTATCTCGGTATTTAAAACAGAGAGATACACAAAGTGTGCAACAAATGCATGGACAGCTAAGTTGTACGTTACCTTCTGAATAACTTAAACAATAAAGTGTGTATGTACACTTCAATTTCCAGAATATGTTAAATATACATTATTTTGGGACACTTTGTAGAATTTAGCTTTTGTCAACTTTACCCGTAATATTTTCAATATCTCAGTTATCCTGATTTTTAGTTGTCTTTGATGTGGTTTATTTAAAATGACAGAGTAATACAGGATCTTTAGGCTCAAGCTAAACATTAGAAAACTTGCTTTATAACATTTCTTTAGTTTACAAACATCCAGTGGCCAAGAATATGATTTCTGCCACAGTCACATGTCGAGTTCTGTTTGTTATTTTTATGTACTTTTTAAAAAAAAATAATCAAATGGAAACATATCTTTGCATCCTTACCCTCATCAAAACTACAATAATGGTTCTTACAACATACAAAGTGCTTCATTCAAAAAGGGATATAAATGGATATTTTCAAGGATATAAATGTGAAAGTGTATGCTAGCATTTGCAAAAGTTATCTGGTAATTTTGTGTGCGTGCGTGAGATGTCCATTATTAATCTTGCTCAGTTGTTTTAAAAATTTTCCTCTGCAGAAAAAGCAATGATTTATTAATATTTTGTGTGTCTTATTAGCTGAAAAAGTTTTGATTCATTGTTCACTCAGATAACATGTTAACAGTCTTAAAAGTTTCTAGCATGACAGCCTTTGTGCATGCTGTGTGTCTGTCCAAACGGAACTTTATGGGCACAGAGCAGTCAGTAATGGGGTACCAACACGGATAACCAAGGTCATAAAGCTGGACTCTGGCATATGTTGGGTAGGTACCCTAAACCTGGAATGTTGCTTTCCCAATTATTTCATATATCACCACCTATGTTGCCACATGTAGTAAGGATGGGAGTTAAACTCTACCAAAAGAAACTAATGGAGTTCAAATGAGGTCAGCTTGTAGTTTCCTCCCAGCTGCCATGGTGTACTTTCCAAGACCAGGAGCTGCTATGTCGTCCTCTGATTTAAATTCATTTATATTTTATTTGAAGTTCATTTTTATTGCTTTTGTATATGAGTTCATCTAGGGCTACCATGCTAGTCTCTGGTTCCCACGGTCTTGGGTTCAAACCCAATGGAGGGCAATGGATTTTTTTCAGGCATAAAAATACTTAGCATGGCTTCCTTCAGAAGGGGAGTAAAGCTGGTGGTAATTTACAGCGCATAAAAGAACCTCAAGTCTGATAAAGAGGTCTCTGAGCAAAATTTCTGATCTTTCACGCCCAATATAGAATGGGACGCTAAGAATCATAGTAGTTAAATAGAATCCATAAATAAAACTATTTTTTTAGTAGCTGCTACTTTTCTTGCAAGCTGCTCCTCAGTCCCCAAGATCCTCATAGGGTGATTTGCTGGTACTGGGAATGTAACCGTGGTCCTCTTGCACATCAGGCAACAATGTTATAGTGCTAATATGAACATTCTGCCTGTAACAAAGGGACCAATGCGCTGTTGGGTCCATTGTTGCAGCCAGGTGACTGAATCTGCTTCAGCAGAGGTTGCAGGAAGTCTTAAAGAGCTGCTGCAAGTGCTTAAAGCATTTAAAAAGTAAAATGGCAGCACCTACAAAAGCAGATTAGCTGGAGGGTTAGTGATTCAGTTTTAGCCTGTTATGCAACGAATGGCCGAGAAAAGTAGTGAGTTGATTTAGACAAGCAAATTTGTAAGGAGTGCTGTAGCTGTTGAAGCTTCAGAAGCAAGTTACCTTAAGTCTTAATTTTGTGCTTCATAACTCAGGACAGCGCAGGTGCTATGGAAAATAGAATAACCAAAGTCAAATGGACAAAGGATTTAGCTGCAACTTAGCGGACCAGGAAAGTACTTTTAGTTACAGAATCAAGACATTATTTGTGTATACATTAGTATAGTACACATTACTATATGCTGACAATTAACTTGCAGAACATTCTTCAGTCACTGAGGTGTAACAGTCCTCTGATGTGCAGACCCAGCTCTGATTCTGTAGGGCAAATTACGTGGATAAGATCCCTCTCACACATACACGGTTTATATAATATGATATCTTTATTGAGTGTTGAGCTAATACAATACATTTGGGCATGATCAGCGTCGAGCCCTGGCTCCTTTTGCCGATTGTACCCAAGCTTCTGCATTTACAAGGCATGTGTGTTGAGTTAGCTTCATATCACTAACGTTTCTCATTTAAATTCACTATACTGCTTACTGTTCTCCCCTTCCCAACTCCTTCCCTTGCTTCCTCCGCCATCTGTAATACTCCACTATCAGTGGGAAATGGGAATTATTAGGTGCAATTTAGAGGATGTTTATTTGTACCCCGTACTGATCGACCATAACAACACTTGCTCGTTCATACTAAGAAATGTACCTCTCCCTCCTAGCCCTCTCGTATTTACCGTCCTTTATATCTAAATCATTCACTTCACGATTCCATAAAATCTATCACTTGCTTAGCAATACCTTGTCTTTACTTTGCCTAATTTGTTCCCTTCTATACATTCTATAGTCACTCTCCCTCCTTATTCTATTTACTTCATTATTACTGCTTCTGTTTTCCCATACTTCTCACAGAGCCTGCACTATTTCTATATGTATGGCACACTTTCCTACTCCATAAATCTATTTCTGTTGGCTCCTTTAACGGTCCCGCTTTGTTTCTGTCCAAAATCCGTAGACTCCCATTAGATGTCAACACAATGCTTTCTTCTTCCACCAATTCGCTACTCTGAAACCACGCCTCTGCCCTGCCCGCAATCATATCACGTGTCGATTGAACTCCCTCCCTCCTCGATGATGCCACTTTCCTAACTTTGCCAGCTGTTGTCCATACATCACTCTGATCTGACGTCACTGCCTCGGCTCCTAATCCCCTCTCTAACTCAGCCATCTTCTTCCCGCCAGCCCCCACGTAGCAGTGACGTAACTTCCATTTTCCTTATTTCGCCAGCTGATGCCCTTGCGTCACTTTGATCTGACGTTCTGACTGCATCCTGGCCACGCCTACTCTCTAACACCGCCATCTTCTTTCTGCCAGCCCCACGTGCCGGTGATGTAACTTCCATATGTCGATCCTTATCCTCTGGTCTCCAATCGCTCTTTGGACTTCCTCTGCATTCCTTCTCTCTGGTCTCGGATGTATTTTGTTGAATCATATCCTGCTTCTGCGATCTGCTGTTCCTTGACAGTTTATATATGCAACTATGTAGTCTTAAAGTTTTCACCATTTTGAAATACAAGTGTATTTGTTGCAAATGGAAAACTCATGTAACTTCTTTTCTTTGTTAGCCCAGTCACTTTTCAAGCTCTTGGAGAAATATCGACCAGAAACAAGATATGCCAAGAAAGCAAGACTTCGTGCCAGTGCAGAAGCTAAAGTAGCCAAGAAACCTGAGGCACCTGCCAAGAGGCCTAATGTTTTGCGCCAGGGCGCTAATACGGTTACCAAACTTGTAGAACAGAAGAAGGCACAACTGGTTGTGATCGCACATGATGTTGATCCAATTGAGGTAATGGTTTTGAAATAATCTGTTGTTTGTGTTTTATATCTAATTCATCTAAGTTGTATGAGGGGTCAGGGTTGTTTGTTCAAGAGCTTATTTTATGAAAACTGGCTTTAGGTGTGTGTGCTATTCTGGAGCACCTGTTAACATCACTATCTGTTCAGCTACCATGCAGTTGAAACAAGTTGCCAACCACTAATTTTTACTTTCTCTACTACGTATAGTAAGTGGGGAAGTATTGTATTCCACCCAAAAATTCGATACCAAGATTTCACTGGAAATATATGTTTTGAGACCCCCTGAATTCAAAAAAAGCATTTTTGGAAACATGTCCGTGTGTGTGTGTGTCTGTCTGTGAACAGCATAACTCAGAAACGAACAGTCGGATAAACACCAAACTTCAGTATCTTCCAGAGATGCGACACAAAGGTTTTCAAGAAAATCCCCCACCCCAGACTATCCTTTATATGGAACATTTTTCGAAAATTTTAATTTTCTCAAAAATGGCTCTAACAATTTTGATTAAAATATCATATGTTTAAGATATTTTCATGACAAATAAAATGTATATCTTGAATTTTCTGGGAATGTCTCCAAAAGTATTCTTCATTGTGAACGACTTTTGCATAACTGGTAAACCATAAGAGATAGACAAAATTTTACTACTCAAAAAATATAGATCACGTTAAAATACACAATTTATGTCATATACATTTTGAGTGAACCATTTTCGAGATATTGCTTGTTATTCCCTTAAATTTTTCAATACTTATTTTCTCAAATGGGAATTTATTCATTTTTTTGTCTTGGATATGCAAAGAGTATTAATCTGTGGCAAAGAGAATGGTGCTGCACATAGCAACCAGCTATTAAGAGTAATGTATATGCTTGAAGGCTACTGTATTTCTATATAGCCCTTGTAAATATATATTCCCCTTACATCTACAAGAAAATTAGCAATAAGAAAGAGTCTGCAAATGTTTATCTTGATTAACATGAAGTAGATGGAGAATAAGCGTTTGTAAAAATAGTTTGTACAAGAGTAGAGAAAGTCATGTGAGTATAACACATCAGATTGGTTTTTTTTGTTATGCAGGCGTTTGAAGAAATTTTTTTTGTCAAATTTCAAATTTGTTTGAAATTGGTGCAAATAAATTAGATAAAATGTGCCTTTTAAAAGTATATTTGAAACATAAAATCAGGTCCTGTGAATTTCAAATGGCGATTGTTAAGATTCTAGTAACTGTTCTACTGAAGTGTTTTTATTTTTTATTTATTTATTTTTTCTTCTAATTTTGAACTTACTTTTCATCCTTTGTGAATAATATACATAGTTATTAGACACCTCAAATAAAATATTTTCAATATAAGATACAGATTTATAGCTGTCAAAGCAATAATTACATTATAAACAAAATAATTACATTATGAAGTAGGCACCAGGCATTTTACTTAACGTTGAAAATACTGTTCTAGATGGTCCAAAGAATGTAGAACATTTAAATTATTAACATTTAAGATATTAAAACCGAATTCGACATTTGGATCATTGGTTAAATAAGCTATAATTTATTTAAAGGGGGTAAGCATTGTTGCAAAATACAAACTGAACACTTCCAAATGCTTTTTGGCTTGACTAAGAACTAATAGTGTTGGAAAATATATACATTACCAGGAATTTTGAAAAAATCAGCATCAGATGATATCATACGGCTCATCAATGCAAATGACACTAGGTCAAAAAACAGGAAGGAAGAAGCAGATACCTAACGAGAGCTAGTTGACTGATCAGCTGAGCGTGAGGAGGAAGTCTCCTTCAAATATGTTCTATCCTAGAGTACTCTGTAAGAGAGTGGTTCTATGAATACTTAATTAGTATGAACTTCAATGTTTTACTTGGGAGGTTACAGTCAAGTATTTAACTACAGTTTTGTGCTTGTTGGAATTTTAATGTAGTAAACATTGAAAGTAATTTTATGTGGATGTCCATTGGTTTAGTTTCTTCCAGTATGCAATTTACTGTTTGTAACACAGTGATGTAACATTGAATTTCTTCACCTGAATTTTACATGTTAGAGAATTGACACTGAGTGTTAAATTAAAAATTACTGTAGCATTAATTTTTCTTCCGCTCTTTACAGTTGAAATAAACTTAATTTGTTTTGCAGATTGTGCTGTTCTTACCTGCGCTGTGCCGAAAAATGGGTGTTCCATACTGCATTGTAAAAGGAAAGGCGCGACTTGGAACTCTTGTTCGCCGCAAAACATGCACCACTGTTGCTCTGACTCAGGTAATTATGTTCCTTAAAAGAAATCCAAACAAAATCGCAGTTTCATATAAGTGGAGTGTTCCTTGTAGGTCGTACAGGCAATTTATTTTGGCAGCTTTCTGTAATTAGAAACTGCTTTGCCAAAAGTGGAACTTCACATAAAACCAGCTGCACATGTTTCAAAAGAACTTTCAAGCAGTTAAACTCATTGGTTCATTCACTCAAAAAACTCATTTGACTAGGTATCTTGTACATGTTTCTAAAGTATTTTTGCTTCCAACGTCAGCTATGATCCACTGATGTGTTTCCTGGCTTTGGTGTAGATGTTATTGTTAGCTTGATGAGACATTTATCTGATAAAAAACTGAAATTCATTAGGTGATCTCTGTTCTTTGTATTTGAAGTTTTTCCCATATTGTCAATTCTTCTAGCTTTTGGATTATCTATGTTAGATTTGCTTGGTAATCCAAAAGCCAGTTAGCTTTCCTGAACTTAAAAGTCATCAAAAAGGACAAAAGACTACAATTTGGAATTCACAGAAAACCAAATCGGATAATTATACAAAACACAACAGTTATAACCGGTATCACACAACATGCAATAATAAACCGTCTCACAAACACAGATTAGAAAACATGCCTTTAAGCAAAGAGGAATACTACAGAGAGAGAAAAGCAATGTCCACAAAAAAGTACATAAGGCCAAAATAAATAAGCAAATCAGAGATACCTGCACTCTCTCCACAATTACAGAAGGAAATAAGACTTCCAAAAAATTACCATCCCAAGGCATTCAAGATATTAAAAAAAAAATTCAAACAACATAACCACCTTGGCACCAAAGAACTATTCCATAGAAAGCGCAATAAACTCAAAACTAAAATATGAAATTGCACAGTTAACAGATCAGAAATATACTAGATTGAATACAAAGACAAATCGGCAATAACATGGCATTTTTTGAGGGAAAACCAAAACATCCAAGGAAATCCAAAGTTATTAAAATATATGATGGAACTAGCAATATTTGAAAATATAAACATCTGGAAGAACCAAGACAGAATTATGAACTTTGAAATCCTACTATGATGATTCGTCCATCCACCACCAGGGAGAAATATGTCCTCTTTGGTCAGTATTAGAAGTTTATAAGAAGTTGATGATGAAAGTGAGATCATTTAAAACATATTCTGAATAAATGTTAAGTGTTATGAATTGACTCAAATAATTTTATTATTAGTGGCATCACTGTAACCAAGCCGTCCCCAGTTTGGCATAACTGGTAAACCATAAGAGTTAGACAAAAAATGATCTTGTTGAAATACACAATATATGTCAGATTTTTTGTGGTGTTGACCACTTCTGAGGTTCTTGTTACTATTGGTTTGAATTGTCAAATATATCCTACTTTTTTTAAACTGTGAAGTTGCTTGGCTCGTATCATACAAAGAAAGTGGAATATCAAAGCTTTCACATAACTCGCATTTAAAAAGATTTTACTACTCTTAAGCCTACTGTATTCTCCATGTATCTACAATGAAATGTAGATATAATGCCATTTCTGCAAATCTTTTATCTTGTTTAACGTGAGGAATAATCTTTTGTTGGAATAGTTTGTAGAAGATTGGGTAGAGAAAGTCATATGAAGGTAACAAATTTCTGATACCTCCTTTTATAAATGAGAGAAAAGAAGAAACGCTCATTAAAAATGTTCAAAAGAATGCAGGTATTCTTGAAGTTAGCATTATATTGAATAGGGAAATAAAATCAAATACACATATGTTAAATGTACATTTCAGAATGCTGTTGAGATTTTGATTTGCCCTCTCCAATAGATTTCAGTTTTTTTGCTCAATGCTTTTCACTCGCTCTGCCAGTTAAAAATTCCAAAGTGGCCTATTTAACAATGTGCCTTATCCTGTTATGTATAATAATTGTGTGCTTTATTAGAACCAGTGTTCTCTCCAACATTTGAGGAGTATATAATAATGCTAACATAGTACACAAGAATCTCGTTATCTGGCCCTCATTAATCTGGATTTCCAGTTTATCCGGATTGATTTTTGTTTACTTTTTCACCATTAGAATATGTGCATCCTTTGATAAACAGATATGGCTGTAATGTCAATGTAAATAGCACTGTCGCAATCTTCAAGCTGGTAATAAGTACCTTTACCATTGCCAGTCTCACAGCAATAAAACTATTGTTTTAATAAAAGTGTGCAAATTATGTTTCATTAGTTTTCATGACAGCCCTGATAGCGACTGTGGACAGCTTTCAGTTCTTTTCTCTTCTGTTTTTGCAGTGATCCAAATTTCACTACTGTACATCAATATTTGTGTTCAGATTTTAATAGTTTGTTTCCAGATTACATCAGGTTCCACTTAGTCTGGATAAATGTTCTTGTGTACTTGGAGGATTAGTATCTTAATGATTTCTTTTTTCAAGAAGTGCTTTGCATTGCTTTGGCCTGCTTATTATTAAATCATTTAATTGGAAGTAACACTAATTCAGATTAATCAATAGATACAAAGAACGTGATTTACCTGCACTTTACAATTCATGTGTTAAGCTGCTTGTACACGATCAAATTTTTGTCAAATTCAATACTTTTCAAGAGTTGTCACAACTTCACAACTTTTCTTGTTAAATTGCTTCCAATACCTTTAAAGTCTTTGAAAGTCTTGAAAGCAAATAAGGGCATGCTCTAAACGGTCAAAGATTTCACAATGATTTCATGGCTTTGGCCAATGAAATGCGAGTATTCACAGTGTGTCACAAAATCTGCAACATGGCGGAAAGCGAAAAGTAAACAAAAATGGCTACCTGGCCAAGGTATGTCATATGCAAACTGATTAAGGTTATACATAAGCGGAGATGTCTGTACATCGAGGGGTCCGTAGATTACCACAAGATGGAGCAGATGAAGGTGGTTATGAAGAAATAATTGCCAGGCAGTTTTCCGAACTAAGTATGCATTAATGCAATGTTATATAGTGTGGTTAACCTATCGGTTTGTGTTATTTTCATTGTATTCCACACTCGTAATGTGATTTCATTGGATATAATACTTGAAAGTGTTACATAACATTAGTAAAGAACAATATTTCATTGTGAATTGTTATACTGTGACGCAAATACTAAATTACTTTGCGCGTGATAAATTATCAATGTGTTCTGAAGGGTTTCAGTTTGGCGAAGAGACAACTTGTAAATACATATTTTTGACAATGCGAAGTCTTTTCCAATCTTCTCACATATTGAAAAACATTTCACAATTTTTGTTGCCTTTATTGTTTCAGGTTGATCCTGGAGATCGTGCTAATCTAGCTAAATTGGTAGAATCAGTTAAGACCAATTTCAATGATCGCTTTGAAGAAATCAAGCGACATTGGGGTGGTGGTATGCTTGGTTCAAAATCAGCAGCCAGAATTGCAAAGATTGAGAAGGCCAAGGCAAGAGAACTTGCCCAGAAACAAGGATAAGGTGATGGTTTTGTACAGCAAACATATAAATAAACATCTGAAATTATTTATCTTTTGATATTCATTACCTTAACACTCTCACATGTAGAATATCCTTTTAAAAATATGGTTAAGATTTTGTTTGGCTTTTGCTACACTTTAGCTCTGCACATGAAAGTTCTTGATAAAGGTAAGCAGGAAATTAAGCCATATGTTAAAATGCAGCTGCGTCATCACTGCAGCTTTGTACGAAGGTGGTCTGAAAAGTTTCCAACCTCAACATGAAGATGGCAGCACTTGTAAATAAAAGCTAGTGAATTTTGTTGTTCATCTGTTGACAGTTACTTGCCAAAGTTTCAGCCATTTTGGACACTCAGTTGTTATGTAACAGTCGTTTGAGTGAGGTGATGCGAGTGTTTTTATGAAAATGGACAAAATCGAGTATCGAGCTGTCATTAAATATTTGTTTTTGAAAGGCAATACGCCTACGCAAATCAAAGATGCTTGGATTCTGTGTATGGGGACTCTGCACCATCATTTACCGCAGTGAAACTTTGGGCAGCTGAATTTAAACGTGGCCATAAGAGTTTGGGAGACGAATGTTCGGGACGTCCAAAAATTGCAACTACCGACGAAAACATCACCGAAGTTCAGCAAATGGTGCTAGACGACCGCCGAATTAAAGTGAGAGAGATAGCAGAGGCTACGAACATGTCAAAAGAACGTGCTTGTCACATATTAACTCAACATTTAGACATGAGAAAGCTGTCCATGCGTTGGGTGCCGCGTTTGCTCACGTTTGACCAAAAAGTGTTCGAATGAACATTTCCAACGCTCTGTTGGCGCAGTATAGGCACAATAAATCCGAGTTTTGGCGCTGATTAATTACTGTAGATGAAACTTGGATACACCATTATAAGCCCAAAATAAAAATACAGTCCAAACAGTGGACTGCAAAGAGGGAACCGGCTCCAAAAAAAAAAGCAAAAGAGGTACAAGAAGACTATGTTGGGAAAAAAAAAATCTAAAAAAAAAGTCTTGTATCTTGATTAGGTCAGAAACTTTTCAGACCACACTCATATTCATCAGGTCATGTTGACAGCAGTTCCATCATCGTTAACTGTTTAAAAGGTTCCTGGTGTTTTAAACATGCTATTTCTTTTTTGGTCGGTGTAATAAAGATTAATTTTGAACCTTTCTAACAATATTATTGATATGCCATTTGTTTGCAGTATTATTTGGTAAGCTGCACAGGCCCAGAAATTAGGGTTTTTGGGGGGAGGGGGGAGATGGTGGTGTAAAAGGGAATCAAACAAGAAAATGTTTCTTCTGAGATATTCCATTACACTTGTTTTATCCGTAGGTCAAAGTGAACCAAACCAAACCTAATCATGCACATCAGTTGTCAGGTCTCTTGATTGTGCGTGTAAAATAGTTTGCATGCATATATGCTGTTTGCAGCAATTAGATTGGTAATGCAGTAAAATATTAGCTCACTGAAGAAAAATAACACAAAAAGAACTATGGTAAACTAATCCCTACACAAGCCATTTGTTTTGCTGCAGTACGGCCAACATTACACTCATATAAGTCCTTTGCTTGTGAGTGTTATGTGGCGAGCAGGGTGCATCTTGTGCAATACCAACACAGAAAAGGCAAACCTTTAAATGGGTGAGAAAACGTTTGTGCTAAACATGTTTAATAAGTTTTGCAAGATGTATCCAACATCTTTCAATTTTGCAAGACACAATAAAATGAATTTCTGAAATTTCCATCGTGTTTATGTATAATTACCTCAAAGTAGCCCATATAACCTGAAAATGTACACCTTTGAATCACAAAGTAACATGAATTTTGTGTCATAACTCAAAAGCTGATAATTTGAACAATCTGTTGTTTTTTTGCAAACTTTCAGTTCGTATTGTATTGTGAAGCTATTCAGCACCGATCCAGGAGGGAGGGATGAGGTGAAGGGAGACACTAAGTGGCTGGATCCAGAGTAATGCCACAGCAATGACAAGGTCCCTACACTTTCCAGATACAGAATAGAATATTTATCGACAATTACATATATTTCTTGTAATTGAGACTAACACACTCTTATGGGTGCAGTGTGCTGTGACTCCCAGGTCATCTGCATGCATATGGGCCCTAATTTGACTCCCATCTTTTGACTTTTCTAATCCATTTACTCCTTACTCTTTCTAAATATTCACCCATGCCCCTACATCTTTCCCATTCTCTGCCAACATTTTTTTATTGCCACTAATATTTTCCAATTTATTCCATTTTTTTTTATTCCAAATACCCTCCCTCCACTTGTTTCTTTACACTGCATCAAACAATGGAGCCAACCTTCTTGATTCTCCACATGAAACACATACTTCCATGCTACTGTTCCTAAAACCTTTGGTATACAATACCCCTGATTGCATCCATGCAAATCCCTCTCTTCCTTGCTTGTCACAACTATCGACATACTTTTCCCTTCCCCAATCTTTCTTTATTGTCTTGTACAACCTCAAGGAACTTTTATTCTCAAAACTTGCCCATGTCTCTTGCCTCTCAATATCCTAATCTCTTTCTTCTAAAACCAATTGAATTATTTTCACCCCTCTGCCATACATTCCCATACAATCTCTTCCAAAGTTTCTTTCAATTTCTTCTCCCAAGCTGTGATGCATTTTGGTACTGCATGCATGTTTTAATTATATCACTAATTTCAGATTCCTCTACCAGTATTTCAGAACTCTCCAGCACAATTCCTTTTTTTCCTGTTCTACCTAGTTCTGCCAATGCTGCTACTCTTGGTGATGATTTTGTGAAGCCTAATAATTCTTTACAAAACTTCCTATGTATTACATCAATTTTATTTACAGTTTCTGATAAACCCCAAATTTCCATTCCATGCATAACATCTTTGATTCTATTACTGCTTCATACAGCCTTTCAAACCAGTTTACAGACGTTTCTGTACACACACTCATTCCTTTCATAGCTAGTTTTCTTAAATTGAGTTTTATTTATGGACGCTCTTAAACTGCTGTGGTCCTTAGCGTCCCTTTGTATATTGGGCATGAAAGACCAGTAATTTTGCTCAGAGGCCTCTCTGAGGCTTGAGGTTCTTTCATGTGCTGTAAATCTATGACACAGGACCACTGGCTTTGCATCCATTCCAAAGGAAGCCATGCTAAGGATTTTTATGTCCAAAAAAATCCATCACCCTCTGCCAGGTTTTAACCCACTACCTCGGGAACTAAAGGTAACCACTACACCATTGAGGACGACTAGCTAGTTTTCCTTTGGCTTTACCTTCTTCCCATATGGTTCTCATCCCCCGTTACTGTTTATTCTCATTCCTAGATAATCAAATTCTTTCTCCATTCAGATACCATTTTTCATCTTCCCTAAGAACCATTGTTTTAGATTTCTTGATGTTTATTCTTATGCTCCACACTCTGCAAAAATTACTAATTTCATTGTTTTCTGTAATCCCACAACTGTTATTGCACTTACCATTAGGTCGAGTTTCCAGTCAGTCAGGGTCTAAGGGCTGGCCTTTTATACTCTGTAGACTTTCTCCATCCCGGCTGGTTGCATCCTTTTTCCCTGCCATGCTGCAGCAAAACACCATCGCTAACACTTCCAGTCCTTACATAGAGCAGAGTGAAGGATGGATGGTCAGGAAATTTGGGGGTTGAAAGAAACCACTCCAGCATTTGTCCAATGATGCGGGAAAACCCATGGATCAAGTGTGCAGTTGCCAGGGATTGAACCTGGGACCACCTGAATGTGTGCCACAGACGTTACCATCTGAGCCCCTGTCAGTTTAGCTATACTGTGTTTTTAAGCAATACTTTTGTGATGTACAAGTTTCATTTTTGTCTCAATGAAAATTTTTCTTTCGCTATTTTAAAACAAAATTAGAATGAACTGCAAAGATGAGCAGTTGTAAAAATAATATCCCAAATTGACAACTCGAAATCCAGGTATTGTAAACTAATCTTCCTAAAAAAGTATAACCAATTTCACAGACCCCTATCCATAGATGATATTGTGACAGTAACCTTGGAATTTACTGCTGTATCTAAGATAAGCATATATAGTGTGAGAAAAGAATGCCTCATCTTGAGGGAGTGGATCACCCTTCCTAGTAATGGATTAAAATTTGTAAGAATTTTGTATAGCATTATGGAAATAAATTTATATATATATACATTAATGGAACCACGTAACAGGTTTTATGCTAAAAAGTTTTGCATTATCTTAGGTGTTTAAATGATAACAGTAGGTCTCCTGCTTAATCAGTCAACTGTTCCTTCAGTGAAAGTACTGTACTATATGCTTCCCAGAATATGTGCAACTTCATAGCAACAGTGTAACCAATGTTGGTTGTAGGAAAAGGTTTCTTAAGTTTTCTGCAAAGTGAATTAAATACAGCAAATGAAATTCAATATGTATAACAATATATATTGAATTTAGCATTTAATTTCTTTCTTTAAGGGTAGAAATTGTGAGATATGAGGGCGAAACTGAAAATTTTTAGGAAATCAAACAAGGGTTAGTTAAATTATTTTATTGCTTTTTCAAAATATTCCCCTTTAACCTCGATACATTATTGCATTCGATGAAACCACTCCTTAAAGCAATGATGCCACTCTTTCTGAGGCACTTTAGAAACCTGGTTTTTATGTTCCACTGCTTCATCTGACGACGTAAAAGTGATTCCATGCATTTTATCATTAGTTTTTGGAAACAAAAAGAAATCACAAGGTGCTAGGTCAGGGCTCTAAGGTGGAGGGTCATGGTGCTGACCTTTAGGACATCCAGATACTGAATTGTTAGTTGTGCTGTATGCGACAATGCATTGTCATGATGTAATTATTTTTCCTTTTGGGCGTTTTTCACGAAATTTTTCAACAATTTGCAGCAGACAGACATTTGTGTATCAATTGGCACTAACGGTACATCTATGTTCTAATGCTATAGAAGCAATATAGTTCGTTTTAGAAAAAAAAGGTTGCAATCGTTTTCTTACAAGCACTGCGAATTCGTTGGACTTTGGTAAGTAAACTTATGTTCTGTTTGAAAGACCCATTGAGTGGATTGACTTTACAGGATCATAACAATAAATCCAAGATTCATCACCAGTAATGATATTGCAAAGCAAATTTAAAGTGCTGCCTTGGAATGTTTCCCGAGTTTTTCTGCACCGATGCATTGTTTTTGATTGGAAGTCGGTTTGTGTGGAATCATTTACAACAAAGTTTTCTCACTCCTGTCGATGTAAAATGTTTGAATTTGACTCGTACCAGAGTCCAAAGTAGCCCAAATAAATTCATAAGACATCCATCAATCTTCTTCAAGCATTGCTCAAACAACGGCAATATTTTCATCAGTAACAGCAGTTTTTGGGCATCCTTCACAAAATTCATCACTAAGAAAAAAACGATCTCTTTTGAATTTGCTCTACGAATTATAAATTATTACCTTAGATAAGCTTCTTTGCCAAATGCATGTCTAAGCTATCTTCACAGTGTTTAGACGATTTAAAATCATAAAACATGATAGCCCAGAAATGTTTTGTAGTCAAATTCATTTTTGGGTGAACAAAAACTCTTAACATGGTATTCTAAAATTTTTGAGCATCGCCCTTATACAAAAGATCAGGCTTATAGCACAATAAAGCATTTTTACTTTCTTCACTACTTTTTTTATATATATAAAAAACTTGCATATATAGTATAGAATATTAAATTTATTTGCAACTAAATAGTCTCGTAACAATGATTACCAAAGTAAAACCTCAAATACAACATACCTATAGGAAGTAGGGGAAGTATTATATTCGACCCAAAAATTTGATACCGAGATTTCACCAGAAATACAGGTTTTGAGACTTTTAACCCCCTGCCCCAAAAAAAAGCATTATTAGAAAAAGGTTCATGTGTCTGTGAACAGCATAACTTAAAAACAAAAGGTTAGTTAAATACCAAACTTTTTATTTAAACTCGGCATCTTGCAAGGATGCTACACAAAGATTTTCTTGAAAATCAACCCACCCCAAACTACCCTTCAAAATTTTTTTTGTATTTTTCTCTAAAATGTTTAATAATTGTGATCAAAATACTGTATGTTTAAAACTCTTGTATGAAAATGTGTCTTGAATTTTCTGGGAATGGCCTATAAAGTCCTCTTCATTCTGAATAACTTTTGTGTACTTGATAAATCATAAGAGAGAGAGAGAAACATCTTACTATACAAAAAATTGTAGATATTGTTAAAGATACAGTTTTGCCAAATAACTTTTTTTTGGGGGGGGTTTATCCATTTCCGAATTATTCCTTGTTATTAGTTTGAATTTTCAAATACTTACACATTTCTCAAGAAAAGACACTTCATTTTTTTCTTGTGGTCATGCAAAGAGCATGAAATTTCAAGGCTATCTCATAGTAACGTGCTCTTTAAAAATGTATTGCACTGCCTATCATACAGCAAAATGTGTAAATGTAAATTGAAAGTTTATGTGGATTAACAAGATAGAACAATAATCTTTTGTAAAAATAGTTGATACAAGGAGTTAAGAAAGTATGTGAATGTAACAAATATCGTAATTTTTTAAATGATTTTCAGGCATATTCAGCTGTGGCTTATGACCAAATGTTAAAACTGAGGCACCTGTAAGTCACTGAAGCCTAATAGAGAATGTTTGAACTGCATGTGAACTATTATAGTACTACTTATGCTAAAGATAAAAAAATTATCTGTTTTTCATACAGTACTTTCTCTACTCACTGTGTTTATTTTATCCGTTACAAACTGTTACAGAAACTTATTTTTTTTATGCAGACAATGTTGATTAGATGTTTGTTATTGTCAAGTTTTTAAGAAGTGGGTTGGTATGTGCCGGTTTTAAAATTCCATACGCCTTGCATGACATCTTGAAACAAAATAATGGCGGTAAAGCATTTAAAGAAATGTGAAGCAATGGAAAATTCAGACCAAAAGCAACAAATATCTTAAAAATGCTTAATAATACTAAAACACAGAAACTAATATTTAGCCTAAGGGATGTCCCATTAGATACCCGTGCTGAAAGGTTTTTTTTGGGGGGGTTATTAGTAGACAAATTATCTTGGGCACCTCACATTAATTATATCACAGAATAACTTTCAAGAGTTATTTACCTAATAAAAAATCTAGGGAATCATGTACCTATTATCGTCCCACTCTTAGAACCCAACTTGATGTAAACACATGGTGTCAGTAACTACGCAATACACGGGAAACCAAAGCACACACAACATATAGTACCATAAAAATGTGTGGTTATCTTCGGCTTTCCAAAAAAAATATTTTAATCAAATGCAGTTCAAAACTTTTGAAATAATATGAAACTATAGAAGGTTATAGCTTCCATTTAATACTGGGTGGTGTCGTTCAACTCTGCTGCAATCGTACACAATGGTGTCGGCAGTCTATAAGGGATAAACATGGCTCTTTCTTCAGGTGAGGATTATGAAGCTAATGTGGAGGGATAAAAAATGTTTTGTTTACATCAAGTCCGGTTCTAACGGATGGACTATAGTGCTTATGTAAGGTAGGCATATTTAATATTTTGCTTTCTTTCACAATATATTGTATGGCATATTATTATGGGGAATCAGTACTCATGTGTCTGAAGTGCTATTACTGCAGAAAAACATTTGCATAATGTCAAATTCTTAAACTTGAGCAATGGAAACCACTGTTTATCAAATTAAGAATCATGACAGTAGTGAACATGTATATATTCACTGTTATCAACTGTGTAAAAATACACCTATCTGACCTATGATGCTAGAAATAATAAGCATGTAAATATTCCATACCATAGACTCACCAAAATGGCAAACAGCTTTAAAGTATTAGGTTTAAAATTATACAACAGCTTACTGCAGAAATTTGTTCAAATACCTGTCACAAGATTTAAACAAAAGATATACAGCTGGTTTAAATACAAGAATTTTTTTTATGTTAATAAGTAAACTAGTATTTTTTGTGTTTTGTCTGTGATATTCCAAAATAATTTATTATTCATTTATGCTTATATTATAATGTAGGGTGATTCACAATTATGTTTCTATTTTTATTTCATGATAGATATGCCATAAATGTTGTTACATTATTAATTTTACTTCTGTTATTTACTACGGCCCTTGCCATTTCATATTTCAACATAGGCACCAGTATTAGTAGCACACCATTGCAGTCGGGATGCAACATTATTTTTGGTACATCCTTCCAAAGTGACCAAATCACGCGGTTTTGCCGCATGCACTTTCTCTTTCAAATGCCCCCAGAGTAAGAAATCTAATGGGGTCAAGTCTGAACTCCCCGATGGACACTCAACGTTTCTGCGACGGGCAATAACACGGCTTGGAAAGGCATTGTCAAGCCACTCGTGAAATCCATGCAAAGTGGGGATGTGCATCATCCTGCATGAAGTGCACATTGTCGACGTCGTTCTAGTTTGAAAGAATAGGAGGAACGAAAGTTTGTAGCTTGTGCACATAACCCACTGTATTCATTTTTTCATGAATGTACAGACCAATAAGAGTAACATCACACTGTCAACGATGGACATGACTGCAATTTTTCAATTGTAGCTTCAGGATTGTTTGTGCTAGGACCCCAATAATGGCAGTTATGGAGATTTATGAACCCAGCCACATGAAACACGGCTTCGTGTGAGCACTGAATGTGGTTCCTGTCCCATCCATTGAAATGTGGATTCAGCAAATCTAATTCTAACATCACAATCCTCGGGTGACTGCTTGGACCAGTGTGGTTTTCTCGGCTTCCAGGCGATCTCCTTCATTATCCATTTGATCGAAACCATATAATTGTTGCTAGAGGTGGACGCTGTAAATGCGCAATGTCAAGTATCAACTGTTAAACGGAAAAAGCGCTGTTGCGTTAGTAAAACCGGAAACAGTTTGGTATTGTTGCGAACTGCTATACGCTGTCGTAATAGAAAAGCGCGAAATAGGGAATAAATGCAATAAAACTGAATATTAACCGCGAAACGGTAAATAAATTCAATAAAATTGAATAATAACCGCGAAGTAGTAAAAAACATTGTTATTGTCTCTAATACGTGACGTTTAGTAATGACCATTAGCTCGTGCACTACTAAATAAATGTAAAGAACCTCAAGCCTGATAAAGAGGCTTCTGAGCGAAATTACCGGTCTTTCACGCCCAATATAGAATGGGACGCTAAGGACCACAGTTTAAAGAGCGTCCATAAATAACACTCAATTTAATTTTTCAGCTGAATGATTACCATGCAAATGTAATATAACTAAATAATTACCGCGTAGCAGTAAACAAATGTAACAGAATTAAATAATTATCGCTTAACAGTAAACAAATGTAACAGAACTAAATAATTAACGCGACGCAATAAACCAATGTAATAGGTACCACTAAATAATAATGAATGCTACTATAATTATGTCCAAGGACATATCTGCTCTTTCACGATGCAATTGTTAGCCTTAATAAAGGCTGTTTTGCATCGATGTATACAAGGAAGACATGACGTTCTGGAGGATAGACAATGAAGAAATATAACATTTTGAAAGAAAAGGAAGTTCTGAGGGAGAAGACGAACCAAAAGAGAGTTGCGAAGATGTCATGTCGCAGGATAATTCTCGGAGAGCGTCACAAGAAAATTCTAAAACACTCTCCGATTGGGACAGCTGCTCCTGTACATGAACTCATGCAAGTATGAGTTGAAGAGCTCCTGAGAAGTGCCGAACTGCCTCCTAAGCTTGCTAGCTCTTCTGCAAGTTGTTCTGTGTTCCAATTTTCCATAAGGACAGCGTCATTACTTAAGATCTCATTCTCCGCAACGGAGATTGTTGATTATTGACTGCTGACAAAATCACGCCAGAATAATAACCGGAAGTGATTCAACAACTTTGGGGCACTTAGCCAAATGTCACACATTTGCGGAATTTTAGCAATTTATTTTATACAGAGTAGCCTGCCTGACGCGCGGCACCCGTCATGACACGTCGACCTCTGGAGCAACATTACCAAACTGGATTCCCTGTGATATTGCCTCATGAACTTCCTGAGACTTTGCGAAAACTCCACAGCAGCGTTAGCTTTATCCACATCAGTGATAACTGTCTTTGGGAACCCAGCACTCTTCTGGTGAGTAACCGAACTGGTACGCAACAAATTCACAGCAGCCGCGTGTGTACCCTTCTTCCGTCGTCACTATTGTAGGCGACTGCCATACTTCCATAATAGCTGCAATCCAAGCACAGGTCAGAAGCGTTTAGCCCATGCGCCATCTTATTCATGGTTAGATCTGGAACAAACAATAGTTATGCAACAATTCCGTAATGGCATACAATAAAGCATAATGTAATGGCAAAATTGTTAATATTATATCGCTTCCGACAGAATAGCAATGAAATAAAACTAGGGACATAATAGTAGACCATATTGTATATTAATATCTGTAATATTTTACTTTGTAAATAGTAACGCTGATATCTATTGCTGTGAGGTTTACGGCAAAAAAATACATATTTATACAGTAGAATCCCGTTAGTACGTTTTTGCAGGGACCCAAGGATTTGGACGTCATAGACGGGAAAACGTGTTAGCGAAAATACAAAATTTGCAATTTAAGCACATAATTATATAATAAAATTTAATAATTACTACGTTTCCATAGGGAATTGAAATCGATTTGAGTCCAATTCCATACTGAATACGATCCCTGTTTCCATGTTAAATTCAATACGTATTCAGATGGATTTGGATACACAAAATCCAAGAATAAATTATTCAAGCTTTTATGTTGGTCAACTTACAATTTTGAGGTTAGTGAATGTTTTCGAGAAAATAAATTGCTATAAAAGTGGCTATGCTGTGTGTTCTATTTCACATGTGATAGCAATTTCCACTAAAAAAAATCAAAACAAAATGACGAGCATACATCGTGTTACGAGTACAGTAGAACATAATATCTTTGGCGTATTCAATACGATTTGAATATGGTAGGTGTTTCCATACAACAAATTTCGATCCGATCCTCATGCGATTCTATTTTCCCTTCTTCAAAAGTAGTTTCAATCAGTTTATGTTTGCTAACAATTGTGTTTAAGACTGACAAGGGAATATTTAACTTCCGCGCTATAACAACACATTCCATATTTGGATTGCAATCTACTTCTTAAAGGATTTTCAGTTTTTCACTGTAAGTTATTTGCCGCACTTACTTTTTCTCCATTGCAAATGAAAAGTTAAAATACAATCTTACGTATGTTTGGTCAACACCACAGAACATCAAAGTATTTGAACTGCAGCCCCAGTGTTAAACCACTGTTAAACGATGGAAACACGAAGGCGATCGCAGCGTGAGTGTTGTTCTGGGATGGAACTAAGCTATGAAAAATCGCGCTCTCGAATACTGACGTCGCTCGTAGCTACTACACAGCCTACTACAGTTGTATTTTTCATACCTGCCTAGCTGTCTGGCTCAGCTGATCTATGTTCTAATACTGTATCACTACTGACGACGTACAAAGTTAATTACGTGAGCTCCAGTAATCGTGATTGTACTTTGAGTTCTTCAAATTTGTTTTTAAAGGAGTCGATTAAAGCTCACATAAAATAAATTGTCGTCATTTGTAGCAATACAATATTAGAACATAAGTATGATCAGCTGAACACCTGACAACTAGGCTAGTATGAAAAACACAACTGTTTATTCCTGTGTAACTCTTTTTATTTAAATTATCCAATAGCTCTTGTTCTTCACCAATGGCATTGGGGATTAATTGATCTGCATCATTTTCCCTCTGGCTTACCAATATAAAGTCTGTAAGTTATCACTTTTAAGGCCTTTGCATTTGGCGAAATGTTGTTTGTTCAGGATGACATCTCCTTCACAGAGAGTGCACTTGGGTGTAGGTAGGCATCGTATCTTGTAGAGATGCTCTGCGAGGCAATCGTGGCCAGTTGCCTCCTAAATAAGGCCACTGCAGTCTTCGTTGGCATTTTTTGTATATTTTGTTCTTTCAATGATAGTTTTTATCTAATTCTATCCCTAGATACGTTGTTGTAGGTGCTTCTTGTAGGTTTTGTTGTTGATTTGCAGGCATATATTTTCTGTTTTATGCTGCATTGTGAATAGTTGATAATGAGTTTTTCTTGTATTTATTTCCATATGGTTATTATTAGTCCACTGTTCTAGGGTTATGGTTGCATTATCCATTGTTGTTTGTAGTTTTTTATAATGTTTCCCAGATCTTATGTTCTTTTCTGAAGTCCATATTACCATGTAGTCAGCAAACATTCCTACTTGAATGTTACCTCATTTCTTTAGTACATCTACTAGGTCATAGTATACATATTGAACAGAATTGCACTTGTAAGAGACCCTTGAGGTAGTACAACTCTCATTTGTTTCCATTTAGATGTGGCTGTTTTGTATTGTACTGCAAACCATCTTTGGGACAGGAAGGTTTGAAACCAGTTTAGCATGTGGCCTGATATGCCATGTCTTCATCTTGTATAGTACCACTTCTCGCCATGTGTTAAATGCATCTTTGAAGTCGACAAACGGTGCTAGTGTAGTCTTCTTCTTCTTCTTCTTCTTCTTCTTCTTCTTCTTCTTATTATTATTATTATTATTATTATTATTATTATTATTATTATTGAAATTTTCTTTGATGTCCTGTGTGAGTCTTACAACCTGGTGCATTGCTGAGCTGTCCTTCCTAAATCCAGCTTGTTCAGGGGTTAATAGATTTTGTGTTTCTAGATAGTATGTCAGTATTCTAGCTACCATTCTTTTTAAGAGTTTTGCTATGTTTGATGTTAAGGATATCGGTCTATAGCTATCTATCATTTAAGTTGCTTTTCCTTTCTTCTTAATGAGTATAATTTTTGCTTTTTTCCACAACGTTGGTATGTTATTTCTGGTTGTCCAGATTTTATTGAAAAATTTTAATAAAGTATGGAGTGCTTTATGTTCTAAATTCTTGAGCAGCTCTGGATGTATGTTATCAGGACCTGGGCTCCTTTTATTTTTTAATGTCCTTATTGCTTGCTTTTTTCTGGAAGTGTGAATGGCTCATTGAAGATGTTTTGAAAGTTAGACGTATCTTCGAGGTTGCAATTTCTTAAGTATTTATTCTGTTTTTTGTTTCTATTTTTTAAAGTAGTACTAGTTTTACTTCCCAAGCCAAAAGTTATCCAATAGTCGGTATATACCTACATTATTTTATATAATATCATTGTGGTTAACAGTGGTTGCGGAATGTTTCTATGCCATAATACATAATATCAAATTTAAATTTTTGAGGCTGAATGAGAACATCAAGTACCTTGCAATAATTTCTTCTGCATGCTTCATAGTAAAATCTTTTGCACTTTTGAATTGAAACCAACTAACAGTAGGATGTGGAATTTGACAGGAAAATTGGAAGAATAACACGTTTGACACTTGTTATTTTATTCTACTCTCTAAATAGCGCAATACAATTTGACATATTTGCGTAGCATGAATAACTTAATTCCATTTCCTACAAAGAAACCTCTGCACACATTATTTGCAATAGTATAGCTATTGTTTGTCATTCACTAAATCGCTATTAGCAGTGCAATAAATGTCATTAGCAACAGTTTTACCAAACCATTTAACACTATTAATGTCATTGTCACTCTTTGCTCTGATTTGAAGCAACATCACTGGACACAAATAGGCACAACAACTTTAACTCCAACTTTCCATTGTGTATATCCTAGTAGCAAATAAAAACACGTTTAAACTACCTCTAAGAGTAGGTTTCTGAAAAGAGAAATTGCTTGCATTAAAGAAAAATTTGTGGTTACAAACACCTTGTGATTATTTTACAAACTATCCATTGTAAACCAGAGTTCTCTCTGATGTAAACTAAAGCATATGCTTCTATTTGTCATGAATATAAGTACTACGCTTACGCCAATGTAAATAGTTCCTTAATAAATGTATTGTATCATGAAATATTGGAGTAGGAAAGGTATAGAACTACACATTTTATTGCGGTTATCGTAAGAACTCATTTTTAAAGGTAATGGATATATATGGATATACATAAAATAACTTGAGATATTACAACATATGATTTCCTTAATTCTACCTGCTATTGCGCTAACACTCAAAAGAGTATATTTTTGTAAATTACCAACTGTATGGATGACTGCTATTCCCCTGCCTATATGAGAAATGCAGCAATGAATTCACAGGGGTTCTATCTGAGTACCAAATAAACTCTGCGTTACACAGAAAATATAAGCGAACAGTCATTCATAATACGCTAGCACTCATATGCTCAGCTCAGGTCAAATATTGTGATTTTATCAGTTAGTGTTTGAGTTGCCGTGACAGAGGAAGAAGTGTTTAGTGCGAATAAGCTGTTTTAACACAAAAGTGGGAAACCGTTAAAAAGTGGCAAAAAAGAAATAATACTTAATGTGTTCAACTCACTATTATAAAAACATCTGACACTTGCAATAGTAGATATTACGACACTAACATCTGAGTTTACAGGCGTTTCAGCAAAAATTGTAACCCAAACATGCAGGGAATATAAACAGACAATAGGGGATTAAAATGTAGGAACCTGTTTTGTATGCAACAGTGTTATGGATAAGCCTGTCATTAACTTCGAGGATAGCTCTAATTCCAATATGGCAGCTATACTCTCTACAGCGGATCGTGAAAGAGGCCTAACATCGTAAATGGCATAGTGTGACTCATTTAGGAAATGTCTCGTCACTACACCAATAGTCTTTATATAATACCTCCTTTACCTAATATGTACATGGTAGAGAATGTAAAACATCTGTGTTGCATTCACATGACTTTCTCTACTCACTCTTCTAACTATTCCTACAAAAGCTTATTCTTCATCTATTTCTTGATAATCAAGATAAACTTTTGTTGCACATTTACACATTTCATTGTAGATTTAAGAAGGTACAGTAGGCTAAAGCAGTAGTCAGATTTTTAAAAAGCAGATTGCTATGTAATGGCTCTGAAATCCCATGCTCTTTGTGTGACGGAAAACAAATAGTGGCTTACCACTTGAAAAAAGTAGATGTATTTGAAAATTCAAACCAGTAACAAATAATATCTTGGAAATGGTTCATGTCACAAACATTTTTGACATAAATTATGTGTTTTAACGAGATCTATAATTTTTGTGCAGTAAGATTTTTTTTCTATCTCTTATGGTTTGTTAGTTATAGAAAGTCATTCGTAATGAGTGGAACTTCGCAGCTATTTGCAGAAAATTCAGAATATACATTTTATTTGTCATGCAAATACTTTAAACATGTATTTTAATCAAAATTGTTAGAGCTATTTTTGAGAAAATAAATAATAACAAAATTTTTTCCGTGTAAAATGTAGTTTGGGATGGGAGCATATATTGCACTTTAATCAAAATTGTTTGTGCCATTTTTTTGAGAAAATCAAAAATAAAATTTGTTCCTTGCAAAGGATGGTTTAGGCTGGGAGGATTTTCATGAAAATTTTGTGTTACATCCTTGGAAGACACTGAATTTAAATACCAAGGTTACATTCTTACTATACCGACTTTACATTTTTAAGTTACACTGTTAACACACACACACACACACACACACACACACACACACACACACACGCACGGATCTTACTCTAAAGCTTTTTTGTTTTGCATTCAGGGAGCTTGAAAACGTGTATTTGTGGTAAAATCTCAGTATTGAATTTTCAGGTGGAATGCAATACTTCCTCTGCTTACTATAGGTATGTTGATGCAGTAATTTGTATCACAAATTACTTAAATGTAAATAATGATTGTAATATGAATAAGCATTTTTATGTGACATTGATTTCAGATGTTTATTGATTGTAAATATTGTTGGAAAGTAAGTTTATAGGGCCTTACTGAAACTGTCAATAATAGCGCGCAATAATGCAGAGAGGGGGGGTGAGCTGTTTATCATTATTGGAAACGAGGAAGTTACGTAATGTTGGCGCGTTTTTTTTTTCGTTGAGAACCTTCTGGAATATTTTCTCCCTAAAGCAAATGTATTCATAATTTTCATTGGATATTAAAATAGACGCTAATGTTGGCGCGTTTTATTAGCCAATTGCAGTTCAGTTATAATCTTTAGGCGTATCTGGATGAAGGCGTATAAATAGGGTAAGTTAGAGGTAAAGTCAGTCAGTCGCTCAGTTCATCGAAAATCTCAATACCTTACACGTCGCCTTCAGTTGCTCAGTTCATCAAAATTCTTTGTGCACTACACGTCGTCTTCAGTTCGTCAGTTCGTCAAAATATTTGTATGAGATACGTCGGCTATAGATTCACAAGTTACGAAAATCTAAAGTATTATAAAGTTAATTATACAAAAGGTTGAAGTACGTGGATTAAAAGTTATCAGTAAGAAGTTGTTATAACAGTTTCAGTTTGGCGAGTGTTAAGATCAATGTATAAATGTGATAGTTAACGTGTTCGACAATAAATGTGTAAAACAAATTTCTTCATCAGTGTTATATTTGGATAAAAGATTCCTTTCCGTTTTCACACCTTGATCAAGAGACATGTTCGACCGAGAGATAATAGCTAGCCGGAGGACAGTAAACAAAATTTAAATCAAATAACAGTCGCATTCTTTCGAACACTAACACTGATGCAAATTGCTAACACAAGATGGAGCTACAAACCGAACAAATGAATGACGTCACAAGATGGCTTCAACACACGTGATGTAAACAAACATTATAAGTAATACCGTCGCAAATTGGCTACCACAACGTGTGGCTACAATAATGTTAAATAAATATAACATTAATACCGTAACAATGTATTAGAGCAAGTAAAACAAAAAACAAATGCTTTTGGGGAAGGGGATTCAGGGAGCCTCAAAGTATTTCCCTCTGTTGAAACATTTCTCTTTGTTCTCTCAGACCTTCTGTAGAAATCTCAATATCAAACTTGGCAACGCAATACTTCCTGTATTTATTGCAGGTAGTAGGGAAATTAAAAATTAGTGAATAAATATTTTCAAATATGAATGTGAGCACTTCTTCTGGTGTTTTATGAAACATAAACACATCAATGACATAAAGGATAATAATCCATAGATGTTACTACTTTGGATATTTGACACGCTGAAAATATATAGTAGTCAACTAGTTATAAACAATCTCTTAGTTAAACTCCTCCAAAATACCCAAGCCAGTAGAGGGCCTAGCCCTAGTATGACAACATTCAGGAGGATAAAACGTATAGGTACGGACAAATGGAGGAGGCCCCGAAACCGGGGCAGAGCACTGCACACAGGCCAGCCGGCCCTTTGTGCTTCTACCGTGACCCCTGGGAGGGAGAGATGAGGGGAGAAACTGAAGGGCGACCAGATCCGGATGGCGACGGGCGCAGGCACAGAACGGGGCCCCTAATGTTTCCAGATTGAACGCCTCCATGCCGCCTGAGCCACTATGGGCCCGAACTTCCAGGGGGTCCTTCGAAGGAGCTCCCGTCCGATACCACCCAGAGGCGGGTTCCAGCCGAACAGATCCTAGACGACGACAGGATGAAGGTTCCACAGAGCGCACATCCACCGTCCAGCCGCAACCCGCTGAATATCGTCGCCTGGTTGTACAACACTGAAACAGATTACAAGGAAGATGATGCGGGGCAGGAGAATCGTAGTAGAAGATGGATACTCCAGCATTCGCCTGCCGACCCGGGGAAACCACGGAAAACCCATTGGCCAGAGTGGGCGGCCACTTGGATCGAACCCGGACCTCCCGAATGTGTGTCACACACGTTATCGCGGCGCCACCTCGCTCTATCATTCAGGAGTGAGTCTGCCTCTTTAGGCAGTTCTATCCGCCCACCCAGTACATTCGGTGTTGTGTCCTAGTCCCTCTCCTGAAAACTCTTTTCTTCTGTACTTATATTGTATCAAATACAAACTCTACATGTTGTAAAGAAGACATGTATGTGATTTTTTAAATTACATTACAGGTACCTATATTGTTTGTTTTATATTAATGTACTTTGCTGTTATTGGTGTTTCTATTTATGTCAGGAGTGCAGAATTGTGACAAGAGGACGCATAGGTTCCCTTCCCAATGTGGTAATTATGACATGTGTATTTCACAAATGATTGGCACATTAAACATTCTAGAATGGAAGACACAAATTACCGTGGCATTCAGGGACATAGACATGTTTTTGGCTGCTGTCATAGGCACCCGACTGTGTGGATACATTTTTGGTATGTGAAAAACTAAATGGCATGCAAATGCAAGCTACATCTCAACATTATTGTCTTTGTTGAATAATAAACGAACATATGTAGCAGTTGTGCCTATGCTTTTTTATTCTTCCAGTATTATCATTATACTTGAGTACCCCGGTAAATACAAATATTCTGCGAGTTTACCATTATAAATAATACTCATGCTCAATGGCAACAATGTCATTCCATTTAGGTATTTTTCTATTATTAAGGGGATTTTGGATTTTTTTCATTTGTTCTTAATTTCATGTCTACATTCAATATAATCCATGCAAAGCCTTGCTTTTTTCTGCGAAATTACGGAATGGTACAAAAAAACAAAATTAGTATTGCAAATTAGTAAAGTTTAAAAGCAGATTAAAATATATTATGTTAGTATGCCCCTGCCGGTAGGAATGAAATTACAAAAAGTTTCTGGTAGATAAAAAAAATGAAAGCTTTTCTCCCGCTTTGTTTTTGTTCACTGTGTCAAAATCAAGATGGCCGATAAAGAATGTAAGGGGGTGTATTCGCTATAATTAACAAAAGAAATAAAGGCTCATGGAAAAAGACATTTAAATTTATGTCGTATATTTGCTATATCGATAGGAATAGGTAAGTTTATGCTTAACGAATAATAAATTTAACCCGCTTTGACACAACAAACGGTTAATGACGTTTAGTTTGGGAAACATTTAAACTGGGAGTGTTGTTTTTAAGAGCAATGTGAGTTATATTTCCTAGCATGTGTGGTTTGTTTTTGATTGAAACAGTTGTGACAGAAAATGTTAATCATTTGCTGCACTGGAATCACACAGTAGTTCCTGTTTGAATTTAATACTAAATGTGAACATGACCTATGTCAATACAGTGACGTATTTAAGATTAGTGTTCATATTTTAATAGGTACTAGGGAAAAATAAAGTATTCGTCGAATCTGTACACGGTCTGGACGCTTGCTATAATTTGTAATGGATGATGGATTAATAATGACTAACCTACATCAGGACATAATCGACCTGGCTGGTCATCTTCGTCTAGAACGACTTTTCGTTTCTTCAGAACGGCAAAGCTTGCGGGGCCTTAATGAGAAAGTGAGTAAGCAACTCGTCTCTCATTTCTTTTTGTACATAGTTCTTACTATATTAATGCGTTATGGTGAAGTACATCATTGCATTTAGAAGCTAGTTATTTTTTAATTACCTTTATTTAATAGAATATTGCTCTTGAATTGTGCTTAAAGGTTACCAGTGGTGCATCCCGGCTTGCTCGGCTAGCATGGGTGACAGCTCAACAAAGGGAAAACTTAAATCGTTTGATTGTTGCCCATCCTGATTGCTCTCCAGCAGCTTGTTGTCGCAGGGCAAATACATTAGACAGCACTGTTTTTGTAGATGGATATAAGGCATTAGGTTTTCAGGTAAGTGATAAGTACAATATTTTGGTTAGCTTTTAAAATGGATACCAATTATATGTTCGCTTTGACAGAACCACTGTAACATTTTATTTTAAATGCATTTTACACCACTTCGGAATTACAAATTTCTTTACAGTAATTATTTTTTAAGTGCTAATTGAAAATTTTTATGAAATTTTTACAGCAAGTAGATAATGACATAAGATAATTTAAAAGGGTTCTGTTAGTCAAGTCTGGTTTGTGTTAGAGAAGGTTGAAAACATTTTAATATTACATATGGCTTCTCCCATTTCTATCTTACTATCTTAAGTTCTTCGTTATCTCTAGAACCTGTTTGCATCTGTTGGGCGGGATGCTCGAGTATCATAGTCTGTCAGATCACAGTTCAGTGATTTGAACCCATGCTCATAGCTCAGGCCTAGATTTGTAGCATTGGTACCTAATAACATCATTCAGACAGGTTAATGATAATTTGTGTATTCAATGCAATACAAGGTGACACACATTTAAAATATTGCAGCAAAATTGTTAAGTACAAATATTAATTTTCACTTATCTGCATTTCCTACTCTCTGCATAAAAATTTATATGGAAAGTTAATCATAAATATTATAATTTGGTGTATCAGTTAAAATTAGAATGTTACTGACCAGAATTCCATTTCTGAGATACGTGAAAATTGGATAAAATGAGAATTAAAAGGGACTTTGTTCCATTCCTACATTGGCTAATTAGTCCACGCTTTGGCCGATGGCAAGCACTTTGTGGCTATGTAGTTCATCCATAAGGGCCGTCAACATCTGAGGGAAAAATACTGTGAGAAATCGAATGAAGAAATCATTATATGAGGTCGTAGTTAGGTGCAGTAAATTGACAGAGTCCTCAGTAAAGATTTACCCAAGGTTAGGTTTAGTTTAGTGTGTGTGTAAATTAATTGGTTTCAGTAACAGAAGAAGAACTAAAAACTTCGCTATTTTTGTGGGTTAATCTAGTACAGTTTGGTTGTTACTTTCTTATGCACATGTGCAGTACTAACAAAATGAAGTACTCTGTTTCACGATAAATTGACTATATAAAAGGTGTCTTTAAAAGGGAGGGTGGCTCAGTTGCAAATGAATAATGTTTATTTCAGCACTGCAGTGGTGAACCTAAAATGACACTTTTACTCTAACCATTCCTCATATAGTCTTAGGTTTGATACATATTTCTGTACTACTTTTATTACTTTTTGTGGTAATGTTTGATATATTCGTTGTACTTAAAATGCTTAGAACAAAAGAAAAATACAGAGGAGTTAAGGAATGAAAATGCATGTTAATATATCACTGATATGTTCAAGTACCAAGAATATACATATAAAATATGTTGGCCAAAATTATAGATGTCATGTTATTGACATAACGTTACTCCTTAACAACATTATCTATCGACACCACAAGGGAAATTGAATTGTTTTTCTGAGTGTCGAAAGTAGTGAAGAAACTAGAGCTTAGCCCCTAAATATATGAGGCATTGGTTTATTTATGCTGTATGCATTAGCTGTTGAAACTTCTCTCTAGAACAAGTTTTATTTTCTTCATTGATGCATCTTTGTATTTAAAAAAGAAAACAAGTTTAAATTAAAAATGTCTGATATGTTGTAATTGCCTGACTTTCTCTACTCATTCTTCTACAAACTATTCTTACAAAAGCTTATTCTTCTATCTACTTCTTGTTAATCTAGATAAACTTTCATTACACATTTACACATTTTGTTGTCGGTATAAGAAGATTACAGTAGGTTAAAGATATAGATTTTTACTTTCTCTATCACATACACCCATGGACAAAAAAAAATTAGTAATGTCTTGAAAACCAAATTTTTATGTCCCATATGGCACAACGCCTTGTTTACACCATACACAATACAACCATGTAGCTACTGCAGAAAGTTGTACAGCATTATTAAACATGCTACTTGCCACGTGTAGCTCTGTGGCAAAGTGAACGGTACTTCTGTGGTTAAGACCGCAGGTTTGCTACACTTTCTCTACTACGTATAGTAAGTAGGGGAAGTATTGTATTCCACCCAAAAATTCGATACCGAGATTTCACCAGAAATATATGTTTTGAGACCCCCTGAATCCAAAAAAAAGCATTTTTGGAAACATGTCCGTGTGTGTGTGTCTGTCTGTCTGTCTGTGTGTGTGTGTGTCTGTCTGTCTGTGAATAGCATAACTCAGAAACGAACAGTCGGATAAACACCAAATTGGTATTTAGGCTCAGTATCTTCCAGAGATGCGACACGAAGGTTTTCAAGAAAGTCCCCCACCCCAGATTACCCTTTACATGGAACATTTTTCGAAAATTTTAAGTTTCTCAAAAATGGCTCTAACGATTTTGATTAAAATGTCATATGTTTAAAATACCTTCATGACAAATAAAATGTATATCTTGAATTTTCTGGGAATGTCTTCAAAAGTATTCTTCATTGTGAACGACTTTTGCATAACTGGTAAACCATAAGAGATAGACAAAAGTTTGCTACACAAAAAATGTAGATCGCATTAAAATACACAATTTATGCCATATGCATTGTTTGTTGTTGAGTGAACCATTTTCGAGATATTGCTTGTTATTCCCTTAAATTTTTCAATACTTTCTCAAATGGGAATTGAAGTAACATTATTTGTATATGTTTGTATTTGTGTTTACTTTACGTGGTGAAGCCATCTTGTGACGTGATTCATTTGTTAGGTTTGTTAGCTCCATCTGGTGTTAGCAATTTGCGGCAGTATTAGTTTTTGTTTGAAAGAATTTTACTTTTATTTTTTTATTTAATTCTGTTTCACTGTCCTCCGGCTAGCTATTATCTTTTTCTTGGGTCGAGCACTTCTCTTTATACAGGTTGTGTAAACGAAAAGGAATCTTTTATCCAAAGATAACACTGATGAAGAAATTTGTTTTACACTTTTATTGTCGAACACATTTACTATCACATTTACACATTGATCTTGACACTCGCCAAACTGAAACTGTTATAATAACTTCATTACTGATAATTCTTAATTCGCATACTTCAACTTTTTGTATAATTAACTTTATAACTCTTGAGATTTTTCATAACTCTGTTACGCGTAACCTGCAAATTGATATCCGACGTGTGCCGTACAAATACTTTCGACGAACTGGAGGCGACGTGTACTTTACAAATATTTTCGATGAACTGAAGGGGTCTTTACCTCTAACCTACCTTTTATACTCCTACATCCAGATATGCCTAAAGATTATAACTGAGCTGCCATTGGCTAATAAAACGCGCCAACATTAGCGTCTATTTTAATATCCAATGAAAATTATGAATACATATGCTCTAGGGAAATGTTCCAGCAAATTCTAAAAGAAAAACGCGCCAATATTACGTAACTTCCTCGTTTCCAATAATGATAAACAGCTCACCCCCTCGTTGCATTATTGCACGCTATTATTGTCAGTTTCAGTAAGGCAGTATAAACTTACTTCCCAACAATAATTACAATCAACAAACATCTCAAATCAATGTCACATAATAATGCATATTCATACTATAATCATTCTTTACATTTAAATAATTTGTGATACAAATTACTGCATCAGAATTCATTATTCATTTTTTTGTCTTGGATATGCAAAGAGTATTAATCTGTAGCAAAGAGAATGGTGCTGCACATAGCAACCAGCTATTAAGAGATATGTGTATGCTTAGAGGCTATGTTATTTTTATATTGCCGTTGCAAATACAAAACAAGGGGAATTAGTAGGCCATAAGTGGTAGTCAAATATTTTTAGAACTGGTCGCTATGTGTAAAATGTAATTCTCTTTGCATGTCAAAAGATCGTTTCTGCAAGTGTTTATTTCGATTAATATGAAATAGATGGAGAATAAGAGTTTGTAAAAATAGTTTGTACAAGAGTAGAGAAAGTCATGTGAGTGTAACACATCAGATTTTTTTTTCTTTCTTCTGTTAATAATGTTTAATCAACACATAGTGACTACTATTTTCAATATACTCCATTACATACACAGCATTTGGTAAAGTTCATATTAGAATAGTTATTACAATGCAAAGTATATGGCTTCACAATTTCATCATGATCGCATATCTGTATCTTGTCGGATATCAAAGGATGGTCTATGTGTGTTGTGGCAATTTGATGATATAGTGAACATGCATGTGCAATACATGGTAATACTTGAGAATATTTTTATTTCCTCTGTGAGGATAAGATATCCTGATGGAATTGTTGAATTTGTACAGGATTCTGGGCACAAATTCAAGAAGTCTGGGATGTTGTAGCTTCTCGTCCATGTTATAACAGGGATTTAATTTCATAAATAACCCAAAAATGAGGGCAGTTATAGGTGCATGCAATATTATGTTCTGCACATCCAGTCATAAAATTAACAGCATAAAAAAATAACAATAACTAATGCGAGATTTGAATCAAGTAGCTTAGAGCGCAAGCATCTTATCCTCTGGCCAACTAAATGCTTCTCCAGGCTCTGTTTTAAGTAGCTTATAAGTGTCACCACCAAGAAACACTGTTATAAGGTGACTATTGCACTCACAGGGCAGACCATTCTACAGTTCCTGCATGTGTGTTGTGAACACAGCTGTTATGAAGGTACGCGAAGCCACATCATCACATAGAATCTGGGGATGACTCATTTTTTTTGTCCATGCATGTATGTAGTAGGTAAAGAAGGTATTGCATTCCAACCAAAACTTTAATACCAATAATTGACCAGAAATACATATTTTTAGGCCCCTGAACCCAAAAAAGGCAGTTATAGAGAAAGGTCTGCATCTGTAGGTGTGTCTCTTTGAACAACAAAACTCAAAAATGAAAGTCGGATGAATACCAAATTTTATATTAAGTTCAGCGTCTTCCGATGACATAACATGAAGATTTAAAAAGAAAAAGAAAATCCTCCCACTCCTTAACTACCCTAATGTGGAAGATTTTTCGAAATGTTTGATTTTCTCAAAAATGACACTAATGATTTTGATTAAAGTGCATGGTATTAAAGATATTTACATACAAATCAAATGTATATCTTGAATTTTCTGGGAATAACCTCTGAAGTCTTCATTCAAAGCATTTTGTATAATCCTGTATAACTTATATGTTATGCAATAGATGAAAACATACTATATAATAAGTGTAGATCTCTTTAAAATATGCAATTTATTTCAAATAACTTTTTTTGTGGTATAAGCTATTTCCGAGTTGTCTGTTATTAGTGGTTTGAATTGTTCAATACTTTGTCGTTCTTTTAAAATTGTATTGATTTTCAATTGTTCCTCGCAATTGTATGGAAAGAGTATGGAATTTTAAGGCCAGCATATAGTGTCCAATTTTTAAACATTTGACTGTCACTATTCCTTTTGTGTCTGTAATGAAATGTGTAATGTAGCTATTTCTGCAAAAGTTTATCTTGATTAAAATGAAGCAGATAGAAAAATAAGCTTCATAAGAACAGTTTGTATACACACTAATAAATGATCGAGTGTGGAGAAAATCATGTGAATGTAACACATCAGATTTTTGAAAAGCTAATTGCTATGTGATTGCTTTGAAATTCTATGCTCCTTGCTTGACCAGTCACATCCATTTCCATTGTAGTGCAAAATGTAAAATATTTTGGGAACCTTAACTATAACAATAAAGCTTTGAAATATAAGGTTAGGACAATCTTATCGCATGAGCTCAGTGGCAAAATTAAATTTATTCATGTAAGATTTCTATCAGATTCACTACATACTGAAAGCCATCACCATGTACTATACAACAGTTACTTTAGTAGCGATAAAAACCTGAAGGAAGAAAAGTCATATTGTATACAGTCAGGTCAGAAACAAAAATTTTACCTTCTCTACTACAGGGTGAGCCAAAAGACTCCTAACCCCTGTGCTGTGTTTTTCCTCTCTGCGTTCTCGGCGCTCGTTGCCGTCTGCCGCTATCATAGTAAGGCGCGGATGAAACCATACAACATTTTTAAAACTACTTTTAAAGGCTTTACTTACCAATTTTATGAAAGGAAATGCTGAAACTGGCCACCGTCGTCCATACATTTTTGCACCTCTTTAGGAAATTATCCATCATGGAATTTTTGGGGGGAATTTTCCAAACGATGACCGATGTCATCTAATGTTTCTTCGGTAAGAACCGAATGCCATCTTTTAGATTTCTTAGCCTGAAGCTTCCTGTGGCCTGAAATGTACTGTAAAACTCATGGATTGTTGTACGGCCTGGAAATTTTACACCTGGAAATCTTTCTGCAAATCGCACTTTCATTTGGCGAGCTGACCGAGTTAACACATACAAATTATAAATAAATACACGCTGTGCAGTACAAAACATATTCTGAGCCATAATATACTTGTGACGAAGTACAGGACAAAATAATAAATAACTCGTAATAACTGAACCACATCACATCACCATCAACTTAAAACTGCACTTCACACTGCACGACAGCGTGACTTTGTTTATAGCAGCAGTGTGTTATCATGTTTTTATCATAGTTCCACACGCCCAGTGGAAAAACATCACGCAGCCGATAATATTGTTCATAAAATATCCCTCTGGGGTAACTTAAAACATATAGTGTACAAGACAGACCCACACACCCTGGAAGAATGAAAACAAAATTCTACCAGGAAATTTCTCAGCGTGAACTCTGGCGAGTGATGGATAGTTTCCTAAAGAGGTGCCAAAAATGTATGGACAATGATGGTGGCCAGTTTTAGCATCTCGTTTCATAAAGTTGGTAAGTAAAGCCTTTAAAAACAGTTTTAAAAATTTTGTATGGCTTTATCCGCGCCTTTCTATGAAAGCGAGCGCAGAGGATGTGGACAGGAAAAACACCACGCAGGCAGTTCAGAGTCTTTTGGCTCACTCTGTACTTTTATATAGTTAAAAGAGGAAGTATTGCATTCCACCCAAAAATTTGATACCAAGATTTCACCGAAAATAGATGTTTTGAGTCTCCCTGAATCCATAAAGCATTTATTAGAAAAAGGTCTGTGTACATGTGTGTGTGTTTGTGAACAGCATAACCCTAGAATGAAAAGTTGGTTAAACACAACACTTGGTATTTAATTATAAGTGATAATGTAGAAACAGTTAATGAAGTATTTACACTCTTCACTTAAGTAGAATTACCTGGACATATTTCGAGAGTCCCTTGCTCTCATCGTCAGCTACTGACCTACTGGCTGGTGGTTGTTTGATTGTCCTGTATCTGCCTGTGTTGACCATGTACGGTGGTATCTGGTGAGGGTTTGATGTACTTGCTGAGTTTGTACTCTGCTGGGATATCGAAATTCATTACAATATTCTTGTTCTTCCAAATGTAGATTTTAGAAAATTTCATTTTCACTTGGTATTTAAGTTCAGCATCTGCCAAGGATGCAACCCCAAACTGTTGTTTACATGGCAAACTTTTTCTTGTTTTTTATTTTCTCAAGAATGGTTTTAACCATTTTGATTAAAATACCATATGTTTAAACTATCTACATGAGTGATGTATAGCTTGAATTTTTTGAAAATTAGTCAAAAGCTTATTAGATAAAAAATGCAGAACTCTTAATAAGAAGCACAGTTTATTTCAAAAACTTTTTTTGTTATGTCATGAACCATTTCCAAGATATTTTTTATTGGTTTGAATTGTTCAGTACTTTACATTTTGAAGTGCTGTAACCATTCAGTTGTTTCTTGTGATGTCATGAAAAGCCAGCATATGTGAGGGCTGATCAACAAAGACAGACTGATTTTTTCCTGTAGTTTCCTTGACAGGTTCCTGTCTCTACCATGAATATTTGAAAAAAGTGGGGTTCTATGTATAATGTCAACAGGCGGCAGCACTTTCGTATTGGTAGGTTGGTAGTTATGTTCTGTTTTGTAGATCCTGCTTTCATTTTGCATATCACAAAATGGAAGTGTTGAAAAAGGAGTACAGTGCAATAAAATTCTGTTTGTGTTTAAACCATACAGCTTCTGAAATTTACAAAAAGCTGCAGTAAGCATATGGCAAAGATGCACTACCTCGTGTAACAGCGTTTGGGTGATTGAAGGAGTTTAAAGAAGGTTGAGTTCTCTGTGATAAGCAAGGTGGGCCTGGTGTTTCAGCTTCTCCTGTGACTGAAGTCAACATCAACGTAGCTGCTGCAATTGTCTGTGAGGATCGGCAGATAAACTTATGTAAACTCAGTGAAGTTATTGTGCATTTCATATGGCAGTGTCTTTACAATTTATGCACGATCATCTCCATATGACCCATGTTTGTGCTTGTTGGGTGCCATGTCTGTTGACTCCCAAACAAAAGGCTGTGCGAATGGAGACAAGCCATGAAGTACTGTGTTTCTGGAATAGATTATCTCCAGTAATGAGTCATGGCTGCATAATCATGACCCTGAAGGAAAACAAGCCAGCATAGTGTGGAAATTGCCAGGTTCCCCAACACCAAAAAAGGCAAAAGTTGTTCCGTGATGATCACATTTTTTGATTGTAATGGAATGATTTACCAGTATGCAGTTCCCCCTCACACTACTGTTAAAGCAGATACTACACGTCTAGCAGCATACTATGAGGGTAATCCCAAAAGTAAGGTCTCCAAAGTGCTGGGATCGCAGGGAAAATGTTTGTGTGGATGTTGGCCATACTGCTTTTTTCCTTCCTCCCTCCACTCTCTTCAGAAACCACCGCACATCCCTTAGCGCCCTCAGTCTTGGCTTGGCAGCCAGTTATAATGGAGCTCCCGTTAGCCACTACTGCCAGGTGCAAAGTTTGCGCAGTTATTCGCTTTTTGAGTGCCTGTCAAAATTCATCAACAGTTGATGGAAGTGTATGGAGAGTCTTGTATAGATGTCAAAAATGTCCGCAAGTGGTGTAGAGAATTTGCAAATGGTTGCACGGAAATTCATGACGAGGAAAGAAGTGGAAAACCATCCATTTCTGACGAAACAATCGCAAAGGTTGAACAAATCGTGCTTCAAGATCGGCAGATCACTCTTGATGAGCTCTGCATTGTTGTTCCTGAGATTTCTTGAAGCACTATTCATCGGACTTTGATTGAAGAGTTGAAATTTCGGAAGGTGTGCGCAAAATAGGTCCCAAGAATGCTGACAGAAGATCACAAAAGGCAACGCGCTGAAACTTCCCGCCAATTTCTTCAATGCTATGCAGATGAAAAGGACAACTTTTTGGATTCAATAGTCACGGGTGATGAAACCTGGGCTTTCCACTTCACACCTGAGACCAAACAACAATCACGTGAGCAGCATTCCAGTTCACCCAAGCTGCGAAAATTCAAAAGAACACAGTCTGCCAGTAAGTCATGGCAACTGTGTTTTGGGATCGAAAGGGGATATTGTTGGTCGACTTTATGGATCCTGGGACAACAATAAATGCCGACAGGTATTGTCAGACATTAAAAAACTCAGACGGGCAATTCAGAACCGTAGAAGAGGAATGTTGAGCAAGGGCATAAGCCTTCTCCATGACAATGCTCGCCCCCACACCGCCCGTCAAACCATGAATCTTTTGCAACAGTTTGGATGGGAAACCATCACCCATCCACCCTATAGTCCGGACTTAGCACCCAGTGACTACCACTTGTTTCCCAAGTTGAAAGAACACTTGGCTGGAAGGTGCTTCGGTGACGACGATGAAGTGAAAAATGAGGTCCATCACTTTTTCAAGAGCATGGCAGCAAGCTGGTATGACATGGGCATACAAAAACTGCCACAGCATCTACAAAAATGCATTGACTGAAATGGCGATTATGTGGAAAAATAGACAAATGTTAAAGCTTCAAAACTATGTTCCATTTGTTGTAAATAAACGTTTCTTTGTATTTTAAAAAAAATTGGAGACCTTACTTTTGGGATTACCCTCGTAGTACAGTATTGGTTAAACTGAGGAAGCACATTGCAAGGAAACAACCAGAACTTCATAGGTGGCAACTTCATTATGGCAACGTGCAGCCTCATGTCACAAATCAAGTCATGCAGTTTTTGGCTAAACGGTACATTACGTGTATACCACATCCACCTTATAGCCCCAATCTTGCACCCTGTGATTTCTTTTATTCCGATCATTAAAGGCAAAGCCCCAGGTCATTCAATTTGAAAACTCTGAAGCAATGCTCAAGAAAAGTGAGGCAATTCTCAAGGACATCACAAAGAATGGCCTGCACTGTGTTTGAGAACTGGCAGAGATGCTATAAAAAGTGCATTAAAGTAGGAGGGGAGTACTTTGAAAAAGATCATGTAAACATTGAAATGGAGTAATAAACATCTGTGAAAAAAGTCGCCCTCTGTGGTCTAGGGGTATCATGCTAGCTTGTGGTTCCAGGTCGCAGGTTCAAATCCAGTGGCGATTTTTTCGGGCATAAAAATCCTTAGCATGGGTTCCTTCGGAAGGGAAGCAAAGCCAGTGGCCACATGTTGTAGATTTACGGCATGTAAAAAAAACCTCAAGTCTGATAAAGAGGCCTCTGAGCAAAATTTCCAGTCTTTCACGCTCAATATAGAATGGTACACTAATAACAAAAATAGTTAAGAGCATTCATAAATAAAGCTCAGTTTCAATTTTCTGTGAAAAAAAAATCAGTCTCAGTCTTTGTTGATCAGCCCTCATAGCGACCTTCTTTTCAAACAGTTGACTATTACTTCAGCCCCCTGTATCCCCCTTGTACCTGCAACAAAATGTGTAGTGAAACTATTTTGCGGAACATTTATTTGTATTAACATGAAGTAGATAGCAAAACATGCTTTTACAAGAATAGTTTGTAGAAGATATATAAAAATAAACAATATTGCTTAGAGAAAGTCATTGAATGTAACAAACTTGTTTTATTTTCTCACAAATGTCTCAAAGGATTTTGATTTAAATGTTTCATTTTGAGATATCGGCATGGTAAATAAAATAATATATCTTGAATTTGTGTGAATTTAATAAAACTAGAAAAACACAGAGTTAGGAAAAAATTTAAAAGAAAACTGTAGGTCTTATAAAGAAGTAGAATTTATGTGAATCCTATTTTAGAAATATATACTGTCATTCATGTGCATTGTTCCAAATTTTAAGCAATGTGCTCTGAAATGCTGTTTCTTTGTTCTCATACTCTTGGATACAGAATATATATAATAGCTAGCATAAAGCTGTCAGGTTACTATTTAATCATTTGAATATTGCCTAAGCCTACAAACTATTTTTACAATGCATACTTTTTATCTTAGTGATCTATAAGAATTAAATTAAGTTTTATTTATGGAGGCTCTTTAACTACTATGTTTTTTAGCGTCCCATTCTATATTGGGTATGAAAGACCGGAAATCTTGTTCAGAGGTCTTTTTATCAGGCTTGAGGTTCTTTTACGTGTTGTAATCTATGACACGTGACCAGCAACTTTACTTTCCTTCCAAAGGAAGCCATGCTAACGATTCTTATATATTGAAAAAAAATCCATAACACCTGCCAGGTTTGAACTCGCAACCTTGGGAATTTAGAGTTTAGTATGGTACCCCTAGACCATGGAGAACAACATAGGGACTTGTGCAGCTATGCTGTGTATTTCCATTCTACATGTCCAAGATAAAAAGTATGCATTATATTACCTAAAAATAAAGTAAGTAAATGCATTACCTAATGTCAACAAAAATCATTAATGATTAATAGGGAGTAATTATGAAAATGAAGTTTTTATACATATGTTTTACAAAATAGATATGAAAATAAATGATAATAGATGGAGAAAGTTCTGTCAATATTATACATTTATAAAATTCTGACACAAGAGGAATTTTGAGGCAGATTGCTTCTATATGTTGTCACCAGGTTCACCTTTTTAAATGTGACCATGGCTTGCAATAAGCCACAATTTCAAGTAAAAGTGCATGTGAGCAGAGAGGAATGGTGAGAGAGAGAGAGTTATTGCAAATTTATTTGATTTTCTACTTTCTTTGCCACCTAACTCTAATAAGTAAGAAGATCTTACTGTCTAAAAATTTGATGTGGCAATTTCACCAGAAATACATGTTTTGAGGCCCTTGAATAAAATAAAGAGCATTTTTAAAAAAAGGTTTGTGGGTACTTGTGAACAGCATCAATGAAACGAAAAGTTGAATAAATACCAAACCTTGAATATAAGTTTAGTACCTTCCAAAGATGCTACATGGAGATTTTCTTAAAAATCTCCTCCTCTCCAAACTAACACTTTAAATGGAAACATTTTTGATACTTTTTATTTTCTCAAAAATGGCTCTTTAACGATTTTGAAAATACCATATACTTAAGATGTGACAAATAAAATGCATAAAATGAGCTTGGAGAACCCTTTCTAAACCAACAGAATTTGGTTTTTCCTTAGTTAAGTGAGGCATTGCTTTTAATAATTCTACAGATTCATCTTGCTATTGAGTTTTTACTTTCTCTACTACGTACAGTAAGTAGGGGAAGTATTGTCTTCCACCCAAAAATTCGATACCAAGATTTCACCGGAAATACATGTTTTGAGCCCCTCTGACTCCAAAAGAAGCATTTTTAGAAACATGTCCGTGTGTGTGTGTCCGTCTGTCTGTCTGTGTGTGTGTGTCTGTGAACAGCATAACTCAGAAATGAACAGTCGGATAAACACCAAACTTGGTATTTAGGTTCAGTATCTTCCAGAGATGCGACACGAAGGTTTTCAAGAAAATCCCCCCACCCCAGATTACTCTTTACATGGAACATTTTTCGAAAGTTTTAATTTTCTCAAAAATGGTTCTTAACGATTTTGATTAAAATATCATATGTTTAAGATATTTTCATGACAAATGAAATGTATATCTCAAATTTTCTGGGAATGTCTCCAAAAGTATTCTTCATTGTGAACGACTTTTGCATAACTGGTAAACCATAAGATGTCCCGGACATGCAAAGAGAATGGAATGCACCACATAGCAACCAACGCTTAAAAGATTTGACTATCGCTTATAACCTACCATATTCTCCTTGCATCTACAAGAAAATTAGCAATAAGATTGACATCTCGATTAATATGAAGTAGATGGAGAATAAGCGTTTGTAAAAATAGTTTGTACAAGAGTAGAGAAAGTCATGTGAGTATAACACATCAGATTTTTTTTTCTTTCTTTCTTTTTTCTTTCCCAGCTGCAGTAGATCTATCTCCTCCATTCACAAGTAAATTAGCCAAAATTCCATTGCCACCTTTGTTACTAATATCCATAATTTTTGTGCAATTTAATTTTCAGTGTTCCATGCAAAAATACCATTCTTCATAGCTGTATAAAAATGGTTCAATGCAGCAGTCGATTCAAGAAGTTTATTGTAGTTTTTAAAGCCTATCATGCCAATGTTAAAATGAGACTTTTCCAGTACGCTTAGCTCAAGAACCACTGACACAACAATTTGAAATTTTTACCGGCTGTTCTACAACATTGTACAATGCACTAAATATAAGAGCTCTTATTTTGGAGTTAACAACAAGCATACATGACTTTTTAAAATATATGTCTTGAATTTGCTTAAAAAGAATATTCAACATTTCTGTTTTAAAAAAATTAAATTTTCGCATAACTTACTGGAAGTAACTTTAAAAAATACTTTCAGTACTGTTTTATTTCCACAAAAAAAGTGCAGTAATTTTTGAGATGAGTGCACCCTTCTTCTTTCTTGGTACACCCTCTCTGTTTGAAGGACTTACTCTCCCAGGACTTATACTTAATGCGGGATAGATGTCAGTTGGGGATCAGACAGACTGTTGGATTGAATAGAAGAACCAAGATGGGTGATCAGTCTGAAGCCTGGTATAAGAGCGAGGAAGAAGGTAATATGAAATGACGGTAAAATGGATGAAAGGAAAGTGGTGATGGAGCAGTTGGTGGAATGGATGGTGGGAGAAAGCAGAGAACCTGGAGAAAACCTGCCACTTTGCAATGAGTGCACTCAAAGTTTAAAAAATTTAAAATTGAGAAAACCAGCATTACAGGTTTACAATGTTCGAACCATACCCTACAACAGCCTGTTTCAGCTGGGCTGCTCGTCAGTGAGTAGCAGTGTACTCGCTGCCTTGTGCGAGTAAGTCTGCAACATGCAAAACAGCTCTGCGGTAAGCTGTCATCACAGTGCTGTGAATACTGGTAGAGACCTGCGATGGGGAATTCTGTTGAAGGGGTTGCATGACTCTGGAGTTGGGAATGTAGGAGATATTCATAAGACAAGTTCAAGATACAGAAAACAGTATGTTTATTGGGTATCAGATGATGATGATAAATGAGTGACCTCTATACCTGCACCGCTATATCTCCGGCCCTGATGTTTCATGAGGGTAAAGAAAGAGACAGGTATATATTAGAATGACCACCTTTAGCAATACTAGTGCTGTGCATTTCCATGCTAAAGGAAGCTATGCTGATTTCGCTTCAACAGATAAATGGGGACTGTAATTTGATTTCTTTGAAGTCTGTAATAAATATAGTCTCCTGTTGTTGCTTAGAGCTTTGCTGAACATAAACTACAACACGAAAGAAAAGAATAAAAGATCCGGCAAGGTTTGCAGTGCTGAGTTGACTCGCACAGCAAAGGGTGGAAGTTGTCTGCTAGGACCAATTACAGGCTCCCTCTCCGGTGCGTACATTGCAGTTTGGGCTGTGTTGCCGACTTTCTTGTAAGTGAAGCATGTGTCATCAGTAGCTGTTTGCTTTAGTCCAGGTGAAGTTTGTTTTCTGTGCGCATGCGATTTACTGCGTTACCCTTGTTTAAGTTTCCTGTAAATGCATCTCCATACTTTAAATACTCTAACATAGGCAACTATTTCATCGTTTGCATTTTACGAAGAGATGGCACAGGTATACACACGTGTTCAGAGTAGGGGTAAGAATTGGCAACACTACCTCTCTCGGTCGTGCTAAATGTCACAGCCGGAGATAAAACGGCGGCATTATAAAAGAAGAGCATGCAGTATCAAGAGCTCATTGTACCTCATATACTGGCATTCTCTAGTTCGATGATCCATATAAATTGGACCATGTCCTTGATATATGCCTTTTTTTATATCCTCAGGTTCCAGAAAAAAGGACCCTATAGATACATACTTATGCATAGCGAAACCTTCGCATTCGCATAGTATATGTTGTGTGATCTCAGAAGTCCCTCTCACATTTCCTACATAAAGGGTCCTGTTCAAGACCTGTTATGCATAAATATTGTGCAGAGTATTGTGGGCCATAAGGTAGCCCACAACCCCTCTGAGCTTAGCTCTAGATAAATTTGGGAGAAACTCACTCTCCGGTCAGTTCCAGATATAAACTCATGTGTTTGCCTGGCAATGGTTTGCTTACTCCAGATCTCAAGATGAGCCCTCGCTGTAAGCTGGGTAATCTCATGCTTGAATTTCTAGCATACACTCCGCAAAAGGGCTTGGGTCCAATAAAATCGAGCCCAATCCCCTCCTTGCTAGAGCGTCTGCCCTCTCATTACCTCTAATACCAGCATGCCCTGACCCAAAGAAATGTAACCGGGCAGCTGGTACATAGTCTATCCAATATCCTCTGCCATTGCCACACCAGTCTGGATGTGGTTTTAACTGCCCTAAGGGCTTTCGAAGCTGCCATACTATCCAAGCAGATGTACACATCCGCTTGTCTGCATGGCATAGTATAAATATGCATAGCACAGGATGAGATCCCAAAGACCTCAGCCTGGAAAACTGTGGCAAATCGCCTGGGGAATGACAAGCCTGGTTCTAGGGTCATAGGCCCCAGACCCTGTCCTGCCCCGCCCCTGAGGCGGGAACCATCCATGAACCACGTCCTGCCCCTTGTCTTCAGGGGAGACCTGGTCTCTGGTACCTACTCCTCCCTGGAAGGTATTACCACAGAATAGGATGGACTTACGTTATGTCTAGTCCTCATCAAATCCCCGATCATCTGGGTTATAGGACACTTCTGTAATCCAGAAAGGATCAGTGCGTGCCCTTTGTGGGTTAGCTTGAAACATCACTCCCCTACAATCCAGAGGCGGTGCACACTCATCTTAGCTACCTCCACAAACAAGTGCAGAGGAAGAAGGTCTCTAAGGCAGACTGAGGAGCCATGCGCACTGCCCCTGTTATCATACGTTCCAATCTTTGCAGCGAATCTAGCCTAGCAGCCACTGTCTTCACCAGAAAGGCAGGCCACCAGACCAGTGCTGCATAAATTATTGATGGTCTAATAACCGAGGTATATCGCCATTTGATCACTTGGGTCTCAGGCCCCAACTCGATCCTATTGATCTTTGGCAGGCCCACAAAGCATTGTAGGCCTTCTTAACTTTATAATCAACATGTTTTTCTAGCTTAGTCCAGCATCCAGAATAACTCCTAGATACTTGACTGCTCTGGAAAGCTTCAACTTCTTCCCAAACAGGTGGGCCTCTACCAAGTCTGGCAGCCTCCTCCTCCTCCTCCTCCTCCTCCTCCTCCTCCTCCTCGTGAAAGTCATAATTTCAGTCGTGTGGGGGTTAATGGACAAGTCTGTTTCTCTACACCATTCCTCTAAAGCCTGTAGGGAGCCCTGAAACAGTGCTCGGAAATTTTCCACTTGCTACAAGGCATATGTCATCACCATAGCCTTGACCATGAATTCCTCCCGTTTAGTCTATCCAGTAGTACATCTACTGTCAGACACCACAGGGTAGGTGACAGAACTCCCCCTTGTAGGCAGCCTAGGGGCACACTCCCCAGTTGTCACAGCCTGCCAGCCTTCCAAGGAGGTCATAATTCGTTCTGTTACAACTGGACTGACTCCCCTGCTCTCCAGACATTTCTGAATGGTGCCTAAAGTCATATTATTAAAGGCACCTTCAGTGTCCAGGAAAACTGCCATGCAAGTTCTCCACAGTCCAGCACCCTCTCCAACCTTACCACAAGCTGATGGAGTGCCATGTCTGTGGATTTATCCGGCCAATAGGCATACTGATGTGGGTGTATGCCTCTGTCCTCCAGTATCCCATCCCTCAAAAATGTATTTACCATCCTTCCAGAGCCTTTAACAAAAAGAATATTAGACTGATAGGACGAAAATCCCTAGGCCTGCGGTAGGATTGCCTACCTGGTTTAGCTATAAACACCACTTTGGCATGTCTCCAGAGGCGAAAAACATGCCTCATAGCCAGACAGGCCCTGAATATTCTCACTAAATGGGATGAAACAATCTTCCAGCCCTCTTGAAGGAGAGCCGGGAAGATCTCATCCACACCTGTGTTCTTATAGGGTTCAAAAGTATAATTGGCCCATTTTAGTTTTTTAAAAGTAACAATCTTGGTGGCCACTGTCCAGCCTTCCTGTGAAGGCTGGCGTGCCCTTCCTGAGTATGGTTCTTGATTTGTAGTGCATGCCTCCATGAAGTGCGTCTCAAGCAACAGCCTCAAAGTCTCCCCCTCCGACTGAGTCATAGCACTGGAGGGGTGCTTTATTGAGGCCAGCCTGGGCCTGGCTCCGAAGACCAGCAGTTTCTGCAGGCGAGCAGCGCTCGACTGCTCCTTACATTATCACAGAAGAGCCTCCAAGATTCCTTGAAGGCCTTCCTGATTTCTTTTGTATATAATCTTTGGGACCCCTTATAGCAGTTGCAAGTTTCCTGACACGCATTGTATAGCCTTCGTGTCTTTTTCTGATGGAACTATGAATTCCACCTGAATTTATCTTTAGCCCGAGCCTCATGTATGAGGGGCAGTTTCTTTCATAGGAGGACACCAGAGTGTTTGAAAAACCCACATAACCCTCCAGGTCCTCCATATTCCTTAGCTTAGTCTGGGGTCCATTCCTCAGCTGCTCTGTGCATCATATTAGCAAATGTAGTGATATATCAGCACTTATGTCCAAAATAAACCATGTACCCTCTGATACCAAATCCGCAGCGAAGGCGGGGGCCTCTGGAATAGCCTGGCTCTGCTGATACTATCCTCAAGAGAGGATTGTAACTCTTCTGTGGCTTGGTCGAGGCCATTTTTTCATTGATCAGGACCACTGCTCAAGAAGGAAGGAAACTGGTGGGTATCCAATGATGGATGTGCAGTCAGACACTCATTGGGGATTTCAATTTTGAAAGGGGGATTTATATCCCTCAGATAACCCAACAGAGTACCTGGAGATCTCAGGAGAACCAGACTCTAAAGAAGTCCCAATTGGTCCTCCTTGGGTTGCTCTTCCCTCAAGACTAAAGCATATATGTCTATGGTCAGACATGGAAGGTTCAAGACAAACCCTCTGGTCCTTAATATCTTTTAATATCTCAAAGGACACTAGTGACAAGTCTAGGATCGCTTCTCTTTAATAATTGACAAAGGTTGGAACATCCCCTTGATTTGTAATCTCGAGATCAGTAGGACTCAGTACTCAAGCAGCTTCTCCCCTTTACTGTTGATGTCTGTGCTGCCCCAAATGCTGGGCATTGGAGTCACAGCTAATCAGCAGGTTGAGGTTTCTTTCAAGGTGTTTGAACTCCTGAGTAGGAGGTGGCTCCTCGGAGTCATATGGGAAATAGGCTGAGCAGACTACCATCTGACATGGAATTCCGCCCTCCTCATGCCTCATTAGGACTGCTGCCAGGTCTTTAGTAAGAAATTCCAGCAGAGCTCAGGTATTACTGAGTCTGGTAATGACACATGCTCTAGGTTTTACCTCAGACGTGCTGAAAATAGTAAAACCTTTTATATTTAGTCCCATGATACAGCCCTGTCGAAGCCAGGGTTCCTGTATCTGGTAACATTCCTTATTACATTACTCGAGAGTACTTACAAAGCAGTTATACTGTGTTGTAGATTAGCCTGGATGAATGAAATCATCTTTGCTTCTCCTGAGATCCCCAGGTACTCTGTTGGGTTATCTGAGGGTTATAAATCCCCCTTCCAAAATTGAAATCCCCAATGAGTGTCTGACTGGACATCCATCATTGGCTACCCACCGGTTTCCTTCCTTCTTGAGCAGTGGTCCTGATCAATGAAAAAATGGCCTCGACCAAGCCACAGAAGAGTTACGATCCTCTCTTGAGGATAGTATCAGCAGAGTCAGGCTACTCCAGAGGTCCCCCCCCCCCCCCCTTCGCTGCAGATTTGGTATCAGAGGGTACACACGGTTTACTTTGGACATAAGTGCTGATATATCAGGAGTTACTACATTTGCTGATATGATGCACAGAGCATCCTTCATTGTTGGATCTCCGAGCATTGATGTGTCTTTGCATTTTATTCAGTTCATGGCTGAGAAAAGTTGCTCACAACAGTATGTGAACCTAAACATACACATGATCTGCGTTGCATTCTTGTGCAGCCTGGGAAAGGTTTCTTGGTGCAGTGAACTATACCATCGTGACAAATCTAAAGTGTTGTAATATCTGTCTTTTAGTAGGGCAAAATTCTATAAGTCTATTATTCCCAACTACATTGATGGCTGGTAGTCATCAGGGGCAACTGAGGCAGTATTTTAATACCTGAATAATTTCAATTGTTATTTATAATTGGTAAATTCAATAACAGCCCACCTTGAAACAATATGTATGTAATAATTATTTAAATTGTATGTAACAGTCATTTCACATGCTTATTTTTATTGTAAACATATTTTATTAACGTTATATGAATACTTTATATGCTCAAGTAATGCAAGAACTGTAAGAATAGTAAATGTTAGGTTGCTAACAATGAGTAATAATGAGATAATTGTGGCAATATGTGTTTGGAATTTAAAAGTATACTGGTCATGATTAGAACGATGATGATGTAGCTTCAGTGACAGTTTTAAAATAAGCCAATCAACAGCAAAGAAAAGTTTTAAGTTGAATGCAGAAATTCTATTGGACTAGAATTAGCCAATCAGAGACTCGCATTACCAAAGCTTAAGGTTTTTAACCATTGAGGTTAGTCAGTTCCTGGCAAGACGTGATAGTGTGTAGATGAAAAAATGTGTTCTCTACAGGTTTTAGTAAAAACTGATATACTCGTTAAGTGAGTGTATAAAAGTTTCTCACAGTTCTTTTAAAAGTGTAGTGGTTTATAAATATGTGTAAGAAGTTAAAATAAAAGTGAAAAATCTAAAAGCTTAATTTTGTTACGTCTACAATAATTGTCATTACCACACCATGAATAAGAATCCTGACTCTAAATTAAGACTGACGCAGCCGAGGCAAATCAAACAGTAATATTACGTAAGCATTAAATTCAATCCGATGCTCAAAGCAACTATTAATACATAACAACTCTTCAAGTTTGCGTAAACATTTATTATGCAACATTTTGCAACAACAGCAAATCATCTTCAAGTTACGTATTTATTACATAACCAGCATCAATAAAGCATCATCTTCCAACTACCAGCTAAATAACTACTTCAAATAGGCGTCCCAAATGTGGAGCTAATACCTATCTCACAACTGAGAAAGGGTGCTGAATAATCACATTTTTTCTCCAAAACATAGAGCTCTTTGAACCTCATTTCATAAGATTGGAGAAGCTGAATTATGTTCTTTAGATATTTGTCCAAAGAGGTGTCAGGAGGCAGTTTAAAGAGGCAAGATGAGTGAAAAACGTTAAATCTCTATTTCAAATCTGCTGTTCAAACAAATGAAGCTTTTCTGTGAATACTCTGAGCTCATTGTGCATACCTATGGTTAATAGATCTTTTTCTTGCAATAACATATTCAGGTGGTTTAGGTGCATTGTTACATCTGCAACCAAGGCCATGAGTTCAAACCTGGCGGAGGGCGATGGATTTTTTCGGGTATAAAAATCCTTGGCATGGCTTCCTTTGGAAGGGAAGTAAAACCAGTGGTCCCGTGTCATAGATTTACGGCACATAAAATAACCTCAAGCCTGATAAAGAGGCGTCTGAGCAAACTTTCCGGTGTTTCACGCCCAATATAGAATGGGACGCTAAGGACCATAGTAGTTAAAGAGCGTCCATAAATAAAACTCAATGTAATTTAATTACATCTACAAGAAATGCAGAGTCTGCTACCCATGTTGGATCAGACAGACATGCTCTGCCTGTCCTTTCATTTCCAGGAAAAGAGTGATTTCTTCATAAATGGCAAAAAATACATCAAGAACTTTTCCCCAACTTAGCCAGTGAACAGTGCTGTGGTAGGGTAAGCCACTTGAAGATATTTTAAAAACCCTTTGAACTGACAATGATTAACACCATGATGCTGGAAAAATTTTACACATGTCACTACAGATTCTTTAATGATCTGATTAATAAGCAGATTCCAGTTCTAGTGTTGAGGCACAAAGTGCCTCTTGGTGAATAAAACAGTGAATAAACATCACATCCTTCACGAATTCACATTTAACTTTACTTTTTAACCGGAGACGAAGCCCTGCTGTTACTCAACCATTTGCAGCGTGCCGTCTGAAGCGCCACCGAATAGAGCTTTTCCTATGGTAAGCTCATTTGTTCACAGATTTACAAACCGCCTCAAATATAATTTGACCTGTAGCTGTGTACTTCAGCGGTACCACATCTAAGAGTTCCTTCTAACTTGCAGTCCCATGTCGACACTGCACACAAATATTGTTAGCTGACTATAATCCACTACATCCTTATTTCATCAAGTGTGAGCATAAAGGCCTCCATCTTTTGAATTCTACATTTGAGCTGTCTTTGCAAATCCCCTCCCATGGCATGAATGCAATGAAGCACTGTCTGTTTTGAGAGAGACCGATTGAAATTTCTACCTCTCCGATGGAGTTAAACATTCCACAACAATGAGCAAACATGATTTCACGATAGGCCCCACCGAGAATGGTTTCCCATTTACCACAATGATATGAGTAACTTTCTATCTTGCTCATATTGCTGCCTCATTGGTAATTTATTCAATATAATTCTCCTTGAAAAGAAAGTATGAATAAGTTTTCCTTTTAATCTGTAATGGTTCATGCCAAACGAATCTACAGTGGTATTTGTTTTTAAAAATGTATGTCCTTTTGTATGTCAGCTTTCATTCTAGCTATGAGCTCTTGCTGTGGTGAAGCAAGAATGAGCTGAATGAAGTGTGTAATAACGCTGTATGTTCCATTTCATCATTGAATGTAGTTTTTTTGACATACAAGACAGTGCAGGATTGTTCTTTTTGGTTAAGAGAAATTGTTCTTCCCACGAACTAGTCAATGACTAGTTGACATGACTCAGTTTGACATAGTGACATAATATGTTGTTATGGGAAACAAAACAACTTCAAGACTGGCAGGAAGCACATGGACTTGTCCTATGACCTTCGCCCAGTGACGTATTGGCTATCACCCTCCGCCTCCACTCTCCCTCCAGCCGTGCTCCAAGCAATGCTGCTGGCGTACTCATATTCAAACTCGTATTTGGAACACCCTGCCCTAGAACTTCCCAGCTGCATATTCTTTAAAGGCTTTTAGAATACCGATACAGTAAAATAAATATGGTTATGCAATTTTACAAACATCAGGGGACATTAATTTGACAATAACTCATTTTGTGAAATTCCACTGCAAAATGCTGTTGTTTCCCCTTAACATAGAAGGCAATGGCCAAGTTACCCATTTATTGTAATTTGAATTTTTAATATTATAAAGAAAATGTACTTTTTGGTTAGCCTCATAAAGAAATAGTATGTGAAATATGTGTGTAAAAGTTGACTCCAATCCTTCTGTGACATGCAGCCCTTTGTAAGCCATGTATTGCAACAGATCTTACTCAAACATGCAATAATACTTTTCCTTTGCTGGAGTACAATATACAGTATGTGACAAAATAAAGATGACACTGAAATCATTGGTCATTTGCTGTTCAACTTTCCAAAGCAGTGAAGTATTTACTTATTGTTGACACATTGTGAATTCAATTTTGTGTTGATTTCTGCAATTAGTTCTCATAGTAGAAGAGGTGTTTATCATGGTACATTATTTCCAGTCAGAATTCACTGAGTTTGCTTTATGTTAGAGAACATTACTAGAAGAGATTTAATAAGGAGGAACCAAATAACAAAACAGCGTTAGGTGTCGCAAGCTCCATTGTATGGGATCAGTCTTATGTCAGCAGGAGCACAAAAGGTCTCCCAAGAAATCGCCACAAACAAGAAACAGGGACTACTTTGGTGTTAAGAACTACCAAAGTGTAATCTACTATGAACATCACTGAAACTTGGTTAGAGCGTTTGGTGATCTGTTTGATGGACAGTTAAAGAATTGGTGGATTTGCATACTGGATTTAAACTGTTCAGTGTCCAACAGTAAGGGATGAACATACAACAATCTGCACTGCAGGGCAGTCACTTGGCCTCCTACAATAACATTTTGGAGATCGCCTAATTTCTCATGGAACTCCATTCCCATATCCTACCTTCTCCCGGATCTCAAGCCCCTGATGCCTGCATATGGGGTATGTTGAAAGAATCAGTTTTCAAGTTATGGCCCCCTCCAAATAATTCTGAACTATGCGAGAAGACAACGCCATTTTTTGTGTCCTTACAGCGACCTTTGTTCATCAACATGTTCAATCAGAACATTATCAACACATTCTGTACCAATGATGTTAACTAACATTTCAGTATCCTTTGTTTTGCTGCATACTATACTATTTCTTACTCAGAGCAAAAACTGTTTTACCTGCTGTGAAGATTTGTAATTGTTAGTTGCAATTGTTTGTTTTTGCATGTTACATCCTCATGTGTGGCACTGGTAAGAATATTTTTAGCATTTATTCAACACTAACAAGAGCTGGGCATCAACAGCTAAAGTAAATAAGTATCATTACCACTTCTAACAGGAATGCTTGGCATATGGAGAGTTCCTGCAGACGTTACGCACATCACCTCAACTTCTTGCGAGCTGTCTAGTTGCTGGGGACAGACTGCTGTCAGACATGATGCATGGAATTATTCATTCTATAATGGCTGGGTTACTTGGAAGTGCCCTCCTTCCAGAAGATAAAGTTTTAACCTTACGTCTCTTACGCAATCTTACAAAGTTACAGCTGGTACCTGCAGAAAATCCAAGGAGGTTAGTCAGGTTATCGTCTATTAACTGTCTTGCCCAGCATTGCATTGGTACATTCTGTAAGTATGGGATTGAAATTAATAGGAGTGATTTGTGAAAGTTGTAAGTAGTCTGTAATGTTTCCTTGTACTTAATGTTAAGTGTCCAAAGTTTTGTCCAAATTGGTCAAATAGTGACCATAAGAAAAATGTGGTATGGGTAGCTTTTTGAAATTGTATGGTATCCTATAATTTTCACCAAGTTCTGGAATCCAAGTGAATAAATTTATGCCCTGGTTTTCCAATCAGTATAGTTTTATCTATAAGGTTTGAAAACAAAGTAAGGGTAGCTTTTGAAAATTTCAAGTACTGTATAAGTCAAAATAAGACTTAGGTGGTTTTGAGAAGTTGTAACATAATGATTTTTGCCAACAGGTATTGTGTTATTGTGCAATATTTTAACCATATAGTTTAAACAGTGTGGATTTCTACTTAAGGTATTGAAAATATGGTAGGGATAGTTTTTTAGAGTTGTAAGGTAGCTTATAATTTTCATTGGATCCTATAATATAAGCATACATCTAGATAGCCCAAAGAATGTTGATTTGTATGCTAGGAGTAAAAAACAGGGATTGAAATTAATGGTAGCTTAGCATTTTTGTCAGTTTCTAGAAACCAAATGTACCTGGTTGTGTCAAAATCATACTATAAACATTACTTGATAAAACTTCAATGAAATATGAGATAAATGTGGAGATATGAACAGATAACTCAATTTTAAAATATTTTAAGTCTCTCCATTTACTCCTTTGGGCTCAAAGTCATTAAAAATCTGCCATATTTTTATTTTCAATACAGTGTAAAGAGTAGTCTCTGATATCCATATTCAACAAAATGGGATTGAAATTTGCTTGCATGAATGTGAAAACGAAACCACTAACCTCCAGTTTTCAAATTTTTGGAAACGTTATATAGCCTGTGACCATTTGGAAGAATAGGACTTTTCAATGGTGAAGAAATCAAAATCAGTTGAATGGTTTTCGAGATTACCCTGCGCGCGCGCACACACACACACTCTTGTTGTCCTCCATGGTGTAGTGTCTACCATGCTAGCCTCTAGTGAAGCTAGTGGTTCCATGTTGTAGATTTATGGCACGCAAAAGAACCTCAAGCTTGATAAAGAGGCCTCTGAGCGAAATTACCGGTCTTTTATGCCGAATATATAATGGGATGCTAAGGACCATAGCAGTTAAAGAGCGCCCATAAATAAAACTCAGTTTAATTTTTTAACACACACACTCTTTCTCTCTTTATAATATTAGTAGACATGATAAAATATTTAAAGAATGTATGTAGAAACTTGCCTGGTCACATAAACATTTTTAAAAGTTATAGCAACAAAATTAATTCCAAATGAGCTAGATACATGATGTATTTAAAAATTCTATAAACTAAACTAAATGTTTTGGCACTAAGCCATGTCCTGGGTGTGTTGGCAGTAGCACTTAACACCTTTTGGGTCATACTCTTAATTTAAATTTTGTTTGTAAGAAACAAGAGTAACTTTTTAGCATGCAAGCTAAGTATAGGGTACAGCAGAAACAATAAGTGGGCATTAAAATGAAAAATATTTTATTCCTAATAATTATTTCTATTACATTCTCTTATCTTCCGTTACAGTTTTTGGAGATTAGAGAATGCTTTTCAGTTTTTGAAGATTCACCTCACACTTTAATATGACATGCATAAAGCAGTGGCATATTTTCTTGCCACCAGCATGGACTGTGTTATACAGATGCCTGTATTCGTACGTCATTTTATACTTTGTGTACAGAACGAGGTCATACAGGCAGTGATTTGTTGGTCACGCTACCTTCTTGATTCCATTGTTGCAACCAATGATGAATAGCATTCTTAGGCAGTGCATTACATCGATTCAGTTTCTGTAGAAGTGCTCTTTGGGTTTCTGTGATGGAACTGGTTCTGATGTATACCAATATATGGCAGAAACATGGTCCCTCACTATCCATGCTCCATGACTAACAATCAGATAGAGAATACAAACTGCAAGTTCATTTCCAAGATTGACTCCACAATCTTGCCACACATTCGCAGCAAAAAATGTCAGATTCAAAATAACTATTAATTCTAACCCACTTGTTGTTTTTGTCACATTCTGTATTGCAACTTTTCATTTTTATGCAGGGTGAAGGGGTTTAGAATATGCTTCTTTCAAGGGGCAGTTCATGATAAAATGAACAAATTGAATGACACTATTATATTCATAAATCAAAATTTAATAATTCATTTACTTATGTGATGACTACTGCTCTCTCTATTAGTCCAAGATGGTTATAACAAATTCCTTGTAATAAAGTTTTATGCTGCTGTTCTTGTTGACACAAAATTAGTGTCAAATGGTATGTTTAATTTTGGCACGCTGTATGGGAGTTTTGTTGGCAAAACTATAGTTATGGCGTGAAATTCAATCCTAGTTAATGAATTATAATTAGTCAACACGCATTTAAACTGTTAAAATGAATTACTCTTGTTCTATCTTTGAAAAAAAAATTTGGCATTCAACTTATGCTGTATTGCAACTTGATATTGTAAAATATTATTAATAGTACTAAATTTTGAAGGATGAAATAAGATTTCATAATATAATGTTTATTGCTTGTTTCATATATATTCTTAAAAGGAGGTTATTCTAACTCCTTTCACCCTATGTTAAAATAAAATTCGTAAATGCAGGAATAATTTTCATTTACTAATAGATATTTTAAAAATGGAAGCTATGCAACTAGCAACTATGAAAGCAGGTCTTTAGTCCTACTTCTCTTTTATGTTTGGCAATTACAGGAGGAGAATACGAGGGGCACTATTTATATTTTGAGCCTAATAATTAAAGCAAAGTAATTTCTGATTGAAAACAGCTTTATTGTTTTTCAAAATATTCTCCTTTATGATCAATATATTTTTGCATCCGTTTGAACCTTTTGTCAAAGCATTTATTGCAGTCTTCTTGAGACAACTCCAAAACATGGTTTTTGAAGGCATCAACGGCTTCTTCTGCCAACAATAATCATTGTCCACACAATTTATTCTTGATGTTCAGGAACAAAAAGAAGTCATTGGGTGCCAAATCAGGACAGTATGGCGGATGACCCATCAATTCGATTTTTTGAGCCTTCAAATACTCTGTTGTTAGACGAGATGTGTGTGCGCCTGCATTGTCTTGATGAAGAGCGATCCTACGGTTCTTGTTGGTTTTCCTTACTTCACCGAAGACTTCCGGCAAACAAATGGTTGTGTACCATTCGACATTGACCGTTTTACGTTCCTCTAAAGGCACTGTTGCCACATGGCCAGATTTGCTGAGAAAGCAGGCGACCATTTGCTTCGAAGTGCTTCGAGTGCGAACAACTTTTGTTGGATTTACTTCATCTTGAAACACCCATACAGTTGACTGCTGTTTACGTTCTGGCTCATACTCATAGATCCATGATTCGTCACCTGTTACAATCTTATATAATTTTTTGAGGTACCGCCATTGTATTTCTTGAGCATTTTTGTACACCAATCGACACGAGCATCTTTTTGAGATTGCATCAAATTATGTGGGATCCGAGAGCAAACCTTTTTCACGGCTAAATAATCGTGCAATATTTTATATATGCTGGTGGAACTAATGCCTAGGGTTGCCTCAATCTCACAATATGTCGCACACGATGATCTTTCATTATTAGTTATTACACAGCATCAATGTTTTCTGACACAACAATGATTTTGGACGTCCTTCACAAACTTCATCATTGAGCGAACGGCGGGCACAATTAAATTCGTTATACCAGCGTTTCACAGTGGCAAAGGATGGCGCTTCATCACCAAATGTGGAAGTTAGTTGATCGATGCACTCTTGTCTTGATAATCCATGTTGAAAGTCGTAATAAATCATTGCACGAACATTTTCACGAGTTAATTCCATGTTTTTGTTGACACACAATTTTAAGTTAGTGTAAAAAAAAAACAGATGACGCTCTATTGACAAAATGTTTGAAGTAGATTATGGTAAAAAATATCAAACTTTCCATTGGAAACGTCAGATGGCACCTACAACATTCGGGGTTGCCAAGGCACAAAATATAAATAGTGCCCCTCGTACATAGCATCATTCAGAATAATTTTTCAGCAAAGGATTTCTTCACCATTGTGATCGTAACTGTTCTAACTAGTGCTGCTTTCCATACATTATGAATGAAATGGTTCTGTAGGCAATTATAAGCTGATTTAATTGTGTGAAGAGTACTAATTATACCTATCTGAAATATCATATGTATAATCACTGTCAAGCTTAATATCTCTATTTTCATTTATATGCTGCCCATCTAATATTTTTAAATTTACTTAAGCTGATAATATAGAGTCAACTGAAAAATTCAACGCCACAGCCAGGATTTGAACACGGTTCTCCCGCTCTCCGTGCGGTTGCTCTAGCCATTGAGCTACTGTGACAACATGCCGGTGGGGCTTGAATTCCCCAATTGACTCAAGTTGTTTCCCAGACAGACCTCTAAGGCATCTGACTTAAGTTGACAATCTTAGCAGCGACCTGCTATCGCAAGTACTTCAGTGCTGTAATTGATTACAAATCACCTAAGTAATTCAAAGACACATTACTGTTTCCAGCTTCTTTTTCATATATTAATCTAATTTTTATTCCAATCATGTGCTTATGAGCGTTTAAGAGCTGCATAATAACAGCATAGCTGCACAAGTCCCTATGTCGTCCTTCATGGTCTATGGGGTACCATGCTAGCCTCTAGTTCCAAAGGCTGCAGGTTCAAACCTGGCGGAGGCTGATGCATTTTCTCAGGCGTAAAAATCCTCCGGAAGGGAAATAAAGCCAGTGGTCCTGTGTCGTAGATTTATAGCACGTAAAAGAACCTCAAGCCTGATAAAGAGGCCTCTGAGCAAACTTTCTGGTCTTTCATACCCAATATAGAATGGGACGCTAAGGTCCAAGTAGTTAAAGAGTACCCATAAATAAAACTCAATTTAATTTAATTTCAAACATCTAAGACCATATCAGAACTTTTTGTATTAAATTAGATTTTCCTTTAAACATTAAATCACACACACTTTCACTCTTTCATTCATTGAAAGAGAAGTAAATTGTCATGTGAACGTCGCAGACTCCCTTACTAATGTAATTTTAAGGGTTTTTAGGTACAAAAATATCCCCTCTAGAAGTCCAGTTTAAGAATTTTTGGAAATATGTTGGTCTAATGTTCAGTGGGAAGAACAATGTTTTTCAATGGTGTAGTACTTATCAGTTGAGCATTTTCTGAGATAACCCTGGATACACAAACAAATTGTTTCTCTTTTTAAAATAAGCATGGATTTATATTGAATATAATAATTTTCTCATTACAGGTTATTACGACAGAGGTCATGTGCATTTGCACGGCTATATGCAGAGTTCCATGAAGGACTGTTTTCTGCAAAATTATTTTTAACTGCTGCTCTTCACAAACCAATTATGCAACTACTTGTTGAAGATGAAATGTTTCTGGACATAGACCCTGATAAAGCAACTGTCAGGTAGGCAATTCTTAGGGGCCAGGATGGTCAGGGCTTTTGTCATATTCAGCATTGGTTCCATTCTTGCATTCTTTAACAGATGGGTATGTTTTTCTTTAAGCTTATTTCCTTACAAGGAATTTAGCCACTTTATACTGTTTCACCCATAGCTGGATCCAAGCCGAAACGAAGTTCTGACTATCTGGAGTTTCAATAAATCAGATATGACAAAAAAGTAGCAAATACAGGGAACCACTTCCATATGAATAAACATTACTGTTCCCAAGAAGTAATTTGTTTGAGCCACTTGAGGCGTGGGTATTAACAGTCACTTGTCTTTGTTTTAAACAACCACTTCTGTTTTAATATCATAGAGGATGGTGATGAGAAATGTATTTCTGTGTCTTCAATTTGTGTAAACATATAACAGGTAAAGCTTTGACTAATGATGAAATAGTAATTCTCGTTACAAGGATTTTACAAGTGTCACTAGATAAGTATTGAGACACTGAACATTGACCACCCCTTAGGGAAAGCATTGTTGCTGGGTCAAAATTACGGATTCAGTGGCGGTGAAATGGTAGCAAGCAGAGCTCTGCTGTGTCATTTATTTTTGTGCATTTTATGTTTGGAAAGTATACTTCCTTGCAAGTGCAATGGAGATTCACAAAGAGCATTTTCATGTGACGGACTTGTAAAAGTTCAAATGTGACTTAAATGAAACACAGTCACTTGAATTTTGAGGGAGGTCTCTAAGGGAATTTTTCCCTTCACCTGCTACTGTGTTCTGCTGGTTTGGAGAATTTGAGATGAAGCGGCAACCTCTTAAAATTAAAGGGAAGAGTGGCATACCAAGGACAGTAATGACGGAGAACTTAACATCTGTGGAAACAATGATCAGGGATTCGCTGAGTGTTTCAACCAACCTTCATGAGCACCTTCATGTAAAAGAAATTTCTTCTGACTGGGTGCCCCATAATTTGTCTGAAGTGCAGAAGCTTCACATGGTGGAATGGTATCAAGAAATACTGCAAAGATTTACTGTGAAAGTCTTATCACATTTCAGATATAAATGAATGAACTATATTTGTACATCTTTTTATACACAATCCTTTTTTACAATATTTCACTTGTAAACTAACTTAACCTTACAAATTTTCTGGACAGCTGTGTTCCACCTATACTGCATATTTTACCTGGCACTCTGGCCTTATGGCTCACCTGAGCAGCCCTTGCTACCCTAATCATCTATGATCCATCCTATCCCTCCTCCATTTGCCCTTCTACCTTTCTTATCTCCTTTACTTTCTTTAAGAACTCCCCCATATTCTTATTTTTCCTTTCTTCTTTTCTTGTCAACATTTTAATTGCTACTATTTTTCCATCTATTTTTTTCCCATTTTTACTCCCATACTTTTTGTCTCCATTCCGCTAATTCTTTGCATTCTATCATATAATCTTCTGTGCTTTCACTGCCTCAACATAGTTCACAAATCCCGCTTTTTCTGCCCCTTAGCCCTCTAAGGTACATTGGCCCTGTTCTCATCCATGCAAACTCTTCTTTTTCCACTCTATTACAATAATCCACGTACCCTTCTCTTCCCCATGTCCTTTTTAGTAACCTATAGAACCCTAGTGATTTTTTTTTCTGTAAGCTTCCCCAGATCTCTTGTCTTTCTATGTCCTTCACTCTGTTTCTTACTGTTATGCAGAAGCCGTTGCTATTTCTTTCTCCTGCTCTCCAAATATCTCCCATTCCTATCTTCTCCATAATTTTTTCTACCCCTGTCCACCAGCTATTTTTATTTTTCGTACTCTTTTGTTGTTCCATACATATCCTTAAAATTTCCCCTTCATCTTTTTTCAAGCATCCAAACCAAAATTTCAATATCCTTTCCAGTATCACTCCCTTTTTTCTTGTTCTTCCTAATTCCACTAACGCTACTTCCCCCAGTGCTGATCTTGGTAACCCCAATAGTTCTTTATAAAACATTCTGTAGTTCTGGTATATTTTTCTGCTTAATTCGGCCCCCCCTCCCAAATTTCAACTGCATATAGCATTCTTGCTTCTACCAATGCCTCATATATTCTTTCTATCCATTTAGTTAGTATTTCTAATTTGTATTTGCACATCCTTACTCCTGTCATTGCCGCCTTTCCTTTAGTCATAACCTTCCTGCTATGCACCATCCATTCACCATTACTGTTCATCCACCCCCAAATAATCAAACTCCTTGACAACTTCTAACTTTAAACCCCCCTATTTGCCATTTCTCTCTCTTTTTTTACTTTCTCTACTACGTATAGTAAGTAGGGGAAGTATTGCATTCCACCCAAAAATTACCGAGATTTCACAGGAAATACATGTTTGAGACCCCCTGAATCCAAAAAAGCATTTTTGGAAACATGTCCGTGTTTGTGTGTGTGTCTGTGAACAGCATAACTCAGAAACGAACAGTTGGATAAACACCAAACTTGATATTTAGGTTCAGTATCTTCCAGAGATATGACACGAAGGTTTCCAAGAAAATCCCCCCACCCCAGATTGCCCTTTACATGGAACATTTTTCAAAAATTTTAATTTTCTCAAAAATGGCTAACGATTTGATTAAAATGTCATATGTTTATGATATTTTCATGACATGAAATGTATATCTTGAATTTTCTGGGAATGTCTCCAAAAGTATTCTTCATTGTGAACGACTTTTGCATAAGAGATAGACAAAATGTTACTACACAAAAAATGTAGATCGCGTTAAAATACACAATTTATGTCATATACATTTTTTTTGTTGAGTGAACCATTTTCGAGATATTGCTTGTTATTCCCTTAAATTTTCCAATACTTATACTTTTTCTCAAATTCGTTATTCAATTTTTTTTGTCCTGGTAATGCAAAGAGAATGGAATACTCCACATGGCAACCAGCTCTTAAAATATTTGACTATCGCTTAAGGCCTACCAATTCCCCTTGCATCTACAAGAAAATTAGCAATAAGATTAACATCTCGATTAACATGAAGCATATGGAGAATAAGCGTTTGTAAAAATTGTTTGTACAAGAGTAGAGAAAGTCATGTGAGTGGAACACATCAGATTTTTTATTTATTTCCCCTTTTAAATACCATAACTTTTGATTTGTTTATGTTTACTTTAATTCCCCATTCTTCACAGAATTCCTGTATTCCATTGATTGCTTTCTGTAGCCCAATTACTGTTATAGCCCCGACTATAAGATCATCCGCGTATAGTAAACCTGGTATCTCTATTTGCTATTATGGGGTGGTGTAGAATTTTTTCTTTCACTCTGTCTAGTATGTCATCTATGAATATATTAAATAATATGGGGCTCAATTTGCACCCTTGTCTTAATCCTAATTTTTGCTCGTTCATTTCTGTAATTCCATTATTTCCACATCTTATACAAAATTTTATATCTTTGTAGATCTTTGTAATTTCTTTTATAAAATATTCACTTACCCCTTTCCTTCTTAATTTATAAGCTAATGCTTCTCTATTGTGTCAAATGCTTTTTTAAAATTTGCAAAAAACATGTTTGTCCTTCCTCTTTTCCTGCTCAGATACTTATCTATTATAGTCTTTATTATAAATACATTATCTATTGTTTGTTTATCTTTCCTAAATCCTGCTTGGTATTCTGACAGTTTTCCTTCCTCTTCCACCCATTTTCTTAATCTTATTGGCCAATATACGTGTGTACATTTTCCCTAATATAGATAATAAATTTATTCCCCTATAATTCTCTGGTCTATTTGTTCCTCTCTTCCCTTTGTAGATTGGTATCACCATACTTATTTTCCAACATTCTGGCACATCATTCTTTTCTTTAATTTTATTTAGTAATTTTGTCATCACTTTTAAACCATTTTGCGTTTCCTCATACATTTTCAAAAATTCTCCTGGCATTCCATCTATTCCTACTGCCTTGTCTTTTTTTATATTCCTTATTTGCTGGTAAACTTCTAGCTCCGTGATTTTTACCATCTAATTTTTCATTAAATATTCCTCCTTGTCCTACCTCTTTTGGATCTAGCCTTACTCTTTTCCCTTCTCCAATTAGCTTTCTAAAATATCCTAACCATTCACTTGGTATAATTTCATTTTTCTCCCTTCTTTTCTTGTCATCCTCACTATTTCCCATATTTTTTTTACTATCCTTTCCATTTATTGCTGCCTTTAGTTTCCTTTCTATATTTCCCTGCCATTCTTTCCTCTTAGCCTCTAGCAAACCTTTATATCCCCCTTTAAGTTGCATCAGGTTTTGTCTATATTTCAGATATTGTTATTGGTGATGAAGTATGGATATATCAGTTTGATTCAGAAACAATACCAGTCTTCCATTTGAGTTTTCCCTGATGACCAACCACTGAGCCAATAGTTGTAATCTGTTTAATTTTAATAACCTTTGGTGGTATACTTTGATGCCATTAAAGGATTAACTACACGTCAGCTTTTAAACATTTCCTAGAGGATGTGGGTCAGACCCTACCTTGGCATATATAAAGGAAAAGGTACATTTACAGTATTCACTGTTCTAGAACATATGTCTCCCTTTATTCTCCAAACAGTTAAGTTGAGCCTGCAAGTATATTTTTTCTCATTATCAGAACTCTGAATATTAGTGTCAATTTTCTCTCACACAAGATTTCTTTTCCCCATTTAACTTTGTACCATATAGTAGTTAAGCAACAACTTTACAAATTCAATTAAAAGGTCTTTCACAATTTTAACTATATCTACATTTCTATAAATCCAACAATAATTTGTAACATTCTGTTACTTTAACAGTATATATACAATTTGACTCCTCCCGCAAAACTTTTAAGAATTCAAATATTCTTTTTATTGTAAACTTTATAGCTTTAATGTTTGTTTGAAACTAGTTCACAAAATGGTTCTCTTCACATGCCATATTCCTTTTACATTTAAAAGTGAATATCTTTCGTTCCCCCACTATGCCCCATAGCCTACCATCACAAATCTTTGGCAATAATTTTGAAAGTTTTACTCACCGAAAAGTGTAAATTACGAACATTTTGACAAGTCCAAAAACAAATAAATATATCCGATGCCTCTCAATTACCACCCCAAATGTCGCCCAGACGTGTACGTAATTGGCCTCTCTTACGGCAACTAACTGGTCTTCTTTTTCGACCTGCTGGGAGAGTCCTCTTCTCTGGCATTTCCTGCATCATCCGCTAGGGCTGCTGCCGTGTGATTGGCCCTCAACTCAACCAATCAGAATGCATTATAGCGGGATGTACTGGGTACACATGATGTCACCGCTACTACAGGGCCAAATTCTCTGGATGTGGCAAAGCTACAATGATAACTAGATGAAATGGGGAGGAGGAGCATCCAAATGGCTCACCACCCATCAAAGTCATGAGGTCAAGAAATGTGGGAAAGAAAGTGGTTGCCTCTTTGTTCTCCACAAGTGGTTTTACAGTATTGTGCTTGAAAATCAGAGAACTGGTACTGCAAAATGGTACACTGAATTTTGCCTTCAGAAAATCCAAGATCAGTATCCAAACATAAACACTAAGGGGCATTTTGCTGCATCATAAAGGTTTTCTCTCTCTCTCTCTTCCTTCTTATGGACGTTCTTTAACTTCTGTGGTCCTTAGCATCCCATTCTATATTGGGCGTGAAAGACCGGTAATTTTGCTCAGAGGCCTTTTTATCAGGCTTGAGATTCTTTTACGTGCCGTAAATCTACAACATGGGACCACCAGCTTTACTTCCCTTCCGAAGGAAGCCATGCTAAGGATTTTTACCCCCGAAAAAATTCAATGCCTTCTGCCAGGTTTGTTCCCGCGACCTCAGGAACTAGAGGCAACATGGTAACCACTACACCACAGAGGACGATGCATCATTACAGTGCATCAGTTCACACTCCTAATGTAATAATGGAGTTTCTGCAAGGAACTGAGTTGAAACTATTGACTCATCCACCCTATAGACCCGACTTGGCACCATATGATTTCTTATTGTTTCCTACTATGAAGAACCAAGTTAAAGGTCACCAATTTTCTAGCCCCGAAGATTCAGTTACAGCATACTAAGAGGAGTTATCTGCAGTGCCAGAAACTGAGTGGTGTGGATGCTTCCAGTGAAGGGAACCAGCATACAGTGGCAGAGGAAATACCTTGAGAAACTGAGTTAAACAAAACATTTCTATGAGTATCATTATTTGTTGTAACAATACTTATCTAGTACACTCATATGAATAAGTTGAGATGTAGCTGAGACCGGAATTTCAAAAGAAATTATCAAATACTTTCAATTCTTGCAGTGTACAGTGTTTCATTTCATACTATATAGAATTTCATTTTAATAAGTAAACATTAATTATATAATGTTGAAGTTGGTAAATGCACTATGCTCTATCTATATAAGAACTTGATAGACAGAAAACATAGAGGGAGATTTGGATGAGTGTGAACTTCCAAAAGAAATATCGGATAAATGTAATAAAGCAATTGGAGAATTAATACCAAGCAAATCAAAGGAAAGATATGAAAAAGTGTGTAAAGAATTCTGTTAATGGAAAGCAGTAACCTAACCTTGTTTATTTGTAATATAGTAATTGAGTTTGCCATAGTTTATTCATATGTTGGCAAAAGTGGTATCTCTTTTATGAGTTTTACAATATGCTCATAAGAACTAAATGAGAAGTAGTATAAAATAAAGATTAAATTTATTGAGTGTGTTTTTCAGGCTCTGTTAGAAATATCCAATGCTAGGTATTGAAGACATAAAGTGTCCTTTTAAAGTAGTGGTTCTCAAGGAAGATGCTACTCCCAAAGATAGGGAATGTGAGAGATTTTCAAGTGACATAGACAATTTGCTTAGCAGAATTATCGATAGTTATACCAGATTCAATGTAATATTACATAAAATACCTGTCATTTTAATTGGACTTTAAAGAGAAACTGAGAGTAATGTCTGAAATGTATTGGATGTACCTATTTCAACATTATTAGTTGACTTTTTACCTCCTCTGTGATACTTTAAAAATTAAAAATTGTCGAGTTGTGATCATGGATTTGATGCACTTTCCAAACACTTAGGTTTCCTCCTGAGGAGCGGTTGAAGAAATTTGGAGAAGAGGGCACACCTGAATACAACATACGGTTGCAGGTATACCGCAAGTGGACAAACAGTTGTCTGGTAACCATTACCACCCGCTTTGTGTCCAGTCTGCGCAACAACATGCATTGTTTCCCAACTGCTGTTAGTTGGCTTGTTCGTCAAATTGCTGAATTGCTCTCCAAGTCAGGAAATAATGAACCCAAAGAAGTGAGTTTCTTGTCTGCAAAATATATTATGTAGCTAGTTAAGAATGTGAAATGCATTTGTAATAATTTAAAAAAATATCTGTTGCTTGAATGTTGAATAATTCAACATTAATACTATAGTCGGCGCCAATCAAGAAGGTGATTGACAGTTACTAACCACGTGGCGGAAAGCTTTAAATGAATTGGAGGGGATGGACACATCATTGCGGTCGTCTTAGTAACTGATTAGCAGAACCAATTAGAACAGATGCAAAAACCTTGTTGCCAAAACTGTAACATGTGATTAGCATGACATACCTGGGAGCGACCGTTGCAGTAACATGAACTGCATGTCTTATCTTCTGCTGTTGCTGCAATTATAAACAGTGCTTCCTTTAGCCACAGTATTTACATCAGTTTAGAGACTGCCTGTGTACTGAGAAGTTATTTTGCATCATCCTATTTGTACGGTTATTTGCTTTGTGCTTACGTGTGTTTGATTCCGTGTATCTGTGCGTGTGTTGTGAGCATTTGCAAATGTATGAACACTTTTAATGGATATTTAACTATATCCTAAAAATAGTGATGAAGACAGCGAGCCAAACGAAAAAATGAGCGTATTCAGTAACCGAATAAAATGTATTTGGTGAAGGTACCCCAATTAAAGGACAAGCACGGGAAATAATATTCTCCGTGATAGAATCAGCGGCATTTTCCCATTAGAATAAGTATCAATATTTCACAAATATGTCTCTCTTGTTAACGCAGATCTTTACACTGATATATTCTCGCATGTTTTATCCTTTGCATGCAGATTTGTTATTTTATAATTGTCATCATATATGATTATAAATAATACCTGCTCTATAATGCAGGCGCAACCCAAACGCCTTCGTACACACAATTCTACCATGCTCTCCACGTGGTCATGATAAGCGGCAATGCCGCCTCTCTCTCCCCACGAAATGTCAATCCCTTTCTTCTTTGGCAGTGAGTATAACTTTAATCTTAAAAAGGGTTTATGAAAGCATTTTAACATTATTGTTAGGGGTGGTGATTTTTGGCATTTAGAAATTGCAAATTTAGCATTTTATACCATTTTTAAGAAAAACGTAACGGATAAACGGCTAATATCTTTTGACATAACATGGTTGTAAAATTAAATCACATTTGTGAAGGATTAATTGTGAAATAAAAATGCATAAGTAAATTGCATATTTTTTTTAAGTTAATATAGGTCAAAGCAACACAGAAAAAATAAATTCTGGTGCAAAACGAAATAAAAATAAAATACACAAAATTAACTCAAATCCTGCAAGTTCATAAATCAGTAACATTGTTGAATGAAATCATAGAACATACCTCAATAGTTTACTCTGTCATTTGTGTTCTCGCGTTATTTAATTGTATTTGGTGAAATATTTTTCAGCATCTATGCTATAGGTAGGGTCTCAAATACATTGCAGAACTGTTTAAGACAAATATGGATATTTGAGCTTAACAGTCAGCAGCATTTGCAGACAGTCTACATATTATAATAAAAAAGCTATCCATAGCAACAACTCAAAAACAGTGGAATCTTTCTTTTACTTTCACTTAATACTTTCAAGTCTATTGGCAACACTTTGCCAGCGATGACAGGATTAAAAAGTTCACCAACCTCTTGGGAGAAAACAAAATGTTTTTTTGCATTTTCGTTCATCCGACAGTTCAGACTTTAGTAGCATTTTAAGCAAACAATCCATAAACATGTTTTCATTTTATTTTTTACATTTTAATTTGAAAAAGAGTCCATGAATTGCAACATATTTTGTATTATATTGCATTTTAGTATAATTTCATATTTCAAGTTAATTTTACATTTTATTGCATTTTCATAACATATTAAACAGTGGTTTACAGGTTGTGAAAAATGAAAATACAAGAATACAAGCCTTTATGAGCATTTCGTGCCATATCGTATTTGCAAAATCATCATCCCTATTATTACAAGTTGAGTTAAATGGATTATAATATAATATTACAATGTAAGCATCTAAATTAGTACTAAAAATTTAACAAGGAAATTTAAAAAGATTTCCAAGATTCTGTTATAGACGTTACACATGTGCTTCTGTTCTACAATACTTTTTGGATGACGAGCAGGGATGGTGATTTTTGCAAGTGTATTAGATATAACATGGTTTAAACTGTCCAATGTCAGCGACTCAGGAGTTTAGCTCTGTCCTTGTGGTTGACGTAGGCGAACCTGAGCCAGCGCTGTATTGTTCTTCCCTCTCACTTTATTGTTTCACACCCTGTTCCAAAGGCACTTATATCCTTTCTTTCCTGGAACAATAAATATTACGCGAAGTAGCATCAGTAGTACATTATATTACTGCATCAAACATACCATTATGATCATACTTTCAATAAGTAAACCTATAAAACCTGCATACATGTAAACCACTATATTTATGACCATATACTGCGAGTGTATTACTTATAATGTTTGTTTACATCATTGTTGAAGCCATCTTGTGACGTCATTCATTTGTTCGGTTCGTAGCTCCATCTAGTGTTAGCAATTTGTGGTAGTATTAGTGTTTGAAAGAATTTTAAGTTTTGTTTACTGTCCTCCGGCTAGCTATTATTTCAGTCGAACATATCTCTTGATCAGGGTTGTGTAAACGGAAAGGAATCTTTTATCCAAAAATTACACTGATGAAGAAATTTGTTTTACACATTTATTGTCGAACACGTTAACTATCACATTTATACATTGATCTTAACACTCGCCAAACTGAAACTGTTTTAATAACTTCATTACTAATCACTCTTAATTCGCGTACTTCAACTTTGTGTATAATTAACTTTATAATACTTTAGATTTTTGTAACTTGTGAATCTATAGCCGACGTATCTCATACAAATATTTTGACGAGCTGACGAACTGAAGACGACATGTAGTGCACAAAGAATTTTGATGAACTGAGCATGAAGCTATCTCTAACCTACCCTATTTATACTCCTGCATCTAGATACGCCTAAAGATTATAACGAACTGCAATTGGCTAATAAAACGCGCCAACATTAGCGTCTATTTTAATATCCAATAAAAATTATGAATACATATGCTTTAGGGAGAAAATATTCCAGAAGGTTCTCAACGGAAAAACGCGCCAACATTACGTAACTTCCTCGTTTCCAATAATGATAAACAGCTCACCCCCCTCTTTGCATTATTGCGCGCTATTATTGACAGTTTCAGTAAGGCATTATAAATTTACTTCCCTACAATATTTACAATCAATAAACATTTGAAATCAAAGTCACATAAAAATGCATATTCATATTACAATCATTATTTACATTTAAGTAATTTGTGATACAAATTACTGCATCAATACATGTGAAACATTATTTGGACTGCACCTGTTGACAATTGTTTCGAACTGCCGGTGTTAAGCTATTTGCATTGTAGGCAAGAAGCTCCCTAGTCCACTGCATGCTTGCAGTACAAGGACAAAGCCAATCTCGTGAGTCACTCACAGTATGTGTCCAGAAATAAGTACTTAGGAATTGTATGTCGTCATTGAGGTTTATGTCTGAAGTGAGATGCTTGGTGGTCTACCAGGAAAAACTTGAGTCAAGTGGCGAATTCAGTGTCATACTGGCAAATTGCCATGGTAGCTCAGTAGTCAAGCAACTGCAGGAAAGCACAAGAACCATGTTCAAATCCCAGTTGTGGCATTGAATTTTTCAGCTGATTCTATCTTTAAAACAGATATAACTTTATCAGTTATTTGTTTTTCTTTAAAATGCTAAAATGCTCAATTGTGAGTATATAAGCACTACAAAATGCTAAATATCTCAATTTCAAAATGCAAAAAATTACCACCCCTAGTAATGAGTTAATTTTTTTTTCTATAATTAAAAAAATTACTGTAATGGCCACACATAATTATTTGGTATGCTGTGTTCGTTTGAATGAATACCTTTCTAATACATTTTGCCATATTTTGTGTTGTAAATTTAATACAATTTAACTCTTCATGCTGCACAATCAGTGCTAAGTGACCTAATAATCACCCAGGGTATAATTACTTCAGCAATATTTATACATATTTTAAAACTCAGATTAAACCCAATAAATATTTAGTATCGAGAAACTGTTTAGGCAGCATGCACCATGTTGGAATAAATTATTTTGGAACTAACGTTTACTAAGAAGTCCATGGTACGGAAGAGGGTTACTATGGGTGCAATTTACTGTGGCAGTACTGGAGAGCTCAATTACAATTTACTCTTTAAGTTACAGCTACGAAAGTAAGAGCTCATTACTCCCTGTATTGTTTTAAGGCAGGAAAATGTCAGTTAAAGAGATATATGTTTGTTGGTAGAGATAAAGAAAATCCATTTAAACAATATGAGTGCAAAATACATTATGTAAAGATGCTAGAAGAGAAATGGCTGGAAAGTACTGACAGATGAGTTTAATGTTTTGAGTGATGGGAAACGTACTGAAGAACAGTTCAAAATTCTGGAAACAATGTTCCTAATCTTCATATTTGCATCATAGATCACTTGCATATTGATGGAGAAATACTCTTTCCAATTCCAGAAAAGTTCACCATATTCACCGGATGGTCACAAAATAGGAACATGTAGGGTCCATTGAACCCACAATGTCTGGGAAACCTACAAAAGTGAAAAAAAATTGCCTTTTATTTTCTGAAGAGTCATGTATATTTGTTTGGTACCTTGCTGTTAACTTCAAAAGCGCTAATAACGCGATGAAAGATATGACCAGCAGGTGCATGGTGAACGTTTATAAGATTACCTGTAATTTTAGGATTACGATGAACTTTACTTAATGTTGAGGGTTGTTACACTACATCACTATAATATAAAATTAGTCAATTTACTTAATGTGATATGAAGCTAAGAAATGCTGGTAAATCTAATCAGGATGCAGTTAACATAATGGGAATGATTCTTGATTGGTAGTTGTTTAATTACTTTGTGTACTGCTTCAAGCCAATTGGTTCTAATTACTATGTGACATCAAACTTAACTTAACGGAAGGAAAAGTTTGACATTGCCAAACTCATAAGTTACGTCACATCAAGTTAAGTCATGTAATCAACCCTAAATAGCTCCATTTAATATAATGTGTTAGATTGCCATATTACGTTAAGTTCCTCATAATCCCAGCTTAACTAATCTCTGAAATGTTCTGGTACCTGTGAAACACTCGCAGGGCACATAACAATTGCAGTTTGGGTGATACAGCTGAATTCCTGTCTGAGCTTTCTTATAAATGTTCTCTAAGCGGTTCAGAAGGAATGTAAAAGATTATTTCCGAAACGTTCCTTGAACTGTCTCTGTATAAATATCATTATGGATCTCGCATACCACTATCGCATTCCCAGTTTTCTTTGTTGAGATCATCAATGTAATTTAAGTAATCCATGAACACAGTCAAAAATATCTTTCTCCAAATAAGATACAGTATTCTGGCCTAATCGACAGATTAGTTACTCCATCCAGGTCGCAAGAGTAAATTCTAACTTATGTTTGAACTCCATTTAATCCCATAGTAACATATTACGTGACAGTGCTCTCCAACATTTACTTCTGCGGTAATTCATTCTGGGAGTAAGTAAGTAAGTAATATTTATTTTCATCATTATTACAATAATACAAATAAAACTTACATCTAAAAATTATGTCTAGTGCACCAGTTTTCTAGCTCCCCCATATTTAGCCCCTAGGCTGTATGTATGGGATAAAGCTACTATACCATCTCTCCACTTTACAAGCTATGCTCGTTCAGCTGTACCTTTCTTAAGCTCCTTATCCACTTATCCCTTGTGTTGCCTAAAAATGTCCCCATCATTTTAATTATTTCTACTTTTGTGCTTCCCAACATTCTTAATGCTACTGCTTCTTTGTTTAACTTGTCCCATTTTTTATTCCATATAACCTCTCTCCACCTTTTAACCTTATCACATTCTATTAGACAATGAAAAGTACTACCCGATTCATCACACATAATACATCTCCCCGAGCCATTATATCCATTCCTTTTTAAAAATATTACTCCTGTGCGCATCCACGCAAGACCTATTCTACCAAATTGATTACATATATCTACATACTTCTCCCTTCCCCAATCTCTTTTAACTGATTTATACAAGATCAATGACCTTTTATCCTCAAAACTAGCCCATATCTCTTGTTTCTCGATATCTTCCACCCTCAATCTCACTTCTTTCCAAAACCCACTATTATTATATTTATCTAATAGGAAAATATTCCTCATGCCAATTTCTTTTAGGACATTTGCCATCTCCCCTAACCAACACTCTTCTCCTAGGACAGCTTTTTGAAACTGTATACATTCTTTTAATATATTATTATCTTCTAAATTTAAACATCTATACCAACACTTCAATATTCTTTCCACTATTATACCTTTTCTCCCTACCCTTCCTAGCTCTGCCAGTGCCACGCCCCTTGGTGAACTCTTGGGTAAACCCAAAACTTCTTTACAAAACATTCTATGGACTATATCAATCTTAATCCATCCCTTTGCCACCCCCCATATTTCTATTCCATATAACATTTTTGACTCTACTACAGCTTCATATAGCCTTTCCAACCAGTTCATTGTTAGCGTGGGTGTTTTGCACAAGCAAACTCTAACAGCTTTCATCGCTAGCTTTCCTTTCAATTGTGCATATTTAGCTTGTGCTTCCCACTTCCCGTTGCTTGAGAATCTAATGCCCAAGTAATCAAATTCTTTTACCACCTCTATTTGCTCTCCATTTATATACCATCTTTCCTCTCTTTAATTTTGATCCTTTCTTGAACACTATTATCTTGGACTTTTTTGTATTCACCTTTAGCCCCCATTCCATACTAAATTTTGCAATTTCATTAATAGCATGTTGCAACCCTATCACTGTTACTGCCCCAGCTACTAGATCATCTGCAAATAGTAACCCTGGTATTTCCTTTTTCCCTATGACTGGGCAGTGTTTATTACTTTTCATTATTCTATCTAAAATATCATCTATAAATAAGTTAAATAATATTGGACTAAGTTTACAACCTTGCCTCAGACCTAAATTTTGCTGTATATAATCAGTAGTACTATTTCTTCCACATTTTACACAAAATTTAATTCCTTCATACAATTTTTGTACCCCCTCGATGAATGCAGTGCTGACTCCTTTGTTCCTCAATTTATATGCCAAAGCCTCTCTGTTTATAGTATCAAAAGCCTTCTCGAAGTCTGCAAAAAATATGTATACCCTACCCCTTTTATTTCTTAAATATTTGTTTACTATAGTTTGAATTATCATTATGTTATCTATTGTTCTTTTTCCTCTCCTAAAACCTGTTTGGTATTCTGATAACTTATCTTCCCTCTCTACCCACTCGTATAATCTTCTAGCTAATATACCAGTGTATATCTTGCCTAATATAGATAATAAACTAATTCCTCTGTAGTTGCTTGGATTATTTGTATCTCCCTTTCCTTTATACAATGGTGCAATAATGCTCACTTTCCAGCTTTCCGGTATCACTTTCTTCTCTTTGATTCTGTTAAATAGCTGTGTCAACAACTTTGTACCCTCACCTAACTCCCCAAAATTTTTCCAAAATTCCCCCGGAATTCCATCGGCCCCTGTAGCCTTCTTCTGTTTTAATTTTTTTATTTCATACTCTACCTCTATGGTTGTAATCTCTTTGTCTAAGTGCTCCACTCTGTTCTCAAAATTTCCCCAATATACTTCACTTTTTTGAACTCTTCCTCCCCCCAATAAACCTTCGAAATGATATTTCCATTCCCTTGGTGTTATCTTATTAACTACCTGTTTCTTTCTGTACATTTCCTTAACAACTGACCATATATATTTATTTTCTTTCCCTCTGACTGCCTCCTTAATCTTTTCTCCCATTCTTTGCTGCCAATCCTGCTTTTTCTCATCTAGTAGACATTTATAACCCCTTTTATTTGCTAAAAAAATTTGCCTATCTTCCTCCTCTTCTGACCTTCTCCATCTATCCATTTCTTTCATCACTTCTTTCTTAGCCTTTCCACACTCTTCATCATACCACCCACACTGATTTACATTCACTTTAGGCTTCACTTCCATCCTACTACCTGCCCACTTAACCATTGATTCTAGCCTTTCCAGTGCTCCCTTTATCCTCCCACCCTGTAATGCTTCTCTAATACCAAGTTTCCTTAATTCACCACACTTGGAAGTTAAATTACACCTAAATTGTTCTGCATTCTCCTCTTTCCATTTGTAACTTCTGATTTGTTTTAATGCTAATTTTTCATCTTCCTTGTAACATAACCCTAGTCTTATTTTCATCTTTAATGGAAAATGACTACTATTTGTTATTATGTTCATAATCTTGAATTCTTCCATCACCTCTTCGATTCCTATACTACATATCATATAGTCTATTACACTTTGTCCGATTACACTTACAAATGTAAACTCTCCCCACTGGTCCTCTCCTTTGTTTCCATTACATATTATTAAATTATTCTGTTCGCAGAATTCTATTAACTTTCTACCTTCTGCATTTATCACTTTATCTCTACTTCTCCTCTCCTTTTCCTCATTTTTTTCCCAGATACATTCACTTTCTACATTTAAACTTCTTGGATTATATTCCCCTACTCTTGCATTAAAATCCCCTACTACAATGATCTCTATGTTAGGATTTTTGCTTCTTAAATCTTCCATACTATCATTCAGTCTTATATATAAATTGTCCTTATAAAATTCCGAGACTTCTGGTGGGTTATACACTATGCCTAATCCTATACAAACTTCCATCCCCTTCGCCCTATTTATCTTTATCCACATTATTTGGCCTTTCTCTATACTCAACACTTCACACACATTTATTCCACTACTCTTGTTAATGAACGCTCCAATACCACCGGAGGCCCTCCCTCTTTTGCTTTTCCTTTTACCATGATCCCCTATATAGTCATATCCTACCACATCTATCTTCTCACTTTCATTCAACCAAGTTTCCACCATTACTATTATTTCACCTAATTTTAGCACTTCAAATACTTCGCCATTTATCACTTTCGCTTTTAGCCCTTCCACATTAAATGACACCACCTTCAGATCTAGACCCTATCTTGAATCCCTTCTTCCCTCTCTGAATTTTTCTAACTTTGCCCTATATCTAGTTATCCTCTCCTGCGCCGCCGGATCTTCTTTCTCCTCCTCTAATTCCAGGATACTTCCTTCTGGGGTTGACACCACTTTGAGGCCGCTTCCACTCGCGATCATCTGTTTTTCTCGATCAGCTGCCACCAGGGTCATCGCCTCTTGCTTCTCTCGTTCACTGGGTATGACGCATCTCCTTGGTGACGTCACGCCAGCTATTTCCTCCCTTCCACTTGCACCTCCACGCACGTGTCCCTCTCGTTCTTGGATTACGTCGGCCGGCTTCACTGCATTCGCTTCCTCTGCTGAATTTGCTCTGCTTGTTATTCGATCTGGAATCAAACGCTGACACATATCCTGCTTCCTGCCGTCTATCCACAGTTCTAGTCCTCTTACAAATGATTTTTTTCCTTCTTGCCTGGCTTGATTCATTTTCGCTAATAATAATCTTCTTATCTCTCTCTCTTCTTTTCCATAGTCTCGTTCAACAAAAATTCTCGTTCCTTTCAATTTTCTTCCGTTATTCAAAACTGTCCATTTGATTTTACTAGTTGCAAATTTTACTACTATAGGTCTGGCTCTGTTGCCTCTTCTTCCGATTCTAAAACACGTTATAATTTCCCAGCCTGCCAGCTTTATATCCATTCGTCTTTCTAATATTTCCTCCACTGCTTGCTCTAGGGTTTTCTCTCTGTTTTCCTCCACCCCGAATATCACTATATTGTGTCTTCTTGTCTCCATTTCCATATTCCGTTCCATCTTGTTCAATCTTTCTTTACAGATGCAAAGTTCTTCATGCACTTCCTTCGTTGTAGTGAACAACATTCCTTTCAATTCTTCTATCTTTCTATCGATATTTAATTCTATTCTCTTTTCTATTTTCTTCAGATCCACTATATCCTCTGAAATGATTTTTAACATTGTCATTATCTGTGTCATTCCTTCAGGTCCTGGGTTTAATTCTACTCCTCCAATAACCAATAATACTGCCAGGATCACAAACAGCCATAGGTATTCCTTTGATAGTTGATTCCTTTTCTCTTTCTTATTCTTTTTACCGTTTGTAAAGCACCCAATTCTGGCCTTATACACTTCCAAATCTACCCCCATTTTTCTTTTTTCCGATCTTTCCAGGAGCGCTACGTATACGCGACCGCTCGCTTCCGCTGCTCGCGCTAGACTCCCATTCTGGGAGTATCTGAAAGGAGTAAAATACTTCGGAAGTAGTTTACTCTTGTATGAAAGTCTCCAAGTGTTGAGTTGAATAGTTGTTCACTATGAAAGTGGAACTTACTCTAGGTTGGTGTATGTCATCCTTTATGCACTGCAGTACTGGAAACATGTCACAAATTTCAAAAACCTCTTTAATTGAAAAGTGGCATATGTAACAATCATTTGTTTTACTGCAATACAATATCCAAAGTTAAAGGAAGTACTGGTTCTCTATTCACATTACAGAGTTTTCATAGATCAACTGTAACAGCCATGAAGTCTTGACTCATCACTGTTGCTAGTAGATGCGTTGTTGCATGCACTTATAGGTGCAATATTTTTGTCACTTTCTCAGCCACAGAAGTTCTCATCAGCTTTATTTAGCACTGATTTGATACATTGCATAATTTCGCTCTCTTCATAAAGCCTTTTCCATGCCATCCAAAAACTTTGCTGAAAAACATCAAAATAAATTTAACAGGCTACATAGAAAATATCATCTCATGGTAACTTTTTCCTTCTGCAAGCAAAATGAAAGAAGCAGGTTTATAACTCCCTGAAGATATCTGTAAATGATAAAAAGATTGCTAGCCATGGTGGCATATTGTGTAAGAATGTAAGTGAAGCTGATGCATAAACATGCCTTGTGAATGCGTTATTTCTCTAATGCAAGACTAATCAAAATCTCAGTTCATCTTACATTTGTGATATATTCTTTCCAAATAGCTTATGGAAAGATATATGCCGGATTTCACCAACTGTTGGCAAATTTAGCTTGAGAGATGTCAAACTAATGCTTCATCAATTTTTGCTGTACTGTCAATGAGAATCACATCAAAATTATGATTTGTAACTATGCCAACTTGTTACATAAGTTTTTGAAGGTTGGCAACAGTAATGTTTGATATGTTCTCTTTTCAATAGCTGAGAATGTGGCTTTGAAATTAAAAGATAATCACAACGCATATGTTTAAACCAATGCCACACCACTTAGTAACCATTGTTAGAATGCTGCCATGCAGCTCTCGTACAGCATTCTCAGTTGACTGTTGTCAAATATAAAAGCTGTCATGCACAGAACCTGGCCAGTGTGCCACTATATTGGTAACTAGTAAACTAGCATTGCAAACTGTCTGAATATTAAGGGAAAAATAGGACCTGTTTCTATATACTTTACGCATTATGCCCAACAGGTGACAAAGTGGGCATATGAGTACAGTCAGTGGTGCCTACAACACCAGGAAAATTTGCAATTGCATAAAATTCTTGGATCACTGTGGCCAAAAGGAAGTGATTGCTTCCGATACCTTCTTCACGTATCTGCACACCATGGATTGTGAATTGCAGTAACCATTAACAATATGGAATGACCCTATGGTGAAATTTCTGAGTGTTACCCATAACTGTGGAATTGGTAAAAATGACAGATTTCTGTACATAGGGTACTACAGTCTTGGTTCAGTTTCTTCCAATATTTTCTGCACTACCATAGCAAGTCTCAAATTTTACATCATTCACTTTGTAGAAGTGATTATTTCTATTCCAAATAACATGTCCTGGACCCACATTTCCAAATAAATTCATTGAACATTTCCATGTTGAAAATATTCATTGTTCATTTACTGGAATGAAAGCAAATTGATGGTGTTTCTCAAGAGCTAGATCACGTACATAACCTTAAACTAGAATTGATGGAATATCAAGATTTGAAGGAAGGACAGTGGTGCCTCAAAAGCCAACAGAAAACTTTGGCAATCAAAAGAATGACTCACATTGGTGAAACAGAACTTCTGCTTTTCATAAGCCATCAACAAATGCCTTTACTAAAGTTGGTGAAGCTGGGCAATAAACTTCAGACTTGATGGGTTTGGTTTGATGTAAATAAGATGCAGGTGGAAAATGCTGAAGTTTACTCAACATCACAGTTTAATAACCAGTTTCTTTGTGTTATTTTGCTTCACTAAGTTAAGTGATTCACCAACAGCTTAAGAGATTATGTTCAATATTTTGAGGGATTTGAAAGATTTACATCAACACAGGTTTTCTTGTTAGTATCAGAATAGAAATTACAGGATTTCCTTTTCTTAATGTTGGTATAGCAGCTGATGGCTGCACAGAAAAAGAGAGACATCTTAGAATACTCCCTTCTCTACTCATCTCGTGCATATTTATTCACTCAACTTTATGTATGAATTCATAACAATAGTGTTAATATACATTATATCTGCATAATTATTATATTTGTGAATACTTAATGCATTTTAAGGAAAATTACATCCATCTTTCTGATTTTGATGTTCCAAAACAGTTTCATAAGAAAATGGAAAAGGGAACAATTACAACAGCATCGCATAGTCTAAAAATCTGATTGGGTCTAAGTGGGTGCCTTACCATTACCACTGTGTACCAAGACCATTGGCAAATTGAAAACTGCCATAACTAATGTTGTCTCATTTCATCATCAGCTTGTCTCAATTTCAATAAAAACCGTGTGCTGCTTTAAATTTAATTTTAAAAAATTAGGTTACTGTGCCAATTTTGTTTTTAAGTATACATACCTAAATCAGCTTCAGGAAAAGGGGAATCTTCTTGCATTTCAGATTGCCTTGTCAAGAAACACTGTATACGTGTATTCCATCTGGAAAGGGTTAAAGCATGTCTGCAGTGTAAAGTGCATGAAGGGTAGCCCTCTACTGCTGCAGTTTGTGCTGCAATTTTGTTTATTACTCTCTTGCAAAAGTGATCATAATAGTGTGGTTTCATATAACAGCCATGCATTATCCAGTAACAACTCATCAATGCAGTAAATTTCTTTTGGGGAGTTTTAGTATCCTTTTTAAGAACTGAAGTCTGCAGAGATGATGTATGAAACAGTTAAAATGGATGCTCAAATGAGGCTGAGATCCACATAGCTGAGAATTTCCTTACATTTGTCTTAACCAGAAGGGAAAATCCTGAAAAAAAGCCATTTCTGGGTATGAACTCATATATCTATGATCAGAAGGCACACCTACACCACAGAAGTTGGCACACACATTTAATGGTATCATTAAATTTGAAAAACATGATCCAAGAGATTTCTCCCATTTCCATTTAAAACTGAAGTATGTATTGCAGTTGATTGGATACTATGGAGTAATTGATACATTTAATGTTGTTTCAGGTCAATGCGATATGTACTGATCTTGTATTTACGTATTTCATTTGCCCAGCAATTGTAAACCCTGAACCTTATGGTATAACTGATGCTCCCATCAGTTATATATCTCGTTTCAATCTCATACAAGTGGCTAAGATAATACAGACATTAGCCATAAGGAAGTATGAGGATATTGGTAACAAGGCATCAGATCTTTACAACTTGTTTGAAAAGGTAAGCTAAAGAGGTAAACTTTTTTTACATATCTGGTGTTTTTGAAATGCTTTTTTCTTATGGAAAGTTACATTATTTTTATAACCATTTTACATTTACTGTTTACATATAGAATTTATAAATGTTTTGTATGCAGAATCATATTCACTGATTTTCAGCTTTTACTACCACCACCTTCATTTACTGTTGTAGGATTGTGTCTCATGCATACTTGATGCAATTTTGAATGGACCTGCAGATGGCCTTGAAGAAGGTCCAGTTCTTGACGAAGCCTTGAAGATGGATGGACTGTCACGTTCAGCTGCACTCTTCACTGAGAATGAGTTGCAGAATTTGGTGAGTGACAGATTAGTGGCAAATATTAATCTAATTGCAAGCTACAGCTTGTTTGCTGTGTTTTTCAAGTACTTTATGCTGTTCTTGTTGGCTGATCTTGCTTGCTTTGGTTAATGGCTTCATTCTTATGCAATAGTTATCTCATGCAGATTTTAAATTATATTAAGAAGATACCTTGTTATTTCAGGTAATGTTCCTTCAAACAGTAGCATCAGATGTCTCTACAGATGAGAATGGCGTAGTGGATAAGAAACAGTTGCAGACTCTTTTGCTGCAGCTTCCATTAAGCACTACATCTGTGAATGGGCACGTTTCTAGCAGTGCAGGATTGAAGCCTCAGCAGTCAACAACTCCAAATACACCTCGCAAAGCCTCGGGTCTTCTAGGAAAGGGTATGTACTATTGTTAGGTTTCTAAGATTAATAATTACTTTTGTTGCAACCTTAGTTAATTAAAGTAAAGCAAACCTATGATTACTAATAAGTAAAAATTGGAGCTAATAACAGCAAAGCAAATACACAAGTCATAAAATTATTACTTATACAGTGGAATCTCGTTAGCACATTCCCATGTATTACGTTCAATTATAAAAGTTCCTGTGCCAAATCACCAAATGTAATAAATAACGTTGCTTAGTGCGTTTTCCCGGTCCCGCTTACTATGTTTGAAGTTTGACGTCCTCATTCACTGTTTTGGCCAATCCTTGATCGGTCCAGTGGGGGAAGGCGCTTAACACGTTCAAAGTTTGACGTCCTCATTGGCTATTTTGGTCAATCCTCGGTCACGGGGTGGATACCGGCAGCCAATCACATGCATCTATGTAAATATTTGTGTGGGCGGGATAGAGAATGCTTTACCTTGGCGTGGTAAACGCCAACGATAATTTCTACTGTTGAGTGTTGACCAAACATACGTAGATTGTATTTTAACTTTTCATTTGCAATGAAAAAAAGAAAATGTAGTAAATAACCAATAGTGAAAAACTGAAAATCCTTGAAATAGATCACAATCCAAATATGAAACATGTGGATATAGTGCGGAAGTTAAACATTCCTCCGTCAACCTTAAACGCAATTGTTAGCAAAGCGAAATTGATTAAAACTGCTTGTAAAGAAGGGAAAAATGCAAAAACAAAACTTTCCTCTTGGAAAATAGGATCAGAACGAAATTTGTTGCATGGAAACACTTACTGTATTCAAATCGTATTAAATACGCCAAAGATACATTCGCCTATTGTACTCGTAACATGATGCACACTCATAATTTTTTTTTCTTTTTTAGCGGAAATTGTTATCACATGTGTAATAAAAAGCACAGCAAAGCCACTCTTGTCGCTTCCATAATTTGCAATTTATTTTCTCAAAAACATTCATAACCTCAAAAATCCAAGTTGACCAACATAAAAGCTTGAATTATTTATTCTCAGGCTTTGTGTATCCAAATCCATTTGAACATTGAATTCAACACGGATTGTACTCAAAATCGGTTTCAATTACCCATGGAGATGTAGCAATTATTAGATTTTATTACATAACTATGTTCTTAAATTGCATATTTTGCATTTTCGTTAACATGTTTTCCCGCCTATGATGTCCAAATCCTTAGGTCCCTGCAAAAACGTGCTAACGAGATTCTACTGTACATATATATACAAGATATATTTGTGACAATGATAAATAGAATTAAGAAGAACATCTTTTGTAATCACTTGGTCACATCATCAGCTTCATTTTCCTAGTATACTCTTTTATTTGCATTGTTAAGGTTACTGCTGCTGGGTGACAGATTTTTGCTATAGTATTGCCGAACCATGTTTTTTTTTTACTATTAACGATAAATGCGAAGCTTGTTTTGCAACTTCGACTAGAAGTGTCTATATGTTTCACAATAAATGTAGATGATTTAAACCCTTAAGTTTTTTAGCGAATTTTTATGAATTTTTCGTTTTCTCGTGAAAGTCTTTATTTGTCAGATAAACACAAAAATTGGTATATTTTAAAAATTAATTACAAAACTTGCATGTTGAGGATACAAAAGTAACCAAAGCACTCAATTTCCTTCTTGAGTCATCAAAATGAATTGCAGTCTGATAACAATCGTGATTTTGTAAAGATTATGTTTTAGCAATTACCTGAATTTCAGAGTGGAAAAAAATATGTACTTTTATGTTACATTGAATTCTGCAACTACCATATTTACTCGGCTATAGGACCCCATCACCTATAGTCCCCCCCCCCCCCCAATTCTAGGAAATTGACGAATTCCTTACTTATGTCAATCTACATCTCACATTCTCTTATTAGCTTCTGTAACAAGCAAATGACGTGGTAAAACCCAGTGACAATTATTCTTTCAGGCTATGGCCAATCACAGAAGAAGAGCGATAAAACCAACCCCTTCCTGGTTCCCACACACTTGCATGGATGTTTGGTGTGCACTTGCTTTAGGTGTCCAGTCTTTATCTTTGATGTGTACTGTGAGTGTAAAAACATAAAATGAATACGGGAATTGCAGAATGAGTCTTATAGGCTCTTTTAAATTAAATGCTGTCAAATTTGCAAATAAAAATTGTATAAGAACGGTATCTCTTGAGTTCGACGCACAACCTAAAATGATTCAATATTGGTGCAGTCAGAAGGATCAATCTATCTATGCTAGTTAAGAGAGAGACCATAAATATTTCTGAGGAATCCAGAAAGGAGTACAAAGAATCGATAAAGTATAAGACTGGGTTGTTGAAACAAGGAACAATGGTCACACTAAAGCGTCTTGTACATGATCAAACTTTTTTTCAATTCAAGAGTTTACAAGAAAAATTGTCAAATATTTTTCAATATTTGACAACATTGGACAAGACTTCACAAGAACTGGCAAGACTTGACAGTATCATAAATATGTATTTACACATTGTCTCTTTGCCAAACTTAATCTCTTCAGAACACATTGATAATTAATAAATTAAATTACTATTAGCGTCACTATATAACAATTTGCAATGGAATACTGCTCTCTATGTAATATTACATAGCACTTCATGTATTATAGTCCATGAAATCAGATTACAATTAAAGAACACAGTGGCAATAATACGACTTGATAGATTAACTGCTCTTTACGTATAACATTGCATTAATGCATTATTGTTCACTTCGGAAATCTGCCTGGCAATTACTTCATATGCTATCGCTTTCATCTTGTAATCCATGAAGCTTACGACGTACAGACATAGCCAGTTTTCATATAACCTAAGCACTCGCATATGACATCCCTTGCCCAGGTAGCCATTTTTGTTTACTTTTCACTTTCAGTCATTTTGCAGATTTCGTGATGCACTGTAAATAGTTCGCATTTCATTGGTCAAAGCCATTAAATCATTGTCAAACCTTTGATCGTTAAGAACATGTCCTTATTTGCTTTCAAGACTTCCAAAAGACTTTAAAAGTATTGGAAGCAATTTGACAAGAAAAGTTGTGAAGTTGTGACAACACTTGGAAAGTCTTGTAAAGTATTGAATTTGAGAAAAATTTGATCGTGTACAAGGAGCTTAACACATAAAATGCTGCAGTTTAAAACGTGTGAGATTGTAAAAAACCAAGGGATCTCAGGTTGAGAATTTAAGGTGAGCCGAGGCTGGGCACTGATTCCACAACAATAGGTATCATATTACTATTCTTCCCGTGCTTAAATATTTTTGTGAAGCATAACTGTAATTCTGACTTTGGTCAATCCCAACTCTTGAAATGAACACTGTAATGCATATTTAGCTGCTATGTAATGTTGTCAAAATCAGAAAAGACTCACTCAGGTTTTCTTGATTGCAGATTTGTAGTAACTTTAACTCAATATATTGTTGCATTGAGTGCCTAATTTGTCCATTGTACGATTTAACCCTCTACTGCATGAATTATTTTGCTACATATGCTGCTCTTCCTCTTAATTCCTAAACTGGCTTTTGTATCCTCTTAACCAGCACTGCAACCAAAACGATTTGAATAACTGTGATCATAAGAGCGATATGGAATCAACTGGTCATCCATTCAAAGCCAAACATCATGAGTTGGAGTTCCTACGACTTCAGTCAAATGTGCCTGTGGTAAAGGACTGGGAGGGTCCAAGTAAAATAACTGATGTAATAGCACACTTGGGTGCTGACAGGGTTACATTTGACTGCAGTCGCATGGATTTTGCATCTTGATATATATGTATACATGGTAGACCCTTGTTTAACTGAATTTCAAGGGACTGAAAAATAGCCAGTTCAGTTTAACGAAGTTTGAATTAATGAGGTTTTGTAAAAATATGAGTTGTGTGATACAACAAACAATAATCTTAAGAAACACTTTAAATGCACTCTTCTTTTAACACTAAGTTTTAATTGGAACACATGTTTTAGTTACAACTCTTATCCATTACACGTTTTAGTTCTATAATTTGAAAAAACCATTAATTGTTGTTTGGCAGACCGTTGGTCCTAATATTATGCACTCTTTGAAAATACCACATCCAAGGCAGCCTGAAATGTCATGGAGACATCAGAAGTGGCAGCAAATCTCTCGGAACAGAAATTGCAGCTGCAACTTCAGTGCGGTGTCGTATCTCCATGTTCCTCCTCAGAACATGACAGTAAGGAATTATCATTCTCTTCTGCATCATCAGCAGAAGACTGGTTCTTCATCAGCACAGATGTTGGTGTCTACCTACGTCCATTCTCCCATAATAGCAGTACAAGAGGGCACCAACCGGGTGTAAGCCTATAGAAGAACATTATCAGAATCCACAGTTGTATCCACATTATGAGTAAGTTCAAATGTTGGATCATCGGTTCAGTTTCAGCGGCGTTATCAGTTGCTGTCCTGGCCTTCTTAAAACAGTTAGTTATGGTCTCTGTTGTAACTTATCCCAAGCAGCAGATATGTTGTGGATAGCTTGCAGTACATTCCGAAGTGGAACTGTTTCCTGTAGTTCTGTTGCACTGATGGCAGCCTTAACCAGTCGACTTCTGTAATTATGCTTCTTTGATCCAATGGTTACAGACGGCTCTGATGTTAGCTAGTATGAACAACTTCTATGTTTGGAAGTTTCAGGTCATCAAACTGATGTGCCGAGCAGTGGTCCAAAGTTAGCAAAATGTTTCTCTTTCTTGCAGCCATTTGTTGTTGAATCTTCAAGTGAAGTGAAGATTATGACCGAGATTTGGTGATCCAAGCTTTATTGTTATTCTCGTACTGACTTGGCAGATTGAATAAGTTGTCGTTTTTAAAACAATGTGTATTTTTGTATTTTGCCAATCACTAATGGTTTGAGTCTCTCAGAACCGTGTGAATTACAAGACCACCGTCAGTCTTTCCTCTATGGCATTTTCTGCCCTTGGCATGTTTTTTCAGGCAACAAGTTATAGAAAATGCCTGCGTTATCCATATTAAACATATTTCTTGGGTGATGATGCGAGAGCTTAGATTGAAACTCCCGCGTTCACTCATTGGCATCTTCCTCGTTTACTGTATGTGACTCCCCACAGACACTGACAGCACTGATTTTATGTCTATTCTGAAAATACCATAGCCATCCCTCAGAAGACACAAACCCAGAAATTCCTTATTTCTTGGGGATTTCTCGAGCCTTTTCTTGAAGCATGGGGCTGGACAGTGTAATGTGCTGTGAACACACGTGTTGGAACCATTCAAACAGTGAATCCCTTAACTCTTCATGTTTGGTTGTTCTCATGCGCTTGCTATTGCCACTAAATGAAAAGTTTGTCAGACTTGCCTCTATTTTCTGTTTTGAACTTATAATCGATGAGAGAATAGACTTTGGAATCTGAAAGTGTTTTGCAACCTGTGTTTTGGTCTTCTCTCCACTATCGACCATATGTAAAATTTGCTGCTTTTGCTTCAGCGTGAGAGCATTATGAGCACGTGTACCTTTCGATGGCATAGCAAGTGATGGAGTGAAAGGAGAAGGGAAAAGGAAAAGAAAGCATTCACTGTTCACAAGCACAGACAAACATCTCTCTGGATTGTTGCAAGTCACACGCCATGTGCAGTCTGCTGACCAACCCCCTCTTTCCCTGCCCTTGCATAATATGCTGTGGAAGTGACACATAAGCAGCAAGTAAGCAATTGGACCATTGTTGAGAAATTACAGTACAGTATTGAGAAAAATTATGTGAAATACTACCGTAGTGCAGAGCACAGCATACATATTCAGTTTAAACGAAGAGTAATGTATGGAATATGTAATGAGGGGACCAAATTTTAGTTCGTAGTACGAATTATCCGAAATTTGGTTTAACCAGTGGATTTTTCCATGTAATTCAGCAGGGACCGAGCAACTACTACCGATTTACCAAGTTTTCGGTTTATCCGATTTCGAATTAGCGAGGGTCTACTGTATATAAAAACAGTACAGTTGTACTGAAGAATTTTAATATTTTTACAATATATAAATTCTGACTTTGATCAACCCCATTTGTTTTATTGCTGAAGGTTAGTATACTATAAAATTAACAAAAAGACACTGTTAATATATTCTAAAACTGCCTAAACATCTACTGATATTGGTACCAAAGTTCATTTTGTAGCACATTTATTATGCCCTTTACAATTATCTAGAACAAGCATTAAAGAAAAGGAAAAAATAAAGCTTTAATTTGATCCCCTCATCTTTTTACATGGTACAAATAAAGAGTTAGGCTGGATCACAATAACCTGAGAATAAAACAAGGATGGGAAGCACAACAGCATACAACATTTTGGTTCTAAATACCCCGGGAACAAGAATGGGAATGCATGTCGGATCATATTGATAGCAGAGTGGAAAGTTGATTTTGTGCATTGGGACATCATTTGTTTGTAACTGTCTTGTGATATTTTTTCACCTGCTTCCAATTTAGCCAGCATAATGCAAGTTAACCAATGTCAAAATTAATTTGAGTAATAAACATAGATCCATTACTGTTTCCGATTTCTCTAGTCGTACAAAGTATCATTCCTTTATTAATAGCATACATTAAAGTTATTTGTTGTCCTTTATTGATGTTAATTTCTGCTGGTAATGCTGTTCTGTATAGTTTTTGCTATTGTCTTTTAAAGAAATAGTTTTGAGTTGCCATAAACTACAATTGGGGCTTTCACTAGAAAAACCAATGCTTGATAAGTCTGAAGGAGTCAGGATGCATATTTGCTGGAATTTCTCCTGGCTTTATTTTCCTAGCATGTGACTAGTGACTAAAAGAATGCTCTAACAGCTGTTTCGTGTCATGGTCGCCTTGAAAAATTTCTACAATGAAGAGTCTGATATGCATAATATGGATCTAACGTACCATCTGGGAATGGCAGCTAGGAACAAAAAAGTTCAAATTTGACCAAGTATTTTTTCCTGTTCCTGGGACCCAGGAAAGCTTCCCATTAATTGAGAATGCTCACATTATAACACTTGTATTTTAACTTTATCATTGTGGTTTCTGTTGAGGTTATTGTGAGCCAGCCTTTAGCAAATGCTTACTATGTACTGGTCTTAATGTATGAGTTAAGCTATGAATACTAGTAAGAGAGAGCAGTTCAGTGTTTCTTACTGGCATCCTTGAATTGTCTCCATATTTTATTTGTGCTAAGTTACAAAAGAATATGGCTAAACATTCAACCTAGGCTCTTAGCTTGCACATTCATACAACAGACTTTCTTACTGTCTAAACATACTACTTTAATACCCTTAAAACTATGTTGATTTACTTCCTTTCTTGGTATCAAACTCCATTTGTTTTTAACTTTACTTACGTACTCCCCTACATTCTTACTTTACTGAATAGTTTAATTAAAGCTATCTTTCTCTTTCCATATATTGTGGTGTTTACCTATTTTAGTTCATGTTCCTTAATAACTGTTAAATATGATTAACTAATTTTAGCATCCATCAATAATAGCAATAGTAAAGTAAACATACTTTCATATTTTACCAATTAGGGCCAGTTTTTTGTGTTCATATACTGGATTGTCACCTAGTTAAACAGCCTTTGCGAGTTAACAATTTTCTTGCATCTACAGCAGTTTTTGCTGCAATCCCGAAAACTCAAAGCAGTTTTAATTATATATTTTGAATTTATCTCTTTTGTGAAAACAGTGAAGTTGACATCCATAAATTAAACTTTGAATTACTCTAGCTTCACTTTCTACACTAAAACTTATTGGCACATGTTTCGGAGACTATTGTCTCCATGATCAGCCTAGACTCACTGCCGCGCTTCTTTCTGTGGCTTCTAGACGGCATTTCCTGGTTGGATGTACTATGTGATGATATTTTTCATATGAGGCATCTTAATTTAATAAATTGTATTTACTTTTATTTATAAATAGTTTTTACTTTCTCTCCCATGTACCTAGTAGGTAGAGAAAATATTGCATCCCACCCAAAAATTTTATACTGCACCAGAAATACATGTTTTGAGGCCCCTGAATACAAAAAAAGCTCCTTTGAAAAAGGTCTGAGAGAGAGAGAGAGAGCGAGAGAGAGAGAGATCAACACTAAACTTGGTATTTAACATCAAACATCAGTACCTTCCAAAAATGCGACACAGAAAATCCCCCTACCCCAAACTACCCTTCAATTTTCTCTGAAATGGCTCTAACGATTTTTATTAAAATACCATCTAATAAAGATATTTACATGACAAATAACGTGTATATTTAGAATTTTCTGGGAATAGCCTGTGAAGTCCTCTTTATTCAGAAGGAATTTTGTATGTTACATAACTGGTAAATACTAAGCCATAGACAAAAAGTACCACATAAAAAATGTAGATCTCTTTGAAACACACAAGTTATTTTAAATAACTTTTTTTGCAGCATCAGCCATTTCCGAGATATCTGTTATTAATGGTTCCAATTGTTTGATACTTTGTATGGTTTTAAAGTCCCATCAATTTTCAGTTGTTTCTCGTGGTTGCATGGAATTTTAAGAACGTCCAGTTCTTAAACATTTTACTGTCGCTGTTCTTTTTGTATCCTATCTAAATGTGTATTGTAGCTATTTCTGCTAAGTTTTATCTGGATTAAAGTGAAGTAGATAGAAAAATAAACTTTTGTAAGAATAATTTGTATACCTACTAATAAACAACAGAGGGTAGAGGAAGTCATGTGAATGAAGCATATCAGATTTTTCCTAAATGGAGAGTTCCTCTGGTTTTTGAAGGACTTTTAAAAGCTTAGGTTTCTGTTTTAACTATGCTCTGTGAACCAAAAAGGTCTGTAAGTGCTGATTTCTCAGTTTGTTTATATTTCACATTTCTCACTTGTTCTTTAAACCTTGCATTGCATATTCCTCTTTGCCCCATGTAAGTTTCTAGTAATCTTTACATCCAATTTCATAAACACCTAAAGTTTTCCCTACTGAAATTTTGTCCTTTGTGTAGTCCTGAGTATGTTTTTTTATGCAATGCTTGTGATTGGGGCTGGGATTATACCATATTGTAACAATTGATAACACCAGTTGCTGCTAAACACACTTTATTTATCACTTAGGTGCTCTACGCAGTTTAAACACTTCTTGAGACACTGTTGACACACCTTCAGAACAGGGAAAACTGATCTTCTAAATGAATCATAACTGAACTGCTGAGTCACAACTCAACTGCAGAGTCTCAGCTCTCAACTGAATTGCATTTGGCACTGTCCGCCTTTAACTGTTCAAACTCTTTGACTTCTTGCATGCATTTAACTTCATAACTTCTTAACTAACAGAACTCAACTGTCTGGGCAAGAGCAGCCTGTTGTATAGGCCTTGCATACAAAGCAAAATGTTCTAGAAAGGGAAGCTACTAGAACATGCTGAAAATGTTTTGGAACAGGGAAGTGGCACATAATGAGCTATTATTCTGAAGGTTGGTTGAAGGCCCCTCCCAAGTGTGGGCCAGGCCAAGAGGCGCTTACCGGCAGCTGGCAGGTAGCTTCGTCCATGCGGTCACAATATTCTCACTAAAATGTTCAAAGAATATGGTCTCCGAAACATGCTTCAGTAAGTTTTGGTGTACAAAGTGAAGCTAGAGTGATGAAAATTTCAGTTTGTGCACGTAAATTTAATATAGATTTGCCTAAGCACAATTTTAGGCCATATATGCTATATATGGATGTGGTAATAAGTTATTATTCATGAATTATTTTACAGTTAGCAAGTCTCGCATAACAAGGACCACGTCTGCAATAACAACTTCTACAGTAGAGGCAGTTGAGGAGGTGGTGGTGATAGAAGAGGAAAATGGAGAGCAATCTAACCAGGATGTACTTGTTATCCCTTTCTCCCCAAGTGTTGGAGAGTCCATTGGTCTTCTCCCTGAAGAGAAGGTAAGACCAGTTTCAGTGCATTAATGTTTAATATAATTTACTTTTCAATAGCTGTAATGCTTTGCTAGATTTCCATTTAGGGGTTCTTGAAAATGGTTTAAATAGTCAATCCATTTGCTTTTGAAAAGCTATTTAAATTGAAGAAGGTATGTTCTTCAACAGTTATTTGGTTCACGTAATAAATTACGTAATTTATTTTATCTGCCCCGCAATTTGAAGCCAACTTGTAGTAGTTGTTTTCTTCTACTGTTGAAGTTTTACTGTTGTTGTTGTTTTTGTTAGCCACACGCTTGGAAGCTAACTTGAAGAGGTTAATTTGCTGCTGTTGTTGTGTAATATTACTTATGTCTACATAAACTTGAAGAATTGTTTGATGTAATAATAATTGCTTTATGTAGTTTGTAACACGTTTTGGGCATCGGTTTGTATTTTATGCTTACGTAATATTACTGTTTGAATTTGCCGCGGCTGCGTCAGTCTTACTTTAGAGTCACGTATCTTGGGTAGGGCACGGTATGACAATTATTGTAGACATCACGGAAATAAGCTTTTAAATTTCGCTTCTTTTATTTAAATTCTTGCACATATTTATACAGCACCACACTTTTAAAAGAACTGTGAGAAACTTTTATACATTCACTTAGAGCGTATATCTGTTTTAACTATTCACCCATAGAGAACACATTTTCCCATCTGTACTCTTATCAAGTCTCGCCAGCAACTGAGTAACCTCAACGGTCAAAATCCTTAAGCTTCGGTATTACAAGTTTCTGATTGGCTAATTCTAGTCCAATAGAATATCTGCATTCAACTTAAAACTTTTCTTTGCTGTTGATTGGCTAATTTAAAACTGTTACAGAAACTACGTCATCGTCGCTCTAATCATGACCAGTAAATTTCAAACTCTAAACACATTATTGCCACAATTACCTCATTATTACTCATTATTAGCGACTTAAAACTTGTTATTCTCACATTATTCACATAACATTAATAAAATATGTTTACAATAAAAATAAATGTTTGCAATGATTGTTACATACAATTTAAATAATTATTACATACATATTGTTTCAAGGCGGGCTGTTATTGAATTTAATTATAATAAAATTACAATTGAAATTATTCAGGTATTAAAATACTGCCGCAAATTCCATCTGAGGAAATTTGGATCAGTTCTTTTGTTGTCTGTGCATGAAAGTATGCAAAGGTCCTTATGAGAATCACATTTAATAAATGTGTCATTGATATTAAGGCTAATGCACAAAGGCGATAATGTTATCAGTATTTAATATAAAAAAGACCTCTTAAGACATACATTATGACAGAAAGGCTTTATTCCAGTAACTTTTTGACACTCAGTTTTCCTGATTCCAGTTCTGATTCAAAACCCTTAAATCTTAAACATAAGACCCTTATCTCAAGTTGATATATACATATAGTTCAGTAGGGATATCATAACAAAAGTAAAATCTCAGAATCTAGGTGTCACATATTACATACTCAATTTTGCAAAATTGTATAACTATTTAATAAGAAATTTAAAAAATATTCTATCTGTTAGATCTTAAAGCTAGCGGCCTGTTTCGATAGTTGGTGTGAGGAGGCAGTCAGGAGGGAAAGGATGTGTAGTATGTTTAAAAATGCCTGGTTTCCTCGCTGTCCTTCATCCTCTGTGACATTGCCTGTTATCCTCTGGTGTCAGCAGAGCTATGAGACTGTTTAAGATTTCTCAGGGGTGGAATTTCCTAATATGTAGAATAATAAATCCAGATCTGTTTTTATTCGCTTTATTTAATTTGTGTATAAATATGTTTACATGTATTTATCGACTACTTGAAACCGAGCTCACCACCTCATCTAAATGTTTAACATGAGTTTTTGGTTTATCCCCATATCTCAGTGCTAACATTAGCCCGAAGCTGTGCGACACAAAACTACATATATCACGGCACACATGATAATGTAAACCGTTTCGCTAGCCTTCGGAAAAGTTTTCTAAGTTCCAATTCAAGGTGATAGGACAAAGCTACCTGCATACACACATCATGTTTGCCACTCAAAGGTTTCAGTTCAGAAGTGTCCCATGAAGAGCCATAACGGAGAATGAATTCATCTGTGAATTTTCAGAAGCAGCCACCTTGGAATTCCTCCCTACTTTTCTTGATCATGTGACTGTTTCACAGTTACTAGTGACATGTATCTAATCTTGCTTTGATTCATCATTTTTATGTAGAGTATTTGGGCAAGGCGAACGCTTCCCTTTTAAGTTTAGAAAGTTCTCAGCCACGACATTTTCACACACTGCCTTGTTCTGATTATATGTTATGGTACATAGTTTTGGGCAGTGCCTAATCCTCGTTCTCTTATTTTGGAGCACGTACTTCAGGTTAACAAACGGATGTTGTATTTCTGGCCTAGTGGCATATTGTCTGTGCTTTACCTGAAACCTTATATTACAGTTCTTTCGTGACCGGCTTGTTGGCTTTCTGGGGGTCACCTTTTCAATTTGTAAGTTTTCTCACCTGAGAACTGTATTTGTTCGCGTTCACTATTGTGTTATTCAATCATGTAATGTGTTATGTAATTATTTATCAATATCATATATCTACTGACTCATTTATGATTTACATAATTTTTAATCTAATTTAATTCGTACCGGATGTACAGTTTAATTCTGTATAAATATTTAGCTTTTTTAGTTTTTATACTGCTTACTTACAGTAGGTAGAGAAAGTATTACATTCCAATAAAAAATTCAATAAATTCACGTTTTGAGGTCCCTGGATTAAAACATACTTTTTGAAAATATATGTTTAAAACAAATGTGTGTGGAGAGAGATGGTAAAGATAATTTTTAGAATACATAATGTAACAAATGAGGGCACTAGTTACAGCAAAAACACAGTTTATTTATCACTAAAATAACAATGCCTTAAATAAAGTATGAGTTAATAAATGAAAGAAGCTAAATCACTTTATTAAACCAATGCTTTGAAAAAATGTTTAAATCGAATTGGGCAAAGCTTCTTTTTTCTAGGTATTCAGAGTAGTACAAATGTTACGCTTGAGTCACTTTGGCACGTTCTCGGAATACAATACAACTACAACTGATCCATAGAATCACAATTGAACTGCTGAACTGCACTACTCATTATTAAACTGTACTGTCACTTCTAACAAAACTCAACACTGTCTGAATTTAACAACTGACTCGTCTTGCCTATAGGTCCCTTATATCGGCCTCGCATGCAAAGTGGAACTTTTGAGCATGAGAACATTCCAGAAAGGCCCAAAAGGAATCCTCTGAAGCAATAATGACTATTGTTCCAAGCACCCATGTTCTAGAGAGGGACAAGCCATTAACCTAATCTGCGGCAGGTAAATGGCTGGCAGACGCTCGCACCACCAGTCCGTATGAACTTAGCACATGCGGTCACAATACGTATAGCAAGTTTTTTACACCATATGGCATCTCTTGCATCCATGTTACCATCTTTTCCTGTCACTTCAGTCACTTGCTTATCTTCCACTGCTTGTCTCATACCATCACTCCAGAACAGTTGTGGTCTTCCCCTCTTCTTACACCGAGGAGGTTGCCAGTTATATAATTTTAATGGCTATCTCTCTGGTGTCATTCTTCTATGGTATCCATACCGGCTTAACCATCTTCCTTCTATAGCATTGATAATATTTACTGCTCTCACTGGCATCTACTCTCGTAGAGTTTCATTTTTTTATTTTTTGAAGTCTTCTCCAGTAGCCCATTTCCATATATCTTAATTTATTTTGGTTCCTTTTCAAGACCTCCCATAACTCAGTGCATACAATGTAATACTTAAAGACTATTGTTTTATGAATTCTTCTCTCTATATACCTATGTATAATATTATTCCAAATTATGGAATGTAATTGTCTTATGGCAACTTTCCCTTTTTATAGTCTGTGCCTGATCTCCATCTCACTACTTCAATTCGTAGAATATATGCGAGAATAATGTAGTGGATAGAGAAAATCATGTGATTGCAACCATTAGATCTTTTTTAAGTATAAACTCCTATGGTACATGGCTACCGATTTATATTTTACTGGTGGAAAAGATTATTTGAATAATCTTAGTTAAACATTAGTTAGCTAACTGCAAACCATTATTTATTGAATTAAGATTAAGGACTTTAATAGCTTATATGTTTATATTGTACTCATTTATATAAAATAATACTTATCTCGCCTCCTTTTCAGACAATGCATGTACACTATGTGATCAAAGTATCCGGACACCCCCACAAACATACGTTTTTCATCTTAGGTGCATTGTCCTGCCACCTACTGCCTGGTACTGATTATCCGCGACCTCAGTAGTCATTAGACATCGTGAAACAGCAGAATGGGACGCTCCATGGAACTCACAGACTTCGAACGTGGTCAAGTGATTAGGTGTCACTTGTGTCAGAAGTCTGTACGCAAGATTTCCACACTCCTAAACATCCCTAGGTCCACTGTTTCTGATGTGATAATGAAGTGGAAATGTGAATGGACATGTACAGCACAAAAGCATACAGGCCGACCTCGTCTGTTGACTGACAGAGACCGCCGACATTTGAAGAGGGTCGTAAAGAGTAATAGGCAGACATCTATCCAGACCATCACACAGGAATTCCAAACTGCATCAGGATCCACTCCAAGTACTATGACAGTTAGGCGTGAGGTGAGAAACCTTGGATTCCATGGTCGAGTGGCTGCTCATAAGCCACACATCACACAGGAAAATGCCAAACAACACCTTGCTTGGTGTAAGGAGTGTCAACATTACGCGATTGAACAGTGGCAAAACTTTGTGTGGAGTGACGAATCACGGTACACAATGTGGCGATCTGATGGCAGGGTGTGGGTATGGCGAATGCCCGGTGAACATCATCTGCCAGCATTTATAGTGCCAACAGTGAAATTCGGAGGTGGTGGTGTTATGGTGTGGTCGTGTTTTTCCTGGAGGGGGCTTGCACACCTTGTTGTTTTGCATGGCATGATCACAGCGCAGACCTACATTGATATTTTAGGCACCTTCTTGCTTCCCACTGTTGAAGAGCTATTCGGGGATGGCGATTGCAACTTTCAACATGATCAAGCACCTGTTCATACTGTACAGGCTGTAGCGGAGTGGTTACACAACAATAACATTCCTGAAATGGACTGGCCTGCACAGAGTCCTGACTTGAATCCTATAGAACACCTTTGGGATGTTTTGGAATGCTGACTTCGTGCCAGGCCTCACCGACCTACATCGATATCTCTTCTCAGTTCCGCACTCCTTGAAGAATAGGCTGCCATTCCCCAAGAAACCTTCCAGCACCTGATTGAAAATATGCCTGCGAGAGTGAACGCATCAAGGCTAAGGGTGGGTCAACACCATATTCCAGCATTACCAATGGAGGGCGCCACAAACTTGTACGTCATTTTCAGCCAGGTGTCCGGATACTTTTGATCATGTAGTGTATTCTTATAATGCTACAAAGCATATGGTTATTAAGGTATACAATGTTAAGATAGTAAGTGATAATTTACCATTAGAATTAACTCTATTACCTTTCCAATGTTTAAACAATTGATTGTTACATTTTATAATGCTTTGAAAAGTTATTAAAAATATAATGCATTTTTAGCTTTTATAAAATCTTGAAACGAGTGGAATATTTAAACACAATAAACTCCACTTACATTTTATAATGACAAAACCGGTTTCAGAGAGTGTCCTCCCTATTCTCAGTTGTTAAGTCAGCTGAGCTCCCATGTCATGCGGGTTTCCATCGGTGGGTGTAATGTTATGCATCTTCTCTGCCAAGTGAATGACGTCATCTACTTCCAGAATCTCAGAATTCATAAGATCTTTCTTGTTTTTAATAATGAAAATATTTTCCCATGTCTCCAATTCAATAGGTTTTTAACATGTTTTAACAATTTAACTCAGGTTCAATATTGTGGTTTTCCATCCAAAATTGGTGAGCTATGGCTGATTTGTCTGTATGTTTAATTGTAAATTTCTCATGTGTTCTTTCCTTCTAGTATTTACACTTCTCTTCATCAATATGCCATTTTCACAGTTTGATTCATAAACTAATTAATCTTCCATTAACGGAAATAGAATATGAACAGGAATGCACACATATACATGAAATAGTAAAGGTGAATAAATATAACCCAAATTTCTGAAATAGGTCAATTGAGAAACACAAAAGACAGAAATTGCAAAAAGATATCACCACTTTGGAAAAATTGAACAAATTCACAATTTATTACTGTAAATTTACATTTCACCCAAAATATTTTTAGAAATTTAAAAAAAAATTTAAAGAACTGAATATTGAGTTAGTGCCACAAAATAAATACAGTATTTGGAATTTATTAAGTCATCTGCTGAAAGATGATAAAATTATGAGGGATCTACCAGATAAATTGCCAGGATTGTGATAAAATATACATCGGAAAGACGAAGAGAAGTGTAGATACTAGAAGGAAAGAACACATGAGAAATTTAAACATACTGACAAATCAGCCGTAGCTCATGACTTTTGCATGGAAAACCAAAATATTGAACCCAAGGTTAAATTGTTAAAACATGTTAAAAAACTGATTGAATTGGAGACATTGGAGAATATTTTCATTACTAAAAACTAAAGAGATCTTATGAATTTTGAGATTTTGGAAGTAGATGACATCACTTGTTTGGCAGAGCAGATAGGTTACATTACACCCACCGATGGAAACCAGCATGGTATGGGAGCTTCAGTCGACTCAGAAACTGAGGATAGGAAGGACGCTCCATGAAACCGTTCTTGTGAGTATAAAATGTAAGTGGAGTTTATTGTATTTAAATATTTGACTCATTTCAACATTTTATAAAACATCATGCTCTATTGTACAGTGGAATCTCGTTAGCACGTTCCTCATTAACACGTTTTCCCGTGTATTACGTTCAGTTATAAAAGTCCTGGTACCAAATCACCAAATGTAATAAATAACGTTTGCTTAGGGCGTTTTCCCGGTCCTGCTTACTACGCTTGAAGTTTGACGTCCTCATTCACTGTTTTGGCCAATCCTTGATCGGTCCAGTGGGAGAAGGCACTTAACACGTTCAAAGTTTGACGTCCTCAATGACTACTTTGGTCAATCCTCGGTCATGGAGTGGATACCGGCAGCCAATCACATGCATGTGTGTAAATATTTTTATGACATGATTTGTGTGGGCGGGATAGAGAATGCTTTACCTTGGCGTGGATTGTATTTTAACTTTTCATTTGCAATGAAAAAAAGAAAGTGTAGTAAATAACCAATAGTGAAAAACTGAAAATTCTTGAAATAGATCACAATCCAAAAATGAAACATGTGGATATAGTGCGGAAGTTAAACATTCCTCCGTCAACCTTAAACGCAATTGTTAGCAAATCTAAATTGCTTAAAACTGCTTTTAAAGAAGGGAAAAATGCAAAAACAAAACTTTCCTCTTGGAAAATAGGATCAGAACGAAATTTGTTGCATGGAAACACTTACCGTATTCAAATCGTATTGAATATGCCAAAGATACATTCGCCTATTGTACTCGTAACACGATGCACGCTCATAATTTTTTTTTCTTTTTTAGCGGAAATTGTTATCACATGTGTAATAAAAAGCACAGCAAAGCCACTCTTGTCGCTTCCATAATTTGCAATTTATTTTCTCAAAAACATTCATAACCTCAAAAATCCAAGTTGACCAACATAAAAGCTTGAATTATTTATTCTCAGGCTTTGTGTATCCAAATCCATTTGAACACATATTGAATTCAACATGGATTGTACTCAAAATCGATTTCAATTACCCATGGAGACGTAGTAATTATTAGGTTTTATTACATAACTATGTTCTTAAATTGCATATTTAGCATTTTTGTTAACACGTTTTCCCGCCTATGACGTCCAAATCCTTAGGTTCCTGCAAAAACGTGCTAACGAGATTCTACTATATATAAAAGACTTCTCAAGTATCTACATTTTTAACTTGTTTCTTGATTATAGCTGCAATATTAAGCTTCTTTTTTTATATGTACTTCTATTTTAATTTTTTTTTAAAATATGAATGAGTTGATGTTCTTTCTTAAACTTCAGTTATGTGAAGTTGTAAAATCTTGGGATATTTTTGGAGGCATTCTTCTCCATCTTCAGCATGGTGACAACTGATGGTTGTTCTCTCTTCCAGAGTACGTAAGTGAAGTTTTAGTATGAACATCGACTCATTCATATTTTTAAAAAAATTAAAATAACTTCACAGTTAATAGTGCTTCTGTTTTTAATATTTATGTAGTTCTATGTTTGATTATGTATATGGAATACATGTCTGTTGCTATAAAAGGGCTTAGTTATAATACAGTATTATTAAATCTATTTTTTTCTTAATAAATTGTGTTTAATGCCAGAAAGAGTGTGATTAAAAACTATACTAATGCAATAGCAACCTTGCAGGTATTGTGCATGGATGAGCATAGCCTTTGCCAAGGATCGAGAGTAAGGGTGAACTTCCCAGACTGTCAGGATGACAGGGATGGAGAGGGAGGAGGTATGGAGAGAGGAGAGAGTCATGAAAAACGTACACGATTCTCCTTGTCGCATGATGAAGGCTCTATTGGTACTAACTTTGTTTGATTTTCTTTTTTCCGTATTACTATTTTTTTTATTGGACTTATTTAAATACTGCTTCAGCATTCCTGTGAATAGCCCTAGGATGATTGAACATGCTTTTTGGATTACTATTCTTTAGCCAATTTAAATTTGCCACTACATGAACTATTACATTGACATTGCATGAAGTCATAGTATGAATGTATTCATCTAGCAAAAACTAGAAACATCAGCTACTCTGAAGCAAGTATTAAACGGCTTAATTTTTATTTGTGAATGAAACAGTGGAATTAATTGGTGTTTCTGCTACAGTTCAATTCTATATGGAAACAATGTGAACTGCAAATGCAGATGTTTGTATTCATTCTCATCCTGCCCACTTTTGTATCTTTACTTTCTCTAATGCATACCTATGGTAGGTAGAAGTAGTGCTGTAGTTTTACTGGAAATACATATACATTGAGCTTCTCTGAAAAAAAGAAAGGCATTTTTAGAAAAAAAAAAAAAAAATTACTTGCACATCCGAGAGAGAAAAAGAGAGAATTTCATACTTGGCTCAGACTCTATTTATGGATGCCAGGCAAAGATTGTCATGAAAAGCCTCCCATAATAAAATGAAAAAGGATTTTTAGAAAAAAATGTGTATGTACTGCAGAGAGAGAAACAGAATTTTACACTGGGCTCAGACTCTGATAGGGATGCCAGGAAAATATTGCCATGAAAAGCTTCCATCTCAGCCCTTTAAACAGCAAAAAAAATTTATTTTCTCAAAAATAGCTCTTAGGAATTTGATTCAAATATATTTGAGATCTTACCATGACAAATAACATCTATATATTGAATTTACTGCAAATAACCAATGAAGACCTTCATTTTATTGAATTTTATGTAACTAGTAAATCTTAAAATTAAATTAAAACTTAACAAAATACATAATTTGTATCAAAATACTTCTTTCTGAGCTTATAAGTGCATAATCTGTTGGAAATGTTAGAAACTTTGTAGTTTTTCCTTTGTATTTTCCTTTGCATGAGCTCATTACTGATAAAACTCAGATTGTAATGTAAGCTGTTGAATGTTACATGTTGCATGTAATGTAAGTCCATATTGTATAATTTGAAATCACTTCTAGGCAGTTATAGTAAAGTAATGTGGATAGAAGATTCCTTTTGTGTGTGCATGTGTGTTCCAGCATCTTTCATCCTTGTTCTAAAGCAGATATTTGTTTAAGCTTCGTGCATTTTGTTTTGCAAACCTATAAGATCTATTAAAGCCTATTAAAATAATGATGATCTTTCTTTATAATTCTTTCCTTCTTGAAACTGCAAAATATTGCTTTTCAAGTGTTCATCATTTACTAAAATAAAGTTATTGGTACCATAAAGAAGGTTTTTGTTAGTATAGCTAAGAAGTAAGAGATTTTACTGATTTTTTCTGTGCAAAATGCACATTTTATTAGTTTTAACCTCTTGATAGGCTAAACTAGTGGATTTCCAAGGTGTAAAGGCTGGTTCACAACAACTGAAGACTAACCAGAAGGAGAATGACAAAGTTGAAATGCATGTATTTTAATGGGAGTGTTTACAATTGACGGGAAGCTTTCCCAGGCCCTGGGAATGGGAAAGAAAGCTTGGTCAAGTTTTAGCTTTCTCATTGTCGTTCCCAGGCATGGCATATTAAATCCATATTGTGCATGTTAGACTCTTCACTGTAGAGGTTATTCTAGGTGGCTGTGACATTAAACAACCACTAGTGCTCTCTCTAGTCGCAAGCTAGAAACATGAAAATGGAGGATATTTTAGCATGTGTGTGTCCTAACCTCAGAAGTCAGATCCTTACACCCTCAGATCCATTGAGCATTTGTTCTTCTAGTGAAATGGTCATCTGTAGTTTGTTTATATGCAACTCAAAACTAGCTAATGCCTAAAAAACAATAGCAAAAACTACGAAGAACAGCAAAAACTGGTAGAAATTAATAATAAGCAGCTTTAAAATATGCCATTAAATAAAGAAATGAATGCTTGGTATGACTAGAAGAATTGCAAATGTAATGGATATGCATTTAGATAATGTTTACTGTATCGAATTTTGGCATTCTCTAAGCTTCATTATGTTGGCTGGATTGGAAAAATATCATAGGTCAATTAAAAACCAAGGACATTCCAATGCATAAAATTGACTTTCCAATTTATAATCAATGTATATCAATGCATCAATATGCATTCCCATTCTCATTATTGGGCTATTGTGAACCAAAATCTTGTTTGTTGTATTGCTTTGTGTTCTCGTTTCTGTTTTGGTAAACTTTCTTGGGTTATTGTGAACCAGCCTTAACAGGAAAGAAGTGTCGTGATTTCTGTATGTCTTTTTCTGGACTGCAGACTTAGCAAAAAACAACTGCCACAGAAGCAGTGGTTAATTTCCTTATTATGCCGACAATTACTGCCATTGTTAACCTTAACTAAAATGTAATTTTCACTGGATTGGGTTCACAAGTCTTACTTATGACAATACTGGACTGGTATCTTCAGAGGGTAGCATAATTACTAACAGTCCTGTCGACAACGGTTATTAAGTTAAATTAAATTGAGTTTTATTTATGGATGCTCTTTAACTGCTGTAGTCCTTAGGTCCTATTCTATATTGGTCATGAAAGGCCGGAATTTTGTTCAGAGGCCTCTTTATCAGGTTTGAGGTTCTTTTATGTGCTGTAAATCTATGACATGGGACCACCAGCTTTACTTCCCTTCCAAAGGGAGCCATGCTAAGGATTTTTACGCCCGAAAAAAAAATCTGTCGCCCTCCGCTGGGTTTGAACCCGCTGCCTTTGGAACTAGAGGCTAGCATGGTAACCACTACACCATGGAGGACGACACAACAGTTATTGATTTCCCTTCCCACCACCCCTTCAAATGTGGAGAAAGGATTTTTCTGTTTTATTTTCCCATGACATGTTAGTATCAAACTCTGTATACTTAGACTAGAATGCATCTGGTTAAAACCAATGAGCTAAAAATGCTTCTTAGAGATGTTTCTGCCTTACTCTATTACAATTACTCAGTAGATGTTAATATACTAAATTGCACTGCGGAATAAACTTTAAGCATTTTATAGCTCAACTGATTAATATTCCCATTTTGTCCACTTGATAATTAAATCACTAGCAAAATATAAACTTTCATGTGTGCACAACCACAAAAACTCTTGTACACAACCTTAAAGCCACTCAATGCAACACAAAGATGCTGCTTTCCATCCAATGATGATAAGCATACCAATGGACAAAGCAGACTAGAGCAATTAACCAAACACAATAAATGTTTAGCTGAAGAAAATTGGTACAACCAAGAAATATTGAACATGGTGTTGAACAAAGCCACAAAGAAACTAAACAAGAAAATCACCAATACATAACCCACACAAGAAGAAAACAAGTTTATCACGTTCAACTACCACAAACATCTTTAAAGCTGTCACTGTATTCAAGAAATTCAAAATAAAATAGCATACAAAATAAATAACACATCACCAGTAAACAAACTCACACAGATAAGAACAGGAATATACAAACCCAACCCCAAGATTGTTCCAATTTCTACACAGGTAGACAAGAAGATCAATATCAGATATAAAGAACACAAGATGTCATCCATTAAGCAGACAATAAATCCAATTTCACAGAACGCATAATCACAGCAAATCATAGTTATAAAAACATAAACACAAACATGGAAACAATGCATATCGCACAGAAAATTATTTCTTAGAGATTAATGTTGCTTATCAGTCCTTAAAATACCTTTTGAACTTTATTAAACCAAACTAGTCTTCAATCCCTTGCATCATAATCATTATCTCCTCATGCAAGTGTCTAAAGGTTCACAACCAGCCGGTAACGGTAACCAGAACGGAAACGAGAACAGGAAGCAATGCATATTGGTTTACAACAGCCTGGTAACGAAAACAGGAATGCATATCGATTACAAAGTGAAAGTCGATTTTGTGCATTGGGATTTCATTTGTTTTTAACTGGCCAATGACATTTTTTCACCTACTTCCAATTTAGCCAAGCCAACGTCAAAATTTGATAGAGTAAACATTATCTAAAGGTACATCCGCTACATTTCCGATCCCTCTACTTATGGCAATTTTTCATTCCTTTATTTAATGGCATACATTAAAATTGTATATTGTTCTTTTTTTCATTTCCACCGGTTTTAGCCGTTCTTTGTAGCTTTTGCCATTGTGTTTTAGGTAATAGCCAGTTTTGAGTTGCATATAAACAAACTGCAAATGATCCCTTCACCAGAGGAACCAACGCTGATTAGATTTGTGGGTGTTGGGATGAGGTTAGGAAGCACATTTACTACTAATTCCTTCCAGTTTCATGTTTCCAGCTTGCGACTATAGAGAGCACTAGTGGCTGTTTCATGTCACGGCCACTTAGAATAACCTCTAGAGTGAAGAGTCTAATATGCACAATAGGGATCTAATATGCCATGCCCGGGAATGAGAACGAGAAAGTTAAAAGTTGGGCAACTCTTCTTTCCCATTCCCGGGGCCCGGGAAGACTTCACGTCGGTTGTGAACACTCCCATTTGAATACATGTATTTCAACTTTCTCGTTCTCGTTCTGCTTACCATTCTCGTTGGTTGTGAACCAGCCTTATAACTTGAACCAAATTTTTAGTCACTAGAAATTTTTTTCACTGATCATTGCCTTTTACATTTCAGAAATAATTTTTGCATTGTGATCAGTTGCTCCTGTATTATTATGTGTTGTTTTTATGAAATCTCGTATGTTAAATAATCATAATGTTTCAGCAACAAGAAGGAAATCATCCATATTAACAGTGTATGTGATGACCAGAAAATTCACCTAAAGAGCTATGTTTTATTACTCTAAGAAGCTTTCCGATAAAACTTTAAAATAGAATCCAATAACACAACCCTCAGAAGTGGCAATTAGCTCATATTGGAGGTTTCTTAAAGGTATGTTCTATGCCAAATCCATGAAATAATAGCATGCTTTCCTTTTATAGGTAACACTAGTGACAACCTGGAGGCAGTGTCTGAAGCAGCTTCAAATCATAGTGTGGCTTCATCATTGGAGTTGGAAAATGACCAGAATGATAATCTGTCTGATATGGTGTCAGCAAATGTATCAGGAAGAGGAACTCCAAATATATCTGGTATGTTCATGAGGGTGACAAGAATTTGGGCGATAACTCGCCAAAGAAACACAGATGTTTTCTGCATTTCACACTGCTAAAAACAGTTGTAGTTAACATTATTTTGGCACTGTTAATAATAATAATAATAATAATAATAATAATAATAATAATAATAATAATAATAATAATAATAATAATAATAATAATTTTCTTATCTTGCATGTAGATGGAAATTATTGCATATAACGAGCTTGTTTGGATGAGTGGCAGGCTTAACAGGGATTTGCTTGTCCTGTGCTGTGCTGTTCCTTGCCCGTTATGTTCCCCCTCTTCTTTCCCTCCTCTCCATGTGTTGGCTAATCAGTTGTACAGAAGTTGATACATTGTGAGGCCACATGTTTCAGCGTTATAGTGTGATAGTGCTGTTATAATGTCTTTAGCACACAGAATCTTCATGTATGATTCCTAAGTGATAACAAATTCTTATAGAGAAGTGAGACAGTGATTTATAGAGAAGATTCCATGCTGTTCATGCGCCTCAGAGAAATGGCTCATAATCCTTTGAATAGGTTTAGGGAAACAGGATCTGTTGTGAGAAGAAGCCAAAAATAAATTGTCATGTTCTTACAGAGGAAAAGCTTGATGACGTCAGAGAAAAGTTAGAACAAAATCCAAAGATCTCTGAGAAAGCTTGTACTAGAATCAAGAATTTTGCAACCTTGGCTTGAATGCCACTAAACCTAAACAATTAAAATCCTTCAAGACAAATGTATTTTAGAAATTGTAACCACATGGTATTGTGAGTAGAGTTAATTTCAGCATTTTCTGTAACATTTTGCATTGATGTTAATGATCATCTATTGACCCATGTTAAATTTTTTATGAACAAAGAATGGTTTTATACGTGGCCATGTAACGACACAAAACATTGGATACTTTAGTGCTAAAAAAAACCCATCTTGTACATGAAATGCCATTGTATGACCAAAATATTGGTGTGCTGTGAATGCTTATAGACCCTATATTTTTCGAAGATACAGTGAATGAGCAGAAGTACAGGGATAACAATTACGCCACATCTATACCCCCGCCGCTGTATCTTTGCACTTGACAGTTCGTGTGGCTTTGCGTAAGGTTGGCTACATTGTGGTTGCGACGTTGCCAGAGTGGCTAGTAAACAACAACAGCTGATTGTTCTCCTTTCTATCGTGTCTAAGCCGCATACAAAAAGTGTATGTAAGTAGTGAACGTCAATGAATAATAACTATTTTGTATTATTATTGTTAATTGAAAATAAGCGATATAAGCGTGCTGTCCAGTGCCAAGCAAATCTCGTTAAGCTGGCCACATGTCCAAACAAAGGCTCTGTATATCGTTGCATTAATATAGGTTTGCTAATAATGCGTAAAAACTGAAGCTAGTGTCAGTGGAGCAACACAAATATTTATTATAATAGATTTGCTATTTATAAATTAATTTGTTATACCATATTCAGGAGAAATTTAATCTTCAAAGAAAGAAAACAAAAAACTCATTTTAATATTGGTTCCATATATACTATGGAATACTACAATTACTTATGCTTGCACTTTATAAAGTGATCATTTAATAAATGTAACATAAATTTACCATAATCTGCTATTTTATTTACTTTGAAATCTGAAATCAGAAGCCCTAAACCTCTGGCGAGAACTGTGATCACAGAATAATTTCTATATCTACTGGCTGATTTGAGGCTATAGAATAGCAAGTTGAAGAAAATTTTATTTCATCACTGATTCTGAACTAAAATCACAAATGAAAATGTTATAGAGGCTGCAGAATGTCTTAACCACAATTGAATTACTTTTTGTAATCAAATATGTATTCTTATCACAAAACTATAGGTAATGTCATTGCAGTTAGTCTGTGTTGAATCGCTACTTTATTATTATTCTTTTTTTAAACTGCTGTATAAAACCAGAAAGCCAAGTTAATTTAATAAATATACATGAACAATTCTGCAAAATCTACATTGTATGGAATTCTGAAAGGTAGCTTTGCTTGCACATGTTGAACAAAGAGAGTGTAACTACATTTTTAAATCATTGGAAAAAGTTTTAATTATTGCTGCCACAGGCCGAGATACTCCATCCTCGCAAATTACTGAAGGTGAAGATGGATCTGGAGTGGTACTTAGGGGTCCTCATGGAGAACCTCGACAGCCACTAGATTTTCCACCACCACCAGCCAATAAACAGAGCCGTACAGATATCGATGACAAATTTGGCAAGTTCGAGATTAAAAAGCTACTTGAAGGTATGTATCCCTGAACATTCAAGTTACTGAATAGTAAAGCCATATACTTTTGTCTTTTTTCCGCCCACAATTCACAAACCTGTATCAGTGTTCATATTTCGTTTGCTGCTTTTTATATCTATGTGTTTTAAGGCCTCTTCAACTTAAGTTGACTATTCTTCCTCTTCATTATAACTATGAGTTTATTACTTATTTAAAATGCAGTATCTGATCCTTTGTATTTTAAAGGGGGTTTGTAAAAAACCTTATTTAAGTGTTCTGCGGAAATAGATCATGAACATTTTTCATATACTTTGAAAACATTTGTCTTCTAGAAGATAAAATAATTCAAATTGTAAATTATTACCATTAAAGGTATTGGAATCAATTAATTAATTTTGAAGATTTAGAAGCTAGTAACAGTGATGTGTCAACTCTCTTTATTAGAATCAAATTAAAACTTAGGATCATGGTGAATTATTCCTAATTTGATTGATGTCACCCATACCAAAATGTTTCCATACTTCAAAGTTTTGCTAGTTAAAAGAAACTGAGAGTGAAATTTAGTTTGAGTTACTTCATATGCTGTAATATCAAATTTTTTATTAAATGTGTAGTTGAAGTTTGTGAAAACCTGGATCAGTTGTTCCCAGAACAATTACTTATTGCTCTGATTATGTGTTGTGAAACAGTTTCCATTAAAATGCATGTTAATAAAATCTGCATTTATCATTCAAGATATTTTCTTGCATCATTCATTCAGAAGTTTCAGCCCCAACAAAACTATACCCAAATGATTGTGTTCAAATTGAGATAAATGAAACCAATCATATTTTATTGCAATTGTGGGTAATTTTTATATCAACCTGAAATGCTACTTCCAACGGCTCAACCATGGCAAATACCTTATCTGTTTTTGTCCACATATGTGATGGCAATGATAGCAAGAATATTTTAGATCTGAGAAATTCATTGTTTTGATGAAAAAAAAGAAAAGTAGCCAAGAAGCAAAGACCAATAAAAATTTTTTTCCAGAGAAATGGGACTGGCGGCAGGGAGTATTCATTAAAATAAGTATGTAATTCATGAACTTCCCTTATTCATTTTCTCATTTTCAGCATTTTTGTTTACCACTCCATCTAAAAGCATAAGCATGTGTTCTATTGAAGAGAATCCTAATCTTGTGCAACATGATGTTATACATAACATATGCTTACAAAAACATTAAATAGATCATTTTTAAAACAGGATTTGCCCAGGTTATCTTTTTAGGGTCAAGTCGCCTGTGTGAATTTATTCAGGGTTTCCCTTAATCTTTAAGAGATTAACACATAGCCCAATGCTTTAGATCCCTCTGCTCATTTCCATGTTTCTTTTATTCATCCTCTGATATGATGTGACCAGGTAAAGAAAGAAGTAGTAGCAAGTCTGAATTCAGCTTTTTAGATGGATGATATTCGACTGCAACATACTAAAATTTTGGGTGCTGCATAGTGAAACAGCGTACGTTGCTAGCATGTGTGCCTGTAGTGAATGAGGCAAAATAAATAAAGACAATCCAAAATCAAATAGAGTTAAAGCTGCTATTCAAAATCAATCAAGCATATCTGAAATTAGCAGAATACTGGCAACATGTACTGCTCTGTCTCCCCCTAGTTGAATAACTGCAGTGTTGAAGCTACCGGACCACTTGGCTGTGCAGCAACTCGAATACGAGTCAAATAATAGTAAGTAGTGGCTTTTTTTATTTTTTTTTTAAGTTTAACATTCTTTAACAGTTAGGTAATATTAGACAATGAATGAAATGGGTGAAATGATGCTCAAATGAACCTGGGATCCAAAGAGTTTAAACTACCCAATATTCATATTTTCAGGAGGGAAAATCCCAGAAAAAAACTTGGGACCATTTGAATGTGAGGCAGACACACGTTTCTATTGTATTACTAAGGAATTGTAAAATATTATTGTGAAAAGTGGGATGTACTAAAAAGTTGAACAAATTAAACTCAATTAAATACTGCTTTCATGCTTCCAAGAAGAGTGCTTCAATTTAGGTACAGTCACTTCCAATGTGATAGTCACTTTTGGCTTGTAATTAGAGGTAGGGAAAAAAAATTAAGTAACCATTATTTTGTAGTGATTCTAGGAATGGAATCATTCCAAAAAATAACCATAGGTCCAGTACTTGAAAAAAAAAAAGAAAAAAAGAAAGAAAGAAAGAAAGAAAAATGAAAAAAGTTCTCCAAGTTTGCATCAATACAATCTTTTTTTTTTATAGCTAGTTCCAAGAATAACAATTAAAAATGACTATGCTGTTGCATTTATGACTACCAAAATGAATATCTTGAATTTTCTGCAAATAGTCTTGATACAGAATAAATTCGTATAATTTTGTATAGCTGGTAAATCATAAAAGACAAAACTTAGTGCACAAAAAATGTAGATCTATGTACACACAATTTATTTAAAATAAGTTTTTTTTTTTTTTTTTTTATAAAGATGTGCACCATTTCTGAAACTTGTTGTTTATTTGAATTTTTGAACTCTTCAATATGTTTGTTATTTTTTGAAGTCTTGTCACCATTCAGTTGTTTCTCACTATGTCATGGAAAGAGTATGGAATTTCAAAGCCAGCATACAGAGATCCGCTTTATTTGACTATTACTACAGCCTCCTGTATCTCCCTTGTACTTAAAACAAAATGAAACTTTTTGAGAGAATAGTTTGTAGAAGTTTTATGAAATTAACAGTAGTGGATATAGAAAGTCATGTGGATGTAGCACCCATTAGAAATTTCTTTATTTTTTCAGGGGATGAAACTGTATCTATGGTCAGTGATACTTGGAGCACAGATGTACTGGCAAGTGATAGCGAGACTGTGGAACAAAGTAGTGAAAGAAACTTTCCTACTAGTACAACAGATAATACTGTAACCCAGCTCACGGAATCTGTTCAGGTTAGTTGATCAACACTTCATTTGATTTCTTTTTACTTGTAGTTAATTTCAACTGTGTGCCATATGCTTTCATAAGGCACATGAGACATTTTGCTGTGAAGGTCTACCCGGGCAAGAGCCAAAGCCCAGGCCCCCTCCTAACAACCCAGGGTCAGCGACATCCGAGCGGCTCTCCAACCATGGGGGTTTCCCATGAGGCCAATACCTTGTTTCCTAAAAAGCCCCCCCCCGCTTTCGCGGGATTGGAAGTGGATATGCCACTTACGCACATCACCCTTAATATTGAAAATCTTGGTAGGGCCAACAGCAATCTACCATGCCGTCTACCAACTCTCACTCATGGTTGGTGCTGGAGAACATTGAGGCATCTCACAACCCCGTCTGGGCAGTAAACCAGCCAGATGTACCCATTCACCCATGGGTATTGGGAACCACTGCCCCGCCGAGCCCAACCCAATCCAAACAACTCCCTATCAGGAGGGACTCGAATGTTCGGCCCAGTGTACTTCTAGTGACATCAGAAGTGCTAGCAAAGAGTGACTGGCCTATGTTGAATGAATGTATGTATTTAAATGCAGTGCGTTTCTTTAACATGTGGCCAACTCACGGCTGCTTGCATGCTGGTCACTGCTGCTTGGACTCCCGCCGGAACAGTTATAATATCCCTGCAACCACTTCACATTCTTATAGTTATAGTTACATATACTTTTATCATAAGAGATGCTGGAAATGTTGACCTATTCTGTCCACACATTTCTGGCATCTTCTCAGGAAATATTCTTCACACTTGAGAGTTCAGTATCCAAAATTGAGTGAATTTCTCGCCCGATGTATTCTTTTAGATCTTCCAATGTATGATCATACATTTCACTTTTCAACTGATCATCAGAGTGGATAAATTTCTGTAATTGAATTTTGTGAAATGTCAATGATAGAGTAATTAGCCCACACTTATATTACTCTCTGACGAAACATGGTTCCATTTACATGGTTATGTTTTATCACAAAATAACAGTTAATAGAGTACAGAGAAACCCGAATTTTACACATGAGATTCCTTCATAAGATGCAGAAATTTTTGTGCAGTAAATGCATACAGAATAATTGGAGATATATTGTTTTAAAAAGCAAATGCAGAGAGATACAAGTCGGCATGTAGCCATGGTAGCTCAGTGGTTAGAGTAACCGAACGGAGACCGGGAGATCCGTGGTTCAAATCCCGGCTTTGGCATTGAATTTTTCAGTCATCTGATTCTACCTTTTAATAAGAATAGTTTGTATACCCACTAATAAAGATAGAGGGTAGAGAAAGTCATGCCAGTGTATCGCATCAGATTTTTATCTATGGTAGAACTTGAAAAATAGACTAATTCTTGCCCTGTGCATTTCCAGCTGGATTTCCATTCTTTAACTCTGAGCATACATAGCAACATGTTCATCTCTGTCTGTGGTTTGTAACTGTCCTATCAAGAGTGCAGTGTTGTATAGTTACACTTCAAATATATCTTCTTGAGCTACCAGCCAGGTCAGAGAGTAAAAACAACCAGGCCTCAGAGGCTTAAATTGTCTCCATTTTCAGGCTACATGCAATGTATTATATTATTGGTAGACAACATACTGACTTCATTTGAACAGCAGCTAGATCATATGATGTCCCTGAAGATGGAGAAAATGGTAGTCTCTGAAAGCTTGGTTGTTTTTAACTCTTTGGCCTGGCTAGTCCAAGAAGATATATTTGAATCACTGCGCCAGGAAAGTTTTTGGATCTTATTGTATAGTAAAGTTAGCATGCATGTGACATTAGCATGAGAAATAGCATTTCTCTACTTTCGTTGCACCTAAAAATACAACTGAAAATTTGTTTTAATCTGCATACAAATATATGGGAAGAGATTTTGAAGATGACTGTGCAACAGCTATAATTCTGCACTGTATACATCTTGAGTGAACATTCACAAACAAGAGAGATTATGTACTCATATTATCCATCTCATTCCTTTGCTTAAGTCCTTGTTATTGTGTTGCTTCCGTAAGCTGCAATCAGTAACTGAGGAATCATGGATAGGACTGTGACTTGTAAATTGTCATTTTACACTCAAAACTAATAGTGAATCAGACTTGAGAAATCTTAACATCACTTTTGTTACTTTGCAAACTTGAACATGTCTAGCAGAAACCAGTCAAGACATTGCTGAAAATGAGGATAGGTGTCCGTAAAACATGTTCCTTTAAGTATATGATACGACCTAACATTTAAAGCAATATTATATAAGTAGGATTATAAACTATATATATATATATATATATATATATATATATATGTGTGTACCGGGTGTTTCAGAAATACTTTTACAAACTTCGGGTATGGGTTCCTCACACCAAAAGAAGGAAAAAAGTTCATATGAACATATGTCCCATAATCCTTGGTTTTCGCGTTATTCCTGTCACAATGAAAGTGTGAGTTCAACGGCCTTTGGGGTCCAACCTCAAAACTTCATTTCTCTATGCATTCATAGAAGGCGTTGACCCATTGTACTACATACAGTGGCGAAGTGTTGCCATGGAGACTTGTTTACGTTTGTCATTTGTCATTAGTCTGTCTTCAACGTTTCAATTGTGTACATGTAGTGAGTTAACTGCACATGTTTCGTTCCACCACTGCTGGATATTCATTTCGTGAACAGGCAGACATGATTTTTATGTATGGTCGCGCGAATGGTAATGGACGCGAGGCTGCACGGCTCTATCAGATGGAGTTTCCAGACCGAAGACAACTGAGTCATCCAACCTTTGTCTCTGTTTATCGTCGCCTTGCTGATAAATGTGATAAATGCCTGGCTCCGACACATTTTAGTCGCATTGTTCGAGATGCACTGACTGGTATCTACCATGATCGATGGATAGGCAGAGGAGGACCATTTCCATGGCCGGTTCTCCCGACCTCAATCATGTGGATTTTTACTTCTGGGGCCATCTTAAATCATTGGTTTATGGAGCAGCCATCCCAGATGCAGAAACGCTTCATCGACGTGTCATGGAAGCCTGTGAAACCATTTGACACCATCCCAGAGTTTCTGACAGGGTGTGACATTCCATGATATTCCATATATATGCAGAGAGAACTTTTAGTCAGTTTCTGATATCTTTATATACTTGATTTTTAATTGGAACTTGTGGTGAAAGCATTTCTTTCTGTTATTAATCACTGTCAGATGTTATGTTGCTCTGTGTTTCATGGTAAAATATTGTCTCAAAAACTTCCTAATAGGCAGAGTAAAATATGTTTTAGATAGTTTGTTCTTCTAATAACTGACTTTCTTTCTGTGGCTCTGATTTATGTTCTCCATGCATTAGTTTGAGATAAGTGAATATGAACAGTAATTATAGTGGTGATCCTTACGGAGATTCTCAGTATAAGTACAAATGCAGGAACAATTTCTGATAATCTTGAGTTGTCACGTTTTGATAAGCTATGATCACTGCATATATATAATCTATAATTGTGTTGATTTAGATTGAGTCACACTTTTTTACACTCACCTTCACTAATTAAAGTTACATAAAACAGGAAACGTTTTCGAGGGCATTCGTCCTCGTCAGCGACTGGGTGACTAAGGGTCGCTTTCTCTCATGTCCTCTTCTTGCTCATCCTGCGAATTCTGACCCTGTTGCCATCTGGTGTTGGGGGCACAAAGTTTTAACACATTGCTTACAGGCGGGATTTCAAAATTAATGACGTTGTTGCTGTTTTTGATGATGTGTATTTTTTCCCAGATGTTCAATTCTATTGGTGTGGTGAGGGGTTTTAACAACTTTATACTTTGGCCAATGTTGTGGTTTTCAGTCCAAAAATGGTATGATACAGCGGATTTCTCTATTTGTTTTAGTTTTATGTTTCTTTGGTGTTCCTTAAGTCTGGTTTCCAAGTTTCTTTTAGTTTTTCCTATGTAGTATTTCTCACAATCGTCACAACTGATCTCGTAAATTCCGGATTTTAGTGTGTTTGGGATGGTATTTTTGAGAGGTGTGTTTAGTAAGTTCTTCAAGCTGAATTTGTTCTGTGGAGCTAGTCTAATGTTAAATTTGTTGAAGATTCGTTCAAATTTTCTAAAGGCCCAAGGGTGGTATGTGAATTTCTTGTATTTCCAATTTGTGTTTGAGACTCAATGTGTGACTCAATCTAAATCATGATAAATACTTCACTGTTAATAACGCTTCTGTTTTTAATCTTTAACTATAATTGTGTATTTACAGTTGCTGGATGTGTCAGAAACTGCTTCAGAAGCTTGGAGCACAGACGTGTTAGCCTCAGATTCAGAGCGACTCACGGAAGTCGATACAGATGACACTGGAAGCGTGGCACGATCAGATGATACAGCCCGGTCTGAGATAGAAGTTGAGGGAAGGGGAGAACCAGAAGGTGGAGAAGAACCTCCCTCTCCTAACCCATGTATGTAATTCATGTATTTAATTATATAACTTGATAGACATACAGTAAGCAGATGTTTTGCTTCATTTGAACAGCTGAGCTACATGGTCATTATAGGTAATATTCTTAGGGTTGTTCTCAGACATTCAAAATATGCTCTAACTAGCATCTTCTGACAAATTATTGATGCTGAAGTGAGTAGCAGTGAAGGGGCAGATAAATTTAAACTTGATTTTTACGACACTAACTTCACTTATTACTTTCTCTACTACATTCTTACAGTAAGTAAAGGAAGTATTGTATTCCACAAAAAATTCAATGTTGAGATTTCAGTGGAAATACATTTTTTAGGCCCCTTGAACCCAAAGAAAGCATTTTTAGAGAAAGGTGCATACGTGTTTCGCATACTCAAAAATGTAATGTGCTATAAATACTAAACTTGGTATTTAAGTTCAGTATCTTCAAGATGCATCATGAAGATTTTCAGATTTTCAAAAAAATCCCCCCACTCCAAACTAGCCTTCACAATAAATAATGTTTGTTATTTTTTATTTTCACAAAAATGGCTGTTAATGATTTCTATTAAAATACCACATATTTAAGATATTTAAATGATAAATAAAGTACACATCTTGAATTTTCTGGGAATAGCCTGTGAAGTCCTATTCATTTGGAAGAAATTTTGTATAATGGATAAACTATAAGAAATAGACAAAAATGTACTGTATAAAAATTGTAGACCTCTTTAAAACATACAATTTATTTCAAATAAACATCAGCCATATTGAAGATATCATTAATATTGGTTTGAAGTTTTCAACAACTGGCATTTTCTTGTCAGAATTCAGTGGTTTCTCATTATGCCATAGAAAGAGTCTTGAATTTCATCATCATCATCATCATCATCATCATCATCATCTTTCATGGTTTAAGCCCTTTTGGCTTGTTCCAGTCTCATCATTTAAACTGTTCCGTCCATCTTTTAGATGTACCGATGTTTCTTTGGCCTTTTGGTGTATATCTTAAAACCAACTTTGTATAACGGTTATCATCCATCCTCTCCACATGTTGTTTCCAGTTGTTTTGATTTTCTTTAATTCTTTCTAGTAATTTGAAAATTCTTAATTCTTTACGTATGTCTTCACTTCTCCTTCTGTCTTTTAATGTATATCCTGCTACATGTCTTAAAAAGCGCATCTCTGCTGCTTCTATCTTTCTTTCCATTTGTTTGGTCATTGTCCAACATTTGGATCCATACGTTAACACTGGAACAGCCATCACTTTATAAAATTTTATTTTTGTATCTTGGTATTTTTTAAATTTTGTAAGTATGAGATGTTACAGCCTAAATAATTAAAACAATTTATTTGTTATTGTAATTTTGGCTTATTTTATTTAATTGATATAGAGCTTTTTGCATATTTAATTCTGAGCCACTTATTAAGACCAGATCGTCTGCAAATAACATTACATCTAAAATAATAATATTTATCTTAAAATGTGCATTTAAGCTATTCTGCCATTCTCTAACGATGTCATCTATATATCTAAATTAAATAACGTGGGTTACAATGGACACCCTTGTCTGACACCTTTATTTACTGTTGCTGTATTCTTTTGACTTTTTTGGTCGGAATCGATCATTATTGCGTTATCCATATGTAAATTCCTAATTATTGTTATCAAATATTTTTATATGCCTTTGTTTTCTATTATTTGCCATAGTATGTTCCTATATACATTGTTGAATGCTTTTTCAAAATCTTTGAACACCATATGCGTAGGAATATTGTGTTATGTTTTTCAATTATTTGATTTAGAACAAATACACAGTCCATACAGGATCTTCCCTTTCTAAATCCATTTTGAGCTTCTAGTACTATGCTTTCCATTATATTTAATCTGTTTTTTATTACTGCTGTCTTGAATTTCATTGGCAGCATATACCAACTAGCTTTTAAACATCTGTCGATTTCGGTTTTTTCTCTATCCCCTTGTTACAAGAGCAAACATGTGCTAATTGCTGAACAAGTAAGTGAAACTAGTGTTACAAAATCAAATTTAAATTTCTTAGCATCTTCTGGTGTATCAACAGACACCTAAAGTGTTTTGTATATTGAAGCGCACTTCTGTTTCTCCCACACTCCCTGCAAACCAATAGGAGTCATACTACATTTTACATAGTTAGATATACCATATAGGAAACCTAAACAAGATGGGTAACTAGAAATTTAGGAGCTGATGTGTTGACACACTTTCTTTACTTACTGTTGTTAAACACAGAATATGTTTTGGAAGCTACTGATTCTGTCCTCAGCTGTAAATCGTGTGACAAACCTGATGAAGATGTGTGGAAATGGGACTTACAAACCATTACTTGGTGTTTGTTTTTATGGATGAAATTCTGTTCCCAAATGCTTCACTTGTTTTAACAGATTTGTGTTTATATCCATTCCATTATTGACATTCTTGATTTGTGCTGCAACTGCATATTTTCTATTTGTTTGTATTTTAAATTGCAGATGTGTTTACTGATGCAGAGGTTTGGGTTTCTCTTGGTTTTGTCTATGTATGTTTTACTGCACTCTTTGCAATTGATTCTGTATATTCTTGCTATGAAGGTTTGTGATACTGGCTCCTTTGGTGGTGGTCATAACAAATATTAATTTTGGGGGGTCTAATTTAATGTTTCGTTAAGAAAACTTTCATCTTGTCGTACAAGTTGTTGGTGTGGTAACATTGTTTATATTATTGTTTCTTCTGAATTTGTTTTAGTTTTACTTTCTTTGCGATGTACGTAGTGGGTAGAGAAGGTATTGCATTCCACTAAAAAATTTAATACTGAGATTTCATCAAAAATACATGTTTTGAGGCCCCTTGAATCCAAAAATAAAGCATTTTTAAAAAAGGTATGTCTGAGTGTCTGTGAACAGCATAATTCAAACACGAAAAGTAGGATAAACATCAAACTTGGTACATAGAAGTGGTTGCAAATATACAATTTCACTAAAATCTGTTAAATACCTCAGAACTAGTTGAGAGGAATCACTTTCTCATCATCAGCTGATTGCAACTGGTTGGCTTTCCTCCTCCTTGTTGCAATCAGCTGACGATGAGGAAGTGATTCCTCAAAACTAGTTCTGAGGTATTTAACCTATTTTGGTGAAATTGTATATTTGCAACCACTTCTATGTATTATATTTAAACTTTTCACTATGTTTTCCGATTTAAAAGTAACCAAACTTGGTATTTAGGTTCAGTACCTTCCACAGATGTGACAAAGATTTTCAAAAAATCCCCCTACCCCAAACTACCCTTTACTTGGAACGTTTTTCAAATTTTTTTATTTTCTCAAAAAGGCTCGATTTTTATTAAAATGTCATATATTAAAGATATTAAAATTACAAATAAAATGTATATCTTGAATTTTCTGGGAATAGCCTGTGAAGTCCACTTCATTCAGAAAGAATTTTGTTTAATCTTGTATAACTGGCAGATGTTGAGCAATAGATGAAAACGAACTACACAAGAAATGTAGATCTCTTCAAAGTACAGAATTTATTTAAAATAACCTTTTTTGTGGCAGCAGCCATTTCCAAGATTTCCGTTATTGATGGTTCGAATTGTTCAATATTTTGTCACTCTTTTCAAGTCCTTTTGATATTCAGATTTGTTTGAGAATGGAATTTTAAGGCCAGTACATAGTGTCCAGTTCTTAAGCAGTTGACTATTGCTATTCCCTTTGTATCTATAACGAAATGTGTAATGATTTGTATCCGGAAAGCTTATCTCGATTAAAATGTATCTAAACTTTTGTAAGAATAATTTGTATCCCATTAATAGGTGATAGAGCGTTGAGAAAGTCGTGTGAATGTATCACACAGATTTGTTTTGCATCAGTTTACCATGAAGAAGATGGTGAACACTTTTGAAACTGACCAATCATATACCTGTCTGGAAATACAAGAAAATCTAGAGTTGTCATGTCAACTCATATTTTCTATCTACGAGGGCTGATCAACGAGACTGATTTTTTTCACAGATGTTTATTACTCCAATTCAATGTTTACATGATCTTTTTCAAAGTAGTCCCCTCCTACTTCAATGCACTTTTTATAATGTCTCTGCCAGTCCTTGAACACGTGCTGCAGACCATTCTTTGTCAGGTCCTTGAGAATCGCCTCACTTTTCTGAGCACTGCTTCAGAGTTCTCAAATCAAATACCCCTAAGCTTTGCCTTTAGTGATGGGAATAAAAAAAAGTCACAGGGTGCAAGATCAGGGCTATAAGGTGGATGTGGTACACAGGTAATGTTGAATCGAGCCAGAAACTGCATGACTTGATTTGCGACGTGAGGCCGTGCATTGTCATGATGAAGTCGCCACCCAGTCTGAGAAAGCTCTGGTCGTTTCTTTGCAATGTGCTTCCTCAGTGTAGCCAATACTGACGTGTAGTATGTTGCTGTAACAGTAGTGTGAGGGGGAACTGCATGCTGGTAAATCATTCCATTACAGTAAAAAAATGTGAGAACCTGGTGATTTCCACACTGTGCTGGCTTGTTTTCCTTCAGGATCATAATGATGCAGCCATGACTCATCACCGGTGATAATCAATTTAAAAAATGCATCCCCTCCATCAGCAAAGAGACGCAGCACCTCACAGCTTGTCTCCACTTGCACAGCCTTTTGTTCGGGAGTCAACAGACGTGGCACCCAACGAGCACAAACTCTGGTCATATGGAGATGGTCGTGCATAATTGTAAACATACTGCCATATAAAATTCTCAACACTTCACTGAGGTTACGTAATGTTATACGCTGATCCTCTCGGACAATCACAGCAGCTGTGTTGATGTTGACTTCAGTCACAGCAGAAGCCGAAACACCAGGCCCACCTTGCTTAACACTGACAAGCCAGCCTTCTTTGAAGTCCTTGAACCACCTAAACACTGTTGCACGAGGTAGTGCATCTTCACTTTACGCTTGCTTCAGCTTTTCATAAGTTTCGGTGGCTGTATGGTTTAAACGAAAACAGAATTTGATTGCGCTGTACTGCTCCTCTCGCGTCACCTCCATTGTCTGGTATGCAAAATGCACGTAGGGTCTACAAAATGGAGCATTACTACCAACCTACCAATATGAGAGTGCTGCCGCCTACCAACAGTATGCATAAAACCCTGCTCTTTTCAAATATTTATGTTACAGATACGAAACTATCACGGAAGCTACAGGAAAAAATCTGATGTGTTACACTCACATGACTTTCTCTACTCTTGTACAAACTATTTTTACAAATGCTTATTCTCCATCTACTTCATGTTAATCGAGATAAACATTTGCAGACTCTATCTTATTGCTAATTTTCTTGTAGACGTAAGGGGAATATATATTTACAAGGGCAATATAGAAATACAGTAGCCTTTAAGCATATACATATCTCTTAATAGCTGGTTGCTAGGTGCAGCACCATTCCCTTTGACACAGATTAATACTCTTTGCATATCCAAGACAAAAAAATTAATAACGAATTCCCATTTGAGAAAATAAGTATTGAAAAATTTAAGGGAATAACAAGCAATATCTCGAAAATGGTTCACTCAACAAAAAAATGTATATGACATAAATTGTGTATTTAAACGCAATCTACATTTTTTGTGTAGTAAAGTTTTGTCTGTCTCTTATGGTTTACCAGTAATGCAAAAGTCGTTCACAATGAAGAATACTTTTGGAGACATTCCCAGAAAATTCGAGATATACATTTTATTTGTCATGAAAATATCTTAAACATATGATATTTTAATCAAAATCGTTGGAGCCATTTTTGAGAAAATTAAAATTTTTGAAAAATCTTCCATGTAAAGGGTACTCTGGGGTGGGGGGATTTTCTTGAAAACCTTCATGTCGCATCTCTGGAAGATGCTGAACCTAAATACCAAGTTTGGTGTTTATCCAACTGTTCGTTTCTGAGTTATGCTGTTCACAGACAGACACACACACGGACATGTTTCCAAAAATGCTTTTTTTGGATTCAGGAGGTCTCAAAACATGTATTCCCGGTGAAATCGCGGTATCGAATTTTTGGGTGGAATACAATACTTCCCCTACTTACTATACGTAGTAGAGAAAGTAAAAATCAGTCTCGGTCTTTGTTGATCACCCCTCGTATTTTATATCTCATTTTGGTGCTTATCTTTTCTCCATTGTTTAATGCATTCAATGCCTAATAGTCAAACTCTGAATGCAAAGTCAACTGTTTTCCAAAGCTAATCCAGCTTTGATCTCCCTCTGAATGGAGACTTTAAGTCAGACTACTGGCATTTAATATCAGAGCTTGAGGAAGCTTATGAATATGGAAACCTTTTGGTAACTGGCCTCTTTAAGAACATCTATGAGCACAGCCCTGTATTACTAAATAATGGCTAATGCTTTGAAGCTTGTTTGTACAATGCTATGCCTATTTTCAGTAAAACAATGTTGCTGTTAGTAAAATTGTAAAGCTGTAGACTTGAGTAAAGGAATTAGGCATTTAAGCTATTTGCCTCCATGTGCTTCCCTGCTTCAGCTTTAGGAGTAGGTGTTACGTTTCGAACCATTCGTGAAGATCCTATAGGTCGTGCATCCCTTCTTGCACCTGCTTCACCTACAAGGGTAGATGGTGGTACACATCCATCATGGAATGTCACTGGTAGAGGTGGAGGCAAAGCAGACTACAGAAGGCGCACTGTAGAGTATGTGGACAACAGTGCTCAACGAACACATATATCCATGGACTATGCCAAACATGGTAAGCTGTTATGTTGCAGTATGTATGGGAATTCAAACAATATCGTATGCAGTTTAAAATAAGAGAAAAAGGTTGGTTCAGAAATGGTTAAGAGTGCCTATGGATTAAGCTAAGGGTTTCGGATAAATAAACTTTCATACTGTTCTAATGTTTTGTTACATAAATTCAAGATTTGCAAGCTACATTCTGTACTATTACAAGCATACATATGACTAATCTGAGAATTCAAACAAGAACGAGAAGCAAACCAGCATACAACATTTTGATTCACAACACCACAAAAATGCATATCGATGGCCATACTGATAGGAAAGTGAAAAGTCAGTTTTACACGTTTGTTTGTAACTGACCAGTGATATTTTTTCACCTGCTTTTAATTCAGCCAATACAATGCAGTTTAGGCACTGTCGAAATTAATAGACTAAAATATTTTCTGAATGCAGAAGCATTACTATTTCTGATTTCTCTAGTCATGCCAAGCTTCAGTCCTGTATTGATAGCATATATTAAAATTAATGCTTTTCTATGTGAATTTCTACTATTTTTGCTGCTCTTTATAGCTTTTGTTATTGTATTTTTGAAGTAATAGCCAGTTTTAAATTGCATATAAACAAACTACAGATGGCGATCTCACTAGAAGAAGCAGAAGAGGGAGGGAGTCAGGATCTATGGTCAGGACGCACATTTGCTGGAATTTCTTCCAATTCCATTTTCCCAGCTTGCAGCTTGAGAGGGCTCTAGTGGCTGTTTTATGTCGCCTTGAATAATTTCTAGAATGAAGAATCTAATATGCAGATCGTGGATCTAATAATGCCGTACCAGGAACAAGAATGAGGAAGTGTAAATTTGACCAAGTCTTCTTTCCCATTCCCGGATGCGAGAAAGCTTTCTGTTAATTATGAACTCTCACATTATAATGCATTTATTTTAACTTTATAGTTCTCATTCTGGTTTCTGTTCTCAGTAATTGTGAACCAGCCTTAATGCATTCGTAAATGTGTCAACTTAAAAATGTATATTCTTGACATTAGGTTAACAGTGCATTTATGTAAAACAGTGCGGCAAAAGTTTAGAATGCAGAAATCTCAAATTTAGAAAATCTTGAATAAGAATGACATCAACAATGCTGTACTAAAAATAATTTTGAAGAACTGGATAACAGAAGTAGTAAGGAAATTATATGAATTACTGTTTAAACATTTGAAGACAAACCAGGATATGCTAAAAATAGGAGCATTTCACTTTCACAAGTTTTAGTGCATACAGGTAGTATTCCCATACGGTGCAGTTAGTTTACGAGGTGTGATCACAAAGTTTCTGAAATGGCTTCACAACAATTTTGCCATTAAGCTGTCTTTAATTCTTACCTAGACTGTACATGCAGTGCTCCCTCGTGATAACGAGAGGTCATGTGGCTTTCTGTGACCTTGCAGTGCAGAGGTAAAAGCTTTGAACGCATGTTTTGCACATGCTGCGATTTTTCTGTCTAGTGAAAATGCTACATTACAAAGAGCAAAGAACTAACATCAAATTTTGCTTCAAACTCAGTAAAACTGTAACAGAAACCTATGAAATGTTAAGAACAGTTTATAGGGAAGAAGTAATGGCAAAAACTCAAGCATTTCAGTGGTTTTTGAAATTTAAAAGTTGTGTGACATCAGTTAAAGATGCAGATTGTTTGGGGCGACCCTCTTCCAGCAAAACTGATGAAAATACCAATCAGGTGAAGGAAATGGTATTAAATGGTACGTGTATTACAATAAGAAGAACTTCTTGTTCATTAGGACTCTCCTTTGGGAGTGTTCAAAGCATTTTAAAAGACGATTTGGACATGAGAAGAATGGCCGCAAAGTTTGTGCCCTATCTCCTTTCAAATGACCAAAAGGAAAACCATGTGATTGCCTGCACAGATCTTAAAGAACAGCTTCAAAATGATGCACAGTTTATGGAGAAAGTTATTACTGGTGATGAAACACGGATTTATGGGTACAGTCCAGAAATGAAGCAGCAATCTTCACAGTGGAAGAGTCCTTCATTTCCACCCTCCAAAAAGGTCAAACAAGTTTGATCCAATGTGAAGTCAATTATGATTTTTTGTTTGTTTGTTTTGTTTTTTGACATTAAAGGAATTGTACATAAGGAATTTGTACCACAGGGTCAAACAGTGAATCAAATGTTCTACAAACAAGTGTTGCAAAGATTAAGGGAGAGAGTGCAATGCACAAGGTTGGAGAAATGGAGAAGTGGTAACTGGTTCCTGCATCAGGACGGTGTGTCCGTGCTCGAAGCCCTTTCTGTCTGCCAATTTTTGGATAAAAATAGGACGAATACTGTTCCCCATCCCGCCTATTCTCCAGATTTGGCTCCAGCGGGTTTTTCTCTTTTCCCGCGACTTAAAATGTGGCTCTGAGGACACCTTTTTGAAGACATTGATATTATCCATTGCAAATCGAAAAGGTGTTTAAAGAAGATGACTTCCAGAGGTGATTTCAGTGGTAAAAGTGCTGGGACAAGTGTGTCAACTCCCAAGGTCTACTTCAAGGATGACAATGCAGAATAGACAAATCAAAGTGTTGCGTTGTGTTTATAGCCTCATTCCGGAAACTTTTTGGTCACACTTCGTAAGTGAGCTTGCTATTTTGTGGATCTAGGTTTGGTTCACTAAGGCTTGGTACTTTTTCTTTCTTTCTTTTTTTAGGTCTGGATTCTAGTTTGTGTGCATGCATGAGGGAGAGGGGGAGAATTGTTCAACTGCTTGGCACAGTTTCTATTTTTAATGCACTAGAAATAAATGCTACAGATATAATGCTACAAATGGTTGAAATCTTCAGAGTTGTTACCTTCGTATTTCCTACTCCCTTGCTGAGGGAGTGGGAGGGGTGGTTAGAACTGTTACAAGTTACAGATGTAAGCTAGTTATTCACATTCTGAATTGATTGTAAATGGTAACTTGATAATACAGAATGGAGGAAACCTTTGGAATAACAATGCAATGTTTCAAACGTTCTTGAAGAATTTGGATGGCTTTTAATTGAAAGACAGACTATTTTGGATGTTCAACTATACAATTATATGCCTGTAGCAACAAAGAATGAAAATCATTGTAGGCTTGAAGCATTATGGTTGCAGATCAATTTTTATCATAAGATAAAAATACATATTCAGCTATTAAATTCAGCAAAAACTTCAGTTTGCAAATGTACCTGTAAGACAGAAGCATTAGGAAAGTACAAACATGCTAACAGCCCTCAGCTTCATTCATTTCACTTAGTTAAATTGCTTAAATAGTGTGTAGGTTTAACCCTGCTTGTTAAGGCTATATTAGAAGTTTTCCCATTGTAGTCTTTTGTTTTAATGTGAATTACATATTTACTTTCACTATTTAATTTTATATTTTTATCTCTTTACTGCTAGTCTACTAGAGCCCTATATAAGCTAATCAAATAGCATCTCGCCAAATGCAAAGGCCTTAAAAGTGATAACTTACAGACTTTATATTGGGAAGCCAAAGGGAAAATAATGCAGATCAATTAATCCCCAGTGCCATTGGTGAACAACAACAAGAACTTAAACTAATCAAATAATGTTTTACATAATTACTGATATGTTCATCTCGGACATTTTTATGTTGAAAGGATGAGCATTTTTTCTGAAATTGTGATAACAAGTACACATGATATAATTACGAGAAGCAATGTTGAAAGCGATGCCCCATTTATTATAAGGGTTTGTTGAGTCGACCTCTTCTTTCAGTTCACATTGCTTTGGCCCCAGGTGTTGGTGGTCCAGAAATATTTTTGGGAACCAAGTTGTTCACGTCCTCAGCCTGACCCGTCGATTAAGCAAGCCAGTTCTCTCCCCTGTTCCATATGTGTAGAGTAGAAGGTAAAATTGCTGCCCTCTGTAAAGTAGATGGAGAAATCCTCTGTCTCCATTTAGTTTACAGAGGGCAATTGTTCCAGTTTAGATGGAAATAGAAGAAACTGGCCCAAATAGGAACCACTTACAACAGAACACATGGTGAAACAGAAACATCAATTGGTGAAACAGAATTGTTGTTAATGGGAATGTTCAAGCAGCTTATTTGCTCTTAACATGCGTTGAAACCAGGATTTCATTTGAGTTATAAACATTTTCCTCATTGGTCCGAATTTAAGATGTTTTTTTATCTTAAAATGTATTTTTAAAAAATGTAGTCTTATATGTGCAGCCTAATATTTAGAGACTCGTTTTCTTGAAGGACTGTACTGACTTGAGCAGTGGGAGTCATCACACATACCGCAGCTAAGCTCAAGGTCATGAATAAACCAGAATTTCTTGAGCTTTGATGGTTACTTCCAACATCTGTTGTTTCTTGGCTTGGTGCCGTTGCATTAGCATATTCAGTTTTGGTCAGTGTTTCAGTCATGGCATATAGTGTAGAAAGGAAAGCACCTTTGTCATGTCAGTTGCAGATGAGAGAAGAAGTTATAATATGAACTTCAGATTATGGGGTTTTGTGATAGGCAACATAATAATAAGTATAGTCTGCGATAAAGTTCTGTGTTTCCAAGTGTAATGTACAATGCTGGTACGTCATAGAAATTAATGGGTTCTTACATAAGAACCTGTATGTCGGAAATGTGCGAGGTACTTTGAGACCTCAAGCATGTACTATACAAACGTGAAGGTTTCGCTTGGCATAGGTATGTATCCTTAGGGTCCTTCAGTTTGGAACCTGAGGAGATAAAAAGGGCAGATATCAAGGATGTGATCCATTTTATACGGATCATCAAATTGGAGTAATGCCTAAAATCTGAGGCACAATGGGCTCCAAGAGCCTACATGTATGGTGTCTTTAAGAGGCCACTCAGTTATCTTCATGCCAAAGAAATCATTCAGAGGACCAAAGACAAGTAAATTTCATGAAATTGATACCTTATCACTCATTTTGCGCAGGGTAAATGAAACTACGGGTTTCCAAAATGTCATGAGTATTTTATAATTGCATTCATTATTTAGGTGGGAAAGGTAGAATCAGATGACTGAAAAATTCAATGCCATAGCCGGGATTTGAACCACGGATTTCCCAGTCTCTGTCCGGTTGCTCTAACCACTGAGCTACCATGGCAACATGCCGCTAGGACATTAAATTCCCCAACTGATTCGCAATGTTTCCTGGTAAACCACAAGGAGATCTCAAATTGTATTGAGATGACATACCCCAATGGCAACCTACAATGTTGCAAGTACTTTAAGTCCCGGTCTTCATAGTTTCAACCACTATTAGGTCAATTAATGGAATATGTGGAAGAACAGTTAATTCCATTATTTAGGTAATTTTTCTTGTGAAAAACTTCCAGAAATTCAGAGTCATCTTATATGTGAGGCCATCTTAAATTCAGGCCAACCTGTAATACAGTGGGAAGACAGAAGTTATAGTAAGGGTCCAATCACATAGAAATATTAATGCAAATGCAACATGAACACAAAAACTTGTGGTAGGTTAATAAATGGGACCATTCACAATGATTTTCATGAACATGAAAATGGAACATGAACATGGATGATCGCAAGATGCTAACATCAAACCGTGCAATCTCCAAGCTTTCAAAACCTATCACACTGCATAGAAACAGAAAAGAGGAGAAATGGAGTCATTTGATGAGAATTTACTTTATTTGAAAAGCATTGTTTTCTATATGGCAAAAATCATAAATCTTACAAAGATAATTTGTTAAAACAAAATCTTTGGAAAAAGATTGCTAATGAACAGAATAGGTTTTAATTATTACTACTATGGTGTCTTTTGACATTGTGTGAAACTTTATAGGTTATAAACTATTCAATTTTCTTTCATGTATGGAAAAATATAATAAATAATATAACACAAACATAATTAATGCAATAAATTATGTTGTAGCAACAGAAAATTCACTGCTGCATCATTGCTAATAATCGCAGCATCCATTTCTTATTGTCTTCACACTTGAATTATCTTGTATTGATGCTAACATTTTTTTTGGTATTGTGAATGGCAAAGCTAATCTTGTGTTCATGTTATATGTGTATGTCCTCGCATTAATTTTAATGCTTCTGTGTGAATGGCCCTTAATAAATGTAATGGTACTAAAGTTGAGGTATTTGCTGTGTCTCTAGGCTCACACAATGCGTTGGAGGAAACTCGGCTCATTCATGTGATAGATAAGATAGACAAGCCACCAGATGTCAAGCCAGCAGTTGTGGCAGCAAGTCAGGCAAGTGTGAGCATCGTCAACATCCCAAGTCCTATCACATTGCCTGCCCTTCACAATGGACCCATAGCACCTGCACGTGGGGATGTGGTGCCAGCACCATCAGCACCATTGCTTTCAAACCAAGCGCCCGTCACCACTGTACCCCTGGTACACGTGTCTGCACAACCTGGAGCAGCTGCTAATAATGTCCCGACACCACGGCACGTTGTTGGAATTGATAGAGATGTAAAGCAAGAGGTGAACACATGCTCATTGTTTCTCTAGCTTCAGCATGCATTTCTTTGTTCCTTGAATACAAATGCTTCTTTTGGTATCTCATTCTTAAAATTGAATACACTATTTTAATTGTGAAAACTAAATGATAATACCTGAACATCAGCATTTAATGAAATGAATTGGGATTTTTGTAATGTCAGGGTTTTCTTTGGTCCTTTAACCGTTGTACTCTCTTTCTTCCAACACACATGTATAATCTGTATGGGGTCATATATGATCCCTACTAACTTTGCCTTTTTAAAAATGGATATTATGCATTAAAAATTATTAAACATGGAAATGCTTCATTTGTTATTTTATTATTATAAAACACATTATTTAAGAAACAAAAATAAAAATGCATAAAAGGTTAAAAAATGCAAAATTTTAGAAATACTACTGTAGACATGACATTTTTTATCAATACAATGTTCATCATTTTTTAAAATTGAGAATCATTATCTTAGTTAAACTTAGTAAAGGCTTTCTGGCAGTGGTCTATTTGATGAGAATTCACCTAATATTTTAGCCATTGCTCCATCGGCCATCTTCACAAAACTGTGACTTCTGGCTGGTACTGCTAGAGCTGCACTTGTTGGAGTGCCCATCATATTAATAAGTGGCAGGAACCTGCCCCTGTCTCCTTTTGGCTGCACATTCACCAATCTCTGTAAGGCTGAGGCTGGTTCATGAAATTTGCCCGGCAGGGTTATATGGTTTTATATTTGTTTTTTTTGTTTTTTCCAGCAAGGGCATCCATGCTTTGTGAACGCACGCTGTTTCCTCGTTTTGTTGAAATTACTTTTATGTTTATAAACTTCAGTGGCTTCCCAGTAAATCCTAATGTCTGTACTGTCAAGTACCTCAATTTCATTGATTTTAATGTTGTTGCCCATTAGCAGAGCATGCTGGGCTACTGCTGATTTTTTTGCTCTGTCCCAGTGGGCAGTTTCCTTTATGCTGTTTAATGTCAGTGTGTATGCTGTGCTTGGTGGTACCAATGTAACCTTGACTGCAACTACATGGTATGTGATAAACCCATTGTGTACAAAGAGGGTCTCCCATTTGCCCTTTTGATCTGAGTTGGTGTTTTAGTTTACTGACATTACCGGCTAGGAGTCACATTTCCTCTGAAGATGCCCAACAGAGCAACAGAGAAAACGTTTGGTGAACTCACATCAACTGGGCCATGGCCAAAAAGCCTGGAAACTACATCTAACTGGATTAACACTTGCCATGAAAACCTAAGCATGAACACAGAATTTCAAAAGTTCAATTATATTTATTAGTGTTTTTGTCTTGTGATTGTTGTTATAAAACTAATACAGTCACCACAGAAACAGAATTGTCTTATACATTAGTTAAATCATGTAAGAGCTTAAGTGTAACTGTTTTTAAGTGGGGACCAATTTGTTTTATGATGGTGGTTACATTACCCACTCACATAAAACCCACAATAGAGTGGAGGGTCTCACCTGTCTTTGTTCAGTATGTACATTGGACCTAGAAGGGAGGAGCTTGAACCCACCAACATTCCCGCAAGCGATTGTGGGACATTTATGTTCTGTAATGGGCCAGCGTAAGTGATGAAATAGTTTTTTTTTGTTTTTTTTTGGCTTTTATTTTGTGATTATGCTGCCATTACTTGGTCCCCAGAGTCTCATTTGTAAAAGCAGGTTGCACCATCAGCAGGTTGAGGATGGGATTTGGGTGCGAGAGGTTATGAAATGCATCAATAATTCCAGAAATTCTGCATAAAGCTGCAGTATTAAAATTCAGATCCTTAAATTACATAAATTGGAAATTTATACAAATCTAGATTGTCCTATATGCAACTTGTATGTATGTGTATATTTATTTCCATAATGCTATACAAAACTCTTACAATTTTTAATACATTACTTTGAGTTGCTATTTTTTCTTTCTTTAGTCCATCATGCATTTTAACACCATGGTTATTTATGCATGGTGGGTCATAAAATACAGTGAAATCTCGTTAGCACGTTCCCCATTAACATGTTTTCCCGTGTATTACATTGAATTATAAGAGTCCCAGTACCAAATCACCAAATGCAATAAATAACATTTGCTTAGTGCGTTTTCCCGATCCCGCTTACTATGTTTGAAGTTTGACGTCCTCATTCACTGTTTTGGCCAATCCTTGGTCAGTCCAGTGGGAGTAGGCGCTTAACACATTCAAAGTTTAATGCCCTCCATTTGCTACTTTGGTCAATCCATGGTCACGGGGTGGATACCGGCAGCCAATCACATGCATGTATATAAATATTTGTGTGACATGATTTATGTGGGCGGGATACAGAATGTTTTACCTGGCGTGGTAAACACCAACGATAGTTTCTACTGTTAAGTGTTGACCAAACATATGTAGATTGTATTTTAACTTTTCATTTGCAATGAAAAAAAGAAAGTGTAATAAATAACCAACACTGAAAAACTGAAAATCCTTGAAATATACCACAATCCAAATACGAAATATGTGGATATAATGCGGAAGTTAAACATTCCTCTGTCAACCTTAAACACGATTGTTAGTAAACCTAAATTGAATGAAACTGCTTTTAAAGAAGGGAAAAATGCTAAAACAAAACTTTCCTCTTGGAAAATAGGATCAGAAAAGGATCGGAACGAAATTTGTTGCATGGAAACACCTACCGTATTCAAATTGTATTGAATACGCCAGATTTACTAGGTATCGTCTATTTTACTCGTAACACGATGCACGCACATAATTTTGTTTTCTTTTTTTTAGCGGAAATTGTTATCATATGCATAACAAAACACACAGCATAGCCACTATTGTCGCTTCCATAATTTGCAATTTATTTTCTCAAAAACATTCATAACTTCAAAAATCCAAGTTGACCAACATAAAAGCTTGAATTATTTATTCTCAGGTTTTGTGTATCCAAATCCATTTGAACACACATTGAATTTAACATGGAAACACGGATCGTATTCAGTATAAAATTGTACTTGAAATCTATTTCAACTGCCCATGGAGACGTAATTATTAGATTTTATCACATAACTATGTTCTGAAATTGCAGATTTTGTATTTTCGTTAACACGTTTTCCCGCCTATGATGTCCAAATCCTTAGGTCCATGCAAAAATGTACTAAGATTCTACTGTATTGCTTTATTTTTCTAAACCATTTTTCTCTTACTCTCCCCATATATTCTATTCTTTTTATATCCCTCTCCTTTTGTATTTTCATTATCCTAACTTTTAATACTTCTTTGTTAACATTTTCCCATTCTTTAGGTAAAAACTGATGTCTCCACAACTTAGTTTCTTCACATTCAATTATATAATGCAAATCATTATCTGCCTCTCCACAAAGAGGACACCTATTCAAATTCACTCCCTTCCTATCTCCCCTTAGCCTATATACACTTAATATAGACCAGGCCCACCCTTCTCTCACTAACCTATTACCTACATCCACATACTTCTCCCTTCCCCAGTCCACCTTTAATTGTCTATATAGTTCCAAACTTCTCTTTCCTTCCAGACTTTGAAATAATTCTTGTTTCTCTATATCTTCCACTCTTTTCCTCACTTCTTTCCAGAAACCTTTAACTAACCCCCCTCTAAGAAGGCTAATGGCTTCATTGCCAAATCCTGCACTAGATAATATGTTCAGTTAAATTTCACAGTGGTCTCCTCCTCCTCCTCCTCCTCCTCCTCCTCCTCCTCTGCTGCTTCTCCTCCTGCTTTTCCTTCTCCCTCTTCTCTTCCTTTACCCTCTTCTTCTTTTCATATAAAATCATTACATTCTTACAGGTCTGATTTGTTTTTCTTTCATACATGGACATGAACATCTGGATCTCTTCATTTCTTCGCTGCCAGAATTGCTGCTACAGTTCGCATTAAGTGTTTAAATTTACTTGCATAAAACATTTCTTATGGCCTTGGTTCTTTTCTGAGGGGTTTGCAGTCTCCTCCATATTTCATGTTCTGCCATTTCTTAGCAAGATCTGTTAGAAACTGCCTCCTTGTTCTATTCTTTTGTTACTTTCTCTACTAAGTATAGTAAGTAGGGGAAGTATTGTATTCCACCCAAAAATTTGATAACCAAGATTTCACCGGAAATACATGTTTTGAGACCCCCTGAATCCAAAAAAAGCATTTTTGGAAACATGTCCGTGTGTGTGTCTGTCTGTGAACAGCACAACTCAGAAACGAAGTCGGATAAACACCAAACTTGGTATTTAGGTTCAGTATCTTTCAGAGATGTGACTCGAAGGTTTTCAAGAAAATTCCCCCACCCCAGACTACCCTTTACATGGAACATTTTTCAAAAATTTTAATTTTCTCAAAAATGGCTCTTAACGGTTTTGATTAAAATATCATATGTTTAAGATATTTTCATGGCAAATGAAATGTATATCTCGAATTTTCTGGGAATGTCTCCAAAAGTATTCTTCATTGTGAACGACTTTTGCATAACTGGTAAACCATAAGAGATAGACAAAATTTTACTACACAAAAAATGTAGATCGCCTTAAAATACACAATTTATGTAATATACATTTTTTTTGTTGAGTGAACCATTTTCAAGATATTGCTTGTTATTCCCTTAAATTTTCCAATACTTATACTTTTTCTCAAATTGGAATTCGTTATTCATTTTCTTCTGTCTTGGTAATGCAAAGAGAATGGAATACTCCACATAGCAACCAGCTCTTAAACGCTTAAAGCCAATTCCCCTTGCATCTACAAGAAAATTAGCAATAAGATTAACATCTCGATTAACATGAAGCATATGGAGAATAAGCGTTTGTAAAAATAATTTGTACAAGAGTAGAGAAAGTCATGTGAGTGTAACACATCAGATTTTTCTATAAAGGGTCTATGTTCCTATACAGAGCATATGCATTGATTGCTGCAATATCTGTCATGTCATAAAATACAGCAGGTCATCTTCTCGTAGCTGGTTGGTTGAGTACTGCTTTGCCATCATGTCAACTGTATCTATCCCAGACTTTGTGGTATTTGTAGAATAAAATCACTTCTGACTTTTTTTTCTCATATGGGCTGATCTCAATGTTTCATGAAGTTAGTTGGTTGCTAATGCTCAGCATATTGGATTTCTTCCATTTGCCTTCAAAGCTTAGCAGCACAATGAGTGATCTGCAGCTGTTAAATTTTGACACTTCTGGAGACAGGTCATATTCATTGTAGAATTCTCTTCTCTACAAAGTACACAATTTGGAGTAGGAAGAATGTTTAATTTATGTGGATGGGCAGCCAAACAATTATGTCCTGCATGTAATTGAAGAGAGCAAAAGCTTTTAATCATGGACATTCTGGAATTAATGTTATTGTATTCAATAAGGTTTTCCATTGTTTATTTACTCTCTTGAATTAAACTGTCATATGTTTTTGTTTATGGTTTTCTGATTTATTAGTTTTGATGAATGAAAGGATAAAGATGGGTTTATAATTTGGTGATATAAATAAAAACAAGCAAGTTGAGAATCGAGTATAAGGTTGCGGTTTGGTATAAATAAAAATTTCCACTCTTTGTCAAGCAATTGCTTGTTGACCATCACACATCAGCTGAGTAAACAAACATGCCTATTCTTCTGTCAGGGGGCAATTTAAATCTTTGCTGCACTTATATATTCATATGCTTATTCATGTTAAACATACTCTCATTTAAGAAACGTAATAGAGATTGGGTTTTAAATAACTACCAATTGTAATTAAGGATTTGATAAATTAAATAGAAATTGAGATTCATCCGACTTCCAACAGATAACGTTCATCCCCTTTTTAAAGCCAATCCCTCATTTGATAGTATTATTAAAGGATATATTGAAAATATATTATTTGTATTTGTGTTTTTGCATCATTATATCGATGTCCTCTGCTTCTATATAAAGTATCACCATAGGTAATTCCAAGAGTTTATAGATGTTATCATGAATTAAAGCTATTCTGGATGAAAGAGTTTCATTTCATTGAAATTTAAAGTTTTATAAGAAATTCTTTAGTTATAATCCGGTTTTGATTTTGTACAAACATTCTGCTCTACGTATGTGTTCACATTTGTACATCACTTTGATTATGTCTTCAGCAGGCAGAGGGGTTTTAATAAGTAAACCATCAAGTTAGGAACGAACCGAAGGTTGGTGGCGAACGAAGGTGGAAGCAATTGTGACCTTGCAGTGCTCTCTGAAAACAAATATGATATTGTACAGTTGAAGGCAGTACACCCTACTTCGAAGATACAAGGGTGGTCTGAAAAGTTTCCGACCTCAACATGAAGATGGCAGCACTCGTAAATAAAAGCTAGTGAATTTCGTTGTTCACCTGTTGACAGTTACTCACCAAAGTTTCAGCCATTTTGGATGCTCAGTTGTTATGTAACAGTCATTTGAATGAGGTGATGTGAGTGTTTTTATGAAAATGGACAAAATCGAGTATCGAGCTGTCATTAAATATTTGTTTTTGAAAGGCAATACGCCTACGCAAATCAAAGATGAGTTGGATTCTGTGTATGGGGACTCTGCACCATCATTTACCACAGTGAAATTTTGGGCAGCTGAATTTAAACGTGGCCATAAGAGCTTGGGAGACGATGAACATTCGGGACGTCCAAAAATTGCAACTACCGACGAAAACATCGCCAAAGTTCACCAAATGGTGCTAGACGACCGCCGAATTAAAGTGAGAGAAATAGCAGAGGCTATGAACATGTCAAAAGAACGTGTTTGTCACATATTAAATCAACATTTAGACATGAGAAAGCTGTCCACGTGTTGGGTGCCGCGTTTGCTCACGTTTGACCAAAAACGTGTTCAAATGAACATTTCCAACGCTCTGTTGGCGCAGTTTAGGCGCAATAAATCCGAGTTTTGGCGCCGATTAATTACTGTAGATGAAACTTGGATACACCATTATACGCCCGAAACAAAAATACAGTCCAAACAGTGGACTGCAAAAGGGGAACCGGCTCCAAAAACAGCAAAAACTTTTTTCGGCTGGGAAAGTGATGGCGACTGTTTTTTTGGGATAGTCATGGAGTTATTTTAATGGATTATCTTCAAAAAGGAAAAACCATTACAGTAGCATACTACGCATCATTACTTGACAAGCTGAAGGCAGAACTCGCAGAAAAACGGCCACATTTGCAGAAAAAGAAAATTCTGTTTCATCAAGACAACTGTCTCACACTTTAGCGGTTGCAATGGTGAAAATCCACGAATTACAGTTTGAACTGCTTGACCATCCGCCTTACTCACCAGATCTAGCCCCAAGCGACTTCTTTTTGTTCCCTCATCTGAAAATTGCGCTCGGAGGACAGAGATTTTCGTCAAATGAAGAGGCAATCACCTTCGTGAACAATTATTTTGCAGAGAAAAATGCTGAGTACTATTTGGACGGGTTACAGAGATGGGAGCATCACTGGGAGAAGTGTGTAGAGTTACAAGGAGACTATGTTGAAAAATAAAAAAAAAAAATTCTGAAAAAATGTCTTGTATCTTTATTAGGTCGGAAACTTTTCAGACCACCCTCATAGACCAGGATTAAGGAGTATTAGAATGAAAAAAAGCAATATATGTTTAGCTGTTGATAGTGTGTAGTTTATTTATGAAATGCAATTTATTTATATATTTATTTATGTATATATTTTATACAAGTATTTAAAACAATGTACATGTTTTAAAGCAATATCCTTTCTTTAGTGTATAAAACAGATCCTCTAAAAATTCTGATTTGTAGTTTGGGGCTAAGGAGGTTGAAGGTTCACTTTCCTCATTGTTCCTTTCTGGTGATATGTGTTCCTTGTGTTTCATTGAATTACAATTTTGCTTAACATGATATTTTAAATGTCTTTTGAGCTCTATGTTACATCTGATGTTTTTTTCTGTTGGTTCTGAAGTGTTCCCTGCCACATTCTGCCACAAATTATGCTGAATTTGATGTATAAACTCTTCTTTGCTTTAGGCATATTGCCACAATTCATCACTGGTGTATATGCGGTGAATGGAACAGTTGCAACATAGTTGCCTGTAGGGTAGGGTAGGAGTGTTTCCGTTGCAGTAGGTACCTGACATCACCTATACTCCATGCAGGAACAGGATTGTTCTGCTTACTTACTAAAACCCCTCTGCCTGGTCATCAGCCTTCCAGTAATGAGAGCAGATCACTATGACCTCACTTACATTCTGTTTAGCTTTATTGTACTCAGGCAAGATGAAAACACTCAGGATCTTTTCAGCATTGTTAAAAGGTCAACATGTTAGATTTGCCTCTGAAAGAAAATATTGTGCAAGCTAATCTACATCTCTTTAAAAACAGTATAATTATTTATATCTGCACAGATCCAGGTCCCTGCATCTTGTATCAACTTTTAATTTCTCTACTACTTATGCATAACCTAAAAAATTAGTTCAAGTTTAATCTCGCCAAGAATGTGACATGCCTTTCACAAGAAAATCCTCCCAATCAAAACTACTGTTTCTCAAAAATGGCTACAAAGATTTTGATTAAAAGTCTTATGTTTAAGATATTTTCATGGCAAATAAAATGTAGGTATATCTTGAATTTTCTGGTAACAGCCTCTTAGTCATTTTTATTCTGCATGACTTTTGTATAGCTGCTAAACCGTAAGGGGTAGACAAAATCTTACACAAAAAGTGTAGATCTGTGTCTATGAACAATACTGAACTTGGTATTTAAGTTGAGCACCTTCCAAGAATGCAACATGAAGATTTTCAAGAAAGTCCTTCTGCCTCAAAAAACTATCCTTTACATGGAAACTTTTTTGAAAAGGTTTATTTTCTCAAAAATGGCTCTTAACGATTTTGATTAAATACCATATGTTTAAAATATTTTCATGTCAAATGTATATATTTTCTGGGTATAGACTCTGAGCTCCTATAATTTCTGCATAATTGGTAAACCATAACTTTGGTCTCATTAAAACACACAGTGTCAAGGCATTTCTTTTATTCCTTTATTTTTTTAAGTTAACCATTTTCAAGATTATCCTTGCTATTGGTTTGAACTTTGAAATACTTACAATTTTCTCAAATGCGAAGTCATTAGATTTTTTTCTCATCATGCAAAGAGCATCAGATTTCAAAGCCCTCAAGCAGCTACATGCTCTTCAAAAATCTGACTCACTTTACCTTATACAGGGTGGAAGTGAAATGGTCCTGCGGACTGGGGGAGGTGAGGGAGTGGATGTAGATGAACAAAAACCTCCAACACTTCTTTGTAATTAAATGTACCGTTAACTAGATAATCGTGTTTAAAAGTAGGAGTATTTGGCAACATGGCGCACCTTGTTGATTGAGTAGTCTGCTTCTGCTGGCGGCACCTTGAATTATTCTAACGCTCTATGAAACTATTTAAGTAACATTGGCCATATATTGAATTCAGATGTTTTGTCGCTGGCGCGTGAGACACAAAAATTCCAGGAAAAAGTCAGATTATTGTTCACTGCACCGTATGTAAACATTACCTGAAATTCTCCATTCCCACGTAATTACAAATATTTTATTTAATATGTTTAAAGGGCTGAATATCTGGCGTATTCTGTTTGAGAGGCTTATGCCATGTAAGGTAACGAACTCGCGTGGAATTGTTACTGATATTAAACAGTTTTAAGGTTTGTGCACTATGTATGTAGTTTAAAAGGTACATTTTAATTATTATGCAATGCCATACTGTAGTTATATCTATGTAACAATGCAATGCTTTACTTGAAATGAAAATGAGCATTCCAAAGGTTATGCCACTTATATGAAACACCTCTTAGGCTATTAACACCATTATTCTGTGTTGAATTACACATTGTGATACTAATAGTTGATAAACGTTTAGGAAAACATGGTTTATAATGTGAATTTACTCTCCACTGCAATATCCTTAAAGGAAATTTATGTGCAGTTGTTTATAGTTTTGGCCAACCGGGAAGTGTACGTTTCTATTTAATTTTTAATATACCCGTTTTAAAATGGGATTAATGTCAGCACATACATCCACAGGCTGGTCCGAAATTTCTCACCCCTACTGCATTTTTTACAATCAACATTATTTGGCAGTAATTTAAAATATGCGTGCCTTATGCTCGTCTGTTGTTATTAACATTGGCTACGCATGTCAAGGTGCCAGGCAGGACGATTCTCATTTGCACATTGTTGTACTGCATTACCAGCACACATGTGAACAAGTAGTGTTTTGAAATTAAGTCCTTTTACTTCTCTCTTTACGTCTATGGTCATTTCTCATTAAAGGTAAGTGAGAACTGAAAATATGGTAATTTCTTAATCTCCAGGGTTTATCCTTTCACATTCAGTACAAAAAGGAAGATTTATATGGTTTTAAAATTCTTTGACACAGGCTTAGTTTAAATTGTAAGTATCTCATCCTGGTGAGAAACTTACAGTCCACATGCTAATGCATTAGTATATCAATTAATTTTTATTTAAAGCACATTTAGTATCCCGAGGGTTACTTTTCGATTGTTGCAGATGTTGAAGATGATGGTTTGTTTCTGCCACACGTATTTGAAGCCAATTTGAAGAAGGTTATTATATCTTTACATTGTTTGCTGCTATGTATGAAAAGCTGATTTGAAGTAGTTTGTATTGAGGGACTTGTATCGTATTTCAACTGTTGGAGAGCCGAACACTTGAAGTAGTTGCAACTGCATGTATAATAAACAATTTCCGGTAGCTTTCGCCTCAAATGTATTTTTTAGGTGGCCTTTGCCCCAAATTTAAAAAAAAAATATTAACTTTGTAATTAAACCGTTTCTTTAAATATTTAATATTTATGTTTGCCTCAGCTGCGTCAGTATTATTTTAGAGACATGGAAGTCTTGTGACAAGAATGTAGGCTTACACAGATTTTAAGTTTTAATTCACTCCTTTTTATTAATCCTTGACACAAATTAAATAGCACTTCACTGATATCGATAGCTGTGAGATTCTTTTATTTAATACTTGCACTTTTTAATACATATACTATTTTCGTCTCACACAAATACGTATTTAATTTCTTGAGGACGCAATATGTATCCAGTTACTATCACTGTCTGCAGGCAACTGACTAGATTTCAACCATCTAAACTTGTAAATTTCTGAATTTCATGTCTCTGATTGGCTATTTTTACTCTAATAGAATACTTGCATGTAACTAAAGCTTTTTCTGGTTGTTGATTGGCTATTTTTGTTATAAACTGTCACTAAAATTACATTAATGCTTCCAAGAATCACAAATAACATTTAAACTCTCAAACTTATTATTGCCTCAAGGTTACCTCATTGTTAGCAATGTTTAACTTTATTATTCTCACAGCTCCTACATTATTAAATTACGTAATATATTCACATAACATTATTACACATGGATGCAATAATATAAGCATATGCAATGACTGTTACATACATTTTACAAATTATTACATACACATATTGCTTCAAGGCGGGCTGTTATTGAATTTACATATTATATAATTTGACTGAAATCATTTAAGTGTTAAAATACTGCCTCAATGTCATCCTTACGAGAGCATGTAAGGTCTAAAATTCTATGTCTTTATCAGTCTGGCATATCAATAAAGGAGATAAGTTGAAAATTGAAACACAGCCAGAAAATGGGCAAGGAAAAGCGATGGCGACATGACAGACGCTCAAAGACATCCTAGACTAACAAAAATCCTAAAACTAAGGATAGAGTTGAGCATTTGTGTATGAACCAGGTGACAGGAAGAAGAGGTGCAGTGAAAAAACCTAACTTTTCTGATGTTTTTCAAAACCGAAATAAGAAGGTGGGTGTGACAACTGTCAGACATTATGCTGTGTCTGCAGATTGGGGGATGGATTGCTTATAAAGAATCAGTAAAACCTGTTCTTACAGAAAAGAGTGTTGGAGACCGAGTAAGGTTTTGCAGAAGATTGATTGATGCTGGATTTACAGAAGATACTCCACAGGGGCATATAAAATGTGCACACATCTTATTCACAGATGAAAGTGCAATGTTACTGCATCCTAAACCAAACTGCTAGAACAGCCGCATCAGGACAGTAGCTCTCAGTAGATTTTGCCTATTGTTACTCCTAAATTCTCACTGAAAATCATGGTTGCTAGAGGCGTATCTCACTATGGAAGGAAGAATTGCATATCCTTCCCCAAAACCAAACTGTGGATGGAAAGTACTATCGACAGAACATTCTGCCTGTATATCAGAAAGTCATGGATGACCCCAGACAATTTCCACGTCGTTCACTTGGGATTTTGATGCAAGATGGTGCAACAGCACATACTGCTAAGTGTCATTGAGAATTTGTGGGCTAGACTGCAGGACAGTGTATTCAGACAGCCCAGACCACGCAGTAGAGAACAACTCATTGAAAGGGTGAAGGAAGAATGGGAATCCATTAACCAACAAACAATCAGAACTTTGATAGAGAGTTTCTGAAAATGGATTTTGGAATGTCATAGCAACAATGGACATCACACCAAATACTGAAAATCATACTAGGTCATCAAAAAGTGTATCTTTAAGGCAATATAACTGTAAAATTGGTATTTTTTATTTTTCACAAGTTATTTCAAAATATTGGGGGACGAAAAACTTTCGGACCACCCTGTAATTACCAGTCTAAAAAAAGGATTCTGTATAACATGATGCAGAAGTTTTTAGAAGGAATTTTGTCAACAGTTACTTCAATATGACTTACTAAAGCTTATGAGGGCAGAAAATCTCAAGTAGTAAAATTTGGAACACTGTTACCGATAAGATTTGTGTGCGTATGTGTGACATATCAAAATATTTTAAAAAAAACGTGGATAAACAAAATTGACACTACTCTTTGCGCCTAATGAATTCCACAGCCACAGACCTTGGTAGCTTTAGAAACGAAAAATGACCATAACCTTAATCACTAGCATTTACAAGTATGTGAAAACATGTGGAATTAATTTAAAATATCTGAACTTGCCTCCAGGATATAAATTTTAAATAAGACTTTAGAGGAAGTGTTTCATATGCCCTCAATTATGACAACTCGGAATTACACTACTTGTATCACGGATCCGCTGGCAAACGGCAACAAATATGTCTGCACTTCACACAATCCTGTTAGGAAATCTTTCAGCATAAAGCCGTTGAGCAGATTGAGAATTGCGCTGTGAATCTCTGTAAATTAAGATCATGTCCAGATATTCAGACGTATCGCAGCATTGTGTATGTTCTGTGACAAGATTTTCTGTACCTTTGTTTGTTTATCCATAACTCCTTTAGCTGCTCTGATCTTAACCTGTGACTTTGACAAAAAAAACAATTGCATGCGATTAAGTAAATATTCCCCACAATCTACCCGATATCAGAAGAAAGTAAATGCAGTTGATGCAATGTTGACATTTCTAACAGAACTAAGGAGGCAACAAATTATGGACTTTTTAAATTTAATTTACACATAAATCATTCATTCTATTGAAATACACCAAAGGTTAAAGTTGTCGTTTATTCAGTTTTCTATGAATATTTCATAAATGAAAAACCTTTAATCAATAGTAATCCAGCAAGGTGGCGATAAATTTTTTGGATAAAAGTATTTTTTCTAAGAAAACGGTACATTTAATTACAAAAACGTATCAGAAGCCCCTGCTCACCTACATCCACACTCCCACCTCCCCCAGTCCGTGGGACCATTTCACTTTCACTCTGTATATTGTATCGTATAACAAAGTGTGTAAATGTAAATTGAAAGATTATGTGGATTAACAAGAAGTAGCTAGAATAAGCTTTTGTTTGTAAGAATAGTTTGTAAAGAATGATTAGAGAAAGCCTTGCCACTATAGTACATCAGTTTTTTTTTTTTTTTGTTCTTTCTTCACGGTCATCTGAAAAGAACGGAATTTCAAATCCATGAAATAGTGACCCACTTTTAAAATATTTGACTATTGCTTTAGTTTACTGCATTCTTCTTATTCCTACAGTGAAATGTGTAAGTGCATAATGAAAGTTTATCTTGATTAACAAGAAGTAGATATCAAGAATAAACTTTTGTAAGAATTTTTTGGTAAAGAGTAAGTAGAGAAAGTCATGTGAATGCAACACATAAGATTTTTTTAGGAACCATGATCATGAACTCCGCCAAGGTGCTAAAATGCAGTTGAGCAAGCTGAGGTACCTACAGAGGTACCTCAAGAAATAGCAAGCTTACTAAAAGCCAGCAGGACTTGTTTTTATTTATACCTATTGTGAGCAATAGCTCAGTGATCAAGGCAGCAAGCTTTTGTTCATGAGGAGGTTGAGGAAAAATTTTTTATTTATGTGAAACCACGCAGCTGCTTGGAATTGGTGAGATATAAGCCAGTGCTTTGCTTTTATTTATACCAGTCATTGTGCATTTTTGCTGAAGCATCTGCCTTTTCATTACCAAGGATTCCACAGTGTGAAAAAATCTACTGCCAAACAATTGGTTCATGAAGATATTGTAAGTGTTTAATATTTTGGTAGATTTCACCAGTACTTTTTGTTGTGTATACACTGATATAAATGAATTGTAAAGCAAATTTAGAGTCACTAAGGATGACTGATTTATTGAAAAGATTAATGTGGTAGAAAAGTTGTTTCAATGCAGAATTGATTGCCTCAAGTTCACCTTCAAAATAGGTTGAATTTGGACAAAGAGATATACAAGAGCAAAATAATTTGCTATATATTGCAGCACTTGTTGTATTAAAATGATGACCAATCTTAGAGTCGTCAATGAAAATATGTATCCACCTAATTTCTGGAAATTTTTGTGTGGTTAGTTTCCATGGCAACATGCTTTAGTTTAATTGGGTTTACAGTTTGTTTGTCAATTTGTTGCATTAACTCTGTGTTACAAGTAATCTTAATTCTACTGCCAAGATAAGATAGAGGGAATAATTTTTTCCATATTGTATATGTTCACTGATAAACTGTATTGGTTTTGTAGAGCTGTAACTTTCTGTATAAAGACTTGTTGGGTGTTGTGTGTGTGTGCTACTAGGTGTGTCATGCTTCAATAATGAATATGTTTCAATACTGTGGAATGACGGATGTAGTTTTCCGTGGAACACAATACCAATAGCATATGTTTGGTGATTACAAATATGCTGGAAAACTACTCTTTTCTAGTTTTGGATGGCAGTATTTTCTTTGGAGTGTCACTACAATTGGGATAGAAGGTTACCAACAAGGGTGATAGGCAAGCCCAAGGCTGGTGAAGAAGTTATCGGTTGCGATATTTCTCTCACTACTACTCAAGTGATCTATCTTGTCATGAACAACTCTCTGACCCTGGTGGGACTGATATTGCCTACTCAACCTACAGCACCCCATATATAATTTACACACATGCGTGTCTAAGGTAATCTTGGCACCTTGTATGAACATGTTGCTTCGGTTTTATTGTGAGAAATTCCTTCTCTTACTTCACATGTTGTTCTATCATCAAATCTAAGGCAATATAGTATAACTTCAAATCTGGCCCTCTCATGGTTGCCTGAAACAGTGGAATTCCAAATTCCAGCACTCATGAAGATGCTTACCGTCGCCTCCCTTAACATACTTTATTATAATTACAAGACTAAGAAAGCTACCTATTTAGTATCATCTATTTCCTGCCATCTTTGAAGGTAAAAGTATTGCATTTTCAGTTCTTCTGCACTAGTTTGACCACATATAAATATAATTATTCTTATGTCCTCAGTAGTGCAACACAAAAATGCATCTTTTCTTGATGTCACTTTTGCTCTTACTTCTGTCTCAAAATGTTTCTGGAATCCTGCTTCCTAAAGGCTAGTTCACAATAACCAGTAATGGAAACGGGAACAAGAATGACAAAGTTGTTGTTCACCAATGGCACTGGGGATTAATTGATCTGCATCATTTTCCCTTAGAATGACAAAGTTAAAATGCATGTATTCCAATGTGAGTATTCCAGTTAATTGGAAGCATTCCTGGACCCTGGGAACAGAAAGAAGAAGGCTAAGTTTTAACTTTTATGTTCTCCATAGTAAATCCATATTATGGCTTTGTAAGTTTTACAATTGTCTCTTTTCTCAGTTCTCTTTGTCACCATTCTAAGTTCTTATCCAGTTCAACTTCACTGGGAGTTCACTTCATTCACAGTCACTTCAATAAAGTAAACTAGTTCAATTCTCCATCACCACTTCCCTCAGGAGTGGAACCGACCTCCACAGTAGCACTTGCTGCATGTTACAACAGTCGTCATCAACTCACTCAGAGAATTGCATTTGATGTCACACCACAGATGCACTCACTAACCAACTGACTCAACAACTTTACTCTACTGGATTGCACTCAACTCATGTGACTCACTCTACTTGCACCCCTCCTCACCTCGCACTGACTCAACTGCAGCAGGAGCACATGCTTATAAAGTCAATGGAATCTTTCCACAAGGTTTTCAAACGTTCTAGAACTACTTCGACACACTTCCTAGTGGAGGAGGGGAAGCAGAAGCTTCTAGAATGTTCTAGTTATCTACTGATTGTGCACCTGGTGTTTATGCTGGTAAATGGCTGTTGTTGTTTGCTTTGACAGCCCTGTGCCGACCTCCTGATAACCTTGGCCATAGCCACTGCATCACATAGCTCCCTCCTCAGAGCTGTTTATCCCGGACAGACAATCTGCAGCAGGGTAATCATAACAAACTACCATCAGCCCCCATCCCCTTAAGGGTGACATTGAATGTGTGATAGGGACCCAGGACCTGTGGGACGGACGTTGCATGCCAGGCACCAGTTCTCCACGTCGCTTTGAAGATGGAACGAGTAGAATGAGCAACATAACTTCCTCAGGGTCTTGTTCACATCCAAGTGCCTGCCAGTAGTGCTGGTATGGTTTTCCTGGAGGACTTCCTTCACTGCTTTCTGGCTGCAAACTCCCACACTCTCTTTGATATGCCTTACCTGACCACCAGGGAGTCCCACCATATCCAACAGCTCTCGTAGCTCAGGCCTCTGGGAGAAACATCTGCCCATGCGGATTGCATGCCAGAGTCTTCATACCTCAAGATTGGCCCAATGTCTCGATCCTTCAGCTGCTCCCTCCTCAAGGTCTGCTCGTTCCAGCCAACTGTAGGTTGCACCATGACTGGGTATAGGGCTGCAGCACTTTCCATCATCTGCTGGTCCAGATGCTTGTCCATTGCGGCCATTCTCATTTTCTTTCGTCTGCCCATCTAGCTGTTTTCCTTGCTGATCTAGATGCTCCTCAATCATGTTAATGTCATCTTCCAGGTCAGATTTAGTGTCTTTTATGTCTTTTGCAAAGTCGTCTTTCAGGCCTTTAACCGCTGCTTTATCTTACTCTTAGCAGAGTTGATGTCAAAGCCAAGTTCAAATTTCATTTTCTCCATTCCATATTCTATTTTTGTCTCCATCTTCTGCATTTCGGTCATCATTTCCATCATTACAGAGTTCACTTCCTTCATTTCACTCAAAATTCTCTCCTCCATTCCTGCCAATAATTTTTAAGTGTTTCCTCCATCTTGGAAACCACTCCTGACAGCAGTGTGACTTTGACCAGTTTTTCAGCAGTCAGTTCTCACTGTTCTAAGTTCTTATTCAGTTCAACTTCATTGGGAGTTCACCGTTCATACTATCACTTCACTAAGGTAAACTAGTTCAATTCTCTGTCACTTCACTTCCTTCATGACATAGCCTCTTCACACCAGATGGTTCACTTCACTCAGGAGTCGAACATAAGACCTTCACAAACCGTCACTCCACAGTAGCACTCACATGTAAATTTGTTTTCTGTCTTGTACTATGAGATTGAATCTCTTCATTATCTGGTAGCTGATGTCTTATTACTCAGGTATGATATATAACTTCTAATGTGTACATACTCGCTACAGTCATTACCCTTAATTTTTTGAACCATTATCTGCAATATGATCTGCTAGATTCATCAGTCATTTTCTTATAGCTCTCTTTTGTAAACGAAAAACTTTTTCTGCTTTTGCTGAGGCCCAGCAGAACATTATTCCTTACCTTATATGAGTATGGATATGTGCATAATATGCACTTCTAAGGACTTGTGCGCTTGTTACCCTTTTCAATGTATTTAATATGTAGCATCCCACACTTAGTTTCCTGGTTAGCATATTTATATGAGCCCCACATTTTAGGTCTTCTGTTACAATTATTCCCAAAAATTTGGTTTCTTCTTGATATTTTATAATTTTGCTTTCTAGCTTTATTTGCGGCTTTACCATATTTATATGATGGCTTGCACGAAAGCTCATAGCAAGGGTTTTTTGTGTGTTTATTAGCAGCCTATTTTCCTTAAACCATGATATCAATTTTAATATATTAGCCCTTGCTTTCTCCTGTAGATCTGATTCATTATTTGCCTTTATCAATAGATTCATATCATCAGCGAATTACACCACTTCAAACTTCTGAACACACAATGGCAGATCATTTACATAAAGTAGGAAAAGAAGTGGCCCCAATATAGATCCCTGCAGTACCCCCTGTAATAACCTCCTCTGTGTAGACTTGCATCTTTCCATACTGCGATGTTCACGGTTCAGATTGCTGATTTCTACTATTTGTGTTTGATAAATATGATCTGATCCAAGTATTGGCTATTCGTTTAATACCATATGCCTCTAGTTTACCAGTAGTATATTACACTGGGGAAAAGTGATTTTGGTGCCTTACAATTGTGACCTATTTCTGACTATATTTGGGTCACTGATTCCAAAAATGCTCTCAGTTTTGCCCTATCAGCTCTAGTTTTTGAGATGCAGCTTATTCACATTATACACCAATTTAACCTTACTATATTACTTGCACACAAATAAATAAAGAATACATTTGGATGGATCAAGCACATTCTTTTTCATGAAGCAACTTTCTGTCAACTACCATAATTTATTTATACACTAGTCGCATAAGGTTCATTGATTTTGTTCTATCAGGACGCTGAATTCTCGTTTATGTGATTTCCTCCTTGTTTCTGTCAACCAAAAGGTTCTGTGATTTTTTTTTTCTCCAATGATCATGCTTTCTCTAAGAGGCCTTGTCACCCAATGTTGATCTTAAGCTCTATAGTTCCATAGGCATATAAAGCATGGGTATTTGCTGTACCCACCTTGTTGTCCTAGAAGAAAGTTCATCATCTTTATGTCGACACAGATAACCCATTGGTGATCACGGTATGAGATCTTCTCTAGAACTGTAGCTATTGTAGCTTGATTTTCATGCATAGTAATTGAGTGACCAATTGGTATTGACCTGTATTTGTTCCCATTATGCAAAAGAACACATTTCAAGCTGCGTTTGAAGCTATCAATAAATAGCTGCCACTCTGTTGGTGTGTATTTTCTTATACCCAGTTTCATTAACAGTCCTTCAACATTGATGCAAAAAACAAATTGGTTTTCTGTTATAAAGAACGGTAGGAAATCTTGCTCTCTTTTGCGATAGACTGTCACTTTTGTTCCCGGTAACAGACATTGTTTCTCAGCCAGCTTAGAAGGCAACAATTCTGACGACTCCTTTGGAAGACTAAGATCTCTAATGAGGTCATTCAATTCTGCTTGATTAAAACCAGACACAACTGATGAAGGTCCTGCGAAATCACTGTTATTTTGCTCAGCATAGCTTTCAGCTGATTCATCCACTTCTTCTCATGGTTCTGGAAGACTGATAAATACTGGAACAGGTATCTCCTCTGAATGTGGAACAGGATGTCTTGCAGAGCGTAGATCGGGATATTTCCACATATTCCATTTTTTGCTATTGATGCCCTTTACATTTACTGAACAAATGTGGTTTATTGGTTCTCGCCGTATCATTGGTTCCCCAAATTTCAAGCACTTCCACTTCCCATTTTTCCAATTTCGCAGATGCTCTGTGCATGTTTTACATATGATGTGAGGTGCCCAAGCCTTATCTTCGTCTCCAAGTTTTACTTTGAAATAGGCCAAATAAGCTCTTTTTACAAAATTGGTTATGGGTTTTCTTTGCGGATGAATGTGTATTCCCCACAGATAAAACAAAACACATCAGGATTATTCACACATTTTCTTCGTGATGAAGCCCTATCAGTGCCTATAAAAAGAAGACATAAATGTCAGAATGGTTAACGTACATCTGCAAACAACATGAATAGACCTTTGGATGAATTAAATTAGTATAATGCAAATAATATAATCAAGTTACAAATGGTGCTGTAAAACAAAGTAGTCATAAGAGAAATTTATAAAGATATCAGTATCTCATAAACTAGAGCTGCAAGGATGAAATGGAAGACATTTTTGGAATCAGCAGCATCAAAATACCCAGAATCAGGTAGAAAATTCAAGGCATCACGAAAAAAAAAATTTTTTGTTCTCCAATATTATGATCTATCATGTCATATGCCTTGGTTAGATAAAAAATAAACCTATAGATTTCTCTTTCTGTTCTATGGAGTTAATAATTTTTTCCACTAGGAGTAAATTGCTGATTCAGTGAATTTGCTTTGTCTAAAACCATGGTGTGCCTCTGTGAGAACTTTATTTTTCTTTAAAAAATTAACTATTCTTATGTACATTAGCTTTTCCAAAATCTTTGAGAATGCTGATAACATAGATACTGGTCTGAAATTTTTCATCTCGTCTTGAGCAAAGCATTACCGTACATCACAGTATGTTTCAAAAACATAAGTTGTGTAAGTTTTGAAAATAAACTAATACTGCTAACATACAAAATGGGATAAGGTAATAATGTTATATTGCAAATATATGGATAAACAATAAACATCAATTTTTTTGAATTTCATGAACATCATTATAATTAACAAAATATTTTAGCTAAATTTTAATATACACCTACTTGAGAGTTTTGTAACTGAATACATCATTTGCTGTGCATCTCCCCATGAGCACCAAAGTTGGGTCGCCAAACTTGTAACTGAATGTGTGGTTTGCTGTGCATGAATTCAAACTTGCTGGTTTGAATTTGGCAGTTTTGCTTTCAAATCTGCTTCTGTTGGTGCACCGTAATTTTAATGTTGGCAGTTCTTCTTTCTCATACTTTCTTGTTGATGCCAGGCTAGTTTTCTAAACTAATTGTTTACAAGAATTTAAACAGTTGGTAGATGAAAATCTTGACTCTCAGGCCATTAAGGTTTTGAGGAGAAATAATTTATGATTAAATAAATAATTATCACCCAAAAGGTGAGTGTTAAGTTACTTTATTATAATTCAGTCACAGTATATTTTACAAGTATTTTCACTTCATTCTTTTACATTCCAGCTTATATTGTTTGTAACTTCATATTTCTCCCATTAAATAGTGCATTCTTTATGATGAAAGATAATTTTCTTAAATATTCAACAAAAGCTCTACTAGATGAACATATCTTAACGATTATAACTAATATGATTTTCCGGGCTGTTATGCCGTGGTCTGCTGAAGAAAGATTTCCCAGACGTTTCGTCCACAACTGCGGTGGACATCTTCAGTGGCGCGGACGAAGTCTTCTCGGTGAAAGTATCGCAGCGTCTGATGCGTTGGCCGTTAGTGCCGCTCTCTTTATAGTGTGGGCGCTCTCTGCTGATTGGCCCGCTGGTATGAGGGGGCTGGCGCCGGCTGTGTTGTTGCTCTCTTCTGATTGGCTCGCAGTGTTTTTCGGTTTTGTATGACCTTTCTTGTTTTTGAGGACTAGATGCCAGTTACTGTTGAGTTTCAATGCTTCTTCTTTCCTATTGAAATTATTGGGATGTTTATAAATCTCTATTGCTTCGCGTTGTAGCCGGGTATGGTAATGCTTTATGGAGGAAAGAATGTTGGTGTCCTGAAATCTAATAATGTGTTCGCCCTCGGCTTCAATGGCATGTTCGGCGACTGCCGAATTTTCTATATGGCCCAGGCGGCAGTTTCTTTTGTGTTCGCTCAGTCTGGTGTTAGCGCTCTGCTGTGTGGTACCAATGTACACTGAACCACACGAACAAGGAATACGGTAAACACCGGCCGATGACAGGGGGTCTCGGGGGTCTTTGGAAGAGCGCAGTAGGCTGTTTAGTTGTCTTGTAGGTTTGAATACTGTTTTGACGTTATGACGAAGTATATGTTCAATACGGTCAGTGACATTTCTGAAATATGGCAGAAAGACGATGGACTTGCTTTTGGGTTGGTCCTGAGTAGCCGGTCGGGGCTTGGCCGGACGGCAGGCTCTTCTCACCTCTTGGACTGAATAACCATTTGATTGTAGAGCTGTTTCTAGGTGTCGGATTTCTTGTGGAAGTAAGTGTGGTTCACAAATACGGGAAGCACGGTTTGCGAGTGTCTTAATCATAGCACGTTTTTGTCTAGGATGGTGGTTGGAGTTCTTGTTAAGGTAACGGTCGGTGTGTGTGGGTTTGCGGTAGACCGTATGACCCAGCGTGCCGTCAGCCTTCCTGCTAACGAGTACATCTAGAAAGGCTAGTTGGCCATCCTTTTCTTGTTCCATTGTGAACTGTATACGCTGATTGATGCTATTTAGATGTAACAAAAAATCTTGAAGAGCTTGTTCACCATGGGGCCAGATGACGAAGGTGTCATCCACATAGCGGAACCAGGCTGTTGGTTTGAGTGGAGCTGAGTTTAGTGCCTTTGACTCGAATGCCTCCATGAAGAAATTGGCCACAACAGGGCTAAGGGGGCTGCCCATGGCAACACCGTCTATTTGCTCGTAGAATGACCGGTTCCACTGGAAATAAGTCGTAGTCAGGACATGGTGAAAAAGTGTAATGATATCATCAGAGAAGATGGGTTGTAACAACTTCAGAGTTTCTTGTACTGGAACCATGGTGAATAGAGACACAACGTCAAAACTAATTAGTAAATCCTTAGGTAGCAATTTGAGGTTGCGGAGAATTTGAATGAAATGAGTAGAGTCTTTGATGAAAGAGTCGGACAAGCCGACATGGGGTTGTAGAAGACCGGTTAGGTATTTAGCTATGTCGTATGTGGGAGAACCAATACCACTAACAATGGGCCTGAGCGGAACCTCTGGTTTATGGATCTTGGGTAGCCCGTAAAGTCTAGGCGGCTGAGCTTCGGACTTGGTAAGGCGGCGTTTGTCTTCCTTCGAAAGCGAGGAGTTCTTGATCAAAAGATTGGTTTTCCGTAGAATACGGGCTGTCGGATCACGTTTAATCTTATGGTAGGTTGCTGGTTGCAGGAGTTCAGAGATTTTCTGTTGATAGTCTTGTTGGTTAAGAATAACTGTGGCATTACCCTTGTCCGCTGAGCAAACAATGATGTCTCGGTTGGAGTTCAGCTTCTTTAATGCAGTTCTCTCTTGATTAGTTAAATTACTGGTAGGAGGTTTGGCCTTCTCGAGAACCCTGGCAGATTCCCGGCGAATTTCATCAGCTGCAAGCCTTGGCAGAACTCGTATTCCTGCTTCAATGTGAGAAATGATGTCTTCAACTGGCAACGTTGGAGTGACAACAGCGTAGTTACCTCCTTTAGCAAGGAGTGACGTTTCAGCAGGTGACAGCTGGTGATCAGATAAGTTCACTACCGTGCGGCAGTGGTTGAGAGTAGTCGGCGGTTTGATGGAGGCAGTAAGGCCATCAAACTTCTTCTTGTGACGAGTGGTCATGCTGTTGTGATTGTATGTCATAGAGCTGTAGGTGATTCTGTCAGTGTTGTCCCAATCAAAACTGTGTAGTGAGTTACTTACTTGAAGATGTAAGATGAGTAGTTGACTATTGTTGGCAGAGAGTTGTCGTCTGGTCTGATGGATGCGTTCTCGGAGCAAGGCCCATTCAGAGCGATTGTAAATGCGGTTGGCGGCAGCGGTGGTGAAATGTCGTTTCTGTCGTAGGAATTTAGGAATAATTCCCGAGTCTCGGCAGCGTAGAAGAAAGGCAAGTGAACACAGCAAAGAAGATTTTTGTTTGCGTAGCACTTCTAGTCGACGGATCAGACGGTATGCCTCCTCCCCGTAGAGGCGAGTCATGTAAGAACGTAGGTTTTCCAACCCAACCCAAAAGCAAGTCCATCGTCTTTCTGCCATATTTCAGAAATGTCACTGACCGTATTGAACATATACTTCAACGTCATAACGTCAAAACAGTATTCAAACCTACAAGACAACTAAACAGCCTACTGCGCTCTTCCAAAGACCCCCGAGACCCCCTGTCATCGGCCGGTGTTTACCGTATTCCTTGTTCGTGTGGTTCAGTGTACATTGGTACCACACAGCGGAGCGCTAACACCAGACTGAGCGAACACAAAAGAAACTGCCGCCTGGGCCATATAGAAAAATCGGCAGTCGCCGAACATGCCATTGAAGCCCAGGGCGAACACATTATTAGATTTCAGGACACCAACATTCTTTCCTCCATAAAGCATTACCATACCCGGCTACAACGCGAAGCAATAGAGATTTATAAACATCCCAATAATTTCAATAGGAAAGAAGAAGCATTGAAACTCAACAGTAACTGGCATCTAGTCATCAAAAACAAGAAAGGTCATACAAAACCGAAAAACACTGCGAGCCAATCAGAAGAGAGCAACAACACAGCCGGCGCCAGCCCCCTCATACCAGCGGGCCAATCAGCAGAGAGCGCCCACACTATAAAGAGAGCGGCACTAACGGCCAACGCATCAGACGCTGCGATACTTTCACCGAGAAGACTTCGTCCGCGCCACTGAAGATGTCCACCGCAGTTGTGGACGAAACGTCTGGGAAATCTTTCTTCAGCAGACCACGGCATAACAGCCCGGAAAATCATATTAGTTATAATTGTGACACCGGCCGTGAAAACCTACGTTCTTACATATCTTAACGATGACTGTTGAAAATCAATATCTCATTAGAAACTGTTTCTCCTATTTATAGGCATTTCTTTAGTGACCTAATGTCACAAAATAAAATAAATAACTTGTTTATTCGGTTTTAATTGCATTATAGAAAAAGGTTGCTGTATATCAGCTTATTGAAATTTGATTAACTTACTTATGTAAATAATTATGAATTTTAAATTATATTATTATGGCTTTTTGTTATAGTTATGACACAAATACAATTGTCTATTTATGATAATTTTAAAGAATTTTTGGGATCTATCTTCAGATTTAACAATTAAAACAAATATTGGCAAAATACAAATACATGGTTACTGCACGTATAATACATATCAAAGAAATAACACATTATGGTCATTAATAAATATTAATGTTAAATTAATGCACTTTAAGCAATTGAAACATAAATAGAGCTTTCCAGTATTAAAATCCATTACACTTTTCACTGCAAATTCTCGGTATACTTCTTGCAAACCTGCCTGGCATGCTCCTAACAATATTACATTTCACATTTCTTGCAGCATTATTTTAAAAGTCTATTCTTTTTTACTTTCTCTACTATGTATAGTAAGTAGGGGAACTATTGTATTCCACCCAAAAATTCGATACCGAGATTTCACCGGAAATATATGTTTTGAGACCCCCTGGGTCCAAAAAAAGCATTTATGGAAACATGTGTGTGTGTGTGTGTGTGTGTGTGTGTGTGTGTGTGGGTGTGGGTGGGTGGGGGGGGGAGTGGGAGTGGGCGTGTTTACCCCCACCCCAGATTAGCCTTTACCCTCCTTTCACCTGCATAAGGTATCATAAAAGAAATTTCTATGTAAATGATCTGTCTCTTATTTTCTAACATCTAGGTTATGTTGCGACAGTTACCTCTGTTCCATTGATTCCTCATGATTCACAGGATTCAGCATTTGCTAAACAGATAGTCAGTTGTGCAATTGCCTTCCTGGGGGTCTGTTTTGTTGCTATTAATTTAATTAGAATGTGGACGTTTTGTTATTGTGGTGCTGCTGTTGTGAATACATAGACATTGTGTAATCTCAGTTGGATCGCCTTAGTTTGTAGTCACTTTCTAAAAATCTGCTTGGATAGCTTTTGATACATAGCCTTAATTACATACCCAGTTGCTTTCCTGTACATCTAATTTTTACTTTCTCTACTACGTATAGTAAGTATTGCATTCCACCCAAAAATTTGATACCGAGATTTCACTGGAAATACATGTTTTGAGGTCCCCTGAATCCAAAAAAAGCATTTTTATAAAAAGGCCTGTGTGAATGTGTGTGTGTGAACAGCATAACTTGAAAACAAAAAGTCGGATAAATACCAATCATGGTATTTAGGTTCAGTATCTTTTAAAGATGCGACACGAAGATTTCCAAGAAAATCCCCCCACTGCAGACTACCCTTTACATAGAACATTTTTCGAAAAATGGAAATGATGTCCTTGCACTGCCGCACATCTCTCACAGCTTTTAAGAAAATTTGCATTAACACACATTAATTCTTCTTGACCATGTAAATAAATGCTTTGTACGTAAAAAAATTAAACATGGGTCATTAGAATGATCATATCCAATGCCCTGTTGTTGTCCTCGGTGGTGTAGTGGCTACCATGCTAACCTCTAGTTCCCGAGGTCAAAGGTTCAAACCCGGCAGAGGATGATGGATTTTTTTGGGTGTAAAAATCCTTAGCATGGCTTCCTTTGGAAGGGAAGTAAAGCCAGTGTTCCCATGTTTGTAGATTTATGGCATGTAAAAGAACTTCAGGTCTGATAAGGAGGCCTCTAGCAAAGTTACCAGTATTTCATGTCCAATATAGATTGGGACTCTTAAGGACTACAGCAGTTAAAGAGCATCCATAAATAAACTCAATTTAATTTTTAATGCCCAGTTGCAGAAATTAGTTCTACTCACATATGTAGTTGCGATTCCTGAAATACAGTTATCTTATAAGGTTTTAATTTTAAAAGTTTAAAAGGCATTCCAAGCCTAGGTTTGCAAAATGCCTGGTTGCTGTGCAAGTTTTCTCAAAGGTTTCTATGTCTAACTTTCCTCTGATGTCATTGAGATTTTCCGCTCTAAGTGCATGGTGATTTAATTTCAGTTTCTTATGAAGAATAAATTCCGTTTGCCTAATTCTATTCACAAGATTATGGACCGTTTCTCTGTGAGGCACATGAACAGCATAGAATCTATCTATAAACTGCTGTTGTACCTTCCTACAAAAGTAAGTTGTCACACAGGAATCATACATGAAGATTCTGTGTGCTAAAGTGTACAAAGTTTTTGGCATTATAACAGCACTAACACGCCCTAACATGAAACATTTAGTCTCACAACATATCAGCCTCTGTACATACAAAGACTTTGCATCAAACTAATTAGCTGGCCACAGAGAGGAGAGAAAATGGATGAAGAAGAGAATCAATTACAAACAATGCAGTGCAGTGCAGGGCAGGGCAAGCAATTCCCCATAATATGGTCAAGCTTCAAAATGAAGGCTTTGTAGAAACTGACATGCTTTTGTATGTGAAATCCTGTTGTAACAAGGGATATACTCCAGCTCGAATGGCTAAATCCTACTGGAAATAATGCATTTAATATACAATGTACGTTAGTTCAAATAGCATTAATGCTATTCATCTGTAAAACTATGTGAGCGATCACTAGCGCCACTGGAAGGTCAGTATATTAGCCTTGCTCTGTCGTAGCTTTACAGGCATACAACAGACATGAGTAAACTGAAGCCAATTTATCCTTTGAACATGGTTAACCTGCTGCGCAATAAGGTAAATTGAATTTACACTCTGGATGTTGATGTAATTGGAGTGGAGGATGAGCCTTTTGCATGTATATTACATGATATCATTCTGCAAAAATATTAGGGGAATTAAGAGAAATACATACTGACACTTTGGTTAGGAACAATGATTGTGAGTCTTATGGCGAAGAAGAAATAATACATGGGTATGAGAGTTCCAACAGTTCTGAAATGTCATCTTCGACAAATGAACTACAAGTCAAAGTGAATATGCATCTTCACCCGCTTATCATGACCCAGAGTGCCAACGAGCTTTGATGACCTAACATTGGACAATATATATGAAGATTATTCAATTGCACTTTGAATTTGTACAGGAAACTAATGAATCATTATAGCTACATTCAGCTATTTGAAGTGGTACAACATATTTTAAACAGCTGGTTTAGCCATTTGAGCTGGAGTATATCCCTTGTAAGACATTTAAAAGTGTCCTTTCTATTTTGTATGAATTGGAAAGTAAACCATGATCCTAGCAGTACACAACATAGCATTGCTTCTATACAACCTCTGGATCACTGAAAGAAATGTTTAAAACTTTTGACATCATTCTGGCTGCATTCAGTGAAATTCTATATTAAAAGTTTACTGAAGTCCAAAGATGTTATTCCAACTACAGAAAAAATCAGGAATTTACAAATTAAATTGCCAAGTTATCACAAAATATAAATTAGAAAAACAAAAATGGGTCGTCTAGGAAGGGTGTTTTGTGCAGCCATCCATCAGTGGGAGTTGTATATGGAACTGCACACTAGTCATATGGAATGTGGCTGAGAGAGAGAGAGAGCTGTGATGGATTGTGTTAAGGATTTCTTTAAGCATATTAGTTCCGTTCTAATATCTGTTTCTCTAAGAAACATTTTGAAAGATTTTCTTCTCTTCTTCTTTCAAAACATGGTTTAGGCCAGACAACCTGTTCCAAGGCTAATTTTCAAATTGATCCCCCCATATTTTTCAGCGTCCAATTCCTCTGTTACTAAATGGTCTATAAAACAATGCTTGCCTAGGAAATTTTGAAGCAGCCACTTTTAATACATGCTTTCTGGCATTTTTCTATTTCCTCAACTATATGTGCTTTTAGTAGCTGTTCTCTGATATCCACATTTCTTAATCTGTCTGCTTTTGTCACTCCTAGTACAGATCTTAAAAATTTCATCTGTGCCCTTCCAACCTTGATTTTTCTCTTTTTTAATAGATTATTAAATTATAGATTATTGTATTTCTTTGATAGCTAAAAATGCTAACCAGTAGAAACTGTCTTCTTTGATACAGCATAACCTCACTTATACATTTTCAAATGGAGACAGCTAAAATAATGTGTAGGTATAAATCAGAAAATGTAAAAAGAATTTTCTTTTCGAACTGAAACTTAAGTTACTCAAACTAATTATGTATTATTAAATACGTGAAAGCAGTAAATGAAACAAACAATTAGTAAACATAATATAATTTAAAGTACTTATATGCATGTCAAGTATGTTACTTATAATTCAAACTTAAAAACAAAAGATTGAGGGTACCGATATTTTATACTGGTTAAAAAAAAAAAAAATCAGTTTTTTCTTTGCCAACACCAGTCGAATATATGCACTAGTCACAGAAATGCTGTCATCTCTAGGCTTTGCAACGATAGAAATCGTCGTGTAATTTCTAGAGCTTGAATGACTTCTTGCACGCTGTCAACACTTTAATTATTAGGCCTGCTTCTTCATCACCATCAGATACAGCCTGGGGAAGAATGACCTTGTCTGACCATAATGTTAACATGTGCACAGCAATTATACATTCCGAAAATATTGATGCCTATGCCCAACAAGCCCACTGTTTTATGCTGAGACAGCAAGGATACCGTATACAGAAACCATACATATGTCTTAACATAGCATAAACATAATGTATAAATGAGTAAATAAATTAATATGTTTCATACATGGGGACCAGAAAAATATGATGTATTAATGAGAACACACAACCAAAAAACATATAATTGAGATAAATATTAATGGACAGCATTCAATCGCTAAAACTTTTAACATATATCGGAGAAAAGTGTAGAAATGAATAACATTTAAGTCAGGTTCAGCTGTATATGGTAAAAATAAAATTTAACATATGACTTTTCTGTGCAGTTAACATTGAAATTCTGATTTTTAAACAGAGTCAAGTTTATATTAATTGAACACAACTTATTTTAAGTTCCATAGGACATTTTTCAGATATTTGTTGAATGTAGACCCTTTAATTCTGTATATAATATCACATGAAATTTAAAAGAGCATTTAACTAAAGAATTTGATTCACTTAGCATAACTGTCATGTGCATAGATATTAGACTTTAAGACTAAGAGACATATTTACCTGGTTGTCCAGAAATTTAATTTCATGATGTTAAATTGGTAGATTCCAGGTGAAGAAGAAATAGACAGAGAAGGTGTTGGAGATGTAATTCCTAATATGGTGAGGTTAAGCTCAACAAGTTTGGCCTCTACAAGTAGCAGTGGAAGTGGTTCTGACCCAAGACCAAAAACTGTAACACCAACTCCAGGTGAGCTCAGAAATAAACAATTCAATTTAATGAAGTCAGCATTCCTAATTTCATTGCTTTAGAACCTATTTGTGCATGTTTTTAAGAATAATTTCATTGTCACCCAATATTTGTTGATTAACTCCTTTATACCATAGAGATTATTTATATATATTTATACCATATTATAGAGATCCTAGAAAGCCAGGAGTAAACAGTTTCAAAATTGTTTAAAAATATATTTAAAGAGAGATAAAAAAAATAACATTTGGTATAAAATTAATTATTGGGGTCAAAAGTGGTAAATCAAATTATTTAAACACTACTAGGCAAGCTTTTAGTGTGAATAGCATAACATGAATGCAGATTTCCAGAAAGTACTGTGATTGTTGTGCAAATGAACTCAGCTACCAGCAACACTAAAGCCAACTGATATCCATCCTAAGACAGGAGGAACTCTTGCCGAATAAAAGCTTCATCCAGACAGGATTTGAACCTGCATCTGCAGCATGTGAAGCAAAAAATGTTTTCTTTACCCCACCATGGTGGCCTCCCATTGCACTGAAAAGAACGCGGATGTAAGCACTGAAAATGCATCAAGAATTTCAATTCAATTCTTTATTAGCTGTATACCCCCGCCCCTGTAATGTTGCACTTGACAGCTAGTGTTTAAGTTGGTACGCTTGCAAAAAAACAGATGAAAAGCATCAGCCGTTTGACTTCCTAAGCCAATCACAAGGCAGCATTCCGGATGGTCGATGACAAAGCGGAACCAGAACTAGAATGGGCTCTGTTGCCAGATGTAGCTATTCCAACCATGTGCTTCAGTTTGTGAATCTCTAGCACGAGCGTCGAGTTGTTCTTTGCAAGCTACATATTGTTCATTGTTATTTATATTTGTGGTTATTGTTTGATAGTTTTGTTATTCGTGTATACATATATATTTATATTTATCTATTTTATATATATTTCATTCATATTATTTATTTAAACAAAACTTAAGTGCGACAATGTCTGAAAAACGATGCCAATCGCCGAGTGATGATTCACGAAGTGAAAATCCTTTGCGCCGAGGTGTGCCACTTAATAGTCAGGCATTGGAACATTAAGGAGAACCCGGGAATTCTTTGAACAGGAAAAGGAGTACGTGAAGCTTCATGGCAATCCCTCTATTCCTGTTGATAAAGCTGTACAATGAACTGCAGCAGCTCTTGAACTAAGCACAGGAACTGTTATTCACAAGGGAGTGAAACTCCAAGAGAAAGAGGACAAAATTCCTGAACTATCTGGAATGCAACAGGTATTTCTATCACTCGTCCAGTCACAAATCTTGATGCTTTCCAATTAGACGCCATACGTAGACACATTATGCCTATTATCATAGAAAGGAGTATCTGACCATACCAAAGCTGCTTATATCACTTATTTTCAATTAACAATAATAATACGAAATAGTTATTATTTATTAATGTTCGCTACTTACGTACACTTTTTGTATGCGGCTTAGACACGATAAAAAGGAGAACAATCAGCTGTTGTTGTTTACTAGCCACTCTGGTAACGTCGCAACCACAATGTAGCCAACCTTACGCGAAGCCACACAAACTGTCAAGTGCAAAGATACAGCGGCGAGAGTATAGATTCATTACAGAATGTTAGCCTCTTCAGTATTATAAATAGTATAAGATAAAGGTATAAGTAAACAGAAAAACCTTATGATTCACAATTCTTCAAGATTATACAAACATTTCTGAATAAGGAATTTTTTTAGATGGAACTTAAAAGTGGAGCCAGATAATAATTTTAATCTTCCTGGTAATTTATGATATAGATTGATTCCCATCACATTGGCATTTTTATCTGATATTCTTTTAACATGGATTGATATATAATAGTCATTTTTCATTTGAGTATTGTAAGAATGGATTTCATTATTGCCATTGCTCTATGTGTTTGGTGCAGTTAAATAGATGAGTCATTTGACTTAATGTAAAACTTTCTCAAATTTGATTTTATGTCTGCTTGTTTATTTATTTATTTATTTATGCTTATAAGCTCTCTGATGTACATGGTGCAGACAAGTGTATGCACATCATAGCTCATCAATAGCATGATTATCGCACTTGTTTACTAACCATGTTAAAATTTATTTTGCAATTTTTATCACAAATTTGGTACAGTTTTCTCAAACTAATGAATTGCATACAGGTTCACGTAATCCCATCAGGACCATCTCCCCTGACTGAGATTTTTCCAGGTGTTCCTCAGCTCTCTCCCCTGCTGGGGAGGTACCCTAAAGGACTGGAATATCTCCTTCCCCCAATTATCACTTCATTTCATGTCCACTGCCTGTGATGCTATATGTAGTAAGAATTAAACACTATTGAAAGAAAGAAATCAAAAGGTTCACAGAATAAATGCAAAGTACAGAAAATTTGCAAAACTGAGCAGATTTGAGTTATGTTGCAATTTACCAAACATTCATGAAATATTTTGCAAAAATCAATAGTCATAATACATTAAATCTCAAGAGGGTCATACAAAATCCTGTATCTGCTCTGATTCTATGATATATTTGTTTGAATTTGAACTGTGTTTATTTTCAGATTTGCCAATTGCTCCAACTGCTTTAGTTTTAAATGGACATGCTATGATGGTTGATGGGGAAGTTAGTACATCCAAACCAACTGCTCTATTGCAGTCAGCATCAGGTTCTTCAACTGGTGCAATTCCTAAAAGTATTAGCTTCGATAAGACTGCTGAAAGAGGAGACAAGGTAAGCTTTATTGCTTAAGTAAGTAAATTTAACAGCTGCCAAATGAGAAAATGAATTAAACAATTGTGGAATTATGGATCATACATACCCAGCTGCAAAAACTGAATAAAACCATCTCAAAATTTATTCCGTGGTTGGGTAGTATGTTGTACGATGTCAGAGGGAAAAAAAAAACACTAGTTCTTTGTGATTGATAATAAATCACCATTCTATGTATGAAGAAAATCACAACATGGTCATATGTTTTTTAATGTTTATTTATACTCTTAATGCAATTTCATGATTATACAAACAGAATAAAACAACAAATACATTTTTACAATTACAACTAAAGTGCTTAACCTGAATTTATAATCTAATAAGTCTAACATCCATCTATATGAGGCTTCCTCAGCCTCAGGGTATCTGCATAACAAAGCCCCCCCCCCATTTTATGCTATTTTACCAATTATATCCCAATTCTCTCATTTTTAAATGCTCTAATACATTTCTCCCTTACTTTTCCCAAATATTCTCCCATCATCATATTCCTGTTTATTTTCAAATCAGTCAGCATTTTAAGTACTATAATTTCTTTCTCTAATTTGTCCCTTGTCATATGTTAGATGTTAAATTATCCAGTGGTGAATGTAAATTTCTACATAATACAGGTTAAAAAATAGCACTACACTCACTAAGTATAAACACAATTTTCATAATATTCACTTAGGCTAAGATCTAAGAATAAGATGCTAATGTTCAGTTGTGTGTGCAATTAAAACATTTCCTGGGTTTAAAATACACTCCTTTCTAGGGATCGTTCTTCATATAAAGTAAACATAAATCTCATAAGGAACATGATAAACAAGAAGAAAAAACTCAAGGCAATTTCACACTCCACCACTCTAACACCTCTCTCAAACACAAATTAGAAATACAAGAAATTCACATGCCACCCTTGGGCCTTTAGAAAATTTGAACAAATCTTCAACAAATTTAACATTAGACTAGCTCCACAGAACAAATTCAGCTTGAAGAACTTGCTAAACACACCTCTCAAAAATACCATCCCAAACACATTAAAATCCAGAATTTACCAGATTAATTGTGATGAATGTGAGAAATACTACATAGGAAAAACTAAACGAAACTTGGAAACCAGACTTAAGGAACACCAAAGGAACATAAAACTAAAACAAATAGAGAAATCCGCTGTATCACACCATTTTGGGACAGAAAACCACAACATTGGCCAAAGTATAAAGTTGTTAAAACCCTTCACCACACCAATAGAATTGAACATCTGGGAAAAAATACACATCATCAAAAACGGCAACAACGTCATTAATTTTGAAATCCCGCCTGTGAGAAATGTGTTAAAACTTTGTGGCCCCAACACTAAATGGTAACAGGTTCAGAATCCGCAGGAAGAGGAAGAAGAGGACTCAGTAGAAAGTGACCCTTAGTCACCCAGTCGCTGATGATGAGGACGAATGCCCTCGAAAATGTTTCTGTTTATATAACTTTTAATTAGTGAAGGTGAGTGTAAAAAAGTGTGACTCAATCTACATCATAAACATAAATGCTATGTGAGAGCCCGTTAATCATTAATGTGCCATATTGTTGTAGCACACAATCTTTTATGTGATTACGATAGCTCTTCGTTTCCAGAATAAACATTTTCTGCTGCTCTTTTTGTTCTCACAGAAATTAATATCAAAATGGGAATGCTCTTGGCAACATTCCTGCTGCTGTAAGTTTCAAGGCAGAACAAATAGAATACACACATGTACCCACATACATGGGCGTACATACTTTTGCTCTTGACTTGCATTCACAGAAAATCAATGACATATTAGCACTCAGCAGATCTAACAGCTTATGATAGACATAAACAAGACAAGCAGTGATTGTACAAAATGCTTATAAATACTGACACTATATTTTTTAAATATTAAAAAGTAAATTACATGGAAAGTTTCACACAGCAAAGCTATTAAGATTCTGGATATTACAACTGAGTTTTGGGTGCCAGGTAGTGCAATGGTTCCATTTTCAGCTCTCATACTGAAGGTCTGGGGTTTGATTCCCAACTCTGGGGTGGTGATTTTAAGTCGGCTGTATCCATGCCTTCCCTCTGACTTGCTCATGTGAAGTATACCCAAGGCCCAACGTGGTACAAGATGTATACCTGTTCCACTCTAGGTTCAAAGTGTAAGTAAACAAACCTTAATGTATCACTGTGCCGAGCACATGGCAGCACCAAGTAGACATAATTCTGACGAGAATTACGTACCCACCTGTATGTCTTATTTCATATTCTGCCTTACGCCCTTAAACTTCTAACACATATACTAAAAGCAAACAAAGAAAGTGGTACCTGAATAGTTTGACAGCTTCTACTATTCTCCCTATGATTAAAGGTACTGGATTAAAGGGCTCTTAACTTTAGGTTTTAGAAATGATTTATTTAATGACTATTATCAGGGTTCCGCTTTTGCTTTAAACTTTTATGAGTCAACAAGTTAAGAAAATGATGAGCACTATAGTTAGAAACTACAACAGAAAAACATGACACAAACAATCCACAGCTAACAACATTCATTTGTCATTTAAACATCAATTTTCACAGAATTTGTTAAAATGGATGTAACGCAATTGTCTTCTCTCCAATTTCCATGTTAATGTTTCACCACAGGATTCTCAGCCATGACACTCTCAAAAGTAATATTTTCTCAACACATCCAAGGAGTACACTGATGGCTTATACCGGAAATGAATTACAGCGCCTGGACATAGCCTCATAAATGCTCTGCTATAACGGTTCAGTTAGTTATATGTTAATCTAAATGAACACATTTTGTTTTATAAATTGAACTGTTAGAATAATGGATTTTTTAAATTCTCTGCACAAGAATAACCACAAAATGGTACTAGCTGAACCTGTTTTATGTAGGGGTTCAAAGCTGGCGGAGGACGATGTAATTTTTCAGGTGTAAAAATCCTTAGCATGGCTTCCTTCATAAGGGAAGTAAAGCCGATAGTCATGTGTCATAGATTTATGGCATGTAAAAGAACCTCAAGCCTAAGAACTAGGCCTCAGCAAAATTTACGGTCTTTCACGCCCAACATAGACTGGGACGCTAAGAAGCAGCAGTTAAAGAGCATCCATAAATAAAACTCAATTTATTTATGTTTTATGTAGTGCAAGAGACGACATGCTAAGCAGAAAAGTTGTTTGCCCACCAGCCAATGATGCACTCCCTTGTCAACTCCTTTGAACTTAAGAGTGAAACACTTTAGGTCCTTGCTTTCCACCATCATCACCCTACCATCAGAGGTAACAGATTCCCCTGCTGGTTGCCTCCACCTCAGAAATGGATCCAGTCATTGCTTGGTGAAATGAGGTGACCCCAAAGGCCATAAGTCATATATGGGGAGCGTTAGAGATGACAATTGAGTTTTAACAATACTCACTTGCTGCACTTACATAGTCGTAACTAGAACATGTTTCACAGACTGTTGACTGCATTGTCAGCTAGCATCCATTGCCCAATCCAAAGAGCTATCCAGGAGAGGTAGCTCTGGTGCTGGTTTTAGGAACTTGAATGTTGGGATGTCAAAATTTATGGGTTGCTTCTCTTGTTTCTCTTTGTAAATTTTCACCCATCATTGTGAATGAGTTGAACATTTGGGAGAAATAAAACATAAAAATGAAGCTATTAACATTGAAGTAAATGCAAATTAATATAACAACTACTATTGGTAACAAATCTTTACTTATCTTGTACAATAAATTAACAGCAGGACATGTTTCAAAATCTCTTGATTTAATCATCAGCTGCATTTTTTCTCTTGTTGTTTATTTACATTGTTGCAGTTACTGCCACTAGGTGATGGATTGTTAGCTATGGTAATGCCATCTATTGGAAGTAAAACAAATTTCTTAACAGAATCAATCGGCAGAATTTCAAAATTCAGTACACAATCTTTATTCTTTAAAATAAATACTTTCTCCCACACCATTGAATCTGTAGGTCCATTTAAATGTTTTAATAATTTAAGTTCAGAATTTATTTCATGATTAAATGGCCAAAAGTGCTCTGCTACAGCTGATTTATCAGTTTGTTTGTATTTAATATTTCTAAAATGTTCTTTTACTCTGATGTTTAGTTTTTTCCTGTATAAATCTGGTCACAATGATTTCGAAACATGTCCTGCTGTTAATTTATTGTACAAGATAAGCAAAGATTTGTCATCAATAGTTATTGTTATATCAGTTTGGGAGAAAATTTACACAAAGAAACACGAGAAGCGATTCATGAGTTTTCATATCCCAGAAGATTCCAACCTTCAAGTTCCTAAAATTAGTACAGAGCTACCTCATCTGGATAGCTCTTTGTACCCATAAGCGGATGCTAGCTGACAATGCTGGCAACAGCATGCAAAATATGTTCTATTTAAGATTAGGTAAGTGCACAAGTAAAATGTAATTTGAACTCGATTGTAATATCGAAAATGAAATCCAAAATCACATCCATATCCAAAATAAAAAAAATAACATAAGGACCAAAGATATTAAAGATGTGAAGAACTAAAGCAGCCACTATATGGTACTTGCACCCATATGAGTACTTCATTATCATTCATTTGTTTCTTGCTTAGCTGTCTCAAGAGAAGCATAACTGATTAATGTACATTGTTGCTATTGCAAACAATCATGCTCACTCTAACCTTGGAAAGCAGTTATGTGCCAGACTATCTCACTCAGCATTGCAACTTAATTTTATTGCAACTTTCTTTCTTAACTCCAAAACGTTGAATGATACAACAAACTTCCTGACAGAATTTTCATTCCTTTAACTGAAACCTGCATGTTTGTAAAAGCAGTGTATTCTAATTCTGTCCTTCCTGTGTTGATTAAATGCAACCTAATTAATTACAACATGGGTATGTTTATCATGCAAAAAATTGAGCTTCACTAGAAAATCTCTTCTTGTTTAGGATCTGCTGGATGATGATCAAAGGCATAAAAGAAGTTTCTTCCGTAACTTTAAACTACCTTTCAAGAGTAGAAGAACCAAATCACTTAGAACTGGTGATGATCTCAATGCCCGATGGTGAGTGTTTAATCTAAATTAACAAAAAAGAAATAAAATGCTGCATGCTAAAACACACCTCTTATTTTGGATTACAAACACAATTTATCATAAATGTCCAATTTTCCAAAACTTAGTTTTGCGTTTTAACTTCAAGATTTCAAAACAAACCATTCTCATCTAAACCTTAGGGAATTAATACTTATACTAATTGATTGGATTGTACAACCCAGATTGCTTGCTTGTAGGTCACATTGGGAACAAGAAAGGATAATGAATTGTCCAGTAGTACACTCTCTTCACTCTATTATATACTGTTTCTGTGGATCATATACCACAATTATGAAAGATGGATGAATGAGAATAAAAAAGAGTACAGGGTAGTGAGAGAATGCATTTATTTAGGAGTTTAAATAGACAGTGGTGGCAATTGGGATAAACAAAAGAAATTTCCATTGGCAAAAGGAAAAGGAGCTCTATCTGCTGCTAGAAGCTGCAAATACAAAGTACCTAATATAAATATTAGATGGTTAGAGAAATTATACAATATGATGGTTGAGGCAAAAATGCTATATGGGATAGAAGTATGGGGATTAGAAGGAGGATGGGAAGTCATAGATGAGGTGCATAGGAAATTTTGCAAAGAAATACTTGGGCTACCAAATGCAACTGCCAGACAGGTAGCACAAATAGAGCTGGGTAGAGTGCCAAGCAAGGGAAAGATTATGGAAAGGGCATTGAAATTTTGATATAAAACATTGAAATTGGAAGAAAGGAATTTGTTAAAACTGTGTTTAGTATATCAAGAGAAAAGTTTAAAGAATAAGGGATGGGTAGATTGCCTCAGAAATAACTTGGAAAGTAGTGGGTTAGGGGAAATATGGAGAAGAAGAGAAAATAATGTGAATAACTTCTGGAAGTTGGCAAGGAAAAGATTTGAGGACATAGAAATACAAAAAATATTTAGTGAGATAACTGAGATGAGATCTTTAGTCTTCTATATACCAATGAAAGACTCATGGGGAAGGGAAAAGTATATAGAAGTAACAAATAAAGAGTAGTGGGAAGGTATCGCATGGCTGAAAGCAGGTGTATGGAGATTAAAAGGCTTAAGGAAAGGTATTTCACAAAATCAATGTCCCATATGTGGCGGAAAGGAGGATGTGGAACACATTTTATTTGAATGTAGGGGGACCGAAGTGTGGAGAAAAGATTATATCAATAAGAAATGGTTTAAAATAGATAGAAATGTACCGGTAGTTGACATGGTAAAAAAGAAGTAAGAAGATGGGACAATTTTTATACAAAATGAGAAATAAATGGATGTGGACAGTAAATAGACAAAATGGAGTAATAAACTAGAATTAATAAATTATTGTAAAATATTAGTATGACAGTACAGAGCCAGAGCTGAACACCAGACATATTCACTTGTATATAGTTTAGCATAAATAAATAAATAAAATATACCACAATGCTTCTCATTTAAGAATCTTAAGGTTGATTTTTGTATGAGAGTTTTGAAACTTTCCTTGCAGTATTATGCTGAGTAAGATAATTATCTAATTACCATTACACAAAAAATTAATTCACATTAAAACACGTAATTTATTTCAAATAACCTTTTTTGTAGCATAAGCCATTTCCGAGATATCGGTTATTAATAGTTAAAATTGTCCAATACTTTGTCATTCTTTTAAAGTCCTGTTGACATTCAGTTGTTTCTCACGATTGCACGAAAAGAGTATATAAGGCCATCATATGGCGTCCAGTTCTTAAAACATTTAAGTAGCCATTCCCTTTGCATTTATAACGAAATGTGTAATGTAGCTATTTCTGCAACAGTATATCTCAATTAAAATGAAGTAGACAGAAGAATAGCTTTTGTAAGTTTTTATAAATCATACAGGGTAGAGAAAGTCGTGAATGTAACACATCAGATTTTTAGAAAAAGATCTGTGTATGTGTGTCTGTGAACAGCATAACTCAAAAACAAAAAGTTGCTTAAAATCAAACTTAGTATTTAATTTCAGTGTCTTCCAAGGATGCAACATTAAGATTTTCAAAAAAAATACCATAAGATGTTTTCATGACAATGAAATGTATATCTTAAATTTCTGGGAATAACCTCTGAAGTCTCTTTCATTCTGAATAACTTTTGTATAATGAGTAAACTGTAAGAGATAGATAAATCTTACTATACAAAAAATGTAAATCTCTTTAAACCGCACAGCTTATGTCAAATAAAATATTTTGAGTGCTAACCATTTTAGAGATATTCTTTGTTTTGGTTTTTTCAAATACTTTATACTTTTTTGAACTGCAAACTGCTATTTATTTTCTTTATCATGTTCATGCAAAGAGAACAGTATTTCAAAGCAATCAGGTAGCAACCAACTTTGAAAAGATTTGACTATTGCTTTAGCTTACTGTATTCCGCTTATACTTACAAGGAAATACATATTATATGTGTAATGAAATTTCATCTTGATTAATAATAGTAATAATCTTTATTGTCAAAGAGCAGCACCCAACTGCTATAGACATAGTCATAAAACTGTATGATTACATATGATTAAAATTAAATTTTATAACAATGGCATTTGCCACATATAGTCCTCATATTCACTAATACTATAAAAAGCCATATCCTTTAAAAAGATTTCAAGATATATTTTAAACTGCTTTAGGGGAAGTATTTGGATACTAGGAGGTAGTATATTAAAAAGCTTAAGACCAGTATATAAATAGTGATTTTGAGTTTTACTCAGTCTAAAGTAAGGCATTTCTAAATTTTTATTGTTTCTAGTATGATGATTGTGTATAGTATTTCTAGAAGGTAAGATATGATGGTTTTCTTTTATATATAATAAACAACTGAGTATGTAAAGGCTAGGTACAGTTAAAACTTTTAATTCTTTAAAATAATTTTTACATGAATCTATATTTTTTAAATTTTTGATGCAACGAATTGCTTTCTTTTGCCACTTAAAAACAGTATTAGCTCCACTTGCATTGCCCCATAATAAGATTCCATAATTGAGATGAGAATAAAATAAAGCATAATGTATATTCAACAACGATTTCTCCTTAATAATGAATTTCTAATCTATTAAGCATATACATAACTAGCCAGTTTCGAGGAAAGTTTATTTGTATGTACATCCCAATTTAATCTACTATCTAAATGCAATGCAAGTAGCTTTACAGTATTTATATTGCAATCTTCATGTCTGAGAGTAAATACAATTTTTTCTGTTTTCGTATTATTAATTGCTAGTTGATTCATTTTAAGCCAGTAGGTAGATTTTTTCCACATACACTTATTAAATTGCTCAATAGTGTCCATATTTTCTGCTGTAGTAATAAAGGTAGTATCATCGGCATATAGTATAGATTTATGTGGAAGGCAGTCAGATAGATCATTTATATATATTAAAAAGTAGATCAAAGATGATCTGATGCATTGCATCAGATTAAAATCTACTCTTTGTGTGCATGCATATGTATCTGCAAGGAAAAGTGTGCATTTGTTTTCAAAGCAGTTTCCTGCAAATCTATGAAAGAGAGTGGTGCTTGGTATATCCACATAGATTTCTTTCTGGCTTAAGGAATAGCACCTTTAACCCTTGAGAGAGGAAGAAATGCTGTATTTATTTCTCCATAGTCTTTTATTTATTTATTTATTTATTTATTTATTAATCCTTTAACATCAATTCAGTACATAGTACATTGATACAGGATATGTCAATAGTTAAATTTATATATTTACATTACAATAAAGTTATATATAATTTGAGTTCAACTATGATATACAATAGATATTGTATGAGTGAAATGCTCTATATCTCTCACTCACATCTCTCAGAATAAACAAGCAGCCTGTGAAATTGTTGACATTTATGGTGTATTATTCAATAGCGAACTTTATGATGTATCTTCAATCAGCATTAGTCTGTGGATCTTTAAGTTTATGTATTACGTCTGAGAAATGTGCACATAATAGCAAAAACCTAGCATGAAATGTCCTTATTTATTGTTTAATGAAAGTAGCAGTCTCATACATTGTTTGTATTTGTAGCTGTGAATCCTCTTTGGGAGCCGCAGATGGAGAGGTATCTCAGTTAAGACTAAGAAGAGGGATGTCAGAAGATCCTAGAGCAGCACAAAATGGTAAGCGCTGAAGAATAATGTCATATTTGTTTAATGAATGTTTCTCTTGTTGATGCAAAAACAAAATAGTTGCAGTATGTATTAGTAACAGTGTAAAGAAATGGGCAAAAAATATTAGCCTTTAACAAGAAATGTTTTCTCTAGTTTACTATGTTAACATACTGCGATGAGAAAGTATAGCCCATGTGGACACCTGGCACAAGCCATCAATTGGCAAAACTGAACCTACATAACCTCTCAATTCAAGCACACAACGTTCTGAACTGCAATTTTAGATTCATCTAATATGCCATTGTTTAATACTAATGCGCTTAGATATTTTTGAAACACTTAGTTCCATGAATTACCAATTTTATAAGTTCCAGCTGAAGTTTTATATGAAGTAGAAACACATGCCTGACAATTATTTATTTATATATATATATATATATATATATATATATATATATACATGAATAATAAATAATAATAAATAAATAGAATAAATACACATAAAATTAGTCATATTTGTAGCATAAGAAATGATATTTCAAAAGAGCTAAAGTTTGCGGAAGGGTAGACCGGAACATGTAACTGTTAAAAGGAGCTTGAGGCTATAACGGGACACACCGGAAAGGTCTCCTGTCTCTTAAGAATTCTGCCAAACATGTGGCTTTATGAACAAAGACAGAACATTCCAACGCAACCGACAGGCACCAAGATGTACGTGCTTAATCGGTCTCCAAATTCACCGAAGCAGAAAAACCAATGAAATATTCCAGATTGAAAATAGCAATTTGCATTAGTCTTGGTAGGAGAACAGCCAATAGGAATTCAAGCGTAGAAAAGAAAGTAGCAAATAGCCGACGTGATAAGTCACGTGATTAGGGACCAAACAAAGTTGCCTAGAAAATGGGCGTGAAATAGGAAACGATCCTAGACAGAATGAGGTAGGAGCCGCAAAGATGAAAATCACTCTCTCTTGGTCTCTTGTTCCGACCGGCATCATGTTAAAATGCTAAGCGTTGCATTTCCGGCGTAGTGGTCGGCAAAATAACTAAGTCTACATTAACAAAGTTCATGTATAGCATCGTGCAAGAGAATAAGTAATAATCATAGAAATCAGCATGTTATAGCGGGGAATGACAACTCATTATCCGGATGTAGATTAGGTGACAGCGACTTAATAGATCATCATAACTGTAGCGATTGACTTGTGTCTTGTGTGCGGGGCTAAGAACCTATGAACACAACACACGCCCCCGCACCCCCAACGAACCCAGCAACCCAACCATATCACATCCATGGTACCTGACTTGTCTTAACCCATACCTACGTGTTTTAACACCACACCCAAAATGACGCCTAAAGTATCAATACTTTTGTCATCTATGTAAAGCGCTGTCGCTATTCAGTTGTTTCTTGTGGTAGAAGAGAAATAACACCACACAAAAATAGCATCCAACGTGCTATACTCCCACACCATATAGCAACTTTCACTGGGAAACTGAAGGTTAGAGAAGATAGTTATAAACAATAATATCTTAAAGCAGTGTTTGGAGGTTCATCAAAAACTTAATAAAGAGGATACTTGGTATAAGTGTTTACAAGGAATTCTAAATGAAATAGGATGTGGAGTTATTTGGAGGGATAGCCAGGTACGGGAGAAAGGGTGTTGGAAAAGATTTAGATTGAGAATTGAAGACATGGAAAGACAGGAAATAATTGGTACTTTCAACTCCAAAAGTTCATTGTGTATATATACAGAGCTTAGAAGGACATGGGAAAGAGAAAATTATGTTGATGTTTGTAACAAATCAGCAAGAGAGGATTTTGATGGGCAAGAACAGGGGTGGTGAGGTTAAAAGGCTTATGGGAAAGAGAAAATCAAGGAAAATGCCCATTGTGTAATAGAAATTTTAACAATATTGGCATTTAATCCTAGAATGTGAAGGAACAATGAGCATGAGAGAAAAATTGTGAAAAATCAAAAAGTCCAGTTTACCAAATGAAATTATAGTTATAAGGATGTTAAGAGTTAAATCAAAGGAAAGTTTAATAGAGATAGGAAAATATTTAGGTGCAGTGAGAAACAGATGGCTGAAGAAAATTAGAAATAAGGAATAGGAACAAAACATAGACTGAGAAAGGAAAGAAATAAATAGGACCCAATAGCTTGGTAACCATGGTGTTGGATGCTATGGGTCCTTAGAAATGCAGCAACTTAGTGAAGTGAGGAAAATGATACGTAAAGGGTAGTATGGAGGGATAGAATTTAAGTATTATTGAAATTGTATTTGTGAGTGTAATTATCGAAGTGAAAATAAATATCTATATCTATCTAGTTATCAACACATGCTAGTAACACAGCAAAAGTATTGATACTGTAGTTTTACGATGGTCGGCTGATAAGTCCCAGGCCTCTCAATGAAAACAACATTTAAAATTTTTTTTTATTTCTCAACATAATCTCCAGAAAGTTTAATACATTTGTCATACCGGTGTTCTAATTTAATTAAACCATCTCTGTAGTGCGATTTATCAAGGTCCTCAAAATAGCTATTTACTGCATCAATGGCCTCCTCGTAGCTGTGAAATCTTCGTCCTCCAACAAATTTTTTGAGATTAGGGAACAGGTGGCAGTTACTGGGTGCTAGATCTGGCAAATAGGGTGGATGTTCAAGCAATTCAAACTTTAATTCACAAATTTTCCCCATTGCAATGACTGAACGATGGGCCAGAGCATTGTGATGAAACAATTTTTTTTTTTTTTTTTTTTGGCCAAATGAGGTCTTTGTCTTTTCACCTCATCACTCAAATGTTGCAGTAAGCTTGCTTAGTAGTCACCAGTGATACTTTTACCCTTTTCCAAGTAATCAATAAAAATAATTCCAGAAAACACTCGCCATAACCTTGTTAGCTGACAAAATTGACTTTGCCTTTTTTGGAGTTGGTTCACCTGGCGCAATCCACTGTTTTGACTGTGATTTACTTTCTGGAGTATAGTGATTCACCCATGGTAATAAACAGTCTCAAAAATTCATTGGGAATTTTACGGTAGAGCTCCACATTCTTAACAGAAACAGTTTTTCTATGCAACTTTTGATCAGGTGTCAACAAATGCGACACCCACCTTGCACAGACCTTGTGAAAGCCCAAAACATTACTTAAAATATTACCTGCACATTCTTTTGATACGTTTACAGCTTCTGCTATCTCAAACAACTTTAATCTGCGGTCTTCCAGTACTATCAATGAATTTTTTTCAATCATCTCTGGAGTTGTGACTTCCACAGGGCGTCCAGAGCGAGGCTCATCACTAGTGCTCGTACGTCCCATTTTAAACTCTGCAACCCACCTTTTAATCATTGAATATGAAGGGGCAGAGTCTTTCAATGTACTGTCCTTTCCTCCTTGATTTCTTTAGGCGTTAAGCCTTTCAAATGGAAGTATTTAATCACTGCTCATTTTTCCAAATCCTCCATTTTCATGAAGACTTTGAAGTTGTCTTGTTTAAAATGCTGTCATTCAAAAACTAAACAAGCTATTGACCTGTAACTATGGATACAAGCTAGTCTAAAGTAAAACTATACGATGCTACCATTTAACTGGCCTAGTGGCGCCATCTCTGTGTGAGGCCCGGGACTTATTAGCCGACACTCATATATTAGCACACATTTTTGTGCCAGTAACCCAAAAAGTTTTTTGTCTTCTAATATATTATTAAAGGAAGCATGAGAAGCTTGGTACTTTTCATTTGAAAAGTGGTCCTATTAAACACTACAACATTAATTAGTGTAAAATATGGATAAGCTAGTAACAGTGATGTGAATTTAAAATTATATAGAATATTTGAGTCGGAGTTGAAATACTTAACATCACTTACATTTTAACATAATAATTAATGGGAAACACAGTGAAGTAGTTAAAATATTAATAGTGTGTTGCCACTAGAATTTGATTAATATATCACTTACATGTTTTACAACTTGGCCAGTTTCGGTAGCTAATTGCTCCCATCATCGGAAGTGGCCCACTGGTTCCTCATGGTGTTGTCGTGGCTGTGTGTGGTGGAATCTTATGTAGTGATAAAACTCCATAGTGGGTTCAGTGGTAGCAATTCAAAATTCATCACATGGTGTTTATGTTTTGTGATTAATAACTTTTCCCAAGTATCCAACTCTACAGTGTGTTTTGTCGGTTTTAAGAGTGTTATATTTGGTGTGATGTTGTGATTTGTTGTCCAAAAGTGATGTGCAACTGCAGATTTGTCCATCTGTTTGTATTTTATGTGTATCATAAGTTCTTTTAATCTGGCCAGATTAAATCCGTTACACTTTCACCGTAATGGAATATGTCCTTTTACATTAACTTTTGATGTTTTGCATAGAAACAAATCTAAAACCAGTACAGCAACAAGAGCGTTTATTTCATTCTTCTAACCAGTGAAAATAAATCTGAAGAACAATTAATTACCATTGATTGGCCTAATAGTTGGTTAAACTATAAGCCTGGGACTTTATAAAGTACTTACAATTTTGTTAGTTGCCATTGGGGTATGTCATCTCAAAATGGAATTGAGATCTCCTTGTGGTTTACCAGGAAAAACAAGAGTTAGTTGGGGAATTTGATGTTGTGCTGGCATGCTGCCATATTAGCTCAGGTGGTTAGAGCAACCGCACAGAAACCGGTTAGTAAATGACAAATACAAATTAAGAAATTTAATTGCCTCAACAAACTTGAAGTAATTATTAGCCTGCATGTGGTTAATGTGAAAAAGAATAATTTCTTCAAGTTGAAGTAATCATTTTCTTAAATTGTTCACTGTGGGATAAGCAGCTTTCACAAATTTCTTAAGGCACACTTCTACCTGAATTAAAATCTGGAGATAAAGTGGTATTAACAATTTTAAATAACAGATGCACCCAAGTTTTTCTTTGCTAAATTCTGGAAAAAATATGCATAGCATGTTTGCAACTTATTAGCAGGTTGTTAAACTGCCAGCAGTATTTTCGTAAGAAAAGGAATAAAATCTTGCTTTTGGATTTTCCGATATAATTCATAACTCAGTATGTTCCTTTTAATTTTTGTGTTTTGCATAAAGATGTTCAGCACTTTGCAACCATTAACATTATACTATGCTTCCAGATACAACAGAAGACATCTTAGCTAAATATCGTCGCAAGCCAAGTGCAGGAGGAGATTCAACAGCATCAGAAGCAGGCATAGAAATAAAAGCTCCTCAATTGTCAGGAAATGAAGTGGAAGATGAGCGCTTAAGTATGGATCCTGCTAACATAGAAATTTCCTATGCATTTTCTGATGCCAAACGCAAACTACGTATGGTGCTTAATTCTGCAGATATACAGCATGTTCCATGGTCCACAGAAACTGCAGCTTTAGCAGTAAGTTTTCAGTATCACCAAAAATTCAATTATACTGTAGCTTTTCCAGTCACCCCTTTTTTTTGGAGGGGGGGGTTTCTCCCTGCTTGATATTCAGAAAGCTGTGAACATAGCACCTACTTAAAAATAGTAAAAGCTTTTGCCTCTTAAACTTATCAAACAAATGTAAGGATTATAATGGTCATGGTTTGGGCAAGAATGAAGAAAAATAAATGTGAGATATTAACACTGTATTGGAATTCTTTTCTTAATTCTTTTATGTATATATAAATAATTGAAATTAATTATACTTTTTAGAGACCTTAGCCTGGTCTTGGCAAGTGTTTAATATAGAGTCAACTGAAAAATTCAGTACCACAGCTGGGATTTGAACATGGTTCTCCTGCCCCGTGTGCGGTTACTCTAACCATTGAGCTACTGTGACAACATGCTGGTGTGACATTGAATTCCCCAATTGACTCAAGTTGTTTCCCAGACAGACCACCAAGGCATCTCACTAGAGATGCCAATCTCAATGGCGACTTGCCATCGCAAGTACTTTAATACTTGGTGCCTATGCATTTCTTAAGGTTTTCTCTTTTTAATTACTATTGATTCTAAACACTTGCCAAGACCAGGCTAAGGTCTCTAAAAAGTATAATTAATTTCAATTATTTTTAGAGACCTTAACCTGGTCTTGGCAAGTGTTTAATATAGAGTCAACTGAAAAATTCCTGTTGCTACAGTGGCTCAATGGCTAGAGCAACTGCACAGAGAGCAGAAATACATTTATACATGCTTCCTCTTCTAATGGGATATGTTAACTTTATGAATTAAACTTTTAAATACATCATATTGGTGTGACAAAAGATTACAACTACTCTTTTTTGGGTAATTACATGTGTGGGATTTCTATAAATGACGTAATGAAGTTTAAGTGTGTTAATATAACTCATTCATACTTCTAAAAGTAATACCATTTTTTGCTTCTTCGTTTAAAGCCACCTCCCCTCTCCAATATGACCATAGAAGTTAAAGGTGGCTGTACAAATGAGATAATTAAAAAATAAAGATATAGTTTCCTAGAAATCCCACCTCTATACATATTTCCAGGCCTGGAACTGACCAAACAGGAAGTAGACAGTTAGGTGAGAAGGAGGGTGCAGGAATGCAGGATAGTCTGAACAGGATTGAGAATTAATGCATCTGCATTCTACTTGAATTTACACAATTTACAGCTTCGTGAACTAAACATCATCTATGAAACCTGTAGTTTTATAATAACACTTATTAATATGAACAGGGCAAAATTAATTGTATTTTTCTGATATAAAATGTTAACTGCTAGTCCAAATATAGCAAATGTAGGAATTATCCGCAAGCTACAGATGGTTTGCTAACCGTCTGTTGAAACATTTGTCGCTAAAGAACATGCTGATTTTAAGGGTTCAGATTCTGAAAAGATAAATTTGGTTTTGTAACAGGATTATAGTTGAATTAACAAACTAGTATTAGATACATTTATACTGTATTTTAGTAAAAATGTATGACTCTAGTTATGTAAAACTTATTTCTGTAAGTCAAAGTTCCCATGATGTAAGTGGCAATATAGTGCCAAATCTTTTATTGGTTTGAAGCCCAAAAATAAGTATAGTAATGAAGCAAACAATCAAAAGTAATTTTCATCATTCTGTTTTTGGACAAATGATCCAGATGTTATGAAACAAAGAAAATAGTACTTTATTTAAACTTCTTGGGCTGTAATTCCATTTTAAGAGAAAACAACAGATAGAGAGGCAGACAAACAGACTTGTGTTACATCCAAATCATGTGCTGGTTTGTATTCTGCCAGCAAATTACTTTGACTCTAAATGGATATGTTTGTAAAATGTTTCAGAGAGAAACTTGGGCACAAAAAGAAAATGGGTTGGTCTCATTTCTCCAACTGCAACTTGCTGAAGCTATCAACCTTCAGGATCGATCTCTTATTGCTCATCTACATGAGACACTTCGGTGTGTCAAGCTATTTGATGATGCTGGGTAAGTCAAGATCCCCCCCCTCCTCTGTGTTATCCCCTCATGCTAGAATTAATTTGCAAACTTTTGTTCTTTGATAATAACATCACTATTCGTTTTTTGCACAGTTGTCTCAAGTTATTTAAATCATTGAAAGAGGACTACCAGAAGCGATCGCCCTACATAGCCTATCTTATAAGGAGCCGACAGTGCTTACTAAGCACAATAACACATCTAGAAAGGTATTTATTTAATTATTAGTGTAGTTTGATCCAAGACTTTTTATTAATTAATTTGTAGATGGATTTATTTATATTAGATAGATACTTTATTTGTACTTTTTTTCTACACAAATCTTTTTACAATATTCCACTTATAAACTAACTTAACCTATGTACAAATTTCCTTGCCAGCTATACTGCTCTTTTGGCTGGCACCCTGACTAAGCATTCCTTGCTACCTTTAATCCCTATTGCCCATCTTCTCCTTCCTCCGTTTGCCTTTCTACCTTTCTTATCTCTCTTACTTTTTTAATCCATTTCTCTTTTACTTTCTTTAAGAACTCCCCCATGTTCTTATTTTGCTTTTCTTCTTAGCATTTTAATTGCTACTATTTTTCTATCCATTTTTTCCCATTTTTCTTCCCATACTTCTTGTCTCCATTCTGCTAATTCTTTGCATTCTGCCATATAATGCTGTGTGCGTTCACTGCCTTCGCATAATTCACAAATTCTGTTTGTTTTTTTTACCTCTTAGCCCTCTCAAATACATTGATCCTGTTCTCATCCATGCAAACGCTTCTTTTTCTGCTCTATTACAATAACCACATACCCTTCTCTTCCCCATTTCCTTTTTACTAATCTATAGAACCCTAGTGACTTTTTATTCTCTAAGCTTCCCCAAATCTCTAGTCTTTCTATGTCCTCCACTCTGTGGATTTATTTATATAATAAGAGACCAAAGCCAGCATGCCATTTTTCAATAGTATCATTTATAATAAGAAAAGCATAAAGGGGAACAGTATACAAAAATCATGTTGCTTCCTGAATGCAAAAATATGCCCTGTAAAATGTAATGGTAAGATTATTTCTACACACTGTCGCACTGCTATCGCTGAATAAGCTAAATCAAATCTGTGTCACATGTTATCAGTGCATGCTGTGCACTGGAGAGAGCTTTGGGATTGCAAAGCAGTGAAGCCACATGTGCAGTAATACATTTTAATGTATTGTTCTTGGTGGTATTTCAGATTGAAGAGAAGTATAGCTTGTGGTGTTGTTTTTAGTGGTTTGTTGCTGAGTCACTTTAGTATTGTCACAACTAAAGTTGGACACAGAGGGAAATAACTGGGAAACAGATGATAAAGAACTCAGAGCTTGGCTTAGCGAAACTACTATATTCTAAAGCATTACATTTCTACCGTGCGATCGTTGGGTTTACATTATTAGGGATGATGATGGTACTAGCTAACATTATTATTATCAATTTATCTTATAAGGCTTACCTTGAGAAACATATCTCGTCGTGGATGAGGAGAGCCAATACTCAACACGACTTTGTCAGGCTGCTAGTGGTGCCAGATGAAGCCATCCGGAGCGGCCATGGAGCGGCCGTCGACGGGCACCATAGCAGTCCCAATCAAGTTACAACACAAAAGTCCCCCAAGTTGAGCTTGAGGGCTTGTTTATATAGGGCTAAATACCTTGGCAGCTATTACCAAATATGGTCTGTCACCGCCCTGGATTTGAAATATAGCAGCCAATCATAACTCGATACGTCAATGTTCTATGCGACGTAACGCAGTCTAAGGTGAGCTAAGAGCCTGCAGAAAGACACGTACTCCTCAGGAAATGATGGCACAGTAACATCCCTTTGAAATGTCAAAGGAAATGGCAAACCACTGTTTCCTGTCATATATACAATTTACTTAAGACTTAAGAAAAGTTAAATGTAAAATGTGATTCTCTGTGAAATTAGAAACTTGTGACAGATTAATAAAATAATGCCAATTAATATAAAATAATAATTACAATATGGATCTCCTCAGTCACGTTCGTGACAGTATTATACAGACAACGTAATATTGTGGAAAAGAAAATGCCTCTGTGTGTAGTTGTAATGTGAAAAGTAAAACACACAGGGAAACTGATTTTCATAATTATCCAAATAGAGACAAATCTCCCAAAAAATTGCGACGGTATTAATGTTTGTTTACATAACTTTAACTGCCCCACGTATGGGAGCCAATATGATGCGGTATTAATGTTGTATTTATTTAACATTTATTATAGCACCACGTTTGGAAGCCAATATGCAACGGTTGCTGCTTTACGTAATGTTGTTTACATCACGTGTGTTGAAGCCTTCTTGTGACGTCCTTCTTTGTTTGGTTCGTAGCTCCCTCTGACGTTAGCAATTTGTATTAATTAGTTTCTGAAAGAATTTAAGGTTATGTATATTGTCCTCCGGCTAGCTATCATCTTATCTTGGTAGAACTTGTATCTCTTACAGGGTGTGAATCGGAAAGGAATCTTTTATCCAGAAATTATACTGACGAAGAAATTGGTTTTATAACTTTTATTGCTGAACACATTCACAAACACTTTTACAAATTAATCTGGATACTCGCCAAACTGAAACTGTTTTTAATAACTTCTTACTTATCACTTTTAACTTGCATACTTCAACTTTGTGTAGAATTAACTTTATAATAATTTAGATTCTCGTAATTCTGCTGCGCGTAACTTGGCGAAATAAATGAACTGAGAGACCGACGTGGAGAGTACTGAGAATTTTGTAGAACTGGGGAGAACGCTCCCTTGAACCTGGCTTATTTATAGGCCTGCCTCAAGATACGCCTAAAGATTATAAATGAACTGCTATTGGCTAATAAAACGCGCCAACATTAGCGTCTATTTTAATATCCAATGAAAACCACTAATACATATTTCTTTTAGGGAACATTCTAGAAGCTTTTACCGAAAAGGCGCGAAACATTACGTAACTTCCTGGTTCCCGGCAATGATAAACAACTCACCCCCTTGCTGCATTATTGCGTTATTGTTGACAGTTTCAGTAAAGCCGTATATTATTATTTACCAATAATAATTACAATTAATAAACCTCTGAAATCAATGTCACATAAAAATACATATTCATATTACTATCATTAATTACATCTGAGTAATTTGTGATACAAATTACCGTATCAAAATACAGGATATGAAAATAATTTTGCAAAAGAAAAAAAATTTTGCCTGGTGCTGGTTTATGTCTCTTCCATTTTAAGGGCACAGATTATGAACAGTCTCAGATTTTAAAAAAGCAGTTTATGTCAGATGAAAATTGCAGAGAACTTACATTAAAGCTGTAACTACGTTATATCTGCAAAAATCCCAGCATCCAGATTATAGGAGGAAAAAAAAATGTTTGTACAGCTGTTTTAAATATATTGAAAACATTAAACATTACAATACCTGTAGTTGTCACGAATTCTATCTTTCCATAAAATATCATTCTCCATTCCATTGAGAGAATTCAAAATTCTGTCCTCCTTGAAATTTCTTTCTATCAATAGTAGAAAAATTGGATCTTGTGCACTTTTCACCCATATGCAGATTTGTGTCTCTTCCAGCCACTTGATTTTACCTCTTGGAGGTATATGTATATATTTCATTAATATTATTTATTTATACAAGATTTGAAGTGCGACAATGTCTCAGAAACGATGCAGATCACTGAGTGATCACAAGGTGATAATCCTTTGCGCCGAGGTTTGCCACTTAATAGTCTGGCATTGGAACTATTAAGGAGGATCCAGGAATTCTTTGAACACGAAAAGGAATTCATGAAGCTTCACGGGAATTCCTCTATTCCTGCTGATAAAGCCGTACAACGAACTGCAGCAACTTTTGGACTAAGCACAAGAACTGTTATTCACAAGGGAGTGAAACTCCAAGAGAAAGAGGACAAAATTCTTGAACCATTTGGAACGCAGCAGGTATTTCTATCAACTCCAGGGAAGAAAAAAAAGCAGCCTCGTCCAGTCACAAATCTTGATGCTTTCTAATTAGCCGCCATACGTAGGCACATTTATACCTATTATCATAGAAAGGAGTATCCGACCATACCAAAGCTATTTATATCGCTGTTCACTGGGGGCAAAATGTCACTGAAAGTGGTGCTGAAAGACATTGGCTCTCAGTTCAAAACACTGAATGGAAGAAAAGTGCTGCTGGAAAAGACACACATTGTAGTGGCGCAAAGCATGTTTTTGCATAAAATTTTGGGCAAAAACCTCCATAAAATAGTGTGGCTGGACGACACGTGGGTCAATGCTGGAGAAACTGTAACAAAATGCTGGACAGACGACACTCCTAACAGCTGTGGCCATCAGCCGACAGGGAAAGGAGCCTGGTTAATTGTGGCTCATGCTGGTTCTTCCAATGGGTTTATTGAAAATGGTTTACTGTTCTTCAAATCGAAAAAAACCAGAGATTACCACAAAGACATGGACCATTCTCGCTTCCTGGAGTGGTTCAGAAAGCTTCTGTAGCAACTGGGCCGTCCAACAGTTATAGTGATGGAAACGTATCGTATCACTTGGTAAAACTGGAAAAGGCCCCTACCTCCGACAGAAAAGAAGTTAGGTAGAGTGGCCTAAGGGGTGTAGCTGCAGACATGAGCATGACCAAACAGCTTCTGTATTCCCTGGTGAAAGAAAATAAGCCTATAACACCAGCTTACATCACAATGAATTAGCCAAGGAACTAGGCCATGAAGTGATTAGGTTGCCACCTTATCACTGTCACTTCAACCCTATCGAATTAGTTTGGAGCGACATTAAGGCTTACGTGAGGGAGAACAATAGGCCATTTACATTACCGAGGTGGAAAGGCCTTTGCGGGAAGGTGTGGCGACGGTGGACGCTGCTTCATGGAAGAAGAAAGTAGATCATGTGAATAAGCTAATAATTATTAGTCAGTGTGAACCATTAATTATATGCCCTGGTGAAGATGATGATAATGATGACGATGACCATGATGCTTCCGAGGATGATGATGGCGACAGGGATTTGGATGGAATTGAGCCATTGCATGAAAATAACTTTGTTATCGCATGCTTATAATTTGTTTTATTTCTTCTCATTGTAGCAGGCAAGTTCGCATTATTTTGTTTCTATATTGTGAAAAGTGCGTAATTTGTTCTACATATGTTGCATTGTTTATGCTGAGTTATTTTCAGTTAACAGTAATAATACAAAATAGTTATTATTCATTGACATTCGCTATTTACGTACACTTTTTGTATGCAGCTTAGACACGATAGAAAGGAGAACAATCAGCTGTTGTTTGCTAGCTACTCTGGCAATGTTGCAACCACAATGTAGCCAACCTTATGCGAAGCCACATGAACTGTCAAGTGCAAAGATTCAACAGCGGGGTTATAGAATGGTGGTAGAAACTATTATGACATATGGAGCAGAGTTGGATATTAAGTGAGAGTCAGAAAAGCAAACTACAGGCATTGGAGATAGATGGAGTATGTATAGGAGCCAGAGTGTCTATGTTGGAGAGGAAAAGGAATGAAGAAGAAAGGCAGTAAATGGCGATGGATGAATCAGTTGTAGACAGAATTGAAAGAAGAGCTTCATTTCATTTCATTTTTATTGATCTAGTTAATTGTTATGTACAGAAGTACAGTCAATATTGGACACGTCAAAGTAAGATAATAAAATATTTACAAGATGTTACAAAAATTAATAAATCAAAATATGTATAAGTTTACAAAAAAATAAATTATGATTACATATGCACAAAAGGTGCAATCAATGCTGGACACGTCAAGGTAAGATTACAAAATTTATCAAATCAAAATATGTATAAGTTTCCAAGAATAAATTATAATTACATGTTAAAGAACTTATAAATTCTCTTTAGTTAAGAATTCTTGAATAAAGTAGAAGCAGTGGTTAGTCAGATATGCCTTTAAAGAGTGTTTGAGAGTATTTTCTTGCTTAATTCCTTTCATAGATTTTGGTAGACAGTTGTATATCTTTAGTCCAGAATGTAATATACTTTTTTGGCACAGAAAGATATTACATTGAGAAATATGTAGATTATTGGTTCGCCTTGTATTATGCTGGTGCACTGTTTCGTTCCTCATGAAGGGGGAATCTGTATTATTTGTAGTTTTGTGAATGAACATTATTGTTTCAAATATATAGATGCAAGGGAGTGTAAGTATGTTTAATGATTTAAACAGGGGTTTACATGATGATCTTAAACTTGCCCCAGTCATGGCTTAAATTATTTTCTTTTGCATTATAAAGCATGTTTTGCTTGCTGGTGACTTGCCCCAGAATACTATGCCATTTCGTAATAGAGAATGGATGTATGCAAAATAAGCCATTCTGATGGTCTCTATCCTTGTGCTTCCTGCTAATATCCGCATCATGTAACATGCAGTGCCTAGCTTTTTATTTATATGACATATAGTTTTCCCATTTCAAATTGTTTTGGACCCAGAGACCAAGAAATTTTGTTTTTTCCACTTTCTCGATAGTCTGGTTAAAAAGTTGGATTTGGGGAGCTAGATATTCATTATTTGCTTTTGTATGGATGTCCATTGCAACCGTCTTGCTGATGTTTATTATAAGTTGGTTTTGCGTGAAGTAATTAGCTATTTTGTCTGATATTTGATGAACTGACTTTAGAAAGTTATCTTTCTTGTTTGACCTAATAAGAATACTCGTATCATCAGCAAAGAGAAAGGACTTGGCATGAGGGTCGTCTAAAGCAAAGTCATTTATAAAGAGCAGAAATAGTATTGGACCTAATATGGAACCTTGAGGTACTCCATAGGTAATCGCAAGGGAACTTGATCTATAGTTTTTTAGCTCATAGTTTCCTCTGTGTTTAATTTGTACAAGCTGTTTCCTGTGGCATAAATATGAATTGATCCACTTGTGGGGTAACCCTCTAATTCCATAATTTTCTAGTTTTGCTCGTAGCTTTTTGTGGTCAATTGTATCAAGCTCTCCAGTGGTATGGCCCATTTGAAGAATGACAGAAGAAAGATGGCCTAGGATTATTTTGGAATGGTCACCATCAGGGAGGAGGAAACATGGAAGACCACAAGCACATTGGAGAAGTTGTATAGTTAAGATGATGTGTCAGCAAAGAGGAGGAAGATTGGCAGAATTGTGAAGAATGGAGAGTAGGAATAAAGGATAACCACTGAAAAGTGGAAAAACCCTCAAAAGTAAACAAGCCATGAAAGTGAAGCTAGAATAATAAAAATCCTAATTTGTGTATTTAGATTCAGATTTATTCACCAATTGCAATGATTTTACAAGGTTTTGTCAAGTGAAATAAAGTATAAATAAAGTCGCAATGTATCCATTAATATTGGAGAGGTACTACTATCTATATGTACAATTTTAACATTAAACTTTTAATAAGTTAACCATTATTCATTTTTAATATTTTATGTTCTTCTACTGTATAGAAGACATTCTTATGGTTTCTCATCTATTCCTTTAATCCAGCAGGCAAATGATTATATAAATCTTTTGCATTACTTTCAATACATATATTTTTAATGAGCCTCTTAATCTATTTCTAAAGTAGTTTTTCGTTCTAGTGTTATGTTCATGAATATTCCTATTTTTGTCATCTTTATGGAATTTACAACACATTTTAATACATATAAATAAGTCTATATATACTAACACAAGATCGTTAGTATACTGTGTTTTTTAAAAGAAGTTTTGCAGGCATTTCTCTTTTGGATATTTTTAAGAATTCTTATTGCTCTTTTCTGCAGCCTAAATATTTTTAATATATCTTTCTTCCCTGCTGATCCCCATAAAATAAACCCATAACTCAATTGTAAGTGTATAAATGCGTAATATACTTGTGTTAGCTTCTTCCATGATTTGTTTGACTTGTTTTATAATATATATACCCTTTTTGAGTTTCTTGGAAAGTTTTTTATGTCTGTTCCATTTTAAATTATCTATAACTAATCCTAAAAAATTTGTTCCCCAACTTGCTTAATTTGGTCATTTTTTATTTCTAAAGAGATGTTGGCTTGTGTTTTGTTAGTTATACTGATTTGCATCCATTCTGTTTTATTCAATGCCATTCCTAATTCTTCCAAGTAGTACTGACGATCTCTAACAATGTATTGCATTACTTTGCACATCTGCCGCTGTATTGCCTGTTAAAATAATTGAGTATCCAATAGCTAATCCTCCTGCTTCCTGAATTTTTTAAACAGGTTATTTATGTAGAAAACAAATAGATATGGCCCCAGTTTTGAACCTTGTAGTACACCATAGATTATATGTTTAAACGATGATTGGATTTTTGCTAGTTCTCCATCTATATTATACACTACCTTTACACATTGCTCTCTGTTTAATAAATATGATCTTAGACAATCTAATGGAATGCCCCTAATGCCATAGTTTTACCATTAACTTTCCAATATCAATGCAGTCAAATGCTTTTGCAAGGTCAAAAAAAATTGCCACCACTAACTCTTTTCTGTTTAATGCTTTGATAATTATGTCATTTCCCTTACTTACTGCATATATAGTCAATTTCATTTTTTGAAAGGCAGTAATTTTAAATCTATAGATCATAATATTAACTTCAGTAGGTAATGACTTTTGGATCACTCTGTGTAATAGCTTTGTAATTAATAGTTGAAGTGTACTTACTTGTTAAAGCTACATGACACCATTCTTGTTTTCTATAGGCTGACTGAAAGAGTGAAGAATGACCGTGATGTATGCAGCCGTTTCTTAATTGATGTTTGCGTAAGAATATTCTTAGAAAAGAGAGAACAAATGTTGAGTCATTTTACAAGCGAGTTCCAGCAATTAACACTGGCTGATGAATCTACAGATTTGCTGGATACCTTCCTGCAGACCTTATCCCTGGAAATGGACAGGGATCCTACTTGGCAAGGTGTGCTTTTGTTTTTATTGCATTCGTTCTACACTGCATTTAGCAAATCGCAGATATGTAAATGTGTTGTTCTAGGCTTCTTGTGTTCCTTTTCTACACATACAAGCTGACAAAATTTACTGGCTGGCCCCGTAGCTCAGTCGGTAGAGCAACTGCCTGCTGTGCTAGGGGTCCCGGGTTCGATTCCCGGCTGGAGGAGTGGAATTTTTCCTTAATTTTAATCCTTATCCTCCCCAGAGTCTGGAAGTATGAATGAGTGTGTGAATGTGTGTATGATCTAATGATTAGAAACCAAAGTGCCAGAAACCCAACGACAGGAGTTACACGAGTTAACACCATTGCAATAGCCAATAAGTTCCAAAGGGAAAGGCCGCCGATAAGACCGATGCAGTTAAAGGCGGGGTAAAAATGGAACTAAAAAAAATTTACTGAGAACATTTTGCAAATGATGATATCACTATTTAATAGCCAAGTGCACCAACGATTTTGAAACTGGGATAGGCCCCATTCACAATGAAAATTAAGTGTATGCGTAACGTAAACTTAAAAACTAGATGATAGTTTCTAAGTAGTCTTATAGTAGTCTTGTAGAACTTAGTCTTGGATGCCGAAAAAATGTTTGTACATTGTAAAATCAAAAAAAAACAAAACATATATATATATATATATAAAGATTTAGTTATGTACTGTAATAAAACTGTTCACAATGAATCATGCAAACATAAAAATAAATACTGAATTAAACATAAACTTAGAAGCTTGTAAGGTCTAAGCTTTCTAATTTATGTCTACATCAAAGTAAGAAACTAGCCAATCAGAGCAATTCTCATCATTCTGCCATCTCGCATAAGATATTCCGTCACCATGCGTTGAGTTACTAACTGCATTTTAAATCTGTATGCTGTTCATTTTGCTGCAGCCCAATGAAGGGGGATCATGGTTGTATAAGATCACAAGCCAGGAAGCACTGGGATGTCTACAAAAAGTGCAGCAAAACAAATTGTGATAGGTGATGCTTTTTTGTGAGTTAAACACCCTTTAGCCAGATAGCTCTTGTTCATTTTGATGTACAAGAACTTTGTTTATCTAGACTAGGTGGGACTGGAGGTAATCTGAAAGCAAACCATTAAATGAATACAAACTTTTATATAAGAGAAATACGGATCACTGCTAAAGCCGAAGAGAAGAGAATTCAAAACCATTCAGATGAGACATCTATGATGGCTATCATGACTGTCATGAAAACAATGAAACATAATCTCATCACATTTTTGTTTGGTGACACTGACCATGGTAAAGGTACTTATTGTTAGCTTTAAGTGTGTAACTGACAGTGATATCTACACCACCTGTGATGCCAACATTACAATCATATACATTCATATGTATTTATCAAAGAATGCCCAGTTGTCCTCCATGGTCTAGGGATACCATGCTAGTCTCTAGTTCCCGAGGTTGCGGGTTCATACCTGTTGGAGGGCAATGGATTTTTTCGGATGTGAAAATCCTTAGCATGACTTCCTTCAGAAGGGAAGTAAAGCCAGGGGCCCCATGTCGCAAATTCAGCACGTAAAAGAACCTCAAGCCTGATAAAGAGGCCTCTGAGCAAAATTTCTGGTCTTTCATGCCCAATATAGAATGGGACGCTAAGAACCACAGTAATTAAAGAGCGTCTGTAAATAAAACTCAATTTCAAAGAATGTCCATATTTTCGTGGTAAAAAAATAAGCAAAAATCAATCTGTGTTAATGAAGGCCAGATAAACAAGGTTCTTGTGTACATGTAGATAACCTCTTTTGTCATGTGTACTGTTGGTCGCTTCACAGATGGCCATATGAACCGCTCACTGTTCCAATCTCTTGCCATTGGCTGCTATTTATGTTTCCGTTTGTGATTGTGAATGATAACATATCATGTTAAGTTTATGCTTAAGTTTTATGTTATGTTAATGCTCAATTTTCATTCTGAATGGCCACATACACTTATACGAGGGTGGTCTGAAAAGTTTCCGACCTAATAAAGATACAAGACATTTTTTCAGAATTTTTTTTTATTTTTCAACATAGTCTCCTTGTAACTCTACACACTTCTCCCAGCGATGCTCTCTGTAACCCGTCCAAATAGTACTCAGTGTTTTTCTCTGCAAAATAATTGTTCACGAAGGTGATTGCCTCTTCATTTGACGAAAATCTCTGTCCTCCGAGCGCAATTTTCAGATGAGGTAACAAAAAGTCACTAGATCTAATGAGTAAGGCAGATTGTCAAACAGTTCAAACCGTAATTCGTGGATTTTCGCCATTGCAACCGCTGAGGTGTGAGACGGTGCATTTTCTTGGTGAAACAGGATTTTCTTTTTCTGCAAATGTGGCCGTTTTTCCACAAGTTCTGCCTTCAGCTTGTCAAGTAATGATGCGTAGTATGCTCCTGTAATGGTTCTTCCTTTTTGAAGATAATCGATTAAAATAACTCCATGACTATCCGAAAAAAACAGTCGCCATCACTTTCCCAGCCGAAAAAACAGCTTTTGCTTCTTTTGGAGCCGGTTCCCCCTTTTGCGGTCCACTGTTTGGACTGTATTTTTGTTTCAAGCGTATAATGGTGTATCGAAGTTTCATCTACAGTAATTAGTCGGCACCAAAACTCTGATTTATTGCGCCTAAACTGCGCCAACAGAGCGTTGGAAATGTTCATTCGAGCACGTTTTTGGTCAAACGTGAGTAAACGCGGCACCCAACACGCGGACAGCTTTCTCATGTCTAAATGTTGATTTAATATGTGACAAACACGTTCTTTTGACATGTTCATAGCCTCTGCTATCTCTCTCACTTTAATTCGGCGGTCATCTAGCACCATTTGGTGAATTTTGGCGATGTTTTTGTTGGTAGTTGCAATTTTTTGGACGTCCCAAACGTTCATCGTCTCCCAAGCTGTTACGACCACATTTAAATTCAGCTGCCCAAAATTTCACTGTGCTAAATGGTGCAGAGTCCCCATACACAGAATCCAACTCATCTTTGATTTGCGTACCATTTTCATAAAAACACTCACATCGCCTCACTGAAACGACTGTTACATAACAACTGACCATCCAAAATGGCTGAAACTTTGGTTAGTAACTGTCAACAGATGAACAACGAAATTCACTAGCTTTTATTTACGAGTGCTGCCATCTTCATGTTGAGGTCAGAAACTTTTCAGACCACCCTCGTAAAAGCTGTTGTTTTGCCTTTCTCATACTGCCATGATTTCATTGCACAGGAATATATAGATTCTGATTTAAAAATATCCAATTTATGCTGTGAGTTTGATATTGGAATATGCTAATGCTGTTCATAAGGACATGATTGATTTTATTGTAAAATTTCCACATTTATGCTGTGTGTGAGAAACAATAGAAAATAAAACACCATAATGTCTGAGAGCAACAATTTTTTTTTTTTCAAATGAGAATTTTGTAATTGCAATCACATAGTATTTCTACATTTAGTAAAAAATATTTTTCTGTTTCTGTTTTGTGTTCATTTTTCCTTTCAGAAGAGGATTTCTCACTTGTGTACATACAGTGTGAACTAACCAATTCACCAGAGAATCTCTCTATTCTAAACAAGTAGTCCATATTAAAATTTTCATTTGAAATACTTCACTATCAACCGCTTCTACATTACTACTTATAATTAAGTAGTCCATAACCTGTCTTTCTTGCCATTGTGTTAATTGAAATTTTATAAAAGGGAAGGTATCTGAGCCTTGTGTTACTCAATCTGATCTAGTTTTTACCAATATCATCAAGTCACCAATCACTCCTTGAGAAGTTCTGTTGGTATAGAATCCAAATGCTGTAAGATGTTTCCAAGCTGGGTTGGAGCTTAGCTAATGTTGCCATATTTTGCAATGCTAAAATGACACCACTCCCAGTAATAAATTAATCATTGCCCCATTAATAGAAGATAAATGAGACAACTTAACACACTATACTGCTTCACTTACTCAAAATTTTGAGGACATGTTTCACAGACCGCTGTCTGCATCATTCACTGCCAACGTTGGATAATTTTTTGGTATAGGAATGCCTGAATGCTGCTGGTGGAGATTTAATAAACTTGAAAATCATGTTTCCTTCAGGGATGTCTTAAGTTTATGAGGTTGTCATAAACAACCTAAGCCAAATCAGGATTCAAACCCAGGTCTCCCTGTGTTTAGGGCAAGTATGTTACCTATACAACATCAAAATGTGCTGGATCATTATCGTTTCAAGCAAGGTTCTCATTATACTTGTATATTTATAAATATGTTTTAAAGTCTGTTTTTTTTAATTAAACCAGATTTGACTGCTTGTTCACATATAACATTCTACTGCAGTAAAGCATGAATAAAACTTGAAACTGAACATTGTGAATTGCAGATATAAACTTATTTGGGAAAGGCTATGAATTTTCCTGCCATTTACTAAGAACTGAGGTTGGTGCACTCGGATATTAGAGTGAATTTCCTTTATTATAATTGGCAACCAATTAGTTCTATGAAACTCACATTAAACTTAAAGACAGGGAGGGGAAGGTAGTTTGTTACCATATTTTATCTTACTCCATGGATGGTAGACTGAGAGTACTGATGTGGAGTGATTGATATACCTCTTTATGATATGGTATTCTTTGAGTTATCTCTGAATTGTTTATTAATGTGAAAGCATGGTTCTTAAGGTTTTCATGTCCTTAGTGATAAAAGCATTTATGGAACAAAGCAATTTATGATGATTCTGGGCACTATTCTTTTGGTTTATGTGTTATCGATTAGGTTGCAATTGAGGCAGTATTTTTAACACTTAAATGATTTCAGTCAAATTATATAATATGTAAATTCAATAACATCCGCCTTGAAGCAATATGTGTATGTAATAATTTGTAAAATTTATGTAACAGTCTTTGCATATGTTTATATTATTGTAAACATGTTCAATAATGTTATGTGAATGCATTACGTAATTTAATAATGTAGGAGCTGTCAGAATAATAAGTTAAAAGTTGCTAACAATGAGGTAACCTTGAGGCAATAATGAGCTTGAGAGTTTAATAATACTACTTCTGATTATTGGAGTAACAATAATGTAATTTTAGTGACAGTTTATAAAATAGCCAATCAACAACCAGAAAAAGCTTTAGTTAAAAGAAGGTATTCTATTGAATTAGGAATAGTCAATCAGAGACTTGAAATACAGAAATTTACAAGTTTAGGAGGTTGAAATCAGTTCAGTTGCTTGCAAACAGTGTTCCTAACCAGACGCAAAAAGTGTCCTCTAGAAATTTAATACGTATTCGTGTGATACGAAAAAATAAGTTTACGTGTTAAAAAGTGTAATTAATTAATAAAAAGAATCTCACAACTCTATATCAGTGAAGTGTTATTTAAAATCGTGTCAACTTGAAGTAGTTGCAACCGCACATATAGTAAACAGTTTCCGGTAGCCTTCGCCCCAAATGTACTTTCAGGTGGCCTTTGCCCCAAGTTTAAAAAATATTAACTTTGTAATTTAACTGTTTCTTTAAATATTATATATTTATGTTTGCCTCGGCTGTGTCAGTATTATTGTTAAGAGACACATTTCTCTTAGCAGGGTTGTGGTGCGACTTAAGAATGTAGACTTACACAAATTATAATTTTACTTCACTCCTTTTATTAATACTTGATACGATTTAAATAACACTTCACTGATATAGAGAGCTGTGAGATTCTTTAATTAATTATTTGCACTTCTTAACACGTAAAACTATATTTGTCTCACACGAATACATATTAAATTTCTTGAGGACACTTTTTGCGTCTGGTTAGAAATGCTGTCTGCAACCAGCTGAATGGATTTCAACCACCTAAACTTATAAATTTCTAAACTGTCACTTTTATTACTTTTTCTTCCAAGAATCACAAGTAACATTATTAAACTCTTAAACTCATTGTTGCCTCAAGGTTACCTCATTGTTAGCAACTTTTAACCTATTATTCTCACAGCTCCTACATTATTAAATTACGTAATATTTTCACATAACATTATTACACATGGATACAATAATACAAACATATACAATGACTGTAATATATACTTTTTATATATTGTTATATACATATATTGCTTTAAGGTGGGCTGTTATTATATTTTATATTACATAATTTGACTGAAATCATCTATGTGTTAAAAAAATACTGCCTCAAATGTCATTATGTTGGCTGAATTGCAAAGAGGTGAAAAATATATCAGTGGTCTTTGAAATTTGAAGTTCATTGAAGCACTAAGAAATACATGTATTGTACTGCCTACTATAGTTTGGCGGCATAGTCTTCAATAGGCATTTCTGTTGCCAGTTTATTGTGGATCAGTCTTAAGTTGTGTTGGGTAGCTTTATGTGATAGCTTTGCCACCATTTCTATCAAGTTGTTCTTCTTGACCATTAAACTGTGAGTTAGGAAATGTTGTAATAGTTTCTTTATGCTTATTTTTAATCCAAAATAATATTTTAAACATTTGATGTTTATTAGCTGCAAGTACCGAGCAGTTGGAGCAGGCCCGAACTGCAGTTGAGCGAGCTGTTATCAGCCGTGTGTACCTTCATGCTTTGTACCCCAACGGAGATGGAGATCTCTCAAGGGATCAGTAAGTGTAACAACTTTTACTTGTATAAATTAAATATGATGTTTGCCAATGTTTAAAACATTTTACTTCAGTTTTTGCCGAAATTCAGTTCAAGATACTTCGGTGTATAGGTATTTGCATATACACTGCTCAGAAAATACATCTAATTACTTCTTTATTTGTTAACATTTCTTTTATATATTACACATTGAATTGAAACTGGTAACAAATTGAAGCAATAAAGAAAGGAATTTGAAAACATTTAGCATATGCTAATAATACATAAAAATGAAACTAGTGACAGTGAAACTATCACAAATATTTTAATATTACAATAAATATTTTGCACAATTCTTCACTTATGTTTTTAAAATATAAATTTAAAAGCAACAGGACATCTTTCATAATCCATTGATTACATCATCAGCTTCTTCTTCCTTGTTGACTTATTTATTTACGTCATTACAGTTACTGCCAATAGCTGCTGGATTGTTTGGTATGGTATTGCCATCTACTGGAAGTAAAACAAATTTATGGACAGAATCAATTGGTATTGAAGAATCTCTATTCTTCAAAATAAATATTTTCTCTCTCACAATTTAATCTGGTCCATTTAAATTTTTTAATAATTTAACTTGTGAATTTATTTCATGTTTAAATTACCAAAACTGATTTGCCACAGCTAATTTATCAATTTGTTTGTATTTAATATTTCTAAAGCAATCCTTTACTCTGATCTCCAAATGATCTTCAGTGTTCCCAATGTAAACCCTGTCACAATCTAAACAATGTAATTGATAAATGCCAAATTTTTTATTTATTGAAATTTTATCTTTTTTAGAGATACCTAGCAAATTTTTTATGTCGTAGTTATTTTGATGAGCTAATATTAAACTATCATCTTTAAAAAAATTTTGTTAAGTCTTTTATTTGCCCAAGGATGAGAAGCAAATTTTTAAAAATATTATCTTTTATTTTTACTTTCTCTACTATGTACATAGTAGGTAGAGAAGGTATTGCATTCCACCCAAAAGTTTGATACTGAGGCTTCACCAGAAATATATGTTTTGAGACCCCCTGAATCCAAAAAAAGCATTTATAAGAAAACGCGCGCGCGCAGGTGTGTGTGTGTGTGTGCGGGTGCGCGTGCGTGCGTGCGCGCGCATGTGTCCTCCCACCCCAAACTACACTTTACATGAAGCATTTTTTGAAAATTTTGATGTTGTCAAAAATGGCTCTAATGATTTGGATTAAAATACCATATGTTTTAAGATATTTTCATGGCAAATGAAATGTATATAGTAAAACCCATATTTAACAAATCTCAAGGAGAATTAAAATTTTTTCCTTAGATACGGATTTTCCTTAAAAGGGGGTTAGCATAAGGTTGAGCATTCAATTTCCAGAAATAATATGCAAATTGTGTTTTTAAGTATTTTAATAGCAAAACTTATTATTTTCCCAAATTTTTAATCATTATATTAAAATCATTATATTATATATTAAAAGATTAATGAACAAAATGCAGTAAATTACAGAATTAAAATGCTGCAATAGTTTAAAGTTATACTAGTTTTAAAAAACAGAAAACACTGATATTAACACCACTTCATGGTCAGCCATTTGCGTTTAATCTGCAACAAACGAAATGAAAGTGGATATCTGATTTACATATTTATCATTGGATACGAATGCAGGCTGATTCTTCGTATTACCCTGTAAAGATACAAGACAGTAAAGTTGCTAACCTTCATTTCTTAAAGAAATTCAGCATTGATCTGCTTCCTCCTGCCCAGGTATCTGGCACTTAGAATCCTGTGTTCAATGTGATTAATGCTGCTGAGTAGAACCTCAATCAATAGGGAAGGAGCATAGGTACCGTTTCACAACATCCAATCCTACCACTGCTGCCACAAATGTTGATACTGCTGATTCCTCTTCATCCTCTTCTCATGGTTGCTTCATTGCCTTATTGCATAGCTCAACAACGTCCACAGATGCTTCTGAGGTTAGGACACGTCATCACAACTTACAAAATTTTCAAAGGTTACGCTTGTGCCCCGCTGTAGCATCTCCCACTCTTCCTGCATGCAAATTTCTTCACTACCATTGTCCTCGTTGAAGACATCGGTGCAAGAACCAAACCCAGCTTTCCCAAAGAAATGTTGCGTGGTGCCTGGTTTAAGTAAGTGCCATGTAGCCACAAACATATGCATGGTCTGAAGTATATTCAAATGCATATCTTACTTTCTTTCTAAGAAAGAAATAGCTTGCCGCACCAGGCCTTTCCTGTACTTTGCTTTAACAGAATTAATAATTCCCAAGTCTAAAGGCTGCAGATGGCTGGTGCATTTAGCTGGTAAAAAGATCACCTTTATGTTCCGTAAGAATGATGGCTCTAATGGATGAGCTGTACACCTATCACCAGAGCAATCTTTCTTCCCTGAAATCCCATTTTTGTATTCAGCTTTGCAGATATTTAACAAAAATTTCCGAAGTCATCCATGAACTTTTCTGGAAATCGTATTTGCACAGAAGTGTACAAATGTTTTTGAAACACCTCAGATCTTTTAATTTTCCTATGATTAGTGGAGGTAACTTTTCAGTTCTGTCACTATTTGTGCACAGCAGAGCTGTGAACCTTGACATTTTTCACTGCCAACTGTATAAGCCTTGTTGGTAGCAAGTTGAACACTCCGATTTGGTCCGCATTGAAAATGTCCTTCGCATTGTAGCCATGGAGGAGATTAGTCAAGGTCTTCTTTTTCCAAAACTCAACGGAGTCATCTTTAACATCTGCACTTTCATTGCACATGCTTTGCCATGAAAGGTTATGCCACTTCTTGAAACGATCAAGCTAACCATTGAAGTGCAAAAGTTGTCCATGTGTAAAGTTAACCATATTTAGCAAGCTTTTTCTTTTAGGATGTTTCCATCGATAGGAACATTGTTACTTCTTCTGGCTTCAAACCATTTCATTAAAATGTTTTCAATTTCTTCAAACAGAGAGCTACGACAATTCTTTCACTTCTTCACCGCACTGTACGTCCATGGCCAGAATAGCATCTTTCTGTTTAAGTATCCCGTGCAATGTGGAAGGAGCCAATTCTAATTTCTTCGCCATATGTCAAAGAAGCTGTGCTGTTGTTTGCCATGTCTTGAATTATTGTAATCTTGTTGTGAATAATAAGCTTCTTCTCTTTAGCAGCCATTTTTTTCAAATGAGAAATATAAATCACTATCATAAAGACAACACAACTTAACACGCCGCCCAGTGAACTTTAAAATGGAAGCGGAAATCAAACAGAACTCAGAAGTTAACAGGTTTGAAAATGTGATTGCAGAGCTGTCAACTTTTATAGTTTAATGTGACCTAAAGAGGAACACGAAGTGATGCATGGAGGTAGCATTAACTACATTCTGAAACTCTTAATGTGCTAACTATGCAGAAGAAGCTGCGTGATCGCCACTTCGAGAAAAATATTTTCATTAAAAATGGGCTTTTCGTTAATGCAGGATTTGTAAAAAGCAAGTTTAAATAACATAACACTTGTGGGACTTTTGGCGGGGCTTCCGAAAACATTCATTAAAAACTTAATTTTGATAAAACAGGGTTTTACTGTATCTTGAATTTTCTGGGAATGTCCCCCAAAAATCCTCTTCATTCTGAATGATTTGCATAACTGGTAAATGATAAGAGATAGACAAAATTTTACTGCACAAAAAATGTAGATCTCGTTAAAACACACAATTTATGTCACATACATTTTTTTGTCAAATGAATCATTTCTGAGATATTCCTTGTTATTTGTTTGAATTTTCCAATAATTATACTTTTTCTCTTTTTTGTTTTTGTTATGTCCTGGATATACAAAGAGAATGGAATGCTCCACATAGCAACCAGCTCTTAAAAGATTTGACCATTGCTTAAAGCCTACTGTATTTTCATATTCCTTTTGCAACTACAAGAAAATTAGCTATAAGATAATTTCTGCAAATGTTTATCTTGATTAACATGAAATAGATGGAGAATAAGCATTTGTAAAAATAGTTTGTACAAGAGTAGAGAAAGTCATGTGAATGCAACACATCAGATGTTTTTAGAAACATCTGTAACAGCTTTCTGATATTTAAATTTCTCAATCTTTTTATTCATAAAATCAATATTAAAACCATTAATTAAAGCAGTGTTGATAGTGTGTTTATATTCTTTATTCAGGGGTATATTTATCAACATATAAATTGAATTATTAAAAACAGTGAATTTATGTGGAAAAGGGTTAGAACTCTCTATTTTTAATGCAATTATCAGTATGAGCTGATTTTTTATAAATGCCAAAATTCAATTGTTATTTTTTATCTATAAATCCAGGACAGGAAGGTAACCACCATTTTCAATTTCTGAAGTGAGCTTTATAGCTTTATCTTGTAAATTTTAAAGTTTTAAAGCATCATTTACATGTTCATCATGATAATATTTCTCTTCTTGATACCATATCAGATTTATTTTATAATTTTATTGCTGTAGTTGCTATGTTCCATCCTAATTTAAATGTTTTAGGGTTCTACATGAGCACATCAAGAAGCTTTCCAAAATCATCACACCAAATCACAAAGATCTGCGCATTCCCAAAGTAAGTATAGCGTTCTTTATGACACTTCACCGTCATAAACAGAAGGTAAATTCAAAGAGCATGTTCAGTATAATGTAGGATGCATAATCACAGAGCACTGTGGCATTACAATGTGGCACAGCAATGTATTTATTATGAAGTTTCAAATACTTTCACTTTTTACTTTTGGAAGTATTAAGCTTTATCTAGTATCTCATGAATTATGACTTTCCAATTCACAGTTATTCCTTTCTTTTTTACCTATAACCACTTTATTTATTGACTTTCTAATATTGCCATGAATATTCAAGAAGTTTCAAAATCCTCTATTGCTTCATGATGACATAACCTAGAAGTATAATTGAAAATCAGATTTATTAATTAAGTTTACTTTCACTGCGTTTCCATGGGGAATTGAAATCGATTTGAGCCCAATTCCATACTGAATATGATCCGTGTTTCCATGTTAAATTCAATACATATTGAGATCGATTTGATACACAAAGTTCAAGAATAAATAATTCAAGCTTTTATGTTGGTCAACTTGGACTTAGGTTGCTGGACCTGTTAAATATATGTTAGTTTGGTTTTCTGTATATTTTAAGTAGGTTTTAAGGTTAGTGAATGTTAATTATGGAAGCAATAAAAGTGACTTTGCTGTGTATTTTATTACACATGGCATTAACGATTTCTGCAAAAAAACAAACAAACAAAAAACAAAAAAATTACGAGCATGCAGTGTGTTACAAGTATAATAGAAGATAGTATTTTTGGGTACTCAAAACGATTTGAATACGGTAAGTGTTTCCATGCAACAAATTTCAATCTAATCCTACTTTCTACGAGGATACATTCCAAGTTTAAAATAGAGAGTTGAGGGTTGTTACACTACATCACTATGATATTCTTACTTGAACGCGTTGTAACCTGGTATACATAGGAAGAACCAAAAGAAATCTTGAAATAAGACTTAAAGAGCATATGAGATGCATTTACCAAAAGCAGCAAGATAAATCAGCAGTAGCACATCATTTCTGGTCTTCAAACCATGATATCACTCCAAACATAAAACTCTTAAAACCGATCAACAGCAGCAATGAATTGGACATCTGGGAAAAAATACATATTGTCAAACACAGGAATTACCTAATGAATTTCGAACTGCCGCCACCCAACAGCCTTTGGAGGTTCATCAGCCCAGCACCAGAGAACACCACAAACCACACACATCCCCCAGACGATGACCGGCAAAAATCAGTTGAGAGAAAATGCTGACGATGGGAACAAGCCGTCTCCCGAAACGCATTCAAGTAAGAATATCATAGTGATGTAGTGTAACAACCCTCAACTCTCTATTTTAAATTATGACACATCACTGTTACTAGCTTCTAAATCTTCAAAATTAGTCAATACATTCCAAGGTTCAAAATGATCTCAATACAATCCAGATCCACATTTCTATGCAGTATTCAGTATGGTAAGTGTACTCAAAATTGATTTCAATTCCCCATGGAAACGTAGTGTATGTAAAGTTCTAACCTCAAAATTTGGTTGCTTAAGAAGTTACTTATATGATATGATATTTATTCAGTATTAAGATCAACACATTGGTGGCTACCACTTTTGGCCCTGGCCATTATTGGGTATACAACCACAATCTATTTGATAATTACACTTATTTACTAGAGGACTTCTACATTTATTTATTTATTTATTTGTGCTGAACCACCATACATAGAATATGGCTATCAACCCAGGCTGTTATCTTAGCCATACTCAAAACCCAGGTTTTCTTTGTATAGTACTACAACTACTACTAATAACAATAATAATTTTAATTTTTGCCTAATTTTTCTAATCAGAAGACTCCCCCACTTTTTTCTCCACTCCTGTTTCTTATTTTCTAGCAGTAAACTGTAGAAATTTCTACTATTAAGTACTCCTGCTAGCCTTATCGCCTCCTACCTCTCTGCATTTAACTAATGTCTGCTTCACCACTCTTTTTGCTAATTTACATTCCTTATCGAACATGTCTCCTTTTTTTTTCCTTCCCCTCCCTTTTCTCATCCCATCTCCTGCTCTTTGCATTAATGTATTGAATATGTTTGCCGCGTTCTCTATTTCCTGGTTCTCTAGATGAAATTTACTCCCTGTTGACAAATTTGTCCATATCTAGTTTAAAATAAACTTAATTATTTTGTGATCCTCATTCCATTTAAACTCAGTATATTTCCAGTATCCCCTTCCCCTGACAATTTCTCCTCTTCCTTTTGTCCTATTTTCATTTCTACCATCAAGGCGAATTGGCAACTATTTGAAATAAAATTCAATATCTTAAAATTATTCAATGTATACCCCACATTAACAGGCCAAGCTACATAGTCAATAACACTTTGTTTATTAGTTACTTATAAGAAGATTGTTCCCTAGAAAAATATGGTAAACATCCCAGGATTCAGAAAGTATGATTTGAATCTACATCCAACACCTTATGAATTAAAGTCCTTGAATATTTGCTTTTTACCTGATTTATTGGTAATAATAGACTTTTGCCTATCTCATTTTATTTATTGTTTTGTTAGTTTAACTTACAGTTAAGGCTTTGTGTGTGTTGTTTCAATTAATTTTTACTTTCTCTACTATGTACAGTAAGTAAGGGAAGTATTGTATTCCACCCAAAAATTCAATACCGAGATTTCACCAGAAATATATGTTTTGAGACCCCCTGAATCCAAAAAAAGCATTTTTGGAAACATGTCCATGTGTGTGTCTGTGAACAGCATAACTTAGAAATGAACAGCTGGATAAACACCAAACTTGGTATTTAGGTTGAGTATCTTCCAGAGATGCGACACAAAGGTTTTCAAGAAAATCCCCCCCCCACCCCAGATTACCCTTTACATGGAACATTTTTCGAAAATTTTAATTTTCTCAAAAATGGCTCTTAACGATTTAGATTAAAATATCATATGTTTAAGATATTTTCATGGCAAATGAAACGTATATCTCGAATTTTCTGGGAATGTCTCCAAAAGTATTCTTCATTGTGAACGACTTTTGCATAACTGGTAAACCATAAGAGATAGACAAAATTTGACTACACAAAAAATGTTGATCGCGTTAAAATACACATTTTATGTCATATACATTTTTTTTGTTGAATGAACCATTTTCGAGATATTGCTTGTTATTCCATTAAATTTTCCAATACTTATACTTTTTCTCAAATTCGTTATTCATTTTTTTTTTACGTCCTGGAAATGCAAAGAGAATGGAATGCGCCACATAGCAACCAGCTCTTAAAAGATTTGACTATCACTTAAAACCTACCATATTCCCCTTGCACATACAAGAAAATTAGCAATAACATTAACATCTCGATTAACATGAAGCATATGGAGAATAAACATTTGTAAAAATAGTTTGTACAAGAGTAGAGAAAGTCATGTGAGTATAACACATCAGATTTTTCATTTCTTGAAGGTCTTTATGTTTGCCTAACATTACTGCTGAAACTTGATGCAGTAATTTGTATCACAAATTACTTAAATGTAAATAATGATTGTAATATGAATATGCATTTTTATGTGACATTGATTTCAGATGTTTATTGATTGTAAATATTGTTGGAAAGTAAATTTATAAGCCTTTACTGAAACTGTCAATAATAGCGCGCAATAATGCAGCGAGGGGGTGAGCTGTTTATCATTATTGGAAACGAGGAAGTTACGTAATGTTGGCGCGTTTTCGGTAGAAACTTCTGGAATGTTTTCTCCCTAAAAGCATATGTATTCATAATTTTCATTGGATATTAAAATAGACGCTAATGTTGGCGCGTTTTATTAGCCAATAGCAGTTCAGTTATAATCTTTAGGCGTATCTGGATGAAGGGGTATAAATAGAAGCCAAGTTAGAGGTAAAGTCAGTCAGTCCTTCAGTTCGCCGAAAGCATTCATACATTACACGTCGTCTTCAGTCGTGCAGTTCATCAATAGTCTGTGTACACTACACGTCGTTTTCAGTCAGTTCGTCGAAAGTATTAGTTCGTCATACATCGGATATAGATTCACAAGTTACGCGCAGCAGAATTATGAAAGATCTAAAATATGGTAAAGTTAATTATACAAAAGGTTGAAGTATGTTGATTAAAAGTGATCAGTAAGAAGTTATTATAACAGTTTCATTTTGGCGAGTATCTAGATCAATATGTAAAAGTGATAGTGAACGTGTTCGACAATAAAAATTATAAACAAATTTCTTCATCAGTGTAATTTTTGGATAAAAGATTCCTTTCCGTTTCACAACCTGTATAGAGATACGTGCCCAAGCCAACAGGATAATAGCTAGCCGGAGGACATATGAAATGAAATCAAACGAACACTAACACTGATGCAAATTGCTAACACAAGATGGAGCTACAAACCGAACAAATGAATGACGTCACAAGATGGCTTCAACACTGATGTAAACAAACATTATAACTAATACCGTTACAAATTGGTTCCCATACGTGGGGCAGTTAAAAATTATGTAACCAAACAAAACAAAAGCAGCACAATATAAGATCTTCAAATTATAATAATTTACGTAAAACATATTACGTAAGCACCTTCTGCTACAAACTTGTTATGCAGCACAGGATAATTCCTGAGCAGTTTTGATGGGACATAACCAAATGCAAATAAAATCTTTTCCTCTAATTTGGTATGCCAAGCAGTCAAAAAACACACCACACAATTAATAAAGCCAGTATATGGTTAAAGAGTGTAGATAGCATGAGTATATACTTATGTTTAAGTGAACAAGATAGTTGTGGAAATGAACATATACCCACATGAAGCAGTAGGTTTTTATTGTTATGAAAATGAGTATGTTCACATTGAGGCAGTATTTTAATGCCTAAATGATATTGTGTTGTATATAATTAAATTCAATAACAGCCCACCTTGAAAACAGTATGTATATAATTATTATTTAAATTGTATGCAAGTCATTGCAAATACTTATTTTTTATTGTAAACGTATTTATTAATGTTATGTAAATGTTTATATACTGTAATAGTGCAAAAACTGTGAGAATAATATGTTTTAGGATGTTAATAATGTAATAATGTAATTCTTGTGACAATAATGTTTCTGGAGTTTCATGAAAAGATCGGTAATGACGTAAGTTTCGCTTACAGTTTGGAATTAGCCAATCAACAGTAAAGAAAGATTTTAGTTTGAATACTTAAATTCTATTGGACTAGAATTAGCCAATAAGAGACTGGCATTACCGAAGCTTCAAGGTTTTTACCGTTGAATTCAGTCAGTCGCGGGTAAGATGTTGTAGAATACGGATGGTAAAAATTGTGTTCTCCGCTGGAATGTATGAAGTGCTCACAGTTTACTTTTATAAAGTGTTATGTTTTATAAATGTGCAAGTATAAAGAGAAATAAAAAGAAGTGAAATTAAAAAGTAAATTCTGTGGCGTCTTTTAATTTTTGTCTTATCACTTATGTTTCTATAGTGCGATGAAGCAGCCGAGGCAAATTTAAATAATATTACGTAAAACAAGCATCATCTTTACTACAAAGTTTAGCATCTCAAGCATTAAGCAACATCAAAGTGTATCTTAAAAACGTTAGGTTAAATATTTCTTCAAAGTGACGCACATATGTGGGGGATTCTCATATCTCATATCCAGCTAAATAACTTCTTCAAAGTTGGCAACAAATATAACGAGGCTCAATAACATTCTCAAAGTGGCATACAACTGTGGGGCAAACTCCTCCAAACCACTACGTAACCTATAAACTACCGCAAATTGGCTCCCAAACATGGAACCATCAACATAACTACTGCAAATTGGCGTACAAACATGGAGCTACATAATTACATAACAGCACACTTTTGCAAATATACGTAATAATAACTACGTAATCATCATAACTATCGCAAATTGGCACAAAACGTGGGGCTTACAAGAAACATCTCACAACAAAAACACATCACTAAAAAGATACTACCGCTAATTGTACCTCAACGTGGAGCTAATAAACTCCATCATAACATATAGTCGTCCTCCGTGGACTAGTGGTACCGTGCTAGCCTCTAGTTCCCGAGGTCGCGGGTTCAAACCCGGCGGAGGGTGATGGATTTTTTTGGGCGTAAAAATCCTTAGCACGGCTTCCTTTGGAAGGGAAGTAAAGCTGGTGGGCCCATGTCGTAGATTTACGGCACGTAAAAGAACCTCAAGCCTGATAAAGAGGATTCTGAGCAAAATTTCCGGTCTTTCAAGCCCAATATAGAATGGGACGCTAAGAACCATAGTAGTTAAAGAGCGTCCGTAAATAAAACTCAATTTCAATTTCAATCATAACATCATTAACACCTGCAAATTGACGCCTCAACGAGGAACCATCATAATAACTACCGCAAATTGGCTCCCAAACGTGGAGCTGGCTATATGCTATCAACATTACTTCCGCAACATTGAGCTGAGTATACAATCACAGAAAGTGTTCATACTCAAGATTATGAACTTTGAGAAAGTACTTGCTTTTTATTCATATGACCCATCGGTCTTGGAATGATCATATCCAGATTGATTCCCACTTCATAAGAGAATGGTGAAAGAAAAACACCTATCTGAGAATGTAGTGTCTTCAGATAAATGTAATGATCATACTGATATCTGTGACCTTAAATGTAAACATTTCAGTCCTACATTTAACTTAATGTAGAAGTTGAGGCAGTATTTTTAACACTTGAATTATATAATATATAATTTCAATAACAGCCTGCCTTGAAGCAATATGTATGTAATAATTTGTAAAAAAATGTATGTAACAGTCATTGCATAAGCTTATATTATTGTAAACATGTTTAATAATGTTATGTGAATGCATTACGTAGTTTAATAGTGTAAGACTTGTGAGAATAATAAGTTTAAAGTTGCTAACAATGAGGTAACCTTGAGGCAATAATGAGTTTGAGAGTTTAAATGTTACTAGTCATGATTAGAGCAACGATAATGTAAATTTTTTGACAGTTTAAAATTAGCCAATCAACAGCCAGAAAAAGCTTTAATTAAATGCAGGTATTCTATTGGACTAGGATTAGCCAATCAGAGACTTGAAATACAAAAGTTTACGGGTTTGGACGGTTGAAATCTTTCAGTTGCTGGCAGACCTTGGTAGTGACCAGATGGAAGATGTGTTCTCTAAAGAAATATTACGTATTCATGTGTAATGAAAATTAAGTATATGTGATAACAAAGTGCAAGTTTTAAATTAAAGAATCTCACAGCTCTTAATATCATTGTAGTGCTATTTAATTTGTGCCAAGGATTAATAAAAAGAAGTGAATTTAAAACTTAAAATTTGTGTAAGCCTACATTCTTGTCGCACCACGCCCTGTCTAAGAGATACGTGACTCTAAAACAATACTGAAGCAGCCGAGGCAAACATAAACATAAATACTACCTATAGAAGCAGTTTAATAACAAAGTTAATATAACATTTTAAAACTTGGAGCTTAACAACAAAAATACATCCTCAAAAAATCAGCTTCTCATACGTAGTAGCATATTACGTAACAAATAATCCACTTCAAATTAATGCCCAAAGCGTGGTGCAAACTATGCAAACTTCAACAACAAAACTCTTTTTCAAATTGGTTTCCCAAGTGTGGAAATAAATAAATAAACAATCCACTTCAAAATTGATGTTCATACATGGAGCTGATTAAATAAATAAACTCCAAGAACAATACTTCTTCAACTCCAACGTAAAGACAATATCCTCTCCAAGTTGGCTCCCATACGTGGGGCAGAAAAATATCTACTTCAAAGTGTCCCATTTTTATAAGCGCTGAAATATTCAAAAGGTTCCTTTTTTACTTTCTCTACTACGTATAATAAGTAGGGGAAGTATTGTATTTCACCCAAAAATTTGATACCGAGATTTCACCGGAAATACATGTTTTGAGACCCCCTGAATCCAAAAAAAGCATTTTTGGAAACATGTCCGTGTGTGTGTGTGTCTGTCTGTGAACAGCTTAACTCAGAAACAAACAGTCGGATAAACACCAAACTTGGTATTTAGGTTCAGTATCTTCCAGAGATGCGACACGAAGGTTTTCAAGAAAATCCCCCCACCCCAGATTACCCTTTACATGGAAGATTTTTCGAAAATTTTAATTTTCTCAAAAATGGCTCTTAATGATTTTGATTAAAATATCATATGTTTAAGATATTTTCATGACAAATAAAATGTATATCTTGAATTTTCTGGGAATGTCTCCAAAAGTATTCTTCATTGTGAACGACTTTTGGTAAACTGGTAAACCATAAGAGATAGACAAAATTTCACTACACAAAAAATGTAGATTGCGTTAAAATACACAATTTATGTCATATACATTTTTTTTGTTGAGTGAACCATTTTCAAAATATTGCTTGTTATTCCCTTAAATATTTCAATACTTATTTTCTCAAATGGGAATTCGTTATTCATTTTTTTGTCTTGGATATGCAAAGAGTATTAATCTGTGGCAAAGGGAATGGTGCTGCACCTAGCAACCAGCTATTAAGAGATATGTTTATGCTTAAAGGCTACTGTATTTCTATATTGCCCTTGTAAATATATATTCCCCTTACATCTGCAAGAAAATTAGCAATAAGATAGAGTCTGCAAATGTTTATCTCGATTAACATGAAGTAGATGGAGAATAAGCGTTTGTAAAAATAGTTTGTACAAGAGTAGAGAAAGTCATGTGAGTGTAACACATCAGATTTTTGTTTTAGAACTCTGCCTTTCCCCCCTCACTGGTGTTTGTGTTTTATTGTTGATGTTCATGTGAATCACTTGGAAGTGTATGTGTTTATTGTCACAGATGTTCCACTATGAATGCCCTTGGCCTTCAGCTCAAGAAGAAATAGCAGCAATGGCAGCGTATAAAACTCCTCGGGATAAACTGCAATGTGTGCTCCGCTGTGCCACTACTATAATGAATCTGCTGTCCATGGTTTGTGAACAAGAAGTGCCTGCTGCGGATGAATTTGTGCCTGTCCTAGTCTTTGTAATAATTAAGGTAATTCCAACTTCTGGTGCCAGTCACTTTTAATACATTAATATCAGAGCAAGAACATTTTTGTGAACTCCAAAGCATGCACAGACTAAAGTAAATGTGAATAAACCACCTCTCTGTTATGATGGAGGCCGAGAAATGGTAGTCATGTAAGAAAAATAACTAGTCATGTTTTTTATTTGGATAAAAAAGAATTAGATGGATAAAAATCCAATTTCTTGAATATCTTGCATATTTTTTCTTTTCAGCAATAAATTTTAAAACATACAGCTATTTCAAAAATAAAATCAGAAATTACAATCTTTCTGGCTAAGTAGGGGTCTGCACATAAATAATGCACATAGTATCACTCTGCGCTTGACATCTCATGAATGCATGGAGGAGCCTCCTTTCTTCCCTCACTCTAGCTACTCAGTTGTATACTTTCAGGAGCTCAAGAAACTGCCTTCATTACCTCCCAATGTTATCTTAGCCATGTGCTATCTTTCACTGGACCAACATAGAGTGTTAAAGGTTTTCAAGAAAATCCCCCCACCCCAGACTACCCTTTACATGGAACATTTTTCGAAAATTGTAATTTTCCCAAAAATGGCTCTTAACGATTTTGATTAAAATATCATATGTTTAAGATACTTTCATGACAAATAAAATGTATATCTTGAATTTTCTGGGAATGTCTCCAAAAGTATTCTTCATTGTGAACGACTTTTGCATAACTGGTAAACTATAAGAGATAGACAAAATTTTACTACACAAAAAATGTAGATCGCGTTAAAATACACAATTTGTCATATACATTTTTTTTGTTGAGTGAACCATTTTCGAGATTTTGCTTGTTATTCCCTTAAATTTTTCAATACTTATTTTCTCAAATGGGAATTCGTTATTCATTTTTTTATCTTGGACATGCAAAGAGTATTAATCTGTGGGAAAGGGAATGGCAAACCAGCTATTAAGATATATGTCGATGCTTAAAGGCTACTGTATTTCTATATTGCCCTTGCAATTACAAAACAAGGGGAACTATGGCCTTAAGCCATAGTCAAATATTTTTAGAACTGGTCTCTATGTGTAAAATGTAATTCTCTTTGCATGTCAAAAGATCGTTTTTGCAAATGTTTATCCCGATTAATATGAAATAGATGGAGAATAAGAGTTTGTAAAAATAGTTTATACAAGAGTAGAGAAAATCATGTGAGTGTAACACATCAGATTTTTTTTTTTTTAAAGGGTTTTTTACAGTTTCCTTCTTCACTTATTTCTCGCTTTGGAGACAGCACTCAAGTTAATTTAATGAAATCCTTAACAGCAAGATCTTGACATAAACAATACTATCAACATGACTACTGCTTCACTCCAGTAAACAACATGAATACTGATGGCTGCATGGCCGTGATAATAAGTAGAAGCTATTTAAGTTATGTTTAAATGAAGTGATTATTATTAAACTACTATGCTTTTTCAATGTCTTTATTATTTGAAGTACAAAAAGGCTGATAATATATGCAGTGCAGTAACAAACTATTTTCATTCACATGAAAGGTGTGCTGTAGTGAAGACATGTGTTTGTTTACACCAGTACCTTTTCTTTGGCCAAATCGAGTATAAAAAATATATCTTTGTTTCATGCATGTGAGGGTCACCACAAAAATCATGGCAATTTCAGTAGTATCTGTTGATAGTATATGCTTTTACTGAGCCCTAAATTTATTACAATATACAAGCGCTCTTTCACTTGTTCATGGTAGGTGGTTTATCCACAACTTTTCACAGCTATCAGATGACATCTCCAATCTTTGTCTTTGCCACTGGTAAAGTGCTCAGTCATTTAAATACATACTAGCACCTGCTAGATTGCTTTGGCATGTTTGTTTTAATGTTCTGTATTAACTAAAATGCCAGTCAGGCTGTGTCAATTTAAAAGTGGTACTTTCTGTAGGTTTTGAAAAATCAGCAAGAAGCATTTTGCATGATCCATATGACATTAGCATCTTCAGTTATTCGGAAACAAATTTTAGGAGTGCTAAAAATTACTAAAAATGAACTTCCAAAACATAAGAAAATTACTGCAATGATCCTCAAAAAGAGGGACAAGAGAATTATGTAAAAATATTATAATTTTGAAACCCGCAGCTGATTTCCAGGGTTTAAAGACTTGTAGGCATTGCATAAGGAGAAAAGTTTGATGGCTTTCTCTATAATTTATTTCCATTGTTGTTTAACGACATAGATGTCTGGAGTGGTTAAGGCACAGACTTATGAACAGAAGGTGCATAGTTCAAATCCGCCAGGTTTTTTTCCAAGTTTTCCTCAATTCTCATAATTGGCATATGCTAGGGGGTGCCCTAAACTCAGGCCTGGAATATTTCCTTTCCAAATTATCATTTGGTGTAACATCAGTGTCCACTCCTTATAGTGCTGTGTCTAAGAATGACTATTAAACACTATTTTTAAAAATTCATAAAACTGCTCCATATAAAACCATTCTATCTGCTTGCTTTTTATCAAAATAAATATTTACTAGAAGTAGTTGCAATATATTTATTGTTTTAGATATAGAGGCATACATGGGGACCATGACAATTGCCCCACTAGGACAAAACTTGCAATTTTTTATGATTGTGGTTTTTATTTGCTCTTTTGTTTTCAAATACTTGATGTTGATGATGCTAAATGAGTGACCTCTGAAAGAAGCCATGCATGTGACTCGAGAGCCCATTGTGCCTCATATTTAGGCATTACTCTAGTTTGATGGTCCATGTGAAATGGACCACATCCTTATCTCCTCAGGTTCCAAAAAGAAGGACCCTAAGGACACATATCTATGCACAGCGAAACTTCACATTCGCATAGTATATGCTATAAGGTCTCAAAGTCTCTTGCACATTTCCTACATAAAGGTTCTTGTGTAAGACTCATTATGCATAGATGTCTGCACAGAGTGTTGTGGCCTGTAAGATAGCCTACAATCCCTCTGAGCTAAACTCTAGTCAAATTCAGGAGAAACTTACTCATTCTCCAGTCAGGCCCAGATATAAAATCGTGGGCCTGCCTGACAGTGGTCTGATTGCTCCATATTTCAAGATGAGCCCTTGCCATAAGTGGGTAATCTCTGCGATAGTATTAGTTACCATGTTGATAGCACCACGTTTGGAAGCCAATTTACGAGAGCAAATATGTGTTTACTTCACGCGAAGCCATCTTGTGTGACGTCATACGTTGGTTGGTTCATTTGTTCTGTTTGTAGATTCCTCTGGCGTAGCAATTTGTATCAGTTTTAAATGTCCACCGGCTAGCTATAATCTGATCTTGGTAGGCATGTTTTTCTTACAGGTTGTGAAGCGGAAAGGAATCTTTTATCCAAAAATTACTAGTGAAGAAATGTGTTTTATAATGTTTTATTGTCGAACACGTGCACTAACACATTTACATATTAATCTGAATACTCGCCCAAACTGAAACTGTTTGTAATAACTGCTTATCACTTTTAACTCACGTACTTCAACTTTATATATTCAACTGTATAATACTTTATAAGATTTCTCGTACTTCTGCTGCGCGTAACTTTACGAATTGAGAGACCGACATGAGAATCTTGTTGAACTGGGAGCTGACGTGTTATGTGTTGAGAATCTTGTTGAACACTGGGGGACCCGCTAACTCGACCTGGCTTATTTATAGGCTTGCCTTAAGATACACCTAAAGATTATAAATGAAATGCTATTGGCTAATAAAACGCGCCAACATTAGCGTCTATTTTACTATCCAATGAAAACCACTAATACATATTACTTTTAGGGAAAATTCTAGAAGCTTTTACCGAAAAGGCGCAAAATATTACGTAACTTCCTGGTTTCCCGGTACTGATAAACAACTCACTCCTTGCTGCATTATTGTGTTATTGTTAACAGTTTCAGTAGAGCCGTATATTATTATTTACCATTAATAATTACAATTATTAAACCTCTGAAATCAATGTTACACAAAAATACATATTCATATTAAAATAATTATTTACATTTGAGTAATTTGTGATACAAATTACCGTCTCATATGCCCCACTAGAAACATAATTATAAATATTTATAACTTGTTTAGAAATTTTAAAATTGTGTTTTTAGTCTCCTAAATCTTGGAACACACGTTATCACTTTCACTTAACACTTCACACGCATTTAACACACGACATGTTTTATCTCGCCACTACTTACTGGCTTTGGTTTAATTAATTTAGATATTAATCTGACATTACAATTTTTTTTTTTAGCAAATACTTTACCCTAAATTATTTAACTAGTGTTACAAAAAGTGGTTTACTTTCTTATATTGTTACCAAAAATTTATCAATTCAAGAATTTTTTTGTAATTACTATACATATTTACCAAAATATTTACCCTCTACTCAAATATTTACATCTCTTAAATCTAGACAATGTTTCACCTTTTCTGTTTGCTACATAAGTATTTGTTTTGAATTATTTTTACCATTTTTGTTATTTTGAATTTTATTTTAACAATACTCTTGGAATGGTATTTATGTACTTTACTGTAATATAACATCATGCTTTATTTCACATGTTCAGTTACTAATAAAACGTTATTTTCCTCTCAAACAGTTAGTCATGACCACAATTTATTTCTCCATTTACATGACGTACATTTTTATTTAACCCTCTTACGTTCCAATACATTTCTCTGCAAGTCGCCTTTAACTATCCAGCATTTACTATTTATCATCTTTGTCTTTTATTTCACCATGATCTTCGTGGTTGTATGGTTTAAGCATCTCAATATGAAACTTTCCTATGCTTTTTCGAGTTGTTGGATTACATAACTCATATGTGTTAGTTCCATACACTTCAACAACTTCATATGGTCCATGGTATTTGAGAAACATTCGCCAATAAAGTTTATTTTCTTTGTCCGACAATTTCTTGGTTTTAACCAAAACTAAATCTCCTATTTTGATCCTCCATTCCTTTCTCTTCTTTTCTTCATGTTTAATTTTTCTTTTTATGGCTTTTTTCTTCATCCTCTCGAATGCTTTTCGGAACATCTCTTCTTCTGTTGGTGGTATCGAATGCGCCTCTGGAATGGCTTCTGGAATTTTTTTACACATTGTATTGATCTTTTTTCCCAATTTAAGTTCACATGGTTTATAGCCTGTCACATTGTTTATGGTTTCATTTAGTAGGTTCTGAACAAAGTTCACGTATCCATACCATTGGGTGTGTTTTTGATGACATAACACCCTTAAATAATTTGAAATTTCCTTAATTTCCCTCTCCACTGGGTTGGAGTTCGGTCTGTATCTTGACGAAAAATATTGTTTAATGCCATTTTCTTTCAGTCCATCCATAAATTTTTTTCCTGTGAAGTACGAAGCATTATCGCTCAATACAGATTGAATAGGTCCTTCTTCTATCACATATGATTTAAGTAGTCTATTTAAACATGCTAAACCTGTAGGTTTTCTCAAAGGGTAAATTCTTACATATTTGCTGAATATATCATAACAGACAAATATATATTTATTTCCAAATTGACTTGGAGGCATCGGACCATGAATATCAATACTAATTACACATCTCGGCTTATCCCTTATAACCGAATTAGTTTCAAATGCATATGCTGCATTTATTTGCTTTGCCTTCTGACACAGGTTGCAGCACGATATAAATTTCCGAACTTTTTGACGCAATTTGGATATGTATAAATTCTCTAAAATCATAGAAGTTGTTCGGTCCGTCCCTGAGTGTGCTAACCCTTCATGAAAATTCTTAATTAGTTCCTTTTCCATGCTTTTCGGAACCATTACCTTCCAACTAGGCATTTCTTTTCCATGCTTTTTGTATAATGTCCCATCTCGAATTGCTATAATTTCTTTCTTTGCCTCCTCAATCAATGGTGCATTTTCTTTAAGTTCAAATAATTTTGCATCCTCATTTTGAATTTCCCCTATATTTTTCAATTTTCTAATCATTTCTTTGCTTAAAGGAATTTCAATTGTCAATATTTTGACTTCATTTCTAGGCCTGTCAATATTTTCGGGAATTTGTGGGTTGTAGTTTAATCTTGACAGTAAATCACTGAAGGTATTATTTTTGCCAGGAATGTGGATAATCTCAATATCGAATGCAGATATTGCATGAATGTATCTAGCAAGTTTTCCACTACATAATCTACACCGTTGTATGAAAGTTAAGCTGATGTGGTCTGAATATACTTTCACCTTTTGCTGATAAATATAGGTTTTAAAACGAATTAATGAGAAATATAGTGCTCCAATTTCTAACTGAGTCACTGAAGAATTTCGCTCAATATTTGTAAGTCCTCTAGAAGCTGTACTGATGACGTGAAAGTCATTGTTGAAGTCTCGCTGTCCTAAAATTCCGGCGTATCCTTGCATTGATGCGTCGACATAAATCTCATATTCCAAATCTTCTCTGGGCCTCTCAAGTAATATGGACTTAGCAAAGAGTTCCTTTACTCTCTCAAAGCATTTTTGATGATCCTCTGTCCATCTCCACTTATTGTTCTTTCGGAGTAGCTGCCGCAGTGGTTCTATTTCAGTCGAATATCTTGGTACGAACTTACTCTGAAAGTTCAATACCCCTAAGAGACGTCTAATTTGTTTTACGTTCCTTGGTGGTGGAATTTTCATTATTGCTTCTATTCTTTTCTGATCAGGTCTTATACCTCGTTCATCCACTACATAACCCAAAAAATTTATTTCCTTAACACAAAATTTTGATTTTAGTATGTTTACAGTCATACCATGTTGTTGTAGTTTATTTAACACATAATGGACATTATTCATGTGTTCTTCAAATGTTTGACTAATGATTAAGAAGTCGTCAATATACTTTATTAAAAAGTCATCTGCAGAATTTCCAAAGATACTGTGAATGGCTCTCAAAAATCCACTTCCTGAGTTTTTTAAACCAAAAGGATTTACACAAAAACGATACTGGATCCCTGAGTACTGAAATGAAGTGTAATCACGCACTTGCGGATCTAATTCCACTTGCCAATATGATGCAGTGAGGTCAATGGATGTCAAAAATCTTCCTCTTGAAAGTTTTGTAATTAGTTGTTCAATTCCCTCACTTTGAAAATGATCTGGTTTCATATACTTGTTGACATATCTACCGTCTAAAGTTAATCTCAAACTACCATCTCGTTTAATACTCCAGCAGATTGAATTTATGTATTGAGAATTACTTTGCTCAATAATCCCATTTTCTAACATGCTATTTATTAATTGTCTAGCTTTGTCTCGAAGACTTATAGGTAAATTGTCATACTTGTGCCTATATGGTGGTACGTCTTCTACTTGAAATGTATGCTGATATACATTACATCTGCCTGGGATATTACTAAATACTGAACTATTGTTCAGCAAAACATCATGAAGGATTTGTTTTTGCATTATCGTAAGATTATAAGCTTCTTCACACTTGTGTATTATTTCCTCATTTCTCTTCTCTTTCCTGTTGTTGTTTGTCTCGCTCACATGGTCGTCTTTTGTTTGGATTACACATTTCTCTACTTCTTCTGGCATTTCTGCTAGCTGTTGAAAATATGGCGTGGTATTCCCTTCATATTCTGTGACTACCTGCTTTATCTGACTATTTCTATCAGTTTCTGTTGTTTGCACAAAAAACTCTTGGTCACAAATATTTTTCTCATCCTTTGTCATCTCGATTAAAGAAACTTTTTCTTTTATAAATGGTACCCTTATTTCTCTATCTTCTTTTGTTATTTTTAACTCTTCATGTTTAAAATCTATACATGCTTCATATTCATGTAGGAAGTCACATCCTATAATTATGTCACAAATCAGATGGTTTACAATTAGAAACATAACCTCAAAATTCTCTCCGCCAATAAGTATGCTAAGTAGAGCTTGTGTTTTTATGACCTGTGTAGTTCTTCCAATTGCAACACGACAAACTAAATTACTAGTGGGAAGAGCCATAATTTTGTTACCTTCATTAATCAAATTTATGTAAAATTTTTGTGAGCAAATTGAAGCTGATGAACCAGAATCTATAGTTGCAATGATTTCTTTATTCGCAATTTCCACTCTAACATGAGGTGACTCAAAATTTTCTCTCTTATCTTTTGTTGCTGTAATCGTATTACAGGGTGTATGTGTAGGTGTATGATTTGTATTGGTAATGGATACTGAATTATTAAAGACGTCCTGAGAACCTACTGCACAGGAGTCTGTTAACAGTTTTCCTGGTTATTTCCATGTTCACGTACGGGACTGCCATTCCTAACAGGCGCTAAATCTATCTCAGTGTCGCTACCATTGTTTTGATTTCCCCTTCCTCGAGTTCGAAATCCTCGATTTCTGACATTTTGTCCCCTTGGCACGTAATTTTCTTGCCGTTCCTCAGATCTTTCTCGGTTATTATTTTCCCTCCAGTGAGTGAAATTTCCCCTCTGTCTAGTGTACCTCCTTCCATAATTTTGCCCTCTTTCAGGCAATCTTTCTGTCCGGACATAATTTATTTGTTCCTGCCGGCCTGGTCTCCTATCTATCCTTGATCTATCAAATTGTGGAACATATGATTGATACCGTTGTCTGGTATTAATTTCATGATGTCTGTCTTGTCCTCTTATTCGTTGATAACTACCTTGGTAATTTCTTCTATCTCGTACATCTAAAAATCTATGTTCCCACTCCCGAGACATATCTTCTTCCTGTTGTTCCAAAGCTGTTATTAATTCTGTCATCTCATAGATGTTCCGTGGTTTTGCAATTAATAAGTAATTTTGTATCCTGATGGGATAATGCCTTGCGAGCAAACTCACAAAATCTTCCTCACTGATTGGAGGTGACAAGTTTCTAACCTGACTTGCATGTTTTAGTAAGTAATCAGTCATCGATATTCCCTCTCGTGGATTAAATTGACCATGACTAAGCATTGCTCGTATTCTTTGCTGTACCGTAACATTCCAAAATCTGTTCATGAATAATCTTTTAAAGGATTCATATGAAATTTCACCCCCTGATACCATTTGTAACCAATCTAAGGTTTTCTGGTCCAAACATCTTTTGACAACTATCATTTTCAATGCTTCAGGTATTTTTTTAATTTGAAAATACTCTGTTAATTCTGCTATGAACTGTACTGGACTGGAGTTTTCATGAAATTTTGGAAGTGGAAAATCACTTAAGATATGATTGTAATTTTGCAAATTCCCTATTCCCATATTTAAATTCTCTAGTGTTACTTGTGCACTCTGAGTTTCAGCATTAGCTATGGATGAAGCTGCCGCATCACTCACATTATTTGTCATACCTGAGGAACTACCTCTATCATTATTTTGTACTTCTGACACATGTACCTCACATATATTTGCCCTTGAATTCAATTCTAATCTATTTACAGTACCCTGCAGATTTTCTATTGTCTGTTCCAATTTTTTATTATTCTCATTTTGAACAGTTTGGTGTTTGTTAATTTCAGAGGTTAGCTTTTGATTCAAATCTTTAGACAAATCTTTAACCTCATCAGACAATTTATTTCTCTGTTTTTCTGACTCCTTCTGAATTTCAGATATTTCCCCTCTAAAATTAACTTGCACCTGTATTAAATCTGCATTTGTAGCCTCCATCATCTCTTTTAACTCACTTGAGATGCTACTCATTCGGCTACCTAGCTCTGTACATTTTACATTAACATGCTCTATTTTATTGTTAACCTCATTTTTTTGGTTGGATATTTCCCTGCTCATGTCTAACATTTTCTTTGAAACTTCACCTATTTCATTTGCTATCATTTCTTGATTTTCATTTTTCATTCTAATCATACTACTATCTAGCTCCATGAATTTCTTTTCAATTTCTTCCCTGTTTTGTTCTAAGCTTTTACCAATATTTTCCCTTAATTCCCTATGACTCTTTTGCATATCTTCCCTGTTTTGATCTATTTTCTTTTCTAATTTCTCATTATTCATTTCCATGTTCTGAGTTAGTTTTTGTTCTAATTTTTCATTATTCTGAGTTAGTTTTTGTTCTAAACTCCTATCAATATCTTCTCTTAATTCCCTATTATTCTTTTGCATATCTTCCCTTAATTGATCTGTAATACTCTTTTCTAATTTCTCATTATTCTTTTGCATATCTTCCCTTATATTTCTCAGTATTTCCATAATCATACTATTATCAGAGTGAATATTTCCTGCTATTCTATTCTCACTTTCTGCACCAACATTTTCATCTTCAAATCCTAAAAAGTCTGGGCTATTTCCTGTAATTTGTATTGGATCACAGCTAACTGTTACACTATCTCCCTCCATAATTATTTCTTCTGTATTCCTAGCAGCCATTGTTTTTATTATCCTACCATTCCTCAGTAACATTTAAAGTTGTTTACCTTTCTGATGCTGTATGTTGCTGTTACTTTGATGTCTCAGCTTTCTGCCCCTTTCTCCTAGATTTGATGTCGCTACTGCGTTGTGTTGTGATGAATCTACGTCGTTTCGATGTTTTCTTGTAGTTGAATTCCTTGTTGCATCGTAATCTCGGAATTACGATCGAAGTCAGTCGTCCCTGTCGTTTCTTGAATCTGGGTCTTGTAGATGATTTCACCTCTGCATTCCTGGTTATGTTGATCCTTTCCTAGTTAATTCTGCTACTTCCTGGTTATTCTTGTTCCTTTCCTAGTCATCTAGCCTTCCTTTCCTAGTTATCGCCCCACGTTATGGTCATCTTATTCCTTTCCTGGTCACTTCGCCCCACGTTGATGGCGCCAATTTGCGATAGTATTAGTTACCATGTTGATAGCACCACGTTTGGAAGCCAATTTACGAGAGCAAATATGTGTTTACTTCACGCGAAGCCATCTTGTGTGACGTCATACGTTGGTTGGTTCATTTGTTCTGTTTGTAGATTCCTCTGGCGTAGCAATTTGTATCAGTTTTAAATGTCCACCGGCTAGCTATAATCTGATCTTGGTAGGCATGTTTTTCTTACAGGTTGTGAAGCGGAAAGGAATCTTTTATCCAAAAATTACTAGTGAAGAAATGTGTTTTATAATGTTTTATTGTCGAACACGTGCACTAACACATTTACATATTAATCTGAATACTCGCCCAAACTGAAACTGTTTGTAATAACTGCTTATCACTTTTAACTCACGTACTTCAACTTTATATATTCAACTGTATAATACTTTATAAGATTTCTCGTACTTCTGCTGCGCGTAACTTTACGAATTGAGAGACCGACATGAGAATCTTGTTGAACTGGGAGCTGACGTGTTATGTGTTGAGAATCTTGTTGAACACTGGGGGACCCGCTAACTCGACCTGGCTTATTTATAGGCTTGCCTTAAGATACACCTAAAGATTATAAATGAAATGCTATTGGCTAATAAAACGCGCCAACATTAGCGTCTATTTTACTATCCAATGAAAACCACTAATACATATTACTTTTAGGGAAAATTCTAGAAGCTTTTACCGAAAAGGCGCGAAATATTACGTAACTTCCTGGTTCCCGGTACTGATAAACAACTCACTCCTTGCTGCATTATTGTGTTATTGTTAACAGTTTCAGTAGAGCCGTATATTATTATTTACCATTAATAATTACAATTATTAAACCTCTGAAATCAATGTTACACAAAAATACATATTCATATTAAAATAATTATTTACATTTGAGTAATTTGTGATACAAATTACCGTCTCATCTCGTACTTGACATTACTAGCACACACTCCGCAAAAGGTCTCGGGCCCAATAAAATTGATCCCCTCCTCGCTAGACCATCTGTCATCTCATTACTTCTAATACCAGTATGCCTGGTACCCAAAGAAGTGTAGCCGGGCAGCTGGTACATAATCTATCCAACAACCTCTGCTATTGCCACACTAGTCTGGATGTGGTTTTAACTGCCCTAAGGGCTTTCAAACCTGCCATACTATCCGAGCAGATGTACACATCCGTCATCCACATGGCATAGTGTAAATATGCATGCACAGGCTAAGATGACAAAGACCTCAGCCTGAAAAACCGTGGCAAATCGTCCAAGGGGAATTACAAGCCTGGTTCTAGGCCCCGGATCCATCTTACCCCTGAGGTAGGAGCCGTCCATGAAGCACTTCCTGCCCCCTGCCTTCAGGAGAAACCCAGTCTGTGGGCCCCAATCCTCCCTGGAAGGTATTGCCACAGAGTAGGATGGACTTGGGTTATACCTAGTCTCCATCAAATTTTCAAATACTTACAAATGTGGCTAGTAACATTTAAGTCCCTCATCCAATAAGTATAAAAACATTAATGTTTTATTTTGAAATTAATTACTATATTACTGTATAATCATCCACTTTTTCCAAGCAGGTTCTTTGTGGTAGCATCAATTTTTCAAGTCGTCTTCTGTGGTGTAGTGGTTACCATGCTAGCCTCTAGTTCCCAAGGTCGCGGGTTCAACCCCGGGGAGGGCGATGAATTTTTTTGGGCGTAAAAATCCTCCCTCTGGAAGGGAAGTAAAGCCGGTGGTCCCGTGTCGTAGATTTACGGCATGTAAAGGAACCTCAAGCCTGATAAAGAGGCCTCTGAGCAAAATTACTGGTCTTTCACACCCAGTATAGAATGGGATGCTAAGGACCCCAGCAGTTAAAGAGCATCCATAAATAAAACTCAGTTTAATTTTATCAATTTTTCAATACTTTGTCTTTATTAAAGTATGTGCAATTTATGCAGCCACCTGTTCAATTCTAAATGATTTTCTATATATTGTTCGCTATTTTTAAGTGTAAATAGAAACATAATATTCTGCATGTAATTACTCTTTCCTGTTCAGACTATATGAGATTGCCTTGAAGGTTTTCTGGGATATATGAACCAGATGAGGTAGTTAAATGCACTTTCAGGCATCTTCTAGAGATTGGTAGTTGTTTCCATCCCAACCATTGGAGGATTAAACTCTCAACTTTAGCCTACATACACGTAGTGTGAAGAGAAATTATCAAAACTATGAAAAATCTCTGCAGAATTTTTGTTGTGAATTTTTAGGCATAGGAACTGATACACAGATTATTATGTTTATTCAGGCTAATCCACCATCATTACTGTCAACTGTGCAGTATGTGAACAGTTACTATGGAAATCGCTTACAAGGACCAGATCAGTACTGGTGGATCCAGTTCTGCTCTGCTATTGAATTCATCAAAACAATGGACTATAGTGATTAACCAACTAATAGCATCATGTACACAGGCAACAGGATATGAGATGCAAGTTGCACAGTGTTTAAGGTGAGTACTACTAGTGCAGATTAACTGAGTAGTAATCAGTCTTCACTTGTTATTACTACATGCCTTGCTGTTTTGGGGAAAAGCTCACAGTCAGTAGAGTTAACTTTTATTAGTTGGATTGCTTCATTAAGAGAGGTTTCAGTCACAAAAATATTTGGTTCATCTGTGCCCATAAAAATATTAGTTTTCAACAAGGGATAGTTCTGAATGGATTCAAACTGTGTAAAGAATTTCACGAATGTCCTTATAAATCAATTTTTTTACCAAATTTTGGAATAAAGGCTGGTTCACAATAATCATGGATGGAAACCTGAATGACAAAGTTAAAGCATGTCTGTTTTAATGTGAGCATTCATAGTTAATGGGAAGCTTACCCAGATCCTGGGAGCAAGAAAGAAGACTTGCTCAAATTTTAACGCTCTTGTTCCCGGGCACGGCATATTGTGGATACTAGACTCTTCACTGAAATGGCAGTCAACCAACTCAAATTATACGAGGGCTGATCAACAAAGACCGAAACTGATTTTTTCCTGTAGCTTCTGTGATAGTTTCGTATCTGTAACATAAATATTTGAAAAGAGCGGGTTTATGTTATAATGTTGGTAGGCAGCAGCACTCTCGTATTGGTAGGTTGGTAGTAATGCTCTATTTTGTAGACCCTACATGCATTTCGCATACCAGACAATGGAGGTGACGCGAGAGGAGCAGTACAGCGCAATCAAATTCTGTTTTCGTTTAAACCATACAGCCACCGAAACTTATGAAAAGCTGAAGCAAGCGTGCAGTGAAGATGCACTACCTCGTGCAACGGTGTTTAGGTGGTTCAAGGACTTCAAAGAAGGCCGACTTGTCAGTGTTAAGCAAGGTGGGCCTGGTGTTTCGGCTTCTGCTGTGACTGAAGTCAACATCAACACAGCTGCTGTGATTGTCCGAGAGGATTGGCGTATAACATTACATAACCTCAGTGAAGTGTTGAGAATTTCATAGGGCAGTGTGTTTACAATTATGCATGACCATCTCCATATGATCCGAGTTTGTGCTAGTTAGGTCCCACGTCTGTTGACTCCCTAACAAAAGGCTGTGCGAATGGAGACAAGCCGTGAGGTGCTGTGTCTCTTTGCTGATGGAGGGGATGCATTTTTTAAATTGATTATCACCGGTGATGAGTTATGGCTGCATCATTATGATCCTGAAGGAAAACAAGCCAGCACAGTGTGGAAATCGCCAGGTTCTCCAACACCAAAAAAGGCAAAAGTTGTTCCATCTGCAGGGAAAGTGATGGTGATCACATTTTTTGACTGTAATGGAATGATTTACCAGCATGCAATTCTCCCTCACACTACTGTTACAGCAGCATATTACACGTCAGTATTGGCTACACTGAGGAAGCACATTGCAAAGAAACGACCAGAGCTTTCTCGGACTGGGTGGCGACTTCATCATGACAATGCACGGCCTCACGTCGCAAATCAAGTCATGCAGTTTCTGGCTCAATTCAACATTACCTGTGTACCACATCCACCTTATAGCCCCGATCTTGAACCCTGTGACTTTTTTTATTCCCATCACTAAAGGCAAAGCTTAGGGGTATTCGATTTGAGAACTCTGAAGCAGTGCTCAAGAAAAGTGAGGCGATTCTCAAGGACCTGACAAAGGATGGTCTGCAGCACGTGTTCAAGGACTGGCAGAGACGCTATAAAAAGTGCATTGAAGTAGGAGGGGACTACTTTGAAAAAGATCATGTAAACATTGAATTGGAGTAATAAACATCTGTGAAAAAAAATCAGTCTCAGCCTTTGTTGATCAGCCCTCGTACATCCCCTTCCAGTCACCAGCAGTCATACAACTGACATTGGAGATGAATGTCTTCAAAACATGTTCTGAATGAAAACTTAGTGAAACTAAAGTGTCACCAATCCACTCGCAAGTCTTGCCTAACTCTGCGACCTCGAATATTTTTGAAATTAAACAAAATTCGGAAGATCTAGTTATGCAGGAATGTACCCATGTTCTGGAACCCACACAATGACCAGCTATGCACAATCCATGAAAGTAAACAAATACCACTTTCAACACAAAGTTACATTTTTACTTTCTCTACTACATATAGTAAGTGGGGGAAGTATTGCATTTCACTCAAAAATTCAATATCGAAATTTCACCGGAAATACATGTTTTGAGGTGTCCTGAATCCAAATAAAACATTTTTGGAAACATGTCATGTGTGTGTGTGTGTGAGAGAGAGAGAGAGAGAGAGAGAGAGAGAGAGAACAGCATAACACAAAAACGAAAAGTCGGATAAATACCATACTTGGCACTTGAGTGTACTATCATCCAAGGATGCAGCACAAAGATTTTTCAAGAAAATCTTCCCACCCCAGATTACCCTTTACATGGAAGATTCTTCGAAAATCTCAAAAATGCCTCCGATGTTGATTAAAGTATCAGATATTTTCATGGTAAATGAAATGTATATCTTGAATTTTCTGAGAATGTCCCCAAAAGTCGTCTTCATTTTGAATGACTTTTACATAACTGGTAAACGTAACAGATAGACAAAATTTTATTACACAAAAAATACAGATTTCATTAAAGCACACAATTTATATCATATACATTTTTATGTCCTGGGCATGCAAAGAGAATGGAATGCTCCACATAGCAACCAGCTCTTAAAAGATTTGACTATCGTTTAAAGACTACCATATTCCCCTTGCACCTACAAGAAAATTAGCAATAAGATTAACATCTCGATAACTGATTAACGTGAAGTATATGGAGAATAAGCATTTGGAACAATAGTTTGTACAAGAGTAGAGAAAGTCTGAGTGCAACACATCAATTTTTTTTTTAATTGGAGCATGTATATTGTTTCTGGTGAACTGAAAACTAGAGGTACAGTTACTGATAGCGGACTTGGTTTCATTTTTCTTAACCTCATACCTTCTGAAATATTTAGACTTTTAAAGGATGGCAACGTAGACACTGTTTCTGATGTTATGCAATGTGTGTAGTACTGTTTTCAGAACAAGGGTTGCTTGCACTGTTCCTGAAGCCTGCTGTAAACGAACCATTATCAGTATCATGTTCTACTGTTCAGTGTACTAATGTCTTCTCATCTGGTCTGCTGTACTGTTGTCAGTGTCAAACAGGGATATACTACATAGAACGCACTGTAACGCATTTCACATACATCTCAGATATTGCTACTTTCCAAAATGAATACATTGAACCCTATTTTGGTGAGTGTGGTTACATTTGATGCTGTCTTCAGTAAGGAAGGAAAACTAGACATTATTTTAATTTACGATGACACAAAAATGCAACCATAACTATGGCATTCTGCACTGAATGCTGCCTAGATTGATGTTGTCCTTCACCTCGTATCATTGCCAACAGCAGCACAAGTTAAAGAAACAGGGCTCTCAGAAAGTGTCACAGTACAAACACAGCCACTATCAATGGAAACAAATTTGCTGTTCTGGCTGCTGTATTGCGCAATCTGGAGGTGAGTGTATGTTCTATTCCAGAACCACGTTCTGGAATAAGTCGCAGTAGTGTGTGGAGAATTTTGCATAGGCATTAAGATTCATCGGTTCCATACATCACTGCACCAAGAACTGTATGAGAATGACTTTGAATTCTGCAATGCATTCTGTCATTTTGCACTTCAGCAGTTGCAAGGCAATATTGCGTTCCTAAGAGATACTTTGTATATGGATGAAGCTTTGTTCGCAAATCATGGTAATGTGACTCTGCGGAACATGCACTACTGGTCCATGCAAAATCGTGGTTGTTAATTGACAGTGGAGTGCCAATGTTTGATGCAGTGTCATTGATAAATGTATTACAGGTTCCTATTTTTATCAGGAAACATTAAACAGACAGCAAGATGCATAATTTCTTCAAGACACTCTACCCCTCCTCATGGAGGGTGTGGGATTAAAACTGCCTCTATCAATGTGGTTCCAGCATGATGGGTGCCCTGCACACTTTGCACATGTCTCCAGAGAAGTTGTGGATGCAAAGTTCCCAAAAAGATGGATAGGATGACCAGCTTGGTCTCCAGACTATTAGACTTCTTTCTGTGGGGCACAGTGAAAGATTAGTATCAGGAACCCCCTAACAACATGAGAGAATATGCAACAAAGGATTACTGCAGTATGTGTGACAATATCTTTAGAAACACTACAATTTGCACAACTCTCTCTTGTTCACCATCTCCAAAAGTGTATTGATACAAATGTTTGCACTTTGAACATCTGCTGAAATGACACAGTTTCATTAGATAAGATGTTACAGATTGTTTATGAGTGTTTTCCAAGCTGGATATAATTTACAAACAACTATATCCAGCTTGGAAAACAAGGAGAATGATTTCATTATTAACTCCTGAGCATTAGTTACGCACATAATTTACAAACATGAGGCTTCTGTGGGCTATAGGCTACTAATTGTGTTTAGGGAAGTGAGACCAACTTGGTTATTATTAATTGCACCTCTAGTTTTAAGTTTGCTAGAAACATACATGTTCCATTTTAAAAAGTGTAACTTTGTGTTATGTTTGTTTACTTTTATGGATTGTGCATATCTGCCTATTGTGTGAGCCCCTGACATGGGTACATTCCTGCACAACTAGATTTTTCACTTTTTGTTTCATTTCCAAACTGTTTGAGGTCAGAGATAGGTGAGACACCCTGTATATTTTGTGACTATGCATATCTTTTTGTAAATACAAACTCAGAAGTACATGTTTCACAATCATTTGATTGCATCATCAGCTTCCTTTTCCTTGTTCACTGCATTGTTAAGGTTATTGTCACTAGGTGATGGATTTTTACTTTCTCTACTACGTATAGTAAGTAGGGGAAGTATTGTATTCCACCCAAAAATTCGATACCGAGATTTCACCGGAAATATATGTTTTGAGATGCTCTGAATCCAAAAAAAGCATTTTTGGAAACTGTGCGTGCGTGCGTGTGTGCGTGCGTCATTTTGGAGATATTGCTTGTTATTCCCTTAAATTTTTCAATACTTAATTTCTCAAATGGGAATTCATTATTCATTTTTTTGTCTTGGATATGCAAAGAGTATTAATCTGTGGCAAAGAGAATGGTGCTGCACCTAGCAACCAGCTATTAAGATATATGTCGATGCTTAAAGGCTACTGTATTTTTATATTGCCCTTGCAATTACAAAACAAGGGGAACATAGTAGGGCTTAAGCGATAGTCAAATATTTTTAGAATTGGTCGCTATGTGTAAAATGTAATTCTGTTTGCATGTCAAAAGATCATTTCTGCAAATGTTTATCTCGATTAATATGAAATAGATGGAGAATAAGAGTTTGTAAAAAATAGTTTGTACAAGAGTAGAGAAAGTCATGTGAGTGTAACACATCAGATTTTTCACTATAGTACTGCCATTTATTATAATCAAATATTAATAATTCATGAAATAGTCATCAATGTTAATGTTTTTGTGAGATGGTTAGGTGATAAATGAATTATTTTAAAAAAAGGGTGTCCATAAACTAATTCTCCCTTAGCCTGGTGAAAGTTAATATGCCAGGGTGCAAAAATAAATATAGAAATAATACAGCTACTGAAATGATTGCTTGGCAAACTGTATGATGTTTGCATTTAACACTTCTTTATTTTTGTGGGTTGTTTAGATAAAATACCCGACATCTGATTCAGTGATATATTATGCATTTTCTCTTTGTTTCAGAAATGCAGATATGAGGGTTCTACCTCTTTTCTTCTTCAGTGCAGGTAAAAAAGTTCACAGTTACAAGAGGGAGAGTTGAACATTTCAAGGATTCAGTCATTAGACTCTGTCACATATTGGTATAAACCTTTTAGGTATATGTTAAAAAGCTTTGCATATATATTCTGTATTCTCAGTTTCAAATTAACTTTAACAAGCATACAATTGGCAAAATGGAAAATTCTAAATTTTTGATCTCTTAATCAAAGAAAGAAAAATCTTGGAACATAGAACTCTTTCTCCCTATTCTTTTATCATACTGTTAAAATAATGCCCTTGTTACCTGAGGATGTTTATTATTGTCTGTTATGGTGATTACTAGTGGCATTGAAATGTAAGCCCAAATTACAGAAATCATTTTAGCAATCCACAACATGGATGCTGTTTGCATTAAAACTATAAGGACCATCTTCTGAAAGCATTACAGCTGCAAACTGTTTATGCAGTATTTCCCTCCGAATGGAATTCAGACATTGCATGTATGTAACAATACATTGTTCTGTGCCATGAATTACAACTTTGCTCAGCAGTTGTGTTTTATAGCATGCACCAGCAATTGTTAAACCATGTAAACTTCCACTGAAGAATTAATGTCTCTTTCTGCTGTATATTAACATAATTTATTTCTATATCTGCAGCTATACATAGCTAATCCTTAAGAAAATCCTCAAATTTCTGCCAAAACCTTGTTAAGTAACCACTACGTGAATGCTGAGAAACAACCATAGAAATTCTGGTCATCATATTTTGTTTAGTGCAATAATTTTTACACATCAATCATTTATTTTCTTAACATTTTCATTAATATATGGAGAAAAGATAATGCATAAAATTTTGATATCTCAGTACTTGGATTCCCAGCTGTGTCAAACGTGCAGGTTCACTAATAAGGAAAATAATGATTAATTATTTGTATGTTACATTAAGGCTTTCTCGTTTTCTCCAAAAGCCGTCCGTAGTGCGTCTGTATATACAGTGTTCAAAAGTATCTCTCAAAAAAGGTAAACATGTTTAAAATACTCCATTATTGTATATACATACTTTGGTAAGAGATTATATTTTGTACAAAGAATATGTGTAAATTAGTTATATAATTGTATAATTACAAAATCAAAAGATGGTGGTAATACTATTAGTATTTTTCTTCCCTGCTTAAACTGTAGCCTAATAATATAATTTTTCTGAGGAAACATTCCTGCCAATTCGGAGAAGAAATCTGTGATGGCAATTTATAAGCGAAGATAGTGTATATTGGCTTAATTTCTCAAAGAAGCAAAGTGTATATGGCTATCCATATACTACCATAAAATCACAGTAAGAAGACATTTATGTATAGCAAATATATTTAGGAAACAAATTTTCCTATGGAAAACATTAGTTTTTCTGTATGTCATAAAATGTCTTACAAATATTTTCTCTTCTTTTTTTTTAGTGTGAACAGAGCATACTATTTCAATTATATTTTAGGATTGATTGTTTTTATATATGGTATTATTTACTTTCTTATTATAAGTGAATGGTTTAAGCATTTTTAAATAATTATTTTGCTTTGATTTTATGTCTTTATATTTTATGACTGATTTTGATAGATTTGTATCATATGTTGCATGGTCTTTTGTGCATATGTGTCAGTTATAATATGTTAAATATATCTTCTGATTTGGTAGGATCACTTTGAAAAGCTTACAGATATTTTGAATAGTATGTGTAAAGTATACAAAGAGAAGAATCCTAAAATACAGTGGAATCTCGTTAGCACGTTCCTCATTAACACGTTTTTCCGTGTATTACGTTCAATTATAAAAGTCCCGGTACCAAATCACCAAATGTAATAAATAATGTTTGCTTAGTGCGTTTTCCCGGTCCCGCTTACTACGTTTGAAGTTTGACATCCTCATTCATGTTTTGGCCAATCCTTGATCGGTCCAGTGGGAGAAGGCGCTTAACACGTTCAAATTTTGACATCCTCATTGGCTACTTTGGTCAATCCTTGATCACAGGGTGGATACCGGCAGCCAATCACATGCATGCATGTAAATATTTGTGTGGGCGAGATAGAGAATGCTTTACCTTGGCATGGTAAACGCCAACGATAGTTTCTACTGTTGAGTGTTGACCCAAACATACGTAGATTGTATTTTAACTTTTCATTTGTAATGAAAAAAAGAAAGTGTAGTAAATAACCAATAGTGAAAAACTGAAAATCCTTGAAATAGATCACAATCCAAATATGAAACATGTGGATATAGTGCGGAAGTTAAACATTCCTCCGTCAACCTTAAACGCAATTGTTAGCAAATCTAAATTGATTAAAACTGCTTTTAAAGAAGGGAAAAATGCAAAAACAAAACTTTCCTCTTGGAAAATAGGATCAGAAGAGGATCAGAACGAAATTTGTTGCATGGAAACACTTACCGTATTCAAATCGTATTGAATATACCAAAGATATATTCGCCTATTGTACTCGTAACATGATGCACGCTCATAATTTTTTTTTCTTTTTTAGCAGAAATTGTTATCACATGTGTAATAAAACGCACAGCAAAGCCACTCTTGTCACTTCCATAATTCCCAATTTATTTTCTCAAAAACATACATAACCTCAAAAATCCAAGTTGACCAACGTAAAAGCTTGAATTATTTATTCTCAGGCTTTGTGTGTCCAAATCCATTTGAACACATATTGAATTCAACACAGATTGTACTCAAAATCGATTTCAATTACCCATGGAGACGTAGTAATTATTAGATTTTATTACATAACTATGTTCTTAAATTGCATATTTTGCATTTTTGTTAACACGTTTTCCCGCCTATGACGTCCAAATCCTTAGGTCCCTGCAAAAACGTGCTAACGAGATTCTACTGTATATAATAATTTTTGTAATTTAAAGGATATAAATTAAGTATGTATGGATCATATTCATAGATTTCATATTGATCTGGATTATCTGCTTGCTAAGTTAAATATGCTAAGACTATATTAGGCAATATGATGAAAATCTGTTAAAAGATCTGTGGTAGAGCAATCTCCTTAATACCATAACCCACCAACCCAATCACTGGTCTCGCTCCCATATATGCTTGACGGAGGAGGTTATCATCCAAATAATAGGGACATATCTGATCAGCACTATGCTTGCCCCAACCAGAATGTTGGTTTACGAGACCAGCAGATATCTACTTTTATAATCACAAGAAGCAGTATCAAAAGTGATGCCCAATTCATTGTATTAAAACTTGCTCTGTCGACATGTTATTTACATTGCATCGCTGGCTTCAAGATCATGTGGCATGAACCCAGTGATGCAGTGTAAATAACGTGTTGATACAGCAAGTTTTAATACAAAAGTATCTGCTTAATAAATTGAGATGAATTTTAACACACAATTTCACATCAGTTTTTCTTTTTTAAATCACGTATTCAAAGAGTATTCCCTTCATCAGGTGGCTCCAACTGTCATGCTTTCTATTCTTCATTTGTTTAATGTAATAATAATTTATTCACCATTATATGTGTTTTGTGACCAAGCTTTCTTCAATTAATGTATCAGAGTTCATTAAATCTGCTTTATATTTGTGTATGAAAAGTTTTTCCAAGTTGATAGAGTTGCCAGTTTGTCACTGTGTTATATTAAATTGGCCCTTTTCTTATTCCATGTCTTTCTTCCCCAAAATGTCCTGAAATGGGTAATTTGTCTACCTGTTATTTGAATTTAAGGCTAATCTTGTGTTATAGTATGCCCGTAGAAAATGCTTGTAAAATCAAAAGGAAAGCAAATAAATTACCTTAGGAGTGAGTTTAGAACATGATGTGGTCTCTTCTATATCTGGTGCCCACCTGCCCGCCCGTTTTAGGTTGTTTACTTATATAGGCAAATGGCGTCAGGAACACAACAAAGCGAAGTGGGTACTGCCAACCTAACTAAAAAGTGAAATGCACTAAATATGAAATGTGCTGTTGTTTTTGCGAACGTGAATGATTCGAGTTTTAGACGCGCAGATCCCTCGGCTACGCCCTGTTGGCTGCAACTTGCTATACTCCTCTCCTTCTAAAAAACATCCCTCGGCTATGCTTTGAGGCTGAGGGCCCTCAATCTCTCGGTTACACCTTGAGGCAGAGTATCTTACCAGCTTCGGTGGCATTATTCAGATGTTAGCAGCATTACGTTAGAGCAAGCATATGACATAGAGTGACATCTGTTTGACTTACAACACATTTTCATCGCTGTGGAGCATACTGTAAGAGGAGATTATCAGAATTTTATATTCAAATCTGACTTCAAGACTATGTTTAGTCTGTCCAATATAAAACCTGTCACAATCCATGCAAATGCATACTTGCTAACTTTTGCAGTTTGCCTGTAAAATGTATGGGAGTGGAGCTCTTTTTACAACTTTATGGCAAAGGTGGCATTTTTACAGTTTTGTAGGCAGATACAAAGTGTTACAGATTTTCACCATGGACATGCATTAACTTCTGTTGCATTATATAGTAACTGAATATTACAGATTGAATATACTGTGCTATTTGGTATATTATAGGCCAAAAACTATCTATGTGTTTATCCTTCACAATGATCATGTTCCTCCTCCTTTGGACTGCAACAAAATGCATAGTATGCAGATTTAAAATTGAATTGCACCACTAGTGACCTCTAGTAACTATGAGCTGTAAATGGGCACAAACATTTAATAATGGACAATGTGAATTGTAAAATCAACTCCCTTATGTAATTGTTTCTTATTCGTGTAATGTGGCTGCAGGGTATAAGTTTCCCATTTTTTGTGACAGTTTATAGTAGTTTTGTTTGTTTATAGTTCATGTTATGAGGTGTTAAATATGGACTAGAAATTTATGTACAACCTAGGAAGTGGTGTTCTTTGCTTTATATGTACAAGGTGTGACCAAAAAGTAACAGGAATTTTTTTTTTCTTAAAGAATTTTTATTTAATCATCAACATCAACTTTGTTCCCTTCAAAGCAATACCCCCTCAAATATAATATACTTGTGCCAGCATGTTTTCCAATCTTGGAAACACTTCTGGAACTCACTTTTCGTTATGGTGTTCAACTCCTTCAGCGATTCTGTTTTTATTTCATCAATGGTGGCAAAACGTCATCTTTTCATGGTTCTCTTCAGCCTCAGGAATAGAAAGAAGTCGCAGGTGACCATGTTCGTCAAATACAGTGGCTGAGGCAGCATAACGGTTTTGTTTTTTGCCAAAAAGTCACAAACAAGCATTGAGGTGTGAGCAGGTGGATTATCGTGATGCAATTTCCACAAGTGGTTTTGCCACAATTCTGGTCGTTTTCTTCAAATTGCTTCACGCAAGCAGCGTATAACTTCCACGTAGTATTCCTTATTGACCATATGACCATAAGACATGAACTCCTAATGCACTATCCCATTATAATCGAAGAAAACAGTGAACAGAACCTTCACATGTAATCTAACTTTTTTTTTGGTCTTGGCTCTTCACGCAGTTTCCATTGGGACAATTGGGCCTTTTCAACATCATATCCATATACCCATGTTTCATCACCTGTTATAACCTTATTTAGAAGTTCTGGATCACTTTTGACTTCATTCAGCAATTCCTGAGCAATGTCTACACAACGTCATTTTTGGTCAAAATTCAACAATTTTGGAACAAACTTTGCTGCTACACATTTCATGCTCAAAACATCAAAGAAAATTGCTTAGCATGAGCTAAAGGATATGCCGACATCATCAACAACCTCTCTGATGGTGATTCGGCAATTTTGCAGAACCATTTTCTGTAATTGATGTCAGTATTGATGTGCTAGGGCATCTAGGGCAGTTGTCTTCAACCTCTTCTCGGCCCTCTTTGAAAGATTTATTCCACTCTTAAACTTTTGTCTTACTCATAGTAGATTCGCCAAAGCCACAGTCAACATTTCAAATGCAGTGCTGCAGTTTATTCCATTTTTCAAGCAAAATTTAATGCAAATTCTTTGATCCATCTTTTTCGAAAGTAAAAATTTGCTCAGCACTCGAAATCACATATAACTTATCACACCTCGTATTTATCTGTGGTACCAGGAAGAATTCCACCATGAGTGACAGAAAGAAGCAGTAAGGTCTTCAAGGAACCTTATAAAATGGAATCCCTTTTATTTTATATTCAAATTTTTGTGCATTTACTGCACTGAACATTTTATGCATTATAAATTACATGTTGCAAAAAATTTTTATGCTTTGCTGGACAAGGGAAAGTTTTACGGGTTTTAATTTCAAGAAGTTGGCAAGTATGCAACTGATTTTGTAAATATCTGACATACTGTTGGGAGGTTCTCTTTTTATGGGCTGAAAAGTTTGCACCCTTAGGGATAGATTGGAACCCATGCCATGGCACAAGTGTAAAAATCTGTTGCACAAAACAAAAATTTCGAAAGTTTTAATTTTCTCAAAAATGGCTCTCAGCGATTTTGATTAAAATATCATATGTTTAAGATATTTTCATGACAAATGAAATGTATATCTGGAATTTTCTGGGAATGTCTCCAAAAGTATTCTTCATTGTGAACGACTTTTGCATAACTGGTAAACCATAAGAGATAGACAAAAGTTTACTGCTCAAAAAATGTAGATCGCGTTAAAATACACAATTTATGTCATATACATTTTTTTGATTGAGTGAACCATTTTCGAGATATTGCTTGTTATTCCCTTAAATTTTCCAATACTTTTTCTCAAATGGGAATGCATTATTCATTTTTTTTATGTCCTGGACATGCAAAGAGAATGGAATGTGCCACATAGCAACCAGCTCTTAAAATATTTTGACTATTTCTTAAAGCCTACCATATTCCCCTTGCATCTACAAGAAAATTAGCAATAAGATTAACATCTCGATATCTCGATTAACATGAAGCATATGAAGAATAAGCATTTGTAAACATAGTTTGTACAAGAGTAGAGAAAGTATGTTAGTGTAACACATCAGATTTTTACTTATGTGTCGTATATAAAAATTCTTTGTTCAAGTGTAAACCTTTCGGTAGGCATTTCAGTGGACTAATAACAAGACAAGAACAGCAACGATGATAATAATAATAATGCTCTAAAGTAATTCACACACAACACAGATGCTTGAATAAGCTTTCATTTTTGAGGTGCACAATAACAAACTCTGGTCGTTAACAGCAGGAACTGAAGGCAGCAAATGATAGTTAACATTCGCAGCTGATAAACTCAGCGTTGAGCAGGTCATACACTACTACTGAGCTAGCGGAACAATACCAAGTCACTGCAGTGCAAGCAAATCATGCATAAACATGATTATGGCCAGATTACAAAACGACCACTCTGTATATTAAAAGCATAAAAAATAAATTAGCTTCTTGTGAAAGGAAATTTTAATGGCATATTTTCTGTTTTCATAAAACATCATCTTCTTCCTTCTTCCTTTCATTTATGAGTTCGTATCTGTTTTATCATACTCTGTGTGATTTGTTTTTATTTATTATGCATTTAGTGTGAACGCCTCATCCATAACTTGAATCAGTTGTTCATAAAAATAGTCCACCCTTATTCTACCCTGTATATGATACCAAATATAAGCCCAAAATGGAGTTTAATACTCAAAGCTGTCAAAAGTTGCAATTTATGAATACAAAAAGTCTAAATCTCTTATAGCATGATAGTCAGTGCTAAGAACATCTATGAATATGGCCCAACATGTTTTCTTTTCCACAAATAATACGACTGTAAGTAAAAACTTTCAAGGATTTTGGTATAAAACAACACATAGAGGAGAGTGATGCAGAAGCAGAGATAATATTATTAAAAATATGTTTCTCTTTCATGTTCTTAATATACATTGAATTGGTATAGACACTCAGCACATCAGTTTTAGGAAAGCTGATTGGGTTAAGAGTTTGATAGGAAGTATTGATGATCTGCAGTAAAAGCACCTCACATAATGCTGGTGGTGTTGGTGGTACAGTAGTAACTTTGAACATGCCCATCTAGCGATTAACATCATTGTATTTAGGACTTTTAAGTACCCAAGTACCCCACATTCATAATAAAATGTAAGCACTAGCATAGTGCAGAATAAGCGCAGGCATAGGTGTAATGCAAGAAGTTGGCACAGGCTTCTAGATCTTTAAGCCAATTGCAGAAATCTTCCGAGCGCACCGTAAGTTTCAGATTGAATAATATAACCAACAATACCAAATAAGAAAGTTCACTCAATATATTATAAATAGGTCACAAAAAGCTGCATAGGCCCAACTGCCACCCTTAGGGTGGCTTGCACCATGTTGGAGTAAATTGCTTCGGAAGTAACGTTTACTATGGGAGCAATTTACTCCGAAAGTAATGCTGGAGAGCTCAATTACAATTTACTCTTTTAGTTACGACTACGGAAGTAAGAGCTCATTACTCCCAAAGGTATTGTTTTGTTTACTTGTTGCAATCATGAATAAGGTTATGTGCGATAGGAAAAGGAGATAAACATCAGCCAGAGAGATAAATGTTGGTAGAAACAAAGAAAATCCATTTAAACAATATGAGTGTAAAAAACGTGCAATTACCTGCATTACGTTGGTCTTCAAAGCCAGTGAGATACCACCAACACTCGCAACTTCCGTTCCTAATTAATGTTTATTTTAGGTTTATTAGTTTTTTTATGTTTCTGATTTACGAGAGGTTAGGGCTTTTTTTTTTAAAAATATACGCTTAGGTTCCTGATTCACGGGAGCTTGCTTTTATTAACATTTTCAATGAAGACCCAAGTAATGCAAAAAAAACCAAAATGTGTCATAAAGATGCTGGAAAGTCGCAATTGACGAGTTTAATAATTCTAGCAACGGGAAACGTACTGAAGAGCAGCTTAAAATTCTGGAAACAATGTTTCTAATCTTCATTTTGCATCGCAGATCATTTGCGTGTTGATAGAGAAATACCCTTTCTGATTTCGGAAAAGTTCACCATATTAACGGGTGGGTACAAAATAGTAACATGCGTGCAGTCAATTCCACACACAATGTGTGGGGAATTCTGTGAAAGTGAAGAAGAATTGTCTTTTATTTTCTTAACACTCATGTATATTTATATGTGTAAGTACCTTGCTCTTAACCTCAAAAGTGCTCTAACAACGCAGTGAAATACACGGCCAGCAGAGATGTGGTGAACGTTTATTTATAAGATCACCTGTAATACCGGGATTACGATGAACTTTACTTAACATGACATGAAAATGCTGGTAAACTAAAGGTATAATTGGCATGCACTTAACGTAATGGGAATGACTCTTGATTGATAGTTCTTTTATTACTTCGAGCTAGTACCGATTGGTTGTAATTACCATGTGAAATCAAACTTGACGTAACGGGAAGGAAAAGTTTGATGCCAAACTATTAAATTGCGTCGCGTTGTCAATCCTAAATATCTCAATTTAATACAGTGTAAGACTGTCACATTACATTAAATTCATCATAATGCTGGCTCAAGCTTCTGAAATATTCCAGTACGAAACACTCTTAGGACGCATAACAATAATGCAATTTGGATTATAGAGCTGAATTTGTCTGAGTTTTGTTGAAATGTTCTCCGAGCAGGTTCAAAAGGCATGTATAAGATTCTTTCCTAATACCGAAATGTTCATTGAACTTTCTCTCTTTTTATCTCTGTATAAGTATCATATGGTTCTCGCATAGCACTATCGAATTTCCATTTTTTCCGTCAAGATCATCAATATAACCTAAGTAATCGCTGTTTTCTTCATCGAGATCATCAATGTAATCTAAGTAATCCATGAACGCGTCAAAAATATCTTCCTCCAAATACGATACGGTATTCTAGTTCAATCGACAGGTTAGTTACTCCATCCTGGTCACAAGAGTAAATTCTAATCTGTATTTGTGCCCTATTTAATTCCGTAGTAACATACTACATGATGGTGCTTTCCGACATTTACTTCTGCGGTAATTTAATCTGGGAGTATCTGAAAGGTGTAAAATTCTTTGGAAGTAGTTTACTCTCGCATGGAAGTAGCCGAGTGTTGACTTGAATAGTAGTTTACTACGAAAGTAGAGCTTACTCCAGGTTGGTGCACGCCACCCTTAGTGTTAGTGATGTCACGAATGTTTGATCAAAATATTGAAAATAGTTGTGCAAGTATGGAAACTGCAGCAAGTTATATATGTGATGATACAGCTGCACAAGTTATATTAATGCAACGTGCATTATCTCTTTGCATCTTACGATTTGTGAGCCAAGAAATCGAGGCATAGATGTTGGGTTCATCCATTAAATGAAAGGAGGGCTCAATAAGGAGACTACCATGAGGAAATGAAAGATGATGACCCACAACAATTTGTGTGGCACGGCCAAATGAAAGCATGCATGTACATTAGACGATGTAAAGTCTTGCATGCAATCCAAGCATAAAGTTTGAAGTTTGCGAACTCTTACATTGTGCGACTATGTGAATGCATCTGTTAAATAACATGGATGCAAAGTCTTGTGCTTACATTTCATTGTGAATGGGTCATAACTCAGTTTCAGTACTCTAAAGCATATTAAGTTGTAATTCCCCATCTACCATTATTTTAAATGTATCATATCCGACAACTGAGTGATTATATTGGAGAGAAATATGGCACTGAATTCGTATGTCTATGATTCATTCATGAAATTAGAATCAGAAAATGAAGATGAGGCAAGAATTAGTTCACAGATCACCCTTAACCCAAGGGATTTTGGGGTTTCGTAACTCGGAAGATTAAAGAAAACCTCCTCACCTTATTTCATTGTGGCCATTATTAATGAATCTATTGGAAAGCTAGAGACAGGAGTATTCCTACCTTGAGGAAAGCAGTGGCTCTGAACATGTAGCTCCGATCTCACTAACTGTTTATCACAGCAGAGCAAGAGGGCTCAAAGAGAACCACAAAAGCATATGTCAAAAGAGAGTTTCCAAAAGAAGAGCAAGAATAAATTTTGATAGGTATTATCTACCTGATCGTTCATGTTAGACATTTTCTAATTGGGCAATACTTTAGCAGTATGCCACTGACATGTTGACATGGAATTGTTGCCAAAAGGCTCTGCTGACATGTGATCCATTCTGTGGCAATGATCTTTAATTCTGTATACTAAGGAACTGTACTGCTATTAGCGATCATTGCTACCAATTGTAGTTTCCTATTTCTTAAATTAAGAGTAAGTTGGACAGTGCAGGAATTAATGTATGCTGATCATTATATTTTGGGCTTTGGTTCAATTCCTGATTATCACTTTTGGCAGATAAGATTTTCTCCCCTCATCATGAAAGCATTGCTAGCATGCCTTCTAGTAAGTTGGCATGTAATGTATTTATTTTGTTTGATGATCCACATCATTGTTTTCTGCTGACAGCACTAAGCAATGACTATTAAATAAATAAAAAAAACTAAAATGCACATACTGCAACACTGGGCCACGGTGTATAATGTGGCAACTACCCATGTAGTGACCATGACTTCCCTTAGGGAGGTCCGAAGCTACAGGGCAACTTGGTAAGATTAACCAACAATAAAGCACAACACACAAATGTGAGATTTCCATGTGTTAACAGAAACTTTTTTAGTATATGCCATATTTGTGGTAATGGACAAAACAGCCACATTGCAAATGCTCACTGTATGTTAATGGTTCTTTCAAAAACTGTCAGCCATTCGATCAGTTAAAATTAACCATAAATATTTATTCTTTCATACAGACCTTGCATAGGCTAAAGTTGAATCAGATTTTAAATCATCATTGCCAAGGTTATAACTCAAACCACACTCTTTGGCTTTCTGTGCCAGTGGTATACCACTCAACTACCATGGTAATTTAACTCGAATGTTTCTTAGCCAATGAACCAACTTATTAATACTGAACTGTCCAATCAGGATAAAATATCAATAATACATAGCATGGTGCTCATAAACTAATATGCAACAGTTATTTTTCTCCTGTGTGCATTTGTTTCATTTTAGAAGCATTTCATTGACATGATCTTTGTTTTCAATTCAGTTATTGTTAATGTTACTACTACACAATTGTGGCTCTTCATTTCTGGATTTAATTTTTTTTTCTTCTAATAAACAAGCACTTGTTTTGAAGCAAATATAGCTAAATTTGGAAGTAACAACATTAATGAATTATATAAACCATTAAAAATTTGACATCTCCAAACACTAAAAAGAATAAAGCAACAATCATATACAGTATAGTGTAAATATGTGTTTGGCTTGAGAAAACAAACTGGAAAGTTAATCATGTTTTGTTTGTTGAGTTTTATTGATTTTCTAAAAATAGGTACCAAAGTCAAGTTTATCAAGCTTGTCTCCATTGACCATTCATGATGGCACTTATGCATTTACAATCTCTGGTTTTACAGGATGTCAGATTCTTATCAAATTATCTAGCCAATTTTCACTTTCACTAGTTTTCTTTGACAATTGAATTGTACCTTTAAACTTGCTTTTCTTCTCGTAAAATATTTATTTCTTGGTTTGTGATCTGAAAATAATTATTATGACGAACACTCATTCGTGCTCAGTTAAATTTCAAAAACTATCAGCTCTTGTGATATTGCTGTTTAGTGATTTGTAAGCACTATCAAAAACGGGAAGGAAATACATAAAAAATCAACAATCAAGTGAAGAGCTAGTTTAAAACTAACACTAAAATTTAAGAAAATGTCATCACAAAATATAAACTGACATTAGAAAGTTTTTACTAAGCTGAATTAAATTGTTCACAGTGTAACTGACCTGACGCTACTACATACTTGCCAACTTTTATGGTGTACCCATAAAAAGCAGAGGCATTTTTATGACAAAGGATAATTTTTTACAGCTTTGTGGGCAGATTCAAAGTGTTACAGATTTTCACCAAAGACATGAGAAAGCATTAAGTTCTATTGCATTGTATCATAGCTTAAGATTACATACTAAATGTACCTCTTAGTAATACAATGTCATGATACGCCAGAACTTATCTGTGTGCTCTTCCTTCATCACAATCATGGTCTCCCTTCAGGGGGCTGCAACAAACTGCATAGCTTGCAGATTTAAAAATTTCATTGCATCACTAGTAACCTCTAGTAACCAGCAGTAAATGGGCACAAACATTCAGTAATGGATGATGTGAATTGTAGTCAACTTCCTTACATAAATGATATTCATATTCTATGGCTACAGGATAATAAGTTTCCTATTTTATGTGACAGTTTTTGTTCACAATTCATGTTATGAAGCATAAAATATGGACTAGAAGTCTGTGTATAGCCTAGAAAGTGGTGTTATTTGGTTTAATATGTGTTTCTTGTAATACCAGAAAGAATTTCAGTATGTGTGACAAAAGTAGTACTACCAGGTCTTCAAGGATTAAAAAACAGAATTTGCATTTGTTTTACAGTAATTTTTATACATTTACTGCACTGAACATTTTACACATTCTAAATTTCATGTCATCACAAAATTATTATGTTTTGCTGGACAAGGAAAAGTTTTACAGTTTCAATTTCAGGAAGTTGGCAAGTATGTTATTAGTGTTTTCATAAATCACTAGAAAATTAAATTTTCAGGTTCTTACATTATTTTAGTGTAAAACGGCCAGAATCTTTTAATGATCTCGTCTTTTCTACATTTACTCATCTTTTATCACCTGTTTGTTTTCAGGTTAAATGCTGATAATTTTGTATACATTTGAATGTTACATTGAAAATAGTAAGATATTGAATAAGTATAAGATGTTATTATTTCTGAATTTTAAGCTTGAGTATATATTGGCACGTCAGTTTTGCCATCATTTTCTTTCACTGGTAGTAGTTTATATTTAAGTGTCATCTTAAGGTGGGTCTCCACTGCTTCAACAGTCAAGAAAACATCTTTCTTCATTAAACAAAATTTTTTCCCACCAGCAGTGGCAATATGTATTTGGCTAACTGTGTAGATCTGACTAATTGGCCCATGCATATTATTCATTGCTTACTAGTTAGAAAAATGGAGTGACAAAAGAAAAGACAATGCAAGTAAGTAATGAGATTCATGCATGACCCATCATGTAGGATATATTCCTAAAAGATTATGGAAATAAAACCAAGAATGTTTACATGCTCTGGCCCGTATTTTTTAATGTACTCACGAGAACACAGAAATAAAAAGAGGTTAATCCTAGCCTGCATTCGGCTGATATGGCTGCTCCTGTTTTGCAATTGCTGGTGAAATTATAGTCAGCAACAAATTGTAATCTTCTTTTGACATTCTTAGAAAATTCATGAAGCCTAATCTGCCCTCAACTTTCAGTTCAGACAAGATGCTATTTACATTGTTTCTGTTGCTTAGAAAAGGACGCACCCAAACTTTCTTTTTTTTATTCCTGCACCTCTTCCACCAAGTACACATTGTGACCACAAAGGCTAAAATCTTCATAAACAAAATCCATGTAATTATTGATATTAATAAATGCATTGTATTTTCTCTTGCCTCACTTGTTAATGCAGTAGAGATGGAATATTGATGGCAATTCCACCTACACATATGACTTAACATGTTTTGCATTACATGCTTTTAAAGTTGTTTATATTTAGCATTGAGTGTTTGTTGAGGCAGTGGAGGCACGCCTTTACAAGGGAACTGCACCAAGTTGGAAAGTTTGATTATAATATGAAGTTGACAAAGTGTAATTATGGGTCCACAAGAAGTAGAGTTAGGTTCATTCAGTTTCCTTTTTGTTTTTTCAGCTATATCACTTTAAAATGTAATTTAACTTGTACTTGTGAATAGCAGTTACTCCGAACCTTGCTTTCTTTGTATAGCCTACATTTAGCAATTAATGGTACCACTCAAGCTTAATTATAGCTTAGTTTCAAAATTATGATTCTGTCCAGCCTAAGTGTTTCATTGATTTTTCTTGACATTCAGGTAAATCCTGGGTCAATGTTCATTTATCCATGATCCCCAAGTCCACAGGACAAATAAGCCACCAGGGAGCTAAGGCCCCCCAAGGGACCCGGGGCAGGGGCGTGTCAACCGAGTGACTCTCAACTCCCAAGGGCCTTTCCTAAAAACCTGAAAATTTTAATCCAGTCCCCCCTTACAGAGGCAAAGTGGATACACCACTTATGTGCATCAACTCCCAAAAAGGGGAAGACTACCAAAAAACCTTGGTAGGGCCGACAGTGATTAGCACACTGTCTACCAGCTATCCAGGACAGTACCAGAGGACCTTGAGTCGCCTCACAACCCCACCTGAACGTCACCACCCAGATGTACCCAATCTCCCATGGGTATCAGGAACCACTGCCCTGCCAAGTCCAACTCAATCCGACCAACTCCCAAAAGGGAGGGGCTCAAACGTACTTCTAGTAACGTCAGAAGTACCATGAGTGCTAGGGGTACGTAGCGCCCACACCACGGCAGCTGAAAGGGTCGAAAACTCCCCTCTAAAGGGAGTCCACATGACAATAAAACAAAAGCTAAAACCAAAGGTAACAGTGCCATAAGATTGATAAACAAAATTAAGCACATGATGAAGATGGTAGGCCATCTGTCTGGCTGAACACTACATAGAAAATGTATGTATATGTGAATAAATAATCAAAAGATGTGAGGGCATTGTCACAACCCTAGATTACTTTAAAAACTTTACTGTACCTTCCTTACTTCAGATCATGGCAAATGAGGGGGGTGGGCATATACTTGCTTGGCATGTAAAACTAAGCATTGCAACTCCAAGGATTACTGGGATTATTATGGAGAAATACAAAAGAACAAATTAATACAGTTTTGACAATTTTAATAACAAAAGAAGTGTTACCTGAACTTTACATTATGTTCACACAAAAGTCATCACCTAAAACTCCTCCTTACCACGGGGCAGATGCCCGGAGCACTTTACATTATGAAGTTCACATTGCTAAGAAGGTCAAATCAAGATAAATCGCTTATTTTATAATTAATCATCCCTACATCAACTTCTGGTCAATACGTCACCCCAGGTTACTCGAACATTCTGGATGTTTCTAATGCTGGCAACATTGAGTTACCTCCAAGGACCAGGACAGGCCTACCAAACTAAATTTGCAATATGACCTGAGAGGTTAAAGCAACAACAAGTAAGCTACATTTAAATGCAGTAATATTAACTCTTACTCAAAAATTAGCATCAGTCCATCAACACAATACAGCTTGTATTGTGGATAAGGCCCTTAGAATACCACTTTCAAAGAAGAGAGTAAAAGTTTTACAAGAAATTTCTTCCACCCCCCCCCCAACAAACATATACATTGAAAAATGCTATTTACTAAAAACAGCAGTGACAATATTAATTAAAATTTCAGAAGTTCCAAATACAAAAGTAACAAATTAAATGCATATCTTGAATTTTCTGTGAATAGCCTGCAAATAGTATAATAACTGGGAAACTTTAAGAGAGAGACAAAAACTTACTACTGAAAGCAATGTAAAACTTTTTAAAATATATAATTTGTATCAAACAGTTTTTTTATAGCTTTAGCCATTTACTTTAGTTAATTTTAATTTTTCAATAAGTATTACGTCCATTCCTTTTTATCAAATTATCCCATGCAAGGTATAGGCCATATTAAAGCCAGTATATAATGAATTGCTTTTTAAACATATGACTGTCATTTTAGCCTCAATGCCTCTGTGAAGTTACAACAAAATTTTCATTGAAATTATTTTAGCCAACATTTATCATCATTTACAGGAAAGGGCTCCTCTTTCAACATATTGAAGTTCAGTGTTTTAATACCTCTTTGAATTGGGTTACAGTCATTATTGGACTTTCAGGGTGAAATGAGAAACAGTTAAAATGAAATTTTAACATGCATTTTTCTTGAAACTAACAAATAGTATGTATGCTGTTAAAGACCTCATGCGCGGTAACATGAGTTCAGAAGTGTTACAAGCAAAGCATTGTTTAACAATTCATCTACTTTATAATGCTGTATCATCACCACTTCATTTTCAGCATGGAGTGTAGTTTGAAGCTCATTGCACCTAATATGCAATATTTCAACACTTTGGAGTGCATTTGCTAGCAGATACTGCAATATTGGCAGGTCATACTTAAGTGCAGCATTTGGTAAAAACTTTATTTTATAATACAGGTACTTTTGTAGCACTAGCAGTTCTGTCCATTAACCTAAACAGCTCAAATCCAGTTATTTCAGAGTGTGAAAAGAATAAGCCATGGAAAACAAAAGTGCTATCTTAAGGACCAAGGAAAATTTGCTAGTGGAAATACTTGGCCCAGAATTGAACCAGGGCCCACAGTGTGAGAGGAAAGAAACATTTTTCCTAAACCTTGTGTAACTTAGTGTCTCAAAACAATCACATACTTGCCAACTTTTACAGTTTGTCCCTAAAATTTACTGGAATGGAGGCTTATTATAACTTTATTTTTTGGTTTATTCAAATTGTTGCAGTTTTTCATTGCAGACATGACAAAACATTAATTTATATTGCATTATATTTTAATTGTATTATAGTAATGTAAGATTATTCACTAACTCAGATTACAGCCTGAATTTACCATGCTAATAATATACACCACTATGATAGGCCAGAACTTTGGGCATCTATCCTTCATAATGTTCCCTCTTCACTGGGTTGCAACAAAATGCAACACATACATACATTGTTTTTGAGATTTAAAATTTGTTTGCAGCAGTAATCAGTGAGCAGTAAAGGGCATGAATGTTTAATAATGGATTATGTAAATTGTAAAATCAACTCTCCTTCATAAATTATTTATCTTATTTGCCTTCTTTGGCTGCAGGATATAACTTTTACCTATTTTGTGCAAGGTTTTGCTAATGTATAAAGGTAAAATATGGAACTAGAAATTTGTGTATAGCCTAAGAAGTGGTGTTCTTTGCTATAGTTTAATGTGTGTTTAACTGTGGTACAGGGAAGAATTTCAGCATGTATGACAGAAAGAAGCAATGCAAACCAGGTCTTCAAGGATTCTTATAAAATGGAATTCTCATTTATTTTACATGTAAAGTTTGCATGTTTACTGCACTGAACGTTTTACACATTCTAAATTTCATGTCATTGCAAAATTATTGCACTTTGCTGGATGAGGGAAAGTTTTACAGCCTTCAGTTTATGGAAGTTGGCAAGTATGCAGTCATATTCATTGCCATTACCACTAATAGTAAGTACAACTACATATTTGTAAATCATGTCTGTACAACTTAACAAAGCATGGGTCATAACAACACTGTTATATCTCATAAACAAATTAATATCATTTTTTTCTTTTTAGCTTCCTTTAAATGTCATATTGGATGATAAATGAAATGGTGCTCAATTGAGCCTGGGGTCCATAGAGCTTAGAGTTACCAGACATTCATCTTTTCAGTATGTGGGAAAACCCTGGAATAAATCTTATCTGGTAACTCGCCCTAAGTGAGATTTGAACTCAAAGACTTCTTGAATGTGAGGCACCAAGGAGATGAGTTAATGTTTCTTGTAGACCCAAAATAAAGTCAACTGTTTATTATAGTCAGGTGTCCATATTAGGGGTATTTCCCTTATTAGAGTGACATAAATAATAGAAATGGTATACAACATGTGTTGGTTAACATCTGCCTTTTGTTACTAGCAGAACTTGGAGTGATTGAGATATAGTGGTTGTCTTCATCTTGATTTCCCCCTGTCCCTCTTTGAATCTCATTGTAATTAGCAAGTAAGAAAAGACAACTATCATTGAGAAAGTGAGACAAAATGATTTTGGTACATTTGTAATATATTATTCTCTATTGATTCTTTAAAAATAGCAGATACACGAGTCTCGCCACATACAAGTTAAAAATAATGACTATGTTAATGTCAATGAAACTGTGTTCCAATTCTTACTTTCTCTACCACATACACATAGTAGGTAAAGAAGGTATTGTATTCCACCCAAAAATTTGATATCAAGATTTCACCGGAAATACATGTATCGAAGCCCTTGAATTAAAATAAATAAATAAAAAAAAAAAAAAAAAAAGCATTTTCAGAAAAACGTCCTTGTGTCTGAGAACAGCATAAATAAAAAAACAAAAAGTCGGATAAACACCAAACTTGGCATCTTAAGCTCCAAAGATGCAACATGATTTTCAAGAAAATTCCCATCCCAAACTCCCTTTACATGGAACATTTTTCAAAGTTTTTTATTTTCTCTAAAATGCCTTTAACTGTTTTTTTTTTTTTTTTTTTTTTTGTTTTTTTTTTGTTTTTTTTTTTTTTTTTTTGTTAAAATACCATTTAAAGATATTTACATGGCAAATAAAATGAATACCTTGAATTTTATAGAAACAGCCTGGAGAGACCTCTTCATTCAGAAGGAATTTGTAGTAGTCTTGTATAATGTAAACATTAAACAATAGACAAAACGTACTAAACAAAAAATGATCTCTTTAAAACATACAGTTTATTTCAAATCACTTCTTTGTGGCATAAGCCATTTCTGAGATATCCATTATTAATGGTTTGGATTGTTCAATACTTTGCCATTCTTTTAAAGTCCTGCTAATATTTTGTTTCTTGCGATTTCATGGAAAGAGTACAGAACTTAGGTCAGCATATACATCCAGCTCTTTAACGTTTGACTATCATATTCCCTTTGTATCTATAAGGAAATGTATAATGTAGCTTTTTCTGCAAATGTTTATCTCGATTAAAATGAAGTAGAAAAATAAACTTTCATAAGAATAATGCAAATAAACGATACAGGATAGAGAAAGTCATCTGGATGTAACACATCAGACTTTTTATTCTTTGTTATTTGACTGCTTTATTAGCACAAAAGTGCAACCATAATGATGTTATACTAGATAGTTAAATTTACAAAATTGAGCGTAATACATCTCGTATTCTTCTGTGCCAATGATTTATAAATAGCTGCTATTCTCCATAGCACTGTAATTTATTTTATTTTGTTTTTATTTTTATGTTAATTGGCAGTGCAGTGGTCTAGTGGTAGTCTGCTTGCCTCTCACAAAGGCAACCCAACAGCTGCAAATGGGGATTTATATCTTATAAAGCATCACTTGGACAAGCTTTCTCTGGGTATTCCAGTTTTCCCTGCCAATCATTCCATCATTGCATCATTTCAACTCTGCAATCACCTTATTATTCAATATAAAATAGTTAAATAAAGATGCACAAAATGAAAATGGACATCAACACTGCCCCCTGTCTCCTTTGTAAGCAAATAAAAAGGCGCCATCAGGCAAAAACTGCATAAAACCAAGAATTTTCTTTAAAATATCATCTGAATTAATTTCATATCCAGTAGAACCTGCTTAACCGATCTAAAGGGGGCAGAGCCTTTTTGTTCTTTTTGGATAACCTTTTTTTATAATATATATAATCAATTTTAAGTTGTGAAAAGAAGAAAATAATTATATTCCAAATGCATGTAATATTAATAAAAAAGCTACTACTTTGTACAGTATTTACAAAGACTATTTCATAAAATCAGTAATTTTTTTCTGAACTTTCATGCAGCGCTTGCAAGCAGCTATATCATGCCACCATTTGTTAACCATTATATCTGTAGGTGCTGATTCACTGCTTTGTTTTACAAAATGCAAAGCAACCTAAAAACAAAAAGCTTTAATTATTAATATTGCCATTAAGATTTGAATACAAATTTTTAGTCTTTCTTACCTATAGTGCTTTGAATTCCTCAGCTGCTGTCACTCTGTTGCTAATGGCTTCAAGATAAGATGCTATTACAACACGCTTTTTCTTTGCTGCCATCTTAAACACAAATAAACCACACTGACCAATACCAACAGTAAAAATAATAGGGGACCTGTGCATTGAATGCATGTGTAAACATTTAATATAAACAATTCAATATTTTTGTAATGTGAGATAGGAGGTGAGAATTAACTGCATACAATACCAAGTTAACCCTTGGAATTAAGGGTTGTTGTCAGCACAAATTTGAGCATACATTTGTTTGTTTTTTTTTCCCCTCTTTCTTTCTTCCCTCCCCCCTTTTCTCCTCCACCGTTTTAGCTAAGCCGGATTTGCTGTATTGATATCTAATTAATGTTGACAGTATGTCCATAATTTGTTTCATTACCATTTTGGAACACAGTTTCATCTCTGGATTTTCCCACTTAAGTGAAAAAAAGTGTATATTTTAAAGCACAATCAGATTTTCTTTCGGAAGCATAAGGTTGTGCACTTTGTTGAAAGAAATTTTCAAATGAATGCTTTAAGCAATATTCAGCAGTACCTAATGAAATACAAATGTTAATGCTATTATGTGCCAATTTTGCTGAACATGGAATCTGTGATGAATTTTGGTTAAATAAGCTCAACTTAATTATAATACCTACATGACTGAAAGTGAAGCAGACTAGTAAGCCAGAATGTGATAAGATAGCTGTATTTTATATACACTGATGGTAAACTTTTCTAGAATGGTACATTCTTTGATGTTTCTATCTTTACTTTCACAACTGAAAATGTATTATACCATACACTTATTTCTCTATGAGAATGTCATTTGCTTTCAATGTAGAAAGTAGAGTTGGGAGAACTTAAGGGGAGACTAAATGGCAGAAATGCCAGAAAATGACATTTTTATATGTTTGTACAGGCTTATAAATTAGAATTTCCTCTTTAATTTGGTATGTATTTTATCATTGTAGGCACAATTCTTATATTTTTAAATATGTTTTTAAAATTGTTACTGCATCTGCCATTTTGTATTGTAAATTGTGTACCACTTCACAGAAAAAAATTGTAATTCCTACACACTTTGGAATAGAGAGTTAAACTTTAGCACATTTTTAGGGGAAGTTTTCCACTATAAATTGGCACTACTGTTGCATATGGAGCTTCTGTGTACCACATGGTCTCTTTGCAAATATATGTTTGTTTTCTCCAGTTTTGCTTTGTACAGCTTTTTCTATGAATGGCATTTTCTGGTGTAAAAGAACCTGTTTTCTCAGAAACTATTGAAGACAACTAAATAAAATGTTAAGATGATAAAAACAATCTCACAGTGCTGTTGCGGATGTACTTTGGTGTCAGTAAGATGTTTGGTTATATAATTGCTGATAAATTTTAATCAAAGGTAACTGAGAAACTTTAATAATTGAGAAAAAGTCCTAACTTCCTTAATAAACCAGCTTATTGGATAAAAGTAGAATTTAGAAGACATGCATCTACATGCTGTAAATATTTCAGCATGATATCTCAGATAGTTTCCAAGATAATGGGTTATGAATTTAGAAGAGTAAACATTGGTGAGATAGAGTTTTTAATCTCCCCTTAAGGGTAAAAAGCAATGACTATCATGTCATAGTTTCTGTGGAAGTGCATAAAAAATAGGCTTACATCTTGGCTTTAGACTTTTTAGGCTGCAGTTTGAATACAAAAACTAACTTAGGTCACCAAGCACAGAATATGCACAATGTTGATAAGGCTGGTTTTTTTTTTATCATATTTCTGGCCAGTCTAAAATATATTAATAAGACACTTGAAACCTGTATTAATTACTTTTTAATTTATGTTATCAATTAAAAGAAGATGGAGTTGATAGCAGAACTGGATACTTGGCAGTTTGTAATGCAGGTATGACAATAATTAAAGCTAAAATAATGACTGAACAGAGGCAAAACAAATATTACTTATACTGAAAACAATAAAGAAATACTCTTTTAATTTAGGGAGTTGGAAGAAAACAGTTGGGATACTTTAACCAAGAAGGTGCTCTTTAAATAACTAACTTTAAATAGATATTGAAATTACCACTGAAACTAAATATTAAACTACAAACTAATATATAAATCATATATAATGCATATAGCCAAAACTGCACATATTTTTGTTCATACTGTTTAATTCTTAGTCAGCGAGTCTTTCCTTGACATTGTACAAGATCCATGGTTGCATCAGAAGACCTATTGTTTTTACTGAAAGAAATTAGTGTTTCAAAACATTGATTTACTAAGACTAGTTCAGTGCAATTGAAATAGATATGACTACTAAATATTTTTTGCCTTTAGAGTTATTTGTAGGATATCCCAAGAACTGCAGTTCATTCTGCAAGAGATGATCATTCCAGCTTTACTGCAGGCCAAATATGACAACATGTATTATTTACCAAGTGTTCATAATGCAAATTTTAGATAAATGTGCAAACTGGATAATTTAAACACTGCGTTTATCAGCAGTTGTAGTACAAGTAAATTGAAATTGAGTTTTATTTATGGACGCTCTTTAACTACTATGGTTCTTAGCGTCCCATTCCATATTGGGCGTGAAAGACCGGTAATTTTGCTCAGAGGCCTCTTTATCAGGCTTGAGGTTCTTTTACGTGCCATAAATCTCGACACGGGACCACTGGCTTTACTTCCCTTCCAAAGAAAGCCATGCTAAGGACTTTTACGCCCGAACCTGCGACCTTGGGAACTAGAGGCTAGCACGGTACCACTAGTCCACGGAGGACGACAAGTAGTGTAGTACAAGCCTTTAATCTTATGGTTTTATTTGTTGTTTACTTGTGATCATATTTCTCTTTTTTACATTCTTTAGTTCTTGTTTAATTATTATTTTTGTTTCGTTCATCGCTTTCAATTTTTCATAATGAAGACAATGCACTTAGATCACTGTTTTTTTCATAACAGTTTGGCACTTCTGTCCTATTCTTAAACAGTATATGTGGGTATTATCATTGTTTTCATCATAGATTGTCCAATGAAGCCCAATCTAGTGCTGCAGATATAATTTAGATCCCAAAAATATTTGAGGACTCAGTATTATCAGACAAGTCAGGAAAACAATGTGTAATGAAACACAAAGATTTTAACAATCAATCATAATTAAGAAGGGTATACAAAAGGGTAATAATGATATATAGATATATTTTTAAAATTGTAATGTTTTAGCTGTTCCTGGCATACATACAAGAGAGCTTAAAATATATTTTATAAGAAAAAAGTGAACAAAAGAAGTGTAGCATGCATAGATATAGGCAAGAGAACAATGAAAATTACTTCAGATCCACACTTAGGATACACTGAATAACTGAAACAAGAAGCAGGCAAAGAAATAAAAGCAATGAATAATAAAGTGATAAATGCTTGATTGAAAATACCGTTTATAGTCTAGAAGAGCATTAATGTAGCAAAGTTATGTGAATCTTATATTTGTCAACAAATATACTTGTAAATCTTTGATGTTCCTTTAACAATGGATTTGTATTTAAAGAATTATTAAAATTGGTTAGGAATTATGAACCCAGCTAATTGTATAAGAACAACTTACACTTTCAGCTACTCTTTAATATAACAAAGCATAATTTTTTCCATGAAAAGAAGCAGAACCTATAAGAGGGAAAAGCTGAGGCATCAATGTCTTTATTTTTTATGCACTTTTACTAGAAAATTCCCAACAAAACTGCGACATAGCCTTTCCTTGTAAGTCCAGATCTTAAGCAGAAGTCATTCATCATCAGACTTACATAAACATGTTTTTCCATGCATTTTTCTGATAATTACATTACTGTCGGATTGCATTAATGACAAAATGGTATAAAATCTGTAAAATTAAGCACAGTTTTATAACATAACATGTTGGCCAATTGTTATCATATTGGGATGTGAGGTTACATCTCTTTTTCCCTCTTCTGTGAAATAAGTGAAATGAAATTTATAGTTTTGCAAGTTCAGACATATTGCTTTAATAAAACAATGGAAAGGAATGTTGCAGCTCCTAATAATATCTGAGTGAGAAGATATGTAATACACTATAAGACAATAGCTTATATTTATTTTTACTCCTTCCACAGAAAAATAAATTCCCAACATCTTAGTCTTTTGTCATGCTTTAGAATTAAGGACATTAAAAGTTCTAGCTAGCGAGGGATCCCAGGTTTAAAAAATTAAAAATCACAAGTGCACTGCACCACTTTTGATATCTTAGAAGATTCTATTTATGTTGGTTAAATTGCTATCCTTGTAATAAATTTAGTTGATATGTCATAAAATTCCTAGGAGGTAAATATAATTGATTTAATCTTACAAAAATTATGTAGGTTTGTCTAGTCCCTCTTTCAGATTTTCACAAATTACATGAATGCGTCACTCTAAAGTACATTCACATAAATGCAAATTATCTCTCTCTGTGGTAATAATTTTCCCTTATTACAACTCTCAGCTTTAAACAACCCCAGCTCATCTGAATCTTGTATCACCCATTTGATTTAATATTTATTGCTTAAATGGTGATATATTACAAATTTGCTAATATCTTTCCAGGTCTTTAGAATTTTTATGCCAATGTGCCCATAAAGGATTTACCATGGTAACACAACTAAAGCAAACTTTTAAATTTATGCAATTTTATGAAAACATAATGATATAAAAACTAAACATTTAATTAGTTTCACACATTAACACCATCATCCTCAATATAAACATCTTCATTAAGCCAAAATTAACTATAATTAATTAGAGCTGATATAGAAATAACAATAATTAAATAAACCCCTGATGACGATACTGCCTCTGGTAAACCATGATTCATGTTTTTTATTTACACAGACAGATGACCGCTGTGTATCATTAATAGAAATACATGAAGAAGGAATTGCACCTAACATCCAGAAATATTTTTCAATGCCATGCTGTCTTCTAAATATCCTTCAGCAATAGATATACTGGAGAGTTTTGTGTGAGCAGCAGAAGCAATTGCGGTTGCATTGTATGCTGTGCTCTGTGAGGAGAAGATTGGAAAAATGAGTGAAGATTTGGAATTGGGTGCTATGTAAGTGGGAAAGTAAAAAGGGAAGAGAAAGGAAAACAAGTGACAAACGAGTACTTAAAGTTTGCTGATGATATTGTCTGTACTAGATCATTGCAGGAGTAGAAATTAAACCCGGGACCTGAAGATATGACATAGATAATGACAATGCTAAAAATAATTTCAGGGGATATAGTGAATCTGAAGAAAAGAGAATAGAATTAAATATTGACAAAAAGATAAAAGAAATGCTATATACTATAACTAAGGAAGTGCATGAAGAACTATGCACGTGCAGAAATAGATTGGATAAGTTAGAAAAGGAAATGGAGACAAGACGACACAACATAGTGATAGGAAAATAGAAATGATTAGAACAAATAGTGGAAGAAATATTAGAAAATTAGCAGGTTGGGAAATTATAGATAGAATAGTGAAAAGTAATAAATATTGTCCAGTTATAAGGAAGAAATAGATACCAGGATGACTGTTTGCAATCATCTCGTAGCAGGGGCAGTAACAGTGATAGGGTTACAGCATGCTATCAGTGAAATTGTTAAATTCTATACAGAGTGGGGTTTTAAGGTGGACACAAATAAGTCAAAGATTATAGTATTCAAAAAAGGTCAAAATTATAAAGATATGAAAGATGGTTTATAAATGTAGGGCCAGTAGAGGTAGTAAAGAAATTTGATTACCTGGGGATCAGATTACCAAGCATTGGGAATCTAAATATGCACAGTTGAAAAGAAAACTAGCCATGAAAGCTGTTAAGAGTCTGCTTATATAGAACACCCTCATGTCAATGAATTATCTGGAAAGACTTTATGAAGCAGTAGTTGAGTCAAAGATGCTATATCTAATATAAATTTGGAGAGTAACAAAGTGGTGGCTTAAGATTGATATGTGGGTCTACTCAAGAGCTCACCAAGAGCCGTGGCACTGGCAGAGTTAGGAAGGATAGAGAGAAAATGTGTAATGGAGAGAATTTTGAAGTATTGGTACAGATGTTTAAATTTAGATGACAGTAATGCAATAAAAGAATGCATACAGTTCCAAAACAATGTTTTAGGAAGAGAAAGTTGGAGATGGGAAATGAGTTCGAAGAAATTGGCAGGAGGAATGTTTGGTTATTAGATAAAAACAATAGCAGTGGGTTTTGGAAAGAAGTTACAGATATGGGCTACTTTTGAGTTTGTTGACTTTACATAAAACAATCAAAAAAGATTGGGGGAGGGAGAAGTATGTAGACATATTCAATCAATTTGGAAGAATAAGTCTTGCTTGGATGCGCACAGGAGTAATATTTTTAAAAAGGATAGGAAATAATTGCTCTGGGAAATGTATTGTGTGTGACAAATTGTGTTAATATTTCCCGTTGCCTAATGAAATGTGAAAAGGTTAAAAGATGGAGAGATGATATATGGAACAAAAAATGGGATAAGCTAAACAAAGAAATAATAACAGTTAAAATACTATGATGGCAGAAACCCAAATGCAGAAACAATTAAAATGGCAGGGACATTGTTAGGAAATATAAGAGATAAGTGGACAAGAAGCCTAAGAAAGGAGCAACAGAATGTTTCAGCCTGGAAAGTGAAGAGATAGCCAATACCTTTATCCCATACATACAACCTAGGGAAGAACTAGTTTATAGACGCACTAGATTTTTAAAAGGTTTTAGATATTTTATATTTGTAATATTGTATCAAAGAAAAGTGGAAGTAAATCTAAATGGATATACTACAATTTCAGCAGAAATTTCACCAGATTCATGCATTTTGTTTGAAATAAATTACTTCTGTTTATTATATAAAGTACATATATACCACTTCCTAGGAAAAATGAAACTCAGGGATCAAATTATTAATTATGTTCTCAGGCCACTGCAGTGGACTATATACTGCAGCAAATTTTCCTGTAATTATTAAACAACATTTCAAAAGACAGCAGAGACTTGATGAAGAAGATAAATTAAAAGATAAAGACTATAAGAATATTAAAGATAGAGTAGATATACAAAAAATGCCAAGGAAGACTGCAGTGGCATTATTTAGGATGGCAACTGGCCACAATTGTCTCTACAAGATACGATGCCTACCTACACCCAATTGCACTCTCTGTGAAGATGATGTCATCCTGAACAAACAACATCTCGCCAAATGCAAAGGCCTTAAAAGTGATAACTTACAGAGTTTATATTGGGAAGCCAGAGGGAAAATGATGCAGATCAATTAATCCCCAGTGCCATTGGTGAACAACAACATTTTCCTGTAATTTCATTTTCTTATCAGGTTCGAAGGATCAGGCCGTGGACAGCAAAGCGTGTGGCGGTAGAGTTTGCTTTGTGCAATTGTCTGCCCTGGTTTGGCGTGGGATGGGCCCTCAGAGAAACCTCACCATAAGGAGATGTTGGCCTGTGGGGGGGGGGGGCTGTTTGTACCACTGCCATCAGGATGTAATATCTGAAGATATTAGGGACCCCACCTGTCTCCAAGCCTGCTGCCCTGGATCTGGATCTGATCACTTTCAATTTACCCCTTCCTCTTGGGAGTATCTAGAAAGCACTATGTAAATGTGCAGTTAATGCAGGAGTCCTCTACCTCTTCTTGGTATCCATGCCCCCAGGTCGTTATGTTTGTAACCCCATTAACTTCATGGTATAATCATTAATATAAAATGCTTGAAACATAAATAAGCAAATTCAGATATTTCCGAGTGTATAATGTTGGTATTGTACAACACATTGAGATTATTGCAGTACTGTCTTAAGATCCATATAGTCACTTGTGTCTATTGACTTTTTGCAGATTATTTGTGAATGTGAATAAAATGTTTCTAACAAACTGCTTAAAAAATTCTGTAGCTGCACTTCAGTTTGAAAACACCAAAAAGTAATGCGAAAGTGCAGTGAAATGTTTAAAGTTCCACCAATAGGAGGAAAAGCCTGAAGAGGTGGACAGAACTTTTAAACTCACTCCTCCCCCCCCCACTCCCCTTTTGGTTTCCTCAATGAAAAATGGAATCTCTGGTTCCCAACAGAGCCCAAAGTTAATGTCTAAAAGTGGGTTGTTAACAGTCTGGGATCCCTAGCTGATCTTTTAAAGCATAGTACATGTTGCTGCATTTAAACAAATCTGAAGGTTAGAAAATAAACTATATCAACCTTTGGAAAGGTAGAATCAGATGACCGAAAAATTCAATGCCATAGCCGGGATTTGAACCACGGCTATGGCATTGAATTTTTCAGTCGTCTGATTCTACCTTTCCAACCCTGTCCAACACACGGCTTGTGTGAAAGAACAATTAATTCCCTATATCAACCTTTTAACCTCTGACAATGACTTTGTTGCTTAAACACTTTAGCACTGGAATAACTTTTCGTATGAGAAGTTGCTATCACATTGCCAACTATATGAGCATACTTTTAGTAGCCAGCACATCAAATTAAAAGAGGTTACTTCTATTTTGAGCTTCTGCAGAAAGTTAGAGATGTAGTTGACTCATAATACTAGGGGATGTTAAAGATGGTGTAAACAATTTTGTTTTTACCAATATTTGGTAATTTTTTTGAGGTTGCCCATCATTCCGAGCAATGAAATCCAATTAGCCATGGGCATAAAATATAAAGGACACTCAGTTCAGGTTACCTTTGTTCTAACAGTTATCACACTTTGGAAGCTTTTACTTAAACGTTTAGTAACTCTTCTGTTATCTTGTACAAACTTGGTAAATATTTGACTGTGTATTAGGAAAAGAAGAGCTAGAGTACAACAAAATACCAGTGAAGAGGTTGCTGCAGAAAGCAAAGTCTGCTTGGTATTCCAAACTTATATTGTGACATTATTTGTATTGCAAAGGATTTTTACTAACTAACTCTGGAGGGACTATAGTATTCATAAAATGGAAAATACCACCGTATAGCATCAGCTTTGCCAAAGATTTCTCATTATGTAATGACAAAAGCATGTGAAAAGACTGCAACTAATACAGGTCTTCATTTTCAACTAAATTTAAGATTTTAAATCAGCTAGCTCATTGGAATACAGATGCATTTCTTTGTTGCTTAAGTGCCTGTAAATCTTTTGAAATGTTTATATTTGATTTACCTGCATATCATTCCATTTATGGCACCATTCCTCAAGAGGTGTTCGGAAACACAGCATTGAACATTACATTTTGTTTTGAAGTTTTATTACATCTCCCTCAAATTTCATCTCATTGACTTTTCTCTACTTTGTTTACACATTAGAATATTAAGAATGTTGTAGTGTTGAAAAACATGTGCTGTGTAATCATTTATTTAAAGCATTGCTCATTATTTAAAGTATGCTAAGTATGTTTATGAAAATATTCTATTAGTGTTTAAAAAAATGGAAAATGCTTTTGTGCCACCTTTCTACCACTGTTAATGTATTACCAGTTTTCCGAATATGTTTACCAGTCCCCCAGCCATTGTGTTAAATATGAAGTATTTTGTTAGGATATCTTAACTGTAGTTAAAAAGCAGTATGTAATATGATGTGATACATGGCCAACTAAGTGCCTATCCTGTATGTGAACACACTTGCTTGTCATCACTTATAGTTTGCAACTTTTGTAACAAGTGATAGCATAACCAAAGTCTTGCTTATTTCTGCCTAATATGAGCAACTCTTGTAATACCTCCCTCTTCCATCATTGGAATATATTCAATTACAATCTTTTAAAAGAACAGGGTGTTGAACTTCAAAGATGCTAGCAGGATATCTTCTTGAAATTTTGGCAAATATTTTTTTGAAATTGCAAAATAAATATCTAAAGTAAAGTACTATGGAAGAGCATTATTACAATTTGTTTAGTCATCAAGTAATGAAACTACACTAAATACTCGTTGTATAGTAGCTAAACTAATTATTAATTTGACAAATGTCTGAACACTTGCTACAAACAGTTTAGCAAAAGAATATTCAAAAACAAGAGTATTTTTTTAAATAAATTATATATTTAGTGTATAATATTACAATAGTAAAGTATAACATAATTATAACTCAGTATAATGTAACATTAATGTATGCCGTATTGTTAAGTAAATATTGTAATTTCGTAGAACAGATTTTCCAGAACTTTGCAACTTCAGGAGTTCCTTATTTGCTGTGAAATAAATTTGCACAAGTCTAATCTGCAATAACAAGTGTTTCATTTCGCTTAAAACCAAATGCAAATTTCTGACTTTTCAGGGAAGTTATACCGCATTGTAAATGCTAAATTAAAGGTAGGTGTGAAATACTCTAAAATATTAGATGCCTTTGCAAAATGTTTTAATGTTTTCAAATATAGATGTGCAAGCTAATGTCATTCAGATAACAAACTGAATAGCTATTAATCTTGTGATGAGTGTTTACAGTAAATATTCTGCTTTTTTTACGAAGTTTTTAGTTTGATCAAATAGCTAATCAAGGTTTATTAGCATTTATTGATTTGATGGTATCCATCTCACATTGCCTGCTCGCTCACCTACCTGCTAGGCTGCCTGTATGCTGACATCATTCTTGCATGTCTGCCTGTGTGCTGACTACATTGTTGCCTGCCTGCTTACTCACCTACAGAGATGCCTATATGCTTGCCCACCAACATGGCTCCCTGTATGATGATTGTGACATATTACTTTTATCATCATTACCAGACGCACTGTTGTGCTGTATTGTTACTACCAGGCGTAGCACTATTGGGTCTCCTTAGTTATATTTCGGTTTGATGGTCTTTCCCTTTGGCATGGATTTTTTTCTGCCTACACCAGTGGAGGGGAAACATTGACAACCTCACTCCACTTTCTGTGCATGTGCAAAACACATAAATATTACATTGTAATATGGCTGTCCCACTTCGAGCACAGCCATAATTTGCATCAGTGACATAGCAGTTGAAAAATTAATGTATTAATGCATTATTTTAGTAAAGAAAATGTAATTGACGACATTTGGTGAAATCAGTATAACTGTCCTTCTCCACATAAGGTCTTATAAATGCGCAATAAACACACCTTGGTATTTAAGGGAATTTTTACTGTTCTTTGCATGATTATTAGATCTTTCACATCTCCTATTTTCCAATAGTTTAGAATGTCTGGTTCCAAAGTAGTGTTCGTCAAACATAAAGTGGAAACTAAATGGCAATCACTTATGTTGGATCATGTGTTTGTTTTAATTTGATTCATTTTGGAAAATAACTGCTTGCAGCCAGCCCTGTATTTAGCTAATGTTATTATACCCATGGGCCAACAATCTCCCTCCCTGCGCGATGCCACTCAAAAACAGCACAGGCAGCATGCAGGAAGGCAGTGTTGCCAGTTGCACCATGTACATAAGATCTCCATCCGTCTACCTACAATTTCCCTAATAAGAATTCCTGCTACCATCGCTGTTCTTTTTTAACGCATGTGAAAATTTATTTTCAGCATATATATTTCATTATTTTCTCAATATTGCCACCCTTAAGAATTTGCTGCCCTGCCCATATGTAAATATGGGGCTGCTCGCAGCTTTACTTTAACCGAACAAAGTCTGCAAATCTTGTTTTAAAGTCCAAGGTTCTCCAAAATTAATATATATAGTGAATTTAAATGGAGGACATTATCTATATTTTGCATTGCAAACTGCATGCTCCACAGGCATAATTTATTCATAAATACCCTAACACTGTTCTATAATAACGACAATGGTGTGATCTTCCTTGCAATTATCGATTAAGAAGTCTCCATTAAGTGCAATACTTGTTCCACCTTCTCATGCACTTCCTGAAGACATCCTCAAATCCATTTTTTGAATAGCACTTAAAAATCGCCTCTAAAGCCTTCACTGTTTCATTCTCTGAGTCAAACCACTGTCCTTTGAGAGCTTTTTTGAGCTGGAAACAAAACAAAAAAGTCACTCTGTGCTAGATCTAGACTATAGGGTGGGTGGGGAACCATGGAGATGCCTTTCTTGGACAGCAATGTTGCAACAGCTGTTGTCATATGTGGACATGCATTGTCATAGTGAAGCCTCCACTTGCTAACTCTAGATCTCTGAATTTTTTTTTGGGGAGGGATGTGATCTTTAATCAGTTGAATACTAGAATAGTAGTCTGCAGTCACTGTTTTGACTTCTGGGAACCTGACGTATGTATACCATGCTATGATAACCAAAAAATATTATCACTATTGACTTATTAGCAGATTTTTGGATGCATGCTTTTTGGGGCATGTTTACCTATTTTCAACCCTCTTGTGCTCTCGTGTTTCTTGGTCATAGCAATGCACCCATGACTCATTGACAGCGATAATGTTTTTCCACCAATCATCCCCTTCTTCTTGGACACACTATTTCCATTGGTTGCACACAGAAACTCAAATCTGCTTCTAAATGGAAATTAGCACTTTGGGAATGCAGCGAACACGTGCCCTTGATATGTTTAAATGATTCCTTAAAATTATGTGAGTGCTTCCCATTGATATGTCTAGCATATTTAGAAGTTCCCTAACAATTACATGCGGATCTGTGCTGCATAATAACGGCAGCAGTGTTGGGGGACTCCCTCCCCTCCTTCCAGCTCACAACTTCCCCTTCCACTTTTAAATGCTTTATACCAACAGAAGCATGCAGCATGAGACATTATTGACTCTCCATAAGCTCTATGAAGATCTGTTTCTTTAACAGTCTTGTTTAACAAAGTACAAAACTTTATTACATAGCATTGTACCCTCATTTCCGACACTTTACAGTTTAGAGGCACATTCACTCCTTACCAACTTTAAACTGCTGTTGGAGAATGGCAGGGTTCACAAAAATGTAGCTAATTGTCGTAATTAAGCATACCTACTATAGATATTTGTCTATAGATGGCAGATTGATCATCATCTAGGCTATGATGATCATCATCATCTAGAGCCTATGTTTGTCTATCTCAGCCTATACCCTAAAAACTTTCTCTAGGAGAAAAGCTAGCCTGCAACATCTCTAGTCTGCATACCATATTGTATCTAGAAAACTCTAGATAAACTGAAGTTAGTTTATCTTAGTCTCTCTCTCAGTTGGCTGAAACGCTCCAATAACATAATAATAATATTTATTTCATCCAGTTTATCATACATCTGATTTTGAACATGTCAAAACAATGACATCTTTGCAAATCCTTTAAGTCATATAGACATTTGTTTATTAGATACATCCTCAATTTCCTTTTGAATTGCTGTTTAGAAGCATCAGCTAAGATTTGATTTCTAGTGGTAATTTATTAAAAAGTGTGATTCCAGAAATATATATATCCTTTAAAGATACACCTTTTTACATTATGCCTAAAGTAATCCAAGTTACCTCATGCATTATGTTTATGGACTTGGTTGTTTTTCTTTGGTTTGTATTTATCTATTACATACATTACTGTTCTATATGTATAGAGAGAGTAGATAGTATGCAATTTATTGTTAATAAAGGTTCCCCTACACGATTCCCTTGCTCTTAGGTTAAACATGATTCTGATGCATTTCTTTTGGTATATAAGTAATTTATTCATGTGCATTTTTGTAGCAGCGACCTAAATTTCAGTCCCATAGAGTATGCGTGGATAAAAACATTCATAGTATATTAGTTTCAATATGTTACCATCACTATGATTGTTGAAATATCTGAGTAGATACACTGTTTTACTGATTTTACCACATATATGTTCAATATGCTCAGCCCACGTAAGCTTATCAACAATAAGACCTAAAAATGTATGTGATTTTACATCCAGAATATTATTATTATTATTATTATTATTATTATTATTATTATTATTGACTTTTAGTGATATTTTACCATAATTTTTATTGAATTGCATCATTTTAGTTTTTTGCATGTTGCAGTGTAGATTTATCAATTTGAATTCAGCACCAGGAGGTGGTATTGTTTAAGGTTGTATGATTGTCCTTCTACTGTTTTATACCAACAGTGTAGTGTCATCTGCATAAGATATCACTGAAGTATTTGGTGGATTTTTAATGCCATTAATATAGATAATAAATAATAATGGCCCTAACACAGTGCCTTGTGGTACGCCATATTTCACAGATCCTAAATGTGATTTGATTTGTTGATATCCCTTTTTTGTACATTATTTCGGTAATTTGTTTTCTTCCAACCAGGTAACTACGAATTAGGCCCAGGGGTAATCCTCTTATGCCATAGTTTTCCAATTTACTAATTAATGTATTATGATTGACGTAGTCAAAGGCCTTGGATAAATCAAAAACTAATGTACTAACCTCATTATTTTCTAAATTCCCAATTATTTCATGTATAGACTTGGTTAATGGCACAAGTAGTGGATTTCCCTTTTCTAAATCCATGTTGAAACTTCCTTAATATATTGAATTTACTTAGATAATTATCCAATCTTAGCAGCAGAATCCTTTCAAACAATTTAGCTATCTCCGATGTAAGACTATAGGTCTATAATTGTCAGTATTTAGTTCATCCCCTTTTTTAAATACTGGTCTGATTATCGCTAATTTCAGCATTTCTGAAAATTGTCCCTGTTCGATGGAAAAATTAATCAAATAGGTTAATGGTTTTACAATAACATATGTACATCTTTTGAATAGAAATAAGCTGATTTCATCTCACCCACTGCTTTTTTTACTTGGTAGGTTGTTGATTATTTTAACTATCTCATCTTCTGTAACTGGTCTGAGAAAGAAAGAAGTATTTGTCATGGTATTAATATTGGCATTTACAGAATTTGGCCTACTAGCTATCTGTGTAGGTGCATTTTTGAAATAATCATTAAAGTTTTTACTTATAGTGACCAGATCGTCAACCACTTCCCCATTTATGCTCAATGTTATGGTTTTATATAATTCATGATATCTTCTCGCTTCATTTATTAAGCCCTAGGCTGTTTTACTGACATTTTTGGATTTTCCCATCCTTTCTCTATATGCATTTATTTTAACAGCTTTCAAATTATTGAGATTGTCACGTCTCATATTTTTGTATTTATTTTTATAATATCCTAGTGAGGAACTTTTATATAGTACATACATATCTTTCATTTTCTCTTTCAGCTTCATCGTTGTTAATGGTAATGTTATTTTTTTCTTTGCAGTTTTATTTATATTCACATTTATTTTTGGACATGCAGCATTCACATTTAAATATATTATAGAACTGGTTCCATTTATCATTTACATTACCAATATTATATAATGTACATTCCCAGTCTGTTACAGCTAAACTATTTATTAAGTTATTTATGTTTTCACTACTTAAATCTCTTACTGTTTTACTTTCTTTACTCACTATTTCATATTTAGATACATTAAAGTTAGTCAGTTGGGCATAGTGATTGGAGATACAGGTTTATAAACCTGCAGAGGATATTTCTGTTACATTAGATGCAATATGGTCAATGGTAGATGAAGTGAAAGATGAAAGCTATTGAAGAAAAAGAATGGTAAAACCTGGATAGAAGTCTACAGTTTTCCATAATTGTTTATTTTCCTCCTGAAACACAAGGAATTTTAATATGCAAGCATGCATTAGACAGGCAGGTAGGGTATGTAGGAAGGTAAATAAGCTAGTAGGGAAAAATCTAAATAAGCTGGCAAGTACATAGAGAAGTACACAGACAGGTAAGTAAGCAGGCAAAACACACAGGTAGTGAGCAAGCAGGTAGAAAAATACAAGGCAGGCTACTTTTGCAATATTACAATACATTGCCATGAACATACAAACAGTTGTAGGACAGATTTAATGGATAATTTAAAAAAAATCTTTCCACAGGTAAGCATCTGTACTTTATAATTAATTCTTATATATTCATATTAATTTCTTGCATCCAAAAGATCCTATGTGCATGATGTGGAATTGTCAAGATTAAAAACAATAAAATAAAAGAAAATTACAAACATTTTGCAAATTGAATAATACAAAAATTATAAGCCGGCCTACTCTCTCTTCCTCCCTCTCTTTCTCACACACACACATGCTAAATTACAGGGCTTTTAAACCAGTACCAAAACTCAACATATGAAAACATCTTAGTGCACGACATCATCAGTATTATATATATATTATTTATATTCATTTCATTAATATGATTAAATCTGTTTATTATTTAATACCTCATCTGCTTTTATTGCAAATAAATTTTATATATTCTAGTACTGAATAAAAAGACTGACCCAAAGGTAAGCCTTGAGCTTCATTTTGAACACATTTATATTTTCTACATTTTTCAGGCTTGTAGGTAATTTGTGCAATTTAATACCATTGTGATATGCACTGATTTTTGCTAGGTTAATTCTACAATATCGTACATGTAGATTTTCCTTCTGCTTTGTATAGTGACATTGAATCTCTTCATTATCTGGAATTGATGGTTTATTACTCAGATAAGATAAATAACTTCTATTATGTACATAATAGCTATAGGCATGATCCTAAATTTGTTGAATAATTTTCTACAGGAAAATCTACTTGATTCACCAGTCATTCTGTAACACAGCCCCTTTGCGAAGCTTTCCAGCAACATAAAAAAGGAACTAAATAGTGTAAATTGAGATCTCGGAGAAACCGGGAGAGAATGTGTGAGGTGAACACTGCAGTTCTTCCAAGAGTAGCCTTTTCTAGTTTTTAGCAATATGCACTATAGGATGCAAAAGTGTACAATCTTCTCTGACGAGAGATGAGTGTTGTCTAGCTAAGTTCATCTTTTCGCACTCAGTCCAATCCTGGCATGGACCCTCTTGTGTATAAAGTTGATTCTCCTTCCACTTTCCCATCTAGCTCGCATCACATTGTTGCAAACATGGCATAAATACATTGCATTTATTGTAGTTATTTATTTGGAACTCCAGCAACCAATCATAGTTTTCTCACCTATGAGTTGAGTAGGTATGGTGTATATAGTTTTCACAACTTCTGCAAGCCATTATTTCATACCCATATACACCATACCATTGTTCTTGTTGTTAAAGGATTGTTTATAAACGCTACTGCCCCACCACGAGGGTTGGCTACTGCATCTCAAAAATTCGGTCAATAGCAGAGTTACTTATTGGTCGCCGTGCACGCTAAACTGAGGAATGGGGGAAACAGTCGTCTAGTTTCATTTTCGTTCATGAGATAAAGCGAAATATAGCCTTACATATATGCCCTGAAAAGAGAAGAAAGAGCTAGGGTAAATGATGTGGGCCCATGATCAAATTGTATAAGTCAGATAAGAAGTTAGTCGTAGCGACCTGGTAAAGGGGGCATTTGAAAAACAGGTGGTTAATATCGCCCCGATGTCCTCATATGCATTGATCCGTGTCTTAATACTCAATACGGAAAATATAATATAGTGTCAATGCCACATTTAATAAAATGCGAAAATGTAGGAAAAGGCCCGGTTTGGTAATCGTCGAAAGCAAGATAAAGTGGTTAAGTGGTCCGCCGGCAGTAGTGTGTGGTTTCCCGTGTCGGGCACATCCCGTAGAGCGTAGAGTATCAATGTAAAGTCAGGTGGTGATATTCGGAACTGTGTACATATCACCGTGGCGTCTCGTGCCGCTGTGTCGACTCTTTCATTACCCGGGATTCCCACGTGACCGGGTATCCAGGTTAAACAAATTCGTACATTCGCCGGTAAACTATGTAGGTTGCGAATGAGAATTTCGTAAATTGGGACCCTGGGCCATCGTTCCGGATGTTGGAGAACAGTTAAAAGACTAGGACAATCTGTAAATATAATACAATTAGTGACCAGATGAAATTGCAAGTATTTTAGGGCTCTATAAATCGCAATGGTTTCCGAATAAATGGATACGTGGTCGTACAGTCCCCACCTAAACGTTTCCGAAGTAGAGTCGACAAAACTAGTTCCACGGGGGTTTTGGAGCCGTCTGTAAAGATTAAGAGTGGTGAGTCGTCCTTCCATTCTGACTTACGGTCATCCAGGTATGCGTTCCAGAGTGGCGTATAATTAATACTCTGGATATGAAGTGTCGTTATGTCAATATGTACATTAGCTGGGAGGGCGTTGGGCCATAAAGTCTAGCAGAAACGCAGGGTATACCGGAGTACTGAAAAAGTCGACGAAAGATCGCGAGTGGAAAAGGTAATTGTGCAACCCCTCCAGGTCTGCCGCTTAGTAATTCATATAAGTGAGTATGTTTGGGTAATAACGGATTATGACAACGTGTCATTAGGTCAGCCAGAAAGTGTACACCGAGAATAAACAGTCGATTATCCAAATTATACGTCGGGACGTTCGTCGTGACAAGCATTTGACTGGCTTACCTGGAATATGAAAGATAATATTGTAAAGTTGGTAAAAGAATGTGTCCAAAGCACGGCTAGTCCCACGAGACAGCGGTGTCGCAAGAAGTTGGCCATATTCCAATCTGGCCTGTATAAGTGGCGGTACGAGTCGAATAAGGAGGGGATGCATGCCCCATTGTCGGGCTGCCATAGCTCTAAATAAGTTCTTGGAGCGAATCAAGGTCGTTAAATATATTTATAATGTGCTGTGATTAGAGATTATGTTGAAAATATACGCCTAAAATTTTCACCGTCGGTGTCGGACTAAGGTCATGGTCATGTAATCGGAGAGTAAACGGCGAGGGTCGGGTAGATCTACGAAAATGAACCAATTTTGGTTTTTCGTACATTCAAACTATTCCCAAGTTCTGCAGGAACTGAATAACTTGAAGGCAGTCTCGTTCGAACTGTCTAAAGTCTGTCCTGGCATTAGGTTGTACGAGGGGCACTATGTATATTTTGAGCCTTGGCAACCCTGAATGCTGTAGGTGCAATCTGACGTTTCCAATGGAAAGTTTCACATTTTTGGCCACAATCTACTTAAAAAAATTGTCAATAGAGCGTCATTTGTTTACACTAACTTGAAAATTGTGTGTCAACAAAAACATGGAATTAACTCGTGAAAATGTTCGTGCAATGATTTATTACGGCCTTCGACGTGGATTATCAAGACAAGAGTGCATCGATCAACTAACTTCCACATTTGGCGACGAAGCTCCATTCTTTGCCACTGTGAAACGCTAGTATAACGAATTTAATCGTGGCTGCCGTTCGCTCAATGATGAAGTATGTGAAGGTCGTCCAAAATCAGTTGTGCCAGAAAACATTGATGCTGTGCAAAAAATAATAATGAAAGATCGTCATGCGACATATTGTGAGATTGAGGCAACCCTAGGCATTGGTTCCACCAGCATATATAAAATACTGCATGATTATTTAGCGGTGAAAAAGGTTTGCTCTCGTTGGATCCCACAAAATTTGACGCAATCTCAAAAAGATGCTCGTGTCGATTGGAGTACAAAAATGCTCAAGAAATACAATGGCGATGCCTCAAAAGACGTATATAAAATTGTAGGGTGAAGAATCATGGATCTGTGCGTATGAGCCGGAACGTAAACAGCAGTCGACTGTATGGGTGTTTCAAGATGAAGCAAATCCAACAAAAGTTGTTCGCACTCGAAGCACTTAGAAGCAAATGGTCGCCTGCTTTTTTTTTTTTTAGCAAAACCGGTCATGTGGCAACAGTGCCTTTAGAGGAACGTAAAACGGTCAATACCGAATGGTACACAACCATTTGTTTGTCGGAAGTCTTCGGTGAAGTAATAAAAACCAACAAGAACCGTAGGATCGTTCTTCATCAAGACAATGCGAGCGCACACACATCTCGTCTAACAACAGAGCATTTGAAGGCTCAAAAAATCGAATTAATGGGTCATCCACCATACAGTCCTGATTTGGCACCCAATGACTTCTTTTTGTTACCGAACATCAAGAATAAATTGCTTGGACAACGATTTTCGTTGGCAGAGGAAGCCGTTGATGCCTTCAAAAACCATGTTTTGGAGGTGCCTCAAGAAGACTGGAATAAATGCTTTGACAAATGGTTCAAACGGATGCAATAGTGTATTGATCATAAAGGAGAATATTTTGAAAAACAATAAAGCAGTTTTGAATCAGAAATTACTTTGTTTTAATTGTTAGGTTCAAAATATAAATCGTGACCCTCGTATCGGATATATCATCAAGTCATCAGCGTATTGCAAAACACGCGCTGTCATCGTTACCTCCGATTGTATATCCCCTATACACAAGGTGTACAAAAGCGGACTAAGAGCCGAACCTTGTATCAAAACTCGGGAAGTATTATGATATTGGGAGTTATAGAAATAAGGCGCTAGTCGATAGCGTCGATTAGAAAAAAGGGCATGTAGTAATGCACATAAGTGCGGCAGAACCTGTGGGGGCGGTCTATGAGTGACTGTAGAACTGCACTGTGTGATCAAAAGTATCCGGACACCCCCACAAACATACGTGTTTCATCTTAGGTGCATTGTGCTGCCACCTACTGCCTGGTACTCATTATCCCGGACCTCAGTAGTCATTAGACATCGTGAAACAGCAGAATGGGACGCTCCGTGGAACTCACGGACTTCGAACGTGGTCAGGTGATTGGGTGTCAGAAGGCTGTACGCAATATTTCCACACTCCTAAACATCCCTAGGTCCACTGTTTCTGATGTGATTGTGAAGTGGAAATGTGAAGGGACATGTACAGCACAAAAGCGTACAGGCCGACCTCGTCTGTTGACTGGCAGAGACCGCTGACATTTGAAGAGGGTCGTAAAGAGTAATAGGCAGACATCTATCCAGACCATCACACAGGAATTCAAAACGGCATCAGGATCCACTCCAAGTACTATGACAGGCGTGAGGTGAGAAACCTTGGATTCCATGGTCGAGCGACTGATCATAAGCCGCACATCACGTAGGAAAATGTCAAACGACGCCTCGCTTGGTGTAAGGAGCGTCAACATTACACGATTGAACAGTGGCAAAACGTTGTGTGGAGTGACGAATCACGGTACACAATGTGGCGATCCGATGGCAGGATATGGGAATGTCCGGTGAACGTCATCTGCCAGCGTGTGTAGTGCCAACAGTGAAATTCGGAGGTGGTGTTATGGTGTGGTCATGTTTTTCCTGGAGAGGGCTTGCACCCCTTGTTGTTTTGCGTGGCACGATCACAGCGCAGACTTACATTGATATTTTAAGCACCTTCTTGCTTCCCACTGTTGAAGAGCAATTCGGGGATGGCGATTGCATCTTTCAACATGATCGAGCACCTGTTCATACTGCACGGGCTGTGACGGAGTGGTTACACGACAATAATATCCCTGTAATGGACTGTGTCGCGGAATCGTTCGTGTTATCTTATTTGCTGAGCGCCTGTTATTGTTTTACTATTTTGAATTTTGGTTCTTTGTCCTCCGGCTAGCTATTATTACTCAGTCGAGCAAATCTCTTGAGCAGGGTGTGTAAACGGAAAGGAGTTGTTACTGAAAGATAACGCTGATAAAAGAATTTGTTTTTACACTTTTATTGCCGTCACACTGAATTAATTTCATATATTTAATCTTGATACACGCCTGATTGAAACTGTTATATTTTCGAATATAACTATAATCACTTATTTGCCGCGCATTATTAATTTGCGTATTTCACATTCTTGTAACTAACTTTACAACGCGAGAGGTATTTTAGCACTTGATTGTTCTATTTGAATGACTTGCATTAAAATTTGTGCCAAGATGTCCCCAGGACTTCCATTCCTACTTGCGTAGAAAACTCCAGGTTGCACCTAATTATACAAAAGGGACATACATAAATGCCAGAGCGTGGTTGGCCAATTCATTTTTACTCTTTACTGGGGTAAATCCCCAAAATCTACAAACCCTTCCATTTTCAAAGAAGTAGAATCAAATAGAATTTCTTCTTTCAACTTTACTTCATCAAAAAGTAAAACCCTACGTCGTTAGTTTTCATTCTTATCCTTTAAATACTCAGATACTGCATTTACAGCATGGATGTTGATGCCATGGGGACATTTAAGACCTCTGATTAACTTCCTTAAATGTGATTCTGGTGGAAGGGGAAGAAGTTCGCGATCGTCTATATCCTTTGGGTGACTTGATTTTTAAAAGCAGGCTAACAGAAATTCATTATATCTCATGCCCTTCGGTTTAGTTGTATGCGATTTCTTAAAAATTGTACCAATAACAATTTTGTCTTTTACTCAGTTATCTTGTTCCATAAGATTCATTGATATTGCTATGCTTTCCATTTATTTTCCTTTCAAGTGCTTGAACCCTAGATTTGGCTACTTTCGATTTAGTTTTTGGTCTAATTATATTGCGCTGTTACTGCGTTAACCTTTTCTTTAGTCGAGGGTTGGAACTTAAATAGTGGCAACACTGCTGTAGAGACGCTATGAAACGGAATATAATATTGTCGTTGATAGCACATGTTAGTTACATACCTACCTTACCTCAGAGCAAATGGACTAACCCTTCCCACGTCACCTCCGCGCGCATAGTGGAGAGAAACAGAGTCACTTGTGAGTTAGCGGTCTAACGCAGTGTTGTCGCGATGTTTTCGAAACAGGAACAACGGAGTTGGATCAAGATTGAATGTGCCAGGTGTCGTACAGCACGACAGTGTCAACAAGCTTTTCAAGAGGGTTGCAGGTAATCTGCATTGCCTTATAGAACAGTGGACGTTGGGTAAAAGCCTTCAACCAAGTTCGGCAAACTGTGGCAGACATGCATAATGCAGGTCGTCCTAGTGTCAGTGAAGAAGAATTGCATACTCTTACCGCGTTGCTGGACAGTGATCCACGCCAGACGATTCGTGAGCTCGCCCAAGAAACCGGATTAGCGTATACGACTGTGCTTTACATCCTGAAGCAACGACTGGGCATGCGAAAAATTGCATCATGATGGGTTCCGCGTGATTTGACGGAAATGCAGAAAGCGTTACGACGCTGCTAAGACGCACTTGGAGCGCTATGAGCGCTTTCTTACGCCATATCATAACGCTGGGTGAGACATGGGTCAAATCGTATGAACCAAAGCTGAAACGCCAATCGAGCGAATGGCGTCATTATGGGTCGTCACGAAAATCGAAAGTTCGTCAGAGCCCCAGCAATGTGAAAGCTACGTGATTCCCGTGTACAAATGTGATGGTGCTATTCTAACGCATTACATTCCCCCACGGCAGACCGTCAATGCACAGTATTACCGTTCGTTTTTGGAGCACCTCCTGCGACCATCTGTGAGAAAGTAGCGGCAACACTTTCTGCAGATTCCACCCATCATTTTGCACGACAATGCTCGGGCACATACAGCGAAAGCTGTGGCTAATTTGTTCAGTCGTTGGGATTGGGAAGTGCTGTACCATCAAGCATATTCCCCAGACTTATGTCCTTGTGACTTTGATTTGATTCCGAAGATGAAAGAACCACTTCGTGGCATTCGCTTCAGAACTGTTCCAGAGATTCGTCAGGCAGTAGACCGCTCCATTCGCACTATCAATAGAACAGGCTCTGCTACAGGTATACTACGACTTCCACATCGCTGGAAACGGGTTATACACAACGCTGGTGATACATTGAAGGGCAGTAAAGGTTGCTAACATGTAACTCTTTTGTATCGGCTGTAAATAAATATTTGCCACTATTTAAGTTCCAACCCTCGTAAGTCTACTTTATTACTTATGTTTCTATTGGTATCCTCTTTGACGGGAAGACTAACAGTGGTATTATGAGAACATTCTGCATTATCCCCATTGTTTTCTAAATTTGCATCTCTTTCAGACCTTTTTGATGGAGGTTACCGGAGTGCATTAGTCGTGACAAGTATTTAAGAAGATTGGCAAAGAGATGCGGAACTGCATGAAGTATTAACTTCCTTCTTTGCCTTGCGATCTCTACATTTTCTCCATTAACCACAAATTTGTCTACCTTTACCAAAGGTTCTTCCGAAAAATGTCCATCACACACGTAACTATTATAAGAAAGTGTCTTATCCGTTCTTGGTACAGCCCTCTCCCACTTATAAAGCAATAGTTTATCTTTTGGAGGTCTAAAAATGTTTACGTTTAGATTTGTCGTATCCAGAACTATAACCAGGCAAGAAGTAAATCGGCATATTATTTGTTTCTAAAAACTTAAGGGTTCTTCAAGATTAACAACTAAACTTTACCACATTGTAACGAGCACAACGACCACATACACAAAAATACTCCATTGCAACACCCAACAAACGGATACTAGCATTAATACAGCGCTGTAAATAGCCATACTAACGATTTTGCTGCCATCTGGCGCAGGTACCTGATAGCTCTTGTACGTGTCCAGGACCCTCTAGAAACAGAGGGTCCTGACAAGTCTTATGGAAGAGCAGTGAAGTGAACACGCTTCTCCTAAGCACTATGGTAAAAGTATGAATGTGGTATGAGCGAAAATTATAGTAGAGCCCTTGTGCCGAAACTGTATACACGTTGTGCGCTATTACTTTTATTATTAGATTACAATTCAGTACCAATACAGGAAATTCGGGCAATTTAACATGGAAATGGCTGGTGACACGCGACGACGGTGTCATCTAATGTAGCGGTCTGGATTACACACACCAGTTAATTTAACTCAATGGAACTTATGCTGCGAAACACGTGAATTCCATTAAAAGCGGAATAAATACGTAAATTTATGCATTTTCTTTTCAATGCAGTTCACAAGGATGCAAGTCTTATATTTCAAGCGTGGATTGAGTTAACCTTTACAGGTTACACACCCATGTCAGTAGATTAAACTAGCATGTAAAAGAACTTCTGCGGGGATAAAATTCCGGCATACTAGTGGCACTGTTATGATCTTGTCAAATATATATATATATATATATATATATATATATATATATATATATATATATATATATATATTCATTTTTACAGGTTGCACAATATAGTTGTTTATATTAGCCTTCGTTTAGGCCTACATTAGTGGGAAGATTAGCAATTCCAATAATTATAAGGTATGCTTTGAAGCTCAGTGGTTGATCATTAATAGATTTTGCGGTACTACCGAATAAAATCTAATTTTAACATAATTGTTTTGTGCCGAAAATATATCAGGAGCTGCCAAGACGTATTTTGGAGAAAAGTAGAATTTGACCCAAAGAATCTTTCAAAGCTTAGAAAAGCCGAAGTCGAACGTGTGTGCCGTTCAAATCGTGATTAAAACACGAGACTTTGTGCTTTTACTTTACTCCGCCCCTCAATAGTCTGCAAAAGTTTCTGAACGAAATATTGTTATGCCTTCATTCCACATTCGTTTGGAATGTGACAGAATGCACAGACAAAAAAAATGAAACTTACATTTGGAAATTACCTCTAAGATAAGACAAACTTTGCAGGCAAAGACATAATCTGATTATAATCATATACAAATATTTATTTGAACAAACAGCGCAATTTTCCTAATTGTAGTTGGTTTTAACTGGAAAAAGTGTTAAAAATTACTTTAAAGATACACCACTGCTGTAAAAACAGACTCGAGTATTGTATAAGAACGAGGGTCATCAGAAACCAAGTCCCGATTGCGTCCAGAGATGGCAGCACCAGTCGGATAGGAATGCGCAGGAGTAGAGAGGACGTATGTTGGAATAATGCAGTACACGTACAGTTTCAGTCTTGTGACGGCAGTGGTTCTCACACAGTGCTCGAAAAAAAAGTATTGTCTCCCACTAACTGCGAGGTTCGTGCAGTCATTCGATTTTTGCACGCTCAAAAGCAATCTCCAGCAGAGATCCATCGCCAATTGTGCCGCGTGTATGGTAAGACGATGGTGCAGGCAATTCACTGAAGGACGAACCAATATGCACGACGAAGACCGTAGTGACCGACCGTCCCTGGTGACGCCAGAACTGATGGAAAGTGTGCGGCAAACAATTGTGCAGAACTGGCGCTTCACAATTTCAGAACTCTCTTGTCAATTCCCCCAGATGTCCCGCTCGCTTTTGCAACAAATTGTCTCCTGGTGGCGTGGTTTTCACAAAGATGAGTGTCAAGGCAACTGACTGATGAACACGAAACGAAACATCTGGCCGCAGCATTAACATTCTTACAGCGATACGCAGAGAAAGGGGACGGGTTACGCTATTGCACGACAATGCAAGACCCCATACAGCCAACGCCACATTAAATGTGTTTAATCAGTTGGATGGGAGATCTTCGATCATCCATCTTACAGCCCGACCTAGCCCCAAGTGATACGCAGAGAAACGGGACGAGTTTCTCGACAATATTGTCACTGGGGATGAAACATGGGTGTCGCATGTCACACCAGAGACAAAGCAATGTAGCGGTTCCTCCTTGGTAGGAACCCACTAAGTTGATGATGATGATGATGGACCGCTGGGAGATGATGTATTACGTACCTGTAGGTCGTCTTGATGTCCGTACTCTCGTGATGTATCACGACGTTCTCGTAGACTGGAATCTGATGATCGTATAACTGTATTCTTGTGTGTGTGTGTGTGTGTGTGTGTGTATGTTGTAATTATTATTTTATAATTGTGCCATGGCTGCTGTATTTGTGGAGAGCTATTGTGTCTTGTCAGGGTTAGGTATGGAGAATGTTAAAATGTTTTGCACACACTAGTCAGTTAACTATTTCACTTATATTTTAGATAAACCACATGTAGATATTCACAAATCACTATTACCTTTGCCATGTTAAAATATGTATAACTGGTATATTTTTAAATATGTAGTTTTATCGTCTATTTAGAGACGAGCTTATACACTACCTTCCTGCTCGCAGACTGACAAGCTTCTGATAGCGTTCCCTTCAACCGTTTTCTTAGCGTACGTATTTGAATTATAGGCATGTATCAATGTACGTGATTGGTGCTATATATAGGGTAGTTAAATTACATTCGAATCCACTCCCGGCCTCTCTCTACTGCGCGAGACAGCCGGCAGTCGCCGGGGAAATTACGCCGGCAGAGGCGGACTAAAATCCTTACCTTATAATAGATGCTGGAAATGTTGACCTTCTGCTCTCAAACAGGCAGCATATCTCGTGTAAATATTCTCGCTCACTCTCCGAAGCTCAGCAGCATGAATTCTTGTGATGAAACGCCTTATTATGATCAGAAAATTGGAGTGTGGTGTGCGATATGTGCTAGAAGAATAATAGGGCCCATATTTTTTGATGAAACAATAAATACAGAATGATATCAGAGGTTAATTCTGAGGCCATTTTGCAATCGCTTGACAGAAGAAAGGAAATCGTATGGTTGGTTCCAGCAAGATTCTGCAACAGCACATACATGCAATAAGAGAGGTGTTTGATGACAGAATAATTAGTGTTGATTTGTGGCACCCTTATTCTCCTGACCAAGCCATTTGTGATTTTTATTTATGGGGTTAAAAGTGTATAGTTCCAATCCTCGCGCACTACAGGAACTTAGAGGAAACATTTTGCAAGGAATCATGTGTGTGTGTATGTGTGTGTGCGTGCGTAACATCCTCTTAATTATTATACGTACAATATTAGCAAAGAAAAAAACATAACACTTATTAATGTGTTGCTGCTAAGAAGATGTGAACTATATATCTTATTACATTAGAGTTATCGTATTAGCTTGTCCGTGGCTAGCACAGTATGTTGCATCAGCTATAATCAATGCATTGGCTGCATAGTGGCTCATTTGTCAAGACCAAATTCAAGCAGACAATCTCTGTCAAAAGAATCATGTGTACTCTCTTCTGGGATCGACGTGGTGTCCTGTGCGAGTTTTTACCGCGAGGGGAGGCCGTAAATGCTGATCGGTATTGTCAGACATTGCATAAACTGAGGAGGGAAATCCAGAACAAGAGACGTGGAATGTTGACAAGAAGCATAATGCTATTACATGGCAATGCAAAACCCCACACAGCCAACGCCACACGAAATGTGTTGAATCAGTTTGGATGGGAAATATTCGACCATCTACCCTACAGCCCCGATCTCGCCCCAAATGATTTACATCTCTTCCGTTTCATGAAGCGTTTTCTGGCAGGAAAACGTGTCCACAATGACGCTGACGTGCAGAATGAAGTGACTTCGTAGCTCCGGACATTGGCGGCAGAACTCCTATAACTTGGGCATACAATCGATGGTGCACCGTTACGATAAATGCCTCAACAATGGTGGTGACTATGTTGAAAAGTAGCCAGTGAATCTATGTAATTATTCCAATAAATATCCCTTACTTAGTGATGATTTTGTTCTCTTTATTGCTCATCGGGACTTGGTTTCTGGATGACTCTCGTACATGCACTACTTGAATTTGCGATGCACCACTCAGCAGAGCCGGCAACCACTTCGAAAACATTTTTTTTTTTTAAAAAATGAGCTTATTTAATGAAAGCGCAAAAAAAAACATAAATAATAAATGACTAGTGTTTCAGAATTATATTATAATGATTTTTAACGTGTTATTGCATTTTATAGGCCACAAATTTCTCAATATTAATTTCCCTGCATAAAGTAAATTTCTAATCCTGACAACCGTCAAAGGGGCATGGTTGTTTCTTATTAATGAACACCATTATTAGCCACACTTTCTCTTTCACTTAAAAAATTTAGTTCAAATTAATCTAGAAATTGATTGCTGGAGAATACTGAAGCTAAATCGGCGAAACCAATGGGACTGAAAGAACGAAGGAACTCAACTTATCTGACAACGGGCTTCAAGAACTTTAGTTTTGCATAAATCATAAATTTTCATTACTTTTAAGCCTAGTTCACAACAACCCATGGAGAAAAATCAAAACCATTTAAATTTTGGTTCACAATAGCCCAGTAATGAGAATGGAAATGCATATAGATTACTAAGTCAACAACAAAGTCGAAAGTCGACTTTGCGCATTGGGCTTCCATTTTGTTTCTGACCAATGACCTCAGATTCTGTTTTGAGATGTACATCAAGTTTTAGCCCCAGCAAAGATTGGAATAAGTTTCTGAGTACCTTACACAAAATAAAATATTTTGATGCTCAGATATCTGTGGTGCCCTCCGAAATGGAATAAAGACAATTTCTGAGGGGAAATAAAAATAGAAATTGTTTGAATACACAAAAATAATTAACATAAAACCTCATTAATGGTTAATAAAATTTTTCACTTGATATCGTTGTATCTTTGATGGGAACTGAGAAATAACACTCTATCAGCATAATTATGTTTACCCCTTCCTGAAAGTTGTTGATGTGTTGTTAATGAGGATATGTGTACATGATTTTTTTTAATTTCTTTTGTGTATTTTTATAATATGCCTTTATACTTAACGCCATGGAGAAACACTGGCCATACGCTTAAAACAGCACTATTTATCTTGTGGAAATCTAAAGAAAGAAAAGCCAATCTTTTGCTAATTGTGTTTCTGGCAATTAAATACCACACTTTTCCGTTCTTGACGGCTGTCATTGCTTAAAGCTAACCGCCTCCACATTCTCTAAACAGCAACACTTCCAGATCACTACGCTTTTGGCCGAGTTTCCTATATTGGTACTATTAATCAAGAACACCAAAGTATTTATTACTTACTGGAAGAAAAAATTGGTTCAATCAGCAATATCACAGACGTAGCCTTCTTTATAACAAAGTAAAGATAAAAAGAAGGCTGTGCCATAGCTAAACATTTTGTATTATTAATCATCGGTCACTGAAGCAGAACCACAGAGTAACTGAGCAGCACAGAACACCAAAGTGAACAGAACAGTTTTTTCTGCCATCTGGCAGGCCAGGCATTCTTTGGTGTTCTGTGACTGGCGTATTGCGCTTGATAAGAGTAGCCAATGCTGTAATCGTATCTTTATAATATTTACCCCAAAAATAAAAACTGAAGCCATACATACGGATGTTGTCGATTGTAGGATAAGTAACAATATCATACACTTTTTGGTTTGAAACAATCTGTTAGCTCTTTACAGTGCTCTTTATTTTATTACCCGTTGTATTTAAATGATAATGGTTGCCGTCATTGCATTCTATTCGCGCCAAAATATCAAACATAACTTGTAAGTGAATATACAATGCAGAAGTGAAATGTGTTGCGTTTTCAAACTCTTGTAATTAAATGTATTAAAATGAAGATAATAGGACAAGTTGAAATAGTTAATCGTCTTCTTCCGCCTTTAAATGTGTCGGGAAAAGGGAGATCACAACGTTCCTCTTTAGCTATATGCAAGCATCCTGGTGCCGAAAATGAATTGTACATAATTCATCAGACTCTTGGGAATACAGCTGGAACAAAATATAAGGTGTGAATTAATAACAGATCCTTTACCTTTAGTGTATTTTCTCTTTGTTTTATTAAGCGGGTATCTTAAACGATTCCTAGATCAAGAGCAAGTATCCGTTGATGAGCGTAAATCAATAGGTTAGGCTATTCCCTCAAAGGAAGGCTTAGATAATGTTACGGTAGAAAAGTGTAGACTTAAAGATTAATAGAGCAATGTGAATCCCTGTTTAGGTTAAAAACAATATTCAAAATGTGTTCACACGTTTTGTGAACGATGGAAAGGCAACAATAAGGTTCAAAGCACCACCCACTGATATGTATATCAAGTGTGACTCGTTGCAGTTGAAGAGTTTTTTGCAAGTACTGAAGCTTGCCTTGGATCCTAAGGTTCCTGTGAAAACATTACAGTTATCCAGCATAGCAACTACTAGCCAGGAAGCGCTGAAAGTCAAAACAAAGCTGCAGGTTTTAAGCAGGAAAGACTATCCTCATACAGGAGGATTTCCACGCACACTAGAGATTTTAAAGGTAATACCTTAAGAGAAAATGAAATTAAGCTTGACAGCTGTGTATATGAATCAGAAACATTTCTTTACTTTTTAAGTTCTTGGAAAGTTTGTAGTGGATCAGTATGTTACAAGAAAATAAAAATGTTTCCTTTGTTATACGAATATATTGATAAATAGTTGGCTTAACCTATTCGTTTTTTTTTCTTTTCTTTGCAGATCTTGTAATGTGTATGTTAAAATTTACCTAACTCAACAAATTACTGAAATTCTCTCAAAAGCTGCACATATCATTTAATGAATCAATAATCTGAAGCAGCACTAACTGGCAACAACTTTTCAACTAAGCTTAACATAATTGCTTATTTTTCTCATCTTATAAGCTTCACTGTTGTTTTGATATCCTTGTGTGTTTATATTTCAGATAAGTGATATTGCACAAACTGTTTTCGATACAAGAATTTTGAGACTACAAAACCTCAAAAAGCTGGATCTAAGCAACAATCTTTTAACTAGTCTTCCAGAAGCTGTAGGAAATCTGCCATGTCTCAGTGAACTTCAGCTACAACATAACAGGCTGGGGGAGAGGAAACCAAATGATACAGCATGGAATTGGATTAATGGAAGAAGCCTAACATCGTCCTTGCAATATTTGGATTTGAGTCATAATCAGGTAAACCAAATGCAGGAACAATCAAAATGCTTATCTTAAACAAAATGCAGTGACAGTTCCATAAATACCTTCTGAATGAAATGCACTTAGAAAGCCTACAACCCAGTTACCCTCCCTTTTTAAGACATTTTGTTATATACAAATTTCATCGCTAAATGTCTACAAAGTAGTCCATTTTGTTAATGCTGTGCATACACAGAAGAAACTGTCAACTCAAATGTACTAGGATTATCTGCAAATTAATAACATTTTTAGTTCATCTTCTTATTCTAAACACACTCGTTACCAATTTATTTGTATGCATCACCATGAGGCCTAAGATTTAGGAACCATATAAAGTTTGCTCTTCCTTTGCTGTGCAATTTCTAAAATCATACCCATTATTTAAAATCATTTTCACACACACACACACACACACTATCTTTAACATAATCTTGGATACATTTTTAAACTGGAGGCCCCTGTCAATTTACTGCAACTTGCTATGGCTTTCATTTTCCTCATACACATTTTTTTCCCTTTCTATAATTCTCTTTTTGTTTAACGGCACCCATGAATATTAATCATATTCATTCACGTATTTTGCTCAGTTAGGGAAGCTAAACTTGGAAGTCCCAAAATGCCTTGAGATCAGCATACAGCAGGTTTAAACCCTGCTGTGCATAGTTTAATACTAAGCATGAAGATGATCTGCATGGACTAGTAAATACATAGTTTAAAGCTATTCCAAAAAGGATGTTACTATTCCACAGTAAAAGTTTATAATTAACTTTCATGTTATTTAAAGCTATTAGGAATTCTGAATTCTTTTCTACAATACTTTCACTCCCTCTTGCAGTATGGAATAATATTGTGGGGTAATTCTGTACACAGTAAGAAAGTGTTTATGCTACAAAAAAAGAGAGCTGTATGAATCATTTGTGATTTTGGGTCTTGTCACTCCTGTAGGCCATTGTTTAAAAATCTTAAAATGCTCACCCTTGCTGGAGAGTACGTTTATTCACTACTTATAATCACTGTATTATAACTTGTCCCTTGAGACAGCTCAGTGACACATGTCATTGCAGCTATGTGTGTGACAGCCAATCACTGTCAATACTGCTTAACACCCCTTTGTTCTCTCTGCCTAGCCCTATAACCTCCAGCACAACATAACACTTCCACTGTTGATGGATTTATTTATACTGTTGGCACGTGGTAATACATACATGTTTTGGTCTCATGAACCCTGGAAGGAATGCATGCATGTATAAAAAAATCTGATGAGTTACACTCACATGACTTTCTCTACTCTTGTACAAACTATTTTTTACAAATGCTTATTCTCCATCTACTTCATGTTAATTGAGATAAACATTTGCAGAGTCTATCTTATTGCTAAGTTTCTTGTAGATGTAAGGGGAATATATATTTACAAGGGCAATATAGAAATACAGTAGCCTTTAAGCATAGACATTACTCTTAATAGCTGGTTGCTATGTGCATCACCATTCTCTTTGCCACAGATTAATACTCTTTGCATAACCAAGACAAAAAAATGAATAACGAATTCCCATTTGAGAAAATAAGTATTGAAAAATTTAAGGGAATAACAAGCAATATCTCGAAAATGGTTCACTCAACAAAAAAAATGTATATGACATAAATTGCATATTTTAACGCGATCTACATTGTTTGTGTAGTAAAATTTTGTCTATCTCTTATGGTTTACCAGTTATGCAAATGTCGTTCACAATGAATACTTTTGGAGACATTCCCAGAAAATTCAAGATATACATTTTATTTGTCATGAAAATATCTTAAACATATGATATTTTAATCAAAATCGTTAGAGCCATTTTTGAGAAAATTAAAATTTTCGAAATATGTTCCATGTAAAGGGTAATCTGGGGTGGGGGGATTTTCTTGAAATCAAGAACTTGTGCACGTGACATAGGATTATCACCAAACACCTCCTTTAACATATGAAAACATTCCATTGGCAACTTTTTAATTTCACAAGGAATTTGAAGTTAATGCGCTGCTCCATTTTAAGTCCAACATGCTCGTGGCACTACTACAGAACAACATCGTCTACAACCAAGGCTCAAAGGCAAACTAAAGCAGACAGAAAGACAAAACAAATGGTTGCTGCTCTTAAAGGTTTAAGGCCAATTGCATTCCAATACCAACCTCCCCTCGGTACAGCTGCGTGATAGGAGGTACGCAATCTCGTTATTTAATTGCCACACCTCATTGTTTAAAACCATTCCAAAAAGGATATTACTATTCCGCAATAAAAGTTTATAATCAACTTCATTGCTTTTTAAAGCTATTAGGAAGGGTAAAATCTTCAAAAAGGAATTAAAGTCATTCTTATATAGTATATGCTGTAGGTAGGTGTGATGGTTGCAACTTACTCTCTGTTTCACCTAATGCCTCACTGTGAACCTAACAAGCAAACGCCCTCCCCCCAAAAATGCTTCTTTAACATTGACTTCCATATAGGTATAAGATGTGCAGTTGTGAATCTATTTATTTGGTAGACTTTTAGCTGCAGAGGTCTGTGTAGAAAATGCTTATACGATACTATTCCTTTCATTCTTTTTAATTACTGAATGTGAATGGAGAACGCAGCACGGAACAGTGTTAATGTAATGTCTACAGAGGATGATGCATCTAACCTAATTATTCTACTTGAAATTAATGAACAGCGTATACTATATAGCACTAGGAGAATAATCATAAATAGTTCCTCAAGCCATTTTCTTTTCTACATATTGAATATTAAATGAGGTGCAATGCTTATTCTGTAGCTTCTTTGGAATACGCAAGTCAGTGTATGCTAGACAGATTACCTCAGTTGCATAGTTACCTTCCTGTGTCATCTGCATAAGAACTTGCTAATGGATGACATTGCCATCCTCTGTGGTACAGTACTTAATCTGTTAGGGCCGTATTCATAGATTTCACGTTGGTCTGGACTATCTCTAGACTCATTTGGTCCGGACCAAAGGCCGACCAAGTTTTTGATATTCATAGACAATAAAAAGCCTTGGACCAAGAAAGGCCTTGGATCAGCAAGGAGAAAATGTTTCACGATCAAGAAAGGTAGTTCTGCGCAAGCATGACTTCCATAGAGCAGTAAACTAACCACTGTTACTCCCTATCTTTTAACTTTCTAGTCTCACAGCTTTTTTTGGGGGGGGGGTTTCAGTGCTCACTCCTCACCTTAAGCAAAAAATGGAGATAATCAAGAAGCGTGCATTAAAATGGCCAGAAGAAGAAAATGCTTGTTTTCCTTAATACAAAAAATGCTGGATATTATTCAAAGCAAATCGGTTTCTACATATATGCAAACACACAAAAAAAGAGGAAGCATAGAGGGAGATATATATATAAGCCTATTGCCACCCCTCCGTTTTATTTTCTCTACTACGTATAGTAAGTAGGGGAAGTATTGTATTCCACCCAAAAATTCGATACCAAGATTTCACTGGAAATATATGTTTTGAGGCCTCCTGAATCCAAAAAAAGCATTTTTGGAAACATGTCCGTGTGTCTGTGAACAGCATAACTCAGAAACGAACAGCTGGATAAACACGAAACTTGGTATTTAGGTTCAGTATCTTCCAGAGATGCGACACAAAGATTTTCAAGAAAATCCCCCCACCCCAGATTACCCTTTACATGGAACATTTTTTGAAAATTTTAATTTTCTCAAAAATGGCTCTAACGATTTTGATTTAAATATCATATGTTTGAGATATTTTCATGACAAAATGTATAGCTTGAATTTTCTGGGAATGTCTCCAAAAGTATTCTTCATTGTGAATGACTTTTGCATAACTGTTAAAGCATAAGAGATAGACAAAATTTTACTACACAAAAATTGTAGGCCGCGTTAAAATACACAATTTATGTCATATAAATTTTTTTTGTTGAGTGAACCATTTTCAAGATATTGCTTGTTATTCCCTTAAATTTTCCAATACTTATACTTTTTCTCAAATGGGAATTATTCATTTTTTTTTTTTTTTTTTTTTTTTTTTTTTTTTTTTTTTTTTGTTGTCTTGGTAATGCAAAGGAATGGAATACTCCACGTAGCAACCAGCTCTTAAAATGTTTGACTATGACTTAAAGCCTACCAATTCCCCTTGCATCTACAAGAAAATTAGCAATAAGATTAACATCTCGATTAACATGAAGTAATGAAACATTATTTTTATAATGCCATGTTTTTAAAACCAAGTAAAATGTATTTGTTTGACAACTACTTTCTAATGTTTAGCTAGTTGATCGCCATGTAGTTTGCTCGATTTGCTGTAATAGTTTTTAATTACTATCATTTAATTTTTTTGTGTTCACCTAAAAATGAATTTGGCTAGAGAACATTTCCAGGCTATGATTTTTTTTACAATTTTAAATCGTCATTAACACCAAAACAATGTGAAGATCAGCATAGTAATGCATTTGCTGAAGAAGCCCCGTCTAAGACAACAGTTTATAATAGGTACAGTGAATTCAAAAGAGATCGGTTTGTTTCTTAGTGATGAATTTTGTGAAGGGCGCCCAAAGAACTACTGTTACTGATGAAAATATTACTGCTGTTTGAGTAATGCATGAAGATCGACAGACATCTTATGAATTAATTAAGGCGACATTGAGCATGGGTATGAGTCAAATCCAATACATGTTACATCAACAGGTGTGAGAAAATTTTTGTCGATGGATTCCATATAAACTGACCCTGGTCAAAAACAACACATTGATTGGTGCAGGAAAACTATGGAAAAGCTCTAAGGCACACTTCAAATTTGGTTTGGAATATTGTTACTGGTGATGAATCTTGGATTTATTGTTATGATCCTGGAAAGAAACCAATCTACTCAATGAGTCTTTTGAACAAAACCTAAGCTACAAAAGTCTGACAAATTCACAGGCTGGTAAGAAGATATTTTTCCAAAACGAAAAATGTTGCATTATGACAATGCATTATCGCATACAGCAAAACTAACAACCAAGTATCTGGATGCCCTAAAGCCTTCACAATACAGCTTTGACCTAGCACCTTGTGATTTCTTTTTGTTTCCAAAAATTAAAGATAAAATGCATGGAATGACTTTTTCGTCATCAGATGAAGTAGTGGAACATTATAAAAACCTGGTTTCTGAAGTGCCTCAGGAAGAGCGGCATCATTGCTTTAAGGACTGGTTTCATCAGATCAAACATGTGTTGATGTTAAAGGGTAATACGAGGGGCACTATTTATATTTTGAGCCTTGGCAACCCTGAATGTTGTAGGTGCCATCTGACGTTTCCAATGGAAAGTTTGACATTTTTTACCATAATCTACTTCAAACATTTTGTCAATAGAGTGTCATTTGTTTTGTTTACACTAACTTGAAAATTGTGTCTCAACAAAAACATGGAATTAACTCGTGAAAATGTTCATGCAATTATTTATTATGACTTTCGACGTGGATTATCAAGACAAGAGTGCATCGATAAACTGACTTCCACATTTGGTGACGAAGCTCCAAGCTTTGCCACTGTGAAATGCTAGTATAACAAATTTAATTGTGGCCGCTGTTCGCTTAATGATGAAGTTCATGAAGGTCGTCCAAAATCAGTTGTTGTGCCAGAAAACATTGATGCTGTGCAAAAACTAATAATGAAAGATCATCATGTGATATATTGTGAGATTGAGGCAACCCTAAGCATTAGTTCCACCAGAATATATAAAATATTGCATGATTATTTAGCCGTGTAAAAGGTTTGCTCTCGTTGGCTCCCACATAATTTGACGCATCAAAAAGATGCTCATATCGAATGGTGTACAAAAATGCTCAAGAAATACAATGGCGGTGCCTCAAAAGACGTATATAACATTGTAACAGGTGACGAATCATGGATCTATGCGCATGAGCCGGAACGTAAACAGCAGTCGACTGTATGGGTGTTTCAAGATGAAGCAAATCCAACAAAAGTTGTTCGCACTCGAAGCACTTCGAAGCAAATGGTCGCCTGCTTTTTCAGCAAAACTGGCCATGTGGCAACAGTGCCTTTAGTGGAACGTAAAACGATCAATGCCGAATGGTACACAACCATTTGTTTGCCGGAAGTCTTCGGTGAAGTAAGGAAAACCAACAAGAACCATAGGATTGTTCATCAAGACAATGCGAGTGCACACACATCTCATCTAACAACAGAGTATTTGAAGGCTCAAAAAATCAAATTGATGGGTCATCCACCATACAGTCCTGATTTGGCAACCAATGACTTCTTTTTGTTCCCAAACATCAAGAATAAATTGCGTGGACAACGATTTTCGTTGGCAGAAGAAGTCGTTGATGCCTTCAAAAACCATGTTTTGGAGGTGTCTCAAGAAGACTGGAATAAATGCTTTGACAAATGGTTTAAATGGATGCAAAAGTGTATTGATCATAAAGGAGAATATTTCCAAAAACAATAAAGCAGTTTTCAATCAGAAATTACTTTGTTTTAATTATATAAATAGTGCCCCTCGTATTTTGAAAAAAAAAATCTTTTAAATTTTTTTAAAACTAATTCCTGTTTGATTTTCCAAAAATGTTCAGTGTCGCCTTCATACAGAAATTACAGTAAACCTTATTAAAGGTCTGTATGTCTCCGTGCCGCTGTTGATGGGACATGGATTATTATTGAGGCATTTATTTAAAAATTTCTATGGAAACAGCAACAAAAAACACTGAGTGTAAATTTAAACGTTATGCTACCCTTGCAGGAGAAAATAAAAGGATTTTTCTAGTCTTATTCGCATCAGCATTAATGTATGATTTATAAAAGATCACAATTATGCTTTCATTTATAGATCTGCATTTTACCATTTCAACTAAGCAGACTGCACTCTGTTATCACTTTAAAATTGGACCACAATAATCTGCAGGAGCTGCCACAGGGTATTGGTAACCTACATCGACTCAGGTAAGTCTTCACAAGACTACAAATACACAATAACGCTACTTATCGCATGCCTATTCATGTCAGACAGACAAGTTTTAATTTTATATGCATGCAATGTTTTTAGTTTATATTACTATAGTTAGGAAATTAAAATCAATATAGTGCTGTAATTGCTGCTTCCAAACCCATTATTTACCCCATTTAAAATCTCTATGTTAAATCACTGCAATGAAAAAATCTGATGTGTTACACTCACTTGACTTTCTCTACTCTTGTACAAACTATTTTTCCAAACGCTTATTCTCCATCTACTTCATGTTAATCAAGATAAACATTTGCAAACTCTATCTTATTGCTAATTTTCTTGTAGATGTAGGGGGAATATATACTTACAAGGGCAATATAGAAATACAGTAGCCTTTAAGCACATACATATCTCTTAATAGCTGGTTGCTAGGTGCAGCACCATTCCCTTTGCCACAGAGTAATACTCTTTGCATATACAAGACAAAAAAATTAATAACGAATTCACATTTGAGAAAATAAGTATTGAAAAATTTAAGGGAATAACAAGCAATATCTCGAAAATGGTTCACTCAACAAAAAAAATGTATATGATATAAATTGTGTATTTTAACGCGATCTACAGTTCTTGTGTAGTAAAATTTTGTCCATCTCTTATGGTTTACCAGTTATGCAAAAGTCGTTCACAATGAAGAATACTTTTGGAGACATTCCCAGAAAATTCAAGATATACATTTTGTTTGTCATGAAAATATCTTAAACATATGATATTTTAATCAAAATCGTTAGAGCCATTTTTGAGAAAATTAAAAGTTTCGAAAAATCTTCCATGTAAAGGGTAATCTGGGGTGGGGGGATTTTCTTGAAAACCTTCGTGTCGCATCCTTGGAAGGTACTGAACCTAAATACCAAGTTTGGTGATTATCTGACTGTTCGTTTCTGAGTTATGCTGTTCACAGACAGACGCACACACACACACACACACAGACATGTTTCCAAAAATGCTTTTTTTGGATTCAGGGGGTCTGAAAACATGTATTTCCGGTGAAATCTCGGTATCAAATTTTTGGGTGGAATACAATACTTCCCCTACTTACTATACGTAGTAGAGAAAGTAAAAATTAACTAATGCTAACGTAACTACTGCATGTACTTGAATTGTTGCTGGACAGTTCTTTGATAAAAGACATGGTAGCTCATCAGAAGAGTGATGATTTGAATCTTCATCAAGGCATTCAATTTTTCCAAGTTTGATCCAGTTTTCTATCTTTAGCTGAAGCATGAAAAGCAACTATTTGTAATAAGTTCCATATATAAGCTGTTAGTTTAAAATACACAGCCACAAGACACATATTGTGTGTATATGCAATTAAAGTGGTTATAAATATCTGAGCAAATTTTTAGGGTGTATGTGTATAGAAGAGAGGAACATTCCTAGATAAATGGAAGCAAATAAAACATAAGAAAGATCTGATGTGTACTAATAATACAACTTTCTCTATAGGTTATCATTCACAATTAGTGTTTACGTTCTCTAACTTGTATACCCTAAGACAAAATACTGAGCAGACTCTCGAAGAGTATATTTGTTGAATTCCAAAATCGTTTCTGCGGCCACTTCACAATGGTGTCTTGGGGTACATACCTTTAGCTTCATTCTATTGTCACCTTTCATACTGAGCCCCAGTTACTGAATTTGCGCTGACAGCGAACGGTTATAAGCAGGTATATAGCAATGAGGCCTGCCAAGGCTCATGTTCCAAGCTTTTTTCTTTCTTTCTTTTCTTTTTTCTGGTGCAGAAAAATGCAATGTTTCTTACATAATTTCCAATTGCTAAGGCTTATTTTGACTTCAAGGCGTTTATGCTCACATATAAAAACTAAAACACACGCCTTTTCAAACTAAATATGAAATAAGTAAATATATCCTAAATGAAAACGCAAATAAAAATATAAATTAACTTAATATCGGTGTATAAACCCTCTGCTTCCATTACTGATCTTATCTACTTCTTCCCAAGCATCCTGTATCTGATCCCACAAAACCTCTTTTGTGTTCTCTTGTAAGCCAATTTAACTCCAAAACTTTCTTCACCTCTGCCCACACATTTCAATAGGATTCAAATGTGGTGAGCAAGGAGGCCAATCAATCACTGTGATATCTTTCCTTTGCAAGAACCAGTTTGAAACCTGCTAACTTGTGTGGACAGGGTGGTTATCCTGCTGGAATTCAATCATTCCATTGGGATATCTAGTCCTTACAGAAGGAACTGTGATGTTTTCAAGGGATGTTGTTTATATTGGTTACTATTTAATGTGCCATCAAGCTGCCACAACACATCTAGACCATCTCATGACAACTAATCCCAATAGGACACAGATATGTGACCTTGGCAATCCATTTGTGTCACATATCTTGCATCATAATGTGTTTCTCTGGGGCAGTGGACAATTACTCCCCCCCCCCCCATTTGTAGATGAAAATGTGAGGTGGCATAATCTGTGATTATCTGTAAAATGCTGCTTCTTAGCTGCAAGTGTAGTGTCCTGCTGAGGAGTGGACAAACGTTTTTGACCTAAACCAGTCAACAATAAATAATTCCTACCTTGGATAATCGCATCCACCTCGTAGCCATATATATAGGGACTTTGTGTTCTTGTAACCTGAGACACAGTATCCAGCAACATTCACTAATATAAGGAGAGATCACCTTGTAGCTTCGTCTTTATGTGTGCGCTCAGCCATAGCAAAGGTCAGTATGATTGCTAAAATATGCAGAACTCCAAGGCAATGAGGTGCCCGCGCATGATCACATCATTCATAACTGAAGAATGAACAGAGTGTTTTCACATGCAGTATTAAGTCAATTAAATATGTGGTTTAGTTTTTCACTTTAGAATTCTTTCTAATATGGCATTTATTCTGAAAACGAAAAAAGTAATTTGTTTGTGTTTTTATGCATGAATGTCTTAAAATTAACATATATCTTCTGCATGGAAAACATATGGCATTGCCATACATTTAACAAATAATCTAAAACAACAACATGCACCAAGGACTCAAACCCAGGTTGTTCCAATTACGAGACACATGCTTTTCACCGTTCAGCTACCACACATACAACCAAACTGGAAGGCAATCTTCCTACTTATTGCATAACTTTGAAATGAACACAGGGTCTATTAAATCATGTATTGTGAACACAGTCAGCAAATCCTTCAGATGTTTTCCATTTCGTACTCCCTCTCTGGTTGTTGCTCATCTATTTTGTCTTAGGCTGTACATATTAGGTAGAGAAGGTATTGCATTCTACCCAAAAATTTGATACCAAGTTTTCACAAGAAATACATGTTTTGAGGCCCCTTGAATAAAGAAAAAGCACTTTTGAAAAAACATGTGTGTGTGTGTGCCTGTGAACAGCATGACTTAAAAATGAAAAAAAATTGGATAACAATTAACTTGATGTTTAAGTTCACTGCCTTCCAAAGAAACAACACAAAGGGGTTTAAGAAAATGCAACTCCAAACTACCCTTTACATGGAACATTTTTCAAAAATTTTTATTTTCTAAAAAATGGCACTAATGATTTTGATTAAAATACCATATATTATTCTTGTTGATATTCAGTTGTTTCCCATAATTGCATGGAAAGAGTATGGAATTTTAAGGCCAGTATATAGCGTCCAGATCATAAACATTTGATAATCACTATTCCCTTTGTATTCTAAGAAGTGTGTAACGTAGCTATTTCTGCAAAGGTTTATCTTGATTAAAATAAAGTATGCAGAAAAATAAGCTTCTGTAAAATTGGTTTGTATACCTACTAATAAATAATAGAGGGTAGAGAAAGCTGAATGTAACACACCAGATTTGCTATCTGCTTCTTGTGACTCATACTAAATATTTGCCAGAAACAGTTTCAGTTCAAAGATTTTTATAAGGTTATATACGACTATACGAGAGAGGAACAAATTCTGAAAAAAGAACTAATTGTCAGGATGAGAGAAGCAAGAGCAGCTGGAAAAAAGGCATTTTTGAAAGGTTTAAAATTATTCGTGGAAGGAGAAGAATGGAGTATGAGTATACGGAGGAATGAATGAGAAAAAATGTACGAACGTCAGCAGAAGCAATGGTCCAGGACACATTCAAGTCAACTGAGAGGATAGCTGAGTCAGCAGTTTGGAGAAAGAAACAGAAAACAGCTGACCAAGTCACAAAATCAACAGACGCGAGAAACAACCATGAAAGGGGAACAGAAGAAAATGGAGAGGAAGATCCAATAGCCATGGAGGGAGAAGAGGAGCTAACATTGGTAGCAGCTGCGGGGCAGGAAGAGATGCAAAGGAGGAGAAGTGGGGAGAAGCTGAGAGAACAGATGACTGCAGTAAGAAATGCATATGCGAAGGAGGGAAACAGCCATGAAAGGAGTACAGAAGAAAATGAGAAAGAAGCAGCAGCTAGGGAGGAGGAGGAGGAGCTAACAGTTGCAGAGGCGGGGCAAGAAAAAATGCAAAGAAGCCGAGAGAACAGATGATTAACTTTTGCCTTATAGCTTATGGTTTCCCAGAATGAAGATGACTTCAAAACTGTTCACAGAATATTCACAATGACAGTATTATGAATGTAAGATAATTTCAGTCAATAACATTTGAGAAAATAAAAATCTGATTGTTGCAATTGCGTGACTTTCTCTACTATGCTACAAACTATTCTTGCAAAGGCTTATCCTCCTATCTACTTCTTGTTAATACTTTCATTACGTATTTTGTTGTAGGTATAAGGATAATACAGTACGCTAAAGCAAATAGTCAAATTCTTAAAAAGCTGTTTGCTCTGTGATAGCTTTGAAATGGTATGCTCTTTCCATGACTACAAGAAAAAACAAATTGTGACTTACCACTTGAAAAAAGGTATGTGTTTGAAAATTCAAATCAGTAACAAAGAATATTCTGAAACGATCAAAGCCACAAAAAATATTTTTTTACATAAATTGTGTGCTTTAACAGGATCTACTGATTTTGTGTATTAAGAATTTTTCTCTTTCTTACGGCTTACCAGTAATACAAAAGTGATTCAGAATGATATACTTCTTGTTAATTGAGATAAACTCATTCTATATATAAGAATATACATCTTGGCTTGCACAAGATCCACAAAGAATCTACGCCACTGCTCGATAGTGAGTTCCGTAGAATCACCAATGCGCTCCTTGTCTAAACATCTAGCAAAACTGCTACAACTACATACCGGCAACACGGAAACACACATAAGGAACTCTATGCACTTCGTTGAAAAATTGAGAGAGATTAGGCTGGAACCATAAGATCAGCTGGTAAGTTTTGATGTAATTTCTGTATTTACGAGGGTTCCGCTAGAGGACATCTTGATGCACATTTCTAATATATTTTCGTAAGACATAACTTTCTTCCGACACTGCCTTACCACTAGCTACTTCCAGTGGAATGGCAAATTCTTTGAGAAAAAAGGAGGAGTTGCGATGGGAAGCCCACTCAGCTCCAAGATTGCCAACTTTTACATGGAAAAATTCAAACAAATAGCCTTGGAGTCAGCCATTTAGAAAAAACCTAAAGTATGGTGGAGATACGTCGATGATACTTTTGTGATCTACCACATGGAGACAAGGTACTGGAAGTGTACTTAGATCAACTCAACAGTATTAATGATAGCATCAAATTTACCATGGAAAAGGAGAAATATCATCGCATTGCTTTTTTGGATGTGCTTAGTATCTATTTCCAAAAAATGTCCAATCACCATCCGCGGCAGAAGAGAGACTTTGATGGAACATACTAGACACATCTATGAACTGGATACTTTGGAACAAGTGCTCAAATATCTACAGCGAACACTACAGAAAAATGGTTATGTACAAAAAGAATAAGGGAATGCACGGAGATGCAAAAACAACAGAACATAGCTTGCCTACCATATATAAGTAAAGTTACTGACAGAATTGGCAACCTTAAAGTCAATATAAAACCATCTCCAAGCCCAACAAGAAGGTTAAAGATCAGTTCCGATCAGTAAAGGACAGATGGGACCCCCTTTCTGCTAAAGGGGTCTATCGCATACCCTGCAGTTGTGGTAAGGTGTATATTGGCACTACTAAGTGCAGTGTATGCACTCAAATTAAGGAACATCGAAGTAACTGTCGTCTGGGACAAAATGAAAAATCTGCAGTGGCTGAACATGCTCTTCTGGGGGGAACATGACATTTGGTTCAACGACACAGAGGTTCTCGACAACACAAAATTTATCGAGAAGCCATTGAAATCTACAAGCATAAAAATAATTTTAACAGAAAAGAGGAAGTAGTACGGGTGCACAAAGCTTGGATCCTAGTGTTGGAAAACACTAGAATTAAACCTTATGCACCAGCCCAACAAATCACAGGATAGTAGCTGCAGCCGCACTGTGACTGACGGACAAGCTGTCAATAGGAGTGAAGTGGGCAGTCTGTTGCCTCCCTATATATATATATATATGACGGGTGCTACGTCTAGTGTCACTTGTTATTACAGCCATGAGTCGACTACCTCTGAGAATGCCCGACGGAGAGATGGGCAAAACGTTAGGTGCTAAAACATCTACTGGACCATGGTCTACAAACCTGGGAACTTCATTTTATTGGATCATTCTATATTATTGTTAATTGAGATAAACTTTTATATTCACACATTTTGCGTAGGTGTAAGAAAAATCCGGTACGCTAAACGATACTCAGAGTTTTAAACAGGGAATTGCTATGTGATAGCTTTGAAATTCATGCTCTTTTGCATGGGACCACGAGAAAAAGCAAATAACAACTTACCGCTTGAAAAAAGTATCAGTTTTGAAAATTAAAATCATAACAAAGAATATCTCGGAAATGGTTAATGCCACAAAAAGTTTTATTAATTTGACATGAATTGCGATTTAACGAGGTCTGCAATTTATGTGTAGTAAGAATTTGTCTATCTCTTATGGGTTACCAATTATATAAAGACATTCAGAATGAAGAGGACTTCACAAGCTATCTGTAGAGAACTCAAGATATACATTTTATTTATAATGTAAATATCAAAATTGTATGTGCATGTTTGAGAAAATAAAAAATGACGAAATAAGTTCCAAGTAAAGCGTGGTTCGGGGTGAGGGGATTTTCATGAAAACCTTTGTAGCATCTTTGGAAAAAACTGAGCTTAAATACCAAGTTTGATATTTATTGAACATTTAATTTTAGAGTTATGCTGAAAAAAAAACACACATACACACAGATTTTTTTATTCAGGGATCTCAAAACATGTATTTCTGGTGAAATGTGGACATAGAATTTTTGGGTGTAATACAATACTTCCCCTTACCTAATATAGGTAGTTTGCACAGAAAAAGTGCAGCAATGTGTGCCAATCTTACAGTTTTCTCTACGGCTTATATTTTCATAGCTGTTTTACAAATTATTTATAAAAAATGTATTTTTCTATCTGCTTCTTGCAACTCATAATAAATATTTACCAGAAATAGTTTCAACTCAAAGATTTTTATAGAATATATACACAGAGGAGGCTGGAACAACAGTGTTCTGTTAGAAAACAGGTCCCACAGTAAATTTTTGTCTTATCTCTTATGGTTTCCCAGTTATAGAAAATTCAATTAGAATGAAGATGGCTTCAAAGACTGTTCACAGAATATTAATAATGACAGTATTTTGAATGTGATAATTATAATAAAAAAATTACTGAACATTTTTAACCCTCTATCAGGCGCGCACTAATAGAACACCGTTGGTCGCGCAGGGCCTAGTAGACTTGCGCTATATTTTTGTTGTTATTGTTTGCATTTAGTTTTTCTTTCGTTTATTTTCCTTTTTTTCCTATGTTTACTTTTATTTAGGTTAAGTATACATAGCTTTCATTAATAGGTATTATTTTTACAACATAAAAAAGATAAACTATGATTTGAGTAGATGTACTTTATAAATTGTATTACAGTAAGTATAAAGAAGTACATTGTCATTTCCAGGTATCACATACACTTGTAATTTCAAAGGTTCAGTTACTCAGAATCATGTACTACCTCTCCCGTGTTTTCCCTTACTAAGTAACTATCACAAATAATTTTAGCATGTTTGCTCAAACAGAGGGGAGTGTTGCATTTCCCACATGCATATTTAATTTTGCAGTTCTTTTTGTCTTTGTTGCAGGGTTCACATCGTTTCCTTTTTAATGTGAATAGCAGTGTATTTGGCAATTCATCTACTGCGGATTCTTCAGTTTTATATTTTGCCAAAAGGCCTTTCAAATCACTGGGTAGACTTTGTAGCTGTTGCGACAGTAAAGCTAAAGAACAGTGCTTTCAAATATGCCTGCCTTGCGGAACTCTTATTATGGTTTCCAAGGAAGATAACCCTATAATTAATACCTGCAATGTTCAAGATATAGTAAAAAATTACCATGGGCCACCTCGTTCTGGCTACTTATAACTTTTCGTCCAGTGCCAGAGATTGCTTCAGTTAGACTCAGCACTACAGCCTCTGCCGAATTAGTTTGCAAATATGGTACGTCCAGCTGCTGTCCACAATAACTCTCCATATTAGTGGGTATAAAACAGTTTTGATCACTCAAAACAGAATATTTTTATGCCATACTTGTTTGGCTTGGATGGTATATATTGATATATTGTCTTAAGACCACATCGACCACGAAATGTTGGCAACTGCTTGTCGACAATGATATTTTGTCCGAGAGAATAATGCTTCTGGCAGTTGTTCAGAAACAATGTAAACATTTCTCTAACAGCGGTCAATTTATCCAATCTTCGTCATTCCAGGCTTGAGCTTTTGCCATCAAAGCGAATACAGTGTATTAAAAAACTGAATCATTTTTCGGACATAGACATTTGAGATAGAGGAATTCCAAGATAAGCCTAGGAAAGCTTATATTTCTATTACATCTGTAGGTCTGCTGTTTCTTTCATGGTCAAGTTTGTGCTACACACTGAAGAAGATGTTTTGTTGGAGTTGTTTTATATTTCAACAGTTGGGGAGCTGAACTTTTAGTAGTTGCAACCGCACGTATGGTACCCGGTTTCCGGTAGCTTTCGCCCCAAATGTACTTTCAGGTGGCCTTTGCCCCAAGTTTAAAAATAATAGCTTTGTAATTTGACTGTTTGCCTCGGCTGTGTCAGTGTTATTGTTAAGACATGGAAGTCTTGGCAGGGTTGTGATACGGCAAGAATGTAGGCTTACACAGATTATAATTTTTACTTCACTCCTTTTATTAATACTTGATATGATTTAAATAACACTTCACTGATATAGAGAGCTGTGAGATTCTTTTTATTAATACTTGCACTTTTTAACTCGTATACTATTTTCATCTCACACGAATACGTAATTAATTTCTCGAGGACTCATCTCGCATCCAGTTACTATCACTGTCTGCAGGCAACTGACTAGATTTCAACCGTCTAAACTTGTAAATTTCTGTATTTCAAGTCTCTGATTGGCTAATCCTACTCCAATAGAATACCTGCATTTAACTAAAGCTTTTTTCTGGTTGTTGATTGGCTATTTTTAAACTATCACTAAAATTACATTATTGTTGCTCCGAGAATCACAAGTAGTACTGTTAAACTTTCTTACTCATTATTGACTTGTTACCTCTTTGTTAGCAACTTTTGACCTATTTCTCACAGCTCCTACATTATTAAATTACGTAATATATTCACATAACATTATTGAACATGTATACAATAATATAAGCATATGCAATGACTGTTACATACATTTTACAAACTACCACATACACATATTGCTTCAAGGCGGGCTGTTATTGAATTTACATATTATACAATTAGACTGAAATTATTTAAGTGTTAAAAATACTGCCTCAACACTGGTAATGTAAGTATTTGAGCTTTCAACAATCAAATCAACTATATCTTCGCTAACAAAAAGCTTCCAAATCAATTTCCGTTTTCACATTTTTGGCAGCTCCTACTGCACCAGGAAGTTTGGTCAATATATTGTGAGCACTTGTCTGTGTTATTTTCCAAGGTGGTTTGTTTGTTTTTTTGGTTCTTTTTACTTTCTCTACTACATATAGTAAGTAGGGGAAGTATTGTATTCCACCCAAAATTTCGATACGAAGATTTCACCGGAAATACATGTTTTGAGACCCCCTGAATCCAAAAAAAGCATTTTTGGAAACATGTCTGTGTCTGTCTGTCTGTGTGTGTCTGTGAACAGCATAACTCAGAAACGAACAGTCGGATAAACACCAAACTTGGTATTTGGGCTCAGTATCTTCCAAGGATGTGACACGAAGGTTTTCAAGAAAATCCCCCCACCCCAGAGTACCCTTTACATGGAAGATTTTTCGAAAATGTTAATTTTCTCAAAAATGGCTCTAACGATTTTGATTAAAATATCGTATGTTTAAGATATTTTTATGACAAATAAAATGTATATCTTGAATTTCCTGGGAATGTCTCCAAAAGTATTCTTTATTGTGAACGACTTTTGCATAACTGGTAAACCATAAGAGATAGACAAAATGTTACTACACAGAAAATGTAGATCGCATTAAAATACACAATTTATGTCATATATATTTTTTTTGTTGAGTGAACCATTTTCGAGATATTGCTTGTTATTCCCTTAAATTTTTCAATACTTATTTTCTCAAATGGGAATTCGTTATTCATTTTTTTTTGTCTTGGATATGCAAAGAGTTAATCTGTGGGAAAGGGAATGGTGCTGCACCTAGCAACCAGCTATTAAGAGATGTATATGTGCTTAAAGGCTACTGTATTTCTATTCTGCCCTTGTAAATATATTTTCCCCTACATCTACAAGAAAATCAGCAATAAGATAGGGTCTGCAAATGTTTATCTCGATTAACATGAACTAGATGGAGAATAAGCCTTTTTATAAATATACTTTGTACAAGAGTAGAGAAAGTCATGTGAGTGTAACACATCAGATTTTTTTGTTTCATCTCTTCCTGTAAATAACAACACAAAATATATTGGCAATAATGTTAATAATTACTATAAGTATATGATGTTACCTATATAATGCATGTTATCATACAAGCTGCTTTCATTGTCTTTGTCTTCATGATCAGTTTCTGAATCTAAGGATCTCGTTTCGAGTTTATCTTCAGAATCAAAATCATCTGATTCATATAAGTTGTCATCCACAGGCAAGGCATCATCATCGCTGAGTGGGCAATGTACTTCTTCCAAATCATTCGGATTTTGTAGATCTTACCTTTTACTCATATTCTTGGCAAAGCAGCAACAAGCTCCTTGCAATGGTAAAGCAATATTATGCAACTAATGAGGAACAAATCTGTCAGCAATATGTAACACGAGCAGGTGCACAGGGTTTTGGTTGACCTGTGTGACACATAACTGCTGATTAGTCATTCTTCCAGTCAAACCAATAAACAGATAAGGTTGTCGCTACAACAAACAATCGAGCAATGTGTAATGTTAGATGTCCTAGTCAGGCAATTGTATACGTGTGTTCGTTCGAAAATTATAAAATTTAAATAATACCAGACCTCTCACGCCTCTAGCGACCAACGGAGGGTTAAAAGTTCTAAATTTTCTGGAAAAATCTGTAGCTGTCATCTCTAAGCAGTATCATCTAATTCAAGTACAAAACTGTACCTCCTTGAGCTATACTGTTTTCTACCTAGGTTTTATATAGTGGGTGAAAATCAAAACACTGGATATAGGATTTAACATTGGAATTCAGTTTTGTTTTAATACTCCCTCCCTATAAATTTCAAAGAAAATTTTACTAGTTTATTGTAATAAGATTTAAAAAGTGAATCAGAATGCAATTTTTAAAAAATCTGTGTTACCTTCACATGAACTTTCTCTACCCTCTATCATTTATTAGTGGCTTTAAAAATTACTCTTAGGAAAGTTTATCTTTCTATTTACTTAATTTTAATTGAGATAAACGTTTGCACAACTGCCTACATTACATGCTTTGTTATACATACAAAAGGAATAGCAGCATCAAATGCTTAAGAACTCAACGCTATATGCTGGCCTTACTCATTCCATGCAATCGCAAAAGATATCTACATTTTTTGTGTAGTATGTTTTCACATACCGCTTAACATTTAGCAAAGATCCTTCTGAATTAATAGGACTTCACAGGCTATTTCCAGAAAATTCAAGATGTACGTTTTATTTGTCATGTAAACATCCTTAATATACAGTGTTTTAAACAAAATCGTTAGGTCCATTTTTGAGCAAATAAAAAATCTTGATAAATGTTCCATGTAAAAGGTAGTTGGTAGGGGGGGATTTTCTTGAAACTCCTTGTCTCGCATCTTTGGAAGATTCTAAACATTGACTCTTCGTTTTTGAGTTATGCTGTTCACACACGCACGCACACACACACACACACACACACACACACCACCTTTTTCTGTTTTTTTTTTTTTTTTTTTTTGTTTTTTTTTGTTTTTGGTTAAGGGGTTCTCAAAGTATATATTTCTGGTGAAACCCAGTATTAAATTTTTGAGTGAAATACAATACCTTTTCTACCTTTTATGTACGACATGGTAGAGAAATAAAAAAGGTATCTTTATTTACTAATCCTTACCATCAGCAATGATTCATGACAATATTAACAGCTTTAGTTACTTTCTATGATAGATTGTGAATATCTAAAATTCCCATAATCTGTTTTTCATATTGATTCTCATTTGTTAGGGAGTCATGACCCCAATTATGAAACAAAATTAATAATGTAACAAATTGATACAAGTTGCCATATTTTATTTTCTCTGAAATAAACAAACTTGCACCTTTTGGATTCTATTCCTTTTTAATGTTCTTAAAATATTCTTATAAAATTTACCTTTAATGCTAACAGGGGAGAGAGTATTTGAGAAAAACTGATTTTTCAATGCCCAGTGATTTGATTTTCATCCTGTATATAGAGTGAACATGTTCTTATTAACTTTACTTTTCAGGTACTTCTCAGCATCAAACAATGAGCTTTATTATTTACCAGGATGTATGAAACGACTGCCACTCTTGCATATGGATGTATCGCAGAACTGCTTCTGTGACTTCAGTTCATCACAGAATTCTGTTATAGATAATTTTGATATGCCTTCTCTTCTGGGGATAGCTGCAAAAATTGTGATAACTAAAAGGTATACATTTTACATACTGTAATGACCTTTACCTCATTGAGATACAGTCAAATTTACTTTTAATATCTTATAACTGAAGCAACCAACACCACCTAGTAAGAAGGCCTGAGCATTAAAACAAGACCATTGATTGCAGCGAGCAGTAAAGGTAGTTTAGTCACTAAAAGTTGTTAAGATTTATTTAACAAGAATCTTATCTCATGTGAAAGAAAATGTAGTTCACAAACCTAAATGCAGAAAATATGGACAATTATTCATATTATGGACTGATTTATAAAAATAATGCATCACATCACTTTTAAAACAACTACTTGGGGCATTATGTATTAATAAATTCCGTTGCTTCTCAAAATATTACAACTGAAATACTAAGATGGAAATTCTAAGAAAAGTTTTGGAAACTTTAAACCAACATGCCCATTTTGTTCTTTAAAATCCATGCTGATATAAAGAAAAATTATTTCTTCAGGTGAGGTAGTATTTTATATCACAACACTGTGAATGCCAGAGTGATTGTAGCGTAAATTAACATTATTGTATGACAATGATTTTAGATGTTTGTTAGCTATAAGCATTGTTAGGAAATAAGTTTACATGGCCTCACTGAAACTGACAATAGGAGTGGGTAACAATGAAGCAATGGGGTGAGTTGTTTATCACTTAGAAGAGACAAACAAATGACGTCAGGGTAGTGCGCCTTTCTTTAGAAATGGAGGGAATATCTTCCCTAGAGGATATGTTTTAGTAATTATGATTGGCTGACAAAACAGATGCTAATGTTGGCGCGATTTAGTAACCAATAGCAGCTCTATTATAATGTTTAGGCATATCGGGGTGAGGGAGTATAAATTCTTGAGATAAAAGCAAGTATAGTTCTACAGGATCATTCACGAGGTAAACGTTGCGCAGTTCTACAGAATCTCTCGCGAGGTACACATTACACAGTTCTCAGTAATCTCTAGCGAGGTACACATTACACAATTCTACAGAATCTCTCATGTCAAAGTTAGTTACAAAATCTGAAGTACATTACGACAATAATTACATTTGGAAATATAACAGTTTCAGTCAGGCATGTAGAAAGATTAAACATGTGAACTATTAATTAAGCGTGACAGCAATAAAAGTGTGAAAATAAATTCTTTTATCAGTGTTATCTTTTAGTAACAACTCCTTTCCGTTTACACGCCCTGCTCAGAGATATTTGCTCGACTGAGTAATAATAGCTAGCCAGAGGACAAAGAACCCAAATCTTAAAATAATAAAACAATAACTTCGCTCAGCAATTAAGATAACACGAACAGATGACTGCGACATAGGCTTGCTCTTTAAAAATCATCTGTGGAAGTTCCAGGGATATCTCTAAATTTCCCTATCTCTGCACAGAAATTTAGATTTACTTCCGAATAGCAAAATCTAATAAGTTAATTTCAGGGTGATGGGGGTGATATTATTATTGTTATTGTTGTTGTTGTTATTATTATTATTATTATTATTATTATTATTATTATTATTATTATTATTATTATTATTATTATGGTTGGTTTACAAAGCTCCCCATATGGATGATGACCTCTGGAATTTTTGTTCCACCGAGTGATGTATGGACCCCATTTATTACCTGAAGGCAGAATCTGTTACCTCCAATGAGGGGGTGAGAATGATAATGGCAAGGGAACAAGTGTACATACAGCTTTTAGTATGGATTACAAACCACATTGGGCCTTGGGGATACCTCACATGAGCTAGTTACAGGAGAAGGTGGATAGGGCTGACTTAAAATTGTCAACCCAGAGCCAGGAATCGAACCACAGACCCCGCTAACATAACCACTGAGGTACCCCATTATTATTAAATCATTGGTATTTTTAAACTATATCACACTCATGCCCGTCATGTCATGTTATAATTGTATCAAGTTATTTAGGTGGAAAGTACTATTATTGACTCACTTCAGAATTAGAAGGGGATATTCGAAAGGAACCCCCCCTAATAAAAAGCACAGTACAAATTTGTAAATATGGGATGAAAATAAACCTATGTATATGATCACAAAATAAATATATTAACCCTAAAATAATTGTGGAGGTGGCAAATGCACCAAGAAACTTTGCAACAATATTATTTGTTAGTAAACAGAAATGTTAAAATAATACAAAAGGAAAAATATCCCTAGTACTAAATAGCAATGTTTAAAAGATAAAGTGATGACAAGTATTCTATAATAACCACAACTAGTTTAAAAAAACCACCAGTAGCCACATTTACATTTAAATGCACCTGATCTTTTCTAAACATTCCCCCCCCCCCTCCCTCATAATAGAATCTCAAACTTAAAAGGCTGGTTCACAATCGCCCAAGAACAATAACCAGAACGGAAACAAGAACGGGAAGCAATGTACATGCAAGATATTGGTTCACAACAGCCCGGTAACAAGAACGGGAATGCATATTGATTACAAAGTGAAAGTTGATTCTGCGCATTGGGATTTCATTTGATTTTAACTGACCAACGACATTTTTTCACCTACTTCCAATTTAGCCAAGCCAACTTGAAAATTCGATAGAGTAAACATTATCTAAATGCATATCCATTACATTTCCGATCCCTCTGCTTATGCCAAACTTTCATTCCTTTATTTAATGGCATACATTAAAATTGTTTATTGTTCTTTTTTCATTTCCACCGGTTTTAGCTGTTCTTTGTAGCTTTAGCCATTGTTTTTTTAGGTAATAGCCAGTTTTGAGTTGCATATAAATAAACTACAAGCACCAGAGGAACTAGTTCACCAGAGCAACAAACACTGATTAGATTTGCGGGTGTCGGGATGAGGTTAGGAAGCACATTTACTACTAATTTCTTCTAGTTTCATGTTTCCAGCTTGCGACTATAGAGAGCACTAGTAGCTGTTTCATGTTACGGCTGCCTAGAATAACCTCTAGAGTGAAGAGTCTAATATGCACAATAGGGATCTAATATGCCATGCCTGGGAACGAGAATGAGAAAGTTAAAAGTTGGACAACTCTTCTTTCCCGTTCCTGGGGTCTGGGAAGGCTTCACCTTGATTGTGAACACTCCCATTTGAATACATGTATTTCAACTTTCTCGTTCTGGTTACCGTTCTCATTGGTTGTGAACCAGCCTTTATTTGTAGGCTGTTCTTAGTCATTCTATTAAGTGTGCTCTTTTTTTTATTATTATTATTTATTATTTTTTCACAATTAATGCACATGCAAGTGTATGTTAGGCCTAGATTTAAAAAATACTGATAATCATTAATGAAAAACTACTACTAACCTTAAAATTGAACTAGGTAATCTCTTTAAAATGAGATTTGCTCTTATTTAGAAAAATATCATTGAGTTTATATTGTAAATGTAGACATACACTGAAAAATCAACTGGGATCTGGAAATACTAATTTACAGCTTTTGGAAAATAATCTTTGTTTGGTTTGGTCAGGTTACCAAATGCCAAAGACTTTTACATATTTATATGCCTATGTAGCTATTAAAACTTATACAGCCTATTGACTAAAAAATAAACACAGAAAATGAATGCATTACACATATACAATGCGAACTGTGATGCTCGCAAAAAAGAAAAGGAGAAAAAAAACATTAACAGTGCCCTGCAAACTTGAGCAATTGGACAATAATTAGGTTATGTTTGTACACACGTCTAGATTGTGAATACTAAAGCAAATATTAGTGGATTTGCCTATGGATTTCTGGCCTGCAAACAATTCTCCCTTTTAATGGCTTTAATTTCCCATTCAGTTGAGAACACAGCACTTAAAAATGATTGTTTATAATGTTCTGTTTACCATACATAGCCTAACTAAAACAGCCATTTTATTTTCCATGAAAGTAGTGTTCAGGCCTTGCTATAAGTGGTGTTAAGCTAACCAGGCTAATGTTTTTTGGTGAATTTAGTTACTCACAGAATTTCAGTAGGATGAGTATTATGGCTCACATTTAAGAAGTCCAGAGTTTGAATCTTGGTGATGAAAGTTACCAAGAAGGTTTATTTCTAGGGTTGTCCCTTATCCTAAGAAGGCAAATATCAGACTACTCCAAGTTCTATGAATCCCAGGCTCACTTGAGTACCATTGCATTCATTCACCATCCAATGTAACCTACCCAGTTCAAGGATGTTAACTTAAAAACTGCAATTAATAAATATTTTCTGCCCCCGCCCTCACTTAATGCTGAATAAAATGAAGCATGATCAAAGATTTATGTTTTTAATTTAAAACTCTTATTTGTGTAAACTTTAAAGACACTCTGTTACATAAACATGCATCAAGAAATAAAATATATATGAAAGCCAAAGCAAAATTTTAAGGTTGGTTGGTGTTAGAAAAAGAACCGACATCATTGTTCCATCACTGCAAATCAAAAGGGTTTTTGTAACCAAGTCTTTGGAACTTTGCAAGTTAAAGAGTAAATTAGGTTGGCAGCAAATATAAATAATATTCTATAAGCATGTAGTATTTTAAAGTTTGTGATTCTTATCTGGTTAATATTTTTAAATTATATATTCATATTTATGGAAAAGCAATTTTGGACAAGCGTTTGAAAAGATTTCCTGGAAAAGTCCTGAACTGAGATAATGCCTACCACCTAGCAGAGCAAGGTCATCAGCATTATTTTTGGAAGTTGGTAGCCTCTGATGATTCTAGGTTTTTTAACACAAGGAAGATATGCAATGTTGAAAAGATCAGTGTGTAGCTAAAGTTTGTGAGTTGTGTGTACACGAAATTATGTCCAGTTATGGAAAAACCATGATAAGTAGGAATTTCTTACTAGTTTCTTTGTATACAGGTGTAGTTTTAAAGTTAACATCACACTTGCTGTTTTTTTCTTTTGGAAGTCAATATTCTAACATGAAATAATTAAAAATTAGTAGCTGTAAATTACTTACCTGAATACTGCCAAATTTTAACAAAGAATAAAAAATAATCCCTTCTTAAATTGAACAGCAATGGCATGTTTAGACATGCAGTGACAAGGTAGAAATTAGCTGTCATTTGCTCATTCTCTCATTTAAAATTACAGTAGACTCGCGATTATTTGAGCATATTAGGACCAAGATTACCTTGGATATAGAAAAGCTTGGATAATACAAGATAATGTGGTAATAGGTCATACATGATGAAAAAGAAAATGTTTAAAACTAGTAATTTTTACTTTCTCTACTACGTATAGTAAGTAGGGGAAGTATTGCATTCCACCCAAAAATTCAATACTGAGATTTCACAGGAAATGCGTGTTTTGAGGTGCACTGAATGCATATAAAGTATTTTTGCAAACATGTCCATGTGTGTGTCTGAACAGCTTAACTCAGAAACGAACAGTTTTCTAGATATTGCTTGTTATTCCCTTAAATTTTCCAATACTTATACTTTTTCTCAAATGGGAATTCATTATTCTTTTTTTTGGGGGGGGAGGGTCCTGGTAATGCAAAGAGAATGGAATACGCCACATAGCAACCAGCTCTTAAAATATTTGACTATCGCTTAAAGCCTACCAATTCCCCTTGCATCTACAAGAAAATTAGCAACAAGATTAACATCTCGATTAAAAAGAAGCATATGGAGCATTTGTAAAAATAGATTGTACAAGAGTAGAGAAAGTCATGTGAGTCAATGACAGGTTTTTACTACAAATCAACTGTGGTATTGGAGTTTTCAGTTGACTCTATAGTAATTGTTTATTTATAACACAATTCCTTAAAATTTACATAGTTAATTAAAATTATAATATTGAATGAATTTATTTAGTAACATTGGGAAGAAAAGTTCCTTGGAATCATATATATATTAATAAAAAATGTATGGGCTAGAGAACAATATGTGGATAACTTAAATAAGGAACAAAGAGAAAGTATAGCCTGGGTACGAGCAGGTGTATGGAGACTAATAGGAATGAGAAATGGGTTCCCACAGAACCAGTGTCCAATATGTGGGGAAAGAGAAGATTTAGAACATATCGTTTTTGACTGTAAAGGTACACAGCATTGGAGAAAGGAAGCTATAAATGGGAAATGGTTCAAACTAGACAGGAAAGTAGCTTTAAGCAAGATTTTTAACAAGGATAGTAAAAAGGTAGGAAAGTACCTGTCCAAAGTAAAAAAGAAATGGTTATGGACAATAAAGAAAGATGTAAATTAATTTTATCATGTGATGTTAAGTTATGTAATTATATTATTATTATTATTATTATTATCATCATCATCATTTTTACGGTATAATTAAAGAATATAATATGGGTAGAATATGGCAAGATAACAGCTTGGGCTGATGTATAGCCATATTCTAAGGAGCTGATGTATAGCCATATTCTAAGGAAGATTGCTAGCACAAATAAATAAATAAATAAATAAAAATATTGAATGAGATTACTTTTTGAAAAAAGTCTATCATAATGTTTTGGAACCTCTTTCTTGGGCGCTGCAATGTAATGCCAAGGCTGTAGGGACAGTGGACCAAGCGGCATAGGTAATTCTTGCTGTTCAATGGCAGCTGTAGCAGCCTCAATCACCCTCAGTCTCTAGAAAGTGATATTTTTGGGGTGTTCCGTTCAGTGTCATACTGCTATTCAGAATTGATCCTATCAGCAATAGTGTTATTAGCAGCAATTTTTTAATAGACTTCCTTTATCCAATGTTTTAATACATTAAATTTTACGTATATATTGTAATGAAAAGAAGCTAGAAACAGTGATGTGTATTGAATTTATTTAAAGGTGAGTCGGAATTGTTACACTAACATCACTTAAGTGAGTAAACTTAAGTGATGTTAGTGTAACAATTCCGACTCACCTTTAAATAAATACATTAAATTTTGTTTCCAGAGAAGTTGTACACCTTTTACTTTTTGTCCTCATACAGCACTACTCACATAAAAGAGGCCTACACAAATTTAAACACTACCATAAAGAATCAGATACACCAACAATACAATGGGTACCAGACTCCAACTGAAAGTAAATAAGCAGTGCTGCACATTGCCAAAGTGCCATTCAACTTTGTTGGCACATGGCGCTTAGCACCACATTGATGTATGTTTATTTTCAATAACTGCATCGGTTAATCGCAAGTCTACATATACGAGGGCTGATCAACAAAGACTGAGACTGATTTTTTCCTGTAGCTTCCGTGATAGTTTCATATCTGTAACATAAATATTTGAAAAGAGCGGGTTTTTATGTATAATGTTGGTAGGCGGCAGCACTCTCGTATTGGTAAGTTGGTAGTAATGCACTATTTTGTAGACCCTATGTGCATTTCGCATACCAGACAATGAAGATGACGCGAGAGGAGCAGTACAGCGCAATCAAATTCTGTTTTCGTTTATACCATACAGCCACCGAAACTTATGAAAAGCTGAAACAAGCGTACAGTGAAGATGCACTACCTCGTGCAACAGTGTTTAGGTGGTTCAAAGACTTCAAAGAAGACCGACTTGTCAGCGTTAAGCAAGGTGGGCCTGGTGTTTCGGCTTTTGCTGTGACTGAAGTCAACATCAACACAGCTGCTGTGATTGTCCGAGAGGATCGGCGTATAACATTACGTAACCTCAGTGAAGTGTTGAGAATTTCATATGGCAGTGTGTTTACAATTATGCACGACCATCCCCATATGACCCGAGTTTGTGCTCATTGGGTGCCACGTCTGTTGACTCCCGAACAAAAGGCTGTGCAAATGGAGACAAGCCGTGAGGTGCTGCGTCTCTTTGCTGATGGAGGGGATGCATTTTTTAAATCGATTATCACCGGTGATGAGTCATGGCTGCATCATTATGATCCTGAAGGAAAACAAGCCAGCACAGTGTGGAAATCACCAGGTTCTCCAACACCAAAAAAGGCAAAAGTTGTTCCATCTGCAGGGAAAGCGATGGTGATCACATTTTTTGACTGTAATGGAATGATTTACCAGCATGCAGTTCCCCCTTACACTACTGTTACAGCAGCATACTACACGTCAGTATTGGCTACACTGAGGAAGCACATTGCAAAGAAACGACCAGAGCTTTCTCAGACTGGTTGGTGACTTCATCATGACAATGCATGGCCTCACGTCGCAAATCAAGTCATGCAGTTTCTGGCTCGATTCAACATTACCTGTGTACCACATCCACCTTATAGCCCTGATCTTGCACCCTGTGACTTTTTTTTTATTCCCATCACTAAAGGCAAAGCTTAGGGGTATTCGATTTGAGAACTCTGAAGCAGTGCTCAAGAAAACTGAGGCGATTCTCAAGGACCTGGCAAAGAATGGTCTGCAGCATGTGTTCAAGGACTGGCAGAGATGTTATAAAAAGTGCATTGAAGTAGGAGGGGACTACTTTGAAAAAGATCATGAAAAAAAAAATCAGTGTCAGTCTTTGTTGATCAGCCCTCGTATATCTACTATACATATCTACCACTAAGACTATTGCATTATTGTTGTTTCAGAATAAAATACTCTGCAGAGATCATTCCTTGGACGCTAGTACGCTACCTGGATAATGCTCTCTACTGTGTCTGTGGTAAACCATGTTTTGAGACGTACGCCAGAAAGTTCATACCAATACAACTGTGTCTCATTTGTCCAGAAATTGTCTTGGGTGAAGCAGACACTCTGGTGTGGTTCGATACATACTTCTGTTCACAAAAATGTCTCCTATATTATAATAAACGATATTAATGATTAATCTGATTATCACTTTCCATTTGTTAGGCATCAGTTGAACAGCATGGTTACTAAAAATCACAAAAAAATAAGGTGGAAGTCACTGGATGATGCCCAGTGCCAGGAGTTTTTGATGCTTTTTTTTTTAAAACATTTCATGAAAAATATATAAAATGTAATTATAGTTTAAAATATGGTAGAAATTGCATGGTAATTTTTATCATCATAGGCAATGGCGATCATCACAGCTGTGGCATAATGTTTTTGAAATTTGCTGGAGACAAGCTTTCAGTCATTATCGATTTGTTGATCATGTGCACTGCTTATGGTTGCATTTCCATCTGTTTATTTCTGTTGTTAGTTTCCACGAGGTCAATTATTTTTCCACTGCAGCAATTACTTCAGGAACTTAAAAACAAAAGTATTTCTAACGAATGCTCCAAAAGCTCAGTAAAACCCTTGTCAGGTGCCATGAATGGTCCTGCAGATCATAAAATAGAATTACATAGTCTAAATTTTCTGGTTAATGCACCTTTCCGAATGAATTCCCGTTCATTTACAGCTAACATCTTCAAAATGAATACATTTTATAAATATGACTTTTTTTGTTCTTACTATAAAAATAAAGATTTTCACAAGAACAATAAATTTTCATGAAAATTTGTGACAAAATTATAACCACTTTTATCATAAATTTTACATGTACTTCTTGCTGCATTTGTCCGTTACATTTTCCATTTATCATTAAAAAAAAGAAAAAACCCTGGCTCTGGTGATGCCTAAAGGATGACAGCTCTGATTGCAAATTAGCTTAATTTCTGAGGCTTTAGATGTAACAACAACTGAATTTGGAGATTAAATGCCACACCCAGTTTAAAATATTTAATCTTCACACTAGCCTTTCTGCAGTACAAACGTCTTACTTATTGCTATCTGATTGCAGAGTACTTTATATCATGAAATCCAAATTTCAATTTTTTGGATATTCTGTGTATTTTCAGCTGTGATTATAGATTATTGATGAATGTATAGTCAACAATATATTGTTTCTACGGAAATTTTAGATGTTATTCACATCCTTCTCTCCTGAAACTCTCATCATCTTAAACTGTAAAAGATTTTGCAAGAAATACTGGTATACCAATAAAGGATGACTAGCCCATCTATAATGGATTAGGATGTTAAACAGACCTTCTTAATTAGTGATCTTTTTATACATTAGATGGAAAAACAATGTGAAGCTTATTTCTAATGCTGGAAATGATATCAAATATGCTGTGATGCATTTTCCATTTTGAAGTGTGTAAATGATTTTTCATTTTTATTATGTTTGAGATTTATGAATATTACCTTGGAGTAAACCAACATGCTTTAACAGCATTTTTATAAGAAATATGCTTATTTTTCCAGAATAAAATTAACCCTGCAGTAGCCACATGCAGACTGACTGCATAAGTCTTTTTTTTTTCATTCCCTTTAAGCTCTCTGAACTTAGGAATCAAGTACCTTCCTATAATCAGCAGTATTATGTTATTCCTTTATTGCACTTGACTTAAGCAACAATTATAGAATGGTCAATGGTGGACTGACAGTCTACATGAGCAACAATAGAATTATGTGTTGCCATTAGCAGAAATAGTAAAAGTGAGGTATTTTAATCATACAATAGCTTAATTAATTTTGAAGATTTAGAAGCTAGTAACAGTGATGTGTCATAATTTAAAATAAAGAGATTTGAAGGTTGTTACACTACATCACTAAAATGTTCTTACTTGAACGCATTTGGGGAGACGGTTTGCTCCCATCGTCAGCATGTTTTTCAACTGAGTTTGCCGGTTATTGACTGGGGAATGTGTGTGGCTAGTGGTATTCTCTGGTGCTGGGCTGATGAACCTCCAAAGACTGCTGGGTGGCGGCAGTTCGAAATTCATTAGGTGATTCCTGTGTTTGACGATATGTATTTTTTCCCAGATGTCCAATTCATTGCTGCTGTTGATAGGTTTTAAGAGTTTTATGTTCGGAGTGATATGATGATATAATGATCTTAAAACCGATCAACAGCAGCAATGAATTGGACGTCTGGGAAAAAATACATATCGTCAAACACAGGAATCACCTAATGAATTTCGAACTGCCGCCACCCAGCAGCCTTTGGAGGTTCATCAGCCCAGCATCAGAGAACACCACTAGCCACACACATTCCCCAGACAATAACCGGCAAACTCAATTGAGGACATGCTGATGATGGGAGCAAACCGTCTCCTGAAACGCGTTCAAGTAAAAATATTTTAGTGATGTAGTGTAACAACCTTCAACTCTCCTTATTTATAAAAAAAAAAAAAAAAAAAAAAATACAATAGCTTATTCATAAGTGTTTTCTTACTATTCAAGTTTCACTTTCTATTACTCATGTTCGTTTTGTTACCTTCAGGTCAGTAGATTCCCCCCTTAGGGAGTGATCATGAAAGTTGAAGACACTGAAATGTATAATCTAAATGCATCTAAACAATGCATATATTATTATACAGTAGTTTGTGAATTTGAAGCACACATAATGCATTAAGAAACTTAGAAATTTCAGTAAAATTGGACAGGATTTACTGTTTTATAAAACATATGCACTCAGTAAATTAACATTCTAACATAATTTGTATATTTTGAGTTACTTTGTTGTTATTTAGTTATAAATCCATATTTTTCCCCATGTAGACTCACAGTCTGCAGCATCTACTAAAGGTATAAAACATAGTGCAACTACTGCAGAGTTAAGTACGCATAGTTGTTGTACTTCAAGATCTTAGTAAGAAAAATTTAATGATCTATGGAACGAAACTGAAGCAGTGACTGAAGAACGATGTGCAATGACAGTGGCTCCTAGAAAAAGGGAAACTTCTGCAAAGTTTTGGTGGCTGTGATGTGAAGAGAAATTATAAATCTGCTTCCGATTTCTGTAGACACATGGTATATGTTCCTGTTTTACATATTCTGATAAGTGATTGGCTACATATTTCAAGAAAATGATTTGAAGGAGTGCTAGTGAGAGAATTATCTGCATAGTTAAATGTGAGAAGAAGTGAGTGCTCTTTTTCTTATTTTCTAAGGCAGAAGGCTTACATATGTGACCCTATTAGCCAAGAAAGACTTCAATCATCTTGCTGTTCTATGCATTGAAAGAGTATACAATGTGAATATTTAAAAAATAGATACATTTGACTCTGAAGTGGCTCTTAGAGGAAGGAGATTCCAGCTTCATTAACAACCCAAATGCCATGACTACAGTTTTAAAAATATTCTATAGTAACAAAACACATTGCATAATACTGCATTAATCATAGTATAATACATGCAAAATATATGACCTGTATAGGCTTAGAGAAAGGGTATGAGTAGTTGTATGGTGAATACTATTAAAGACCCTTGTACAAAGGTAATACCTTTTATGTAAGAATTGAGGAAGGATTAGTAACTAAAGAACTAACCCAAAATAAAGGTCTACTGCAAGGATGCAATTAAGCCCAATCTTATTTAACTTATTAGTAGAAATTAGTAAAGACAATAACTTAACGCCAGTCAATCATATACAGATCCTGGGCCACTTTCTTTGGATGACTTGGTTGTAGGGGTCTAAAACAATTCTCAGAAGCAATACATAAATATTGTGAAACATGCAAACTAAAATTGAACCAAGCTAAGTCTCAGATTGTAATACTTAAGGGGGAAAATTAAGCAAATATGAGAAATGGAAAAAACAAGAGCATAGAGTGCAACATGAAATTGAGCTTTTTATTTATGGAGTTCTTTAACTACTATGGTTCTTAGCGTTACATTCTATATTGGTCGTGAAAGACTCAGAGGCCTCTTTATCAGGCTTATGGTTCTTTTACCTGCCATAAATCTATGACAGAGGACCACCAGCTTTACTTCCCTTCTGAAGGAAGCCATGCTAAGGATTTTTACACCCCAAAAAAAAATCCATCACCCTACGCTGGGTTTGGACCCGCAACCTTGGGCTCACATGCATAGAGTACAAGATACTGCAAGAGAGTATATACTTAGAAGTCAAAATTGATGGAGGTGGTTCATGAGAGAACAAAACAATTAGCACTAGCAAAAGGAAAGTTCTATGGTGGTCATCAGAGGATGCAGAAGTAGAATACTAGGCATAGAAGTCAAGTGGTTAGAAAGAATTTATAGAGGCTAGAATGCTGTATGATGTTGAAGTGTGGGGGCTGGATGGAGGTGGGAAACTATCGTTAATGTACACAGAATGTTCTGCAGGGAAATATTAGGCCTACCCCATGAAATTGCAAGGGAGATACCTCAAATTGAGACAGGGAGAGTGGCAATGGAGAGCATTGAAATATTGGTACAAAATCCTAAATCTAGATAAAAGTAATGTCTTAAAGTAATATGTAGGTATCAAGAGAAGCGCTTAAGAACCAGTGGATGGGCAAACAGTCTTCGAAATAACCTGAAAAGTAATGGGTATTACCTCCATCCAGGAGAGGTATGGAGGGAAAATAACACAAAGGGGTTTTGGAAGGCTGCAAGAAAAGAAAACAAATAAAAACTCTTTAATGCAATATTGGATAAGAGCTCCTTGACTTTCTAATTTCAGATAATAGTTTGTGGGAAAGGGAAACAAACAGAAGGTAAAAGAGGGCAATGCATGATTAAGAACTGGCGTTTGAAAATTAAAAGCATTTAGAAATGGTATACCCCAGGACCGGGTGGCGCCGTGGCCGAGTGGTTAGACTGCTCACCTCCCACCGAGGTGGACCGGGTTCAATCCCAGGGACCTGCATGTGGGATTTATGGTGGACGAAGCGGCGTCTGGGCTGGTTTTCTCCGGTTTCCCCCGCCATTCATTCCACCAACTGCTCCTTCATCACCTTTCCTTTCATCCATTTCACCAACATTTCGCTTCATCTACTTCCTTCATCCCATACCAGGCACCGGGTGATCACCCATCCGGATGTTTTGTCTGATCCATGAGTGTCTGCTCCTTGACGGACCTCTGACCCCAGGCAGCCGCCTGTAAGTCCTGGGGGGGGTGTAAGTCCTACATAAGAGGAGGGTAAACAGATAATGAATGAATACCCCAGGACCAATGCCCTTATGTGGCAATAAGGAGGATACTGAACAAATATTTGAATGTAAAGGGACTGACATACGGAGAAAGGCATTTCTATCTGAAAAATGGTATAAAGTTAGCAGAACATGTGCCATAAGGTTTGTTCTGTAAAGGCAGTACAGAATTAAGTCCGTTCTTAGACAAACTGAAAAGCAAGTGGAATTCAACAGTGAAAAAAGAGAACACAAATAAATACCTATAGTAGAGAGCAGATCTTAAAAACTGTATCCCTTTTAGAATGTAAATATGACAAGCAATGAGCCTGGGATAATTTGCTTGGCATAAATAAATACAGCAACCTTGCCATTGTGAATGCCCCTCCCCCCCCAAAAAAAAGCTTGTTCCCCAAAGAGAAGAATTAAGAAAAGGCTGGTTATTTGTTTCACTGATGAAACTGTATTTATGTATTATTATAAATAAAAGTGATAAAGTGTATTTAGTATTACTGTAAATAAATATGATAAAACTGTGTATTATTATTTTATTATATTCTGCAAATAATTTCCTTCCAAGTCACTATAATAGCTTCACAGCAGTAAATAAATGCTGGTGATACACTTTTTAATTTTAATAATTTATATGATAGGAAGTCTTTTATTGAAATACTTCAATACAGACTGTCTAGGGTATCAGTTTAAACTAAATATTACAGTCAGGACATGGTATTCCTTACAAACAGTAGTCTGATAAAACATACTCGGTCTTACTTGTCTGGTATGTTTTTTGCAGATTTTGAAAAAGCATTTTATACAATAAATAGAGAAGCATTAGCTTATAAATTAAGCAAGAAAGGGGTTAGCAAAAATTTTATAAAAGAAATCAAAAAGACTTATAAGGATATAAGATTTTGTATAAGATGTAAAAATAATGGAGTTACAGAAATGACGGAGCAAAAAAATAGGATTAAGACAAGGGTGCAAATTGAGTCCTATACTATTTAATATATTCATATATATGACATATTAGAAAGAGTGAAAGAAAAAAATCCGCACCGCCCCATAATAGCATATACAGAAATACCAGGTTTACTATACGCGGATGATCTTATAGTCGGGGCTATAACGGTAATTGGGCTACAGAAAGCAATCAATGGAATACATGAATTCTGCGAAGAATGGGGAATCAAAGTAAATATAAATAAATCAAAAGTTATGGTATTTAAAAGAGGAAATAAACTAAAAAGAGAAGAGAAATGGCAGATGGAGGGTTTAAAGTTAGAAGTTGTCAAGGAGATGGATTATTTGGGGATGAGGATGAGCAGTAATGGTGAATGGGGGGCGCATAGCAGAAAAGTTATGGCTAAAGGAAAGGCAGCAATGACAGGAGTAAGGATGTGCAAATATAAATTAGAAATGCCAACTAAATGGATAGAAAGAATGTATGAAGCATTGGTAGAAGCAAGAATGCTATGTGCAGTAGAAATTTGGGGGGGGATCTGAATTAAGCAGAAAAATGGATCAGGATCAAAGCTACAGAACGTTCTGTAAAGAGCTACTAGGGTTAACAAGATCAGCACCTGGGGAAGTAGCATTAACGGAATTAGGAAGAACAAGAAGAAAGGGAATGATACTGGAAAGGATATTAAAATGCTGGTTTAGATGCCTGAGAAAAGATAAAGGGGAAATTTTAAAGATATGCATGAAACAACAAAAGAGTATGAAAAATATAAATAGCTGGTGGACAGGGGTAGAAAAAATTATGGAGAAGATAGGAATGGGAGACATTTGGAGAACAGGAGAAAGAAATAGCAATGGTTTCTGGATAACAATAAGAAACAGAGTGGAGGACATAGAAGGACAAGAAAAGCAAAGTAAGAATAGGGGGGAGTTCTTAAAGAAAGTAAAAGAGAAATGGATTAGAAAAGTAAGACAGATAAGGTAGAAAGGCAAACGGAGGAAGGAGAAGATGGGCAATAGGGGTTAAAGGTAGCAAGGAATGCTTAGATGAGCCAGAAGGCCAGGGTGCCAGGCAGAAAGGCAGTATAGCTGGCAAGGAAATTTGTACATAGGTTAAGTTAGTATATAAGTGGAATATTGTAAAAAGAATTGTGTAGAAAAAATGTACAAATAAAGTATCTATCTACTTATATGGTAAAACACTTAGGTTGGGAGCTCACACGAATATGGGTGAGTGCTGGTTGCGCAATACGACCTGCCAGCACATAGCAAGTGAGAATGAGAGACACAGTGTACTTACTATCTCTATCTGCACAGTGGCTTTCTTCCACCTGTGTTCATGTGTACTCCTAAGTAAGTGTGATCAAACAAAATCCTCAACACCAAGATTACTCTATTAAGGTTGGGCCAGAATCAAGACGGCCTACCATTGGCTGTTGGTATGATGTCACCAAATGAGCAGACAGCAGCAACTAACAGATGCTTAAGAGGCAGCACATTTTGAAATATACATAAAACACTTCTGCAATGTTCCTATACAGCAAATAAAATAAAAATAATGTGTGGGTTTGTGAGAATTAATTTGACTGCCTCAAAATACCTTTGCTATGACAATGCAAGAAAAATGGCTTTTGCGTTAATATCTACTTACAAACAGAGCAATATGATCTATAAATTAATTTTTGATTCACCTTCTTGGTGAATACCTTTCCCTTTGTTGCTTTATTTTACGTGTACAGCAGAGGCCTGAAACTGACGAGACTTCCTTTTCTGGGCGGCTACTGCTGCCTTTCCATCGTATTTGAAGTACAAAAGTGTCAAATGATTGCCCACATTTCCAACCAAAGCAGATAAGAATGTTTTTTTCTTCAAAATGTTATTCAGGTACTTTTGTCCTCTCTTCAACAATTTTCACTCATTCAAAATCTTCCATTTCAGCCAGTGTCTTATAAATTTTTAGGGAACATTTAAAAAAATCAAATTAGAATTATCATTTATATTTACTGTACTCAAAATTGTTTTCAATTTATTAATTTTGGAAGCAATGAGGAACATTTTTTAAAAAATAGAAATATGCAATATTTTGTAAACAATTATGTCATAGTACAAATGTATTATAGGATAGTTTTGTGCACTAAATCAGATAATGCAGGCAGTTAAAGTCCATAAGACCATAAATTAAATTTTTAAAGCGTAGTAACTTGAAAATTAAAGAAGGCATTGAGATGAAATTTGAAACCTTGTGTATTTATCAACAAATTATTTTTCAGTTACACTGGACAACATTTTATGAAAATTCTGTTTTCAGGTGAGAATGGAAATGAAAATGTCTAAAATAAAACAGCATTTTGGAAAATCACATCATTACACATTGTAGAAATTGTTGTGTTACGTAGAGTATTTTTTTTTTAATACAGAAAATATTAAGTATATTACGTATTTACTGCTATGGAAAAGAATATCCACAATAGTGTCCATTGTCCTCCATGGTCTTGGGGTACCATGCTAGGCTCTAGTTCCTATCGCGGGTTCAAACCCAGCAGAGGGCAATGGATCTTTTTTCGGGCACAAAATTTCTTCAGAACGGAAGTAAAGCTGTCAGTCCTGTGTTGTAGATTTATGGCACGTAAAAGAGCCTCAAGCCGGATAAAGAGGCCTCTGAGCAAAATTTCTGGTCTTTCACGCCCAATATAGAATAGGATGCTAAGAACTATGGTATTTAAAGAGCATTCATAAATAAAACTCAATTTAATTGACAATACAGTCCAAAAAAAGCAGCTCATCTATTTATAAGCTCTTGATGGACAATTACAAAAAAAGAAACAAACAAAATGCACAACTTAAAAGCATAACTACCTCTGATTAGCACTGAGCAACAATCTAGGTATGATTTAAAACATTAAACACTTCCGATTATGTCAACAACAAACCAATCACAAATTTTGCATTTAAAGCCAAGAGCACAATTATGCTGTATACTGCAAAATACTTTTACTACACCACGTGGAGAAACGTCTTGCTCCTGTGTTAACATCATGCACACAAGAACCGTTCCAAGCTGTGCAGCCATTTAAGCCCAGTGTGCCTCAGTACCACATTATAATACCATATATTCAGTTTTACCCATTACAATAAACATATTCCAAGATGTTTGTAAAACTATTCCCAAAATAAGCAGTGTTGTTGCATAAAAGCATTTAAACCCCGTTTACTCAAAAGTAACACACACTGTGCATTTTCTTCGTGGACTTCCTATTTTCGTAGGTACTTATTAATTCCACTAAGTGTTGTACCCGGAGTTGCTGGAACTCATCTTGAAATGTATCACATGGTGTCCAGCAGCCTGATATTGTTGTTCCGGATAAAATCCACTCCTGGATGAAGGCAAGTAGAGTTTCTTTATTCAAAGATTCAACTGTAAAAGGAAAAAGTTGGAGTGGGCCTACAGCACAGAACAGCCCAGCCCCCATCCCAGCCCTGCCCATAGCGCAGCCAAGCCCACCCAAAGCCCAGCCCACAGGCCAACCCAGAAGCCAGCCCTGCCCATAGCCGACAGACCCTAGTCCATCCCCCAGCTCAGCCCAATCCCAAACCACAGTCAAGCACAGCCAAGTTCAGCCCTGCCCACAGACCAGGACAGCCAAGCCTCATAATGCCCAGGCCACAGCCAAGCCCCCAGCGCAGCCCAGCCAACCTCCCAGAGCAGCTCTACCCACAGCACAACCCAGGGCCCAGCCAAGCGTCCAGCCCATCCCCCATCGCAGAGTCCAGCCCACCGCCCCGACCCACAGACAAACCGACAGCCAAGCCCAGCCCACAGCTCAGCGCAGTTCCTAGCCCAGCCCAGCACACAATCCTGCCCAGAACTCAGCATAGCCCAACCCACAGCTATGGCCCCCAGCCAAGCCCAGCCCCATGCTCAGCCCAACCCAGGCCATCCCAAAGCCCGGCAAAGAGCTAAGCCAAGCTGACAGCCAGGTCCCCTGCCCAGTCCAGGGCACAACCCAGCCTAGCTTAATCTTATTCAACAATAAAAATCAATATTAAAAATACAAATGATATAAAAAATAAAACATTCTGAATTAATAATCAACTTTTACTTGTAAAACATAATGGAATTAAAAATAATAAACATATCTTAACACTGTAATAAATCAAATTAACTAAAATAATCATTTCCATGCACAACCCTGAGGCCAGCCATGCCCAGTCCATAGCATATCCCACAGACCAGCCAAGCCCAACCCTCAGCACAGCGCCCAGGCCAGCCCAGAACCAAGCACAGCGCCCAACACAGCCCAGCCCAGTTCACCCTACGGCCTACTCCAACACAGCTCAACCCACGGCCCATATCCCCAAGCGCCGAGCCCAGCCCACAGTCCAGTCAGGCCCCCAGCGCACGGCGAAGCACACACAGCCCCGAACCACCCAAAGCCCAGCCCACAACACAGTCAATCCAAGCAGACAGCCCGTCTAGCCCACCCAAAGTCCAGCCAAGCCCAGCCCACAATCCAGGTACCCATCCCCCAGCTCAGCCAAACCCAGCCGCGCCCACAGCCCAAGTCAGGCCTCAGGCCATCCCACAGCCCAGCCAAGCACAGTGCCCAACCCACTGCCCACCACAGCCAAGCCTCCAGCTCATAGCCTAGCACACAATCCAGGAAGCACAGGCCACAGCCAAGCCCACCCCATCCCCTCGCCCAAAGCTCAGCCAAGCCCACGGTCTAACCCAGCCCTGCCCACAGCCAAGCCGAGCCGACAGCCCAGCGCATCAAGCTCCCAGCCCACAGCCAAGTTCAGCTGACAGCCCAGACCAGCGAAGCCCCAGCGCCCAGCTCAGCCCACAGCTAAGCCCAGCCAATTCCAGCCTCCAGGCCAACGCCCAGCCCACCACAACCCCAGCCCAACACACAGCGAGCCAACAGTTCAGCCCAAACCCCAGTCCACATCCAGCACAGTGCACAAATAAGCCCACTGCCCAGACCAGCCCAAAGCCTAGCTACACCCACAACCCAGACAAGCCCCCAGTCCACCTCGGCACAGTCCAGCCCACCACAGACCCCAGCCAACAGCCATGCCCAACCCACTGCCCACCTCATCCCACAGCCCAGTGCCCAGCTCAGCCCACATCCCAGCCCAGCTCACAGCGAGTCCAGCAATGCCCACAGCTCAGCCGACAGCCCTGCCCACAGCCAAGGCCAAGCTTAACCCATAGCCCACCTCAGCCCAGCCCAACAACTACCCAAAACTCAGCCCTGCCCCAAGCCGAACTGACAGCTCAGCGCATCAAGCTCACAGCCCACAGCCAAGACCAGCGAAGCGCCCATCCCACAGCCCAGCTCAGTCAAGCTTACAGCGCCCAGCCCAGTCAAGCCCCAGCGCCCAGCTCAGCCCACAGCCTAGCCCAACCCAGAATCCAGCACAGCCCAGCCTACAGCCAAGCCCATAGGCCAGCAAAACCCAGCGCCTAGACCACAGCCCAGTCCAGCCAACAAACCACAGCCAAGCCCAGCGCAGCCCATAGCCCATAGCCCAGCCCACTGCCAATCCCAAGGCTTAGACCACAGTCCAGGTCTGCACTCAGCCAAGCACAGCTCAGCTCAAACCCCAGCCCCCAGCACAGCACACAAATAGGCCCACAGAGCAGCCGCATGCTCAGCCCAAAGCCTAGACACACCCACAGCGCAGTCCACAACCCAGCATAGCTCGGCACACAGACCAGGCGAAAAGTCAATCCCAGCCCTCAGCGGACAGCTGAGCCCACAACCCAGCCCAGCACTGTCCAAGACCCAGATCAGCACACGACTCAGCCTAACCCTGCCCAAAGCCCAGCCCACCACAGACCCCAGGCCATCCCCCAGCCCGACACACAGCCAAGCCCACAGCTCAGCCCAATCCAAAACCCCAGCACAGCGCACAAACAGGCCCACAGCCCAATGCGAAGCCCAGACCAGGCCCACAGACAAGCCCTATGCTCAGCCCAGTTCACAACCCAGCATAGCCCCCAGCTCGGCACACAGCCCAGCCCTCAGCATAGCCCTGCCAAGGCAGCCCACAGGTCAGCTCAGACCAGCACAGTCAGGCCCCCTGCACACAGCCGACAGCCCATCCCAACCAAGCCCCCAGCCAAATGCCAAGCACAGACCAGCTCAGCGCCCCGCCCAGCACAGCCCATCCCCCACGCAAATTCCAGCCCACAGCAAAGCCCAGTCCTGCCCGCAGCCGATCAATACTGTTTTCATCTCAAATAAATAGGTCAATTGATTTGCATTCAAAAAGTATTGAACTATCAATTTTCCTTAATGAGATATTTTTCTATAAATGGGATATGAATCCATTAGCTTTAAATATTAATTATTAATCCAATAAATTAAAAATTCCCAGCACAGCCCAGCCCGCAACCCTCAGCCCCAAGCGCCAAGCCCAGGTCTCCAACATATGATATAATCAAGCTCTTTAAGAGTATTTTTGGGAAAAAATAAAAAAAGAATCTGATGTCTTGCATTCACACGACTCTCTGCTGACTCTTCCTAAACTATTCTTACAGAAGATTATTCTTCTATTTCTTGATGACTGAGTTAAACTTTTGTTACATATTTTGTTTTAAGTTTAAAAAGAGTAGGATAAAGTAAGAGTCAGATTTTTAAAAAGTGAATTGCTACACAATGGTTTTGAAATTCCATGCTCTTTATATATAGATGAGAAAAACTGACTAGCACTTTACTACTTTGAGAAAAGTATAAGTATTTGACAATTCAAACAAATAATAAAGAATATCTCAGCAATGCTTAACACAACAATTTTATTTGACATAAATTGTGTGCTTTGATGAGATATATATTTTTGTGTAGTAAGATTTCGTCTATCTCTTATGGTTTACCAATTATTCAAATGTCATTAAGAATAAAGCAGACTTCACATGTTATTTGCAGAAAATTCATGATACATCTTATTTGTCATGAAATATCTTAAACATATGGTATTCTTATCTAAATAGTTGAAGAGCCATTTTTGAAAAAATATGAAGTATTGAAAAATTCAAACCATTAATAACGCTTATCTCAGAAATGGCTGTTGCCTCCAAAAATTGTTATTTGAAATAAGTTCTGTGTTTTAAACAGACCTACATGGATTACCAGTTATACAACATTTTCCAAATGAAGAGGACTTCACAGGCTACAAAATTCAGGGTATACATTTTATTCGGCATGTAAATGTCTTAAATAAGTGGTGTAATTAGCCTTTTTTTTTGAGAAAATGAAAAATTACAAAAATCATTCATACAAAGGGTAGTGTGGGGTGAGTGGATTTTCATGATCATTAGCATTTTTTAAATATATTGAAATTCATTGCAAGTTTGCTATTTATCCAACATTTCATTTTCAAATTAGGGTGGTTCACACATTTTAAAATATATATTTTTTCTATTCTGGGAGGGGGGACTAAAAACGCATTTCTAATGAAATCTGAATTAAAAATTTTAATCCAATACTATTTCTACATACTAGGTATGTGGTATGGAAAGTAAAACCTGAAAATAATAAAAGTGAAATCTATAAAATGTACTTGTAGATCTGCACAAAGCAATGAAATGTATAGACTTTACAATGAGACAATTTTTGTGATACCCTTAACATATTGGTACAACTGCTACTAATTAAAAATATGAAGGTCTATAGTAGAGTGTGACAGTGCATCTCCCCTTCATGTGGATGGAACTGGTCCACCAAATAGCACTGGCTTTTAAATGTCATGGACAAAATGTCTCAGCCAGGCTCTATATGTGATTGGAAGCTGTATTTACACCAGTCAAAAGATTTTGGCCAGCTATCAAAACAAATAAATTGTATTTCAATATGTAAAATGTCATGCAGATTAAATAATCTAACATAAATTAATCTTTCTATTCAATTAGTAATGTTATTAAGATTTCTGCCTCTTCAAAGTAGTCACTCTTTGCTTTCAGAACAGCTGCAGAAACTCTGAGCATTCTGGACACAAGCTTCTGTAGTGTTTGGGCAAATATTTTATTCCAACATACTTGTTCATGAGTAGTTGGCCTAGTAGTTTTCTGAGCTCCCTCTCCAGTTCATCCCATAAGAGCTCTATGGGATTTAGGTCAAGCGACTGACTTTGCTAGATCATATTTTGAAGTTCTCTGCACTTCTCTTTCTTATTTACATACTCTCTGCATAATTTAGAAGCATGTTTAGGAACATTGTCCTACTATAGGACAAATCCTGAACCAATGTCTCTTGCCAGATGGAAAGGCATGCTTGTAAGTATCCTGTAATATCCCTCCTCCTTTACTATTCCATTTATTCTCAATAGATTACCAACCTTATCATTAGCAAAACCATGACCAACCCTACACCATGCTTCACAGTTGGTGTTACACACTGGCTCTTCATGCATTCTCCAGGAAGTCGAACATAATCCTACAATTGCCTCCAAACCGTTCAAATGCAGATTCATCAGTGAACCTTTGACCATTGCTCCACACCCCAGTTCTTGTTTTTGAGCCCACTGCAACCTTTTCACTCTGTTTTGTTTGCGAAACAATCATTTATTGGCTGCTATGCGTTCCTTCAGACCTCGTTTACAAAGGCAGCTCAGATTGGAGTTTCTCACATACTGTTGATTTCCTTATGGATTTCAGGTCCAGTACGATTTCTCTGACATTTACTCTCCACACAAATGAACTGGTCTTCCCTGTAGGATGTTATTTGGGATCTTCCTGATCGATATGAGTTTCCTTAAACCACTGCAGTGTATACACAACTGTAGATTGGGCTACCCCAATTTTCGTTAGTAAAATAGCCTTCTTCATGCAGTGCTATAATGATGGTACATTTATCATCTCCAATCTCCTTCTTCCTACTCATTATGAGAAGGTGTGTGTATAATAACCGAGAAAGGAACATGTACACAGGCATGCTGATGGATGCGCAAAATGTAGTGTAACCAAATGTCAACTTGTTACTACACACACTGCTGAAAGAATGAGGCCGGTAAAAACTAAAGATTCCTATTTAAGGGAGGATCATTACTCATGTTGACAGCAAATCAGTGTCCACTACAAGAGTAGGCATTCTAACGCACAACACAGATGTGTAGTACACAGTGGTTTATGCATATTTATGATCAAAAGGGGTAAACTAATCTGAAGGTAACATCTTCAATTTGGAATCTCAACTCTGAAGATTTCAGAGATGATTGAAAATCTTTGACTGGTAGTGTAGGTTTTAATAAATTATATGTCAAATTATAGTGGAAAAGATGCAGTATGTCAACCTTGTAGGCTTAATACTTTTTGTAATTTTGCAGTTTCTTTCTCTGGTGCTTAAAACATTAGTTACTGCAGAGATGGACTATTCCTCTTTCCTTACATTCCTTTTAAAATGAGTTAAATATGGATGTTATAGTCCTTAATAGGTTCTGTACCATGGTATCACTGTGACTAATGGACTAGGCTTAGATCTGACCTCAGTATGAAAAAATGCCTACTGAGTTTTTGTGGGAGAACACAGCACATCAAAAACACCATTTATTACTTCCTTTGTGAGATAAAACTTTCACAGCATTTAAAACTCTTGGGAGATCAGCCATGTCAATAAAATGAAATTCAAGCATTTGACTATCATTAGCTTCAAGTTCCTGAGGATGGCCAAAGAGGTAACGATGGCTGAAAGCTTAAATTTTATTTTACTGGCATGTCTAATCTCCCGAGAAGCTATTTCAATAATTACTTGCTTTGTTTACATGCATGTCATGAAGTCTTTTGAACTGATTCAAATGGGTATTTAAATATAGCTCTGCTATCATTGTTGCAACATCATTTATGAAAAGCTGAGCTTTCATTCCCATTCAGTCTACAAAGAGTCAAGTAACTAACCAGCTTTTTTTTCTCTTTTTATTACGTATGTTAAATGCCAATACTACATGAAAAATTAATTTAAAAAAAGGGTGTCAAATTAAAATCACAATTCTGCCAATAATATATAGTAGATACCTTTCTTGACAAATTAATAGTTTTTTGTTATACCATTTTTGTTTCAGTCAAATAGTTTAAAAAAATAACTGAGTAAACTGCATTTTCATGAGTGGCAGCATCTTTAATCAGACCAAGATTTAAAATATCAACTGACGACATGGGAATTTAAATGACTGACAATGAAAAGGACGAGGAGCAGAGAAAGGTTACCAGCAATTTATACTTAAAAACCTGATGTGTTACATTCACAAGACTTACTCATGTTCCCATTCTTCAACAAATTATTATCACAAAGCTTATTCTCCTATCTACTTCATGTTAATCGAGATAAACATTTGCTGAAATTAACAAAGAATATGTTGGAAATGGTTAATGCCACAAACATTTTTATTTGACATAAATTGTGTGCTTTTATAAGATCTACCTTTTTACTTTCTCTACTACGTATAGCAAGTAGGGGAAGTATTGTATTCCACCCAAAAATTTGATACCGAGATTTCACCAGAAATACATGTTTTGAGACCCCCTGAATCCAAAAAAAGTATTTTTGGAAACATGTCCGTGTGTGTGTATGTCTGTGTCTGTGAACAGCGTAACTCAGAAACAACAGTCGTATAAACACCAAACTTAGTATTTAGGTTCAGTATCTTCCAGATATGCAACACGAAGGTTTTCAAGAAAGTCCCCCCACCCCAGATTACCCTTTACATGGAACATTTTTCGAAAATTTTAATTTTCTCAAAAATGGCTCTAACAATTTTGATTAAAATATCATGTTTAAGGTACTTTCATGACAAATGAAATGTATATCTCGAATTTTCTGGGAATGTCTCCAAAAATATTCTTCATTGTGAACGACTTTTGCATAACTGGTAAACCATAAGAGATCAGACAAAATTTAACTACACAAAAAATGTAGATCGCATTAAAATACATAATTTATGTCATATACATTTCTTTTTTTTTTTTTTTGTTGAGTGAACAATTTCGAGATATTGCTTGTTATTCCCTTAAATTTTCCAATACTTATACTTTTCTCAAATTCGTTATTCATTTTTTTTTGTCCTGGTAATGCAAAAAGAATGGAATACTCCACATAGCAACCACCTCTTAAAATATTTGACTATCGCTTAAAACCTATCATATTCCCCTTGCATCTACAAGAAAATTAGCAATAAGATTGATATCTCGATTAACATGAAGCATATGGAGAATAAGTGTTTGTAAAAATAGTTTGTACAAGAGTAGAGAAAGTCATGTGAGTGTAACACATAAGATTTTTTTATGTAGTAAGATGTCTATCTCTTTGTGGTTTACCAGCTATGAAAAGTCGTTCAGAATAAAGAGGACTTCAGAGACTATTCCCAGAAAATTCAGGATATACATTTCATTTGCCATGAAAATCGTTAAGAGCCATTTTTGAAAAAATCAAACTTTTAAAAAATGTTCCATGTAAAGGGTAGTTTGAGGTGGCAGAATTTGTTGGGTATTATGTTGCATTCCTTGGAAGATGCTGAACTTAAATGCCAAATTTGGTATTTAGCCGACTTTTCGTTTTTGAGTTATGCTGTTAATAGACACACACACAGGACCCTTTTCTAAAAATGTGTTTTTGGGTTCAGGGGTCTTGAAAAATGTATTTAATGTGAAATCTCAGCATCAAGTTTTTGTGTGGAATACAATACTTCCTCTACTTACTGTATGTAGTAGAAAAACTTAAGTCCACATGCACCTACTGCCTCATACAGAAGACAACTCTTCTTATATTAGCCCAAATCATAGTTAAATCAGTTATCTTGCTTCAAATACTCAAAGAGTAGATGTATCAGAAGATAAAACATGTGTTATGTTATATTTACGTGACTTTCTTTACCCACTATGTTTAATTTTTATATAACTTCTAAATATTCTTATGAAAGCTTATTTTTTCTATCTACTTCATGCTAATCAAGATAAAGCCTTGCAAAAATAATTTCTTTACACATTTTGTTGTGTGTACAAGAGTTAGAGGAAACCAAATTGATAGTCAGATGTTTAACAGTGAGTGCTATATGCTAGTCTTTAAATTCTACTTTTTCCAATTATCACAAGAAATAACTGAATAGCAACAGTACTTTAAAAATGACAAAGTAGTGAAAAATTCAAACCAATAACGGATATCTTAGAAATGGTTGATACCACCAGAAAGTTATTTGAAACAAATTATGTGTTTTACAGAAACCTACATTTTTACTTTCTCTACTACGTATAGTAAGTAGGGGAAGTATTGTATTCCACCCAAAAATTCGATACCGAGATTTCACCGGAAATATATGTTTTGAGACCTCCTGAATCCAAAAAAAGCATTTTTGAAAACATCTCTGTGTGTGTGTCTGTGAACAGCATAACTCAAAAACAAACAGTCGGGTAAACACCAAACTTGGTATTTACGTTCAGTATCTTCCAGAGATGCGACACGAAGATTTTCAACAAAATCCCCCCACCCCAGACTACCCTTTACATGGAACATTTTTCGAAAATTTTAATTTTCTCAAAAATGGCTCTAATGATTTTGATGAAAATATCATATGTTTAAGATAATGTCATAAGAAATGAAATGTATATCTCGAAATTTCTGGGAATGTCTCCAAAAGTATTCTTCATTATGAACGACTTTTGCATAACTGGTAAACCATAAGAGATAGACAAAATTTTACTACACAAAAAATGTAGATCGCGTTAAAATACACAACTTATATCATATACATTTTTTTTGTTGAGTGAACCGTTTTCGAGATATTGCTTGTTATTTCCTTAAATTTTCCAATAGTTATACTTTTTCTCAAATTCGTTATTCATTTTTTTGTCCTGGACATGCAAAGAGAATGGAATGTGCCACATAGCAACCAGCGATGAAATATTTGACTATCGCTTAAAAGCTACCATATTCCCCTTGCATCTACAAGAAAATTACAATTAAGATTGACATCTCGATATCTCGATTAATATGAAGCATATGGAGAATAGGCGTTTGTAAAAATAGATTGTACAAGAGTAGAGAAAGTCATGTGAGTGTAACACATCAGATTTTTTTGTATAGTATGTTTTTGTCTACTGTTAATGTTTACCAGTTATACAAAATTCCTTTGGAATGAAAAGGATTTCACAGGATATTTGAAATGAGTTTTATTTGTCATGTAAAAATCTTAAATATATGGTATTTTAATAAAAAATTTCCAACTAAAGGATAGTTTAGTGTGGGGGAAGATGCAATACAATAAATATCAAGTTTGGTGCTTATCTTTTTCATTTTAGACTTATGCTGTTCAGACACACACACATATACATCGACCTTTTTCTAAAAATGCTTTTTGTTTTCCAATTCATGGGGTGTCAAAACCCACATTTCCAGTGAAATTTCAATATCAAACTTTTGAAAGGAATACAATATCTTCTCTATCTACTAGGTACATGGTAAAGAAAGTAAAAATAAAAAATATTTTAGTTCATATGACTTTCTGTACCCATTCTTCAACAAATTATTGTTACAAAAGCTTATTCTTCTATCTACTTCATGCTAATCGAGATAATCATTTGCAGAAATAGTTTTAACATGTACTTCCTTCTTGGTACAAAGTGAATAAGAAGGCTTAAGCAATTGTCAAATCTTTTAAAGACAGTTGCTATGTGCTGTCTTTGAAATCCTGTTCTCTTTGCATGAACATGAAAATAAGTGTCAGGCAACCTGTGATTCCTACAAGGAATCCCAAAGAATGTAAAAAAACGGCAATCAAGAAGACCTCTGAGGTAACTTAGAGGTATTTGTGATAATACACAGAAGCAGTCAAGCACTGCTCTCTTGCAGAAATTGCTGGTCTCCGGAGGTGGGGTCAGGTTGACCTCATTGGAGGACCCCTCTGGTGCTATGAGACACAGGCGGGGGAGACCTCGAGGCTGTAGCTTGAGACCCACATAGCAAATGAAGAACCAAGCTTGGTTAGGGCATGCAGACCTTTGTGAGAAGAGTGGCTAGTGGCCACTGAGATTATTACTTTTAAAAATGTTAAATGGGCTGTTTTTTTCTTTAGAGCCCTATAAAAACGCAGGTGATGGGGTCTTCTTGGCTATTCTACAGGAGGGCTGGGAGATAGCTTCTTCCCACCTGGTGAAAATATTTAGGCCTATCTTGCTATCAGGCAAGCCAAATAGTGTTTATACCTAAGCTGGGTAGACAATTCCACTGTAAGCCTAGGGATTTACAGTCTAACATCCTGTTTGTTGAAGGCTCTGGAAAGACTGGTAGATAAATATTTAAGGGATGGGTTGACAGACCCATACATTCTTATCAGTAGGCCTACTGGCCGGGTAAATCCAGAGAAATGGCACTTCATCAGCTCCTGGTATGACTGGAGAGAATGCTGGACTGTGGAGAACCGGCCATCAGTTTTCCTGGGGATTGAAGGTGCCTTCAATCATATGAAAGTAGACGAGTGCCCAGAGGCTGCCCACAAGGGAGAGCTTTGTCACCTACCCTGTGGTGTCTGATCTGCTGAATAGACTCAACAGGGGATGGATTCATACTCAAGGTTATGCTGATGACATATGCCTTGTAATAAGTGGAAAATTCCCAAGTACTGTTTTGGAGCTCTTACAGGGTTCCCTGTATGCTCTAGAGGAATGGTGTAAAGATGATACGGTAATTTGTATCACAAATTACTCAGATGTAATTAATGATAGTAATATGAATATGTATTTTTATGTGACATTGATTTCAGAGGTTTATTAATTGTAATTATTATTGGTAAATAATAATATACGGCTTTACTGAAACTGTCAACAATAATGCAATAATGCAGAGAGGGGGTGAGTTGTTTATCATTGCCGGGAACCAGGAAGTTACGTAATGTTTCGCGCCTTTTCGGTAAAAGCTTCTAGAATGTTCCCTAAAAGAAATATGTATTAGTGGTTTTCATTGGATATTAAAATAGACGCTAATGTTGGCGCGTTTTATTAGCCAATAGCAGTTCATTTATAATCTTTAGGCGTATCTTGAGGCAGGCCTATAAATAAGCCAGGTTCAAGGGAGCGTTCCCCCAGTTCAACAGAATTCTCAGTACTATACACGTCGGTCTCTCAGTTCATTCATTTCGCCAAGTTACACGCAGTAGAATTACAAGAATTGTTATAAAGTATTATACATTTAAAAAAATACACAAAGTTGAAGTACTCGAGTTAAAAGTGATAAGTAAGAAGTTATTACAAACAGTTTCAGTTTGGCGAGTATCCAGATTAATTTGTAAAAGTGTTTGTGAATGTGTTCAGCAATAAAAGTTATAAAACCAATTTCTTCGTCAGTATAATTTCTGGATAAAAGATTCCTTTCCGATTCACACCCTGCAAGAGATACAAGTTCTACCAAGATAAGATGATAGCTAGCCGGAGGACAATATACATAACCTTAAATTCTTTCAGAAACTAATTAATACAAATTGCTAACGTCAGAGGGAGCTACGAACCAAACAAAGAAGGACGTCACAAGATGGCAACACATGAAGCACACAACCTTAATACCGTCGCAAAGAAACGGACTTGTCAGTTAATCTGACAAGACTGAAATAATGGTCTTCACAAGGAGGAGGTGGCTGCCTGGTTTGGCAGAGTCCCATCTGTTTGGGAAGAAGTTGAAGCTTCCTGGAGCAGTTAAGTATCTAGGAATTATTCTGGATGTTGGGCTGAGCTGGAAAGAGCATGTAGATTATAAAGTAAAGAAGGCCTATAATGCTTTGTGGGCTTGCAGTTCTATAGGACTGTGGTGGGCCCCGAGACCTAAGGTGGTCAAACAGTTGTACACCTCGGTTATAACTTTCAATATCTTATGCGGCACTAGTTTGGTGGCATGCCTCTAGTGAAGGCAATTGCTGCCAAGATTGGTATGCATGATGATAACAGGGGCGGTGCAGACTACCCTACAGTCAGCCTTAAAGATCTTGGTGACCTTCCTCCTTTGCTTGTGAAGGAGGTCGAGGGTGAGTGCGCACCACCTCTAGACTGTAGAAGGGGTGGTGCTTTAAGCTACCCCATAAAGGAAACACTGATCCTTACTGGACTTCAGCAGATGTGTCCTATTACCCTGATTATAGGGAATTTCTGGGGACTAGATATAGCTTAAGTCCATCTTATACAGTGGTAATACCTTCCAGAGACGGGGTCTCTCCTGAAGGCAGGGGGGGCAGGATGAGGACTGAGGCCCTAGAACCAGTCTTGTCATTCCCCTTGGTCGTGTTGCTACTGCTTTTCAGGTTGAGGTATATGTAATCCTAGCCTGTGCTATAAATATTCTTACTATGCCATGCAGATGAGCAGACGTGTACATCTATTTGGACAGCATGGCAGCTTTGAAAGCCCTTAGGGTGCTTAAAACTACATCCAGATTGATGTGGCAATGCCAGAGGATGTTAAGACAGACTCTGTGTCAAGTGTCCAGTTATACTTCTTTGGATTCCTGGACATGCTGGTATTAGAGGAATTGAGATGGCAGACACTCTTGCTAAGAGGGGATTGGAGCTTGATTTTATTGGGTCTGAGTCTTTCTGTGGTGTGTCGTCTAGAACTGTCAAGTATGAGATAACCCAGCTTATGGCAAGGACTCATCTTGAAATCTGGAGTAAGCAAACTACCACCAGGCAAGCCCATGCTTTTATATCAGGCCTAACAAGAAAGTCAGCAAGTTTCTCCTGAGTTTGACAAGTTCTAAGCTCAGAGGAGTTGTGGGCTATTTAACAGGCCTTGCGCAGATATTTATACATGTTGGGGTTCCCTTATGTTGGAAATGTGCAAGGGATTTTGAGATCTCACAGCATATACTATGTGAATGTGGTTTTGCTATGCATAGATATGTATCCCTAGGGTCCTTCTTTTTGGAACCTGGCAAGATAAGAAAGGCAGAATGTGGTCCATTTTATTCAGACCATTATACTTGAGTAATGCCCAGGTTAAGAGGCACAAAGGGCTCTAACAGACTATGTGCAACCTCTTAAAGTGGTCACTGAGGGGTTCATCATGACGAGAAAAAATTAATAGTCGTTTTGCAGTTAAAAAGAGTATAAAGTATTTGACAGTTCAAACCTATAATATAGAATATCTTGGAAATGCTTACACCACAAAAAATTTTATTTGACATAAATTGTGATAAAGAGATCTGCATCTTTTGTGCAGTAAGTTTGTCTCTATCTCTTATAGTTTACAAGTTAAAAAAAAATTCATTCAGAACAATGAAGAAGAATTCACAGGCTATTCACAAAAAAAATTATGTCATGAAAATATTTTAATCAGAGCCACTTTTGAGAAAATTTAACATTTTTTCACCTAAAGGATGAGGGACTTTTTTTTTTTAATAATTTCTCATCCTCGGAGGATGCTTAACTTAAACACCAAGTTTTCATTTTTGAGTTATGTTGTTCACACACACACACAGAACTTTTTCTAGAATGTTTTGTTTTTATTTATTCAGGAGACCTCAAAACGTGCTATTTTTAGGGTGGAATGCAATACTTCCTCCACTTACTATAGGTAAGCAGTAGAGAAAGTAAAAAACATTGTCAGATTTTATGTAACCAAGAACAGTCAAATTGAGTCTTCATGTTCTGTGCAGTGTAATGGAGTAGTGGTAGAACTGCCCTGCATGTTTGGGCTTTGAGATGAAAGGCTTATCAAGTAACAGTTGCATTGCAGTTGGTGCAGTAACAAGGTAGCTAATGCATTGAGATGTAGTGGCTGATTGGCTTCATGTAAGCCATGTCCAGCTAAAACTGGAGTTCTAGGGGTCAAAATGATCTAGATTCAGGATCTTCTGGAAACAAGGGGCAAATATCTCTTAAGGAAATTAGTGCCTACAAGTAAACAGAGAAATGTACTTTGGAGTGTACACCAAAGCTATAATTGGGAGTATTGTTGGGTAAATCACCAGCGTGTTTCAGTAGTGAAGCACTATTATCCTTATTCACTCCATAGAAATGACAAAGTGGTGTGCTATGAAAAGTAGAAAACCTGACAACAAAACATTATCATTAAAAAATCTTGCTAATTTGTACCTGATCTTGTTGCCGTGAATTTCTATTTAAAATTAATAACTCCTAGTGTTTGTTGACTGCATATGGTTTTAGCTGCTTTTCTCTATCCTCCAACTACCTAGATATGAAAATAATATACACAATCTTCATCTGTATACTCTTGCATTTAAACTTGCTGTTTCTGTGTGACAAATTATTGTGTTCGTATGAATTCCAATATCAGCTGTAAATTTATTTGTTTTTGTATTAAATGATGCAGATTTTATGTTTATCTGCAATGACACCAAAATTATTTCTACTTTTATACCAACATTTAAGAATTTTATTCATCACAAAAATTGCATTCATGAGAGATATGTTTCACACATGCTGATATTTAACAATGTAATGAGGCACTACTTGGATTATCCTTCCATTTTCAATTAATTTACTGCACTGGAGACAGTATACCTCATTATTGGAAGCATGTCATAGGGATTAACTTATAAATAAAAATGGAAAAACATTTTTATATACTTTTTATATATGCAATTAATGTTAAGGTCAATAATTACATAATAAGAACGCATCTTCGAAAGAGAAAATAAAAACTTAAGTATGCATAGAAATATTCTGGAACTGTTATTTTATAAGTCTGCTAACATGATATTGACAAAAAATGTTACAAAATTAACAGCAGTATTTTTATGATGAAAAGGGTCCTCCTTAACATCACCACTGAAAAGACCAGCTCTTTTTCATCAGTGTATTTTAAGATTCCATTTCTTTCTTCTTTGCTACTTTGATTTGATTGTACAAAGCTACACAATTTAGTTCACTAGAACGCAATTGTGTCGTAAGGCCATGGTCAATTAAATGAACCAAGTTCTCCAGATGTTTGATACACTTGTCAGTCGGCATCTTCGGAGGTGACTTGGTAAAAATTCTAGGATCGATGCAGTGCATGAAAGCCTAAACTCTTTACTACACAATTCAGTTTCATTAGTTCAGGTATAAACAGGACTGTCCACATTAATTCTGCAACACCTGACAAGCCATTATGGCAGGCCCCTTTCATCACAGTACTAGTTAGGTCATGTTTGTCACCTATTCCCATAATTTGTGTGAAATGGGAAAGCAGTGGCATTTTTATAAAGCCAGGTCCACACTACTCAACATTTAACATGAACATGTTGAATTTAACCAGTTAATGTTAACATGTTGAGTTAATTTGGAAAGCAGTTGAACATACTCAATTGACTCAACATGGTGCAGCGTCAATGTTGAGTCTGAAACTGTTTTCTTGGCCTGCTGCATGATACTTTGTTGATCTCCACTGTAGTTTGGAAACATCTGTGTGGTTAAGTTAATTTGAGTTCTCACACTATGGAATGGAATAAATCAACAGTAGTCAGGAAATGCAGACATATTCCAAACCTTTAAATGTTGGAATGGCTACTCTCAAATGTACGTCCTTTTTGTGGATTATAAGTTCTACTTTGTTCAAAACAAAGTTGAAGTCACTTTCACCCAATCTCAAAAAAATCTTGAATATTAAATTTATCCTCAATTTTAAGCTCATTCAAAATGTTTTCACTCCTGTACAGATTAGTAGGGTCTCATCCACCTTCTTCTTCTCATAACATATCAAGCAGAGATGCAAATAGCAATAGCCAAACCCTCAACACTGGAGTCCATTTTGCTCTCCCAACAAGTCAACCAGTGTAGATGGAATGTTAAAAGTTGCATGTTGAAGACAATTGTATACATTTAAGATGTTAGAATGAACATTTTGTTAATTGCTGAATGCACTGTTGATTGTTGACGTTAAATGTTGAACAGTGTGGACCAGCTTTAAGGGTACCCATAGCTAAAATTTGGTCAAAATTTTTAAAAAATTCAAAAATTAATTTTCATGCCCAAAACTATTTTGAACCTTTAGTTTCAATTATATACCATGGCTTTTGCTCACAGAGCACTTTAAAGCTTCAACATGTGACCATTTAAATGCCCAAGAGCACATGGCCTAATGGCCTGTATTTACTTACAATGTATTTTACTCAGTTTTGACTTTTCTTATCTTTTACACATTAAAAATGCTTCATGTGGTGTACTTTGTATCTAATCTTGTTCAAATTTTCAGTACACACTCAGAGAGAATGAACTTAGTTACATCACACATTTTGTCACAGATGCAACGAGAACAGTGATAGTCAAATGTTTAACGCTATATGCTGGCCTTAAACTTCCATGCTCTTTCCAGGCAATCGCGAGAAACAATTGAAAATCAACAAAAATTAAAAAGAATGACAAGTATTGAACTAATCAAAGCGCATGCACCACGCACACACATGGATCTTTTTCTAAAAATGCATGATTTCTGGTGAAATCTCGGTATCAAATTTTTGGGCAGAATGCAAATACCTTCTCTAGCTATTGTGTACAGGTAGAGAAAGCAAAATATTGGCATATGGTTTTTGCTACACTTGTAAATTGCTCAAGATACGACATGATTAATTTGACCACTGGGAATAAACTGTTAAAAAAAAAATTACATTACACTGTTTAAACCTTCCTTCTGAGACAACCAGGGTGGTGAATGAAATTCTACAAGACATTTTTGTACATTAATATTTAAATAACATGATAGTATTTTTATTTATTAAAAATTCCAATTACTGCATCATGTGAACACCTGATTAATTAGCATAATTAAATTAAAATATAATTTTTTTTCTCATAAAATATTAAAGATATCTGCAAAAACTTTGAAATGCGCTTATAATTGAGGTAAACCAATATGTGACAAAATTCTGAAAACACTTGGATAAAAATTGAAAGATTTAGAAATTTCACCTATGGGTACCCTTAAGGGAAAATAACATAACATTTTATATCAAGGTAAACTGACATCCACATATTTCATTCCCTAGGTAACTTCCACACTCCCTGGCATATACCTCCATTTCCTTGCTTATGGGCAGCCCTGAATATAATGCAGAAGATTCTCATACAAACCTCCTTTACCTTGCCTTAGGTTGCTAAACAAACAAGGATTATAAGGCAGAAGTCCAGTTGTTTATTAGACGACCATCATAAAGGCTTCCAAACGTCCAGTATTTTTCAAAATAATAAAACACTTTAACCAATTTAAAGTAACAGTTTTCTTTTCTTTCCCTTTTTTTAGTGTTTTAACAATTCAACTCTGCAGAGAGGGTGAATAAAATAGTGGCATGATGCTCAAATGTGGCTGGGCCAAACATCTGTCTTACAAGGATAAGGGGAAGAAAGAAAGAAAAAAAAACATCGAGGAAATTCATCCAGTTCAAGATTCAAACTCAGGTCCTATGGATTAGAAGGCAGACATGCTATACCTTCTCCATGGCATTAGGCACAGAATATAGTAAACTACTGAAATTAACTACCAGTCAAATCCAAATTTTATCGCCCTGCACGAGGTATTCTGATGTATGGAAAATAAAACCTTTCTTTTGCTAATTCAAATTTTGGCATCATTATATGGACAGCATTTCAACAATCACCCCAAGAACACATACAAAGGAAGATCTATGTAGTTTACCATAAAAAATAACCTCATTCATAATGAGAACTGAACAGAATGGATACCCCTCGAGTTTGCCTTTAGAGCCTGTACACATGAAGCGTTTGCTAATGCACAATACTGAGATACCTTGAATTGCATTGATGCATACACATTCAAACTATTTTGGTTAGCACCCAGTGAACAAACGATTAAGGATCACTTTGAGATACACAGAATTGCATTGTTGTGTTCAGATGAGTGCATGCTCTTGTAGTAGGTCATGTAGCCTACTACAGTAGTAGCATGATGGCTGAGTGCTTTGACATGGGTTTGCTTATCAATGAAGTTCAGAAAGGCTGGCTGTTTCGAACATGGAGTATTTGGAATATAACAACAGAACGTTGAAAAGGGTAAACAGTTATCCCTTAAGATAGGATGCACCCGGTACTATATCTGGCTTTGTTATGGCATCAGCATGAAGGCCAAGCACTTTGACACGGGCCTGCTTATTGAAAAATTTCAGAAAAGGCAGGCCACTTGGAACATGGAGTATTCCGAATATAAAAACAGAATGTTGAAGAAGGGTAAACGGTATTAGTTATCAACATGCTGTTAGTCATTTTATCCCTTAAGATAAAATGTAACCCCCAGTATTGTCTCTGGCTTTTTTATGGTGTTTACAGAAACCATAGACATACCTCTACAGCTTCCATGATAATATTAACACATAAATATACACATGTTTGCATATGTACAGTCCAAAGCTTTCACCAACAGGTGACTATACCCCCGCCGCTGTAACGTTGCACTTGACAGCTAGCGTTTAAGTTGGTACATTCGCAAAAAAACAGATGAAAAGCTTCAGCCGTTTGACTTCCTAAGCCAATCACAAGGCAGCATTCCGGATGGTCGATGACAAAGCAGAACCGGAATTAGAATGGGCTCTGTTGCCAGATGTAACTATTCCCAACCACGTGCTTCAGTTTGTGAATCTCTAGCACGAGCGTCGAGTTGTTCATTGCAAGCTACATATTGTTCATTGTTATTTATATTTGTGGTTATTGTTTGATAGTTTTGTTATTGTTCATTTATACATATATATATTTATTTATACTTATCTATTTTATATATATTTCATTCATATTATTTACTTAAACAAAACTTAAGTGCGACAATGTCTGAAAAACGATGCCGATCGCCGAGTGATGATTTACGAAGTGAAAATCCTTTGCGCCGAGGTGTGCCACTTAATAGTCAGGCATTGGAACTATTAAGGAGAACCCGGGAATTCTTTGAACAGGAAAAGGAGTACGTGAAGCTTCAGGGCTATCCCTCTATTCCTGCTGATAAAGCCATACAACGAACTGCAGCAGCTCTTGGACTAAGCACGAGAACTGTTATTCACAAGGCTACGGTTTGCAATGTTTATGCAGAGTTATTTTCAATTAACAATAATAATACGAAATAGTTATTATTCATTGACGTTCGCTACTTACGTACACTTTTTGTATACGGCTTAGACACAATAGAAAGGAGAACAATCAGCTGTTGTTGTTTACTAGCCACTCTGGCAACGTCGCAACCACAATGTAGCCAACCTTAGGCGAAGCCACACGAACTGTCAAGTGCAAAGATACAGTGGTGGGGGTATAGAGTGGCATTAATCGCCTCATATGTATGAGCCCTAATTCAATTAATATCCATACTTTTAAAAATTCTCTCTAATGTAATTTTGGACCAAGCTTCTCAAAAGTATATATCAACTAGATATTCCTTCATATGGAAACAAAATATGAATGCATGCAATAAATCCAACATTCAAGCAAACAATATGCAGATGTACAGTTGAATCATATCTAAAAAATGCAATGCCACAGCTGGAACTCTATGGCTTTGAATTTCAATGCTTTACAACTGTGTTATCCTGACGCACCTTAACCATGCATTGAACTTTTATTTGATTCATACATGCATTCTTGGTAGATGCTCACAGTGATTGCAATTGGGAACATGCACGAAAAGTAATCATGCTCACATATGAGCTATTCTGATTGAAAATTTCTTGTAGAACCTTAAAATATCATTATGTAAGAAAGAAAAACAACTTGAAAATATAATTAAATTGCAATTTAATCTGTTATACGTGGTGGAAATATGAGCAGAACCAAAATGAAGTAAAAGAATCAATCAAAGGGTACAAAGGGTTTTGTAAAGAGATATTATGATTACCAAGAGCTGCACCAGAGGAGATTGCCTTATTGGAATTAGGACGAACAGAATGGGGCAGAATAATAATGGAGAGTCTTAAAATTCTGGTATAGGAGCATGATTAAGGAAGAGGGGGAGGTACTAAAGGTATGCATGAACCAGCAGAAGAGAATCTTAAGCAAAAATAGTTGGTGATCAGGGATAGGAAATATCATGGAGGTAATAGGAATGGGAGAGATTTGGACGCTAGGGTAAAGAAATGTAAATGGGTTCTAGAAAGAAGAAGCATAATGGAAGACAAAGAAAGGCAAGAGATATGGGGCAGCTTAGAGGACACAAATGTAAATGGATTCTGGAGAAAAGAGAGAAGAACGAAAGGCACAGAGACAAGAGATATGGGGCAGCTTAAAAGGATAAAAATGTAAATGGATCTGGAGAGAAGAAAGAAACAGAATGAAAGACAGCTTAGAGAATAAAAAAACTTCTCTAAAATAATAAAAACAGATTGGGGAAGAGAATTGGTAAGATTGGTAAAATGTAAGGAGATAGGACGATGAGGGAAAAAGTTCGGGAAAATAAATGGAAAAAAGCTGACCAAAACATCACAGCAATAAAAATGCTGACAGTAAACGAAGAAAAACAAAAAGCTAGGGTCATGGGAGAATTTCTAGGCAAGGTAAAAGAAAAATGGTAGAGGAAAGTAAGAGAGATAAGGAAAAGTTAAGGGCACAAGGGGTAGAGTAACATGTGGAAGATGCTGCTCAGTGAGCTATAAGGTCAGGGTACCACATGAACTGAGTAGCAGACAACCAGACAATTGAACAAAGGTAAGTTAGGAGTTTGTATTAGCAACATGTAAATAAGCTATGTAATCAAGTGGTACAATAAATTCATTCATTCACAATTTAACTTGCGAAAAGGGCAAAGAGGCAATAATACATCCTTATTGATCTGACATCACCGTCTATGTTGGTACAACTAACATAAAGGATTAAACACCTTATACTATGTAATTCAAAGACATACTGTGTTTATTTCCCTTTTATTTTAGAGTATGCTGTAGTTAAGTGCAGTTTTTATGTAGCAGAACATTTTTGTTTTGAGATCAATATGAATTATGACCACATGTTGAAGCAGAATGGCTACAAATCATGTACAGATTCTCTGTGCACCAATACATTGCATACCTCCAGCAAACTGTTTATTCATGTGACCCCCAAAAGTACAAAAAACAAACAAACCAAACAACCAATTTGATATCAGGAAGAAAAGAATTTTGCCATGGCGAAGAAATGTCAACTATATACTGGAGAAATCTATGATGTATTGTTGCAAGGATCATTTTTGTGTAAGTTAAACATATTGTAACATTTTTCAGTTTCATGCTTAATTTTTTTTCTAATGTCAAGTCTTTGAAACTATACATTTGCCAATTTTTACCTCTTTAAGAACTGCACTTAATGTTTCAGTTGATTTTGATAAGTGCTAAATAAAAGGGAGTAATGAATACAATATTACCTAAACATAACCTATCTTTTCTTGTGCCAAATTAAGAAACAATAGGATAAAAATCAAAACATTTGATCATTCTATGCTAGGCAACAGGGCCGTATTTAGAGGGTTTTTTTTTTAGGGTTCAACACCCCCCCGATTTATTTATTTAAATTCATAGCAAACCAATATGGGAAAATGTCCTTGGATAACAGTAGGTCTATTGCTAGTAGCACGTTTACAAGAAAAAGGGAAACTTAATATCGTCACCTTGCATAGGTAAGGTGACCATACATTCCGGTTTTCGAAGCATTCTCCATGTTTTGTGCTGTAAGGTGGAATATCCTCATTATGGTGAGTTTTTCTTGTCTATATAATGTATCCAAGCAATTTTCTTATCCATGTAACGTCTATATACAGGAAAAGCCAAAAAGCTACAAACCGGCTGCGCAGGGTTTTTCCTGTTCGCATCCTTGGCGCTTGTTGCCGTCTGCCGCTATCATAGAAAGGTGCGGATGAAACCATACAACATTTTTAAAACTACTTTTAAAGGCTTTACTTACCAACTTTATGAAAAGAGATGCTGAAACTGGCCACTGTCGTTGTCCATTCATTTTTGGCACCTCTTTAGGAAACTATCCATCACTCGCCGTAGTTCACATTGAGAAATGCTGCCAATTTCCTGGCGGATATTTTGTTTTAATTCTTGTGTGGGTTTGTCTTGTACACTTTATGTTTTAAGTCACCTCAGAGATAGAAATCGCAGGGGGTTAGGTTGGGGGACCGAGGGGGCCAGAAATTTCTACTAATAATTCTGTCCTCAAACACGCTTTCAATTGTTCTCATTGAAATATTGGCCATATGAGCTGTTGCAGAATCTTGTTCAAAAAAGGCAAAATCACGCTCCCTGTCTGTTAATTCTCTAAAAACAAGGGGCAAAATTGTATACACGTATAAAGGGGCTTCAACTATCGACTCGAAAAAAAGTTTTCCAATTTTTTTCACTTACCAACAATAAAATTGGTAAGCAAAGCCTTAAAAGTGGTTTTAAAAATGTTGTATGGTCTCTAAAAACAAGGGGCAAAATTGTATACACGTATAAAGGGGCTTCAACTATCGACTCGAAAAAAAGTTTTCCAATTTTTTTCACTTACCAACAATAAAATTGGTAAGCAAAGCCTTAAAAGTGGTTTTAAAAATGTTGTATGGTTTCATCTGCGCCTTTCTATAATAGTGGCAGACGGCGAGTGCCAAGGACACGGATGGGAAAAACATTGCGCAGCCGGTTCGTAGTCTTTTGGCTCTCTCTGTACTACGGAGTAGGTACATGGTAAGTGTGTGGGGTACTGTTAAGTTTAGATCTACTTGCGGAAAACCCTCCCCGAAATTTTTTTCTGGGTACAGGCATGCTAAGCAATTGGCATTTCTCATTATCATCACTACCAACATCGCCATCTTCATGTGTCAAGTGGCAGCTATTTTCATTTTACCCCAATATCCCTGTGGTATTCTATGCTTATGTAATACAAATTAATAGATAACAAATTTGCTACTATAATGAAAAACAGTGTTAAGGTAGATGTTTGACCTAACACTTCATTGTAAATGAGAGATATGATTACCACGCTTCACTATTAGCTTTTGAAAACTAACCAATAACACATCTTAGTATTTCAGCATTAGATTTGTTATAACTTAGTAAATTTACACAATCAGACATATAACAGGTGAGTATGCTACTTAGCAATATGCTTTTGATCCATGAATATTGGCAGCCACACATGGCAGATTATTCGACTGTCTTTTTAATGCATCATCCAGCATTCTGAGAGAAAAATGCAAAAATAAAGCTCTAACGAATACTGTACAACCACCATAAATGTAACATATGGAACAACTTCAAGCAGTACTAGACGGTGACGTCACAAGTCGGTTGCTTATATTGGCAGACTTACAAAAGGGGACTTCCTTGCTTTCAAAAGAAGATAACATCACAATGCAATATAATTTCCTGTTAATTTGAGGATGAACTTATCTTCAAAAATATTTTAGCACTCGTGAATGTTCCCAATTGTAAGAGCATGCACTGGACCTTACTCATCTGGTTCATACATGCATTCTTTCATAGTCTTCCAGGGTGATCCAAATATTTAATGGTGACTCGCTATTGTAAATGTTCTACTACTGGATTTCTATCCTAGCTACTAAGACTAATTTATAGAAACTGATTTCACACCATGTGTAGTTCAAAGACAGAAAGTGAATTTTTCAAGATTCAACTTTCCAACTTTCGACTCCAACAGGTAAATATGGAAGAACAATTTCTATATATAAAATAACCAAGTACTTATAGATAGTGTTTGTATTCTATACATTTTTAAAAATACTTACTGTACTCTTTTTAAATGAGTGATAATGGTGTTAATGGAGCTTCTCTTGTTTTTCTAAAGTGATTTATTTAAGAAACATGGCACATTCTACAATGTCTGTATCAATCAGTTCTAACTAGATACAATCTAAAAGTGTAAAGAATTGAGGGAGGCGTGTGTATACTTAGCAGTATTTGCCAAGTGTGCTGAAGTTGTTTGGTTTATTGTTGGAGAAATTATCTGCATCTCAAAACGCAGACTGAAAGAAACTAAGACTTCGTGAAATGTGCTAGTTTCAAATGCACAGCAATAACTTTTTTTTCTTTTTCCTAAAATGTATTTTCTTAAACATCTCTCTTTTAGTATAAGGATTGCATAAAATATATCAATTCCTGGTGTACATGTGGAGGAAAAAAAAGTATTGCTGAATAAAAATCTTAAATGCCACCTCCTTGGTTTACATCCCGCAGAACTCCCAATCTTCCAGCTAAATTTCTTAAATTAATATAAAACAATAAGATTTCATACGTATGTGTACTATTCACAAAAATCAGAAATTAAAAAAAGCGGTGAACTACAATATTTGCAAACTTGACAATAATGTGAATTTTATGACAAAATGCACCGAATCCATGGTATATGAAAAACTAATTTCTTCCACCATCCTCTTATCAATAAATTGAAAGAAAGATGGATACCAAGCTAGCTAGTGCAGTTAAATTGAAAGAGATAATGTAACTATGCATTGAAAATCAAAACAGTAACATTACTCCTAAAAATTGTACATTTTTGCTTGCAAAAATGCATCATGGTGTAAAATTTATCTTTCAAAAGCTGTTCAGAACAGTATTTTTTAACAGAAAATAGAGGTTATAATATTACTGTTTGAATATACCTTGCAGAACCTATCAAAACTGTTAGATGCTAATCAATATTTGTGAAGTTCAACTCCATTTTCTCACATCAAACACAACAAACATACGTAACTCTGAGTGGTTCAATGACATGTTTGTAATGTTACTGTACTAGTTCAAACATCATATGATAAAATACATCCACTGTAAACACAAGGTTAACACAATCATCACTTCTGTTTTACACCTGCCCAAGGACATCAATAATTACTGTATGTGTATGAAACACTATAGGGGAAGGGGGGCAAAAATTATATTTTAATATATATTATATATATAATTTTTTTTTGTCAGTGGCATAACCAAAGGACTGCTCATAAGCTTCCTTTCCAAGTGTTTGGATACTATGGTACTTACATTTTTCACTAATAAAGAAATTCTCTCATTTTCTGCCCAAATGCTGCACAATACAACATGCGTTAGCCATCAATATCGGGTTCAGCACAAATAATTCTGGATAAAAAATGGGGTGCTTAAAGTTCTCCAGGTTCCATCATTCACTTTTAGTTTGTTTTTCTTTACTGGTGTAGTATAAAATTCCTGCTTGTATGGTGTACTTGCAAACAGGTACAAACGGTTTAAAAACTGTTCCCTTTTGTATTGTGAAGGCAGAGTTGCTTTCCTGCCACTATTTTGTACACCTTCAGAGCAAACAGCGCAGTTTTTTAAATTTTTTTTTCTCCCCTAAACTGAAATTACCTCACTTTTGCACAAAGATAGTACTTGTGGCGCTAGTTTAGGCTTTCTTCCCTGGCTTCTTCCGACCCTTTGCAGGTGTTTCTCCTCGGCGATCACGTTCCTTGGTCCTTGTAACAGGTGAAGTTTTGGGTTGAGATGCAGCCTTTACACCTGATGAAAAATATCAAATGTACATGCAGCATTACTTTCTTCATTAAAATAGAATATCTTTTAACTAATTTTGTTATTAGGGGGAAGAGGAATTTCGAATTTCAAGCCACCAAAGGAAAAGCTGTTTGAAAAAAGATTTCAGATGTTATTGCCTATATTTTCTATTTGTAAATAAAAAGAGTGTTAGTAATTATGGACCATGGACCATGTTATGGTGAAGCAGGAAGCATCTCTGCCTCCCAATGTAACAACTACCCCCTGCCACATGACACAGAGCTTTTTATAAAACTGTTTGTTTCCATTCGTTCTTAAATACTCTCACCACAACTTTCCGCTCACAACAAACACTACATTACAAAGCACAAACTTTGTTTAAGAGTTTTTCACTTACTTCTTGTCTTGGTAGACCTCGTAGGAATACTGGTATCCACCGCAGGTTCTGTCTTTTTGGGTGTTTTCGATGCAACTTTAGGTTTCTTCTCAGCTGGAGATTTTGCTACCACCGGTTTTGCAGCTGCTTGCCTTGCACTGGGCTGCTTGGCAGCAGGTGGTTTCACTGCAGCATTCTTAGCTGCAGTAGGGGTGGGTGTAGTCGTGGTGTTGGTGGTGGTGGTGGCGGCAGCAGCAGAAGCTGTTGCTGCTGTGGCAGGCTCACTTCTTCGCCTAGTGGACAGTGCCCGTTCCCGGCCCCGTTCAGAAGTACGTTCTGCACGCTTATTATCTACTGCTTTATCTTTTGTCTTCGCCTTCTCCTTAATAGAAACCTTTGGTTTGTCTACTTTTTTGGGGGTTTTTGGTTTCTTTTTCTTAGGTTCCTCCTCAGATTCCTCTTCTCCTGTGCCCCATCCATCTTCTACTTCTGATGTATTTTCCTTTCCTGTCTTTCTTGGAGTTCGCTTTAAGCTTTTCCTCTTCTTTAACTGAGATTCATCACGGAACAGAGACAAGTCCACTAAAAATGAAACAAAGCAAAATACACATCCAAATGTGCTCAACAAATACTTTTCTGTGTACTGTACTAGACACCCTAACATCATACAGACTAAGAGGAAACTCAGTGCTTTAAATTTATGAAATGGTTTTGTATGCTTTTCCAATGTTGACATGTATAGCAGAAACAAATTTATTTTTAAGTTATCTTTCTTGTAATGCCTAATATATGAAATGGATCAGAATGAATATACAGTATTCCATTTTTTTAATTTCTGGAAGTTTTCCATGCCATTTCATAAGGACTGTGAACCATTCTGGTCGCTTTAATCATTATTAATTATGTGGTATCAATAATAAATTACATATAAATAAAATTTTAAGTGAAATTTTTCTGCTAATTTTTTATTTTAGAAAACCGATGTTAAATATGAAGGCAAAAGTTTCATCTTTAAAATTCTTATTTTTGTATATGTATGTTAGTATGCTACCTTCTTATCAGTTTGTATGACACTTGTCCCACTTTAAGAAAGGTATTAACCCTAGCAGTGTCAGTATTATTTTCCAAAATGCCAGGTAAATTTACATGAATTATAGGCTTACAGTAAAATGCTAATAAATAGTTATTTTATTGCAACATGTATGCATATATGTTTAGAGGACAAACATTACTTCATTTATACAGGAGGATATAATTAGATATACAGGATACAATGAAACTATGCTCAAATTTATAGCTTAGAAGAAAAAATAATTTTGCAATAAAATATAGAATAACTGGAAAAAATTATAACAAAGTATTTATAATGGAGCAGCATAATTTTAATGAATATAATAACCATGTATTCAAGGAAGGAGCCAAAAAACAAGCAGCAATGATTTCCTAGAACTATCATTATCCCCCATTCATCATTAAATTAATGTGGTGCAGCCAGTTTACAGTATTGTTTTTCCACATTATTCATTAAAAAATCTGGTGTTACACTCACATGACTTTCCCTACTCTTGTACAAACTATTTTTACAAATGCTTATTCTCCATATGCTTCATGTTAATCGAGATATCAAGATGTTAATCTTATAGCTAATTTTCTTGTAGATGCAAGGGGAATTGCTAGGCTTTAAGCGATAGTCAAATGTTTTAAGAGGTGGTTGCTATGTGGAGTATTCCATTCTCTTTGCATTATCAGGAACCAAAAAAAATGAATAACGAATTTGAGAAAAAGTATTATTGGAAAATTTAAGCGAATAACAAGCAATATCTCGAAAATGGTTCACCCAACAAAAAAAATGTATATGACATAAATTGTCTATATTAACGCGATCTATATTTTTTATATAGTAAAATTTTGTCTATCTCTTATGGTTTACCAGTTATGCAATAGTCGTTCACAATGAAGAACACTTTTGGAGACATTCCCAGAAAATTTGATATATACATTTCATTTGTCATGAAAATATCTTAAACATATGATATTTTAATCAAAATCACTAGAGCCATTTTTGAGAAAATTAAAATTTTCGAAAAATGTTCCATGTAAAGGGTAATCTGGGGTGGGGGGATTTTCTTGAAAACCTTCGTGTCGCATCTCTGGAAGATACTGAACATAAACACCAAGTTTGGTGTTTATCCGACTGTTCGTTTCGGAGTTATGCTGTTCACAGACACACACACACGGACATGTTTCCAAAAATGCTTTTTTTGGATTCAGGGTGTCTCAAAACATATATTTCCGGTGAAATTTCGATATCGAATTTTTGGGTGGAATACAATACTTCCCCTACGTACTATACGTAGTAGAGAAAGTAAAAATGTCAGTCCAAAACAAATTCTATTCTTGAACAATCATTTTTAAGCGGTACCAAGCAAGATGGCTCAGGCGGTAACATCTGTGGTCCACAACTGCAAGACCAGATTTAAATCCAGTGGGTTGAACAATCTGACTAGGGATAGTTTGTGGTTTCCTTCAGTTGCCAAGGTAAACACTGGATTGCATATTTAATATCAAGACACAAAGTTCCACGTTAGATCTAAAACAGTAGTAAAAATGAAAATAGATGGTAATGGCAAATGCTCTGCTGTCTATCCATCCTGGGATAATGAAAGCAGTAAGACTGCCTGGCAACCTTATGTCATCTGCCCAGCACGTGAAGAGGCAGAGCTACAAGCTGCCTAGCAGCAAGGCCCCTGTGGACATGTGTCAAAGTTGCCATATGCCCGTGAAACACATAGAGGCAGAGGTACAGTTGCCTAGCACTGAGGTCTCTGTAGATGCATGACGAAGCAAGATGGTATTGCACATGGGTTGAGACTTAGAAGGCTAACTTTCTGCCACACACGAACCAACAAGCTATCTCCTAACAGATCCATCGCTATATGACCATGTATGACCAGTCGCTAGGGGCCTGAGAGGCCCCTGGCATTATATAAATGTTATAATTTTTGAACGAACGCACCTATGCAATTGCCTGACTAGGACATCTAACATTACACCTTGCGCGATTATTTGCTGCAGCAATAACCTTATCTGTTTATTTGTTTGGCTGGAGGAATGAATAATCAGCAGTTACATGTCGCACAGGTCAAGCAGGCCCCGCGCGCCTGCTCTCGTTACATATTGTTGACAGATTTGTTTCTCATTAGCTTTTGTGCAATATTGCTTTACTATTGCAAGGAGCTGTTACTGCTTCGTCATGAATACGAGTAAAAGGTACAATCTACAAAATCCAAATGATTTGGAAGAAGTACATCGCCTACTTTGCGATGATGATGCCTTGCCCGTGGATGACAACTTATATGAATAAGATGACTGATTCAGAAGATAAACTCGAAATGAGATCTTCAGATTCAGAAACTGACCATGAAGATGAAGATGATGAAAGCAGCTTGTGTGATAACATGTATTTTACAGGTAACATCATATGCATATCATAGTAATTCTTCTACTTTTTCTTCTTATTATTTTATTATTGACAATACATTCTGTTGTTATTCACAGGAAGAGATGGAACAAAATGAAAAAAAAAACCACCTTTGAAAATAACACAGACAAGGGCTCACAATATATTGACCAAACTTCCTGGTGTGGTAGGAGCTGCCAAAAATGCGAAAACGGAAATTGATTGTTGGAACCTTTTTGTTACCGAACATATAGTTTATTTGATTGTTGAAAGCTCAAATACCTACATTAGCAGTGTGCAGCACAAATTTGATTGTGAAAGAGACAGCAGACCTACAGATGTAATAGAAATAAAAGCTTTCCTAGGCTTATTGTACCTAGCAGGAATTTTTCGTGGTGGACCCCAGAATATTCACGAGTTTTGGAGAATCGATCTTGGAATTCCTCTATTCCGAATCACTATGTCCGAAAAACGATTCAGTTTTCTAATACGCTGTATTCACTTTGATGACAAAAGCTCAAGACTGGAGCGACGAAGATTGGATAAATTGGCTGTTGTTAGAGAAATGTTTACATTGTTTCTGAACAACTGTCAGAACCATTATTCTCTTGGACAAAATGTCACTGTCGACGAACAGTTGCCGGCATTTTGTGGTCGATGTCCTTTTAGACAATATATAGCATCCAAGCCAAACAAGTATGACATAAAGATATTCTGTTTGAGTGATGCAAAACTGTTTTATACAACTAACATGGAGATTTATTGTGGACAGCAGCCGGATGGACCCAATTTGCAAACTAACTCGGCAGAGGCTGTAGTGCTGAGACTAACTGAACCAATCTCTGGCACTGGACGAAATGTTAGTGCAAATAATTGGTTTACCAGTGTATCGCTGGTGAATGAATTGCGCAAAAGACAACTTTCTTTCGTCGGTACAGTGCGAAAGAACAAAAAAGAGTTACCCACTAATTTCACTTCTCCAAAAGATTGCAGACAGTACGAAGCATATTTGGCTTCACAAAAAATGAAACACTTGTTTCATATGTTCCAAAAAAGGGTAAAACAGTAGTTTTGCTCTCAAGTCTACATGTTTCATCCACACAGTTATCAGAAGGTGCTGATAAAAAGCCTGAAATAATCCTGTATTACGACACTAAATGTGGAGTTGATGCAGTAGATAAATTGTGTGCTACATACAATGTAGCCAGAACAACGAGAAGGTGGCCCATGGTAATTTTTGACCATATCTTGAACATTGCAGGTATTAATTCTAGGGTTATCTTCCTTGGAAACCAAAATAAATATTCCACAAGGCAGGAGTATTTGAAATCACTATCTTTAGCTTTACTGTTGCAACAGCTACAAAGGAGAGCAACAGCATCAAATCTATCCGATGATTTGAAAGGACTTTTGACAAAATATAAACCTGAAGAATCCGGCGTAGATGAATTGTCAAATACACCACTATGCACATTGAAAAGGAAACAATGTGAACCCAGAACAAAGACAAAATGAACTGCAAAACTAAATATGCATGTGGGAAGTGCAACACCCCCCTGTGTTTGAGCAAACATTCTAAAATTATTTGCGATAGTTGCTTAGTCGGGGAAAACACGGGTGAAATAGTAGATGATTCTGAGTAACTGAACATTTGAAATTACAAGTTGTATGTATACCTGGAAATGGCAATGTATTTCTTTATACTTACTGTAATACAATTTATAACGTATATGTACTCATATTTTAGCTTGTATTTTTATGTTGTAAGATAATACCTATTAATGAAAGCCTTGTACGCTTAATCTAAATAAAGGTAAAAACAGGGGAAAAAAAAAGAAAATAAACGAAATAAAAAACAAAAACACAAACAATAACAACAAAAATATAGTGCGGGTCTACTAGGCCCCGCGCGACTAACGGCGTTCTACCAAAGCGCGCGCCTGACGGAGGGTTAAAGCAATGTAAAATGAACTGAGGGGGGGGGGGGACTGAAGCAGTGATCATAATTTGCACACAGTTAAAGATGTTTCACCTTAAGTTCAAAGGAGTCATAAACAAAACCACACACAAAGGAGTGCCTCATTGGCTGGTGGGCGAACTACAAATTTTCCCACTTAGCATGTCGTCTCTTCCACTACATAAAACAGTTCGGTTAAGATTGTAACGTTTTATGGTATATTTTGTGCAGGGAAATTTAAAACAGCCATTATTGTAACAGCTCAATTTAGGAAACAAAATGTGTTCATTCAGATTCACGTGTAACTGTATTGTTCTATCAAAGTGTTTATGAGACTATGCGCAGGCACTGTAGATCGTTTCTGATTTCCAGTATAAGCTGTCAGTGTACTTATTGCATGTGTTGAAAAAATATTACTTTTAAGAGTGTCATGGCTGAAAATCCTCCACCACTGTGGAGAAACATAAATGTGGAAATCGGAAAGAAGACAATTGTGTTAATTGTTTTTAACAAATTCTGTGAAAAGTATCCACCTTTAATTGGCAATGAATGTGGTTGGCTGATGCTTATCAATAATTGAACTTTGTTGCTCGTGATGCAGAATTGTTTACTTGGATTGTCTGCATCACATTTTTCTGTTGTAGTTTGTAATCTATATTGCTCATCATTTTCTTAATTCGTTGACTCATAAAAGATTAAAGCAAAAGCAATATATGTACTGATATTAAATGAATGATTTCTAAAACTTAAAGTTAAGAGTAGTTTAATCCAGTATCTTCAATTACAGGGAGAGCAGTAGATAGGTACAGATGCTGAACTATTGAGGTACCACTTTCATTTGTCTGCTTTTAGTATTATGTGTTAGAAGTTTAGGATGTAAGGCAAAATAAAGGAATAAGGCATACACACAGGTAATTAGCTCCCGTCATATGTCCACGTGGTGCTGCCATGTGCTCGGCAGGGCAGAGTGATACATTAAGGTTTGTTTACTTCTACTTTTGAATTTAAAGTGAAACAAATATAGTTGCCAATACTTTTGGAACAGCCTGTACCAACCGGAATGAGGAATTCAAATAGAAAAGTCCATGCCCATTCAGTTGGATAACATGCCAGCAACAGAAACAAAAAGGCATGCATAATCCTGTTGGACCCTTTTCTTTCAGTAGAATTATCACTAATTCATTTTGCTTTGTGATTCGGTGAGTGTTTTTGAGTTGTATATTCATCATTTTCCCGCATTCACCATTTTTATACCCACTCCCTCAAAAAATGATAATTGAGGTTTGACTGTAATCACTCAAATTTATAATCAAAATGTTATTGATATATCACAAGTTCTTCATCAAATTTTTGTACAACATACTAACTGCAATTGTTGAGGTATAAGAAATCCACGAGAGAGAGAGAGAAAATATCTACACAGAGATTGTTATGAAAATAAATATTAAATCTTTTTGGCATTATAGTTTTTGGGCCAGATTCTGTTTGATGGCCTAAAGAGGATTTATGTTTCCAAATAGATTTATCACTGTATTACTGATACAGCCTACCCGTTGAGTAGAAGAAGTATATCATTATCAATGTCATTCATTCTCATCTTCACTAATTATTCTTATGTCTTTTAAACTCGTGAATATTGCTTGTAATAGCTCTATAATGACCAATGTAAATAAAAATATTAATAGGTATATCTGCTTTCATGATCATTAACAACTTCTATAGAGTCTAGGCTAGCTCTACTTTAGCAATTTAAAATCACATGAAAGTACCCACTTTAATCTCGTCAAGAAAAACTAAAAGTTCTACCAAGGGGATTGTTGGACATCACATTGATGTCCAACAATCATCATTATTACAGCAAAGAAATCAGGGCTGCTGCAAATGTGAAAATTTCTAATATATAAAAAAATATAAAATCTCTTTCATAAACAAGAAAGGATAACAAATTATTTAATTACATAGAAATACAAACTCTAGAAGCGGCCTTGTTACTCAAGATTAACTTTGCAGAAACGGTTTCATTATAGATTTTTGTGTAGGTATAAGAGTGGGGTGCAATGGCCTGAAATGATAGTAAAACCTTTATATTGGCCTTGACCACCACTCTTTGCATGACACTGTAAAAAATAAAAAGGCGATGACTAAACACTTTAAAAAAATATCAAGTATTGGAAAATTTAAGTAAAATAGCAAGGAACATCTTGGAAATGGTTAATGCCACAAAATTTTTGACAAATTCTGTGCTTTGACAAGATCTGCATATTTCCGTAAGTTTTTGTTCAGTTCTTATGGATTTCCAATTACAGGGCATTACACAAAATTCAATTAGAATTAAGAGGCTATTTGCAGAAAACTTAAGATATAAATTTTATTCTTAATATTTATATCTCAAACATATGAATGGCTAGATCAGTTTTTAGGAACATAATAAATAAGAAAAGAATTCCCTATTAAGGGCAGTTTGGGTAGGCAGGAATTTCATGAAAATCTTTGTGTCACATCCTTGGAAAATACTAAACTTAGATATCAAGTTTGGTAATGATTTGACTTTTGAGTTATACTATTCTCTTCCTCTCTTTCACAACATCTCTCTCTGATCTCCCATCCCCCTGTTGGTCTGCGTGGCTCAGTTGGTTAGAATTGGCCTGCTGATCCCAACATTGCAGGTTCAAAACCGGCCCAGACAGATTTACTGGCACACCGGCAGCACTGATATGATCCTGGCAATTGACACTGTCACTAACAAACAAAAATATTTTAAATATTCCCCCCATCCAAAAAAACCAATGTTTTGGGTTTGGGGTACTCCAAACCTAATAAGTAGTTTAGAATGGAGCTCTCTGAAGCTAGAGAGAACTATTACATAGAGGAAAAAACTAAAACTGTACTTACATCCATCTGGGTGCTCCTCTGTAACTGGTGGCTTCTCTGACACACCTTTCTCAACATCAAGTGCACGTTTCAGAATACTCTGTGTTCGTTCTCGCTCCTCTTCTGGCAGTTGGTACTTGTTTTTATCCAACCTTTTCAATTCCAGGTTTGTGAGGATACAGTCAAAATCTGTAAACAGAAGAGTGAATAAAACTAATGCATTTTAAAATACATTCATGGAATTTACAAGGTGTAAATGTGAAGTGCCTCAATTCCTCCAAAATTTTCCACTATTTCTTTGGTTTATTCCCAAACTTCTAAATGTACACTTAAAGATTATGATATAAGGTAATTTGTGACATAATATCAAACATTATATGTTTATCTATACAATTTATATCTCTTATGAGATATTAAGAGTATTGTATTTTGAGGAATTTTTTAATATTTACATTATGTTTTAAACAAGTTTGTCAGTTTAGATGGTACATAAGAACAGCACACAATGATTTTTAATTCTATTGTTCAGAATACAAAGTAGGGAAGATATACAAAAATGTCAGCCTGTGGTTGCCATGACAGCCATGTTGAATTGTCGGCACAGAGAAATAAGAATGAATTAACCTTCTTTGGACTTCATTTGTTTAGGAAAGAATGGGCTTTCTGAAAATCATTATGACAATCTGATGTTACATTCACATTAGTTTTCTAACCACTATCATTTTTTTTATATAGTCTTTAAAATAATCTTTATTCCTGCTTATTTTTCTATCTACTTCATGCTAATTAAGATAAATGTTTGTAGAAATCATTTCAAACACATTTTGTTGTAGGTACAATAGGAACACAGGAAGCTGAATCTATAGTCAAATCTTTAAAAAGCGGGATATTATAGCTTTGAAATTCAATCTCTTTTCACATCATGAGAAACAACTGAATGACAACACTGCAAAAATGACAAAGCATTGAAAAAAATCAATTCACTAACAGTGAATATACAGCATATATCTTGGAAATAGCTGATGCCATTAAAGTTGTTTGAAATAGTGTATTTTAAAGAGATCTATATTTTTTGCATAGTAAGTTTTCTTTTCTATCTTTTATGGTTTACGAAATGTAAAAAATTCATTCCGAATGAAGAGGACTTCAGAGGCTATTTGAAAAAGTTCGAGACATATTTTTTATTAATCATTTAATATCTTAAACATATATTATTAAAAATAGTTATAGAACTATTTCTCGAAGAAATCCTTTTTACTTTATCACATACATAGTAGGTAGAGAAGGTATTCCAACTAAAAATTTGATGTCAAGATTTCACCAGTAATACAGGCTTTGAGCACCATGAATAATAATAATAATAATAATAATAATAATAATAATAATAATAATAATAATAATAATAATAATAATAATAATAATAATAATAATGACGACGTCAGTATGTGTGTGTCTGCGAGCAGTATAACTCAAAAACGAAAAGTCGGATAAATACCAACCTTGGTATTAGGTTCAGTACCTTCCAAAGTTACAACATGAAGATTTTCAAGAAAATCCCTCCATCCCAAACTACCCTTTACCATTTTTCGGAATTTTTGATTTTCTAAAAAATGGCTCTACGATTTTGATTAAAATACCATATGTTAATGATATTCACACGACAAATAAAATGTATATCTTTAATTTTTTGGGAATGCCCTGTGAAGTCCTCTTCATTTGGAAGGAATATTGTAGAATCTTGTATAACTGGTAAATGTTAAGCGATACATGAGAATGTACCACACGAAAAATGTAGATCTCTAAAACACAATTTATTTCAGATAACTTTTTTGTAGCATCAACCATTTTCAAGATATCTGTTATTAATGGTTCAATTTGTTGACCATCACTGCTCTCTTCGTATCCTAGCAAAACGTGTAATGTAGCTATTTTTTGCAAATGTTTATTTGGATAAAAATGTAGCAGATAGAAAAATAGAAAGAAGAATAGTTTGTATATCCTCTAATAAACGAGAGAGGGTAGAGAAAGTCATGTGAATGTATCACATATATTATTTGTTTATTCATTCATTCATCATTCAGGAGACCACAAAACATGCATTTCTGGTGAAATCCTGATATAAATTTTGGGTAGAATATAGTACTTTCTCCAACTATAAAAATTGGTGCTCTGGTCTGAGACTTAACTAAACTTAATAGATGACCATAAATTTGGGATGTTTCTGAGCGGGATAGGCCTTAAAAATCTATATTATGTTGCACGTAAAAACTTCCAAACTAGCATTACACCATTTTTACTTTCTCTACTACGTATAGTAAGTAGGGGAAGTATTGTATTCCACCCAAAAATTTGATACCGAGATTTCACCAGAAATACATGTTTTGAGACCCCCTGAATACAAAAAAAGCATTTTTAGAAACATGTTCGTGTGTGTGTTTGTGAACAGCATAACTCAGAAACGAACAGTCGGATAAACACCAAACTTGATATTTAGGTTCAGTATCTTCCAGAGATGCGACACAAAGGTTTTCAAGAAAATCCCCCCACCCCAGATTATCCTTTACATGGAACATTTTTCGAAAATGTTAATTTTCTCAAAAATGGCTCAAACGATTTTGATTAAAATGTCATATGTTTAAGATATTTTCATGACAAATGAAATGTATATCTTGAATTTTCTGGGAATGTCTCCAAAAGTATTCTTCATTGTGAACGACTTTTGCATCACTGGTAAACCATAAAAGATAGACAAAATTTTACTACACAAAAAATGTAGATCGCATTAAAATACACAATTTATGTCATATACAATTTTTTTTCTTGAGGGAACCATTTTCGAGATATTGCTTGTTATTCCCTTAAATTTTCCAATACTTATACTTTTTCTCAAATTCGTTATTCATTTTTTTATGTCCTGGACATGCAAAGAGAATGGAATGCGCCGCATAGCAACCAGCGCTTAAAAGATTTGACTATCGCTTAAATACTACCATATTCCCCTTGCATCTACAAGAAAATTACCAATAAGATTGACATCTCGATAAACATGAAGCATATGGAGAATAAGCGTTTCTAACAATAGTTTGTACAAGAGTAGAGAAAGTCATGTGAGTGTAACACATCAGATTTTTTTATACTGTTTGTCAGTTTTATTTTTACCACAAAAGACAATTTTCTCATCTACAGTCCAACCACCAGCTAGATCTAGTTTTTCTGGCACATGGGATCATGGATTGTTGATAAGATTGCATACATGTCAATTTCCTGAAAATGAAACCCTTAAAACTTTCTCTCATCCAGCAAAGCGTAATAACTTTGCAATTACATGAAATTTAGAATGCATAGAATGTTAGTGCAGTAAATGCACAAAAATTCCATATAAAATAAATGGGAATTCCATTTTATAAGAATTCTTAAAGATCTAGTTTAAGACCTGGTACTGCTTCTTTTTATCACATATGCTTAAATTGTTGCTGGTTCCACATTTAAGTACTAAATGGTAGCAAATGACATCACTTTCTATGCTTACACAGATTTCTAGTTTGCATTTTAAGCTTCATACCATGAACTATGGAGAGTCCACATCAAGCTTGAACGAAGAAAGCGGGTGGAGGAAGCTGAGAGTGTAAGGTTGTGTAATTTTCCTTCTATGCTGTGCGGTCCCATGTGTTTCCAGTCAAAGATTAGTAAGGTTAAGGTGTTAGCAACAGAACATGCATTTGCACGGGCTCTTATATTATCGGTCGTTGCTTTTGTACCATTTGAAGTGTTAGAAGGCGTACTTCTTTCAAATTACTTTTAAAGTGTTTGAGCATTAAATTTATTATTTTAGATAATTGAAATGCCGGCTGAAAAATTTACTCCAGAACAACGAATATTTATGTATGATACATCACAACAGATTTATGTCAACAAGTGTGTAGGCAATTTATACACTAAAATAACTCATACATTGTAGATGAACTGAAAGATAATATAAAAGCAGAAATTAGATGGATTACAGAGAAAGAACTTTTGCATGTGAATTCAAATTTCTCAAAAATGCCGGGAATGTGTGAATACTGAAGGACATCACTTTGAGTAACTACTGTAACAGGTTAGTGAAATAAGTATATGAGTAAAATACTCTGGGAAATTATGCATCTAGAATGCCACTTTTCATCTTCCTACCAGTGTCCTACCGCCCGCTTTCCCGGCTGAAGCATGATGTATACTCTCTGTATAACCAAAACCTGTCACAAAATATGTGAAACTTATATTCCAAAGCCAAAGAGCGCTACAAATAAGATGAATAATTTATGAAGGAGAGTTGACTTTACAATTCACATGATCCATTTACTGCTTATTGGTTGCTGCTGGTTATCACTAGATGTCACTATTGATGCAATCAAATTTCAAATCCCACAAAACAAAATATGCAGCATTGCATTTTGTTGCAGCCCAGTGAAGGGGAAGCATCATGAAGGATTGATGCACAGGTAACTCTGACCTAGCATAGCAAATAATGTATATTATTAGCATGGTACATTTTGGCTGTCATTTTAAGTTAGCGGAAAGTCTTACATTGCTTAAAAAAAAAAAGAAAAGGTAATGCAGTAGAAATTAATGTTTTGTCATGTCCACGGTGAAAATCTGCAACACTTGAATCAGCCCAAGAAAATTGTAAAAAACAGGCATCCATTGCTATAAATTTGTAAAAAGCCCCTGCTCCTGTAATTTTATAGGCAAACCATAAAAGTTGGCAAAAATCAAGCTGGAGGGAGTGATGTAAGGAAATGATGTAACAAGACGCAGATTTGGAATGCCCATTAAAAGTGCACGAGTACAAAATGATAAGTGCATAACATTGGGTAAAAGGCATGACACTGCCTTTGTGGCCATCTTTATACTTAAAGTAAAGGGTGTAATAATATGTTACATTTCGCATTCTCTAAAGGACTTCATAAGCAATGGAAAATAGCCAAACAGTTGTAATCAGCTGACGATGAGGAAGCGATTCATCGAAACTATTATCTATTCCAAACCAGAGTGCCTTTCACTGAAAACAAACTCTTTGTATTATTCGCGCGAAAGTAGTTCGCAATCCCCGCCCATAATGGCTGCTTGTTCCCCTCCCACGTGCTTGTTGAACACTATTTAATCTATAAAAAGGCGCCCTGCGTGAGAATCATGGTTCAAAATGCAACCTGAGGTAACAATCGATTTTATAAGTATGCGGCAATGAACACTTACGTTAATCACAATCCTCGGGCAAAAGTGCAACACCCAAATCCGAATTCTCCGAAGGTAACTCAGCTGACATATCGGAATCAGAACTACTCTCCAAAATAATGACAAGCTTATCCACAATTCCATAGCATTGTCGCACTTAAAACTTTATCCTCTTCTATGTTGTATTATGTCTGTTTGTATTCCAAGTTGAATTATGAAGTATTGTTTGTTTTTAGCCACTTTTTAACTGTTTCCCGCTTCTGTGTTTGACCAGTTTATTCGCACTACACGCACCTTCCTCTGCCATATGAGCTCAAATACCAACTGACTAAATCACAAGATTTGACCTGAGCTGAGCTGTGTATTATGAAGGACTATTCGCTTATCATATTTCCTGTGTTACGCAAAGTGTTTATTCGGTACTCAGATAGCACCTCTGGGAATTCATTGCTGCATTTCTTGTGTATGTATGAGATTGGCAGTCGTTTATACGGTTGGTATTAACAACCAAGATGCTCTCGGCGATAGCGCAATAGCAGGCGAAAGTCATATTTTGTAATCTCTTAACAGCTAGTATATATCCATTATATTTAACGAGTTCTTATGATAACCGCAATAAAATGTGCAGTTCTATACCTTTCCTGCTCTAATATTTCATAATACAATACATGTATTAAGGAGCTATTTACGATGGCGTAAGAGTATATTCTTGGGTTCGTGACAAGCCAAAGCACGTGCTTCTGTTTACATCAGAGGGAACTCTGGTTTGGAATGGACAATAGTTCTGAGGTATTTAACCTATTTTAGTGAAATTGTATACAGTAGAATCTCGTTAGTACATTTTTGCGGGGACCTAAGGATTTGGACGTCATAGACGGGAAAACGTGTTAACGAAAACACAAAATCTGCAATTTAAGAACATAGTTATGTAATAAAATCTAATAATTACTACGTCTCCATGGGCAGCTGAAATAGATTTCAAGTACAATTTTATTCTGAATACGATCCATGTTTCCATGTTAAATTCAATATGTGATCAAATGGATTTGGATACACAAAACCTGAAAATAAATAATTCAAGCTTTTATGTTGGTCAACATAGATTTTTGAGGTTATGAATGTTTTTGAGGAAATAAATTGCAAATTATGGAAGCAACAATAGTGGCTTTGCTGTGCGTTTTATTACACATATGATAACAATTACTGCTAAAAAAGAAAACAAAATTATGTGCATGCATCGTGTTATGAGTACAATAGGCGATAATAACTCTGGCGTATTCAATACGATTTGAATACTGTAGGTGTTTCCATGCAACAAATTTCGTTCCGATCCTTTTCTGATCCTATTTTCCAAGAGGAAAGTTTTGTTTTAGCATTTTTCCCTTCTTTAAAAGCAGTTTCAATCAATTTAGGTTTGCTAACAATCGTGTTTAAGGTTGACAGAGGAATATTTAACTTCCGCATTATATCCACGTTTCATATTTGGATTGTGGTATACTTCAAGGATTTTCAGTTTTTCACTATTGGTTATTTACTCCACTTTTTTTTTTCATTGCAAATGAAAAGTTAAAATACAATCTACATATGTTTGGTCAACACTCAAAAGTAGGAACTATTGTTGGCGTTTACCACGCCAGGTAAAGCATTCTCTATCCCGCCCACATAAATCGTGTCATACAAATATTTACATACATGCATGTGATTGGCTGCCGGTATCACCGCATGACCAGGGATTGACCAAAGTAGCAAATGGAAGACGTCAAACTTTGAACGTGTTAAGCGCCTACTCCCACTGGACTGATCAAGGATTGGCCAAAACAGCGAATGAGTACGTCAAACTTCAAACGTGGTAAGCGGTATCGGGAAAACGCACTAAGCAAACGTTATTTATTACATTTGGTGATTTGGTACCGGGACTTTTATAATTCAATGTAATAAACAGGAAAACGTGTTAATGAGGAACGTGCTAATGAGATTCCATTGTATTTGCAACCACTTCATTATATTTAATATTTTCACTATGTCTTCCGATTTAAAAGTAATGGAAAATCTTTTGCATAAAACTAGATGACCTCAACTTTGCTACAAGTAGAATTTGTTTAAAACTTCAAATCATTTTAATAATGGATTTTGAATTGTATTATACGGCAGAACTTTTGCAAATACAGTAAAATGTGCAAGAAATTTAAAATTAACAGGTTAGTAAGCAATATCATTTAATAGGTGTCCATATTAATAGCCAAAATTCTGTTTCAAGACTCCACAAAAATGATAAAGTAAGCTAAAAGTAGTATAAGTGTACTAGCTAGAGGCTTAAAAGCTAATGAAAATGCAGTGGATTAGCATGTAACAGGCTGATTCATGATAACTGGGAATGAATCCAGAATGAGAATGATAAAGTTAAATTACTTGTAGTACATTGTGAGCATTCACATTAATGGAGAGACTATCCCAGTTCCTGGGAACAGGAATGGTATAATAGATTCATATTGTGCACATTACACTCTTCACTGTAGAAATTAGGCAGCTGTGACAGTTCTCTATCTAGTCGCAAGATGGGAAAATGAAATCAGAAGAAATTCTAGTTAATATGCATCCCAACTGCCTCATTCAAAAGCACTGTTTCTAGCAAATCATTTGTGTAACACTGCAATTACTCCATACCACGCATATCTTTTCTGAAAATTGGGGTTGAATGCACAAGACTTTATTCACCATGATTTCTAATATGAAATATCGGCATCGTAAAATTTAAACAAGTGTTGTAATACAGTAAGTAAGAACATAAATAAAGTTACAAATAATGAACAGACATAAAAAAAATTCTGATGTGTTACACTCACATGACTTTCTCTACTCTTGTACAAACTATTTTTACAAACGCTTATTCTCCATATGCTTCATGTTAATGGAGATATCGAGATGTCAATCTTATTGATAATTTTCTTGTAGATGCAAGGGGAATATGGTAGGTTTTAAGCGATAGTCAAATATTTTAACGCTGGTTGCTATGTGGCGCATTCCATTCTCTTTACATGTCCAGGACATAAAAAAAATGAAAAACGAATTTGAGAAAAAGTATAAGTATTGGAAAATTTAAGGGAATAACAAGCAATATCTCGCAAACGGTTCACTCAACAAAAGAAATGTATATGACATAAATTGTGTATTTTAACGCGATCTACATTTTTCATGTAGTAAAATTTTGTCTATCTCTTATGGTTTACCAGTTATGAAAAAGTTGTTCATAATGAAGAATACTTTTGGAGACATTCCCAGAAAATTCGAGATATACATTTTATTTGTCATGACAATATCTTAAACATATGATATTTTAATCAAAATCGTTAGAGCCATTTTTGAGAAAATTAAAATTTTCGAAAAATGTTCCATGTAAAGGGTAGTCTGGGGTGGGGGGATTTTCTTGAAAACCTTCGTGTCGCATCTCTGAAAGATACTGAACCTAAATACCAAGTTTGGTGTTTATCCGACTCTTCGTTTTTGAGTTATGCTGTTCACAGACACACACACGGACATGTTTCCAAAAATGCTTTTTTGGATTCAGTGAGTCTCAAAACATGTATTTCCGGTGAAATCTCGGTATCGAAATTTTGGGTGGAATACAATACTTGCCCTACTTACTATACGCAGTAGAGAAAGTAATTATGTCCTAGCTAATGTATTTAGACAAAGGGGTGGATGTCTTATTTGAATTTATGTTGGAAGCATTGCTTTTGCAAGCTTCAAGCAATGAATATTGAGCAAGAGATTGGTTATTGCACAGAATTTCAGAGCAACCATGGGATGGATTCTAAGCTTTTTTTTTTGTGCTGCATGGGTTTTCAATTTGCAGGTGTACCACAATAGTACAATGTATGCCAGAAGTGTATGAAAACAAACTTCTGGTCTTTTAAAGGCATGTTATAAGCCTTCATAAGCAGCATGAATATCTCCTTTTGCAAATAGGAAATGTCGAACAAATGCCTGTTTATTTCAAGATACTGAGTGATACCACCATTAGAAAAAAAAAAGGCCCAAAGACTGTCGCAATACATGCAGCTGCTCACAAAAAGCAATGCTGTATGTTGGCTATGCTTGCTGATGGCAGGAAACTTCCATTCGTAATATTTAAGTGGAAAACCATTCCCAAGGAAGAGAATTTTCCTCCTGGAGTTCTGATCAGAGCCCAGGAAAAAGAGTGGATGAACAATATGCTAGTCACTGACTGGATTAAAACTGTATGGGGCACTTCTATCACACCAGAGAAACATGCTAGTATTGGACAGCTTCCGCGAGCATCAAACGGAAGATGTGAAATGAAGAGTAGCTGCAGGAAATTCAGACCTGGTTATGATTCCTGGTGGAATGACTTCACTGCTACAGCTAGTGGATGTTTGCATAAACCGCCCATTTAAGGCTCAACGACAAGCAACAACCACAAGTTAATGTACACTGGGAAAATTCAGACCTATGTTGTCTTTGGTATGCAACTGAGTAAAAGTTGCATGGGATTGAGTTCCAGCCAATCTCATTAAGAGGTCACTCAAGGAGTGCTGCATATCCAATAAAATGGTTGGGACACAGGATGATGCAATCTGGAGCGTCGATAAGCCAAGTTCTGCAGGAGAGTCCAGCAGTGATAGCGAGGATTAGTTATCTACATAGGTACAATACAACATAAAAATGTGAGTAAATTACTTACATAGTTACATTAACTGCAATGCATCATTTTAATAAGTGTATATTTTGTTCGTTTTAAGTCATCAGCTTGCATGGGACATTTTTCTTGCCATATAGAATACTATGGACACAATTGAGAATGATTCCTTTATTGTACAATTGTAAATAGTTTCTAAATAATAAATATTAAACCTGTGTGCATGATTTAAAATAAAGAGAGTTGAAGGCTGTTACACTACATCACTAAAATGTCTAATTCTGTAGAATATTTTAGTGATGTAGTATAAACAACCTTCAACTCTATTTTAAATTATGACACATCACTGTTACTAGCTTCTTAATCTTCAAAATTAATTATTATATGCATGAGTCTCCTGATTGTAATGCATATACTTCACTGCACTTTTTTTTTTGTGGGTGGGGGGCCTTGAAAAATTGGGTGCAATCTTACTCGCTTGTACGTGGTACACTAGTAAATACGGTACATTTATATGCAACTCATAACTGACTATTGCCTCAAAAAACAATAATCACAAAAACTGCAAAGAACAGCAAAGAAATGTAGAAAATTAACAGAAAACAATAAAAAGCAATGAGTAACTTCAATGTATGCTATTAACTAAATCAGCTATAGATGACCAATATAAATCACTATTTATTAAAGAAAAAATGAATGTTACATGCCTATACATGCTTGATGCGTTAAATTTTGTAAAAAATAATTATAATATGTTTGATGCTCAAAATCATTTGCATTCTTATAATAAAAATGTTCTTTTCAGCAGGCTTACAATAACCATGAAGAATCCACTAATTATGGCTATTATAATAGCAGATCAGTTTCCACTAAATATATTTCAAATAAGAAAAGCAGCATTTAAACAGGTTATCTCTAATTGGCTCATAAGTCGTTTTATTCAACTGAGGAATTTTTTTATTCTGAAATTAATTTAAAATTGTAATTTTTTTTGTTCTTATATGACAACCAATTATAGAAATCTAATGCTCAAAGGCAAGTAATATGTAATACTAGTTAATAACGGAATGATGCTTGTTAAGACAATTTCACTAGAAGTACCAGAAATAGTAATGGCTCTGTCTTTAGAGAATGTTCCTCCTCCTCCTCCTTTCTTCTTTTTTTTTTTAATGAGTGGTTACAGAAACATTGCAATTCATGAAAATACACGCATACAAGTATAATTTGAACTCTTAAGATGGCTGCTTTAATTGCTTTTGGTATTGTGTATGATTACATTTGTTTGATGTATCTATAGACAAACCTGTTTTTGGTGAAAATGCTTACCAGATTTTTTTATTTTTCAAACAATTTTGGTATATTTTTTACTATTTTTTTTATTGTGTTTCGTCAATTATTTTGCGATTTTTTAATTTTAGCTCCCAAGAGTAAAAGGCATGTGAATTAAGACATAACACCATATTGCAATAAAACATCAAGTTTAATTTTTACAAAATATGTACAATAACATCAAAATAAAATTATTTACAACGTAAGAGGCGAATCTCACAAATCTTCTCCATCAGCAAATGATGAGAGGTACCATTAACTCCATTAGCAGGAGTCAGATCTGTTCTCTTGTCAGACATGACATTTGAGCACGCTGAAAATATTCTCTCACTATCTACATTATTGGCAGCAACCCATAAAACTTTGATTGCAACTTCAACAAAATCTTTATACTTGGATTTTAAGCCAAGAAGAAAAGAAACCACATCAATATCTTGGCCAGTTCTGCAAGCACTACTTACCAGATCTCTAGATACAGTATACGACTGTACATACTGTGATGGAAGTCAACAAATTTCATTATTTCCTACAATACCTTTTGTTATATTGTGTAGGTCAAAAAGCTCACGAAGAGGTTATCATGATTTTCCTTGGATCAGACTTCATAAGTTCTTTCAGTGTTTTTAGGTCTTGTTTGCCCACAAATAAAGGTTATTAAGTTTTGAATTTAATACATGTATTAATGGGACTTGGAAATAATTTAAATTTAAAAGAAAGTTACAACTTTTGAAATGTTCAACAAGAAAGACAGCTTGGCAGTGAATTGTTTGAATTTCATTTTGTTTCAAGGCTTTGAAGTACTTCACAGCAACACTTTCTTCTTCAATGCTCTGAGCAAATTCTATTACATGAAACAGATACTCTTCAACATTCAACACTTTTAAACCAAGAGTTCCATCTGGTGAAACAGAAATAGGAAACTTTGGTAGGTTCATCTTTGTACTGATGTGCCAAAAACTTAAGGTAGGCACTTTTCTCTTCAGTGTGTTCAAAAACATGCGCCTTACTTGTATTACAAAGTGGTTCAAATGGTTAAGTTCTGTGGCCCATGTATTCCCCAATAAATTCAGTTTATGAGCCCAGCACTGGGTATGTACTACCCTTTCTGATACCAAAACTCTGACAGCATTTATACACTTGGTCACATAACGTGCTGAATCAAAAGTTATTGATACGTTATAATACTGAATACCAAGTTTCAGTCATACACTGAAAATAGTTTATGAACATTCAGTAGCAATTTCTAAACAGTACTACCTCCACAAACAAGCACTTTAATTAGGACAACAAACATGTATTGTCTCTTTCTGTCGGTCATCTCATCACAAAAAATTGCAACTCTTTCACGGCTTCTTTCATTCTTTCCTCCTCTTCTTTCATGATTTGAGGTACATAACCCTCACTCAATCTGCCAGTTATAGGAAAATTTCCAGCACCTTAAAAATAATAAAGGATATAGTATTTACAGGCTGCTTTACATAGTGTTATGACTGAAAGCTGAATAAATGAAAGATGTTCAAATGATCCAAGAGTTCACACACATTTATTTTAAAGAATATTAGTGCTAGGTAATTACACTAACCTGGTATGTATTTCTTCATCCTTCTCTCAGCTTGGGATGATCAATTTTCTCAAATGGGATGTTTGCCTCCATGAATGTTCACGTTGTTGACATTACAAATTCTTCTTTGTCATTTTGAGTCATACTGCATTTTGGCGCTGGCATATTCATCAGCGTAGCTTGTCGCTTTATTCCCGATGTAGTTCTACATCATTTTATTCTCCCTAAGTGCAGGATTGCCACTGATATGTTCTAAACATGCATTTTTTCTTAGCCATTCAATGCAAATATTACAGTATTTGCATATTAGTTTTCATTTTACTTTATCGAAAACGTAAAATCCACCCGATGCAAATTCTTTTTCTCTGTCAAACACCATAACCACCATTCCACTTTGGCACAAAAAGAAGTCACTATATGTAAGATGAATGCAGATTAAGCAAACTACATCCTTCAAAGAAACACACAAAGCTTTACTGCAATGAACTGAAACAAGCGATAATGGAAGCAGAATGCAGCTGGAATCACAACTATCAATATGATATAACATGGCTTTTCATCGAGATCAGTAGTCATATTGATTGTCATTTTCTATCACCACAGCTCAAGACCACTTGCGCACCAAATTCAAATATAGTGAATTTTTGTCATTTTATCAATTATTTTCTGATGTTTGTTTAATTTTGCATTTTTAGCCAAAGGACTAAATTTTGAAAAAAAATTACGATTTTGCAAAAAACAGGTGCCTCTATGTATCTATCATCCTGATAGATCCTGAAGCCCCTTAAACAGTTTTTCCCTGATCATGTTATATAGTTTCTTACTGTATTTAAACCATTAGCACAACACACTTTAACTTTGTTTTTTTCTGCACGGACAATGTAAGTTAATATCAATATTTTATGTCTATGCTAATCAGACTCTGTCTTACCATTCTCATCTTGAAAAATATCAATATTATTAAACTGTATTTCAGTCTTGGAGAACGTGCAAAATAGAAGTGCAGTGCGAATGCTCAAGACCACAAAATCATGCTAGTAAATGCACTAAGGACATCTAGAGAAATATTTATCATGTGTGGAGTGAGCAAGCTAATTCAGGGTGATTTATGAAGAACTGACACTATTCTTACATTAATTATTCTGTTCGAAATTCACTCAATGCCCCAATTTTAACAGAATGTTCTGGAGTTTCGATTGCCTATCACTAGATGCGCAGATGTTCATGTTTTATTCATAATTGTTAGTTTCATTGTTGGCAACTGTTTTTGAGATTTTGTTCTAGTCAACATGAAAATGGAGTACACATTAAATGAACATCTCTTCCTTGTAAAGCAATACTGGATTACGAATTCAATTACAGCTACTCAAAGGGCATACCAGAGAGAATTTGGTGCTCAGAATCCTCCCCAAAGAAACACAATATTGGGACTGGTAAACAAATTGGAAATAATTGGATCTCTGGTGAGTGAAAAAGGTATAACTCATTCATCTAGGCTTTCCATGGTTGTTGTTGACGTAAGCGCACTGCTGGATCAGTCACCCAAAATGTCATTAAGACGTTTGTCGCAGGAGACAGGGTACAGCTACTCAATGTGTCAGAGAGTTGTGAAAACTGCAGGCCTAAAGCTGTATAGGATTACGGTTGTTCATCAGTTACAGGAAACAGATAAGGATAGACGATTGAATTATTGTCGTTGGTTTCAGGCGTTCATTGTGCAAAATCTGCCACCACATGGTTCACAGATGAAGCATGGTTCCATTTACCCAGCTATGTGAACTCAAATAACTCATGCTATTGGACCAGTGGAAATCCACATGTTATTCAAGAAGCATCTATGCACCCGGTTAAAATCGGAGTTTGGTGCACAATATCCGCACAGAGAATACTGGGACCAACTTTTTTTTTTAAACAATGTGAACACTGCAGAGTACAAACGGATTTTCATGGAGTTTGCTGAGCAACTAGACGATGTAGAGCTGAGTCAAGGATATTTTCAGCAGGACGGCACTACATGCCATACATCAAATGAATCCATGGCACTAATTACAAGTTTCTTTGATGACCAGATAATTTCCAAGAAGCTGTGGCCACCGAGATCTCCAGATTTGACATTGCCGGACTTCTTTCTATGGGGTTACTTAAAAGATAGGGTTTACACCACATGTCCCCAGACATTGGACGATCTGAAGCACAACATTACACAGGAGATTCAAGCTATTGACAACAGAGTCCTCCGAGTGGTCATTAACATGGAACGATGTGTTGAGTTGTGCCCTATGCAGGATGGAGGATATTTTCAACATTTGCTATAGAGGTAAATAATCTCCCAAAATTCCTCTGCATTTCAGGTATAATAAGTTGTCACTAGCATAACTCGTTTTGAAACGATTAAATAACTAAATGTGTTAGTTCTTCATAAATCACCCTGTAATGTTCATGTTGCAAAATTACATTTATTAGCAAACAGTTCAACAAGTTATAACCTAACTGTGGTTTAAAAGAAGCTTAACACTAGAAGAGCTGTCTCATCGCAACTCCTGTACGATGAGAGCTTGTTTCCTCAAATCCTGCAAAAACTGACCTGTAGCATCGTAGAAATCTGGAATATAAACATCTGTAGGCTTGTTGTCTTTCTTTTCCTGAGACAGCCATCTTATCCGAATGCGCGGACTGCTTTTGTAGATGTTCTGCATGGCCTGGCATATGTAAAAGCTACCTTCTGCATTGCGAACAGCTAAAAATTCATTCCTGTTTCAAACAAAAACAAAATAAACATGGGATTTATTATACAGTCCAAATAAAAATATAATTTTCATCTTCCAAAATTTAACATTTAATGGCCACATTTTCTGAGCTTTTAGGCCATGGCCCATAAATCCCAATGTTTCACTAAAGCTGAAAGTGGATGCATCAATCAGTGAAGCATTGGGATTTATGAAGCCCCACAGCCTAAAAGTCCGGAAGACATTTCTTTCAGCTAAAATTAACATAAATTTTCTGACAATTTTTGTTATTTCAAAATTATGATTGGATGAATGAGCCATTCTAATTTTTCGTTATTCTATGTCAACAGGTTGTATTTTGCAAATTTATTCAGCACTTGGTTATTTTACATCTTTCATGAAATTTGAAAACTAATTACAAATACATCTGCTTAATCTTTTGAGCACACTTCTAACATATCTTGATGAAACTAAAGAAAGAAAAATGTGTACAGTAGAATCTCATCAACACATTTTTTAGGACTCAAGAAATTGAATGTCATAAACGAGAAAACAAATTAATGAAAAGACAAACTCTGCAATTTTAAAACATCATAATTCTGTAATAAAAATTTGTTAATACATCTTATGTCAAAATCGAATACGAAATATGTACAAGATTTACACTGGTTTGAAATATATATCTATGGATTGCCTGTTGGTTTGTGCCAAAAATTTTACTGTCCTCCTTGTTTAGTAAAGTCATTACATCGTCATCAACTTCGAAACTACACACATACCCCTTCACTATGTCCATGGCCTCCATCGCTTCCAACACTGTAGGAATTACATTACGATCTGGTTCAATGTCACCTTCATCCCGCACTGAGGCTTCTTCTGTTGTCCATTCTTCAAGTATTTCATCCATTCTCACGCTGGAATTTCACTGTCAAAGTTTACATATGTTTCAAAAGAGACACAGTCTGCTATTTAGCCCCATTCTTCACATTTGGAAAACTCATCTTCTAGAGTCACGGGATCACCATGAGCTCTACAAAAGCCAGCTCTATTGAAGCAGTTCCAAATCGCATCTTACATCACAGAATCCTATGCAGCCTTAATGAAATGCATGGCTCTATACCCCCGCCGCTATAACGGTGCACTTGACAGTTCGTGTGGCTTCGCGTAAGGTTGGCTACATCGTGGTTGCGACGTTGCCAGAGTGGCTAGTAAACAACAGCTGATTGTTCTCATTTCTATCGTGTCTAAGCCGCATACAGAAAGTGTACGTAAGTAGCAAACGTCACTGAATAATAACTATTTCGTATTATTATTGTTAATTGAAAATAAGCGATATAAGCAGCTTTGATATGGTCGGATACTCCTTTCTATGATAATAGGCATAAATGTGTCTACGTATGGCGTCTAATTGGAAAGCATCAATATTTGTGACTGGACGAGGCTTCTTTTTTTTCTTCCCTGGAGTTGATAGAAATACCTGTTGTGTTCCAGATGGTTCAGGAATTTTGTCCTCTTTCTCTTGTAGTTTCACTCCTTTGTGAACAACAGTTCTCGTGCTTAAATCAAGAGCTGCTGCAGTTCGTTGTACGGCTTTATCAGCAGGAATAGAGGGATTTCCATGAAGCTTCACGCACTCCTTTTCCTGTTCAAAGAACTCCCGGGTTCTCCATAATAGTTCCAATGCCTGACTATGAAGTGGCACACCTCGGCGCAAAGGATTTTCACTTCGTGAATCATCACTCGGCGATCGGCGTCGTTTTTCCAACATTGTCGCACTTAAGTTTTGTTTAAATAAATAATATGAATGAAATATATATAAAATAGATAAATACAAATAAATAAATGTATAAACGAACAATAACAAACTATCAAACAATAACCACAAATCTAAATAACAAATAACAATGAACAATATGTAGCTTGCAAAGAACAACTCGACGCTCTGCTAGAGATTCACAAACTGAAGCACATGGTTGGGAATAGTTACATCCGGCAACAGAGCCGATTCTAGATCCGGTTCCGCTTTGTCATCGACCATCCGGAATGCTGCCTTGTGATTGGCTTAGGAAGTCAAACGGTTGAAGCTTTTCATCTGTTTTTTCGCGAGTGTACCAACTTAAACGCTAGCTGTCAAGTGCAACGTTATAGCGGCGGGGATATAAGACAAGTGATTTTTCTTGTCGATTCCAGTGCAGCCAACCTTCTCTGCACCAGCCTCTTATGATATGTTTGCTTCATGCCTTGATCTATAGGTCGTAGCTTACTTGTGCAGTTTGCTAGGAGGAAAATGATCTTTATGTTTCTTAAGTTTGAAACAGTTGGTGGATGAGCGGCACACTGATCAATTAAGAGTGCAACTTTCCTGTTTCTTATACCCACAGTCTTGGTCCATGTATGTAAGAAATTTTCAAACACTGCAGAAATTATCCAACCTTTTGTGTTGGAAGTGTACAATTGCACATTTTTGAAGCATTGCGGACGGATGCTTTTCCAAAATCCAGAGGTATCAATTTCTCCGTTCCACTTTCGTTACAGCACAGCAGAACTGTAAGCCTCTCCTCGTTAAGTTTCCCCCATGACACTTAATGCTTTTAAAATGTAGTTATCTGTCAGAAGACGGAAAAATAGTACCTTTTCTCTACATTATGAACATCATTGGGGTTATAGTGTTTCAAATTGACGGGAGCATTGTATTTTTCCACATTTCTATATTTTCACGCAGTGTAGTGTCATTATCTAGGGCAGCAGCCTCACCTCATACACATTTGTAAACTAAGTCATGTTGATTCTTGAATCCTTCAATCCCCAGCCATTGGAAGCTTTAAAATCATCTAGTCTTATCTTCTGTGGTAATTGTGTCACCTGAGCTTGAACCACAATGCCACCTATTGGCAAATTTGAAGCTCGTGCTTGTGTAAACCACTTTAGTAGAATCCCTTCTGATTCTGGAAATTGACCTTGGCGATTATGTTTTCTTTTAGCATATTTTCCTTCTTCAAAAGCAGTTTCAATTACTTTACATTTGCTAACAATCGCAGTTAGCGATTAACGGATGAATGTTTAACTTCCGCACTAGCTACATCTATACATTTTTTTATTTGGATTACAAAGGACACTCGATTTTTCAGTTTGTTATTTACTGCACTTTCTTTTTCTCCACTGCAAACGTTAATAGTATAAAGTTAAAATATGATGTACATATGTTTAGTCAACACTAGCAACTATCCTCAGCATTTACCACACCGAGCTAAAGCATTTTCTATTCTACCCACACAGGTGCACGTATATCATTGGCTGCCAGTCCCCACACCAAGTTAAAGCTTCTCTATCCCACTCACAAAAATCGCGTCACACAGATGCATGCATTTCATTGGCTGTCAGTCCCCACGATAACTGGTCTTACCAAAGATTGACTAAAATAGCGAATGAGGACACCAAACTTTGAACATAGTAAGCAGGAGTGGGAAAACATGCTAAACAAACATTTTTATAGCATTTAGAAACAGGACGTATATAAGTTGACATCATATACGGGAAAATGTGTTATTGATGAACATACCAACAAGATTCCACTATATGTAGTGCCTTATGTAAAATACTCTGGATAAAAGCTCTTAAAACATCCGCTCATCCATTCTGTGCAAATTCTTTTGAGGTTTGATTTAAACAGTCAGTTTATGCATTTAATAAATACTTCTTAAACCTAAGGTCAATCTGTACAGTAATTAATCTAAATTTCCTGAGTGCTAGTCTTCTTTTCACACCTTCAGACTGATGCCTGCAAAAGTTGTCAAACACAAGCAATTTCTCAAATGCAGTAGTACAGCTTTCATCTAGTACTATGAGAGACATTATCCATCAATATATTCATTCCTTTTTCCTGGCCTCTTGCTATATACTTCAGGTGGAAATTTTTCTTAATTGAGAATAGTTTCCTGCTTAAGAATGATTTAGCGTGGAAGCTTTTCCTGTCATCAGCAAATATGACCACCACCTTAAGTTCAACATTAATCGAGATGAAGTGCAAAAGTTAGATACAGTGAAGTGTAATAATGGTATTTAACAAGTCAGTGCACACTCTCAATTTAATTTTCTTTTTAATTACTAGGACTAGTTTCAAGAGCTGTTGCTCTCGTCAGCTAAGGATTGACTGGAGTCTGTATGCGGATACTTGCTTGATGTGGACAATGAGGCAAAACTGGAACTGTTCATTAAATATTAAGTTCCAACATTATTTGTTGTAACCAGTTGATACATTGCCACAGTTCTCAAGCCCTCCTAGACAAAATATGATATCATATGGCATCTCAAAATAAAGCTCTGGATTTTATTATCATTTTCAAGTGGATATTCATGCTTCTTTCACAGGCCTGCATCTTCGAAATACCACAAGCTTTTCTTCATAAGTTTCTGGCAAACTGTGAGACAGTGGCATAACTGCAAAGTGTTAAGCTGTCTCACATAAAACCACTGAATCTATATAAAAGTGTTATTCAGAAGTTAGAGACAGTGAAGCGAAACAATAATTTAATTGAATCTAGTCAATGCTTGCTTTAGAATCTCACTTCAGGCTCAGTTCTTATGCAACATTCATTGCTTGAAGTCGAGATTTCTAATGAAAGTTGAATCAGACTTGAAAAATTCAATGACATAGACAGAACTCAAAAGCATTAGTCACATACTTGGTCATTGAATATGACCAGACAAATGCAGGAATTCTGCCAAGTTCCAGTGACATATCATTTTACTTCAGTGCATGCTTTAGTTGAGTTTACGAGTTTTACTATCTACTGTGGCATCTAGAGGTGCATGAAACCAACTGTATTATTTGATTTTTGTCAAGATGATGACAATACATGAACATCTGGAGGTACCATTAGTTTCGTTTCCATTTGTATGAAAAGGACTCAGATAAAGTTGAAGAACAAATTTTTTAAAGGAGGGAGAGGATGATAACAGGAAAGCTGTGCTGATATTTGACATTTACCAAACCAATGAGCTTACAAAATCAAAAGGCCTTAATTATGGGCACGTAGAATTAGGAGAAGACTTTTAATTATGAGATGATGTTCATTGTTTCAATGAAAAACAAAAGAAGCAAACTTTTCCCAAAGAATGAGGGGAAGGACTAATCATTAAAATAAATATGTAATTTATGACTATTCTGTATTCATTGTTTCCAACGTTCTGTTCTTTTTCCTTCTGCCTAAAAACAATGCACTGAAGCTTGACCGTGAAAGTAATTCACACACCCCTGCTCAAAAACCTTTAAATGTTAATTCCACGTAAGACTACTTCTACTTGGTATAAAGAGCTGTACTCACTTATAAAACACTATTAATTTGTCGTCCGGATTCTTCATTAGATTCTTCAACTTCGCTATATATGTCAGCTCTGGTAGAGGGCTCTGGTAAGGCTGGGTCCTCGTGCGCACTCGTTTGGATTTGCGATCATCCTGATCTGATGCTCCAGACTTTGCAGTTTCTGCTGGTGTCTGATAATAAGAAAACATAAATATTAGTATGCAAATATTTATTGCTAAAATGATTCATATTATCTAAATTATATATTCAAGTAAGACTAAAATTATCTATATGTTATGAATAATGTAAAAAAGTGTTCTGTAAAGTATGACTTCTATTACAATTTCCAGTCATGTTATAACAAAATGATTAGCTACCAAGAAACTCACTTTTGGGATGCATATGATGGCTGTATCATACAATTTAGAAATGTTCCCATATTATTAATTTTTGGAAAAAACAACATTTTCAATTTTTAGGCACTACATTCCGATTGAAACTGTTATTATTTCAATACATAACACCTAAGCAACTTGTATGTTGTGAGTATAATAACACTCTTAAATAGTTCTAAAATAATACAGATTTCCAAAGCCATATGCAACTTAGAGCTTGCTTCTGTAGAAGAAATATTCCAGAACTGTGCACTAATAATTATTATGCAGAAAACACTGCATACCTCATAATACGAGGTGTGATCAAAAAGTTTCTGGAATGATGTCATAAATACTACACAACAGTTTGTTTTGTCTAATCTGCACTGTCACCCTCGAAGTAGTCTCCTTGGCAGTTGATACACTTGTCCCAGCACTTCTGTCACTGCTGGAAGCACCTCTGGAAGTCCTCTTCTTTCAACTTGTTCAGAGCTTTCTGCGATTCGCAATAAATGACATCAATGTCCTCAAAACTGTGTCCTCGGAGCTGCATTTTAAGTCGTGGAAAAAGAAAAAAGTCCACTGGTGCCAAGTCTGGAGAATAGGTGGGATGGGGAACAGTATTCATCCTATTTTTATCCGAAAATTGGCGAACAGAAAGGGCTTTGTGCGCGGGCGCATTGTCATGATGCAGGAACCAGTCACCACTTCTCCATTTCTCCGGCCGTTTGCATCGCACATTCTCCCTTAATCTTTGCAGCACTTGTTTGTAGAACACTTATTCACTGTTTGACTCTGTGGCACAAATTCCTTATGTACAATGTCTTTAATGTCAAAAAACACAATCATCATTGACTTCACTTTGGATCAAACTTGTCTGGCCTTTTTTGGGTGTGGAGATGAAGGACTCTTCCATTGTGAAGACTGTTGTTTCGTTTCTGGATCGTACCCATAAATCCATGTTTCATCACCGGTAATAATTTTCTCCATAAACTTTGGGTCATTTTGTAGCTGTTCTTTAAGACCTGTGCAGGCAATCACATGGCTTTCCTTTTGGTCATTTGAAAGCAGATGGGGCACGAACTTGGCGGCAATTCTTCTCATATCCAAATTGTCTTTCAAAATGTTTTGAACACTTCCAAAGGAGAGTCCTAATGAGTCAGAAAGTTCTCTTATTGTAATGTGCCTATCATTTAAGACCATTTCCCTCAGCTGATATCTTCATCAGTTCTGCTGGAACAGGGTCGCCCCAAACGATCTGTATCTTTAACTGATGTCACACCACTTTTAAATTTTGAAAACCACTCAAATGCTTGAGTTTTGCCCATAACTTCCTCCCCATAAGTTGTTCTTAACATTTCATAAGCTTCTGTTGCAGTTTTACTGAGTTTAAGGCAAAATTTGATGTTCGTTCTTTGTTCTTCATAATCTGACATTTTTGCTACATGGAAAAATCGCAGCACATGCAAAACACATGTTCACTTCAGAGTGTCTACCTCATCACTACATGGTTACAGGAAGTCACGTGATGCTCTCATTTTTATTGGGAAGGAACACTGCATGTACAGTCTAGGTAAGGATTAAAGAAATCTCAGCATCAGCATTGTTGTGAAGCCATTCTGGAAACTTTTTGATCACACCATGTAGATTGAGCATAATAAAGGAAATATACTGTCCTCAACATAAACCAATGTAGAATACTTTTTAGATCTCATAAACTAAAACTAAAACAGTAAGGGTAGTATTCATAGCCAATTTTGGTCTGGACCAACTTGCTACTTCCAGTAGATTTACAGGAGACCATTGATTTTATTTATAAACCGGGACTTACATTGGTCTGGGGATCAAATGCCTTGGTTTAGACCAAATTTTGGAAGGCCTCAGAGGGTAGTTTAAAGACTGATCATCTTTGCAAAATGGATGACTACAGGGTGGTAGGCATGGCTTCTGTGTGAAGAATTCATGAAATGAGATGGTGGAGGAAAGCTATCTGCCAAGATTAGACGTAATTGGAAAGTATGGCAATCTAAACTTCAGAATCAGGTACATGTTTAGTAAAACAAACACCAGAAAGCTGATAGAACTGGTTCATCCTAACCCGTATGACAGAGATGATAATAGAGGCTTATGTATCTCAACTGATACACAAATCCTAACAGCACTTTGGAATTAAACAAGAAGATATCAAGACAACACTTCTGGCCTGCATGATATTAGTCAAGCACCATTGCTAGACTTGCGCCTCGTTAAGCTGGGATTATGGTTAACTTTACTTAATGTGACATGACATAGCGCAAAGTTAAAAAAATGCTGCTAAACTAAAGGTCTAATTAGGGTGCACTTAATGTAATGGGAATGACTTTTGATTGGTCATTATTTTATTACTTCACGCTACTGCTTCATGCCAATTGGTTCTACCTACCACGTGACACCAAACTTGACTTAATGCGAAGGAAAAGTTTGACACTGCAAACTTTTATGTTAAGTTATGTCATGTTAAGTTAACCCTAAATAGATCCATTTAATACAAGTGTAAGACCTTCATGTTAAATCAAGTCACATTATGTTAAGTTCTTCGTAATCCCAGCTTTACTTATGTTTTCCTGACAAGAGGAGGATTACAACTGCCTTGAAGTTTTATGATATACCAGAATTTCCTCCTGTAACTATTTCTGTATAATTAATATCGCACAATTACAAATTATTTGCTTAAGATCCAGGATGAGATGCATTTTAATAAATAACAGCAAATGTTGCTTGCTATTTAAATTCAATTTCATTATGTAATTTTAAAGCTAAAAGTTAATTTCCAGCAAGTTCATTTCTTATTGATTAACAATGCAATGAAATTGTGTAACTATAGTGGACAAGGACATTTCCAAAAAGGGAGGGGGTGACAAGTTAGAATCATGCAAAAAAACTGTCAATGTATCATCTCCCTCCTCTTATTTTTTGTTTGTATTTGTTGAAACCAATTTGTTTTCAATAATAACCATCCTTTTTGCATTAAGAAAAACAGGCATTTTCCTCCTCCAAGTGATTATGTGCACACTTCTTGGTTATCTCCAATTTTTGCTAAGGAGCGAGCACTGAACTGATGAGAAAACAGCTGTGAAATCACCATAGAAAGTTATAAACTTGGGAGTAAAGGTGGTTATTTGCTGCCCTAAGGAAGTCGCACATGCGCAGAGCTACCTTTCTTTGTCATGTAACATTTTCTCTTTGCTGATCCACATCCTTTCTTGGTCCAAGGCTTTTTATCGTCTATAAATGGCCTTTAGTGCAGACCAAATGAGTGTGGAGAAATCTATGAATATGGCTCTAAATGTTTTAAATTGCATTCTTTCTTCAAACTTCGTTTTGAAAACTCAGAACAAAACTCCCTCTAGCCTTTTGGTGAGATATTTGGTAGTCAACACTAAACAGTTCTGTGCTTTGTTCTAAAGCTAATGATAATTTATTAGCATGAATTTGAATGCTCTAATGCTTGTACTGCAGAGGTTTAACTATCCGTAAAATTCCAAGTCAAAAATTAAAATTCACTGTGTATAAGTTATATTTAATGTATATATTTTTGTCAGCTTCTGTTAAAATAAATACACAAGGGCAGTTCTTGGCCTGACAGTATCAAACAGTAGCAATGACAGTTCTTAATTACAATCCTTTAGATGGTGCAACGTGCAGTTTCATAGGCCTGCTTTCATTTGTTTGGTTGTTATAGTGTTGAGGTTTCTTCTGAAAAAGGATAAAACTGAATGTTGTGCAGTGATAATTGTTCTTTCACACAAACCGTGCATAGGACAAGGTTGGAAAGGTAGAATCAGACTAAATGCCATAGCTGGGTTAATGCAAGTCAGCTGGGGAATTTAATGTTGTGGCACCATGTTGTCATGGTAGCTCAGATGGTTAAACCAACAGCACAGAGTGGAAAACCATGGTTCAAATCCTGGTTATGGCATTGAATTTTGCAGTCTGATAAAGAGAATGTCTTCATTTCTCAGCCAGACTTCCTTTGGGATATATAGAAAACCCACCCACACTGAGAACTAGAACAAATGCAATTTAGTTTTAACCCAAAGTCACACCAACAGGCAACTTCCAACTACACAGGTTAATTGACTTTCCTTTAAGCAGAGATGAATACAACAAAGAATACCAGGAAATGACCAAAATTGCAATTGTTACTGGGCTTAACTCAAGAATGATAGACAGGAAGATACAAAAATTCAGAAGAAACAGAAATCAGCAATATCACCACTCTAACACCCTTGGAAGACAAGAAGAAAATTAAGAAATTCACATTCCACCCACTTTTACATAACAAATTCCAAAAGGTCTTTTCAAAACACAACATAATCCTCACCCCTCAAAGTAAATTCAACCTGAAAAACCTGTTAAGAGCACCTCCCAAAGATTAGGTACCACAAACTTAAAAAAAAAACTGTGATTTACAAGATTAACTGCCAAGAATGCAATAAGATATACATTGGAAAAACCGAACACAACATAAACATCTGCACCAAAAAAAACATATCCAGAACATAAAATATAACAGACAAATCAGCAGTTTCAGCAAGTTTTGGGAAACAAACCACAAAATAGACTCAAAATCTACTAAAAAAAGTAAACCATCTGGTAGAACACGCCTTATGGGAGAAGATTTGTATCCAAAAACACAAATACAGAGTTATGAACTTTGAAATCCCACCTCCAGACATCTATACCATTGTGCCGTCTATCAGAGACCAGAATGAAGATGACACTATACCCCCACCGCTGTAACGTTGCACTTGACAGCTAGCGTTTAAGTTGGTACACTTGCAAAAAAACAGATGAAAAGCTTCAACCATTTGACTTCCTAAGCCAATCACAAGGCAGCATTCCGGATGGTCGATGACAAAGCGGAACCGGAACTAGAATCGGCTCTGTTGCCGGATGTAACTATTCTCTACCACGTGCTTCAGTTTGTGAATCTCTAGCACGAGTGTCGGGTTGTTCTTTGCAAGTTACATATTGTTTCATTGTTATTTTTTGATAGTTTTGTTAATTTATTTAAAGGTGAGTCGGAATTGTTACACTAACATCACTTAAGTTTACAATTTCATTACAATATCACGTAGTTTTGTTAATGTTCGTTTATACATATATATTTATTTTATTTATATATATATATTTTTTTCATTCATATTATTTATGTAAACAAAACTTAAGTGCGACAATGTCTGAAAAACAACGCCGATCACCGAATGATGGTTTCACAAAGTGAAAATCCTTTGCGTCGAGGTGTGCCACTTAATAGTCAGGCATTGGAACTATTAACGAGATCCTGGGAATTCTTTGAACAGGAAAAGGGAGTACGTGAAGCTTCATGGCAATCCCTCTATTCCTGCTGATAAAGCTGTTGGACTAAGCACAAGAACTGTTATTCACAAGGGAGTGAAACTCCAACAGAAAGAGGACAAAATTCCTGAACCATCTGGAATGCAACAGGTATTTTTATCAAATCCAGGGAAGAAAAGAAAGCAGCCTCGTCCAGTCACAAATCTTTATGCTTTCCAATTAGACGCCATACGTAGACACATTTATGCCTATTATCATAGAAAGGAGTATCCGACCATACCAAAGCTGCTTATATCGCTTATTTTCAATTAACAATAATAATACGAAATAGTTATTATTCATTGACGTTCACTACTTACGTACACTTTTTTGTATGCGGCTTAGACATGATAGAAAGAACAATCAGCTGTTGTTGTTTACTAGCCACTCTGGCAACCACAATGTAGCCAACCTTATGCGAAGCCACACAAACTGTCAAGTGCAAAGATACAGTGGCGGGAGTATAGTACTGTCAGTTGACCTACAGCTGATGATGGAAGCAAAAGCTTCTGAAACATGTCCTGTATAAATTGCAGAGTAATAGAAGCAAATTTGTCCCAAATTCAACTCCTAATACTGAATAGGGAATTGAATTCCAATTTGGAAGATTCTTCAGCATCATTTTCTATGGTGAAATGAGCTGTGGAATTTAAATTATGTTCTTCCATTTTTGGTGATGAATGTCCACAATGTCTAATTACCGCTACAAGAAAACATCACAAAGATCGACAATGTCATGTTGGATGACTGAATTCAGACACGTCAGCTTGCTGACATTGTCAAGATCTCATTAGATAATGTCTGGAACATCTTGCACGAGTATTTGTACATGAGAAAGCTAACAGGACAATGGGGGCTTTATTTGTAAACTGCCCTTCAGAAGCACATCCAAATTAACATCTCACAGAAGTTCTTGGACATGTTCAGATAAAACTACCAGGACCTTTTACAATGTAACATCACTGTTCACCACCACATGCCAGAAATGTAGCACAGTCCAAGAAATGGATGCAAGAGAACACATCTGTTCCTTCAGCAGGAAAGGTGATGGCCACTGTTTAATGAGATATCCAGGGTAGGCGATCTGAAAAAGGGCAAAGCCATCAACAGAGAGACAGCTTTGCTGGAGCAGTTGAAGGATGCTTTGAAGCCAAATGTCTGCATTTGTTAAAGATGAAAGTTCTTTTTCACCAGGACAAGGCACCAGTTCTCACAATTCTTCAATTGTGATGGCAAAGTTACATGATTTGTTCTATGAACTGCTACTGCTTGCAATATTCACCAGACTTGTCTTCTTAATGACTGCAAATCCGAAGGAATATCCCTCTAGATACAGATTTGCCTCCGATGAGATCATTAGTCACACACAATCTTATTTGTAGAGATGGACAAATCATTTAAACTGAAAGTATAAAGAAATTAAGAGTATCATTGAAATGTATAAAGCCCTGCATTAAGAACTTGTTCCAGCTATTGCTAGAGCAAAGAAAGCATATAAGGTTGGTTCACAATAACTGGGAATGGGAATGATAAATTTAAAATGTGTGTGCTACATGGGAAGTTTTTGCAACTAATTGGAGGCTTATCAAAGTCATTACGGTTACTACCGCTAGATGATGGATTGTTCACTACAGCAGTGTCACCTACTATAAATTTGTTGACAGTCAATTGGCAGTATTTCAAATTTCACTACAGAATCTACTGTTTAAAATAAAATTATTTTCCCAAATCATTAAATCTGCGGGTTCATTTAAATGCAGTAACCTTAACAACATAAACAAACCAGTAAACAGAGAAACTAATGATATAATCAAGTGAATGTGGAATATGTCCACGTCCTGTTGAATTTATATTTTAAAAAGATAAGTAAAGAGTTGCCACAAAATATGTAAATAATTTATTGTATTTGTGTAGTTGCTTTACTGCTACTAGCTTCAACTTTTGCTCAACATTAATGTTTATACACTTTTTATATATTATTGAAAAATTTTACTAAATATGTTTATCATTTTGACATATTCTGTATCAACGTAAATTTTACTGCATTATTGAAAGGATTAATCAACTGAATTGAACCGTCTTTGACTGGGTTTTGAGGATTTTTTTCTAGGTTTTCCTCAGTTCTCATTACCAGCAAATGCTGTGGAGCTACAATAAGCTTAGTCCTTTAACGTGTATTTCCCAAATATGATTTAATTTCATATATCATTAGTGTCCCTACCTGTGATGCTGTATATAGTCAGAACAGGTGATAACACTATTAAAAAGCCCGACTCTGTGGTGTGGGGGTAGCACGTCTGACTCACATTCAAGAGGTCACAAGTTCAAATCTCAGTTAGGGTGAGTTAGCTGGGTAAGATTTTTTCTGGGGTTTTCCCTAATCCTGAAAAGATGAATGGCTATGAATCCTGGGCTCATTTGAGCATCATTTCATCCATTCATCATACAATATGACCTAACCAGTTAAAGGATACTAAAATTTAAAGAAATAATAATAATAATAATAATAATAATAATAATAATAATAATAATAATAATAATAATAATAATAATCTGTTAAAAAGAAACAAAAAGCAAATGTTTCACTTATGCTTTATAATTCAATTCAAAAGATAAGGATTTATTGATATTTGAAAAGAAGCTAGAAACAGTGATTGGTTATTGAATTTATTTAAAGGTGAGTCGGAATTGTTACGCTCACATCACTTAAGTTTACTCACTTCACATGTTTCGGGAAACGGTTGTTCCCATCCTCAGAAGCTAATCTGACTGGCCCGTGTTGTTAAGTGAGTAAACTTAAGAGATGTTAGTGCAACAATTCCAACTTACCCTTAAATAAATGTAAGCATTTATTATTAACATATAAAACTATTATATACCTATGTAAATTACAGAGAAGTGCACTGTTGCAACTCAACCAGTTCATTGTTTCATATGATTTATTTACTTCAATGTATGAAACTCCTATTGTTGTGTTTAATACACATTTATTATAAACGCATTAAGATAATATTTTCTCTAGAGGAAGCAGAAGCAGTAACAGGTGGCTTTTAGAAAATGTTTACTGTATTGCATTTCAAAGCTGGAAAAAATTCATTATGTGGATGAACTGCCAGCATGTGACAAAACATCATTGGTTACCTACTAATGACACCCCATACACAAAATTGATTTTCCAATCGTAATTGACATTGTCATCAATAGGCACTTCAACTCCTGATGTACTGAGAAGCAAACTCACTAATTTTCTTCTTACATATTCCCAGTTTATTGTGAACACACCTTAAGATCTAATTACCTTTACTTCCCGCTTTCTCTTGCTGTTTCTTGGAGGAGTTGCCACTTTGAACTCTGGTTTTGGTGGAAGATCCACCTTGGTCTTGGTTTCCGGAGTGGTGACTGGAGTCTTGGTTGGAGACTCCTGGGTAGGAGACGCCGCCTGCTGCTGCTGCGGTTGTTGTTGTTGTTGCTGCTGATGTGCTGGCTGCTGTGGTTGTGGCGGTGGTAGTGGTGGTGGTGGGGGTTGTTGTTGTTGGTGCTGCTGATGCTGCTGCTGTGCTGACTGAGCTTCTTGTGGTTGTTGTGGAGGTTGATTCTGCTGCAGGGATTGTGATGGTGGCGGTGGTGGTGCTTGGTGTTGCTGCTGTTGTTGTGGTGGTAATGGTGGTGGTGGTGCCGGTGCTGATGGTGGTGATGGTGGTGGGGGTGGAGGCGGCGGCTGTTGCTGCAGCTGTGGTGGTGGTAGTGGCGGTGGTGCAGGCTGTGGGGTCTGCACAGGCTGCACAGGAGGGCTTGTAGAGGAGGTGCCAGAAGCAGTAACAGGGACTGTTGGTGGTGGAGGTTCAGCCGCCTGTGCAGCTATTGATCCTGCTAAGGATGTTGCTACAGCCCCTGAACCATCAGGTTTCCCCGCATCTGGTTTGCTAGGTGCTACTGAGGAGGCTGAATGGTTTGTTGCTGTAGGTCCTGTTGTTGCTGAAACTGCTAGTGCTTGTTGTTGTGGCTTTACTGGACTTGGATGTGATACTGTTAGCAAACAGAAAATTATTACCTTAACATTTGGTGCAAGTATTTTATTTCAATGTATTTTTAGGGACACAAAATATAACAGAATGTTCCTTGATTTGTTAAATCTTTTAAAAAAATCTGTACTACAAAAGTAACATTTCATGTCAGGCTTTGCAATACCTGTCTCCTTGCCTCGCCATTAAATTCCCCGCTTAAGACCATTGCAAAAATTCACACCTGTTCTATTGCTACTTAAAGCAACAACTGATTATTGATATGAAGTATTTGGGCTGATGTTCTTCAGATTATTTTTCTTACCAGGGTAGTGAGCTGTTGGCTCACATCTTGACAACAGAGACACAAACAAACAAATTCTTGGTAGTTGTTCCAACATAATTCTTTTAGCACTATCCTGGTGATAGTTTGCATTACAGTACTATGTAACTACAGATGCATATATATACAAATAATTCCATTTCAGTGCCTAAGAGCTATGTGGATGTGTTTATTCTTTGTATTATGAAAACTTTGAGCTAAAAATATGTGGTTTTCATGGTTGTGTTACAAACATTACCCTCTACCTTCCTCGTGGAATATTATTATTATTTTTTTAAGGTTTAATGTCCATTAACCAGTTGGGTCAACTCAGACGGTGAATGAAATGAGTGAAATAATGCTCAAATGTGCTCAGGATCCATGGAGCTTACAGTTATCTGACATTCATATTTCAGGATAAGGGAAAACACCAGAAAAACCTTATCCGGGTAACTCACACTAACAAAGATTTGAACTCAGGACCTCTTGAATGTGAGGTAGACATGCTAACCACACACCACAGAGGAGGGCAGATTAACTTTTGTAAATTTAAAATACTTGTACATAGAGTAATTGGTATTTATTGAATGCGGATTCATTTGATGCACGGTACTTCCTATTAGCAGAAACACAATATGACAACACTGCAAGACTCCCACTGGTCCACAGTCTATGGCACTCAAGTACAGATATCATCTCATTTGAAAACAACCCTAACTGATGTGATCAAGGCGATTGATGAAGGGAAGGAATTCCAATGGAGCTTAACCTCATAATCTGGAAAACACTTTTTATTTAATCATGGCATGAGTTATAAAGCCTATGCTCCTTCATTTAAGTAAATTAGTAATCATAGTATAAAGCTCACTTCACAGAAAAAGAATCAAGATTACGGCGTACATATGGTCCATTCACAGAAATATCAGAAATATCTTCCCTGAGTTACCCCTAAGAACTATTAGTTCAATCAGCATCCATCATCTTCCCTATTGGAGTAAAAAAAGTACCCACAAAAATATTTCACTTTTTATATTTTCTAATTCATGTTAACATGCATTTGAATCCTTCAGATGAATAATAAAGAATGCTAGTAATTTTCAGGGCCAGGAGGCGCATTTTATACAGTGATTTTAGATTTTCAGCATTATGATTAACACATCCAAGCAGCTGATTCAAGTTTCCATAGCTGTCACATTGTCTCTTTTAGAGATTTTACACAAAAAAGTGAGTATGTGAACAATTCCTAATTTCACATTTGAAAATACAGATAAATCTTATCTATGATCTTAGGTGTTTAAACTATGGGATAGTTCTGCTGCTTCCATTAATAGTAGAATTACTGCATACATACAATCTCTGTTAATAGCAAATTTTTAAGACCATCATTAATGGTAACCGAATAATGGAAGTAATTCCAGAAGCTCTTGCAGTTTGTAAAAGATACCTCGATATGGAAAATAATGTGATCAAGGGAACAGCTGTCTGTTATACTGTCATTTTATTTTTCTGTACATGCTGATATCCAAATTTCACCAGAAATACAAATTTTCAGTTCCCTTAAATTCAGAAAATTATTTTTAGAAACAATTTTATGTGTTTAAGAACAGAATAACTAAAAAAAAGAGGGTTGAATAAATATAAAATTTCAAGTCTAATTCAGACATATTTTATGGGTGCAAGTGAAAATATCCCCACTATGTACAACCCTTTACATGGAAAATTATGCATTATTCTTTATTTTCTCAAGCTTGATCATAACGAATTATGAATAAGACTTGGAATGACAAATAAAATCTATGTATGTTCCATAAACAATCTTCTGACATCATCTTCATTTTTCATGGATTTTATTTAACTGTAGAATCTTACGAGAAAGGCAAACTTTACTATTGGTGCAATTTATTTCAAATAAAAGTTTTTGTGGCATAACCATTTCTGAAATATTCTTTCCCCACTTTTTTATTAGGTGGCTTTAACTTCTGTGATCATATTAGCAGCTTTGACTTTATATACAATCTCTGGTATTACTTACTTTTCTACTTTAGATAGAATAGATCTTTCAAACACACTCATATTTACGATTCCAGTTTACACTTTTCAGACTTTCAGAAGCACTGGGAACTATCCGTCAAAGAGAACCTTCAGCTGTGAATCAAATCTGGGACCTCTAACCGGGAAGTCAGCATGACAACTAGTTGATCACAAAGGCAGTCTAATGTGCCACTGTTAATTTAAGCAGAATACTGCAGTATCCTGGCCTCTATATAACTATTTTCCTTCTTTACAAACAACTGAGTGTTATAAATGTCTATAAAATGCATGTTACCATTGAGCCTGCCATTTCAGATATATATGCCATTACTAACAGAAAGTAGACAGAAAATAAACTTTTGTAAAATAACTAAGAAAATAAAAAAAGAAAATCGTTAGAGAAAGACCAACAATTGTTGCATATCAAGCAGAATTCAAAGAACTTTGTCCATGGACAAGGAAATAATTTACTACACATCAACATCCAATGTCGGATTCTTTTGAGTTTTCATTGTATCAATTTCTCTAACATGACATTTTAATCAAAATAATTAAGAGCATGGTTGAAGAATTTTTAAAAAATGCAATTTCTTCTGTGTGAAAGGTTGTTTGGGATGTGGGGAATTTTATGAAAATTTTTGCCTGTTCTTGAAAGATGCCAAACTTAAAAATCTGAAATTTGATATCTATCCTAATAGTTTTTGAGTTACGCTTTTCTATCCCACACAAACACATGCCTTTTTTTCAGTTCAGGGAACCCAAAACATGTATTTCTGGTGAAGTTTTGATATTTAGTTTTTAAGTGGAATACGATACTACCTCTACCTACAAATGTGCCAGAGAGAGTAACAAAAGAATTTAAATGATATAAAATATGAAAAAGGGTACAAACAAAAACATTCAAATTAACAATGATTATTCTGAAAGACAAAATTAGCTTTGCATTAAAGATTACAGAAGACAGGCTCCTGATTAACAGAGTTGTTGGAAAAAAAACATAATATATATTTTACATATCAGTGCAGTGCTAGTATCAAGAGAGGTAAGAGGTTGGCCCAAAAAACTATGAAAGACTTTTCAAAAAGTAATCTTCTCATTTATCTTCTCATTTAGAACTGTAATTTGTTTATATTTTCATTAAAACTGTATAAAGTATTCAATGTAATCTTTAATTATATTGTAATAAACAATTATTGTAAAGATTTAAGCATTTTTTTCCATAAATTATGACCTATTAGAACATTATTTTGGTATTATATGAGGTTTTCCATATTCGAGGAGCTCTCGGTCCCAATTAGCTTGGATAACCGTTGAGCTTACTGTATTACCTTTTTATATAAAAAGGAAAAAGATGGACATTTCTGAAGCTGAGCAGGAAAACTGGTGAATACTTTTAATCTCCTACTGCTATGTAACATCCAGCCAGGTCTTTGTTTTTATTTTATTTACTATTTAGAAGGGGGTTTTAATACCAGCATTATTTAATATCAAATCGTAAATTTTGAAATGGTATTAATTTATCATTTAAGACACTATTATCAAGGTTGCCAAAAATAAATAAAGTATTATTTAAAAGTAAATAAAATATGACTTCACTTAGATTCCACCTACCAAATAATATTACAGCATTACTTCCATAACTTTCAAAGCCTGAAAATTATGTTGGCTGCCTTGTTTTGTCAGCATGTACAAGTATTTTAAAGTGTTAATTGTTTTATACTTTTATATTGTAGAGATGATTGGACATACAATATTACAAACATCTTTACAATATAAAACCATAATTTGGACATCATTGTTACTAAATTCCTCTAAACATTAATTCATGTTAGTTGTTTATTCTGAAAATCCATTAGTCTTAAAAGTATGATTTTTAAGCAGTGTGAAAACTTGGAGAAAATATCTGCAGCCTTTTAACTGTTACTGAACAAGTGCAAGCCAAAGCAAAAGATGAAATATTCTGCCTGAACAACCTAAAATGATAGAAAAAAGAGCAAAGTGTGAGAAATACCAATTTCATTAATAAATCTGTGTACTTTGCAGTGATATTTATATTAATCATTTGAAAGAAACTGTAAGAATACTAAGAGTGATCTGATGTAACCCTTCAGGCAAAGATACTTTTCAGTACTGCACTATTTATGTATATATTGATGCTAACTGTAAATACATTACACTTGGCATCTGACTGAGTGACTGAATGTTAGAAACTGATGTACATAATTTAAAATTTCAAAGAAACTTAAATACCAGCATATCTGCGACATCATTATTGGAAATGTGAACACCTCAATCAATTTGGAAAAAACACAAACTGTTTGATGAAAGAAAAATTTCAAATTTATTAATTACTGAAAAAAAAAAAAAAAAGCTATTTCACTGCTATGTAATTTAATCCATTGTAGTAATCAAAATGTTACTTAAAAATTATTTCAAAGTTTCTAAGTAAAATCAATGTTGCATTACTTTTATTTTTCTTTCCTTAGAGGTCATGACCCTACAGTGGTTTAGGAGATTGAAAAGCACAGCAACAGGCTACAGCTCATTTGCTTAAAATTGCCCAACTGATTTTCTGGGTGCATTGCCCTCTTCATGGAAGAGGGTGGACTGGGAGTGGAATCAAGACAACACATAGGTATGATATTCCTGAAATGGACTCCAGCCATCACAATTATTGTACGTTTACAACGAAAATAAGAAATAACTTATAACATGAGATGTTAAAAAATGCTGGTATCATTTTACCTTATCTAAGGCTCAATTACCATATCTTAATTTTTTGTAAACAGCTGTGAAACCATCCTATTTCCCACAGAATTTTCTTAAAATGGGAAATCATAAGAGACAGACAAAACTTAAGTCAGGAAAATAGCAGATCTTGTTAAAATATACCAACAATTCATGTGAAATAAAAATGTTTAGGGTATTAACCATTTCTGAAATATTTTCTGTTGTTCCTTTGAATTTTCAAACATTTTAAACAATAAATTAGGAAGTATTAGATGACTATTTTGTTTCTCGTGAACTCTTGCAATGATGATGTAATATCAAGGCCAGGCTATATCAAGCTGCTTTTTATACAGCTGTCATCTTAGCCTCCTGAACGTTTTTTGTAACTATGAAAATACAGTTGAAACAATTTATGCTAATATTTTATGGGTCATAAGAAACAGATTCAAAAATAATCTTTTGTTCAGAATTTTTAAAACAGTTATAAATAATTAATAATGCATAGAAAAAGCATGTGACTGAATAGATTTTTAAAAATGCATTTTCATCAACATGCATGACTTTATCTGACAAAATTTAAACAATTTCTTGCCCAAAACTTTCTTTCAGTTCTATGAATGTGTGAAGATTTTTCTTTTCACATGCTACTTTGCAAGGTCTCCCAATGTAGAGAAAAACTGTATAGTTCTAGGGATAATTAAAGCAAGAAACCATTACTAATTATCAATATTAGAACACAGATAAACTCAATTTTATGTATGAAACTCCTCTACTTGATGAGAAAATTGGGATATGTTGCATAGTAAATATGCAGAGAGTTTGCAGACCTATGTTAATTTTAAACTCTCACCAATGCCCAAAGGTACAAGGATACCATATTCACACCACTCTTTGAATAACTGAACATTAAACGATTGGCTGGGCATTTCAAACACTGTCACTGTTGATGAATTATAAATTTCTTTCTGAAATTTTTTTAATTGAAGATCAGTGCACATCTGAGACATGAAATAAAATCTTATGTAAGAAATTTATTCAATTTCAGCAAACGAATTGATGCTTTTCAATGAACAGTTCCTAAAATGGTACCTGGGATGTATGGATGGACTTTTTCAATTTCCCTGTTGTAAGATGCATGCTTATGCTCATTGTAACTGAACTGCAATCATGAGAACTTAATCAGTTGCAGTACTACCACATAACCAGCTTGTTTGTTAAACAACTGAAGCAGGAAAAGCAACCATGATAGGTACTGTATTTGTTTTCACCAATTTTCATTCTTGTTAAAGCCAAAACAAAGTAAATTTAAATACCACATACAATGACATACCATTTGCTGGAGTATTATGCTGAGCGGGTTGCAAAGCTGGCATCACTGGAGCAGCAACAGCAACAGCAACAGCAACAGCAGCAGCAGCAGTGGCAACAACTGGTGCATTATCTGTAGAATGGTTAACAACAGCAGCTGAAGAGGCTTCCTCTGGTTTTTTGGTTTCCAAAGATGGTTGAACTGCTGAGGCTGGTCTATTTGGAGATCCTTCTACACCATTGGATGTGGGTTTGGGTCCCAATGTGGATGTTGCCTGGATCTCTTTGGGCTTCTCTGGAGTTCTAGATAATGCAGATGTTTGTGGTGGCTGTGGTGTTGGTTGCTGATTCAAACCACTACTTGCCTTATGTTCCTGAACTAAGCTAAGGGGCATGGTACCAAGAGCTGCATGATTTGCATTTGCAGGAGCAATAGGCCTGTTGGGGCTACCACTTGTTGGTAATACTTTGGGCCCTCCTGCAGCAGAACTTGGTGGATTATTTGTTGTGGCTGGAGGTGGACCAGATCCCACTTTAGGAGCCTGAGCTCCAGCATTTGGAAGAGCTGGCTTTACTGCAGGAGCACTCATCATCTTGCCAAAGCTGCCTCCTAAACTTTATATACTCCAATCTAAACAAAATAACAAGAAAATATCACCATCATTAGTTTCAATGCTCTTACATAAACAACTCCAACAGAAATTATCATGGATGTGTAACATTGACAGTGTAACAACTTTTGAAAATAGTGTCTTCATAAAATTAAAATCTTTCACAACAATTCTTCTCCATAATTAAGCACAATAAATGTACAAAATAGAATTCACAACTTTATTAGGCGCCAGCATTTACTAGCGCACCATAAGGCATATGCGAAAACCAAAGCTTTCACTTCATAAGTTGGCAGTACATATGTTGTCCTCAGCCATAATAAGCTGCTTCTATTTGTCAACATTACAGACATAACGAAGTTGATATCACGATGCTTGTAACTCTATGCCAAATTGAACACAACTCTTAATCATACAATATGTAGAAGAAAATGCACATAATTTAGTGAACATACGTTAGCTGTTTGTTTACACCACGGAAATCGGCAGGAACCGTTCCAAATCCTCTTCCCACCCCTGCTGTTGAACGGAAACTCACTATTGCGATTAGACTATTTCGAAGTCTGTCCCACCACTTCCAACTACTAATTACTTAACATAAAACTATAACACATCGACCATTTAACCTACACTTATTTTACATTTATAAATAATCAACGTCCTTGAATGCCGCTGAAATTTCCGCCATAATGTCACAATTTTTGCTCTCTGATGATAACTTTAGATGGCGTCCCACCGTTCCCGGGAGTCTTTGCGCGAACAAATGACTGTTGCTATGCGCTGCATAAATTAACGCATGCTGACGTCATTGAAATCCAACGTTACATACAAAATTGCGGGATTCTGTAAATTTTCTGAAGAGAAAGCATGGTCATGCTCTTCTCTCCTGTTAGCATTAACGCCATTAACATTATTTCCAATAATATTTTACTTTTTATCGGTAATTTAGTACATCATTATTTCTGTCCCGTGTTTTTATTCTTGTATCTAACTTTTTAAAACGTACACCTGACTCAGTAAACTATAAATTAGTAGCAGTATCATTCTATTAAGCTATTTTGTACTTCCTCTGTCGCATTTATCTGATAGAAATACTGCACCCCAGCCAAAATGTTTATATCGAAATTTCACTGAAAATGCAAGTTTCCAATTCACATGACCCACTATCGTTTATTACTTTCTCTACTACGTATAGTAATTAGGGGAAGTATTGTATTCCACCCAAAAATTCGATACCGAGATTTCACCGGAAATACATGTTTTGAGACCCCCTGAATCCAAAAAAAGCCTTTTTGGAAACATGTCCGTGTGTGTGTCTGTGTGTCTGTCTGTGTGTCTGTGAACAGCATAACTCAGAAACGAACAGTCGGATAAACACCAAACTTGGTATTTAGGTTCAATATCTTCCAGGGATGCGACACGACGGTTTTCAACAAAATCCCCCCACCCCAGGATACCCTTTACATGGAAAATTTTTCGAAAATTTTAATTTTCTCAAAAATGGCTCTAACGATTTTGATTAAAATATCACGGTTTAATATATTGTCATGACAAATAAAACGTATATCTTGAATTTTCTGGGAATGTCTCCAAAAGTGTTCTTCATTGTGAACGACATTTGCATAACCGGTAAACCATAAGAGATAGAGAAAATTTTACTACACAAAAAATATATATCGCGTTAAAATACACAATTCATGTCATATACATTTTTTTTGTTGAGTGAACCATTTTCGAGATATTGCTTGTTATTCTCTTATATTTTTCAATACTTATTTTCTTAAATGGGAATTCGTTATTCATTTTTTTGTCTTTGATATGCAAAGAGTATTAATCTGTGGCAAAGGGAGTGGTGCTGCACCTAGCAACCAGCTATTAAGAGATATGTATGTGCTTAAAGGCTACTGTATTTCCAAATTGCCCTTTAAATATATTATCCCCTTACATCTACAAGAAAATTAGCAATAAGATAGTCTGCAAATGTTTATCTCGATTAACATGAAGTAGATGGAGAATAAGCGTTTGTAAAAATAGTTTGTACAAGAGTAGAGAAAGTCATGTGAGTGTAACACATCAGATTTTTTTATATAGCTTCTACAAACTATCCTTATGAAAACTTATTTTTCGGTCTACTTGTTTTAATCGAGTTAAAGCTTTGTAGAAATACTTCTATTACATACTTTGTTGTAGGTACAAAAGGAATACAGAGAACCGAATCGAGTCGTCAGATGTTTAAAGTGGGTAAGCTATATGCCGGCCTTGAAATTCCATATTCTTTCCTAAAATTGCAAGAAACAACTGAAAAAAGCTACAAAAATACTACAAAATAAAACCATTAATAATGGATATCTCGGAAATGGCTAATGCCACAAAAAATTATTTGAAATAAATTATGTGTTTTAAAGAGATCTACATGTTTACTTTCTCCACCACGTAGAGGAAGCATTTTTGTTTTGTTATTTTTATTTTATTATGCCGCCTTTTAACGTCTAAGGTAATATCAGTGCCTTTGCAACAATTATCCATTGGCAATGATGTTCACTCTTTAATTGTTTGCTATGGACTTTTACTTTGGGTTTCTTTCTTAACATTAAATTCACACTCACACATTTATATTCTCACTCGTACTTCCAGATTCTAGGTAGGATGTGGAATAATCCTGGCTAAAGAAAAATTGCCACCCTCCAGCCGGAAATCGAAGCCGGCACTTCTGGACTTGAAGTCTAGTATGCTAACCACCAGACCACAGAGGTAGTCAGAGGAAGTACTGTATTCCACCCAAAATTTGATTTCGAGATTTCACTGGAAATACATGTTTTGAGACCCCTGAATCAAAAAATGCATTTTTAGAAAAAAAGTCCACGCACATGCGTGAACAGCATAACTCAAAAAGGAAAACTTAATATTGAAGCTCAGTTTCTTCCAAAATGCGACAAGAAGATTTTCAATAAAATCCCCCCACTCCAAACTACCCTTTACATGGAAAATGTTTTGTTAACTTTCATTTTCTTAAAAATGGCTCTAACCATTTTGATTAAAACATATGCTTATGATATTACGAATGAAAAAAAAGTATATCTCGAATTTTCTGCGAACAGATGTGAAGACCTGTTCATTCTGAATGACTTTTGTATAATTGGTAAGCCGTAAGAGACAGACAGAAACTTACTACATAAAAAGCGCAGGTCTCTAAAAACCATATGTTATTTCAAATGGCGTTTTTGTGGTATCAACCATTTGCGAGAGAGTAATAGCGAAAATTTGATTGTCACATCCACAATACCTATTATAGTTCAGTTGTGTAAAACATCTACGGACTATTCTAACTAAAGCTTATTTTTCTATCTACTTCATGTTAATCGAGTTAGCCTTTGTGGAAACAGTTTCATTACGTAATTCGTTCTAGGTACAAGGGAGATTAAAGAAACCGAATCGTTAGTGAGATGTTTAAAAGCGGTTCGCTATAGACCGGCGTTGAAATTACATTCTTTCCATGAAATCAAAAAACTATTGAATGTCGAGATCATTTTAAAAATGACAAAGTATTGAAAAATTCAAGCCAATATAAACGAATATCTGAGAAATGGTTTATGCCACAAAAAGATAATTTTAAATAAAATGTGTGTTTTAAAGAGATCTAAAATGTTTGTATATATGTTTTTGTCTATCTGAGGGCCGTGAGGTTAGACCGCCCGCCTCTCACCAAGGTGGCCCGGGTTCAATCTCAGGGAACCGCATGTGGAACTTGCGGTGGACAAAGCGGCGTTTGGGCGGGTTTTCTCTGGGTTCTCCAGTTTCTCCCGCCATTCATTCCATCAATTGCTCCATCATCAACTTTCCTTTCATCCATCTCACCGTCATTCCACATTAGCTCCTTCCTCGCTCTCATACAAGGCCTTGGGCTGATCACCTATGAAGAGTACTTTACAGCTATTCTCAGGAGATTCAAGATATGAACTTTATTTGTCATGTAAATATCTTAAATATATGGCGGTTTAATAAAAAAATCGTTAAAACTATTTTCGAGAAAATAAAAGATACGGATTTTTTTTCCATGTAAAGAATAGTTTGGGGCGCGGTGATTTCCTTGAAAATCTTCGTGTAGCATCCGTGGAAGATACTGAACTTGAGTACCAAGTTTGGTATTTAGCGTCTTTTCGTTTTTAAGTTATACTGTTCAAAGACACACACACACACGAGCTTTTTCTTAAAATGTATCTTTTATTCAGGGCCTCAAAACATGTATTTCCGGTAAAATCTTGGTATCGAATTTTTGACTGAAATGCAATATTTCCTCCATCTACTAGGTATGTGGTATGGAAAGTAAAAAGATGTTGGTTAGAAAAAGGTCGTATACCTGTGCATATTAATGAGACTTCGTTCATCCGACCGTCTGTTTGTTTTAATAGCATAATTCAAAAAGAAAGCCGGGTGTATATTAATTCCATACTTTGTCGCGGTATTTGTTCGTGTTATCTTATTTGCTGAGCACCTGTTATTGTTTTACTATTTTGAATTTGTCCTCCGGCTAGCTATTATTACTCAGTCGAGCAAATATCTCTTGAACAGGGCGTGTAAACGGAAAGGAGTTGTTACTAAAAGATAACACTGATAAAAGAATTTGTTTTTACACTTTTATTGCCGTCACACTTAATTAATTTTACATCTTTAATCTTGATACACGCCTGACTGAAACTGTTATATTTTCGAATGTAACTACAATCACTTATTTGCCGCGCACTATTAATTGCGTATTTCACATTTTGTAACTAACTTTACGACGCGAGAGATTCTGTAGAATTGCGTAACGTGTACTTCGTGAATGCTTCCTTAGAACTGCCTGACGTGTAACTCGCGAGAGAGATTACTTAGAACTGCGCGACGTTTGCCTTGTGAACTTGCCTCTGGCTCAAGAATTTATACTCCGTCACCCCGATATGCTTAAACATTATAATAGAGCTGCTATTGGTTAATAAATCGCGCCAACATTAGCGTCTGTTTTATAAGCCAATCAAAATTACAAACACATATGCTCTAGGGAAGATATTCCCTCCATTTCTAAAGAAAGGCACGCTACTCTGACGTCATTTGTTTGTCTCTTCTAATTGATAAACAACTCACGCCCTCGCTTCATTGTTACCCACTCCTATTGTCAGTTTCAGTGAGGCCGTGTAAACTTATTTCCTAACAATGCTTATAGTTAACAAACATCTCTAATCATTGTCATACAATAATGTTAATTTACACTACAATCACTCTGGCATTCACAGTGTTGTGATATAAAATACTGCCTCAACTTAAGGATGCAAGCCGAAAATGTTCAAGGGAAATGTTCAACTTCCTAAAAAGCCTCTTTAGTGGAAATCTTTTTGTTCTTGTTATTTTCTTTTTTTCTAAATATCTCAACGATGTTTACTAAAATATCATGTTTGAAACATAAGAATTATGAACAAAATGTATACATTGAATTTTATTTAAAAGAATCTAAAGTGTTCTTCATTCTTATTGTATTTTATACAACTGCGAAATCTCTGGAGTTACAAAACGTATAATATCCTTGGTCGTTTCGAAATATGTATTTGCTGTTATTCATTTGAATTTTTCAGAAGCTCTATGCTTATAACTTGAAACGTAATGGTTTTTCTTTTGTTTTTCATGAGCTCATGCGTACTAGCTGGTATTCATAAATCATAAGTTGTCTATGGTAATATCATGGATGCCATACAAACATACAATTATCAATAGTAGTTAATGTCATGAGCGTACAGTGCGAGGGAGATTATTAAAACAAGATGAAACCGGGACTGGTATTTGCTAAGACTTATTTACCGAAGGAAATGTTTTGTAAACAATATTAAGAAAATCAAAATAACATGGAATATTTTATACATTTTTTTTAATTTAATTGCTTGCATACCGATGTCAAATTGCAGGACGGCCTACTGTGTTCTATAAGAATATTTTCTTCGTTTCTTTAGTCTTACCTATCCCATTGGCCGATGGTCATTCAAACCCCGCACTGGCTGTTTCCGGATAGCCAAATAAGTAACACCTCTAGGTATTTAAATCGGTCCATAACCTGAATTGCCAATCAACTAAAACAATTTCCAAACAAATGCGAATCTGGTGCGACAATCTCATTTTGACAAGATTTCAGTGATTGCCAGCCGTGATTGGTTTAAACTGACACGGATTGTGAACTGCATTGGTCAATATTGAACTAAATTATCGACTGTAAGATTTGAATGACGTCATCCTACAAACAGTATATTACTGTAGTTTACCAATTGAAACCATTTCTAACGGATAATAATAATACGTACAGTGAAACCTATCCAAGACGGAAGTGACATGGTGTTAAACTGTTCCGTTTTGGTGAGGTTTCCGTATTATTAAGACATTCCGGATTTTTTTCCCTAGTCGTCCTCCGTGGTGTAGTGGTTACCATGCTATCATCTAGTTCCCGAGGTTGCGGGTTCAAACCGGTGGTCCCGTGTCGTAGATTTACGGCACGTAAAAGAACCTCAAGCCTGATAAAGAGGCCTCTGAGCAAAATTTCCGGTCTTTCACGACCAACATAGAATGGGACGCTAAGGAGCTCAGCAATTAAAGAGCATCCATGAATAAAACTCATTTTCAATTTTCCGTTGCCATGGACGGCTGTGCTTGCAAGTCACTGACAAAAATCACCATCGAAGTTTAAACCACTTGTTCATAGCCTAAGATTAAAATATTCGGATAGGAGACCAAAAGTAATCTGCCCTGGACATTCATAAAATTTAACGAACAGTTGAGGCCCTAACCCCATAAAAGCTAAAGGTTTCTAGGGTGGGGGCTGCTGCTTTCATTAAAGAAGGGTTAAGACCATTGAAGTAAATTAAAATAGCGTATAATGTACATCAAGACGTGTTAAGGAATCACGATACGTTTACAAATATCATCTTTACAGAGTGCACACATAGGATACTGACTGCACGACTCTGATGTGTTACATTCACATGGCATTCTCTACCCAATAACGTTTAGTTTTATATAGCTTCTACAAACTTTCCTTACAAGTGCATGACTGTATCACGTACCGAGTAGGCAGAGAAAGTATTGCATTCCACCCATAAATTCAATATCGATATTTCAATAGAAATGCATGTTTCGGGCCACCGATAATAAAAGATATGATGTGTTGCACTCACATGACTTTCTCTACTCACTCTTCTACAAACTATTCTTACAAAAGCTTATTCTTCTGCTTCTTGTTGAGAGATAACCTTTCATTACACATTAGCTTATGTCATAGGTAGAAGGATTACAGCAGGATAAAGAGATAGTCAGATTTTTAAAAAGCGGATGACCATGTTATGGCTTTGAAATTGTATTTTCCTTGCATGACCTTCATAACCTTGCATGAACGAATAGCGACTTATCACTTGAAAAATCTTACGTGTAGCATTCACATTGATTTCTCTACTCACTCGTCACCAAACTTCTCTTACAGAAGCTACAGAGCCTTGGCCTCCTTCAAAATCAGCCTCCATTCTATCCTATCTCTTATTTTCTCACTCCATCTTGTCACCTTCATAACTTTTAGGTCATGCAGTACACTATCGAACTACCTTATTCTGGGCTTTCCTTTTTTCCTTGCTGAATATAACCTTGATTCCACCATTCTTTTGAGGATGCTATTTTCTTCCATGAGCCATACATAGCCGAGCCATTGTAGCCTTCTTGCTTTAATAAATCTGACTAACCTTTTCTTTTTGTTAATTGATCAATTTCAAAATTATATCTGATTCTCCAATTATCCTGTTCCTTTACAGGTCATATATTTTCCGTATTATTTTCCTTTCAAATGTTCTCATCATTTCTTGTTCTGCCATAGTCATTGTCCAAATCTCAGCTCTATGTGTGACCACGGGTGTTTTATGTACCTATGCGTAGTTTTGTTGTTCTTTTTATTGACCTTGAATTTATAAAACATGCTTTATTCCCTACTTTAATTCTATCTACAATAGTGTTGCTTATTTTAACTTCGTTGTCAAATTATGTTTCCCAGGCATTTAAATTGGGATACGCCTTCAATTACTTTTTGTTCTATTTCTAGGTCCTTTAATGTCCTGCTTGTTTCTGAGGCTGATATGATTATATATTTAGTTTTCTCTATATTTACTTATAATCCAATCTGCTGTGCCGTTTGTTCCAGATCCTCAAACTTCGATTACTTTGTTCTTTGATCTTGCTACAATGGTTACATCGTCTTCATATGCTAGTATCTGACTTGACTTACTATTGTACCCCTTTGGTCCAGACCTTTTATAGCATAGTGCATAGCTAGAATAAACAAAATAGAAGATAATCTAATCCCTTGTTCCACTCCTCTGTTAAATTTAAAACATTCATTCATGCAAGATGGATACAGTAGGCTAAAATTGATAGTTAGATTTTTAAAAAGCACTATGTAATGACTTTGAAATTCCATGTTTCTTGTATGGCCGCGAGAAAAAGCGAATAACCACTCGCCACTTGAAAAAATTTCCCATGTGTTACATTCACATGACTTTCTCTATCCACTTTGTCGTCCTCCGTGGACTAGTGGTACCGTGCTAGCCTCTAGTTCCCAAGGTCGCGGGTTCAAACCCGGCGGAGGGCGATGGATTTTTTCGGGCGTAAAAATCGTTAGCACGGCTTCCTTCGGAAGGGAAGTAAAGCCGGTGGTCCCGTGTCGTAGATTTACGGCACGTAAAAGAGGCCTCTGAGCAAAATTACAGGTGTTTCACGCCCAATATAGAATGGGATGCTAAGAACCATAGTCCATAAATAAAACTCAATTTTTATTTTTTTATTTTTCTCTATCCACCATGGTTTATTTTTATATAGTTTCTTACGAAAGCTTATTACTTTCTCTACTACGTATAGTAAGTAGGGGAAGTATTGTATTCCACCCAAAAATCCGATACCGAGATTTCACCGGAAATACATGTTTTGAGACCCCCTGAAACCAAAAAAAGCATTTTTGGAAACATGTCCGTGTGTGTGTGTCTGTGTGTGTGTGTGTGTCTGTGAACAGCATAACTCAAAAACTAACAGTCGGATAAACACCAAACTTGGTATTTACGTTCAGTATCTTCCAGGGATGCGACACGAAGATTTTCAAGAAAATCCCCCCACCCCAGACTACCCTTTACATGGAACATTTTTCGAAAATTTTAATTTTCTCAAAAATGGCTCTAACGATTTTGATGAAAATATCATATGTTTAAGATAATGTCATGAGAAATGAAATGTATATCTCGAAATTTCTGGGAATGTCTCCAAAATTATTCTTCATTATGAACGACTTTTGCATAACTGGTAAACCATAAGAGATAGACAAAATTTTACTACATAAAAAATGTAGATCGCGTTAAAATACACAAATTATATCATATACATTTTTTTTTGTTGAGTGAACCGTTTTCGAGATATTGCTTGCTATTTCCTTAAATTTTCCAATACTTATACTTTTTCTCAAATTCGTTATTCATTTTTTTATGTCCTGGACATGCAAAGAGAATGGAATGCGCCACATAGCAACCAGCGATAAAATATTTGACTATCGCTTAAAAGCTACCATATTCCCCTTGCATCTACAAGAAAATTACAAATAAGATTGACATTTCGATATCTCGATTAATATGAAGCATATGGAGAATGGGCGTTTGTAAAAAGAGATTGTACAAGAGTAGAGAAAGTCATGTGAGTGTAACACATCAGATTTTTTTATGTCCTGGACATGCAAAGAGAATGGAATGCGCCACATAGCAACCAGCGTTAAAATATTTGACTATCGCTTAAAAGCTACCATATTCCCCTTGCATCTACAAGAAAATTACAAATAAGATTGACATCTCGATATCTCGATTAATATGAAGCATATGGAGAATAGGCGTTTGTAAAAGTAGTTTGTACAAGAGTAGAGAAAGTCATGTGAGTGTAACACATCAGATTTTTTTCTACCTACTTCATGTTAGTAGAAATAAACCTTAGCAAAAATAGTTTCATTACACATATCGTTGTAGGTGGAAGCAATAGTCGAATGTTTAAAAAAACGTGTCACTATAGGCTGACCTTGAAGTTCCATAATCTTTCCATGACATAGCGAGAAATAATTGAATGGTGACAGCATTCCTAACAATGAATGATATTTAAAAATTTTAAAACAATAACGAATATCTCGGAAATGGCTAATGCCATAAAAAAGTTATTAGAAATAGGGCGTGTGTTTTAAAGAGATGTACAGTTTTTGTGTACTAAGTTTCTATCTGTTATAGTTTACCAGTTATACAACATTTCTTCCGAATGAAGAGGACTTCACAGGCTATTTTCAGAAAATTCAAGATAATAGACATACATCTTATTTGTCATGTAAATACATTAAATACGTGGTATTTTAATCAAAATCGTTAAAGCCATTTCGAGAAAATCAAGAAGGAAAACTTTTGCATGTAAATGGTAGTTTGGAGTGGAGGAATTTCCTTCAAAATCTTCGTGTCACAAATACAAAGTTTAATGTTTATATCCAACATTTCTTTTTGAGTTATGCTGTTCAAACACCGCGTGGATCTTTTTCTAAAAATGCTCCTTTTGTATTAAGGGGGCTCAAAACATTATCTCCATTGAAATATAGAAATTGAATTTTAGGTCGAATGGATTACTTCCTCTACCTATTAGGTACGTTGTAGAGAAAGTAAAAGTTGTAAAGCCCAATAGGGTAGGTACAGGTGTCGCTACCTGTTAATCATTATTTGGATAAAATTTGTCAAGGAGACTCATGCTATTAGAATCCAACCATGGACCTCCGTAAATGGTAGATCTCGTTAAAGGAGGTAGAAGTAAAGAGACAAAGAGGCCGTAATTATTTCACAACTTTCCAACACATTTTCTCTCGGTAGGTGGCCATTTTTGCGATAAATTTTGTAGAACGCACGCAGAGGCAGTAGTGACTCACCACAGATTCACATTAGTTACGCTACTTTCTGTGTACAGAGGTCGCACCTCTGGTTGGATGGTCTTATGGTCGGTTGACCGCAAATCCTTAAGCCGGAGGTTCACATTCAGTAAGTTGCCTTGAAAGGTAAGGTTCTCTAATGTAGCTTTCAACGCTTCAGGATTCTCAGAAAGACAGACTACAATAAGAAGAAATAGAAAAGAACGAATCGGAAGAGGAAATCTGCCGTTGTGTAAGAAAATCCCTCCACTGGAGAGAGAGAGGGAGAGAGAGAGAGAGAGAGAGAGAGAGAGGCGGTATCTAATGCCAATTCACTATTGTCAGTTATAGCCACTCGTCCAAACCGCCATCGGTGAAAAAGAATAGGAAAGAAAAAAAAGAATAAAACAGAGTATTGCAGTAGTATTCAACAATTATTTGGGAACCACTTAAAAAATTATATGCTGCACTCACATGACTTTCTCTACTCACTCTTCTACAAATCATTCTTATTGTCTGTTCAAAATCTTTTGAGCCAGTGGAGAGCAAAAGGTAAAAACTGCTGGCACGCGGCCAGTTCGGCTTCGTGTGGATGTACTTAGTTCTAGCTACTGTGCCGACCGCGCGAATCCCTTTATCTCCCCCTTCCACTGGCTCAAAAGACAACAGAATAATACAAGTATTGTTCTATTTCTCGTTAATACAGATAAACTGGCATACACATTTCGTTGTAGGATAAAAGAATACAGTGAGCTAAAGCGATAATCGAACTTTTTAAATCCGCTAAGTGTTGGCTTCAACATTTCATTCTTTTTGCACGAAAACGAAGTGGGGGGGGGGGGGAGAATAGCGATTTGCGGTTGAGAAAAGTTTGAAAATTCAACCCAATAACAAAGAATATCTCGGAAATAGTTAACGCCACAACAAATTTTATTTGGCATAAATTGTGTCTTCTAACGAGATCTACATTTTTTGTGCAGTAAGAGTTTGTCTAACTCTTACAGTTTATATTTACGCAAAATCAAGAACGAAGAAGATTTTATAGGCTATTCCCAGAAAATTCAGGATAGTTTTACATTTTGTCATACAAATGTCTTAATCATATATTTTAATCACAACCGATGGAGCATTTTGAGAAAATAAAAAAAATAGCTATGTTTTTCCCATGTAAAGGGTAGTTGGAAGTGAGTGGCTTTTCTTGAGAATCTTCGTGCCTTATCCTTGTATACTCATGTCGTATTGGGAATGGTTAATGTCACAAACTTTTTTTTAGATGATGACGAAATTTCCAGTTTTGCTGCGGTAAGTTTTAGTCTAGCTTTGATGGTTTCCCAATTTTATAAAATTCACTTACAATGAAGAAACTTCACAAGCTATTTATAGAAAACTAAAAAAATATAGTTTGTCATGCTCAACTCTCAAGCATATGTCACGATCTTCCAATAAAAACGGTTTGAGCCATTTTTGAGGAAATAAAAATAACGAAAGCTTTTCCGCATTAAAGGGCTCATTGGATGATGGAAATCCATGAAAATATTCGCACTGTGTCTTTAAAAAATATCATGTTTAAATACGAAATTTAGTATACATATATCAGATTTTTCGTTGCGCGCGCAAAACTTTTCATAAAAAATTAGGGGGTGGGTGTTCTCAAGGCACATTTCCGATGATTCCGCTATATCCAATTTTTTTAGTGGAATGTAATACTTGTAACTTAAGCGGTAGAAAAATAAACAGTGAATAACTGAGGGAGGCTCATACACACAGATTAACCATACAGAACCACAGTAACATAAGTCCTGTACTGATGTGGAGATAACGTTTTGCTCCTCATGCTTCGGAGATGGACTGAATTCGTTTGGGTTAAGTTGGGGTTTTATTCGGGGATGTTTATTAGCCCTTAAGGGGAAATATCAATTACGTCCCCAAAACAATTTTCGCATTCCTTTTATTCGTTCTTCGGCGGAAGATAGCAAAAACAGTAGATAGATATATCAACAAGCTGCTTTAGATTCTAAATAACTTAAATATGAAGTGAAATGACCATCTCATGTACGAGATAGATCTTGGATTTTGCAATTTAGGCCCCATAAGATGCTACGTATAAATTGTAATTCAATAACAAATATATCATCTCTTAACAAATGTAGCGTCTAAATGATTTATGAATTGATGTTGAATTCTTTCCTTTTATTCCAGCTGTCATAAACTGTTATCACTTATCAGTATTTATCCCTTGTTCACTGTCTTGCTGTTGACCGTGGCTTGGTTCTTTGATTATTTTTATTTGGATTTGCTGCCATTAATTATATTTCGTAAACCAACACGCCACTACCGCACTGCAGGCGGAATTTTGTTGTGCAAAGAATGTCTGTGCCAAAGTGTATGAGGCGCATAATTAATAACTTACGCTTTCACAAACACTTTATTTCGTCAAGGGTAAGAGAATGAATTCCAGTTTTATACCGTTTTGGTAATTGTAACATTTGCTGCAGTTGTTTCGCTTAATGAAGAAATTATTTACTCGTTATAATCTTATATATCGCAAATTAAAAGTGTAATATCCACAAGAGCAATATGTTGATGAAAGTTAAAAAGAACTTCGATAATTTGGATAGCTTTTTGTTTATTACCGTGTGTAATTAACATTGTTGCGGCTTAGTGATTACATTTGTTCTGTGAATGTAGATTAGGTTAGGGTGGACATGTATGTAGTGGTACAATAAACTTATGTCGAAGAAGCCACATTTTTAGTCTAGATGAATAGAGATCATATGTAATGAGGAGTCTGACATTTTGAAAAGCATATTATAATTTGTATGAACCAGGAGAAGAACAAGTTTTCAATAAAATATGTATTATCTCCACCTTACTAGCAAGGTTATGATGGTGGCTATATACCAGAATGCTTATGGGTTTCACACATATCCTATTTGAAAAAAAAAAAAAAAATGTTATAATAAATGAGAAAGCAAAGGAGGACCACTTTCCTGTACTCTCTTATAATTACATGAATATTAAAACACTACTTACAGTTTTCGGTCTCTCTCTCTCTTGTTTTAAAGCAGTATATAATGTTGAATAATTTTAAAAAACCACAAAATGATTTAGGTATTTATAATTGTGTAAATGTATATTGTAGAACTGCAGTGGAGCTGCTACAGCATCAGTTTCCAAGAACCAGGATCAGCCTGCATTCCCTGGAGCAAGAGCGCAATGGACGGAACAATTGAAACTGATTCGGCCAGACTCTTATGGCAGCATACCTGTATACAGGGTTATGGATAATAATGGCTACATCATTAATGCTACAGAGGAACCACAGGTTCTTAGATTTTTAATGTCATATTTAAACTATGTACATACTAAAATTTAGATCAGATTAGAACATGTACATTGTTTAAATTGCTATTCACTTTTTCAGAATAAACAATAAAAGATGATTGAAGCAATTTGGTTGACCTGGCTGCATAGCATGTCCAAATTTTGATCACTGTCTGGACTGAAACTATCTTTCTTTATTACATATTTGTATTTTATATGGGGTGGGGGAAAGAAAGAAATTATCCAAAGTCATGGTAGCCCAATAGGGTGGATTGGTAAGGGGATATGTTTTTGGGGCCCAAAAGGACCTAGACAATAAGAATAAAAACAATCAATATGTTACTTTACATGGTAAGAATATTCATTTTATGCTAACCGCAATTTAGTATTTTCTGATTATTGTACAAATTATTTGGAACTTTTTGACAAATGGAAAGCACTAGGAGTCTAGCGTGAGTAACGAAAGCGAGTGGTTGCATGTGTGCTGCACTCTGGGAGGAGAAGATTGGAAAAATAGGTGTAGATTTGGTAGTGTATCATGCCAGAGTTGGGTGCTATACAAATGGGAAAGTGAAAAAGGAAGAGAAAAGAAAACCAGAAAGAAACAGATAATAAGATAGCACCAAGGAAATGGAAATTTTATTTTAAAGGTCTATGGGGGGAAGAAGAATTCAAGGAAGAGAAGCATATTTGGGAAATTATATAAACAGAGTGGATTACTTGGATAAAGAGATTACTATTAGGTAGAGTATGATGTAAAAGAGCTGAAACAGAAGAAGGCTACAAGGGTTGATGGAATTCCAGAGGAATTTTGGAAAAAATTTGGGGAAATAGGAGGAGGCCTAAAGCTGTTGACAGAGCTATTAAATGGATTTAAGGAGAAGAAAGTGATACCGGAGAGTTGAAAATTGAATGTTATTGTACCACTGTAGGGAAAGGAGATACAAGTAACCCAAACAACTACAGGAATTAGTTTATTATCTATATTAGGTAAAATATATACTGATGTATTACCTAGAAGATTATACAAGTGGGCATAGATGGAAGGTAAGCTATCAGAATACCAAGCATGTTTTAGGAGAGCAAGAAGAACAGCAGATAACATAATGATGATATAGTGATCAAATACCTAAGAAATAAAAGGGGTAGGGTGTGTATATATAATTTTTGCAGACTTTGAGAAGGCTTTCAGCACTCTAAGCAGGGACAAATTAAGGAATAAAGCAGTAAGTACTTCATTTATTGAGGGGATACAAAAATTGTATGAAGGAAATAAATTTTGTGTTAGTTGCAAAAGAAGTAAAATTATGATTATATGCAGCAAAATTTAGGTCTTAGGCAAGGTTGTAAACTCAGTCCAATATTATTCAATTTATTTATAGATGATGTTTTAGATAGAATAATGAAAAGTAATAAACATTGTCCAGTTGTAGGGAAGGAGGAAATACCAGGACTACTATTTGCTGATGCTCTCGTTGCAGGGGCAGTAACAGTGATGGAGTTACAGCATGTTATTAATGAAATTATTAAATTTTGTTTGGAATGGGGTTTAAAGGTGCATACAAATAAGTCAAAGATAGTAATATACAAGAAAGGATCAAAATTGTAAAGAGATGAAAGATGGTTTATAAATGGAGAGCCAATAGAGGTAGTAAAAGAATTTGATTACCTGGGGATTAGATTCTCAAGTAATGGTAAATGGCAGGCAGAATCCAAATATGCACAACTGAAAGGAAAACTAGCCACAAAAGCTGTTAGAGTCTGCTTAAACAAAACACTCACACTGTATTGAATTGGCTGGAAAGACTTTATGAAGCAGTATTTGAGTCAAAGATGCTGTATCTAATAGAAATTTGGGGAGTGACAAAGGGGAGGCTAAAGATTGATGTAGTCCATAGTTTTGTAGAGAAGTTCTGGGTCTACCCATGAGCTTACCAAGGGACATAGCACTGGAAGAGTTAGGAAGGGTAGGGGGAAAAGGTATAATGGTGGAGAGAATTTTGAAGTATTGGTACAGATCTTTAAATTTAGATGACAGTACTATAATAAAAGAATGCAGACAGTTCCAAAAAGATGTTTTAGGAAGAGAAAGTTGGTTTGGGGAGATGGGAAATGTGTTAGAAGAAATTGGCTATTAGATAAAAACGTCAGTAGATTTTGGAAAGAAGTGAGAGGAAGACATAGTGAGACAAGAGATATAAGCTAGTTTTGAGGACAAAACTTTGTTGACTCTGTGTAATAAAGCAGTTGAAATTGGGGGAGGGAGAAGTATGTAGACATATGCAGTCAATTTGGAAGAATAGATTTTGCTTGGATGCGCACAGGAAAGGAAATAATTGCTCGGGGAGATGTATTATGCGTGATAAATTGTTTTCATTGACTAGTAGAATGTAGAAAGGTTAAAAATGGAGAGATGATATATGGAATAAAAATGGGGTAAGTTAAACAAAGAAATAATAGCAGTTAAAATGCTGGGGACATTTTTAGAAAATGTAAGAGGTAAGTGGACAAGGAGCTTAAGAAAGGAGCAATGAATGGTTTTAGCTTGGAAAGTGATGACATGGTCAGTAGCTTTATCCCATACATACAACCTAGGGATAAAAGTATGGTAGAGTTAGTTTATAGACACACAAGATTTTTAACATTTTTTTAGATGTAAGATTCATTTGTAATATTGTATCAAAGAAGGATGGAAATAAATTTAAATCTAAAATATAATCTGGAAAGCACTAATGTTATGTGTCAGGGGACTCAAAGTTTATGTGAACGGCCCTGCTCTAATTAGATGAGCCAGCCATATAAACTGTGACCTTAGGTATTATTTTGATCTGAAATTTAAGAAAAGTGAACAACAGAAATGAGTTTATGATATATAAAACTTGCTTTTATTTGATAAACGGATTTATTTACTACAACCTATATGAAAAGTAAGATTAAAGGTGTATTTCAGGCCAAGTTATTACTACTGCATACTATCTTAAGCATACTCCAAAATAATGCCAGTATTTCCCTTCATTGCTTTTAATACAGTCTGTTGGGTTTTGCACTAACTCAAGTTTTTAGGTACAACTTTCAGAATTTAATTTGATTCACAATATCATAGTAACCAAAATAATTGAATATTCATCAGCACTATGGGTTTTCTTCAGTAACATGATTCTCTTTGAGTATTAACACAAATTAAAAAAAACCAAAAAAAAAAAAAAACACATGAACTCCACATATGTCAAGTAGTTTCGAGAAGCATGCTTCTCATCATCAGTTTGTTGACTGGTGCTTGCAGCAATGCTTCGTCGCATTGTGCCTGTGCTGCCCTTGTGACCTATGGCTACTCAGATGATATCGTCAACTGACAGGGTATCAAAATTCATAAGACGTGGCTCATTCTTGGTAATTAAAATTCATTCCCATGTATCAAGTGCTAAGGGTGTCTTGATGTGTTTGAGCAATGTGATTTGCTGTTTTACTTCATGGTTAAAGTTCCAAAAATGTGATGAAACTGCAGACTTGTCCACTTGTTTGAATTTTATTTTCCTTGAATGTTCCTTTGTTTTAATTTCCAGGCTCCGTTTTGTTTTTCCAATATAAATTTTATCACACTTTAAACATTCCAGTTTATATATTCCAGCCATCTTATTTTTAAGTAAACTCTTTTTTAAAGGATGATTCAATAGATTTCTTAAATTATATCTATTCTGTAGTGCCAACTTTATATTGAGTTCTTTAAATATTTTTTCAAATTTGTAAAACAATTTAGGATGAAACGTAAGTTTACTATAGCTAGGAGATTTCTTAAGAGTGGACAGAGTAATAATTTCTTTTAATATTTTATGTTGGTTATGTTTTACAATCATCTTATTTATGAAATTGGATTTGAAAACCCATTTCATTTTTCACCCAGTGACTTGGCCGAGAATTTTCCAGCTGCAACTGCCAGTCGACAAACTGATGATGAGGAGCATGCTTCTCAAAATGCGTTTTAACTACTTGGCATATGTGGAGTTCATGGATTTTTTTTTAATTTGTGTTAATACTTATCATATAACTCCACCGTTAATAATGACTTCATTTTAATTTTATGAGATTCTCTTTGTTTTCATTATTGTTATCCTTTCAGTATTGTCACTCACCACTAGCTGTAACAACAGTGATAATTTAATATTTACTTTTACATCACCTATTGATGTATCATAACAAATTTTCACCTTAAATGGCATACAAAATTCAGATAAATAAGCTATTATGGATTCACTGCATTTAGGGTTGTCAAATTTTCAAACTGAAAATAAGAAACACTTCTACCACAACACAGAGCGGTAATTTTACGGCCCTGGCCTAGATCATGTGCATGCTCCGTGTGCTGTCTACTACACCAGTGGTTTTCCATTCTAAAACTCCTGTGTTACATATTAATAGTAACATGCACTATAATGAGTAGTAACCTTGTTATAAGTGGTGTACATCTGCAGTGAGACATTCCTAGCATTCCTCATTGTCATGAGGTTGTAATCCATGAACAATAGTCATTCTATAAGGTTTCAATTTTAAAAGCTTAGCAGCTGTATGCACAGAGGTTTTTGAAACACCCATTGCTGTGCAACACATCTTAGAGATTTCTTTGGAGAGCATTTGAATGATGTACCAATTCGTCAATTTTTTTCCTGCGTTAGAGCATGTCTTTTTCGCTTAGGTTTAGCACTTAGTGATCCCATTGTCCTAAACTTATTAACTGGACATCTAACAACATCTCTATTTGGAACTGGAAAACCAGGAACTGTCTTCTGAAATTGTCTGCACACCTGTCTACATGATTTGGTTTTCACGTATGTACTGCACATAGAAATTCTTTGTTCAGGTAGTCATTTCAGTGGACTAATAACAAGACAAGAACGGCAACAATAATAAGAATACTATAAAGTAATTCACACACAATGCAGTTGCTTGAATAAGCTTTCACTTTTGAGATGCACAATGAGCAAACTCTGGTCATTACAGCATGAACACAAGGCAGGAACTGACAGTTGACATTCACAACCGATAAAGCATAGCCTTGAGTGAGTCATTTACTGTTGGTGAACTAGCGGAACATACTGAGGTCACTGCAGTGCAAGCAAATGACGCATACATGCAATTGTGGATGGGCCATAAAACACCGCTTGTTAGAAGTGGAGAATCAGACCACAGCAAAATTCACGCCAGTTCACTTTTATAAAAGTTTGAGGACTGAGGATCACGAGTAATAGTAAAGAACCATGCACAACAATTTGTATTTGATAAGCAATATTATCAACTAGTTTTTGTTGGCATTATTGTTGCATGTCGTGCATCAACTGCCAGTTAAACAAGGCTCATTGTGAACTGAAACAGCAAAAACAAAAACCATTTTCCTTACAATACCTTTATCACACCATACATAAAACACAAAACGAAAATACTGTACTATTCCTTAAAAATATGTCTGGTAACCCTAAATGCATTGAAAACAAGCTCAAGACAGGATTCACCATATGCTGCTTCATGTGGTTTCAGCAATTTCTCTCTCCAAATTCACCTTTCCTACATTTCTATAGTTGGGAGAAGGTAAGGATATTCTTTAAACACATGCATCATGTACAGATCAACTGGCTTATGGCAGGGAGAGACAAATTCTCTCCATCTTTATGGTACACATTTGCAGACCATCTATCTTTACATGATGGCATTGGCTCTGAATGTGTTACTTCGTTAATTTTGAATGTTCTCTCTCACTCTGAAACATATATGCTTACCTGATGTTATCAAAACTGCTTTTTCTGTGTGTTGATAAAAGTTAAAATATAAGTAACAGGTTCAATAATACAGAAACTTGTATTTGTTGCATATGCTTGCTTTGCATTCAGAACTATAGATGTGGCTCACTATATTGAGAGCAGATTAATGCACCCGGGAGTAGTTGGAGGGGAAAACACAGGTAGGTTCTAGTGAAAACACTACTCCCTTCTTCATGACCCTTTCACATCGCCACCAACAAGCAGGAACACCAGTTATTGTTTAATCCTATCCCTTTCATCCCTAGCTCATTCCTTTATGCTAATTGACTCTACCTGTTTTCAGCTTCTACTGTCATGACTCTTATGATAACCAGAAAATGATACTAGATTCTTTATAATGCATCATACATTAAGTGTTCTATGCATTCAAATAATAGCAAAGAAAAATTAATAACACTCCTTAAATTTTATCTTATCAAAATAGTGTACGAAAACTTGTTAATAAAATTAAAGTACACTTATCAAGTTCTGTAGTACCATGTTTTTTTAGAGAACTCAATGTTAAGTAAGATATTTTGAATTTTTAACTTCATACCTCTTCCTTCTGATTTTCCAGGAGGACATTATGCCCTGGCACTTGGATTAACACAATTAAAAGAATTAAAAATTCCTTGAAAAAAATTGATATGGGGATGACCTGAAGAGATAGAAAAGCAAAAGCCGTCCTCCATGGTCTAGTGGTGCCATGTTAGTTTCTAGTTCTTGGGGTTGCAGGTTCAGGGTGATAGGTTTTTTTAGGTGTGAAAATCCTTAGCATGGCTTCCTTCCGAAGGGTAGTAAAGCTGTTGGTCCCGTATTGTAGATTTACGGTACGTATATGAATCTCAGCCTGATAAAGAGGACTTTGAGCAAATTTTCTGGTCCTTCATGGCCAATATAGAGTGGGATGCTAAGAACCATATCAGTTAGAGAGCATCCATAAATAAAAACTCAATTTTATTTATTTAGAAAATCAAAAGAAAGAGACTTTTGGGGAGTAGTGTAGTGGTGGTGGTGGAGCCCAGTCACTTGGATGCTCTCCATTTGCTGTCTTGTTTTTAGTATAATTTTGATATACAGTCCGAAGTAAATAATGTTAGAGCAGAACATTTTCTAAGGTGGTCCATGTTTACGTTGGTGAGTTCATGATGGAAATCCTGTGGAGATGCGTGGCCATACAGTCACTACCAGTAGTCGCCTGAAGTGTGCAGCTGCTTCATGCCATGGTAGTCTGGTATCCATTATTTAATAGACATGACCATGGTTTATTTTTATCTTCCAACAAAACCATTTTAATTTCGTTTTGAATAATTTGATTTATAAGGAGTTTTGGTGAGCGGTAAGATAAAATGAATAGTTCGGTTTCTGTGAAATTTTGGTTCGTTTATGGCCAGATCATCTGCCTTTTCATTTCCATGGATTTACAATGAGCTGGAATCCATTGTAGCCAAATAGTTTTATTTTGGGTTTGGAGCATTGTAATAGATTTTCTTATATCCAATATTTTCCTACTTTTAGGTATACTGTGTGTTGAGATGGTTTGTATAGCTGATTTTGAATCAATAAGTGTTATTATTATTATTATTATTTGGAATGTATTTATTCTACCTAAAAGTTGTGAGAGTTCTATATCTATTGCAAGTACCCCACTATCAAAATGTTAGGTCCATCAGATATATACAAACTGAAGAGATTACAGTAAACTCCAGCTCCTGTGCCACAATTTTTGTCTGTATAAACATGTAGCCACCTTGCATGTGCATAGCATGTGTGAACGGTTTTGAATGCTACAGCTTTTAGATCCTATGGATGACATTGGCTTTTAGTCAGATTTTCCAGAAGCATTTTGAACGTTGATGTTCATTTAGTACCGCCAAGGGAGCATGTGTGGATTAAGGAGTACCATGGATGCGAACAACTTTACTCCACTTTGTAAAGAAATTAAATTAAGAGTTGATGATATTGAAATCAGGAAACACTTAGTAGTTTTAAAAACAAAAAGTCATTGAACACTTACAGGTGGTTAAAGTAGGAATGGGGAAGAGAAAAATATATGTAAAGCTGCCAGGGAAGGAATTGCCGACTAGAACAGGGCTAGTAGAATTGAAAGATTTTGGAGGGAGAAAAGGTTTAGATGAACATCTGTGTGCAGAAATATATACCCCCTTCTTTGGGTAAGATAAATTAAGATGTTAATATTAATGTATTTGCTAAGTGAAACATCTCGTATGAGTACCAAGGAGGGCCGGCTCAAGGGGGTTGACCGATGTCACTGTCCAGTGCAACAAAAACCTTGAAACATGAACGAGATTTTGAAAAAAGGACGGAATTACAAATCATGCTTAAATTCTTTGATTTTCTGAAGGTTTTTTATTATGAAACTAGTGACAAATGAAGTGCCAGGGTTGATCACTTGTATGTGATCCTCATTGATGATTATCATCAAAACATCCTGTGAATGGCAGGTGTTCAACAATAAGCATCACATGTATAAACAAGTGTTTAAGACACATTCACATGACTTTCTCTACCCTGTTTTGTTTATTTGTGGGTATGCAGACTATTCTTACAGAATAAAAGACTTAAAACTTTCACGGCAGTGGTTACTGATTAGAGCTTCTCGGGTTATCAGCCGTGTTATATCGATGAAATCGCTCCTGAAGAGGGCCACAGAGTCAAGATAGCCGAAAGCTCGAGTGATTTCATTGATAAAACATGGCTGATAACCTGAGAAGCTCTAATCAGTATTCTAACATCTATCTCTTCATTTTGGGATAAACCAATGCAGAAATAGCTACATTACACTTTTTGTTATAGATACGAGTACAAAGGGAACAGCGATAGTCAAATGTTTAAGAACTGGACGCTATATGCTGTCCTTAAAATTCCATACTTTTTCCATGCAATCACAAGAAATAACTGAATATTGATGAGACTTAAAAAGAATGACAAGCAAGGAACGATTTGAACCCATTAATGGATATCTTGGAAATGGCTTATGCTGCCAAAAACGTTTTTTGAAATAAATTGTGTGTTTTAAAGAGATCTACATTTTTTGTTAAGTACGTTTTTGTCTATCGCTTAACGTTTACCAGTTATACAAGATTATAACAAAATTCCTTCTGAATGAAGAGGATTTCACAGGCTATTCCCAGAAAATTCAAGATATACATTTTATTTGTCATGTAAATATTTTTAACGTATGGCATTTTAATCAAAATTGTTAGAGGCATTTGTGAGAAAATAAAACTTTTCTAAAAAATTTCCATGTAAAGGGTAGATGGCGTTGGAGGATTTTCTTGAAAATCTTTGTGTCACATCTTTTGGAAGATACTGAATCTAAAAATACTCTTAAAGAGCATATGAGATGCATTTACCAAAAACAGATGGATAAATCAGCAGTAGCACATCATTTCTGGTCTTCAAACCATGAAATCACTCCAAACATAAAACACTTAAAACCAATCAACAGCAGCAATGAATTGGACATCTGGGAAAAAATACATATCGTCAAACACAGGAATCACCCGATGAATTTGGAACTACCGCCACCCAGCAGCCTTTGGAGGTTCATCAGCCCAGCACCAGAGAACACCACTAACCACACACATTCCCCAGACAATAACCGGCAAAATCAGTTGGAAACATGCTGATGATGGGAGCAAACCGTTCTCCCGAAATGCGTTCAAGTAAGAACATTTTAGTGATGTAGTGTAACAACCTCCAATTCTCTCTATTTAAAAAAAGCTGATGTGTTACACTCACATGACTTTCTCTACTCTTGTACAAACTATTTTTACAAACGCTTATTCTCCATATGCTTCATGTTAATCGAGATATCGAGATGTCAATATTATTGCTAATTTTCATGTAGATGCAAGGGGAATATGGTAGGTTTTAAGTGATAGTCAAATATTTTAACACTGGTTGCTATGTGGCGCATTCCATTCTCTTTGCATGTCCAGGACATAAAAAAAATGAATAATGAATTTGAGAAAAAGTATAAGTATTGGAAAATTTAAGGGAATAACAAGCAATATCTCAAAAACGGTTCACTCAACAAAAGAAATGTATATGACATAAATTGTGTATTTTAACGCGATCTACATTTCTTGTGTAGTAAAAGTTTGTCTATCTCTTATGGTTTACCAGTTATGCAAAAGTCGTTCACAATGAAGAATACTTTTGGAGACATTCCCAGAAAATTCAAGATATACATTTTATTTGTCATGAAAATATCTTAAACATATGATATTTTAATCAAAATCGTAAGAGCCATTTTTGAGAAAATTAAAATTTTCGAAAAATGTTCCATGTAAAGGGTAATCTGGGGTGGGGGAATTTTCTTGAAAACCTTCGTGTCGCATCTCTGGAAGATACTGAACCTAAATACCAAGTTTGGTGTTTATCCGACTGTTCGTTTCTGAGTTATGCTGTTCACAGACAGACACACAGACAGACACACACACGGACATGTTTCCAAAAAAAAAATTTTTGGATTCAGGGGGCCTCAAAACATGTATTTCCGGTGAAATCTCGGTATCGAATTTTTGGGTGGAATACAATACTTCCCCTACTTACTATAGGTAGTAGAGAAAGTAAAAATAGATTCTTTACCTACTATGTATGTGATAGAGAAAGTAAAAAGGTACTGAAACCACTGTTTGTAGGAACTGTGTAGCGGCTATAAACTAATGAAACACAATGATTGAGCTGAAACTGTTGTTTAGGTTTAATGTGGTTGTTTGGTTTCAAATGCAACAGAAACTAACAATTCATTCTCCTTTTTCCATCTCAAAATTTTCCTACAATATTATCCAAGGTTTTTAAAGCAGGGCTTATGGTAAGGGGTGTTCATCTATCACAACATTGAAGGCAATTTGGTGACTTCGTGTCCAGTTAGCAGTCTGAAATGAGCTACTTACTTTTCTAGGGAAGTCTGGAATTACATCCATGGTTCTGACAATTTCTTCCCAGTGTTTTCTTTCTGATTCTTTATAGATACATTATGTTGGTTCTTGAATTTTTTCTTAAGTCATTTAACTGATGAAATTGTAGGTTCCTTATAGGCTTTGTTATAATTTTGGTGCCTTTTTTTGGCCAAGGTGTCTGCTATCTCATTTCTATTTAGGTCATAACGAAAAGGGATCCACTGTATCACTTTGGTGTATTCAAGTTACAGAGTTTAATGGTCATATCACATGTTCCCTTGATTTTTTTTTGCTTTGTTTTATTAGTGTCTATTGCTGCTTTGGAATTGAATAAAATTGCTACTCTAGGTTTGTTCTGTACATCAACTTCTGTATTGCTGTTTTTATGGGTTATAGTTCTCCATCGAAAGTTCTTGTATTTTTACTTTCTCTACTACATATAGTAAGTAGGGGAAGTATCATATTTCACCCAAAAATTTGATACCGAGATTTCACCGGAAATATATGTTTTGAGGTCCGCTGAATCCAAAAAAGTATTTTTGGAAGCATGTCCGTGTGTGTGTCTGTGAACAGCATAACTCAGAAACGAACAGTCGGATAAACACCAAACTTGGTATTTAGATTCAGTATCTTCCGGAGATGCGACACGAAGGTTTTCAAGAAAATCCCTCCACCCCAGAGTACCCTTTATATGGAAGATTTTTCGAAAATTTTAATTTTCCCACAAATGGCTCTAATGATTTTGATTAAAATATCATATGTTTAACATATTTTCATGACAAATAAAATGTATATCTTGAATTTTCTGGGAATGTCTCCAAAAGTGTTCTTCATTGTGAACGACTTTTGCATAACTGGTAAACCATAAGAGATAGAAAAAATTTTACTACACAAAAAATGTGGATCGCGTTAAAATACACAATTTATGTCATATACATTTTTTTTGTTGAGTGAACCATTTTCGAGATATTGCTTGTTATTCCCTTAAATTTTTCAATACTTATTTTCTCAAATGGGAATTCGTTATTCATTTTTTTTGTCTTGGATATGCAAAGAGTGGCGAAGGGAATGGTGCTGCACCTAGCAACCAGCTATTAAGAGATATCTATGTGCTTAAAGGCTACTGTATTTCTATATTGCCCTTGTAATATATATTCCCCTTACGTCTACAAGAAAATTAGCAATAAGATGTTTGTCTGCAAATGTTTATCTCGATTAACATGAAGTAGATGGAGAATAAGCGTTTGTAAAAATAGTTTGTACAAGAGTAGAGAAAATCATGTGAGTGTAACACAGATTTTTTCCTATGTTTTTATGAAAGAAAATACTTTGCTATTTACTCTTGTAACAGCTCCATCCACATGCTGCTAGAGAGCAGGGTTGCCAACTTTTAAATGTAAGTACATTGTACCTGCCACTTAGAATTATAGTTTATGCTCATAAATATCCTACATCTAAACAAATTTAATAATATTAAAATAATGCTGATGATAATATTCATTTTTATAAAATTATAATACTGGTGACTACAGACAGGCTTAGCACACATGTTTGTTGATCTACTGATCAGAAAGTCTGTCATTTCACCTTGGACTGCTGCAGCAGCATATGCATTTGTTGTTGTCTTCGAATTTAACTTCTCAGTGACTTGGAAGTTTTCAGACCCACTACAAACTGGGATGACAGAATGAGCCCATTTACTGTATGTAGTGTAGGGTTCCCATCTGTCCTATTTTTCCCTGGACAGCACCGATTTTTAGCAAAACGTCGTAATGTCCCAACAATTTCTTTTGGAATGTCCAGATGTCCTGGTTTTTTTCTCTGGAACATTTTGTTTCATTAGAGCATTATGATGCTCAGATTTCTCCATTTATTTTTACACACTAAGTCAATTAAAAGAATTGTTTCATTGATATTTTATATAACATTGCTGGCTCTGATGTATACAAGTGTATTCTTTAGTTTTGGTGATGTGATATAGCTTCCTGTACTCTCGCAGGAAGAAGGAATTCTGGCCAATAACTGTTTCAATTCAAAGAGTGTAGGCACCAGTCACTGACTCGTGAATGTGTGCTGAAGTTATCATTATCAATTGATATGTATAAGCATACTTATGCCAAAAAGAAAATTTAGTATAAACAATAACATTAGGTGGAATGCAATACTTACTATAAGGTAAGCAGTAGAGAAAGTAAAAATATGACCATTGTGATAGGTTTTTGTTTAGCACTACCAGGAAGCAATGCACTTTTAGAACGTATATCTTCTTAAGTAAATTATATGTGCTCTGATTCTAGAATCAGACAAAGTTGAGACTAAGAAAGCATTAATAGTAGTGAAGAACCATTTTAATTCATTACCATGTAAAGTTTTTTTATGTAATATCAAAAGAAATCAAAATGCTTGAAGAAATCCACAATTCTGACAAACACTGTACCAGAGTACAGTACCGACTTGTTTCTGAGCATTCTAAAGAATAGCAAGTAAGTGTGGGTGTTCCAATGTATAATTTCATGTTCTACTAAATTTCAGATTTGTAATTGGTTACATTTTAAATTTTGCATTTTTATTTACAGTCAATTTTGTTAATTATTAGCTGTTCATTTATGAACATTGAAGAGTTAATTTTTTCCTAAGATGTTAAGAAAATCACAAATTTAAATAATTTTCTTTTAAATTACATCTCTATTCCTATATTGATAACCCTTAAAAATTATAATGAACATACATGTTTAAATGTTAAGATTTAATATCACAATTTCAGCAAATTCAGCCAAATTTACAACGCAAATTATCTAACTTCAGTCTGTCCCATGTGTTTTTCAAGTGTCCCAGGTTTTTAATAAGAATTTTGCAAAAAGTCCACCTTTTCAATGAAAACCTTGTGGAACCTTAATCTAGTGCCAGTCTATTCAAATTTTAGTTTTATTAAACCCGTTTTAGAAAAATTCCTTCACGAGAAGTGTTACAATGCGACAGTGAAAACACTGTCAGTACAGATTCCGCTAGTTCTTTGAAATCATTATTTCCATTAAGGTCGCACATGTATTTAATAGCACTCCAGAAGCTATCAGATTCAGACATATTCTTTATTTTGCAAGTAATGTCAGTTATTCCAGTTTTCTCTACAGATCATCAACTTTCTCTGTTCACTGGGATTAACAATTCTAGTCTCACTAGAAATGAGAGAAAAAAGGGAAGGTGGTTTTGGTGAAATATGGTGGATGCTTTAGAGGCGTAGAGACAGACCATGAGAGCAAAACTTCAGATAGGAGTCAGGTTTGGTTGCATCATTCAGTAATGCAACATCAGCATGTGGAAGAAAGCAATGTTGTCAGTTTGTTTATTTTGCTATTGTGACAAACAAGATGGAGATATTATTGTATGTTTAGCAGGTATTATACAATGTACTATTGTACAAACATTCAAATTATCATATGCCCTTATAATTATGGTACAAGTTGGCAACCCTGCTGGAGAGATCCCACCATATATACTGAATCCAATAGTCTGGATTATAATAGGTTTAATATTTAATGTTTAAAATGTACCGCAGTTTTAGTACAATCTTGGGACTGCAAACTCCAGGAAAATGCCATGCAGAACTAGAGATTTTATTTCAGGAAATGCACAATGTGAATATGACATTTAGAACTATTTGCATTTAACTGTTTGATGTTTATGTAGTAGCAAAATAATATAGCATGAAGCTCTTAACCAAGTTGCAAGAGTTTTAGCTCTTTAGTTCAGTGCAACACTGATGTGATGTGACATGTTTGATAATAATGGATCTACAGATTTTTATTTTTCTTTCAGTTGGAGCAGGCAGTTGCTGAAAAGATGTATCGTACAATGGTAGAGCTGAATGCGATGGACAAAATTCTATATGAATCTCAGCGCCAGGGTAGAATATCTTTCTACATGACTTCATTTGGGGAAGAGGGCATTCTTATTGGAAGTGGTGCAGCTCTTGATATGAAAGATTTGGTGTTTGCACAGTATCGTGAAGCTGGTAAGCAACTATTGTTATATAACAAATATTAAATAGATTTGGGTATCCCATTTCTTAGCTTTCCCCCCAATATCTGCATTAAGGATTGACAAGCACAGGTAGTAGAACAGTTGTAGAGGAATTACTCTGACCTAAAATTCTTAAAATTCTTAAGATTTGAAGCACTATTGAAAGTGAAGCAATATACTTATTAAAAAATATAAAGCTATGGGTAACCCATTGTCATCATTTTTAACAGATATGTATATGAGCCACCTGGAAACATTAGTGACAAAAACCTTCCCTTACATTTACAAAATTTGGTTTAGATGTGGGATGATATTTTCACCATAATTCCATACAGATTCAAAGATGAATTAACCTACAAGGTAAGTATGTTAAATTTACTTGTGGTATAGAAAAGAAAGGAGTGTTACCTTTTTTAGATCTAAAAATCGTGAAAGATGAAAATGGTTTAAAATTTGGTATTTATAGAAAACATACACATGTAGACAATTACATTAAGAAGAATAAATACAATCCAATTTCCCATCAATTTGTGCTCTTCAGGAGTTTAATACATAGACTCCACAGTATACCACTAGACCAAGAATAATACTTAAAAGAATATAATATTTTAGACATAGCAAGCCTCAATAATTTTGAAACAACTTCAGTAAAAAAGTTAATCAAATGTGATTTGAAAAACAAAAAACTTAAGCAGTTGACCACATTAAAGGACACAGACAATAAAGATTGGAAATATAAACAAATTTACATATAATCCTTGGCCTTTTAATAAATTTGAGAAGATTTTCAAAGAATTTAATATTAGATTCGCTCCCCAAAACAAATACAGTTTGAATAATTTACTCAACAAACCTCCCAAAATACTATCCCATTCAAAATGAAACCAGGAATTTACGAAATTAAGTGTGAAGATTGTGAGAAATTTTACACAGGGAAAACTATAAGAAATTTGAACACCGGATTGAAGGATGAGGCAGTATTTTTAACACTTAAATGATTTCAGTCAAATTATATAATATATAAATTCAATAACAGCCCGCCTTGAAGCAATATGTGTATGTAATAATTTGTAAAATGTATGTAACAGTCATTGCATATGCTTATATTATTGTAAACACGTTCAATAATGTTATGTGAATGCATTACGTAATTTAATAATGTAGGAGCTGTGAGAAATAGGTCAAAAGTTGCTAACAAAGAGGTAACAATAAGGTAACCTTGAGGTAATAATGAATTTTAAAGTTTAAATGCTAATAGTCATTATTGGAGCAACAATAATGAAAATTTTGAGACAGTTTAAAAATAGCCAATCAACAACCAGAAAAACCTTTAGTTAAATGAAGGTATTCTATTGGACTAGGATTAGCCAATCAGAGACTTGAAATACAGAAATTTACAAGTTTAGACAGTTGAAATCAATTCAGTTGCCTCCAAACAGTGCTCATAACCAGACGTGTTGCCTGCAGACAGTGATAGTAACGAGATGCAAGATGCGTCCTCGAGAGAAATATAATACGTATTCATGTGAGACGAAAAATAGTATACGTATTAAAAAGTGCAAGTATTAAATAAAAGAATCTCACAACTCTCGATATCAGTGAAGTGCTATTTAATTTGTGTCAAGGATTAATAAAAAGGAGTGAATTAAAACTAAAAGTCTGTGTAAGCCTACATTCTTGTCGCATCACGCCCTGCCAAGATATCATGTTTCTAAAATAAATACTGACGCAGCCGAGGCAAACATAAATATTAAATATTTAAAGAAACAGTTTAATTACTAAGTTAATTTTTTTTTTTAAACTTGGGGCGAAAGCTACCGAAAACTGTTTACTATACATGCGGTTGCAACTACTACAAGTTTGGCTCCCCAACAGTTGAAATATAATACAACTCCTTCAATACAAACTACTTCAAAATTGACGCCCAAAGCGTGGGGTAAAAAAATAACGTAACAAACCATCTTTTTCAAATTGGTGCAAATAACGTAAAGAAAACAACCTTCTTCAAGGAACACCAAAGAAATATAAAAAAGAAACAAACAGATAAGTCGGCACCACTTTTGGTTGGATAATCATGAAATTAGACAAGATATTAAACTATTAAAACCTGTAACTTCAGCCTTAGAATTGGAAATTTGGAAACAATTTATATTTACAACAAAGAAAATCATTTGTTGAACTTTGAGATCCCACCGCCGAACTAAAGAAGTTATGCAGAGGGCATCAAGGTCACAATACATTAGATGAGGAATGGCAACCAGTCTTCAGTCACCATACAGCTGAAGATGGAGTGAATGTTCTGAAAAATGTTTTCTGATCTGAACCATCTGATATAAGTGAACTATGTTGTCCCTGAACCCAAAAAAGCTTTTTTGAAAAAGGGTCTTTTGTTTGTTTGTGTCTATCTGTAATGTCTATAAACAACATAATGCAAAAACGAACATTAAGATGAACAGTGCAGCATCTTTCAAGAATCTCACACAGATTTTAATGAAATTCTCCCTACCCCAAACTAAACATGGAAAAATGTTTCTTAACTTTTTGTTTTCTAAAAAATAGCCCTAATGATTTTGATTAGAACATCTTAATCATTGACCAGAGAAATAAAATGTACATATTGAATTTTCTACAAATAGCCTGTGAAGACTTCATTCTAATTGAATTTTCTATAATTTTATATACCTGAAAACCATAAGAGACAAAAATGTCTAAATAGAAAATTTAGAGCACAAATGTTAGCTGTTATCAAAATATTCTGTGGGGTAAGGGCCAATCACAATAAAAATCAAGCATTAACATAAAGATGTAAAACTTAAACATAAACTTAATGCAGTGTGTTGTCATTCATTTCAACAAATGCAAACTTAAGCAGCAGTCAACTGCAAGAGAATGTTAAACAGCTGAGCTAATATGGCAACCTGCAAAGAGGTTATGGGCATATGTCAAAATGAACAAGAGCTAGCTACCCGGTTAAAGGAAGTTAAACTCTCAAAAAGCTTCACCTACCATCTGAATTTGTTTTGCTGTGATTTATATAGATATCCCAGTGATTCCTGGTCCTGATCTTACACAGAAAGGTAGTTAGCGAGTTGGCTTTATTGCAGCAAAACATCGCCAAACACTCGACTGAAACATCCTCCTGACGCTGCTTTTGTTCCATTGTGAGTAAATGTGGCACCCATCTTGTGCAGAGCTTTCTCATGTCTAAATTTTCAGTTAGTATGCGATGTACAGCACTTTTTTAAATGCCTACGATGTCTGCTAGCTCGCGCACTTGCAATTGATGGTCATCCAGTACCATTTTGTGGATTTTCTTCACAATTTCCAGCGTGGTCACCTCATTTGGTCGACCACTGCAATGTTCATCTTGCAGCTCATATGGCTTCACTTAAACTCTGCCATCCAATGTTTTACTGTTGTAAACGAAGGAGCAGACTCCCCCAGAGTAGAATCTAGTTTAGCTTTAATATTAGTTGGACTAAGACCTTTCAAATGAAAGTATTGTATTACATAACGATGGCCAGTTTTATCCATGTTTACAAATTTGCTGAGAGAGTTCACTACTAATGGCTGCCAAACAATTACTAAACAACGTAGCACTGTCAAACTTCAGACTTTAAACTTTATAAAGTTGGTACTCTCTAACGTAGTCATTTGTTTGAAACAACAACCGCTATATATACGTCAGGTCGAGACTTCTGGGGCTGCCCTCGTATATATTTACAAGTATGAAAGGTTAGAACTTCCTAAACTGCTCTGGAAAGCTTGACATATATTTAAACTCTGAATAAATGCCAAGAAATAATTCAACTGCTGGTATGCTCAAATACTACTGGTTTTATAAATATTAAAAAGCAGAAGCATTACACTAGTCTGCATTTTCAAAGTTTTTGTCAGATGATTTCTTAAAAGTATTTCTTGAATAAAGTTTTTATGCTGATTCCAGAAATAACTTCCATTTGTTTCTATCACATCAGGTTTTTACATAAAATAAGAAATAATGTTTTGACAATTTTACTAATGAGCGTAGAAAAGTATTCAAATACCATTTCACACAAGGTAAGTTTTTATTCAAGAAACATTTTAAGAATACTCTCAAGAACTCCCCTAATTTATTTCATGACTACATTTTAACAAAACAAGAAGCCAAAGTGTTTCATTTAATTTTTTTTCAAACTTTCTCTTCTTTGACTTCCTTGCAGATCCTTGAAGATGACTGTCCCTCTTCAACATCCAACAGTAGTCAGCCATCATAGTTTCATTCCATTTCCTTAATATCTTGGTGAAAACATTCACCCTGCTCTTCACTATAATGTTCCAGATTTTCTGGAAAGTAATCAATATGTGAATGCAGAAAATGCACCTTTACACTCATGTTACAACCCATGTTCTTGAAATTTTCCAACATTGTTTCGACAATGGCCTTGTAATTAGGATCTCTGTTATTGTCTAAGAAGTTTTCAGTAACTGATCGGAAGGCGGTCCATGCTTCTATTTCTCTCTCATTCATTGTCTTCTCAAAATCTTCATCCTTCATCAATTTCTTTATTTTAGGACCAACAAAAATTCCAGCCTTTAATTTGTCTTGTGTAATGAAGGGAAATTTCTTGGAAAGGTACTTGAAGCAGGGTCCATCCCTTACGAATTGCTTCATCAAGCCCAATTTTATGTGTAGTGGTGGAAGCAATATCTTTTGTCTCTCTACAAGCGGTTCGTGTAGGATGTTTTTACTTCCAGGCAAAAAGTTTCTTCGCTGTGGCCATACTTTCACACTGCAATGTCTTTGCTTTGCCCGATTGCCCCATTCACACAGAAAACAAGGCATTTTTGTGAATCCAGCTTGTTGTCAACTGTCTCTTTCATTTGAACTGAATGTGCGACAGGAATGGACTCATACACATTCCCATTATGCAGTAACATGCCTTTCAGGCTCCTCTTTGATGAATCTATAAAAAGTCTCCACTGAGTAGGATCATGTTCAATGTCATAAAAGTGCATTAACTCGTTTATGTTATTGCAGTAAACCAAGGACTCAATCTGTGAGAAAAAAGGAACTAGCTCTTGTTCGTGTCTGTACCATGAGTAATGCATTCCTGGTTCCAGAAGATTCTTATTTTTAAGACGGGAGCCTAGTAACTCTGCAGATTCCTTAGACAAATTCAAATCATGTACTAGATCATTTAGTTCACTCTGAGAGAACAGTTGTGGAGTCACATCGTATTCAGGGTGGTAAACATAATCAGAATCGTCTTCGGTGATTGCATGAGGTTCACTTTCAACACAATCTTCTTCCAAGTTCTCTAAAACAGCTTGAGGAAGAGGAGCAGGCAGATCTTCTCCGTGGGAACTAGCCTGATGGCTGAGGGAATACTTGGATACACAATGTGTTCCTTATTTTTCGAATTGCACCCCTGAACATTAACTAAACAGAAATAACAGTGTTTAAGGTGGTCTTTAGGCTCCCTCCACACCATAGGAATTGCAAATGACATGCATGATTTCTTTGCTTTTATCCACAATCTTAACCTCTCAATACAATAGCGGCAAACTGTCGATGGAGCCCAGGCCTTGTCTTGGTTTCATTTTCATTTTCAAGTTTCATTTTCAAATAAGCATGGTACACTTTTTTCACACAGTGTGTTATATCAGTTCTCTGCTGAAGCACTGTATAATTTCCACAAATGTAGCAGAAAACATTTGGATTGTTCATACACTTGCATGTAGACATAATGTATTTATAACTTCAATCACGATATAGCACTGGTAATGCAAGCCTCTGATATTAACAACAATGCCTAAATTACAAATAGCAACCAGCATCTACAGGTGTAACAAACTAAAGACTTGAGAAATCTCCCTTCAACAATACTGATCACCTACTGGCTCAACTCTATATTTTTGAAGTGAAATTGTGAAAAAAACTGTACGTGATAGAAAAAAAACTAAAAGCAATTCTGAAATCAGCATAAAAAGTGAGTCCGAATCACTTATTAGTTTTCAGTCATCCGATATCATGCAAACTAGTGATATTAATTATAAGTTATTTTAATTTTTTAAAAATATGAATGAGTTGATGTTCATGCTTGAAACTTCACTTATGTCAAGTTGTAATCTTGTTAAAATCTTATAAAATATTTTACAACTTGACAATTGAAATTTTAAGTCTGAACAGTGACTCATTCATATTTTAAAAGCAATTAAAAGTACTGATTTTCTTTATAAATTTTCATGTGTTGGTAAATGTGTGGATATATATTCCTACTTTTAGGTGTGTTGATGTGGAGAGGGTATACAACAGACCAGTTTGTTAATCAGTGTTTTGGGAACTGTGAAGATGATGGCAAGGGACGGCAGATGCCCATTCACTATGGATCAAAGGCACATCATTATGTAACAATTTCTTCACCTCTCACTACCCAGCTCCCTCAAGGTACGTGATGTTACACATTTTATTTATGAGGTTTCTTAAACACACTGTGTTAATGAAAATTATATATTATTATACCATTACAGCCGGATCGTGCTGTGTTTACAGTTGTTTGTGATTGTTCGAAATATTGAAGACAATTGCTGTTCCTGCTGACTATGAAGTGCGTTTGGTAATGCAGTTTTTGAAAGCTAGGAATGTTAAGTCAACTGAAATTCATTGTCCACTTTTAGACATTTACGGTGAACATGTAATGACAGATGGAATGGTGAGAAAGTGAGTTAGTAATTCAATGATGGACGATCCAATGTTCATGACGAAGCACGGAGTGGATGGCCTTCTGTTGTCACTGATGGTTTGGTTGAACAAGTGAATGAGGCAATTCATGAAAACAGACGATTTACAATAAGAATGCTTTGTGATGTGTTTCCACAAATTTCAAAAACTGTTTTGCATGAGATTGTCATTAAATGTGAAGAAGATGTTTTGTTGTATTGTTATTTGCCCCACGTATGGAAGCTAATTTGAAGTAGATAGTATCTTTATGTTATTTGCACCACGCTTTGTGCGTCAATTTGAAGTAGGTTGTATTGAAGGAGTTGTATTATATTTCAACTGTTGGGGAGCTGAACTTGAAGTAGTTGTGACTGCACGTATGGTACCCGGTAGCCTTCATCAAAAAATTTAAAAATATTAACTTTGTAATTTGACTGTTTCTTTAAATATTTAATATTTATGTTTGCCTCGGCTGCGTCAGTATTTATTTTAGAGACATGGATGTCTTGGCAGGGTTGTGGTGCAACTAAGAATGTAGGCTTACACAGATTATAATTTTACTTCAAAACTTTTATTAATGCTTGACACGATTTAAATAACACTTCACTGATAGAGAGCTGTGAGATTCTTTAATGAATTACTTGCACTTTTTAACATGTAAACTGGGACAGATGGAGCATTCTGCTTGTTGAGTTCCTTCCAGAGAAGCACTGTGAAACATTGAGAAATCTTTAGTGCGCAATTCAAAGCAAAAGGCGGGAATGCTCAGTCAAGGCATTATGTTGCTTCATGACACTGCACGTCCCCATTCTGCTGATGTCACACAAAACCTTATTCAACAATTCGGTTGGGGGCAGTTCAATCACCCACCGTACAGCCCCGATCTCCCGCCTTCTGACTACTACTTGTTCTTGAACATGAAGCGTGAGTTCGGAGGATGGCGCTTTGACAGCGATGACGATATAAAACACGATGTTCAGGCAGTGGCTGTCTTCACTGGCAGCATCTTTCTGTGAAGAGGGCATACAAAAGTTGATTCCCCGCTATGACAAATGGCTGAACAATGGTAGCAACTATATCGAAGAATGCTCTTTTGTGTACAAATAAATGTTGTTGTGAAAAAAAAAAAATGTTATGTCTTTTTTTCCAAACCGGTACTTACTTTACAGACATGCCTCGATTCACATACTGTTTCATCTTCATTCTATTTCTTCTGTTTACTGAGTTTTACTCCTTTCTTGAAAGCCACAATAGTTATTTGTATTGGAAAAGGAAGTAATTGCATTATAAGGTATTATGAGTCAACTAAAACCCAATATTTTCAGAGAACTGGAAAAAGAGTTTCTAAAAAGTCATTATCTATGAAGAGGTATGTGGTATATTGGAAAATGGGTCTCTTAGAAGAATAAATTTACAGCCATAAAGCCTGGCTCATTCTCTGGACCCTACTCTCATATGGGAAATAAATGAAGATCAACCAGAAGAAGTCCACAAGGAGGTAAAATTAATAAAGGTGGTCCAAAAGCCAAGGGAAAATGGAAAAAACTCTGGGTACAAAAGAACAATGATTATCTTATGAATTTTAGTTTTTCAACAGACAAGGATCGTATCACAGAATACATTAAGCCACAAGTGACACCTACAAGAAACCAGAAAATTTGTTATTGGCTCTTATCTGATGATGCAGACAAGATGTCTTCGAAATGCATTCAAAGTATCTCTCAAAATTAGTAAACTTATTAGAGTGTGTGTGCCACATTGGATCAATTCTTGCAATTTTAGGCATATTTCTAGGGTTTGCTGCTGTAATTTTAGATCTGTTATTTATGTATTCAATTATGTGTCTAAGAAATTATCTAACAATTTTATATCACACATATATATATATATATATATATATATATATATAATTTGTTTTAGTAGAAATGAGCTTCTTTATGGTATAGACTATGCCACAATGAAGCACAAAATTAAATACTAGTAACAAATACTAGTTCTATGTAAATACTAATAATAAATGGAGCATAGAGTATTAGCTCGACTCAAAATTATACCAGTATTAGAAATGGCTTATTTATGTTTGTATTTGTTATTTTAATACTTTGCATCTTGGTAAGCTTTGTGTACAAACAGCCTTCAGTTGAAGGAAGCAGAATTTTTCAGCCAGTTCTTTCACTGCTTTTTAAGAAATACGTTTTCTGTTTTAATGTTTTGTAGCTGTGGGTGCTGCGTATGCTTATAAACTTCAAAAGAAAAACCAATGTGTCATCACATATTTTGGAGAAGGGGCTGCTAGTGAAGGAGATGCACATGCTGCTTTCAACTTTGCAGCTACTTTGGATTGCCCTGTTATATTTTTTTGGTCTGTTGAAGTATATTATATTTTTCTTATTTAAGCAGTTTATTATTTTGTTTTTCAAACTTATTTATTTGGAGTGTATGTGAGATTTGGGTAAAATCCTAATAGGTAGAAAGAGAATTTTAATTTTATTTACTTTCTTAGTTTTTAATTATTTAAGGAATTAATTTACTTTTACATGATTTAAATATTATTTAATTAAAAATTCTGAATGAGAGGGTATTAATTTATGAATATATACATTGCAGTTTTTCTCGTAATAACGTATTTGATAATTATTGAAATTTTCTAGCCGTAACAATGGTTATGCAATTTCTACGCCGTCTCATGAGCAATATCGAGGTGATGGCATTGCTGGACATGGACCTTCTTATGGAATCACGACTATACGTGTGGATGGAAATGATGCACTTGCTGTATACAATGCCACAAAAGCAGGCAGGGATTATGTACTGAAGGAAAACCGACCACTTCTGATAGAGGCTATGACATATAGGTATAAGTTGGTTTTGTATTTATTGCTGGTTCTTAACTATGTGCTGTAAAAACCTTAATTAGCAGCTCCACCAGTATTTTTATTGTACTAAAGAATACTCTTACTGAATTCAAATCAAGTACCGTATTTGCCAGTGTATAAGATGCACCTATTTCTCAGAAAATATGTCCAAAAACACGGTGCATCTTATACAGCAATAGCAAATTATTTATTACCTCAATTTCTTTAAAATTGGCATGTTTCGATTTGAAGCAATTCCTTGTTGGCTTCCTGGCAGAGGTGAAAGCATTCCAGTTGTATGGAGTTCAGTGGATGCACATGTACTGTTGTTAATGATTTTCATATTGATCATTCAAATTTCAATTGCTGTGATTAGTGCAAAGATCTGCTTGTGTTTTAATTATGGTAATTTGCAGACTATGGGTGGAAAACATCATTGCTATACAATTGGATTTAAGCTACAAGTGATTGCATATGCTAAAGAACATGGAAACAGGGCTGCAGAAAGGCATTTCGGGGCACCTCCAACTGAGAAAGTAATAAGTACTTGGGAGAATCGGGAAGAGGTTTTAAAGAAAGCTACTCGCAATAAACATAATCTAAGAAGTGGAGCTGCTAAATGGCCAGAATTTGAACTGCTATACTTGGATTTTAGACAACATACAAGTCGGACATATTTGCTACAATTGTTTGAATTACAATACATTAGTTAATTTTTCCCTAAAATGTATCTTAAAAAATCTGATGTGTTACACTCACATGACTTTCTCTACTCTTGTACAAACTATTTTTACAAACGCTTATTCTCCATATGCTTCATGTTAATCGAGATATCGAGATGTCAATATTATTGCTAATTTTTTTGTAGATGCAAGGAAAATATGGTAGGTTTTAAGCGATAGTCAAACATTTTAAGCTCTGGTAGCTATGTGGCGCATTCCATTCTCTTTGCATGTCCAGGACATAAAAAAAATGAGTAACGAATTTGAGAAAAAGTATAAGTATTGGAAAATTTAAGGGAATAACAAGCAATATCTCGAAAACGGTTCACTCAACAAAAAAAATGTATATGACATAAATTGTGTATTGTAACGCGGTCTACATTTTTTGTACAGTAAAATTTTGTCTATCTCTTATGGTTTACCAGTTATGGAAAAGTCGTTCAGAATGAGGAACACTTTTGGAGACATTCCCAGAAAATTTGAGATATACATTTCATTTGTCATGAAAATACCTTAAACATATGATATTTTAATCAAAATCGTTAGAGCCATTTTTGAGAAAATTAAAATTTTCGAAAAATGTTCCATGTAAAGGGTAGTCTGGGGTGGGGGGATTTTCTTGAAAACCTTCGTGTCGCATCTCTGGAAGATACTGAACCTAAATACCAAGTTTGGTGTTTATCCGACTGTTCGTTTCTTAGTTATGCTGTTCACAGACACACACACACACACACACACACACACACACACACACACACACACACACAGACACACACACGGACATGTTTCCAAAAATGCTTTTTTTGGATTCAGGGAGTCTCAAAACATGTATTTCCGGTGAAATCTCGGTATCGAATTTTTGGGTGGAATGCAATACTTCCCCTACTTACTATATGTAGTAGAGAAAGTAAAAATGGGGTGCGTCTTATATGGAAAAATGCAGTATTTCCTATTTGTTAATGGGCATATATCTAAAAATCAATTCTAAGGTTGTAGTATTTAGTTTGTAGTCTGACCCTTGCATTTCAAAGACCATGGTTCAAATCCTGGCTATGGTGTTGAATTTTTCAGCCTGACTGTACCTTTCCAAAATCAGAATTAATTTTATCATCTCAAAAGTAAAATAATAATATTATGCAAATAAGAAATTAAATTAAAAAGAGTGATTGTTTTGATACATTATGTAATTTAGACAAGATTTGAAAGCATTTTATACAACACGAAGTCTCACTAAAGGTGATGTAATTAAGATTTCACAGAAATTTTGAAGGTAAGGGGGTTGGTGAAAATAGGCCCTAAAATCATCCCCTCTGGCCATAGGGTTGCATTCAGTATATAAAATTTATCACACATAGGAATGAAAAATCCATGTTAAATTAACTCTCCAATATGCCTTCCACCTCCCTCTGGTCTTTAGATCCACTGCTATCAAAAACACATTCTTATGTTATAACTTCACTCCAAATGTAAACGTACATAACTTTTTAAATAGGAAATCATTTGTCTTATTAAGTGTGAATTAAATTTTAGTATTGAATTTGTAGCTGTAAATTTTCAGAAAAAGAAAAGGAGCATTATCTAAAATCAGTGCAAGTTTATGGAAAACTTAATGTTTAGAGGTATGAACGCGGGAGTGAATGTGAGTGTGTTAACAGTAAATTACTGAAAAACCAGCATTAAGAAATTCTATGGTTTAACAACCAATGACATCGTCAGTTGTTTCTCAAGTCAAAGCCCCTGATATGACCAAAGAAATTAAAGGGGTTTAAAAAAAAAAGAGGAACAGAAATTTTAAAAAATGTGAATGGTTTTGATTCACAATGCACAAGCCTTTTGGAGACTCAATAACAATGAGGAAAGCTGAGTTTGTGTATTGGGAATTTGTTGCAATATACCCAACAAAATGCAGGTTAGTCAACTTTGAAATTTAATACAGCAAATGTTTTCTACAAGCAATACAATTATTATTTCTGATACCTCTTTTAAAAAATAATTCTAATCTGTTAAGCCTTAACCTATTGATCAGCATTCTGTAACAAAACAAAATTTTGTTAAAAATAATGATTTGGTTGTTGAACTCAAACAAACCCCAAAATCCTCATGCTAACACGTTTGTTACACAACAGGTTTGCATAGATATTTAATGCTGCTGTTACAGGAAAAGCATGATAGAAGTTTGACATTTTAATTATCAAATGTTTATTTATTCAATTTAGCATAAAATATAAATGCTATGCATCACATTGCTATGAGTAAGCAATGCCCTGTGTGATAGCATTGGTAAATGATTCTCCCAACGTAACTTTTAAGAGATAAATTTTAATAGGAAAATAAGTGTTGTGTAACCTCATATTGTAATAAAAAGTAACATGATTTAAGAAAGTTAGGTTAAGATTGGGAAAATGCCACTTTTGAGAGCTGTAGGATAGTACAGCAATATGTCATCCTTCCCAGAATTACTTTTAGATAATTTAATTTCCAATCTGCTAAAAGAAGTGGCTAGCAAAAAGCTATTTACCAGTTTCTTGTAACCATAGAAAATTGAATTATTACTGATGCTGCTGGAATAGAAAGAACATAGCAGAAGGCAGTCAGTTAGGTTATAAAATAATAAATTTGTATGTGAAAAATAATCCGAAATAAAATACTTGTAGCTGTAACATTCCCCCACATAACACAACTAGTGAAACTAACCTTTTTTATCACTACAATTTTCCACTTAACGAATATCTAAAATAATATGGATATTATCAGATACCAATAATGATTTTCATTCAAAGATTAAGATGCAAGACATGTCCACAGAACTGAACTAAAGCTTAACATTGCCAAATCATGAATAAAAGAATAAGTATCTATTTGTGCTTGATGATATACATTAAAATTTCAGAAAAATGTGCATAACAATGTATCTTTAAAAAATATAATTAAAAGCAAAAAAAAAAAAAAAAAGTAAAAAAATTAAGCAATAAGGTTAAGGTTGATATGAATAGTGAAACTTGCATAAAAACAATATGAAACTTTGTTGCCAATTCTTTTGTCTGTCTTTCCTAACCTAAAATTAAACCCATTTTACAGGGCCACTGCCACAGCTTTTCAACACCTTGGGGAGTTTTCCCCATAAAAAACCTTAATTATTTGGGATTACAAGAAATCCATTCATATTTTATATTTTTCGTGTTGGGTTTCACAGCAAGCTTTCTTTCCATCTTGGCAAGAAAAAGTAACAAAAGCGCTCGGAAGTTGGTATTCCAAGGCCTGGTAGCAGAGTGAAAACAAAGCATTATCATAGAGTGTACAAATTTTCAATTAGTCAATTCAGTGGGCTAACAAACTGCGAGAAAACAAACATTGTGATAACAAGCAAGTTACAGAATAGCAAGTAATGGCACATTTGTTAAGAAGCGTTCTTTAAGCTTAACAAATAATTGTAGTCGCCCTCTTAACAATGCAGTTACAGAATAGGCCTGATTGTGACTACAAATAGGAACTGAAGAGTTAAAACTTGACTAAGTTTTGCTCCTTTTCCCATTCTTGGACTATAGTAAGCCAATATTGTTAATTGTGAATGCTGACATACCTTTGACATTCCCAGTCAGATTTTTGTTCCCAGCCTTCAGGCAAACATTTTCCCCTGGTGTGTCTAGAGTGATAAATGGTGTTTTGGAATATGAACATAGTACAGATCATAGAGGCTCATATACACCTTTTGATTTTGTTCAGGCTGGGTCATCATAGCACTTCAGACGACAGCAGTGCATATAGATCTCCAGAAGAAGTGCGACAATGGGATACCATGTACTCCCCTATTGCTAGATTCCGAAAATATCTGGAAAATAAGGGATGGTGGAATGAAAATATGGAAGAGGCTTGCAAGAAGCAAGCCAGAGAGAGGGTAAGAATATTATCTTGTAAAGCATTTTGCTATAGACATGAAGTAAAATAAGCTTAGAAATTTAAGTCTAGCCAAAATAATAATAATAACAATAACAATAAAGTCTTGATGTTAGATTGAGTCACACTTATTGGCACTCACTTTCACTAAATTAAATGCTGTATAAAACAGAAATGTTTTCGAAGGCATTCGTCCTCATCGTCCACGACTGGGTGACTAAAGGTCTCTTTCTCCCATTTGCTCTTCTTCCTCTTCCTGCGGATTCTAAACGTATTACCATCTAATATTTGGGGCACAAAATTTTAACACATTGTTCACAGGCAGGATTTCAAAATTAATAACATTGTTGCCATTTTTTATGATATATATTTTTTCCGAGATTCAATTCTGTTGGTATAGTAAAAAATTTTAACAATTTTATACTTTGACCAATATTATGGTTTTCTGTCCAAGAATAATATAATACAGCAAATTTATCTATTTATTTTAATTTTATGTTCCTTTAATATTCCTTAAATCTGGTTTCCAAATTTCTTTTTATTTTTCCTATATAACATTTATCACATTCATCACAATTAATCTGATAAATTCCGGATTTTAATGTATTTGGGATGGTATTTTTGAGAGGTGTATTTAGGCAAGTTCTTCAGGCTGAATTTGTTTTGTGGAGTTAGTCTTATGTTAAATTTATTAAAGATTCGTTCAAATTTTCTAAAGGCCCAAGAGTGATATGTAAATTTCCTATATTTCCAGTTTGTATTTGAGAAAGATGTTAAAGTGGTAAGTTATAAAATTGCCTTATATTTCTTCTTCTCATTAATCATATGCCTTATAAAATCTAAGTTAAATCCATTAGTTACTACTATTTTTTCTGTATGTTATTGTTCTTTTAAAAATTATTCATTGCTCAAGGGGACACTATGTAACCAGTGCATCAAACTTTAAACACGGTTAGTTGATGTATAATTGGATTGCAACCATTTTTCTTTATATAATTGTCCACATGTGTAAATTGATGGTGGTTTTACTAATGTTGTTTATTTAACATTATTGTAGCCCCACGTTGTGGTAGCCAATTTGATGGAGGTATAGCTTACGTATTCTGTTTTACGTAAATTAATATATCTTGAAGATCTTATAGTTAGCTCCACGTTGTGGTGCCAATTTACGAGAGCATATATGTGTTTACTTCACGCGAAACCATCTTGTGTGACGTCACTCGTTGGTTTGGTCTGGTCCGTAGATCCCTCTGGCGTTAGCAATTTGTATCAGTTTTAAATGTCCACCGGCTAGCTATCATCTGATCTGGTAGGCATGTTTTTCTTACAGGTTGTGAAGCGGAAAGGAATCTTTTATCCAAAAATTACTAGTGAAGAAATGTGTTTTATAATGTTTTATTGTCGAACACGTGCACTAACACATTTACAGATTTATCTAGATAATCGCCATACTGAAACTGTTTATAATAACTTCTTATCACTTTTAACTCACGTACTTCAACTTTGTATATTTAACTTTAGAATATTTTATAAGATTTCTCGTGTAACTTAACGAAATGAAGGACTGATTGTACTGCACTGAGAATTCCATTGAACTGCGGAATCGACGTGGAGTGTACGGAGAATTTTGTATAACTGCGGGGCGATGTATAATGTTTTGAGAACCTTGCCGAACTGGGGGACCCGCTACCTCAACCTGGCTTATTTATAGGCTTGCCTTAAGATACGCCTAAAGATTATAAATGAACTGCTATTGGCTAAAAAAACGCGCCAACATTAGCGTCTATTTTACTATCCAATGAAAACCACTAATACATATTACTTTTATAGAACATTCTGGAAGCTTTTTTTACTGAAAAGGTGCGAAATATTACGTAACTTCCTGGTTCTCGGTAACGATAAACAACTCACCCCCTTCATTGCATTATTGCGTTATTATTGACAGTTTCAGTAGAGCCGTATATTATTATTTACCAATAATAATGACAATTCATAAACCTCTGAAATCAATGACACATAAAAATACATATTTATATTAAAATAATTATTTACATTTGAGTAATTTGTGATACAAATTACCGTATCATATGCCCCACTAGAAACATAATTATAAATATTTATAACCTGTTTGGAAATTTTATAATTTTGTTTTTAGTCTCCTAAATCTTGTAACACACGTTATCACTTTCACTTAACACTTCACACGCATTTAGCACACGACCTGTTTTTCCCCTATCTCGCCACTACTTACTGGCTCTGGTTTAATTAATTTAGATATTAATCTGACATCACAAATTTTTTTTTGTATAGCAAATACTTTACCCTAAATTATTTAATCACTGCTACCAAATTGTTTACTTTCTTATATTGTTAACAAAAATTGAGGCATTCAAGAATTTTGTAATTATTACACATATTTACCAAAATATTTATCCTCTACACAAATATTTACATCTCTTAAATCTAGACAATGTTTCACCTTTTCTGTTTGCTACACAAGTATTTGTTTTATTTATTTATTTTTTTTTTTTTTTATTATTTTACCAATTTTTGTTAATTTGTGCTTTATCTTAACAATACTCTTTGAATTGTATTTACGTACTTTTAATTTAATATCATATTAAGTTTCAATCTTTGCATTCTTAATTTTCAAATGTTGTTACAGTTACTAAAAATTTATTTATTTATTTATTTATTTATTTATTTATTTTTTTTTTTTTTAAAAACATTTCTCTCTTTTTTTTTTTTTTTATAACTTATTTCTCTTTTCAAATGACATATATATTTAGTTAACCCTCTTACGTTCCAATACATTTCTCTGCAAGTCGTCTTCAACTATCCAGCATTTACTTTACATCTCACTGCTATTTACCCTCCTGGATCAAATTGTGTGTGGCTAAACATTACTCGTAGCCGTAACCTAACCTTCAAATTTTTCTTCATGAATAACCTCATGTATTCATTTGAAATTTCATCACATGATAACATTTGAACACAATCTACAGTTTCTTGAACAATACATCTTTTAACAACTTTCATTTTCAATTCTTCTACTATCTCTTTACTTTGAAAGTACTCTGACAAATCTGTACTAAACTGTACTGGACTGGAGTTTTCATTTTGAATATCTTGGTACAATTTATTTCTTTGCATTACTATCTCCTGTATTTCTGATATCTCCCCTCTGAAATTGACTTGCGCCTGATTTACATCTACATTCCTAACCTCTTTTATCTCTCTTATCTCACTTGAAATACTACTCATTTGACTTCCTAACTCTGTACATTCTACATTAACCTCACTTTTAGTATTAACCTCACTTTCTTTGTTACCTATTTCCTTGCTCATGTCTAGCATTTTCTTTGAAATTTCTCCTATCTCACTTACTATTACTTCCTCATTTTCATCTTTCATTTCTGGCCTACTACTATTTAACTTCATAACTTTCTTTTCAATTTCTTCATTGCTTTGATCTACTGTTTGCTCTAATTTCTCATTACTCCTACCAATATTTTCCATGAATTTCCTATGATCTTTGTTTATAGCTTCTCTCAATTTCTCATAACTCTGATCTACTTTTTGTTCTACACTCTTAATAATATCTTCCCTTTCTTGATCTAATTTCTTACTAAGATCTTCCCTTATCTCCCTACTCATTTTTCTCAGCATTTCCATCATCACACTAGCATCAATAGTAATATTTCCTACTATTCTATTCTTACTTTCTGCACTAACATTTCCTCCCTCCAATATTACATTGTTTGAGCTTTTTTTTGTAACCTGTATTGAATTACGGCTAACTGTTACACTATCTCCCTCCATCATTGTTTCTTCTGTATTACTTGCAGCCATTGTTTTTCGTTTTCTAAAAAAATTACTATATTCTGACCTTTTGTGACGCTGTCTGCTGATGTAGCTTTGATGTCCAGCGTTCTGCCCCTTTCTCCTAGATTTGTATGTCGCTTCTGCGTTGTTTTATGATGAATCTACGTCGTTTCGATGTTTTCTTGTAGCTGAATTCCTTGTTGCATCGTAATCTCGGAATTACGATCGAAGTCAGTCGTCCCTTTCGTCTCTGGAATCTGCGTCTTGTAGACCATTTCACCGCTGTATTCCTGGTTACTCTGCTTCATTCCTTTCCTGGTCGCTTCGCCTTCCTTTCCTGGTCACTTCGCCCCACGTTGGTGGCGCCAATTTGATGCGGTTTTATGTTGTATTTATTTTGTTTTATTGTGTAGCCCCACGTTGGTTGCCAATTTGATGGTGGTATATCTTGTATGCTTCATGTGTTGCCATTTCACGCGTATTAGCGAGAGAACTTGCTTTACGTAATGTCTTTTTGTTGTCGAGCCCCACGTTGTGGAGCCAATTTGATGGTGGTTTTACTAATGTTGTTTATTTAACATTATTGTAGCCCCACGTTGTGGTAGCCAATTTGATGGAGGTATAGCTTACGTATTCTGTTTTACGTAAATTAATATATCTTGAAGATCTTATAGTTAGCTCCACGTTGTGGTGCCAATTTACGAGAGCATATATGTGTTTACTTCACGCGAAACCATCTTGTGTGACGTCACTCGTTGGTTTGGTCTGGTCCGTAGATCCCTCTGGCGTTAGCAATTTGTATCAGTTTTAAATGTCCACCGGCTAGCTATCATCTGATCTGGTAGGCATGTTTTTCTTACAGGTTGTGAAGCGGAAAGGAATCTTTTATCCAAAAATTACTAGTGAAGAAATGTGTTTTATAATGTTTTATTGTCGAACACGTGCACTAACACATTTACAGATTTATCTAGATAATCGCCATACTGAAACTGTTTATAATAACTTCTTATCACTTTTAACTCACGTACTTCAACTTTGTATATTTAACTTTAGAATATTTTATAAGATTTCTCGTGTAACTTAACGAAATGAAGGACTGATTGTACTGCACTGAGAATTCCGTTGAACTGCGGAATCGACGTGGAGTGTACGGAGAATTTTGTATAACTGCGGGGCGATGTATAATGTTTTGAGAACCTTGCCGAACTGGGGGACCCGCTACCTCAACCTGGCTTATTTATAGGCTTGCCTTAAGATACGCCTAAAGATTATAAATGAACTGCTATTGGCTAATAAAACGCGCCAACATTAGCGTCTATTTTACTATCCAATGAAAACCACTAATACATATTACTTTTATAGAACATTCTGGAAGCTTTTTTTACTGAAAAGGCGCGAAATATTACGTAACTTCCTGGTTCTCGGTAACGATAAACAACTCACCCCCTTCATTGCATTATTGCGTTATTATTGACAGTTTCAGTAGAGCCGTATATTATTATTTACCAATAATAATGACAATTCATAAACCTCTGAAATCAATGACACATAAAAATACATATTTATATTAAAATAATTATTTACATTTGAGTAATTTGTGATACAAATTACCGTATCAAAATTTCCTATATATACCAAATTTAAAATTATTTTAATCTCTAATTATAATAAGGTCCAGGAAGGGTAAAATATTATTCTCTTCAATTTCAACTTAAATTTAATACTATTATCCTACAAATTCAATAATTTCAAAACCTCTATTAATTTCTAGGATATAATGAAAAAAGTATCAACATATCTCCACCAAAATTTATATATGTAAGGGAAAACTTTCACTATGTGGACTTCAAGGTGGCTCATATATAATTCTGCCAAAAATGGGGGACAATGGGCTTCCCATTACTAATCCTTTTAATTATTTATAGAATTTATTATTAAATGTAAAGAAATTGTGTCTAGTGCATAATTTAATCTTTAACAATAAGTCTGTTAGGCGATTAGTTTATTTGAAAGCAATATTACTGCTCCTGTGAAATATTACAGGCTCTCTGGGACTTATGATGCAGCTTTTAATCACTAGATTGCAGAGCAGTGTTGGTAAATTTATCATATGTAAGCTTTTACAGTTTGCCTGTAAAATGTACTGGAGCAGAGACCTTTTCCAAACTTTATGGCAGTGGAGGCATTTTTACGGCTTTGTGGGCAGATCCAAGTATTACAGATTTTCACCACGGACAAGACAAAGCATTGAATTCTATTGCATTATATTGTAACTTAAGATTAGAGACTGAATGTACCACACTAATTGGTACACATGCTGTGATAGACCACAGCTTTTTTGTGTGTCTACCATTCATCATGAACATGGTCCCTTTTCACTGGGCTGCAACAAAATGCATATAGCATCTGGATTTAAAATTTTATTGCACTACTAAATGGGCAAAAACATTCAGTAATGGACGACATTAATTGTAAAGTAAATTCCCTCAAATAAATTGTTTATATTCACATTCTTTGGCTGTGGGGTATAAGTTCCCCATTTTTTGTGATAGTTTTTGTTTATAGTTCATGTTATGAAGAGTTAAATATGGATTAGAAATCTGTGTATAGCCTAGGAAGTAGTGTTCTTTGCTTGTGATGAAGAAAGAAGTAATATAAAAAATCTGAAGCAAACAACAAGTAAAACGAGCATAACACTGTATCATCATAATGTTCAATACATAAGTAATCAGAGAACAACTTATGGGATTCATGTTAAAAGAAATAAAGCCAAATGTCACAGTATTTATTGAATGCGGTTTAAAAGCAGAAGAAATAATAGCAAATAATTATGAAGGATATATTTTAGGGACATATTACTGTAGACAGAAACACAATAGTGGGAGAGTAGTGATCTATGTGGACGAGTCAACAAAATTTAAAGAAATAGATTGTAGTAAATTTTTAGTGGAAATATCAGCCATAGAAATTTATTTGAAAGAACAAAACAACAAAAAATCAACAAATATTTTTAAAAAACTTAGAACACTATCTAATTACAACTCTCAAAAGTAAGATTAAAATAGTAATGAGGGATCTTAACATTGATACTAAAAGATAACTCAGTAAAACATAGATTAATAGAAATCTTAACCAGGCTAAATTTAAAAATTGGTATAGGCGAACCCACCAGGGTCACAAAACAAACAAAAACCTGTATTGATAATATATTTACAAATCTGACAGAAAATAAATGGGAAACTAAAATAATAAAAGCAGGAATAGATGAATCATTTTGGCCAGTTGTTAAAAGTAAATGTAAAAAAAGAGATTTTACAAAATAATTTTTAATATAAAAGACAACCAGATAATGAAAGTTTAAATAGATTTAGTAGATTAAGGCAATACCTCACACGGGTAAGCTGGAAAGAGGTTTATGAAACAGAGAATGTAAATAAAAAGTATTAAAATTTAGTAATATAATACAGAAAGGCTTAAATACTAAAACGCCATTAGCAAAAATTAAAGTTAAGTTGGGTTTAATAGGTATCCAGTATGAAAAATCTGATGTGTACTCCTGCAATACTTCTACTATTATCCTTACCTATTCTTGCTGGAGCAATCACCATACTTTTAACCGATGGAAACTTAAATACATCCTTTTTTGTACAAACTATTTTTACAAACACTTATTCTCCATATGCTTCATGTTAATCGAGATGTTAATCTTATTGCTAATTTTCTTGTAGATGTAAGGGGAATTGGTAGGCTTTAAGGGATAGTCAAATCTTTTAAGAGCTGGTTGCTATCTGGAGTATTCCATTCTCTTTGCATATCCAGGACAAAAAAAAAAAATCTGATGTGTTACACCCACATGACTTTCTCTACTCTTGTACAAACTATTTTTACAAACTCTTATTCTCCATCTATTTCATATTAATCGAGATAAATATTTGCAGAAACGATCTTTTGACATGCAAAGAGAATTACATTTTACACATAGTGCCAGTTCTAAAAATATTTGACTATCGCATAAGGCCTAATATGTTCCCCTTGTTTTGTATTTGTAAGGCAATATAGAAATACAGTAGCCTTTAAACATAGACATATCTCTTAATAGCTGGTTGCTATGTGCAGCACCTTCTCTTTGCCACAGATTAATACTCTTTGCATATCCAAGACAAATATGAATAACGAATTCCCATTTGAGAAAATAAGTATTGAAAAATTTAAGGGAATAACAAGCAATATCTCGAAAATGGTTCACTCAACAAAAAAAATGTATATGACATAAATTGTGTATTTTAACGCGATCTACGTTTTTTGTGTAGTAAAAGTTTGTCTATCTCTTATGGTTTACCAGTTATGCAAAATTCATTCACAATGAAGAATACTTTTGGAGACATTCCCAGAAAATTCAAGATATACATTTTATTTGTCATGAAAGTATCTTAAACATATGATGTTTTATTCAAAATTGTTAGAGCCGTTTTTGAGAAAATTAAAATTTTCGAAAAAAGTTCCATGTAAAGGGTAATCTGAGGTGGGGGGATTTTCTTGAAAACCTTTGTGTTGCATCTCTGGAAGATACTGAACCTAAATACCAAGTTTGGTGTTTATCTGACTGTTCATTTCTGAGTTATGCTGTTCACAGACACACACGGACATGTTTCCAAAAATGCTTTTTTTGGATTCAGGGGGTCTCAAAACATATATTTCCATTGAAATCTCGGTATTGAATTTTTGGGGTGGAATACAATACTTCCCCTACTTACTATACGTAGTAGAGAAAGTAAAAATGGATGACAAACGGGATAAAAGATCGTGGGAAAGAATGAAATTCTTAAATTCTCTAAAACACATAAATATGGGTGAAAGATCATTAAAATATATTGAAAACTACAGTAGAATATTTAGATTAGTGTATGAATGTGCAAAAATGAGGTATAGTCAGGAATTGGCAGTAAAGGCAGAAAATAAGACAGTAAAAATATCAGAATGAAATATACTGTAAGAAATTGATAAGGTTAAGCCTAAAAGATCGATTGGATTTGATGAAATATTAAACAAAATTATAAAAGATGTCCAAACTGAGATTGCTCAAGTCCTGACACATTATGAATGCATCATTAAATCAAGGGACGTTTCCAGATATGTTAAAGAAAGTAATTGTAAAGCCAGTATTTAAACATAAGGGGAACAAGACTAATATAGAAAATTATGGGGCAGTTACATTATGGAATTAAGTGTTCTTTCACACAAGCCGTGTGTTGGACAGGGTTGGAAAGATAGAATCAGATGACTGAAAAATTCAGGCTATGGCATTGAATTTTTCAGTCATCTGATTCTACCTTTCCAATTACATTATGTTCAACTATTTCAAAAATAATGAAAGCTGTATTTTTAAATCAATTGCAAAATTATTCTACTAAATTGAACATAATATGGAATGGCAATTTGTATTCCAAAAGAATAAATCAACAATCATGCAATAAATGAGGTAAATAATTATATAACTGAAGCATTAAATAAACAGGAGAAGGTAATAGCTATTTTTTTTGACTTATCAAAAGCATTTGACTATGTTAATATAGACATAGTGATAAATAAATGAGAAAACTATGGAGTTTGTGGATTGGCACAAAAAATGGATCATCTCATTCTGAAAAACAGAATGCAGTATGTAAAAATAAATCATTGAAATAGTGCTGGTATTGTAGAAAAAAATATGTGTTGCACTCACATGACTTTCTCTACTCTTGTATAAACTATTTTTACAAACGCTTATTCGCCATTTACTTCATGTTAATGGAATTGTCAAGATGTTAATCTTAATGCTAATTTTCTTGTAGGTGTAAGGGGAATATAATAGACTTAAGCAACAGTCAAATCTTTTAAGAGCTGGTTGCCATGTGGAGCATTCTATTCTCTTTGCATGTCCAGGACATAAAAAAAGAAATAACAAATTCCCATTTGAGAAAAAGTATAAGTATTGGAAATTTCAAACAAATATCAAGGAATATCTCAAAAATGGTTCACTCCACAAAAAAAACGTATATGACATAAATTGTGTGTTTTATTGAGATCTACATTTTTTGTGTCGTAAAAGTTTGTCTATCTCTTATGGTTTATCAGTTATGCAAAAGTCATTCAGAATGAAGAGGGCTTTTGCGGACATTCCCAGAGAATTCAAGATATACATTTCATTTGTCATGAAAATATCTTAAACATATGATATTTTAATCAAAATCGTTAGAGCCATTTCTGAAAAAATCAAAATTTTCAAAAAATGTTCCATGTAAAGGGTAATCTGGGGTGGGGTGATTTTCTTGAAAACCTTTGTGTTGCATCCTTGGAAGATAGTAAACTCAAAGTAGCATTTTTGTTTTTTGAGTTATGCTTGTCATAGACAGACACACACACGGACATGTTTCCAAAAATGCTTTATTTGGATCCAGGGCACCTTAAAATGTGTATTTCCGGTGAAATCTTGATATCAAATTTTTGGATGGAATGTAATACTTCTCCTGCTTATTATACATAGTAGAGAATGTAAAAATTAAATCTAACTTCTATACGGTTAGGTAAGGAGTACTGCAAGGTTCAAAATTAGGTCCGTTTTTGTTTTTAATATACATTGATATTTTTAATTAGTACAAAGAAATGGAAATGCAGCAATTGGGTATGCGGATGACATGATGATAGTAATTAAACGTAAATCAATAGCTGATGTAGAACTAAAAGCAAATGAGCTAATGAAAAAAATAAAAAATACTATTTGTATTTCAACATGATCTTAAGCACCCAAAAGATGCCCTGGATAAATTTTGAATTAAAAATTGTAGTTTAAACAGTATAAATTGGAAATAGATGCAGAAAATATGCTAGAGATCCAATATACAAGTTTTTAGGAGTTATAATAGATAAACTAGAAACCATATATGGCATATAAAAAACAGATAAATACTGGCTTGTATACAATGAGACAGGTGAGGAAAACCATGGACAATGATACACATAACTAAACAGGTTTACTATGCCTGTATATGCTCACTCATAAAATGTGGGATAATCTTGTAGGGAAATATTACAGCAAGAGAAGTTAAAAATATTTTTATGAGGGTGGTCTGAAAAGTTTCCGACCTCAACATGAAGATGGCAGCACTTGTAAATAAAAGCTAGTGAATTTCGTTGTTCATCTGTTGACAGTTACTCCCTAAAGTTTCAGCAATTTTGGATGCTCAGTTGTTATGTAACAGTCGTTTGAGTGAGGTGATGTGAGTGGTTTTATGAAAATGGACAAAATAGAGTATCGAGCAGTCATTAAATATTTGTTTTTGAAAGGCAATATGCCTATGCAAATCAAAGATGAGTTGGATTCTGTGTTTGGGGTCTCTGCACCATTATTTACCTCAGTGAAATTTTGGGCAGCTGAATTTAAACGTGGCCGTAAGAGCTTGGGAGACGATGAACGTTCGGGATGTCCAAAAATTGCAACTACCAACGAAAACATCGTCAAAGTTCACCAAATGGTGCTAGACGACCGCCGAATTAAAATGCGAGATAGCAGAGGCTATGAACATGTCAAAAGAACGTGTTTGTCACATATTAAATCAACATTTAGACATGAGAAAGCTGTCCGCGCGTTGGGTGCCGCGTTTGCTCATGTTTGACCAAAAGCATGTTCGAGTGAACATTTCCAACGCTCTTTTGGCGCAGTTTAGGCACAATAAATTTGATTAATTACTGTAGATGAAACTTGGATACACCATTATACCCCCGAAACAAAAATACAGTTCAAACAGTGGACTGCAAAGGGGGAACCGGCTCCAAAAAGAGCAAAAAAAATTTTTTTTTTGGCTGGGAAACTGATGGCGACTGTTTTTTTGGGATAGTCATGGAGTTATTTTAATCGATTATCTTCAAAAAGGAAAAACCATTACAGGAGCATACTACGCATCATTACTTGACAAGCTGAAGGCAGAACTTGCAGAAAAACGGCCACGTTTGTAGAAAAAGAAAATCCTGTTTCACCAAGACAACACACTGTCTCACATCTCAGCAGTTGCAATGGTGAAAATCCATAAATTACGGTTTGAACTGCTTGACCATCCGCCTTACTCACCAGATATAGCCTCAAGCGACTTCTTTTTGTTCCCTCATCTGAAAATTGCGCTCAGAGGACAGAGATTTTCATCAAATGAAGAGGCAATCACCTTCGTGAACAATTATTTTGCAGAAAAAAATGCTGAGTACTATTTGGACGGGTTACAGAGATGGGAGCATCGCTGGGAGAAGTGTGTAGAGTTAAAAGGAGACTATGTTGGAAAAAAAAAAATTCTGAAAAAATGTCTTGTACCTTTATTAGGTCGGAAACTTTTCAGACCAGCCTCGTAATTTGCAGAAAAAAGCAATTAAAATAATAGGAAAAATAAATAGTAGACATACATGCATATTAATGTTTAAACAATTTAGTATATTGACTGTTCTATGCATATATATTTATGAGGCTATAAAACATGTTTTACAAGAAAATGAAGAACCGAAAAATTATGGTATACACACGTATAACTTAAGAAACAATGGTGATTATTTTAGACCTGTAATTAGAGACACATTAGGCAGATGCTGTACATGGGGAAAAGAACTTTATAATAAATTACCTGAAGAAATAAAATGTATGAAAAGTACTGAACCAGCTATAAAGGCAATAAAGAGATATCTAATGGTAAATGCATGTTACTTTTTTTTAAAATTTATTTATGGACACTCTGCTATGGTTCTTAGTGTTCAATTCTATATTGGTTGTGAAAGACCAGGAATTTTGCTCAGAGGCCTCTGTATCAGGCTTGAGGTTCTTTTATGTGCCGTAAATCTATGATGCAGGACCACCAGCTTTACTTCTCTTCCAAAGGAAGAAGTGCTAAGGATTTTTTACACCTGAAAACATCCATCGCTGTGTTGAACTCGTGACTTCGGGAACTAGAGGCTAGCACGATATCCATAGACCACGGAGGATGACAATTCTTAGTGGTTCATATTGCTGATCAGTGCACTGCAGCAGTTCTAAATTATGGCGTCAATGTACAACTTTTAGAACACTACAGTGTTGTAAAAGTTTCTGTAATCAGTGTAACTTCCACTTGAAGTCCTGCAACAAACTTCTTTTTTCATCCAGTGATGTCTATTTGAATTTTAACTGTCTAGGTCAGAGGTGGCGAAAACGGGACTCGCGAGTCATTTTGACTCGTAGGCGCCGTTCACTCTCTGCAACCTTCCCTTTGTTTTTCACATGCTGCTGAATGATGTAGTGCGTGTTGCATATTTGGTGACTTGTGGAAGGAAGGCGTTTTTGCTACCCTTGGTCTAGGTTATATTGGAAGGTGAATGTACGAATGAATGAATAAAATTGGGCTCAGGTGATCCTGAGACCCAGGGACCTTAGAACTACTTGACATTTATGCATATAAAATAATACAACTTCAATGTTTTCCCCCAAAAGAGAGGAGTTAAAAAAGGATGTTATTTATTCAAATCTTCCCTCTGCCTTTTGGCCAGTGCCTCATGGTTCTCAAGTTTGAATATTATCTGTTCAGGTAAAGAGTGCAATCTGTACATGAACTATGGAATTATTTCATTTACCTTAAATAGATATTGCTGGATGTTTATTGGCACATGCACTTTGTATAACATGCAAGATTGGGTAATGTTGCTGCAGAGATTGATGTGTCATGGCGGACGATGTTAGTGCACAATGTCAGGTACCAACTGTAAAGCAGAATAAAATGCTGCAGCTATATGAAACGCAGAAATAGTTGGTGGATTTGCGAAATGTTATATGCTGTGGTAATAGAAAAGCACGAAACAATAAATGCAATACAACTAAATTATTAGCACAAAATAGTTAACAAATGTAGTACAGCTAAATAATTACTGTGTAGTAGTAAATGTAATGCAACTAAGTTATTACCGCAAAGTAGTAAACAAATGCAATACAAGTGAATAAAAATAAGTGCTACTGTAATTATACTGTTTGCCCAAGGACATACTTGCTCCTTCGTGATGCAATTGTTAACCTCAGTAAAGGCTGTTTTGCATCAGTGTATATAAAAAAGAAAGGCAGATAAGAATTCTGGAAGACGTGTGTAGAAGAAGGATGCAGTTCGAGAGTACAGGACAGACATTGAAAAGTAATGCCAGATAAAATAACCAGAATTCAATAAATCATGCTAGCATACATAATCAAAGTGATGTATTTAAAAGGCCAAATACCATACATTTGTGGAATTTTAGCAAATTTTATTTGTATTTTATAAAATATTTATGTTTATTCCTACAAGGTAGACTGCCTGACATTTTGCGGTATCCACTATGACACGTGGACCTCTGCAGCAACATTACCCAAGATTGTACCCATGATAGCAATACATGTATACTCAATTAAGATTTTCTTTGGATCAACATACACTTTTTATTTTAAATTTTGAACTACACTGTAATTATACATTTGAGCTATTAGCAATAATTATTATCTATGAGGTACTGTATTATTGGTTCTTATTTTGAATTATATACATACTTTAACCATTATGGCTATTTCTTGGATCATAATATGAAACAGATAGTTAATCAACTAATCAAGTGGTCTGGAAATAAATATATAAAAGACAGCGGCTATTTCATTTCACAATATACATGGAATGCAAAGTGATGGTCCATAGTGTTTAAAGAAAAATGCATCAGCTACGCAAAAAACACAGCATTTCTTGGCTTATGGTTGAACAAAAACCTGAAATGGAATATTCACATAAATGAATCGCTAAAAAACAAAGCAAACTCTGTTTTCTGTGTTTTATACTGTCAAAAATCATGAATAAAGAGGCAGTTCTATCTTTGTAGTATGTATACCTTCATTGTATCATTTCTTATGGTATATACTTTGGCGAAAACTGTTAAAATGCTAATATTATATTTAGGATATAAATAAGGGGTATTCACATAACATTTAAGGTCAGCAAAAGAACTAGTTACAGAACACTTTTTAAATAAATAAATGCATTGCCTCTACCTTGCTTGTATATCTAGGAATTGGTTATCTTTGTCAAATCAAATATTGATTTGTATTCCTCAAACACACAATTACATGCCCATAATACTAGAAGGAAAGAGCAAACATAATCCCCCTCATAATACTAGTTTGGTAGAAGTTTTATTTATAATGTGCTTTGCCTATATAATGGTCTACCTGAACACCTAAAAATACATCCATACTTTATACGTTTAAATATGCTGTTAAAAAGTTCTTTTTCAAGCATTGTTTTCATAGTTTAAGCGAGTATTTTGAATATGCTAAATATAAATAAATTATTAATTTGTAATGTCAGATGTATCTTTTATCATCTTTGTACCTACAACTTTATAACACTGGAAAAATATTTTATATATAATTTTCTGTTTTCTAATTTTGCTGTATATATTCATTACTATGCATTCTAGTTGTAATTATTTGGTATGTCCTGCATAAAGCATTATGATCAAATGGATGAATAATAATACTACTACTATTTGAATTGTAAATTATTTGGATACTGCATTTGTCAATTCTATGTTCTGCAGGTGGTGAAATCTCTGGCAGATGCTGAGAAACGTCCAATGCATGACTGGAGAGAAATGTTTCATGATGTTTACTATGACATGCCTGATGGTCTTGTGTGAGTATATAGTAAAACAGTAGAACTTTGATTATTCAGACTGATTGGAGGTAAATAATTATAGAAAACAACATTCCAGATAATATTTAAAATGGAGTGTTAAACTGAATCATCAAGTGTATTCAACAGGTGTACAGCTTTCATTAACACATTTGAAATGTATTTATAGTAATAAAAACATACAAAAGTCCACGTTTGTGGTGCGAGGGTAGCATGTCTGTCTTACATTCAAGAGGACTTTAAGAGCTGGTTGCTATGTGGAGCATTCCATTTTCTTTGCATGACTAGGACATAAAAAAAAAATAATAATGAATTCATTTTAAAAAAACGTATAAGTATTGAACAATTCAAATGAATAACAAGGAATATCTCAGAAATGGTTCACTCCACACAAAAAAAAAAAAATGTAAATGATGTGTGTTTTAATGAGCTGTACATTTTCTATGTAGAAACATTTTGTCTCTTTTACGGTTTACCCGTTATGCAAAAGCCATTCAGAATGAAAAGTACTTTTGGGGACATTCCTAGAAAATTCAACATATACATTTTATTTGTCATGGAAATGTCTTAAATATATGCTATTTTAATCAAAATTGTTGAAGCCATTATTGAGAAAATAAAAATTTTCGAAAAATGTTGCACGTGAGCGGTAGTCTGGAGTGGGGGGAGTTTTCTGAAAATCTTCATGTCGCATTTTTGAAAGATACTGAACCTAAATACCAAGTTTGGTATTTATCTGACTTTTCGTTTTTGAGTTATGCTGTTCACAGACACACACATGGACCTTTTTCTAAAAATGCTTTTTACTTTCTCTACTACGTATAGTAAGTAGGGGAAGTATTGCATTCCACTCAAAAATTTGATACCAAGATTTCACCAGAAATACATGTTTTGAGGTGCACTGAATGCATATAAAGCATTTTTGGAAACATGTCCGTGTGTGTGTCTGTGTGTCAGTCTGTCTGTGAACAGTATAACTCAGAAACGAACAGTCGGATAAACACCAAACTTGGTATTTAGGTTCAGTATCTTCCAGAGATGTGACACAAAGGTTTTCAAGAAAATCCCCCCACCCCAGATTACCCTTTACATGGAACATTTTTCGAAAATTTTAATTTTCTCAAAAATGGCTCTAACGATTTTGATTAAAATATCATATATTTAAGATACTTTCATGACAAATAAAATGTATATCTTGAATTTTCTGGGAATGTCTCCAAAAGTATTCTTCATTGTGAACCAATTTTGCATAACTGGTAAATCATAAGAGATAGACAAAATTTTACTACACAAATGGTGTAGATCACGTTAAAATACACAATTTATGTCATATAAACTTTTTTTGTTGAGTGAACCATTTTCGAGATATTGCTTGTTATTCCCTTAAATTTTCCAATACTTACTTTTTCTCAAAAGGGAATTGGTTTTTTTTTTTTTTTTTTTTTTTTTGACCTGGTAATGCAAAGAGAATAGAATACTCCACATAGCAACCAGCTCTTAAAATATTTGACTATTGTTTAAAGCCTACCATATTACCCTTGCATGTACAAGAAAATTAGCAATTAGATTAACATCTCAATAAATCGATTAACATGAAGGATATGGAGAATAAGCGTTTGTAAAAGTAGTTTGTACAAGAGTAGAGAAAGTCATGTGGGTGTAACACATCAGATTTTTTTGGATTCAGGGTGCTTCAAAAGATGTATTTCTGATGAAATCTCGATATCAGACTTTTGGGTGGAATGCAATACTTCCCCTACTTACTATAAGTAGTAGAGAAAGTAAAAGTATGAAACTTTCTTTTGCTTTATTAAATTTATAATTCAGAAATATGTGGATGACCTGTCATCTAAAGTGTATTAACTCTCCAGTATTGTGTTCTACCAACAAATTGATAACAAAAATGCTTAAAATATCTTCTTGGTGTAACAATTCTAATATTACCTTAGACAAAAAGTCAAACAATAAGAAGGCACAATGCTCTCACATTGCTGTGCGTATCACTTGCCAGTGAACCAGTTAAAGATCAACACTTAATTCCCTTACTTGTCTGAGAAAGTGATGACAGGAAACAAAGAACAACTTAACCTTTAGCTAGTTTGTCACACCTGGATGTAAACATCAGTCACATGACAAGTGATATTACATAAGAACTATTAAACTTAGAAGATAATTTCTTTAATATTTTCCTTCAGTTTGTCGATAGATATGATCCTAGATCTAGTGTGAAAATTGTGGATATTCTGTGTCTTAAGCTAAGTTTCTAGAAGTAATTGTAAAAAGTGATTTCAACATAGTGAAACTATGAGTGGATTGGGACACTTTATTTCTGCTTACTATAGTTCAGCAGCTTAGAAAAAACCCTTGGGAGGGCTAACTCACTTGGTCATGTATTTCCCCTCTCTAACTGCCTTGGGTGGGCAGGCCTGTTCTACTCTGCCTCTGAGTCATTGCTTAAGCACCACACGCCATAACTTGGCCTAGCCCGTGTTTTATTTTATTTTATTCTCACAAAATTGTTTATCACACCACTGTTGTAACTATCCAACTGTAGAGGCAGGAATAAAGACACAAGAGCATTGCAACAAAAATGCTGTGTTTGGAGATTGCTGTAACAGGCCACGCAAAGAGCAAGGTGCAGCAGGTGTGAAAACAAATGTTTGCACATAGCATTTCACATACATGCAGTATTATCATGGGATCTCTTCCAAAAGTTAATTCACACTTTTTAGGGTATTTCATAGTCCTCACTCCCCATCTATCTCTTCAAGGAAAAAAGTTCTTCGCTGGTTGATTTTCATAATACAAATTATTTCAATTGAAGTTTTACAAAGAAAACTGGCGACTTTAATTGTTTACAGGGAGACCAATCACACATCATCATAATCATCATCTCAAAACTGTACTCTTTAACATACTTCTTACAGAGCTGGAATAAGGATTATAGTTTTTGAGTTATTACAATCTAAACAAGATCCTATTAAATTTTTCTACACTATAAAATTACTGTGTTCACAACAGTGACGTGACACTTGTTTCCTGCATATTAGCCCACTTCCTCTTTAAGACACCTCATTGGATAACTCAGTAGTTAACGGCAAAAGACAAATAGAGTGGGACCGTTTTATTCCTCCTGAATACTCGCACAGTCTCTATTGTTAGCTGTATACTCACTGGCATCTGAAAAGAGATTCCCTACTTTAGTGTCAGTTGCACTGGCATCCATTTATCTCGTGGAAAACTTCACTGTCATCAGCAGGCAAAATTTCAAAAGTCATTATTATTCTTCATGTTCAATCAGAACTTTTATCAATAAACCTCAGCCTTTCAATGGGAAACTCATTGTTACCACTGTTAACGGGCTCATATATGAGTGCCCTAGAGATTCATGTAAGAAAATCCTTTCCCCATATGTTTAAAGTCTGGATGAGATACATGGATATTTTTGCCATCGTACTAAAGAAGGTACTCTCAAAATGATTTATTACTCCTTAATCCATTCACATCTCTCATATGGAATCGAAGTATGGGTAAATACGACAGCAGCCAATTTTAATAAAATGCTTGTATTACAGAAGAAAGCTGTCAGATATCTGGTAATTTCAAATAGAATGTGTCTTGTCACAAAACATTTACAAGTTAAAAATCCTAACTCTCCCTAGCTTATACATCTACCAAACTATCCTGCACTTAAGAAAGCAACTCTGAGAGATACAATCACAATACTGGACATAAAGACGACGTAGAATCCCCAGTCATTGATTGCACTTTTTTGAAATGGGAATAGAGCATTATAATATTTCCAATTGCCATCAAACTTATAATAACAGCAAATTTAAAGCTGTGTTAAAAAGGTTTTTAATAGAAAAGGCATATTATAGTATAGATGAATTTGTAAATAATTCTTTGCAGTAGTGCACATATGATATTAGTGTGTCTGTATTTTTTTTTTAAATATATATAAATATAATTATTTATTTACAGTAATGTATTTGCACAATTATTAACATTCTATGGTTGATTGTAAGCTTATGATCTATTTGTTTTACGCATATGACATAAAATAACATTAAATATTCCACTGGATTAGCTCTCTTTACTCTAGAATCTATTCACTTAATGATTGACATTATTTCCTGTCTATAATCCTGTACTAGTTTTATTTTATTGAATATCCATTTTATGTATTTGTTAATCATATTGTTTTTAAATAACTGTCTTTCCTTCTGTAGTTTTACACGTTCGCATAATAGGTGGTCTATGATTTGTTCTTTATCTCCGCATGTACGCAAGGGACTGTCTTTTATTTTAAAACGATAGTATAGCTATTAATTGCGTGCGCGTGCGTGCGTGCTTATCACTAAAAGATAAGTTTTACCTGAACATATTTTAAGGCTTGTTCATGTAAAACTTACCTTTTAGTGATGTTTTTTTAATGTTACAAACTCCAACTCTAAAAAACAAAGTCTTTGAAACATATTCTGAGTAAAAACTAAAGTATCATCAGTCAGCTCAAAATTTCAATATTCTGCAGAGGGTCCAAAAAAAGTATACATATTTTATCATTAATAACTTTGTAATAAATTGAAATACAAGACTCAAATTTGGTGAAGATGTAGCTTAATGTTCAACTTATTGAAATCACTTGAGGTGCTTGAAGTGGTCACCATCAGCAGTGAAATATAGTCAATGCTGCTGAACAATGCCACAAACAACCTGCTCTAATGTGTACAGTGGAATCGCTGCACATGATAATCAGTCAGTGTAAGTGGCTTTGCCCGATACACAAGATCCTTTGTGGTCCCACAGAGGTAAAAGTCTAGAGCTGTTATGTCTGCAGGCCATGCTGAGTATTTGATAGTGCCTTTTTGGCCTGTCCATTGTCCAGGGGAGTTTCATTCAGGTACTCTGTAAAGTCTTGCGGCACTGTATTGTTGCAGACAAAACCATTTATCTCCATACAGCTCCTGGATCACACCTAAAATCAATGTCTGCAGCTTTTTGAGATAAACCACACAAATTTCTTCACATGATAGCATTGTAGTCCCAATTTGGTATTGGTTTGTTTTTAGGTGACGCATTTCATGACATAAATAAACAAAACCAACGTTACCAATCCAAGGCCACCTAAATCCTAGACATTCAGCTACACCTTCACCAAATTTGACACTTGTATCTCAATTCATTACAAACTTATGGAGGATCAAACGTGTATACATTTTTTGGACCCCTCGGTATATTTTACTTGTTTTGCTCTACTGATCACACAGCTTTGTGATAATAGTACACAAGAGTATCATTTATCCGAATTTCTGGCTTATCAGAATTGAATTTTGCTTACTTATTCACCATGAAAATATGTGCATCTTTTGATAAATACATATGAATGTATATGGTTGTAATGTTGGCATCGCAGGTAGTGAGATTGCCATTGGTTGCATGCTCAGAAAATGTGGGGTATGTTCAAAGTACACAGAGCAACAAAACTAAAGTGTGTTGGTGTGTGCTTAAGATACACAGAACAACAAAACTAAAGTGTGTGAAATCATGCTTCATTTGTTTTCATTATCTGGATGGCTTTCAGTTATTTTTTCTTCTGCTTTAGTAGTGATACAATTTTCACTATCTTACATCAAAGCTTGTATTCATTTAATAGTTTGTTTCTGGATTATCTGGATTTCTCTTAATCTGTGTGGATTACCTTCGGTCCCACCTAATCAGATAAACAAGGTTCTTGTGTACAAAACAAAGCATGTTTACCTTTGATTCTGAAACCTTTGATGTAAACACTTTTCTGAATTGTTTGCAGGAAACAAATGAAGTCCATGGAAGATCATGTTGAGAAATATAAACAACATTATCCAGTCCAAAAGCATCTAAACTCTGGTAGTGATTCAGATTAAGGACTCAGAAGAAGAAACTGGAATTACAGATGAACATAAGTTTTTCTGCACTGCCTCCTAAACTACTTTTACTTGTAAATTTGTATAATGCTGTATAAACTGGAAAAAAGATGAAGCCTACATAGTTGTTTTCACATGTTGAATCTATTTTTGAGAAAAATATTCTTTCCTTTGTAAATACGCAATTATGAAGAAGAATGAATTCCAAAGTTGCTCAATATTATGTACTATAATAGAGACTAGAAGCCATGTGCACCATTCTTGTTAAACAAACCCTTCAGTGACCTTCAGCTCACCGTGGTAAGAATTTGACATCACTTAGCGGCGCACCAATGTTTACCTCAATTTAGGTGACCGTGGTTACCTGCCAGATGCTCACCTTGGTTGAGCACATCGTTCATTGCAAGCAAACTCTACTGAATGCGCCCGAATGGACATCACATCGTCTCTTTTTCATTTGTTCTTTTTCTTTGCTGAAGCGCATGCATATAGTTGTTAAGTGTGCGATAGAGGAAAGCAAAAGCAGACCCAAGTTTCTCTAATGTGTTATTAAATTTAACATGCACTTCTTAAGAAAAGATAGAATGCACAGAGATAGAAGCAATAACTTTAAGGGCACATGGGAAAAGCCGGCTTACAATTGTTTAGAAAACTAAGCTGAACTATTATATATATTTTTTTTTCTTTCTTCCTTTCCACACTGGCTTAAGTTCCATTTAGCTTAGTCAACATTCACCTACTGAAAGAGGGACAGAAAAAGAAAGGAAAAAAAATATCCCCCACACAAGATTTGAACTCGGAACCTCTTGAGTATAAGGCTCATACATTACCCGTACACCATGATGACGACTTCGCTTCTGGCCTTAGGCACTGACCTCCTTAGGTTACCGGATTCTTATATTTGTGCAATTAATGTACCTAATATTCTTGAAAATGTACTAATTGCATTAAATCCATTTATTACTCTCCTTATTTGTTTTGTTCTTAAAACTATGCTTCAGATAATATAAGTATTATATGTAACGCCGTGATTATGTGGATTTTCGTCACATCTTGGGTAAGAATATTTAAGGCACGCGTTGCACTTAAAGCCTTAAGACATTAAAAATTACAAAGCACATTAAAGTAACTTTATCAGTATGCATTCATTGGCAAAAATGAGTGTTTCTTTTGGTTGGGAATTCTAACCTATACCATTTTAACATTTCAACACAAGTAAAGTTGGAGATAATCGACGAAAAGCGATCATTCATGGCCGGTCAGATTTAACTATGGTAAAATCCTTGATAAACTTTTCGGTCGTCTATGCACCACAGACGATAGTTTACTGTGGTAAAGTCCATATTTTACTTTGGTAAAATCTTGATCGAGAATGGTGCACACGGCCATAGTTCAGTTGTGTACAGTCTTTTAATTGAAAGTGATACAGATGTAATAGGTTTGTTTATCTTATATTTTATGCAATACATTGTAAATGAAGTGTTGCTAAATTTATAAGTTTACTATAAATGTTTAGCAATTAAGTACATATGATATTTTCACAAGTGTTGGTCATGTATGTGAGGTGAAGTGACTATGCCTCAGGTTGTAATTTCCAAACTCAATTGCTAAACCTAATGTGCAGTAAATCAATTTTAACTCTGATTATATTTTGCTATTTTTTAATTCTCCTCTCTGTTTCAACCCAAATATTTATTTATTCTATCACACATTATAGAATGTGTGATAGAGAATTTTAGATCAAACAGCCAAAGAAGACTTAGGACAAAAGAACAAATGGTGCAAGAAGAAGAAGGCTTAAGGAAACAGAATGATGAAATTAAAGAAGTTATACACAAAAAAGAGGCTTATCAAAAATACTTAAAACACTAAAAGTGAAAAAGATAAACTAAATTATTAATATGAAGATTGAGAAGCTAGTATCAGTGATATGTCATAATTTAAAATAAAGAGAGTCAGAGGTTGTTACACTACATCACTAAAAGGTACTTACATTGAACGCATTTTGGGAGAATGGTTTGCTCCCATTGTCAGCTTGTTTTCAACTGATTTTGCCAGTTACTGTCCGGGGGATGTGTGTGGTTAGTGGTGTTCTCTGGCGCTGGGTTGATGAACCTCCAAAGGCTGCTGGGTGGCGGTAGTTTGAAATTCATTACGTGATCCCTGTGTTTGACGATATGTATTTTTTCCCAGATGTCCAATTCATAGCTGTTCTTGATCGGTTTTAAGAGTTTCATGTTTGGAATGATTTCATGGTTTGAAGACCAGACCATTTCCGTCTATCACTTAACATTTACCAGTTATACAAGATTATATAAAATTCCTTCCAAATGAAGAGGACCTCATAGGCTCTGGTCTTTGGACAACAGTTAAACATTGTAAAAAAATGACTGCTCTGTTGTGAAGACAATGCTTAGCATTAAAGTATCTTAAATGAATATTTAACAGTCAAAGTAGAAATACTGTCAAGATCACTATTTAAGTTCAGATCCAGTCACTTACCTTCCTGGATGGTTTTTTACATTCTCTACCATATACCTAGTAGCTATAGTAGCAATTCCATCCAAAAATTGCTTGTCAAGATTTCACATATAATATATATATATATTTTGAGGCTCCTGAAAATCCCCCCCCCCCCAAAAAAAAACAAAAAGGTCCATGGGTATGTCTCTAAACAGCACAACTCAAAAAATTAAAAGTTGGATAAATATGAAAGTTGGTATTTAAGTTCAGTATCTTCCAAAACTGTCACATGAGAATTTTCAGAAAGATTCTCCCACTCCAAACTCCTTTATATGGAAAAATGCTTGATAATTTTTATTTCCTCAAAAATGACTGTAATAATTTTTATTAAAATGCAATATGTTTAAGATATTGACATTACAAATAAAATGTATCTTTTTAATTTCCTAGGAATACTCCGTGAAATCTTATTCATTCAGAAGGAATCTTATGTAGGTTGGTATAACTGGTAAACCATAGACAAAAAACTTATGACACAAAAAATTAGTACTCTTTAATACACACTATTTATTTCAAATAATTTTTACTTTCTCTACTACGTATAGTAAGTAGGGAAGTATTGCATTCCACCCAAAAATTTGATACCGAGATTTCACCAGAAATACATGTTTAGAGACCCCCTGAATCCAAAAAAAGCATTTTGGAAACATGTCCGTGTGTGTGTGTCTGTCTGTCTGTGAACAGCATAACTCAGAAATGAACAGTCGGGAAACACCAAATTTGATATTTAGGTTCAGTGTCTTCCAGAGATACAACACGAAGGTTTTCAAGAAAATCCCCCCATCCCAGATTACCCTTTACATGGAACATTTTTTGAAAATTTTAATTTTCTCAAAAATGGCTATAATGATTTTGATTAAAATATCATATGTTTAAGATATTTTCATGACAAATGAAATGTATATCTCGAATTTTCTGGAAATGTCTCCAAAAGTATTCTTCATTGTGAACGATTTTTGCCTAAGTGGTAAACTATAAGAGAGAGACAAAATTTTACTACACAAAAAATGTAGATCACTTTAAAATACAGAATTTATGTCATACATTTTTTTGTTGAGTGAACCATTTTAGAGATATTGCTTGTTATTCCGTTAAATTTTCCAATACTTATACTTTTTCTCAAATTCGTTATTCAATTTTTTTTGTCCTGGTAATGCAAAGAAAATCGAATATTCCACATAGCAACCACCTCTTAAAATATTTGACTATCGCTTAAAGCCTACCAATTCCCTTTGCATCTATAAGAAAATTAGAAATAAGATTAACATCTCGATTAACATGAAGCATATGGAGAATAAGTGTTTGTAAAAATAGTTTGTACAAGAGTAGAGAAAGTCATGTGAGTGTAACACATCAGATTTTTTTTATGGCATCAGCCTTTCTGAGATACTCATTGCTATTGATTAGAATTTTTCACTACTTATTTAAAGTATGGTTGCTATTCAGTATTTCTGGTGATTTCATAGAAACACTATGAAATTCAAAGGCTAGCATACAGTGTCCTACTTTTGAACATTCTACTAATTATTTAGTTTCCTTTATTCCTGTGATACTTACAATGAAAAATGTAATGAAACTATTTGTGCAAATGGTTATCCATCGAACATAGATAGAAAAATAAGTTTCTGTATAGGCTGGTTCACAACCAACAAGAACGGTAACCAGAATGAGAACAAGAAAGTTGAAATACATGTATTCAAATGGGAGTGTTCACAACCGACGGGAAGCATTTCTGGGCCCCAGGAACTTCCAAGAAGAGTTGCCCAACTTTTAACTTTCTTGTTCTTGTTCCCAGGTACGGCATATTAGATCTATATTGTGCAGATTAGACTCTTTAGTCTAGAGATTATTCTAGGCTGTCGTGACATGAAACAGCCACTAGTGCTCTCTATAGTCACTAGCTGGAAACATGAAACTGGAAGGAATTAGTAGTAAATGTGCTTCCTAACCTCATCTCGACACCCACAAATCTAATCAGCATTGGCTCCTCTGGTGAAGGGATCATTTGTAGTTTGTTTATTTGCAACTCAAAACTGGCTATTACCTAAAAAACAATGGAAAAAGCTACAAAGAACAGCTAAAACCGGTGGAAATGAAAAAAGAACAATAAACAATTTTAATGTATGCCATTAAATAAAGGAATGAAAGATTGCCATACATAGAGGGATCGGAAACATAATGGATATGCGTTTAGATAATGTTTACTCTATCGAATATTGACGTTAGCTTGGTTAAATTGGAAGTAGGTGAAAAAATGTCATTGGTCAGTTAAAAACAAATGAAATCCCAATGCACAAAATCGACTTTCACTTTGTGATCGATATGCATTCCCGTTCTCGTTACTGGGCTGTTGTGAACCAATATTTTGCATGGTGCATTGCTTCCCGTTCTCGGGCAGTTGTGAACCACCCTTAAGAATAGTTTGTAGAAGGTGTATAAAAATATGATAGTGGATAGAGAAAGTCATGTGAATGTAACAAAATTTATTTTTGTGGGAGGAGAATAGTTGAACAATTTCATGAACAAGGAAGGTGATAGGGTTGCAATAGATCATAACAAGGGAGCCTTCATGAACTAATTAAGAGAAATGAAGCATTATATATGAATACACTATATACTGCAAGAAAAGTGTTTCATTCAGAATACCAGCCTCAGAAACAAAAATAGTTGTATCTGAAATGTATATGAAACACAAATTAAAGGACTGTTAAATTAAAATAACTGCAGAAGTACTTTTAATGCACCCATTGAAATCCTGCTATAACATGGCAGGTTATGTGAAAAATTAATGTTGAAGACTGTATGCCATGTTGCCTTCTTCCTCTCTAACATATCACTGCCATATGTTTTAGTCTCCATGATACTGTAAACCTTAACAATATCTGATAACACATTTTTTTCTTTGATTGAAAACTTTTACTATGCATTTAGCCACGACTATGTAGAAGCATGTCGTAAGCAGATGTTTGGCTAATTTTAATGCTGTTCATATCAAAGTAAACTTTTGATCAGTGGAAATCAACAGAAATTTCAATGAAAGGTACTCCATATTTTCTCTCTTGGCTAATGCTATAAATTAACATGTTAACTACCAGATGAACCCTGCTTAAGTAATGGAAATTCACACCTAACTTAAAACATTGTTTGGTAGACAATGAATGATGTGCATTTCACAAGACTGTGGTCTTAAGATCCTTGAGATCTTAGTTGCCATTGAGGAACATGTCATGGTTCAGTTGGATAGAATTAGCTTTCTGTGAGCAAGAAGCATTTCACTAGCATGAGATGTTAGTAATTGTGTTACCATATCTTTAGCATTGATTCTTGGAGCATAAGCCTACTGCTACATTAAATGTCTGCTTAATAAGCATTTATATTCTGTAACAGCAACACCTAATTGAATGACAAAAAATTATTCTGAATGATACCAAGATTTGAGACCCTGTTGTTAGTGTTAACAATTCTATAGTGCTTTTCCTTCAGACTGTGGCCACTGCGTGGCTGCTTGCATGCTGGCCACTGCAGCTTGGACTCTCGCCGAAACAATTATAATGTTCCCATAATCGCTTCACATTCTCATTGGTACATTTAACAATTACAATGATAATAAGCACATATCTTATCATAAGGGATGTTGGAAATATTGTCCTTCTCTATCTGCACATTTCTGGCATCTTCTCTTCAATTTTCATTTATACTGGAGAGTTCAATGTCCAAAACTTAGTGGATTTCTTGTCTGATGTTTTCTTTTAGTTCTTACAATGTATGGATTTGTTGCGCACACCTTATTACTTTTTACTTTCTCTACTACGTATAGTAAGTAGGGGAAGTATTGTATTCCACCCAAAAATTCGATACTGAGATTTCACCGGAAATATATGTTTTCAGACCCCCTGAATCCAAAAAAAGCATTTTTGGAAACATGTCCGTGTGTGTGTCTGTGAACAGCATAACTCAGAAACGAACAGTCGGATAAACACCAAACTTGGTATTTAGATTCAATATCTTCCAGAGATGCGACACGAAGGTTTTCAAGAAAATCCTCCACCCCAGACTACCCTTTACATGGAACATTTTTTGAAAATTTTAATTTTCTCAAAAATGGCTCTAACGATTTTGATTAAAATATCATATGTTTAAGATACTTTCATGACAAATAAAATGTATATCTTGAATTTTCTGGGAATGTCTCCAAAAGTATTCTTCATTGTGAACGACTTTTGCATAACTGGTAAACCATAAGAGATAGACAAAATTTTACTACACAAAAATGTAGATCACGTTAAAATACACAGTTTATGTCGTATACATTTTTTTTGTTGAGTGAACCATTTTCGAGACATTGCTTGTTATTCCCTTAAATTTTTCAGTACTTATTTTCTGAAATGGGAATTCGTTATTCATTTTTTTTATCTTGGATATGCAAAGAGTATTAATCTGTGGCAAAGGGAATGGTGCTGCAACTAGCAACCAGCTATTAAGATATATGTCAATGTTTAAAGGCTACTGTGTTTCTGTATTGCCCTTGCAAATATAAAACAAAGAGAACTTAGTAGGCCTTAAGTCATAGTCAAATATTCTTAGAACTAGTCACCATGTTTAAAATGTAATTTTCTTTACATGTCAAAAGATTGTTTCTGCAAATATTTATCTCGATTAATATGAAATAGATGGAGAATAAGAGTTTGTAAAAATAGTTTGTATAAGAGTAGAGAAAGTCATGTGAGTGTAACACATCAGATTTTTTTACTATGTATAGTAAGTAGGGGAAGTATTGTATTCCACCCAAAAATTTTATAGCAAGATTTCACTGGAAATACATACTTTGAGGTGCCCTGAATCTAAATAAAGCATTTTTGGAAACATGTCCATCTGTGTGTCTGTCTGTGAACAGCAAACTAAAAAACGAAAAGTTGAATAAATACCAAACTTGGTATTTGATTTCAGTATCTTCCAAAGATGTGGCGCAAAGATTTTCAATAGAATCCCCCCACCACAGACTACCCTTTTCATGGAACATTTTTTGAAAATTTTGATTTTCTCGAAATGTCTCTAATGTTTTTGATTAAATATCATATGTTTAAGATATTTTCATGGCAAATTAAATTTATATCTTGCATTTTCTGGGAATGTCCCCAAAAGTCCTTTTCATTCTGAATGACTTTTACATAACTTGTAAACTATGAGAGACAGACAAAATTTTACTACACAAAAACTGTAGATCTCGTTAAAATGCACAATTTATTTCATACATTTATTTTTGTCGAGATATTCCTTATTATTTGTTTGAATTTTCCAATACTTAAACTTTTACTCAAATGGGAATTTGTTATTCATTTTTTTATGTCCTGGACATGCAAAGAGATTGGAATGCTCCACATAGCAACCAGCTCTTAAAAGATTTGAATGGCTTTAAGCCTACCATATTCCCCTTACATCTACAAGAAAATTAGCAATAAGATTAACATCTCGATTAACATGAAGTAGATGGAGAATAAGCATTTATAAAAACAGCTTGTACAAGAGTAGAGAAAGTCATGTGAATGCAACACATTAGAAAATATTTTTCATGTTCCCCCATAAATAAAAATTGCAGTTAAATCAGGGGATCGTGAGGGGCTAATTCTTTACTAATTACCCCATTTAAACAAATTTCCTGAATTAAATTTAATGCTGTATGTGCATTGTAAAAATACAGATTGACATTCAACATCAGTAAGGTGTTCAAAAAATGGTATGTCATTCTCGTATCTGCATTTATTGTTTGTTAAAAAAATGCAGGTCTTGTTATTCTGTTTGCATTTACTGCACACCAATTTTCATATCATGCAAAGGAACCTTGTGTGTTAAATCTGGTTTCTTTGCACTCCAGTGTCTGTTATTTTGCAATGAAACATAGCCATATTAAATGGAACCATGCTTCGTCAGAGAAGAATATTAAGCATGGGTCAATTACTCATCATTTTGCAAAATATAATTACAGAAATTTACCCAATTCTGATGATCGCCTATAAAGTAAGATGTATGCAATAAACCCCATACGTTGTAAGAACTAAAAGAAAACATCAGTGAGAAATGCACTCAATTTCAGATATTGAACTCTTGAGTCTGAATGAAAATTTTCAAACCGAGCGGGATGGCTCAGGCGGTAAAGTCTGTGGCCAGCATTCAGGAGGTCCCGGGTTCAAATCCTGTGGGCCGACCAATCTGTCTGAGGTTTTTTCGTGGTTTTCCTCAGTTGCCAAGGTAAATACCCGATTGGATATTTAATACCACGATCCAAAGTTCCACCTTAAGTCTAAAACAATAGTACAAAATGAAAAATAAGTGGTAATAGCAAATGCTATACCATCTATCTACAGACAATGTAAGCAGTTAGACTGGACGGCACTCTTAACGCCATCTGCACAGCACAAAACAGAAGATCCGGCCGCCATGCGCTGGGGGTCTCTGGGGGCACGTGACGAAGCAGGATGGCATTTCCAGGGATGAGACCTAGAAGGCTAACTGTCCGCCTTTCTGTGTGAGGGCGGCGGTTAGACTGGACGGCACCTTAACGCCATCTGCACGGCATGAAGCGGGTGGTTATATGGATGACACCTTACTGTCCATTCCAAATCAGAGTGCCTCTCACTGGAAACAAACTCTTTGTATTATCCGCGCGAAAGTAGTTCGCAATCCCCGCCCCTAATGGCTGCTTGCCCTTCTCTCACGTGCTTGCTATATATCACGTAAAGTTGAACATTGTTTTAAAATCTATAAAAATGCGCCCTACGTGAGAATCACAGTTCAAAATGCAACTGAAATAATGGATTTTATAAGCATGCGGAAATGAACATTTTACTTACGTTAATTACAATCCTCAGGCAAAAGTGCAACACCGAAATCCGAATCCTCCAAAGATGACTCGGGTGCCATATCGGAATCAGAACTACTCTCCAAAATAATGACAAGCTTATCCACAATTCCACAGCACTGTCGCACTTAAAACAAGTTCCCAAGTTTGATTCTCCTCTTCTATGTTCTATTATGTCTGTTTATATTCCCCGAGCTCTGGTTACACTTCTCACTGAAACGCCTGTAAAATCCGATATTAGTTTCGTAATATGTACTAATGCAAGTGTCGGGTATTTTTCTAATAGTGAATTGAATATATGAAGTGTTCTTTGTTTCTAGCCACTTTTTAACTGTTTCCCGCTTTTGTGTTTGAACAGTTTATTCGCACTACACGCACCTTCCTCTGCCACGAGAACTCAAATACCAACTGACTAAATCACAAGATTTGACCTGAGCTGAGCACACATGTGCTAGCGTATTATGAATGCCTGTTCGTTTATCATATTTCCTGTGTTACGCAAAGTGTTTATTCGGTAAGATAGCACCTGGGAATTCATCGCTGCATTTCTCGTAGGTATATGTAAGAGAGTGGCAGCATGCATACAGTTGGTATTAACAAACAAGACGCTTCGGCGTTAGCGCAATAGCAGACGAAAATCATATTTTGTAATCTCTTAATAGTTCGTATATATCCATTACTTTTAGCAATCAGTTCTTATGATAACTGCAATAAAATCTGCAGTTCTATACCTTTCCTGCCCTAATATTTCATAATACAATACATGTATTAAGGAAATATTTACGTTGGTATAAGAGTGTGTTCTTAGCTTCGTGACAAGCAGGAGCATGTGCTTTTGTTTACATCAGAGGGAACTCTGGTTTGGAATGGTCCATTCGGAATGGACAGTAGAAGGCTAAATGTCCGCCTTTATATGGGAGCGGCGGTTGGACTGGACGGCACCCTAATGTCGTCTGCACGTCACGAAACAGAAGATTCGGTGGCTATGCGCTAGGGTCTCACTGACACGCGACGGAGCGGGCGGTTACAGGAATGAGACCTAGAAGGCTAACTGTCTATCACATATCGTTCTAAGAGTTATCCACCAACAGATCCGTCGCGATATGACCAAGGAGTTAAAGCGACGTAAAATAAGATAGAATACAAAAGAAATCCTGAATAGATGCCAGAAAGTGTAGATACAGAAGGACAACATTTCTACATTTCTTATGATAAGGTGTGTACTTATTATCTTTGTAATTATAACTATGAGAATGTGAGACAGTTACAGGGATATTATGACTTTCGGTGGGAGTCCGAGTTGTGGTGGCTGGCAAGCAAGAAGGCATGCGGTGGCCATAGTGTGAAGGCAAAGCATTGTACTACTACTGGCTGAAAACTCAATGCAATTTAAATACAAATATTTTCCATTCTTCTTAAATCAATGCTTATGTTTACATAAAGCAAGCATATACATAAACCTATAATATGTACTACCTGTCTGAGGAATAAGTGCAGATGGGAGGCAGAGGAACCTCGTGAATAAACATAACAGACAGGCTGTATTGTGTCACCATTCCCCATGTACAGGTCTGCAGTAAGGAAATGCAGCAGTTGAGTCTATTAGTCACTGAACAGGTTCATAAACAAGTCAAAATGCAAACACCGCCATACGAAGTCATGCACTCACTAAGTAGAAAAATAATATTCAATGGTTACAGTTTAATAAAAAAAAAGAGAAATGTAAAGGTCTAATTATTCCGTTACATATGTTGTATTGATGTTTTGATGGTCAGACTGTATTATACTCTCATTTGGGTGTTATCTCTTGATGCAGTAATTTACTTAAATGTAAATAATGATTGTAATATGAATATGCATTTTTATGTGACATTGATTTGAGATGTTTATTGATTGTAATTATTGTTGGGAAGTAAGTTTATACTGCCTTACTGAAACTGACAATAATAGCGCCCAATAATGCAGCGAGGGGGTGAGCTGTTTATCATTATTGGAAACGAGGAAGTTACGTAATGTTGGCGCGTTTTTTCTTGAGAATCTTCTGGAACCTTTCCCTAGAGCATATGTATTCATAATTTTCATTGGATATAAAAATAGACGCTAATGTTGGCGCGTTTTATTAGCCAATTGCAGCTCAGTTATAATCTTTAGGCATATCTGGGTGAAGGAGTATAAAAAGAGTAGGTTAGAGGTAGACCCCGTCAGTTCATCAAAATTCTTTGTACACTACACGTCGCATTCCCGTCAGTTCGTCGAAAGTATTTGTACGGCACACGTCGGATATCAATTTGCAGGTTACGCGTAACAGAGTTATGAAATCTCAAGTGTTATAAAGTTAATTATACAAAAAGTTGAAGTACGCGAATTAAGAATTATCAGTAATGAAGTTATTATAACAGTTTCAGTTTGGCGAGTGTCAAGATCAATGTGTAAATGTGATAGTTAACGTGTTTGACAATAAAAGTGTAAAACAAATTTCTTCATCAGTGTTATCTTTGGATAAAAGATTCCTTTCCGTTTACACAACCTGTATAAAGAGAAGTGCTCGACCCAAAATAAGATAATAGCTAGCTGGAGGACAGTGAAACAGAATTAAATAAAAAAATAAAAGTAAAATTCTTTCAAACAAAACCTAATACTGCCGCAAATTGCTAACACCAGATGGAGCTACAAACCGAACAAATGAATGACGTCACAAGATGGCTTCAACGCGTGAAGTAAAAACAAATACACAAACATTATAAGTAATACCACCGCACTCTCCTGTCTAAACCTTAGTACATTTGCTACCTCACCTGAAAACTGCACTCTTTCGTCAGATTGGTATTATGGTGATGAGTGATTTAAAAAAATTTGAATGTGTTACTTCCACATGACTTTCTCTACCCTTTATTGTTTATTAGTAGGTATACTAATTAGTCTTACAAAAGTTTATTTTTCTATCTATTTCATTTTGATCCAGATAAACCTTTCCAGAAATAGCTACATTACACATTTCATTAGGATACACAGAAAACTGATAGTCAAATGTTTAAGCACTGGATGCTATACACTGGCCTTAAAATTCTGTACTGTTTCCTTGCAATCACCAGAAACAACTGAAAATCGATAGGACATCAAAAGAATGACAAAGTATTGAACAAATCAAACCATTACTATCAGGTATCTCGAAAATGGCTGATGTCACAAAAAAAGTTATTTGAAATAAATTGTGTGTTTTAAAGAGATCTATTTTTTTGTGTAGTATATTTTCAAGTATTGCTTAACGTTTACCAGTTACACAAGATTTCTTTCGAATAAAGAGGACTTCACAGGCTGTTCTCAGAAAATTAAAAATATGCATTTTTTTTTCAAGTAAATATCTTTAATACATGGTATTTTAATAAAAATCGTTAGAGCCATTTTTTAGAAAATCAAAAATTTTGAAAAAATGCTCCATGTAAAGGGTAGTTTGGGGTCAGGGATTTTCTTGAAAATCTTTGTGTTATATCTTTGGAGTACTGAACTAAATACAAGTATTCATCCAACCTTTTGTTTTTGAGTTATGCACTACACGCACACACACACACAGCTTTTTCTAAAAATGCTTTTTTTTTTAATTCATTGGCCTCAAAACATGTATTTCTGTTGAAATCCTAGTATCACGTTTTTGGGTGAAATGCAATACCTTCTCTACCTACTAGGTAGAGAAAGTAAAAAGGTCTAGTAAGCTGCAAATTATTTTGAAAGAAGTTGGAATTATTTAGTACCTTTACTGCTTATGAAGCTATCAGCTTACAAAACTTGTGCTGCTAGATTATTTGAGCTCTACATTTTTCTTTTTTTCTTGCCAGCTATACTGCTCTTTTTGCCTGGCACCTTGGCCTTCTGGCTCATCTAATCATCCCTTGCTATCTTTAATCCCTATTGCCCATCTTCTCCTTCCTTTGTTTGCCTTTCTACTTTCTTTATCTCTCTTACCTTTCTAATGCATTTCTCTTTTACTTTCTTTAGGAACTCCCCCATATTCTTATTTTGCTTTTCTTCTTTTCTCATTAGCATTTTAATTGCTACTATTTTCCTATCCATTTTTTCCCATACTTCTTTTCTCCATTCTGTTAATTCTTTGCATTCTGTCATATAATGCTCTGTGCTTTCATTTCCTCCGCATAATTCACAAATTCTGTTTTTGTTACCCCTTATCCCTCTCAAGTACATTGATCCTGTTCTCATCCATGCAAACGCTTCTTTTTCTGCCCTATTACAATAATCTACATACCCTTCCCTTCCCCAATTCGTTTTTACTAATCTGTAGAACCCTAATGAATTTTTGTTTTCTAAGCTTCCCCACATCTCTTGTCTTTCTATGTCATCCACTATGTTTCTTACTGTTATCCAGAAGCCATTACTATTTCTTTCTCCTGCTCTCCAAATATCTCCCATTCCTATCTTCTCCATAATTTTTTCTACCCCTGTCCACCAGCTATTTTTATTTTTTATACTCTTTTGTTGTTCCATGCATATCTTTAAAATTTCCTCTTTATCTTTTCTCAGGCATCTATACCAAAATTTTAATATCCTTTCCAGTAATACTCCCTTTCTTCTTGTTCTTCCTAATTCCACTATGCTACTTCCCCTGGTGCTGATCTTGTTAACCTAATAGCTCTTTGCAAAACATTCTATAACTCTGGTCTGTTTTTCTGCTTAATTCAGATCCCCCCCCAAATTTCTACTGCACATAGCATTCTTGCTTCTACCAATGCTTCGTACATTCTTTCTATCCATTTAGTTGGCATTTCTAATTTGTATTTGCACATCCTTACTCCTGTCATTGCTGCCTTTCCTTTAGCCGTAACCTTCCTGCTATGCGCCCCCCCATTCACCATTACTGCTCATCCTCACCCCCAAATAATCCATCTCCTTGACAACTTCTAACTTTAAACCCCCCATCTGCCATTTCTCTTCTCGTTTTAGTTTATTTCCTCTTTTAAATACCATAACTTTTGATTTATTTATATTTACTTTTAGTCCCCATTCTTCGCAAAATTCATGTATCCCATTAACTGCTTTCTGTTGAGCTCTACATGATGGAAGGAGTTAGTGGAACCTCTGGAAAGAAATCGAAAAGAAAAGCACACAAGAAAGGAGATGGCAGTAGCTACATAGATTTTATTTCTACACAACAGGACAAATATAAATATAAATATATTTCTAGACATAAATCTGAAAATGGCATCATGTATTCATAGAATTTGTGCTTGTAGAATGTACAGAAAGTTATGTTAATCTTACATTACAGTACATCTACTTTGCAACTTTCTTCTTACTACTTTGGGTGATTCCAAGAGCTACTTGCATGGACTTATGATGTATATACATATATTTGTTACACTTTATAGCCTTTACTTTAAAATATTTGTAGGGCATAAAATATATTCCTTAGAAGAAAAATTCACTGAAATCTTCAAAATATATTTTTAGTAGTATACCTATTTTAATATGCAATGTGTCTCAAATTTATTTCTACAAAAGCAAACGCCATTTGAACTGCACCATAAGCAAAAGAATCTTCAAACTTAAGTAACATACATGTAACAGAAGTGAATATTTTTATTGGTGCCTTAGCAGGAGAGTTTAAAGAAATTATCATAATTCCTTGTTAGTGTCAAGAGGTGCATTTGACTTTGTATGTATGAGGTTTAATTGTTCATGCATGTGTTACAGAAGTTTGAACTTGCCTCGTCAGTTAATTCATGTATAAACAAACTTGAGACACGTTGTATTTTGGTGTCACCAGCATAACTCCAATATTTTCACAGTTGTGATCACTATGCAATTCATGATTGTCAATACAAAAACGTCTCAAGACATCGCTCACACTATTTATAGCCACAATGTTGCTTCCCTAAGCATCGTTCTTCAGTAACTGATTGCAGGATGTTTCTCTAAGGCTGCTTCACGGGCAATTACGACTTCCACTGCATCACCTAAAATAAAATCATTCCAAATTGAGGTTTATACTTTTTATATATCTTGCAAAAAATATAAAGCAACATTAATGACAAAATATCTATGTGAAAATTATCAAAACTTCCGAATAAAAATAGTGTGTGTGTGTGTGTGTGTGTGTGTGTGTGTGTGTGTGTGTGCGCGCGTGCGCGTGCGTGTGTGCGTGTGTGTGTGTGTGTGTGTGTGTGTGTGAAGGAGCTGTCTATAAAGATTTCACTGTTTGAACCTCCGGTTATATAGCAAATGTCTAGTTGATATTTTATTTACTCATTTACTCTATGCAGTGTGTTACTATTAGAGGGTAAATATTCTACTTAAAGCTTGCTTGCCTCTAGCTACAGAGCCTTCATTTCGACATGTGGCCACATTACAGGTAATTGGTTGCCCTGCACTGCACTGTTTCTAACCAGTTCTGTTTTTCCTCCTCGCTGTGTAAGTTAATCAGCTAAGGTGAAGTCTATGCTGTATAGAGGTTGATACATTGCGAGACCATGTGTTTCAGTGTTATAGTGTGTTATAATGCCAAAAAGTTTGTATACTTTAGCACACAGAATCTTCGGGTATGATTTCTATGTAACAACAAACTCTTAGAGAGAAATTTGAGACAGTGGTTTATAGACAGATTCCCTGCCGTTCATGTGCCCGAATAGATTTAGGCAAATGGAATCTATTCTTGATAAGAAACCGAAATTAAATTGCTATTTTCTTACAGAGAAAAAATTGATGACATTGAGGAAAGTTAGAACAAAGTCCAAAGAAATCTATGAGATAACTTACACAGAAATCAGGAATTTTGCAAACCTTGATTTGAAATGCGTCTAAATTTTTAAAATTGAAACCCTACAACATAACTGTAGTTCAGGAATTACAATCACAAGATAATGTGAGTAGAGTTAATTTCTGCAATTAGAGTTTGATAATGTTAATGATCGATCAATTAACCCGCATTTAATTCTTTTTGTGGATGAAGTATGGTTTTATTTACATTACCATGAAGAATTAATGAGTGTTAATGCAACTTTTCTTAAAAGACGTAAGAGATGTGTGGCAGCACAAGAAAATCATTTGCAGCTTCTATGACGAAGGTATGTGATTATTGTAGTTAAATTTGCAGGATTAATCTATGCCTTGAATTTAAGTGACTATTAATTTCTGACTCTGCTGGCAAGCAGCAAGCCTCCCAGTGCTAAGAAAATTCTTATTAGGCCAGCCATGCATGCAAACAAAGGCTCTGTATTTCATAACAAGTAGGATAAGTTAGATTTCTATAATATATGGATAAGTGATGTGAATTTGAAATTGCTTATCTGCAAGGTAAGATTGACATGCACTCAGTACAGGATTTATGGTGACCAAACCTGGATTCTCCTAAGCCTGCCAAGTTTCATGGGATACATCCTACCTACTGTGCCTGACTGTACTGTGAAGTGTGCTATTCATGGGGCATGTTTGCACATTTCATTCATTGCAGTTTGTAATGTGTGCAAACTGCAAGAGAATGAATAACTCAAATGTAAAAAAGATAGAGCAGAAATTAAGAAGTGAGGAATATAAATTTGCAAAGAAAGAGTTTCAAGACCAACATGGGAAAAATTTCCATGGGTTTATGAACAGTACCAAATTAGCCAATAGACGTCACACATTTTTGTTGTGCTTTTCTGTGTGAAGATCTTCAAATGAACCTACTTAAAAAAATAGCTATTGATTTGAAACTATGTTTAAAATATTTATCTCCTCTTAAGTATTTATCTCCTTATTTCTAAACTTCTAGTAATTACAATGTACATTAGCTTTATGATCATTTGTACATCAATTGGAGTTGTATTTATTTAAAGACTGAAATTGTTTGATTAGCAGTCTTCTTTATGAATGACCAAATGATTTATTTGCATATATTTATATTACATAAATTTTACAATATATTCCAATGTTGTGGAGTACTTGTTATTTTAGGAATCTATGCAACTAACATACTAGTTCTTATGTATCTGAATTCTGCTTTTCTCTAAATATACTTTTTATTAAAAGTGGGACATCAGTATTTTGTTTTTCCTAAGAGACATCTTTCTGTCCCTGTTTCTTTGCTTTCTTCATTATCTCTGTCATTAAATTCTTCCTTTGCTTTAATGGCTTTGCTTCAACACTTCTCTCTTACCTTTCAAACATAGTAGCCAAATTGTTCAAGAAATTCTTTTCTACTACCTAACTGAAAAAAAATCTGATGTGTTACACTCACATGACTTTCTCTACTCTTGTACAAACTATTCTTACAAACGCTTATTCTCCATATGCTTCATGGTAATCGAGATATCGAGATGTTAATCTTATTGTTAATTTTCTTGTAGATGCAAGGGGAATTAGTAGGCTTTAAGCGATAGTCAAATATTTTAAGAGCTGGTTGCTATGTGGAGTATTTCATTCTCTTTGCATTACCAGGACAAAAAAAATAAGAGCTATAGATTTTAACTGTGCAGTAAACACACCGTTGTGATAGCACTGGAAAAATGTTTTTAACACACTGCCTAAATCCCTCGGTATGATCCCTTGTAATGCAAAATTATTTGTCACTGCATTGCAGATTACTTTTACATCATCAATTACAATATCCTGCAGCCAAACCTCATCAGCGCATAAGTAAGACGGATATAGCATAACGCCATCATAATTTGAAGTTGATTTTAAGTGCAAAGCATTGCCTAAATGAAGAATTTTATCAATTACTTCAGAACTCCAAGCATCAATATTTATTACAGTTGAAAAACATAACGCCATCACCGAGTTGCTTGTGCACTGTGTGTTTTTAACCTCACCAAATATGTCGTTATTTTGGCTCAAGGTGCCAGCAATCACTTTGGCTGCTTTCATGGAAAACAACTTCTTAACATTAAAATTAAAACTGGTTCGTTTCTTACTAGGCATTATGAAAAGTCTTAAAACATAAACCAGTAAACAAAGAACATAGACCAAAACAGAAACATCTGAAAATGGTACTATAACAAATAATATATGGATGAATAAAATGAAACAGCCTTTAAACCATGGAAACAAAAAATATAAACTAAAATAGGAACATTTAATATGCTACTATAACAAACAATAAAATATGAATTAATAAAATGAAACGATCTTATGAAATTGGTTCAAATCAGCATTCCTTTGAAGCAAAAGCCAATAGAAGATTCACGAAATCATAGCAGTACATTTATTTCTCAGTATAAAAAATATTTGACTATCGCTTAATGCCTACCATGTACCTTTTGTTTTGTATTTGCAAGGGCAATAGCCTTTAAGCATAGACATATCTCTTAATAGCTGGTTGCTATGTGCAGCACCATTCTCTTTGCCACAAATTAATACTCTTATGGAAGACAAAAAAATGAATAACGAATTCCCATTTGAGAAAAAGTATAAGTATTGAAACATTTAAGGGAATAACAAGCAATATCTTGATAATGGTTCACTCAAAAAAAAAAAAAAAATGTATATGACATAAATTGTGTAATTTAATGCGATCTACATTTTTTGTGTAGTAAAATTTTGTCTATCTCTTGTGGTTTACCAGTTATGCAAAAGTCGTTCACAATGAAGAATACTTTTGGAGACATTCCCAGAAAATTCAAGATATACATTTCATTTGTCATGAAAATATTTTAAACATATGATATTTTAATCAAAATCGTTAGAGCCATTTTTGAGAAAATTAAAATTTTCGAAAAATGTTCCATGTAAAGGGTAATCTGGGGTGGGGGGATTTTCTTGAAAATCTTCATGTCGCATCTCTGGAAGATACTGAACCTAAATACCAAGTTTGGTGTTTATCCGACTGTTCGTTTCTGAGTTGTGCTGTTCACAGACACACACACATGGACATGTTTCCAAAAATGCTTTTTTTGGATTCAGGGGGCCTCAAAACATATATTTCCGGTGAAATCTCAGTACAAATTTTTGGGTGAAATACAATACTTCCCCTACTTACTATACGTAGTAGAGAAAGTAAAAAGTTAATGTCAATATTTCTGTCTACAAATTGTTACACTTTTTGTTCCATACTTCCTATCTCCATACTTTAGTTTCTGAACATTAAATGTAGTTTTTTATCTACATTTCCATGTAGTGGACACACTTTATTTGTCACTTTTATCCCATTTAACCAAATTACTTCTGCTCTGCCCCATGCAAATCCTTCCTCACCCCTTTTATTATGAACATCCACATATTTCTCCTGCCCCCAATCTTTCTTAAACTTCCTATAATATTTCAAAGTACTCTCTATCTCCTATACTGTTCTCAACATTTCCTGCTTTTTAAGATTGTCTATCCTTAATTTCACTTTATTCCATAATCTTCGTGTTACTTATCTGCTGATTATCTATCTCACTCATTTCAACTGAGAACTTTTTTATATAACCACTTTTGACAGGGTTAAAGCTTAATTTGTGAAATAATTTCTTCTTCTTCTACACTCCATGTTAAAGGTAAAAACTGCCTGTTCCGTCCTCAAAGAACTTCCAACCACTTCCTGCTGGGTTTTCCCACAGATCTTCTTCATATTGGCATATATATAATTATTTGTTTTGTCAATATTGGGTTGTTCATTCTTTCTAGATGCTCTTTCCATTTTTGCTTGTAATTTCTCAATTTTTCATTAATATTAAAAATATTTAATCCCTGACATATATCTTCATTTTTATGTGAGCAAGTATAAAGCAATTTTTAACTCCTCTTAAGAATTTAGTTTCTAATGCCTGTATTTTCTTTTCTTTCTTTTTGTTGTCCATAGTTCACATGTATAGGATAACAGAGGTACAGCCATTACTTATAAAATGTCAACTTTGTATTTCATCTTACTTTATTTCCCAGAGTATGATTAATACTACCACAAATACTTTGAAATTTGCTTACTTTAATATCAATGTTGTGCTGTTTAACATAGCTAGTGCAATTTTCTAAATAGCTGAAATGGCTCACTTGTTCTAAGATTTGAATAACTGGATGGAGCTGATGAAATAATTACTTAAGAGAATACTGTAAAAGCAAAGACATCTAATGACTAAAAATAATGCTCATTTTTGTTTCTTAAATAAACAAATTATTTATATTCAGGAATCCCAAATTAAGTCAAGCAGATAACCTCTTTTTCTGCCAACTTAATGGTGGTTTCATATTACACAAAAGCGCAGATACAACTGAACTGTGTAGCCTGAAGAAGAAAATTAGGTAAGCAAATTTGACTACTCATAGCCTACCTAGTGAGGCTTTGTTCGATTTCAACTGAGGTGATAAATAACTGGCTTGCCTGCCTGTGCTCCAAACAGGCTGGTCAAGTTAAACCATGGCATTTGTACACCTCTAGTTGGCATGCATATGTGCAGCAAAGCCCTAGATGTTATTACCAAAAGAGGAAACTAAACAATCTTTCATGTAATCCCAAAGAAAACTTCTTTTAGAAGTAGGGTCACTTACAGGCTATAGCCAGTTCCTTATGTTTTGGGGAGGGCGTCCATCATAAACATGGGAGGAAGAGAAATAATGTGTCATATTTTATATAACCCCAAATTAGCTGACTAGAAGTATCAAAAACACAATGGCATACAAAACAAAATCAAAATGCTTCATGCAATAATATGAATGATGTTATCTCAAAATAAATTTGAGAATGCCTTGTGTTTACTGGGAAAAATGTGAGTCATTTGGAGAATTTGATGTACTGCAGTATTGTCATGGTAGCTCACATGATTACAACAATGACACAGTAAGACTATAAGGTCCTGTTCAAGTCTCGGCTATGGCATTGAATTTGTCAATCCTTTCTAACTTTACTCATGGCATACATGGAAGAACAATTATCATTTATTGACCTAATAATGATTAACTATGAAGCAAGAATGATTGTAAAGTCACCATTAGGATATGTTATCTCAAAATTAATTTGAGAACACCTTCTGGTTTAGTGGGAAAAATGGTTAGACAGTGGTATGGAAAGCCAAAGATAAGTGTTCAAATTCTGGCTATGGTATTGAATTTCAGTCTGATTCTATCTTGCCAACTTTAGCCTACACATGGATAGTGTGGAGGAATAGTTAATTAAGTTTGAAAAAGTTTTAAGGAGAGGTAAAAGAATTTTAATTTGAGTAGCTCATTTGTCAGATTAAAACATTATGAGGTTGGAAGGTGTATAAATAAAAAAACTATTTGTAACTATGTTTATTCTTATATATTCTGTAAACTAAATATTTAAAACTCCACTCAACTCTTTCTCACTTGACTGACTTTTGTAACAAATTGTTACACAAGAGAAAATATCAAGCATTTCACTTTAAAGGCAATAAATGCAAAGATAATATTTGGAACAATTTATGAAGGAAATTGTAATGAAAGAAAAACAAATTGAAAACCTAAGTACTATAGTTCTTATCACAATATTATCAAACCTATATATACCACCATTGGCTTATTTAAACACATATTTATTCAAAGAGGTTGCATTAAAGTAAAATACTTAGATGATTACCAAGCGTGCTTATATTCCTGTACACTAATGGTTTAGAATTGTAACTTGGAATCAGAGACATTCTAAAACTGCTGATATCTTTATTTAATTGTACTGTCAAGAAGCATGTTGCAAGATATAAACTCCATAAATATTATAGAAGCAATTCAGGCCAAATTTGTTAAATTTCTCTGCACTTACAAAGTTGCTAATAACCTTAATAGTTCTAGATACTAAAACAATACAATCTGAGCTTTGTATCAAAATGCTGGACCAGTTTACATAAGTCATTTTTATTTTATTTTGGTTTATGGGTACAGCATTTATTTATGATGGTGATAGCAGAGGTATTAAGAATTAAAAGCAAAGATTATAAGACTCTTGACAAACTCAAAGAAAATCAAACACTGTAAAGCACTGTTTGTAGCTTTATAAATTCCTACTGTGGTTAATTTATATATTTATGATGTTTTGGTCCATATAAAAGAGAATTTGCATACTTATAATGTAAGGGGCATAATAGGAATAGAGTAAATATGCTGTACCACAGACTGCAGAAGACCTCTAAGTATTACAAAAAAATGGGTATAACATTTTTCAATTCGCTTTCCCTAAGAATAACTACTGAAAATGTTCATGTTTTCAAAGATAGAGTGTGTAAATGGTTAATGAAACATTCTTTATGTAGTATATAGGAATTTGATACAGAAATTAAATGTGGTATGTAAATAGCTCTCACGAGTTATAATATATAGTTGAACCTTACTCATATGTTATTCACTTCCACATTTTTTGCAGATCAGGCACCAAGCATTTTTCCATTAACATTTAACTCAATTATATGCTTTTTTGGTTATATGTTTTCTCATTAATAGTCACATTTTCTGGTCCCCAAGATTGAAATATATTAATTTATTTACTCACTTATAAGTTATGTTTATCCTATGTTAAGATGTATTATGTGTGGTTTCTTTATATTGTATCCTTGCTGTTGCAGTAGAAAACAGCAGGCATGTTGGATGAGGCATCAATATTTTTGGAACTCATTATTGCTATGCATGTGTTAACAATGCGGTTGAGCAAAGTCATTCTTTCCTAGGTTGTATCTGATGATGATGGTGATGAAGAAGGAGCCTAAATAATGAAAGTGTTCCCAGTGTGCATGAGGCAGTTCAAGCTCTAGAAATTACATAATGTGGTACTGCTGCAAAGCCTAATTGATGACATTTCCAAGATTAGTGCATATAAGCGACTAGTGTATGACTGTGTGGAAAAATAAAAGAAGCAAAGAAAAATTTACAATTTTATTTAAACTAGTGTGGAGCAACAGAATTAATTCTGATTTTTTTTTTCCTTTCTTTTAGTTTGAATTATGAATAACAGTACTGAAGTACTGACATGGATATAAATACTTTAAATATGTGGTGTGTTTCTTATTTATGTTTTTGTTTCGTTTTTAGCTTTCTTATATTAAATAGTACATAATTAGTTTAAGTAATAATCTAATAATACAGTTTCAGTTCTTAAGAAAATTCACTTTTATGTCTCCTATTTATACATTATTTTAGAAGTCTCCCTTTGAAAACATATAACTAGGTTATATTGTATTATGCACTGTAGAGATTTTAAGTCTTTCTCTTTTTTCTCTGATGGAGCCCATTGTAATTGCAAAGTAGTGAATACATTATCATCATCATCATCATCATCATGCTACTGGCCTTTGTAATTCCAGTTGAATAAAGTGCCTGGCTGTGTTTTTTATTCAACATTTTTCCTAAGTACCCATGTTACTATGAGTTAAAGTGAAGAAAGAAAAAATGTCATATGTATGGTGATATGTATGGTACAGTGTACTTTGAGCATATGTGACAGATGTCACCACCTTCCCTTTATTGTACAAATCATGTAAGACAAACCTGAGAAGGGAGGCTGGGGGGCCTCACTGTCATTTGTTAGTGGCCAACATTTATGTGGTTGGCTTTGGTAGTTATGGAGGCAGCCTCATCAAGGATAAAACAATATTGTCATGTGCATCCTGTCATCAACAGTTCACACATTGAGGTCTTTTAATGTACAAAGCAGAATTTTTTGAGTTGTTATTAATTGTACTACGTTAAGAGTAACAACTACATAGAAGATAGTGTGTAATAGTAATAAATATTCTGGAATACCTTATATACAATCTGCAAGTTCTCTTGATTATTGGCTCATGTTTATAATATTCAAAATTAATTAATTTCACCTTTAGAACCATTCCTTCCCTTGCTAATGTAAAGGTGGTACAATTTTAGTAATTGCTGAGCTACCTACAGAGGATCATCTGAGAATTTAAAATATATTTCAGCAACACATACATGATCTTAGACAGTAATCAAAAGCAACAGCATTTCAGCAGGATAAGGGGACCAATAGTTTGCCTTTCTTGCTCTGATAATGTATATACATTTAATTTATTTGTTTATCTGCTGTGAGAATAACAAATACCAATTCATTTAACCATCAAAACCTAAGTTAACTTCACAAAAAGCAGATTAAACTGTTAACACTAATAAATTAGTTTCAGCATAGGTTATCATTCTTATACATAAAACAATTTAATAATTGCAAACAATTAGCTGAAATCAATACTGCTACACTTAACATAATTATGTACAGTGAATTTTATGTTTATATGTACAGAATAAGTTTTTTACATTTGCACATGAAAGTTATGTAAGAGCAATTATTAATCATCCAGAGATGTTTACAACCATGGTTTATTTTTCTTCACTATGCAAGCTATATATTTTCATATTGTTAATTATGATGCACATAAGTGGAGCAAATTTTTAATGGTATTACTTGCTTCATTCAACAATTAATTGAACAGTGTATATTTCACCAGAAAATGTGAGATTTTTTTTCACTGTTAATTATCCCATTATAATGTTATTAATTTTATATTATGACTTACTGACAAAGATTCATTTATGTATGTTTGTTACAAGGTGTTAAATTATTTAGGTTGTATTATACTGAGATTATGTACTATATGTTTATTGAAGTACCTATTTAAGTATTTCTCATTTGAATAAACATATAGAGATATTTTTAGTTCTCATTTAAAATGCACATGTGTCAGAGAAGTTTGTAGGATAGAATTATTGATGTTTTCTGTGCAGGTCTCTTCCGTGCACTGTATTTGATAATTTCCATTCCCTTTTGTGCAGAGGCTTTGCACATGGTTTTTGGTTTTATTTTCTACTCCCTTATGCATTACTATCTCATGATGATTATGAGTATAATACAATACAATACAATACAATACAATACAATACAATACAATACAATACAATACAATCTAAGGAATGTAATGTTTATTTCTTAAAAGAGATCCTGCAAGAATCTTCTTACTTTGAACGCAGTATTATCTCTACTCTTTTCTTCAATTTAAATACTTTCTTTGTATTTAGTCTGCTTTGATCTCCTACAGTTGCTCTGAGATAAATGAATATGTTAATGTGTGGTACATATATGCTGATGTCAAGAAGTTTTGCCATTTGTTTAAGCACATCAGCGAGAGCATATTTTAATACACATTATTTTTCTATATCTGCTAATCCCACAGTAAAGTTGTTTCAGGTTTTATACCTAGGAAATAAGTAATGTTTACAGCCTCATTTTCCTTATTATTACTCTTCATTATAAAGCATTTCCATCGTGCATATGAAGTAATATTTCAAGCATAGCCAAATTTTACTGAAAAGAATTTAAAAATTGCCATTTGTTTTAAACACAACCAATTCTATTGTTCACACCTCTTTTGCATCTTGGTTATTCAATGTTATCTATAGAACTTAAGTCATAAGTCTATCAAAAACATTAGAAGGATATATCTGAATTTTTTATAAACATTTTTGGCTTCTGAAAAACATTGCCTACATAAATTTGGCTATCTTTGAGCCCTAAAAACTAATATTTACAGCTTCTCAAGAAAACGAAAATATGTTTACCTATGGTATGAGGTAACTCCTTGTAGTTCTAATGACACATATATAGCAAGCAGGGAGACATCCAGAAAGTAGATATGGATTCAAGAGATTATTTTCTGGTATGAAAATTTACATTCTGTAAAGTGCTGTTCTTCTTTGGTGTTCCAGTAGACTCAGTTTTGGTGCTATCCAGTGAATCATACTGATGAATGATATTTTAAACCAGGAGTGTTGACTATTTTCTTGATTTTAAGTAGGTTTTTGGAACATGCACTGCTTGGACAGGGTTGAAATATGTTACAGGCAATGATGATGCTGAAATATTTTTGTCTCTAAACATGAGCAATCTTTTAGGTACTTTTGGAATTAGAAAACATATTTATCAAACTGGGTACTTTGATATGAAGTGTAAGTAAATTTATGGCACATGATATGATTTAAAATGCTATGAACTTATTAGCATCTCCATTATTTTATTTTATCAGAAAGTAGTAAAAAAGATGAACTACATTAAAAATATGAAGGATGGGAAAAAGGCTCATGACTTTTGATAGATGGCATCAGCATGAGCTCATCTGGTAAAATGAACAGAAATATCTACTGCCAACTAATGATTTCAAACAATGATAATGGTAACAAAAGTGAATTATAGTTGAAGATACAGGATATGCTCAGACATGTACATGGAAGTAGTCAACTAGGTGAGAGTGGACTCAGCATCTCTAGATTACTAGCGTACATGGGATGACAGAACAAATGGACGGGTGTGTGATGATGGTATGATTTATGGTCTAGCGTGCACCGGGGTAGTGTCCTCTGGACTTGGTGAATCATCTCGGCGTGACTTGACTCTCACAACAGCACGGCGTCCTCCTACGCCACTGTCATCCAACTGCTGGGTGTATTTAGGTCCTACTGCACCAGGTGTCTGAAGTCTGACCTTCTCAGGATCACCAGTTGTTTCATCAGAACGCATCAAGAAGAACAGCCCAAAATTTAGTTGAGGGATGTCGTAGAAGACAGTCAGAGTGAGCATCATAAATGTGAGACCAATCAGCAGGTACCCTGCAGAGAGAAATAGTAACGGTAAAATAACAAGCATTACTTTTGGAAAGGTAGAATCAGACGACTCAAAAATTCAATGCCAGAGCCAGGATTTGAACCACAGATCTGGGGAATTTAATGTCCTACCAGTATGTTGCCTTGGTAGCTCAGTTGTTTAGAGCAACTAGATGGAAACTGGAAGATCTGTAGTTCAAATCCCGGCGATGGTATTGAATTTTTCAGTCGTCTGATTCTACTTTCCAACCTTGTGCTACACACAGCTTGTGTGGAAGAACAATTAATTACCAAGCATTACTTTTACTCTAAATAGTTATCTATTATCTACTGCTATACCAACCAGAACTGTTTGAGAATCATAATAACATTTTTAGCAAAGTTGGACTGAGGATACAGTGGGAGGGACAAGGCAGTTTGAGATATATAAATATTTCTGTTTTACTTTTAGCCTTAAGCAAATATAAAATCTAAAATGTTAAGTATTCATAAAAGCAACTTGTGTGTGCTTACCTGAAGAGAGGAAGAGTTATTTTTATCAGATACCAGTGGTGGTTAATGCTAAAGGCACAAGAGCACACACCTTCCATTTAATTTTAAACTAAAAGTACCTTAAAATAATTTCTGCATTGATTGTCAACTCAAAAAACGTTTATAGAATTTTAGATATAAATGCTTAATGTTTCAGCACCTGCATTAGAGAAGCGAACAGTTTAAATGGCTTCTCAGGTGAATGCAGACAGATTTTTTTTTTTTTTGGTGTGTGTGTGTGTGTGTGTGTGTGAGAGAGAGAGAGAGAGGGAGGGAGGGAGGGGGAGACTCTTTACAACTCTTAGCACAATACTATAGGTAAGTAGCAAAGAAAGTAAAAATACAAATACTCAACCTTTTCCTCTACCAACTTCCTTTAAGGAAACTGATCAGTGAATTTTCCAAAACCCAAAGTGTTTTATGGAGTGTTTTGAATTATTTACCACATTTTGTATCCATATAAAGAAGTGTGACTGCAAAGTTTTGTGTGTATATGTTAAGTTATTCCTGCATTTTAAAACACAAATTTAAGTTATTTTACAAAACGTTCTACTTATGGTGCAATTTTTATGATTTTTAAACAACGTTTCACATTTATGTACCTTATTAAGCTAGAGAATAAGTTTGTCTAGAAACATACTTTTAAATTAATCGATTTTAAATGAACAATTTTTGTTCAATTGTGACTTTCGGCTTTTACAAAAAATATATACTTAGTTAACTTGAGTCAGCTTGGTGGTATAACACCCTTGTCTTATATTCATAACTGCATAGCAAGTTTTAGTGAGCATATATCCAAGAAGTTATTCCAAAGCTTTACTCTGATAACTTAAAATTTGCATCATAAGGAGCATTTTAAAGGATAAAAAAGTCTGAAATATTATAATTAAGATAAATACACTGGAAAATTTACTCTAAAAATGGACTGAAAAGGTGCTTGTGTGTTTTATATTAAATAGTGTAAATTTTTATTTAAAATACATAATTTATAAACCTTTGTTTTTCCCCTTTAGACCCATTTTTCACCTTTAACTACATTGGTCTTATCAGGGCCTTTCCTTTGGAACTTATTGCCATTGGCAATGGTATTAGCTCATATTCTGTTGTCGTTGGGTTTATTGCACTTTTGGTTTGTATTTTTTAATCATTAGATCTCACACGCGCTTGCATGCGCACACACACTCACTCTCTCTCTCTCTTATTCATACTTCCAGACTCTGGGGAGGATAGGGAATAATCTTGGCTAGAGGAAAATTCCCACCCCCAGCCAGGAACCTAGCCCGGGAGTTCTCGCATAGCAGGCAGGTGCTCTACTTACTGAGCTATGGGGCCAGCCTTATAAACTTATTAACATATGTGCAGCAAATTTTGCAAAAACACTTCTAAAAATGTTGGAAAAAATGTGAGAAATATGGAAAAAAATCCTAGAATGCTCAACCATGCCCTCCGCTCAGGATTATTTAAATCATCACGTAACACTCTCATTTATAATCAGATAAAAATATTTACACAAGAACATTCCTAGAGAATCGGGCATAATAATAAACAACTAAAAGCAAATTGTAGTTTTTTTATTATTTTTGTCCAATTTTCACCAATCAGTCCCCTGAAACCAATATAAGTAGTGATCATTTCATAAAAAGAAACAAATAACTACAAATAGTGACAATAAAGTATAGGAGATACTAACCAGTTGTTGCCACTTTGTAGACTGGCCGATAAGGTTGATTAGGTGAGTCTCCAGGGATGTAGTCACCCAGACCAATGGTTGTGAGGGAGATAAAACAATAGTACAACGAATCAAGGAAGTCCCAGTCAGGTTCTATTGCGGCGAAGATGGAGGCAGGAACAAGCATAAACAGTCCGATGAGCAGGGTGCCCACAATGAAGAGATGAAGCAGTCGAATGTTGAATGGTTGGTACAAATGGCCAAGACGAGAGTTGAGGAATTGCAGTAACATTGTGGTTGGGACCATGAGCCTCTCCACTAGTGCTGTAAGCAATACCAGCGTGAGGGGTATACCCAGCATAGCATACACTATACAGAATATCTTCCCTCCTTTCGAAAGGGGTGTCACATGGCCATAACCTGAAAATAAAAGAAACAGTTATGCAGAATAGCAAGAATATAATATTTATATTCTTGATATGCAAATAATTTCTGCTTTATTCATTATATTTTTGCAATGTTAATGATGTGTTTTTTCAATACGTAACAAAAATGTTGTCATAACATTTGCAAAATGAATTGAATATTGCAAATATGCTAAACAAGTTAAGGATAAATTTGAATAAATGTTATATTGCTGAACCATTTATGTTGACATTAGCAATAATAGACCTAGAGAATAACCTGATAAATTTGGAAGTGTAAATTTTACAGAACAGCACTAAACAAGGGATGTCATATTTAAAACTATGATACTTAAACACATGCCTATTACTCTACAAGGAAGTGTCATTTGACTTATTGGTTATATGCAATTGTAGAGAACAATCCAATGGTAGATTCTCATTTTTGGTTAAAAGTGGACTTAGCAAGTTATTCACTGAGGTCAAAGATATACAGACAATAAACAAACAAATAAATGTAAATAAGTAAATGAAAAGCATACTTAAGAAGCACATTACTCCCATACATAATTTGAAAATGTGTTAAGTAGATATATGAACATGGATCTAGAAATGCTTAATTTCTCTGCAATTCTGCATATAATCAGTGAAGCGCGTACTATTCTATGTTTGTGGGAAATAGCATCATAGCTATTGTGTAACAACAAATCCATACCAATGCAATTAAATTACAAGCACATTGTGTTTCTAAAGGTTGCTTATTTTATTTTCAATTTCAAAGCCTGGCACTATTAAGTTCAGTAAAACAATTAGGTAGGTATGTTGATTACAGGTACCACTTACAACACATGAGTTTATGGTTGATGCAGTAATTTGTATCACAAATTACTTAAATGTAATTAATGATTGTAATATGAATAACCATTTTTATGTGACATTGATTTCAGATGTTTATTGATTGTAAATATTGTTGGGAAGTAAGTTTATAGGGCCTTACTGAAACTGTCAATAATAGCGCAATAATGCAAAGAGGGGGGTGAGCTGCTTATCATTATTGGAAACAAGGAAGTTATGTAATGTTGGCGCGTTTTTCCGTTGAGAACCTTCTGGAATGTTTCCCTAGAGTATATGTATTCATAATTTTCATTGGATATTAAAATAGACGCTAATGTTGGCGCGTTTTATTAGCCAATAGTAACTCAGTTATAATCTTTAGGCATATCGGGGAGTGAGAGTATAAATAGAAGCCAAGTTAGAGGTAAATTCAGTCAGTCGGGCAGTTCATCAAAATTCTTAGTACATTACACGTCGCCTTCAGTTGCTCAGTTCATCAAAATTCTTTGTGCACTACACGTCGTCTTCAGTTCGTCAGTTTTCGTCAAAATATTTGTATGAGATACGTCGGCTATAGATTCACAAGTTACGAAAATTTAAAGTATTATAAAGTTAATTATACACAAAGTTGAAGTACATGAATTAAGAGTGATTAGTAATGAAGTTATTATAACAGTTTCAGTTTGGAGAGTGTTAAGATCAATGTATAAATGTGATAGTTAACGTGTTTGACAATAAATGTGTAAAACAAATTTCTTCATCAGTGTTATATTTGGATAAAAGATTCCTTTCCGTTTACACACTCTGATTCAAGAGACATGTTCGACTGAGAAATAATAGCTAGCCGGAGGACAGTAAACAAAACTTATAATTCTTTCAAACACAAATACTACCACAAATTGCTAACACTAGATGGAGCTACAAACCGAACAAATGAATGACGTCACAAGATGGCTTCCACGCGTGAAGTAAACATAAATACACAAACATTGTAAGTAATACCGTCGCATGGTAACCACCCACCAGAATTTTTGAGATTGTCCCACATTCTGAAGCTTTCTTACATCGTTCAGCAGGTGACAGAGTGCTTTGCTCACACATGATTTTTCCTTTATCTTCATGAATTATTTTTATAAGCTTTCAATGGTTTTAGTAATCAAATTACTATGTTGCTTATACTATGCATTTATAACATTTACAATCTGCATTTATGCTGGAAAATTAGCTCTCGCAGATTGCTCGAAACACAATATTGCTTCTGCAAGTTCTTCTGTTCCTGTTTATTGCTGATAGTCAAGATGTTCATTATTAAGTATGAATTGTAATTTTTTTTTGAAAATGGTTGAAGAGGATGGTAATATAGTTTCAGTGAAGATACTAATCAAGAATTACTCAAGGATAAGTATCCTTTGACACGAATAAGAAATTCACACTTCAAAAGAAATAATAAATGTTTCTAGAAATAAATCATCAGACCTGTAAGTAAAACATATTTATCTTTAAAGTTTGTTATAGAAAAAAAAAAGCAGTAGAATTCAGGACTTTATTAATATTCTGGAGAAATGTTGACAGGCGTACATCTAAAATATTTACTTTATCTCTGAAAACATGAGTTGTTAAAACAGAGATAAAATACCTTCATTAATGTTATTATAAATTGCTCTCTTTTAAAGTTTTCTAACTGAAAAACATAAACTTGGACTAGCAGCCCACCTTGAAACAATATGTATGTAATAATTTGTAAAAATTGTATGTAACAGTCATTGCATAAGCTTATTTTTATTATAACATGTTTAATAATGTTATGTGAATACATTACATACTTTAATAATGCAAGGGCTGTGAGAATAATAAGTTTTAAGTTGCTAACAATAAGGTAATAATGAGGTAACCTTGTGGCAATAATGAGTTTGAGAGCTTGAATGTTACTAGTGATGATTAGAGCAATGATAATGTAAATTTTGTAACAGTTTAAAATTAGCCAATCAACAGCAAAGAAAAAGCTTTAAGTAAAATGCAGATATTCTATTGCACTAGAATTAGCCAATCAGAGACTTGAAATACCGAAGCTTACGGGTTTAACGGTTGAAATAATGTTCAGTTGCTGGCAAACCTTGATAATGACAGGATGGAAGATGTGTTGTCTACAGAAATATCATGTAATCATGTGAATAGTGAAAGTATTAAAAAAATCTCACAGTTTCTTAATATCAGTGTAGTGATATTTAATTTGTGCAAAGATTAATAAAAGAAGTGAATCTAAAAACTTAAAATTTGTGTATGTCTACAATTATTGTTGTACCACACCCTGCCTAAGAGAAACGTGACTATACATGCATTACTGAAGCAACCGAGGCAAATACAAACATAAATAATATATATAGAAGCACTATTAATAACAAAGTTAAATGTTATAGTGTAAAACTTGGAGAGTAACAACTAAAATACATCTTTATATCAGCTTCTCATACGTAGCAGAATACTGCGTAACAACAGTAACTATTACGTAATCAACAACTTCAAACCGATGCCCAAAGTGTGTTGCAAACTCCTTAAAGCTAATAATTTACGTAAATAAATTATGTGGAGCTGAATACTTATGTCATGCTTTATTTTTGTCTTAATGCAGTGTCGATCAGGCACCTAATTAGTAGTATACATTTTCTCTGTGAGTGGTGTGGCTGTAATTTTACTGTCTCCTTATCTTCACTGCTCGTTGTGTCACTGTTGAGCTTCAGCCAGGTTGAGTTCAGTTCGAATAGTCGTCTTCTTTCTCTACCAGAAGTGTTTGGATCTCAGGTGAGTTTTTTTGTAATGGCACAGTCGCTGTATTGCATTTTTGACCCAAGGATTTTCTGACTGTGGCCTTTACTTGGGTTTGCATTGCATTTTGCGTTTATTGAATATAAGAGAATGGGTATGTGGAGTCACAATCAGTAAATGAATCATATTTGTATTTCTTTTGGAGTAGTACATTTTGATATTCTGCATTCTGGCTTCTATTTAGTGTGCATTGTTTTACTTGTTGTTCAATATTCAGAGTTATATATATTGTTAAATATTTAGAATCTATTTAAACAGTTCAATATATAGAGTTTATCTCATTTGTTACAGAGTTTATTTAGATTTGCTAATGTTCAGACTTTATCTAAGTTATTAATAATTAGGATTCATACAGAGCCGTGGTTAGATTCTATTTGAATGTAAAAGCATTTATTTACATACTTAAATTTGGCTGTTTGCCTAATGCTGAGTGTGTCATGTGAGGTGGAACATGACACACACCGATTGCTTCCAATTTCTCCCAAAACCTTTGTTCCTTCCCTGGGTATTTGTTACAAGGTTTATAGTCAAGCAATGTAAAGATTTATATATCCACATTTGTATAATCATGGTATTCTTAATTGTGTAACATTTTCAATCAATATTCGCTTCTCTTTGGCTGAATTAATATGTGTATGAAACTCATTGTTCATATACTGAAATTAAAGGGCAGTCTACTTGATTTGTGTGTTTTAAGCCCTGTCCACACTGGTTAACATTTAACAAAACTTGTCAAGTGCAACATGTTATCAGCTTGCATGTTGGCCAAATTTCGATGCAGAATTGACTTAACATGTTAACTGAAAGAGTTGTGCTTGACACTTTTAACATGTTGGATGTTTTCCGCTTTTAATGGAAAACTTGTTAAGTCAATTTGCTCTCTGTGTATGTGATTGGGTGAACTTCAGAAGTTTCCAGACTGTAATCATGGCAATGGCATACTTCTGATTCCTTCAAGCTATTGTGTTCAGTAGTTGCGTTTTGACTCGTTCTGTGGTTGTATCCTTGTGCAGTTATGGAATGGACGAAAGAAAAGACACTTTCATTAATAAAATCTTTGTTGAGGCTGTCATTATGGAACTTTGTAATAAAAAGGATGGATAATTATTACCAAGATGTGTGCAATTTATTGTTGTTCCAGAGTCATATCAAAAAGAAAGCTGGCTTCACTTTGTTAGAGAATTGCAAAAAAAAAGACTCAAGTCTGACAGCTGGAATGGCTGCTCTCAAATATGTGTCCTTTTTATGAATTATAGGTTAGAAACCTTGCTCAAAGCTAAGTTGAAGTCACTTTGACTGTTCTCAAGAAATTCAAGTCAAACCTGCTCCAAATTTTAAACTCAATAAAAATATTTTCACTCCCCTGCCGATTAACCAGATAGAGCCTCATCACCTTCTACTTTTCTTTTTATTACATACCAAGCACAGATACAAATAGCAATGGTCAAATCCTCACCACTGGAGTCCATTTTGCTTTTAGTTGAGAGATTTTGTTGTCCCAACAAGTTAACTGGTGTGGATGGAATGTTAGAGGTTCATAGTTATAACATGCTGAAGGCATTTAACATGTTGAATGAAACATTTTGTTAATTGTTAAATGTTAACTGTTGATATGTTGAAGAACAGTGTGGACTCACCTTTTTGTATACATTTTTGGGGGGCATTCCTACCTCATAGTGGGTGTTACCATTACCTCATTCCTAGATCCGAATGTTGAGACTCCTCAATGATAGACGTGAATAGGCAAAGGCAGCACAATGTGCATTTATTCTTTCTGATCCTGATCCATCTTCTTCTTTCAGAAATAAATACAAGCCTTAAATTTGAATGCGTTATTATGTTATTAAAAATATGTTCTTGAAGCACTTTGGTAAAGTGTGGCAATGTACATTGCAAAGTATTAGTTGTTGTGATGAAGCGAGGAAAAAAGATTGGAAACATTTGAAACATGAACAAAGAGAACAGTGGAATGTGGGAGATGGAGAGACAAAATAAGTCATAAAGCTGTTTTAGAAAGAGTGGCTGGAGGAGGAATAATACTGGAACTGAAAAGGAAGAAAAAAAGATATTGTCTGGGATATGGATGAGAAGAAACTATTTGCTAAAGAGATGCTGGAAGAAATGGTGAATCAGAAAAAGGTTCATGACAGAATTCATATGCAGAGGAAAACAAAAAGTAAGGAAAAGAATGGAGGATGCTGGGTTTGCTCTGAAGGACCCGCCTTTCAGCAGATAACTATTTTTGCTTTATTATCTTTTAATGTTTCACTGTTAAATTATTTGAGATGAAAAGTTTACCTATTGTAGTTACGACTGTGCTAGAGAAGAACAATGATTGGCCAAAGCTCCAGTTTGGCTCCCCAGATGCATTTCTGGCTGCAGATACACCCCTGTTACTGGCCTTTACCACCTCTTGGATGAGATCCTCGAGATCATTGTCTGCAATCAAAAAGAAAAAAATATTGTTTTAAAAAAATGTGCAAATTCCTGAGGTTTAATGAGATAATGAAGCTTGATTCATAGTTAAATTGGCACACAGTTACTGTCAAAGGTCATATAAAAGAGTTACATAATCAACTGAGAATGTGATATGAGTGTTTGAGAATTTTCCATCCTTTTATGGAACAGCTGTTCATTAATCTGATAACACTGAATGAAAAACAGAGTAAATTTATCAGAAATGCAGATAGGGGATTTGTTTTCTTTCATGTATGCACGCCACCTGCTTATTATCAATGGATCAGTAGCTTAGTCATCATACCATCACATGCTTCTTTATAAGGATTCCGACTTTGCATATTATTTATGCCCAGCAAATAGATCTACAGCAAGTAAACAAGATAAGATACTTGAGCACATGTAGAGTAGTTATTCTGTAGGCAATTTCATTAATTGTTTCTCAAACATACGGTTCTCTGTATCATATGATGTTTTGAGTTAAGAATGGAATGGTAATGCCATAAGATTGTTACACAAACACCATATTTTTAGAACTCTATAGAAGAAACAGCAATATGACATTTGCTGCTGTCCAAACATATCTAAATTTATACATAGTGAACAAAAATGATGGAATATTGCTTATATCTTTATAATCTGAATGTTTCTTCAAAATATTAAATGTAGCACTTTTTGGGCTGTTATGTACAGCACTAAACCTTCCTTAGGAACATAGATGCATTGATAAACATACCTATCCAAAATAGAACTCACATTTACTTTTGTGTCGAACAGTTTTTTTTTCACTTCTACATGTGGATAATAGGTTAGTTTATTCGTTATTACTTTTATTTTTAATTTTTTCTTCCAATTATTGTATAAAATATATTGTACCATTTTTTCTGATAGACTTAAACATTGCGTACTGACATCAAACTTTCATTGTAAAGGTAAAAGACATATATTGTTTATAAAAGCAGAGGGTATAATTTTCAAATGAGGACAGAACATTAAGAAATGTGTGTGCTACCAATGCAGCAATTAACATTTTTAAGAAACATTGAAAAATAGTCGTAATCAACATTCACACCCTTTATTCATCTTGTATAGAGAGTTTTCATTTAGAAACTTCTGTCTAAATAACTATATATTTGATTTCAATTTAATTCACATATGTTAGATTAAAATTGAGGGGCAGTTTAAAATCAGAGTTAATTGTATTTTAAGTTTCAGTGATCCTTTCTTTGAAATTTCAAATGAGACTTCCATATTTAATATTTACTTTTGAGACAGCATAAACAAATTTGATTATTTTGTTAGTAAGTCTCATTCATTTGTTCTCATATATTTTGTCTTCTGTAAGTTTTGCAACCCGAAATGATTTGAATTTGAACAAAGAATGAATATGTTAGTTGGATGTAAACATGGTTTATTTTAGGTAAAATCCTGCACGTGATTAATTTAATTTACTAAATGCTCAAAATGTGCTCTATTGTTTGCTTGAATGTAATGCAGCTTATTTCGAAACTCTATATGCTAAAGCTACTCTATTAAATAATGCTTAGCAGTCTGTGCCTTTATTCTATTCAACTATGAACAACAACACAATATTCCAAATTCCCAAGATGATAGAAAACAAAAGATGTAAGAACAAAGAATGAGATGTACTAACAAATGAATGCTTTTTCAAAAATAGGCATTAAACTGCCGGGGCATATCAATTTTAAAAGTGGTGGAGGGAGTATAAACGTTTCTACTGTTAAACCTATAAAAAATTACGACACATGTAATATCTATTAATAAACTGACCCATTGATTAAATCCATTTGTTTATATAACAGATTTCGACAGAATTTGATGATGGAGGCCATTTCCTCCCCCACATGTGGAAATAAAATAGGTTAACTCTTGAATATTACGTTATCCTGAATGCCAAGTTCGTTATTTTTAGATTTTGCCCTCTCTGAACCGTATTCTGAGGTCAACCTGAATGCCGATAGTTAACTATGTCCGCGGTTCATTTGTTTGTATCTATTTTAAGGTCGAGCCTCGAGAAGACGATATTTCTGTTTCTTTTGTTCAAATCTTTACGAGTTCTATTCTTAGTAAATCGATTAATCCATGAGTAAATATGTACCTGAGGCGCTAGATAAGAAACACCTCAGAATAGTTGGTTCCAAGTTCACTCTGCTTAGTAATATTTCGCAATTACGGGGACTTCTGTAGCGCTGTCTTAGTTTCTCTAGCGTTTTTAAGCTCAGTAAATGTAAACATAATTAAATTGAGTTTTTTTATTTGTGGGCGCTCTTTAGCTACTATGGTTCTTAGCGTCCCATTCTACATTGGGCGTGAAAGACCAGAAATTTTGCTCAAAGGCCTCTTTATCAGGACTGAGGTTCTTTTACCTGCCGTAAACCTATGACACGGGGCCACCGGTTTTACTTCCCTTCTGAAGGATTTTTATGCCCGAAAAAATCCATTGCTCTCCGCCGGGTTTGAACCCGCGACCTCGGGAACTAAAGGCTAGCATGATACCCCTAGATCACGGAGGACAACTAATGTAAATATAGGTAACCTTTTAAGCTGAAAATGCACCTGTATAATATTTGCGGTTCTTATGCCAAAAGCAATGACATTTGTTGTGCGCTACTATAGCCAAAAATTGCACTTGTCATTAACACCTATACGAACATAGAGACATGCATGTTGTCCGATGTTTAATATTTTGTCACGCAAAAAGCCGAAACGACTAGCAATAAACCTCGTCAATAAATAAAAATAGTTTGGAAATTCGTATCTATTTACTCCTGTTACACTTGATTATGAAAATTGACCTAGTGCGCACTGTACAGTGTCGTCGTTTTATGGTAAGGCCACGGATCGCGCGTATGCGTGCTCCGCACACTGCCTATTACATTGTGGGCTTTTCGTTCTGTGACTCCCGGATTACTTACTCACGAGGCTAATAACATGCAATATAATGAGTACTAACCTTTTTATAAATGGTGCGCATAGTGCATATAACTGGTCTGTGGCATTGCTTTAAAACGACCAACAGTATAATGGCAGTGATTTAAAGTTTAAAAAGTATTTACAAGCTCCTGAGAATCATATCATTCTTATGTAAATACACAATTGAAATTACAAAGCAGTATTACAGAAGTAGATTAGACTAACAATAAAATAAATTTAACGAAAATAAAGCATGTCAATGAATATTTCGGGAACGGCTGACGCAACGAAAAAGTTCTTTTGATGCAAATTGCCACTGTTAATGAAATCTACAATTTTTTTATATTAAATTTCTCTTTCTCTCTTTCTCTTTGATGTTTCTAGGCTATATACAATCAATGGAAATGAAGAGGACTTGCAGGATATTCACAGAAAATTCAAGATGTACATTGTATTCTTCATATCATTAATATGATATTTTAATCGTTTGAGGAAGTTTGTGTGAAATTCGATCTATGGAATTTCTGGGTGGAATACAACACTTCTTCTACTTAGTTTAAGTAAGCTGTAGAGAAAGTAAAAAAGTAGTAATATTTTATCATGCCTCTGTCTTCTGTAGCACAGGTACCATTCTCTTTAATCAATAACTCGTCTTGCTCTGTATGTTATACCCAGCAGCACACAGGATACGAGTATACGGATCTCCATCTCTAGAAATTATTTTAGTGTTTTCCTGTGGTTATAGGTATCTGACATTGGTAATGTCTATATAAAACTTCAATTTCGTATGTACAATGATCCACTTGAAAGTCTTAAATGTTTAGATCATTCATATACTATCCTTAATTTTGTACAAATTGCAACCAGATTTGAAATTGACAACTTTTCTACAAACGCTTATGTGTTATGTTGCAGACAGAAATCGTGTATAGTAGGTTCGCATTGGAAACCTTTTATGTAGAAATGTAAACAACATTTTGTATCATACAGACATGTTTCATACTAATCAAGTGAAGAATGTTTATGTAGTCTTAGGTTATACAACGTAGGGGGACACCTCGCACACTGCGACTTACATAGATCTATTGTGACTACCATCTCCAGGAGGAAGGGATGAAGTAAGCCGGCCCTCGTAGCCGTGGTCGCTGGAGTGTATAGCTTCGGCGCTCCACCGACCTAAGGGTCTCAGGTTCGAGTCCCGCCATGGACATGGGGTTTGTGTGTGTCTGTGTGTTGTGTAATTATTGTAATACAGTAAAACACAGCAATGATAAACTGGGTCAACAAGGGAACTTAAAAAAAGTGAAAAAAACCAAGCAGCCTCTAGGTCCGAGGGGAGTACTCTTTCCTTTCGGTTGTGGGGATCCGCCCGTACCTTTACCTTTACTCTTTCCTTTGAGCAAGCATCCGCGCCATCTGTCAGCACCGCCATACGCCACAAAACCTAGCAGCACAGCTAAAATATGAGCAGGAAATGGAATGAAAAATAATCGTGGTGGATGAGAACCGCATCACTCACCTACCAACCAGAGAAAACAACGAAAAACCCAAGGTTAGAGTGGGCGGTTGACGGGAATCGAACCCAGGACCTCCCAAATGCGAGCTTCACTCGTTACTGCGGGGCCATCTCGCTCGGGTGTGTCTGAAACGTTTTTTTTTTGACTGCCCCAAACTCACCAATTTTATTGTTTCATGTAAAAAGCTACTTAAAGAAAGAGTCGATGTGCATATTAACAGGTTGCTGAACAAAAACTATTGCGTGAATGAACTTGTTCCATACCTACGAGAATATGTTCGGAACATATAGAAAATACCAAATTTGAACCTAACTTAAGAATGCTGCATTATAAACTTATAACAGCAGCCCATTTTAATTGAGCTCTCTAAATAGAGTACTCTTCCATAAACTTTCCTTGTTTATCTGTTTATGAAAATCGGCGGACTTGCAAAATATTTCTTAGTGTTCTGTAATAGATTTAGTGTCTATTATTCTCATATATGTGGCATACGATATTTCAGAGGCAATACCTTAAGCAGATATTTATGCATTTCATCACTTAGGTATATTTTTTGATAATATTAAAGGAACACTGAAAATTATCCGCAAAAGGTTAACTTGTATAACCGTTGTCCCGCTGTTCCCGTTGTCAGGGAGTGGATCATGGGAATTGAAGAAGAATGGCGTAAGTTACATTCAAGATAGATAAATGCAAAGTTTAAGATTAGTTAAAACTGGACAGGATTCCTAACAAACCACAAAATAATTGCATATATTTTCGATAAGTGAAATAGTAGAACAATATTGGAAAGAACGTGTTGAAGTGATGCAAACATAAGATACCTAAAACAACCTTGTATTACAGACCTAAAGCAAGTTAGATTTGGGAGGGCTATTGAAGAGATGACACTGTCAAAAGAAGTTGAAAGGTCTAATCCGTAAAAGGTAGAAGAAGAAGTACAAGATTAAGAATCAAACTGCATAGAATTTCTAACCTGCATAAACAAAATACTAGTACTTCACGGAACTGTGATCTATTAATTTAAAATTCATTAGTGCAGAAGAAAATCACCCACTCGTTTTTATTTCCATTACTATTTACCTATAGCAAGTAGAGTAAGTATTGCATTCCATCCAAAAATTCGATACCGATATTCTGCTGGAAATACACGTTTTGAGGTCTCCGAATAAAATAAACTCTTTTTTGGGGGAGGGAAGGTCTACGTGCGCGCGTATGTGCCCATGTGTCTGTGAACAGCATAGCTCAAAAACGAAAACTTGGTTAAATATCAAACTTGATATTTAGGTTCAGGATCTACCAAAAAATGCGACACTAAGATTTTTGAAGAAACTCCCCCACCCCGAACTACTTTACATGGAACAATTTTTGTTATTTATTATTTTCTCAAAAATGACCCTAAGAATTTTGATTAAAGTGGCATATATTTAGGATATATATACCTTGAATTTTCTGTAGATAGCCTGTGAAGTCCCCTTGATTCTGAATTACTTTTGTATAATTGATAAACCGTAAGAGAGAGACAACATTTTAGTACACAAAATATGTGGATCTCGTTAAAGGACATAATTCATATCATTTAAAACTTTTTGTGACATTAACCATTTCCGATATATTTTTTGTTATTGGTTTGAATTTTCAAATACTTATACTTTTTTCAAAGGGTAAGTCGCTAGTCGTTTTTCTCATACAAAAAAACGATGTATACAAAAACCCGCCGGAGGAGGATGGATTTTTTCGGCCGTAAAAATCCTTAGCATGACTTCCTTCGGAAGGGAAGTAAAGCCGTGGTCTCTTGTCGTAGATTTACGGCACGTAAAAGAACCTCAAGTCTGATAAAGAGGCCTCTGAGTAACATTTCCGGTCTTTCACGCCCAATATAGAATGGGACGCTAAGGACCACAGCAGTTAAAGAGCGTCCATAAATAAAACTCAATTTAATTTAATTTTAGAGCATGTAATTTCAAAGCGGTCACAAAGCGTTTGAAAAATATGACTATCGCTTTAGCCTACTGTATCCTTCTTATACCTAAAACAAATGTGTAAATGTGCAATGAAGGTTTATCTAGTATTCTAGATTATCAAGAAGTAGACAGAAGAATAAGCTTTTGTAAGAGTAGTTTGTAGAACAGTGAGTCAAGAAAGCAATATGAGAGCAACACAGATTTTAAAGTTATTTGTTTGTATGCACGTCATTTTTCAAAACGCTCGTTAATGGCCATTGAGACAGATGCATCCAAAGCTACAAAAATTGAAGTTGCAGAAAAATGGAGGGAATTAAATGTACACTTCCATTTTCTGACTCCAAAAACAAATTGCATTATGCTCATTTTGGAGTGTTTACATTTTCAGAATCGTGTAATTGTGACAGGATTTCTAGACATGGAAGACTTGAAGATTCAATAATTAATAAAAAGAAAGAAAGGGGGGAAAATCCGTTGTTTGAAGTATGAGCAGCAAAGTTGGAATACTATTTATTATTTGAGAGTGACATAACTGAGATGGCAATGGCTGTGGTCGGGGCCCGTCCTTTGCGGTAATCTAATACTCGAGGGGCTGACAAGACATAGGACGTGAGTTGAAATACACATCTCATCCCTCCTTAGCAACCGACTACAGCAGCTCTTTTTCTATCAAAATCTTATTACCATCATCTTATTTCAAGTCACGCACACAACTGGCAGCATCGGACATTTCTGATGAAGCCCTGGGAGTATTTGACCCAGCAATACGCTTACATCTGGATGCTCAGAATATGAACTTAGTTGATCTGCTCCTCTGTGGTTTTTAAAACTGCACACTGTAGCACGAGGATACTTTGTAGGGCGGTCATTAAGTCTGGAATCATAGGAGAGGTCATTATTTTATTGTTTGTATTATGCTACGCATTTGTGTGTTTAGGATCTATGAGCGCGTATATCAGCGGGATGTTTTTCTGTTGTTGTACCGTACAAATTCATTACTATTTGCTGTGTGTTCATTGAATTTTTAATGTTAATGAATTATGGTGCTGACGAAAAGCGAGCGAGTGAAAATGATTGTTCTTTATAGACAGGAGGGGTGGCAGCTGAGAGACGTGGCAGTTGAATTGAATAGGAAGCATTCAGGGAGGTCACTAACCCACAGTGCAGTTGGAAAATTCCTGAATAAATTTGTGAAACTGGATCGATTCAGTACAAACGAAGATCTGAGCAGACTGCTGGTATATATACAGACAAGAATAGTAGACATTGCTAACTTTCATGCTAGTCCAGCAAAATCAGTGAGGCGCACGAGCATTGAAACAGGCGATTCTCGGAGCATGGTACAGAACATTTTGAAGAGTGAACGATTCCGTCTCTGCGTTGTCTTAAGTACCGCAGGGTTGAGATTTATGAATGGTCCCTGTGTCAAAGTATATAAGTCCTTCGAGTGAGTGATATTCTCCAATGAAGCAAAATTATCATGTTTGTTGAGAGCGCAACAAATAGAATATGAGGCAGTGGTCATTATACAAATCTCTACTGGATAATGGACAACAAAATTCAAACCTCTCCAAAAATAATAATGAGATGTTATTATTGTTGGTTCATTCTTCTTTGCTTCAACAGTCAACTGATAAAAGTACCTGTGCAACATGTCCCTAAACGTAAGACATTTACGCCTTTTCGATGCGCGTTGGAAAAAAGTTTTCGGATGATAACAGATTATTGCAAACCGTACTTCGTACCGACATAGTTAACTGTTAATTTAACATCTTACAACAAAAATGAGCATAAATTTGATTCTTTCTTCAATTTGTTATCGCGCCAAGCGTGTTAGCAGTAATTCTCCAAATATTTCAAGATCAAGAACCAATCGGTAGATGCGAGAATTGAACTTCAACACAGCAACAATGCCATTCCAGTATTTCCTGAATCCAGTGTAGAGAGTCTCAGGGTCTGTTCCATAGAACTTAAACCCCGTATCTCTTAACGGTCACGTGCTCTAGTCAGCTCTCATTGGTTGCTGCCGTTATATATGTAGATTGTTATGCGATACAAAATAGTTCCTTATTTAACATGATCATTTAACTTAATATATTCAAAGACAGTTGTCAATTTACATATTCATAACCGTATGAATAAAAGATGTTACGTAACAGAGTTAATGCATCTGCAATACATGTAAATTCTTATCAACAAATAGATGGGAGGGTCCTTTGGTTTAAACTTGCCTCTCAGAATAACGAAAGCACGTGCATCTATCATGACAATGTGTGTATATTACTTTTATAGCCTATTTTTACACTGCACAGGGCTTGTTTATCTCCATTCGAAGGTGTACATTAACCAACTAGGGGAAAGGGAAGAAAATGCTGCGCGGAAGAATGCATGTTTGCGGGGCATGGCTTCAAGAAACAGGGTTTAGTTTACAATGAAGATGCATATTGTTGGCTGTAAAAAGGTCACACAGTGTACTACAAGAGTACAGCTAGAGATGGCATTTACAGAATAAAGGGGAGAACTACACAAGAGTTAAAAAGGGTCTCGTAAACAGTAATTTTGAGATGTTTGTTTGGAGGAGGAAGTGAAGCACAGTCTGTTCCATATATCCCTTCTGGTGAATTAAAATACAAAAGAATGCAGACGATGAAGTTTCTCGAAGAGTAACAGTCAAAGCCTCTTCCAATGCCTGGCCGACTGTATCATACTGGTTTGCTTTCTCGAATCTCCCGCGCTCAAAGCCTTCATCGATGGCTGGTCGACCGTATCACGCGAGTTTGGCCACAGTATTAAGCTTACTTGTGGGGACTCGGCCAAAAATTAGTTGGGAACCATACTGTATAAATTAGGTGATAAGATGGTACTTGATTCATTCGGCAGAAATTCGGAATGTGGAACAACTTTTGGAGAGGATAACAGTCACAGTAGCTGCCCTGGATCCTCCATGACGAAGAGCATTCAGAGCAAATGGTAAAACACTTGAAGAAACAAGTCGAGGTTTGTGGCGGACATATTTTGGCATACATTTTTAGTTGAAGATTTTATATTCTATGTTGTATCAATTGCTATGATTCCAAACTTGATGAATACACGGTAGTAGTGGCATTTGAAACTGTATGGAAATACGGCGTTTAATAAATAATGGGAGCAGGCTTCAGGAGGATGGTGATGATTGCTACCTTGATTAAAATAATACAAAAGGACATAGGAACATATATCCCCAAATACTTCACTTTCATAAATAGCTGGCAGCTCTGTTTAACGTCGAAATGTTACATGTCCTGGATAGCATTTGCTTTGTCACTACAAGATGTGAAAACTATCCTACAGTAGTTCATGCACAAAGAGCCTCGGCCCATTTCAGTCTTTCTTGAGCTGAATTATCTCAACTACTCGCGAACTTCCACAGGCACGGAGTTGGAGGCTGTCATACACATAGTTATACTTGTGGAGTATAAATGCAACTTTTAAAGAATATGAACAAAACGTGTCGATAATTTTGAGTTTGGTTGAAATTGCTATGAAGACTCAGAATACAGATTGTTTTAAACCAGAAGCTCTTGTGACAGTTGCTAGAGAGGAATGTTTCATGTGCAACCTCCCCCCGATGTTGCTCTAGCCATTAAGGTGCCACCACCCGCCTTTTCCTTGGCCTACAGGCTAAACTTACATAGAAGGATAGCATTTTGTCATGTTATATACCAGTGGCCGGCGGAGCGGCCGGGCGTAAAATGTTTACTGAGCGCATTACGAAAACAACAGTAGTAGTAGTAGTAGTAGTAGTAGTAGTAGTAGTAGTAGTAGTAGTAGTAGTAGTAGTAGTAGTAGTAGTAGTAGTAGTAGTAGTAGTAGTAGTAGTAGTAACAACACGAACCTGCGTTATAAACGAAGTTGAAAATCTTCCTCAGCAGCAATACATCGATGACATCTGCGTATGAAATTCCTATTCGCTTCTATTAGCTCCTGAGGCGTAATGGCAGCAATTTGTTGTGTGACATTTGCTTTTAGATACTCAATTGCATGGGGGTTATTATAATACACACTGTTCTTTAAGTTTTCCCATAAATAAACATTACAAGCAGGGACCCGCATGTGGGATTTGTGGTGGACAAAGCGGCGTCTGGGCGGGTTTTCTCCGGGTTCTCCGGTTTCCCCCGCCATTTATTCCACCAACTGCTCCATCATCACCTTTCCTTTCATCCACTTCACCATTTCGTTTCATCTACTTCCTTCCTCCCGTATCAGGCATCGGGCTCATCACCCATCCTGGATATTCTGTCTGATCCATGAGTGTCCGACGGGCTTCTGACCCCAGGCACCCGCCTGTAAGTCCTGGGGAGCGTGTAAGTCCTACATAAGAGGAGGTTAAACAGAGAAAGAAGAAGAAGATAAACATTACAAGACGTCAAAGCAGGGCTACGACGGGTCACAACCCAGTACTGACAATTCAGTCCTCAAAAATCTTGGCAACCAAATCAAGTGTTTGGTAAGCGGTAGCTGAGTCCGGTTGAAAGAATGACTTCTGGCATTCAATGTCTAACAATTATTCGAAGAAAGGCTGAAGAAATCTCTTCGATATTCACGGTCAATAATATTTTCAAAAACTTTGACGCTGAGGGACAACATTTTCAACATTGCTTCTAACACAGGTTAGTGTACCAATATTATCATTATTATTATTATTGTTGTTGTTGTTGTTTTCAATAATGCGTTCAGTAAACATTTTACACCCGACGATTCGGCGTCTTTCTCGCGCAACTACCACTCTCTGCCACCATTCAGTTGGCCACTCTGCCGGCAACTAGAATCGGTCGGAGTTGAAAGGCATTAAGTCAAAATTTGCATACTTTTTTATTTATCATTGTGAACTACTTCGACAAGGCGTCTGTAGCCCAATTCGGGAAGTTCCGCGATCGATCCCCGGCGACCGCCCACTCTGGCACATGGATTTTTCGTGGTTTCCCCGGGTCGCCAGTGGAATGCTGGGGTGGTTCATCTCATCTTCTACCACGACTCTCCTTCCTCTCACTTCCTCTACCCATCACCTTCCTTGTCATCTGTTTCACGGTTGTAGGACCAGGCGACGGTGCTCGACTGGGTTGCTGCTGAGCGGTAGTTTGCGCTCTGTGAAGGTTTCTCTGGCGTCGTTGCGGTACCGCTCAGTTATGTCCTGTCGCGTGGGGCTCCGCTCCAAGGAACCCTGGAGGTTGGTGGCTTGTAAGCAGGGACCGAGCGGCGTCGGATGTGTTCTATCTGGAAACGTTATGGAACCCGTCCATGCTTGCGTTCGTCGGCATTCGGATCTGGTCGCCCTTCGGGTCTCTCCCCTCATCCAGGGGCCACGTTGGAAGCACAATGGGCCGACTTGCCTGCGTGCGGTGCTCTGCCCCGGTTCCGGGGCCCCTCCGTGATACCTACCTTTACCTTTGCTTCGACAAGACGCATCAAACGGTACTGAAAATCATTAAGTTAGCCTTCCGCTTTATACTGTAAACTGCTGTTGGGCGTAATGCGCGCGGAGGAGAAAAGCATTAAGTCATTGACTTACTACTAGGCCTCTGACGAGAAAACGTTTGCGGGGTGTTCTCTCTCCGGAAGAGTGGGGGGGGGTACAGTACCATATGGTACCTCAGGATGATATCATAAATAGATCTACTATCTACGTTAAAAATATCGCGCAACGTTAGTATTCTAGCCTGTTTCACTTGGAGCAGTGTGTGTTTTCTAGTGATTTATAAACTAAGAAAGGAAGAACACTATACAGTCAAGCTCGAGAGTTGCTAACGTTTTAAAATCCGTGATGTGGAAAGCAGACAAAAGCAACTGGCCATTCAGCATTGCTAGCACAAGAGCGTGCGTTTTCTAAGAGGCCGTAAGCCTTGTTGATATGTTGAAAGTAGAGCCGCAACCTTTCTCAACTAGCGCTAGAATTGTTGATGTCAACAATTTTCTTAGACACATTCTCATGAGGGGAACAAGTACCTTTCAGCCCCGTGCATGGCGGTATGCTGACTATGCTGTAAGTTCTGATTTCCGCGCAATTGTTATTGCGTGGTTTCCTGGAGTGGTTGTTTCAGCATGTCACCTAAGAGGAAAAGAAATTATTCTGTTCACATGAAGAATGTAATAAAGCAAGCCATTATTAAAGGTCTAACTTATACAAGCTACAGTGAAAAACAAATCGGAGAAAAGAAAACGGGTGAAGATTGCAAGTACGTACGAACTGTTTAATACTACAATATTGACTATAATGAACCTTGTCACTTTCTACTCCACTATTTTACGAGTTACCTAGTGTATCTTCTATTATTTTCCAACGCTTTATTGTAGTGCAATACTTGATTAACAGGCAACATTTATAAGTACTCCTTTTTGGTTGTAGTTCCCGGAAACGCTGTTTCGAGAGAGTAGTTGACAATGAAAAACTTCATATATTGGCAGAATTTCATGAACGTCTAATGCGACTTTTTAAGACAGTCAAGCAGCGCAGATCCGGAAGTCAGACGGGGATGACCAAAATAAGCATTGTTCTAGTTTTCGGTATTTTGTAATGTGTGGGTCACAGAGAGCATGTCAAAAAGTATTTCTCAGTTTACACTCCATTGGTATGAAGGGTGTATTCTCTGTAACTCACGCTTAATAAACGGAAAATTTCCACAAAATAAACGTGGAAAGAAAGGAAATAAAATTTCCGAGAACATCCTGAAAACAATAAATGAACATATAAAATATTTTCCTCAGAAGACCTCTCATTATGCTGGAAAGGAAATTCAGTACTTTCTGGGCTGTGTGTGGGAACAATGTATCAGCTGTACTGTAGTACTTATCCAGATAAAGTTGTGAAATACGACTACTACAGGCAGTTTTTTTTCGAGACAATTATGATGATAAATTTGGCGGGCCAGAGACAGACTGTTCTCTTTGCAAGGAACTTAATGCCAAATTTAAAAGTCCTTATCTCTGCGAAGCTTCAAAACTTGCACCCAAGTCAGATTTGGAAGTTCATCTCCGAAGGAGTCACAAGTTTTATAAGTCTCTGAAGGAGACCAAGTCTCACTGTCTTCAAAATCAAGAAATGGATGCTATTGCCTTTGACTATATGCCAGAAATTCCTGTGCAAGAAATCTTTCATATGCGGCAACTGTGAGTAAATGTGTTCAATATTCACAATTTAAAAGTTGACAGTTCTGTGGTGTACCTTTATCACGAGGGTAATAAAAGTAAAGGTGCTAATGAGGTGTGTACCTTCCTATACCATTACATTAAACATTACGTTTCAGACACCATTAAACATCTCAGCTTGTTCTCAGACGGATGTACTACACAAAGCAGAAATCACACAATGGTGAGAATGTGTATGGGACTGACTGCAACTGGTAGATTTGAGTCAATTATGCACATGTTTCCTGAACGCGGTCACTTGGTAAATGGTGGTCATCTTACTTTAAGAAGACGGTCATGTCAAGGGAAAGTGAAGGACTCCCAAGAGAGAAGAAGCAGGTGTTTTCCCCCGTAAAGTTCAAACAATAAAATTCAAGTACCGCAACAACAAGATTGGAGAGGTGAAGGTTCCTTTTACATGAATTCTTCTGTTGAACACACATTCTTTCAAAGAGAACTCAAGTCCCTACAACATCTTTCCATGCCTTTTGAAAAAGTATATAAGGACAAAGTTCCCATAAACTTTAAAAGATACAGGACATGGGTAGGTAGTGAAGTATGTTCCTCAGGGTGCTCTGCAGTTTTACGAGAACATTCTGAAATGCCCAACAATGAATAGTCAGTGACTCCGTGTAAAACCATTTGTCACAAGTCATGTTTTTGTTTGTTAATTCATCCAATGTAAATTATATTTAAGCAAAGTCAGAAGACATTTTATTCTGTTCAATTAATTTATGTTTTAAAAAATATATGTGATCAACATAACCACATTAATTTTAAATATCAATACAGATCTTGAATTTAATAGTGACCACGGAGTAGAAAAGCATTAAGTTAGTTTTTGAAAAATAAACCAGATAACACATTAAAATTGTATTTTCACTTAGAGAAATTTGTTTTAAGATATTTTTATAAGAAAAATAAATTTAAAATATATATTTATTTGTTTTCTTTTGCACCTATACGGCTTTTTTCCTTCTGAAAGTTGCAGAAATTGACTTAATGCCTTTCAGCTCCGATCGATTCTTGTATTAACACTCCTGTACTACTTACTAGCATTCTAATATAACCTGCCAACGCTGCCCTTCAACATCCCTCCTATGAGTGAACTGTCACAAGTCTCTTTTGTTTAAATGTAGTTTAAACGATGAGTTTCCTGAAATGTATACTTTAAGATGATTTAGTATTTATCCAACATTTCATTTTTACTTTCTCTGCTGCTTACCTACTTATACATAGTAAGCAGAGAAAGTATTGCATTCGACCAAAATTTTGATACCGAGATTTCAGTGGATATACATGTTTGGAGGTCCTATGCATTAAATTAAAACAATAATTTCAGAAAAAATTCCGTGTGTCTGTGAACACATAACTCAAAAACGAAGTTGGTTAAATACTGAACTTCGTATTTAAGCTCAGCATCCCCCAAGGATGCGACAAGAAGATTTTTAAAAGAATTCCCCACCCCAAACTACCTTTTACATGGAAAAATGTTGATTATTTTTAACTTCCTCAAAATGGTTCAAAACGTTTTGATTAAAATACCATATGTTTAAGATATTTGCGTAACAAATAAAGTATTTATCTTGAATTATCTGGGAATAGCCTGTAAAGTCGTCTTCGTTCTGAATTATTTTGTATAACTTGTAAAGCGTAAGAGGTAGACAAAAGCTTACTGCATACAACATGTAGATTTCTTAAATCACACTATTTACATCAAATAAAAATGTTGTGGCGTTAACCATTTTCGCGATATTATTTATTATAGATTTGAATTGTCAAATACCTTATACTTTTTCAACTAGAGAATCGCTATTCTCTTTTTTCCCCTGTTCATCCAAAGAGATCGGAATTTCAAAACCACCACATAGCGACCCGTTCTTAAAAGTTTTGACTATCATTTAAGTCTACTGTATTCCCTTTATGCCTACTAAGAAACATCTAATAAAACCATTTCTGCAAATGTTTCTCGATTAGCACTAAAGAATAGTGTTGAAGAATAGGTAGAGAAAGTCATGTGAATGTAACACACCAGACTTTTGTTATGCTCCTGAAAAGTTCTTTGTCTAGAGGCCTTTTTGGATTCAGGGGGCTTCAAAACACGTATTTCCAGTAAAATCGCGATATTGAATTTTTGGGTGTGATACAATATTTCTTCTACCAGCTAGGGTAAGTAAAAATTAGTTCTAGAGTAAGAAATATCAACTTACGCCACTTCAAATGCAAACTGCTGTGGAGGATTGAGGAAGACAGTGCGTGTATAAAACCTTGCCGTAATACGTGATTAAAGGAGTCAAGCGGCGAAAACAAGTGCCGAACATTAAACTTTCATGATACGCACACAACCATTTCGATACATTCACTTTAAATTAAAGCCGCCTATGTTGTTTCGTCCCCTTTAGTGGAGAACGCGTTCTTCAAATCTATCCCTTTCTTTCTCTTTTTCCTCTTCATGACTGCTTTCTGTAATTAGTTTTATCGATCAATACGACGACGGTGCGGCTTAGCCTTTGACTTTTCCAAGACGAAGAAAGCAACAAAACTGAATCAGAATCACGCATTGCGTCGCATTAGAGCGCAGTCGCATATCACGTCCACAAACGACTGGTCAAAATGCAGCAATCGGACTTTTTGTCCCTTGCGTGTTACTGCAAATCAACGGCTAAGGCCCTATCAAACTCCAGTCTGTTCCTTAGGGGGATTTCATCACTGGCTTCGTTAACCTGAAAGCTGCAGAATGAGGTCTATTTGCCACACTTTTTTTGCCCTTTTCATAGCAGCCATAGCCGGTCAGGACGGTCAGAACCAATGGCGGCTCGTGAACTTGTGAATTGGGGTGCTGCAGTGCAGTTGGTTAAATCAAAATCTTGCTTTAAAATGGCAATTATTAAGTGAAGCACAAAAATAAACTCAATATATGTGCAGTCGCTTCACTTAGTAATCTAGATGAGGTTCGTTAAGCCTAGCCTTTTCCTTGATTCCCGTCTACATTGCGATAAAGATCCATCATTGCTTCAAGAAGTATGTTAAATGCTTACAATCCACGTTTGTACCAAAGTCGTATATAGTTCTTTTTAAGTGAGGGTTTTGTATTTACGTTTTTCTTCATGCAGTAGTAATAATACATGAACAGTATTTGTGAACATTTATCTCCTGCAAATGAAATCCATTCTTCATTTCTGAAGTTCGGAAATACTCACACTTGCACTGAGTTACTAACTCTAAGCTGCCCAACCAAAGAAACGCGCGGATACACAGAAATTTCCTAAATCTGGAAAAGTTCCCTTGCCCTTGGTAAGCTACGTTAAAAGAACTCTGTTAATGCAGCCATCCTGAGTAAATGAAGACACTCTAGCTAGAAATACACATAATATTATGTTAGAATTTGACTACCGTAAATCGATTATATTCTATAATGTTATACAATATCTGAACTCTGAGTAAATATCTACCATTTAGTTTCAAGAAAGTAAAGAATCCATATGCCGTAACACTACAGCCATTAAGGATGAGGGCGAGAGATGGAGCCATAGTTCCAATCTTCTAAGAAAACAGTGAAATATGTCAAAGATACAAACAAACAAAGAAAATTAAGTTATCTATTAAAGTGGGAGTCCTGCAGCTCTTATGGACGAACCGCCCCTGGTCAGAACACACAGTATCCCGACACCACTTCAAAATTCGAATCAGGCAAGTATCGCAACAGTGGCCAGAAGTAAAATTAAATTAAATTGAGTTTTATTTATGGACGCTCTTTAACTTCTATGGTCCTTAGCATCCCATTCTATGTTGGGCGTGAAAGGCCGGGAATTTTGCTCAGAGGCCTTTTTATCAGGCTTGAGATTCTTTTACGTGCCGTAAATCTACGACACGGGACCACCGGCTTTACTTCCCTTCCGAAGGAAGCCATGCTAAGGATTTTTAAGTCCGAAAAAATCCATCGCCCTCTGCCGGGTTTGAACGCGCGACCTCGGGAGCTGAGGCTAACATGGTAACCACTACACCACGAAGGACGACATGTGGCCAGGAGTGGATTATATATGAAACAGGATGGCTAAGGCGGTAACGTATGTAGCCCGAATTAGGTTCCATCCCCGGGGCCTGCCCATGGATTTCCTTTCGGGGTTTTCCCGGATCGTCAGGCGAATGCTGGAGTGGTTTCTTTTACCCCCGAATTTCCTGTCCCTCTATTTCGTTCCATTCATTATTTCATTCATCCTTCATCCCGTTTGGTCTATTTCAGCGTTGGAAGTGTCGGTGATGGTGTTTCGGTGCAGCGTGGCACGTAAAAGGATGCTCTCTGTAAACTTTCTCCGTCCCTCGGCCTTCGGCTGGTTGACGGGATATAAGGACGCCCCTCGGGGGTCGTTGGACCCTATTAGGGGCGGGGTTCCAGGTCTACCTGTCCGACTGCCGGGGCATCTATATCTAAAACCTGTAGGGGCCTGTCTTGCTGTGCCGTCTCTCCTGGTTTCGGTCGCCCGGTGTCTTCCTTCACCCAATCCCTCGCTTCCAGAGGAGCCCCCTCGTGGGGCGTCGGTACAATATCCAGGTTCATAGATCGGCGCCGCATTCCCTCCGCTTCGCAATCCAATCCAATCGTAACAGTAGCTAAGGGTATTCTATTATATAGATAGCTATGCTACGTACTTGGCTTATTTAGAAACGGCTATTTGCAATATTTTTTCGGAAATGGAACTTCCCGAACTATAACTGAAAATGAATCTGATGTGTCGCATTACATTACTTTCTTTACTCGCTCTAACTTCTTTTTACAGAGACTTATTTTTCTGTATACTTCTTGTTAATAGAGATAAACTTTCATTGCATATTTACACATTCGTTGTAGATACAGGTTCGATACAGTAGGCTAAAGCGATAGTCAGATTTTTAAAAAGCGGATTGCTATGTGATGGCTTTGAAATTCCATGCTCCTTGCATGACAACGAGAAATAAACGGATAACGACTTGTCATTTGAAAAGAAAAAAAAAGTATAAGTACTTGCAATTTAATCAAAATCATTAGTCATTTTTGAGAAAATAAAAAATAACGAAGACTTCTCCTTGTAAAGAACAGTTTGGGTTGGGAACATTTTCTTGAAAACTTTCGTGTTGTATCCTTGGTAGACACTGAACTTAAATACCAAGTTTAATGTTTATTACCGACTTTACTTTTTTGAGTTTGCTGTTCACAGACACATATACGTATATACGCGCGCGCGCACACACACACACACACGCACCTTTTATATAAAAATGCTTTTTTCGGATTCAGGGGAACTCAAAATGCATATTCACAGTGCAATATCGATATTGAATTTTTGAGTGGAATGCAATACTTCCTCTGTCTACTAGGTAAATGGTAGACGAAGTAAGAATTTTCCATAGAGAAAATTTCATTATATATATTGCTGTCAAGAAAACGGAAATATTTAATGTCTAATACAGTGGCCTATAAGTTAGTAAAATACGCGCGCTATGTTATTCACAATATTATAGATCAATATGCATAATTTGAAGATTATTTATTAAATACCCATCTTAAGTACCTTAAAATAAAGAGGTCTGGAGTGGGGATGTTCAATTTCCCCCCAAAGTATTTAGGTACTCCCACAAAATAAATTCTCAAATAAGTCAATGATTCAGAAAATATTAGCTGAAGCATAGCTGAAGCAACACTGTTAACAAATCCCATATGTTTTAAAAGCTGTTTAACAGTAATATTTGTACGTGAAAAACACATATTTAAAATAAGAATGTGATGCTGTAACATTCGCCCGAGAATGAATAAAAGGGAATAAATAATAATAATAATAATAATAATAATAATAATAATAATAATAATATCAGAAGGAATAGCTAGATTAATAAAACATTAAAAGCAACAAGAAGAATTGTATAAAAAATGCTACGTAAATAAAATATCAATGTAACAAACCAAATAATAGTAGATAGAAATACAAGAATAGAAGCTAAGAAAGCGAACAGAACGAATAAATAAAGGAATTTAATATAAATAAAAATGAATGAATGGTAAAACATACGAAGCAATGTATTTCAGAGTGGAGAGGGTTGTGTTTTAGCAAGGTACCAGCAACGATCGGCCTGCAAGTTATTAAAAGGCATTCGTATGTGCAAGGAAAGTCCGGCTTGCGAGAGGAACAATAGACGGGAAAACCAAAGTCGTCGAAGTGTACAGAAAATTAAATTAAGCAGAAATAATGAAATAATTTTAGACGCGAGGAAGGCAGACTTTCTAATTTATTTTGACCAATAGCAAAGCAAAGCAATCTCTGATTACTCTCCCCTTCACAGGACTTACACCCCCAGGACTTAGAAGCCAATGCCTCTGGTCAGATGCCTGTCGGGGAGCTGAGGGTCTGGGAGAGAGAGTGACAACCAGGGTGGGGGATCAGTCCGACGCCTGGTATGAGAGCGAAGGAGATGATAGATGAGATGCGAGAGAAGAATGACGGGAAAGGTGAAGATGGAGCACCGGTGGAATGATGAATGGCATGATAAACCGGAGAAAACCCACCCAGACGCTGTTTTGTCCACAAAAAATCCCATGTGCGTGTCCCTGGGATCGAAGCCTTGGTGGGAGACGAGCGGTCTAACCATTCGGCCACAGCACCGCCTTTGACCAATAGAAACAGAGAAACATTTATAGAAATAACCAATGAATAGATACGAAAATCACGTGCATAGAAAAAAGGCGGAATTAAACTAAAAAGGGGACATGGGCTAGAAAATTATCTATCACGGTAAAGCAGGCTTAGACGTGTAAAAGATCTTCACTTCATGACGTTCTGTTGTAAGGTAAAGCTATGTCGCTCGACGTCAGGCTAAAAATCTTGTATGACGGGAAATCGAAAGGGGTAAAAAGTATTAAACGTTTCTTGTGTGGATTATGACATAAAAGGGGCAACGGGAAAGAGGAACTATCGTGTGTCATTCATATAGTATCCACACTAAACTGAGATAAGAGTCTTATGCCTGACGAATCAGTCATCCTCTACCCTGAGAGCTAAGAAAATGCTACCCTTCCAAGAATTAATTCCCTCACCTATAACTCATTCATCGCAAAGCCTTACCAAACGTCGCGTACTGCTACGAAATATAAGGTTATTTACCATTAAAACTAAAATATTACAGAAATATGAAGACTTCTTTGTTTCAGTAAAAACTATGTAGTTATCTCCACATTCCACTTCAGGAGTTGATAGACTTAGGTAACGCGGAACTTTTGACTAACTCTGTTAACATGATCCACTGTCTTTAAGTTTTCTACCTAAGTGTAACCTAGGTGATCTAAATATATTACATTTTTTATTGGTTTAGAACACCACGCTATTTATTTCAGGAGAAATTCTCAGTCTCTTCAAAATACCCTTTGTCAAATTAATACAGAGTGTACATAAATGATTACGGGGGGTTTAAATTTATATATTTTCTCTACGGTACCTATACAATATAAATTTGAATCATAACTTAAACTGAAGAAAAACTGTGGAAGTTACTAAAGCACAAATAAAATTACAAGTACTCAATATGAGATCCATTTGTGGCACCGCTTACATCAGCTGCTAACACATTTCTTGTCACACTGGCATGTCTGATGTAACTGATCCTACTGCTGCAATAATCCTACGTCTCAACTCAGGTAGGATTACAAGTAGCGGTGACATGTTTCCACAGCCATACCTTCTACAGCCATTGTTGGAATTGCTAGTTCTTGACTCGCCCGCCGCACAGATTTTTAGGACTGCGTGTAAAAGCCGTTTTGACTCTATCTACATTCTCATTTGGCACTCGCGGTCGTACGGTGCTCTTTCCTTTACACAGACACCCCGTAATTTGGATCTGACTGTACCATCTACGAATAAAGTAACCAGAAAGGGCATTAAGACCAAATCTTCGCCTATACGCCCAGTAAACTGTAACCACTGAATTATGTTTCACGAATTCTAAGACACAAAATGCTTTTTGCACCCGATTTACCACGCCTTGTTTATTTCGTTACCATGGATATAAACAAACAAACTGCGCATGTAGAATTCAAATGTCCACAGTTAACTCTTCAATTTAAATTATGATTCAAAATGATATTGTACGCCGTAGAAAAATAAATAGGTTTTAAACCCCTATAGCCTTTGTGTGCACTGTGTATTATAACCTAATTTGCGGCTAATGGTGCCAGGGGACTCAGAAACTCAGTAAATAATCACAGTCTCTTGAAATCATTCTTCTTGGAGGAGAATGGTAATTCCAAGGCCGTGCGTATTTTCCGTTTACCACGTTCCAAAAATGGGGCGCTTTATCTTCCAGGGGATCGTTACACAGAATACGGTTTTTTTTTCCCTTCTGTTTTCCCTCTCTCTTTCTCGCTATTCTCTCTGCTCTGCCAGAAGCGTCCTTCACGCTTTATGGAGTTACAAGATGGAAACTCATTAACTGCAGATCCAAGAATAAAAAAAACCTCTTTGCTTGCTCTTAAAGCTAGGGCATTTTTGACAGGGTTGGTTAGGTCAGTAGCAAGCAGAGTGCGCGACTTTCCCAACAGAGGTATACTTGACAACAGTCTAATGAAAGAAACTCATACGAGATGTAATGAAAATATAAAGCTATTGTTAGAAAAGCGTGGAACAAAAATGCATTATAAATAACGTCATGTTGTCTCGTAAAGCTTTCTAAGCAGGTTGTAACAGCTGGCCCTGGTTATTCCTGAATTCAGTAATCTGATAGTATACCAGGTGAGTCAGCTGCCCCTAGGTATTCGTATCTATGTAACCCGCAGTTTATAGTCTAATGTGAAAACATCGACCCTTTTAGCAAACAAACTGTTATTGTAGCTCTGCTCTTTTATTCGGTACTGTACGCATCTAGCATTAATGATTAAAGGCCTGAATGAGAACCAAGGAGCTGCAAAAGGCTTAAAAAGGCAGCTCTTCATGGATATAATGCTTGCAAGGAGATAGAAGAATGTTCTCCCAAAGAGCGGGAGAGAGTGAGTTAGCCGAGTGGGTTAGCTGCCGGAATATGGTGAAGCAAAGGTTAGCTTCAGAGGTTCAAATCTAATACAAGCATCAAATTGTTTTGGTTCTGTTTTCTTTCTCCTTGTGTTTATTATCTGTATTTTAGTATACTAATTTGTTTGTTTTTGTTATTTGCTCTCCTGTGAGTTCTGCAACTCCCAGTGCCAGGGTGGGATGTTTTTTGCATGACATACATAGCGATTGCATTTTGTCCTGTAAAACACTTATGCACCGAGTTATCTATCCCTCCTCTATAAAGTGTTATGCAAATCAGCCATTAGAAGGCATTCAAGAAAGGCGTAAGCCACATATGTTGCTTAGCACGTTGCATAAATTAAAAAATAAATAGGCGCAGTTGACTCACCTGGTATATTGCTTGGACTTTCAGGTTTTCCTGTTTGCGACTGCTGTCTCTCAAGAGAGGATATCTTGTTTGCAAGGTATACGTTTCCAGAATAATCATCTTTAGAATACAAAAGGTATACTATTTACATTAGGGTTTTAGAAGCGAAGGAAACTTGCAGCACTGCGGCCGAGACTAGATCCTATCGTGCCCACTAAATCTCCGGGAGGAAGGGGTGAGGCGAGGAAGTACGAGGGGTGACCAGATCTGATGGCGGCAGGCACAGCGCAGCGGGGTCCCTAATATTTCCAGTTTCAGTATTCCCGGACGCCCCCCGCCCGCCCCTCTATGCCAGATTCTGTCAGGGAAAAAACAGTTCTTTCCTTAAAGCACAGCCATTCCATGCACCACATACCACCGAAAGGTAATGAAATGAGGGCCAAGAAATTTTGTGGTAGTATATAATTCACCCCAGCATTCACCTACCGAAAAACCATTAAAAAAAACCAAGTCAGGATGGCCGGTCCAACGGGAATCGAACCCGGCATCTCCCGAATGCGAATCTCAAACGCTACGTTCTGTACCATCCCACTTCGTTACTGTTGACATAAAATTCCTGTAATTATGTTCCCTATTTAGTAGTATATGTAAACAAGATTTGTTTACTGTTAGAAAAGCTCGTTTCATTGAGACACCTATAAATGCGTTGTACATAGAGATAAATAAATTGGTGTTGAATTCTGACTAGTGTCCTCTGTTAATGTTGAAGATTCGAAAAGTGGCTGAAAGCGATGCTAAAAGGCTACAACATACATATAGCTTTCAGGTGAGTATGTGTAAGGCTTGGGGATAAAACGCAATGAGCTACAAGTTTCGAGTGGCTGAGTGTAATTCTGGCCGTTCGCTCATGAATTTTACCACATTCTTTTATATTCTGTTACTTTTGAGGCTGTGGTTTGATAATCCTAAACAGAATATCATTGTATGAAAGTTACAGATCAACAATAAGACCTTTAAGACCTTTCAGCTAGTTGGAAACAAAATTAAATAATTGAATATTTATCTGATAGCTTAATATCCTATTCAAATCAGCAGCTTTGATTGTAAATAACTGTTTTATCGCATAACATATTTTGAAAACACAGTAAAACTATTGTAAAATAAACCGAAAAGAAGCCACCCTATGCAAATATGTAGGCAAACTAACGTCTTCAGTCTTTGTGAATTCCTACATGCCAATGTGAAGGAGTATGAAGCGTTTCCCCCAAAGTTTCAGTATTGGTGTCCCGCTTTGTCATGTCCTCCCACATTTATTTATGCATTCCTCAAGGGTAGCTTTTAAAACTCGAATGATGATATACTTAATTTCATTTACGGTACCTCCCCTTCTTTATGAAACTACGACAATTAAGCAATTTTCAGGACACAATAAAGAACAAAACAAAAATTGCAAAAACACCGATGAAAAATAAAAATACCGCAGTTTACAATGACAATTTCTCGTTAATATAGCTGAGTGACTTCCACGTTGTCACATTCGGTCTGCCTAGTCGCTATTTATAAAGTCTCAGTTAGGAAGAAATAATGGTAGTTTGAATAATGGCAGTGTAACCTTGTTTATTCTCAGTAACCAACATACATAAAACTACTAAGAAAACACAAGAAAGCAAAACAAAACAAAGGCCAAAATAACCATTCAAAGGAGAAGAAGAAGAAACTTTATAATAAGTGAATATGCGAACATCGCAGTATGGTCGCAGAATGTATGGATATTAACTTCGACTTATTTATTACTCTTATGTTAGAAATGCTTGAACACCATACGACTTTTTGTAGTCAATGCATTATGACGAATCCCTTGTTTGTGCAACAAATAATCATATGAAGATAAATAATAATAAAAAATGGTGGTATTTAGTCTGATTTGATGCTCTTATTGTTATCACAATCTAATATAATACAGTTCGAAATTTTGTTAATGTTTCAACCAGGCGATTGTAGCGCCTTTACATTTGCGCAAGCATGGTCAGAGGCGGCATAGCTGTTGTAATTATTCATTTGACTGTGTTATTACTCCACAATCAATGTCAGAGAGGAGATCCACGAATATGTGAACTCGCTGTTCGTTTGTTATTTTGTGAACCTGTGAAAGCTTAAGTGATTACTATTCTTATGTTGGCAATGTTCGGATTATCTTTGGGAAAGATATAGATGGTCTTGCGAGCTTTGTGGCATCACATAACATGAAATAATTAATCTGTGAAATGTAGTGGAATTTCGAATTCTAAGCTAGACAGTAATTTTTTCCTTGTGCCAAAGGTTATCTGTGCTAAGTTTGGTCAAAATTGGTGCTACGGTGTAGAAGCCTGTAAGGAACAAACACACACTGACTTTTATATATTAAGATAACCGGCATTCCCAAAGCTCAGTAATAAAGGTTTAACGAAGAAATATAGAAGATGAGATGGAACCAACTAGAATAGACATAATGGAAAACCCTCGAGAGATAGGGAAAGTGCAACGAGGTAGCAGGTAAATAGAGGCTCTTCTCCTGGGAAATCAAACAACTTTGGTCTTTAAGCAAAGTGACAACCACACTGCTTTGGTTCCCAAGGGGCTAGTTTCCAAGTTCGCATGCACAAGAACTTGCACTATTCACGGCATACCAACAATGTATGCTGTAATCTAATATAAGAACGTTAATAAATTCACAGAATAAGGCAAATTTCGTGACACAGGTGGAAGCAGCATAAAAGCTACCATATAAACTTTCTAAAATAATCTGAGCTTTTATTTTGGTACTGTGCCAGAAAAAAGATTCCTGACGTAAAACGTTGCTTCATTTGTGTTTTTTTTCATCAAAAAATTAAAATTAATTTTGGCATTCACAAAACAATGTTCTGTGTCAAATTTCTCGAACAACCTATCGAAAGGCTCCTTCTCCAAGTAATGTTAAGTATACAGAAGTATGCGTAGCATTTGTTGATCTGGGAAAAAGCATTTGACAAAGCAGACTACTAGAAAAGTATGCAGATTCTGCGGATAAATGGCATGGGTTGTAATGAGAAAAGGTTGCTAAGTAATTTCTGTATGAAGTAAAGAGTCAAAGCTAGAATACGAAATATATTCACAGAGAAATAGAGTGGGGAGGGGCTTACCACAGGGATGCCCCTTATCACCCACCCTGTTCAACATCTGCCTTCTAGAATCCAGGACAAGTAAATTATTTTGTCTATCTCTTATGGTTTACCAGTTATACAAAACCTTCATGGACTATTAATCAGTAAATTGAAAACACACACTTTTATTAGTGGTGCAAATATCTTATTATAAGCCAGTTTAATAAAAATCGTTAGTAATTTTTCAGAAAATGAAAAATATGTATAGAAAACGTTTCAATGTAAAGAGTAATTTTGGGTGGGGGAATTTTCGAAAATCTTCGCCTGACATGCTTAAATCGTGTCTCTCTCAAATAGTGATTACATATTATGTGACTTTTCGTTTTTTAGATATGCTGTTTACAAAAAATGCATTTTTATTCAGAGGACCTCAAAACACTCTCCCGAAGTCGCAGGTTCAAGCCCGGCAAAGGGCGGTAGATTTTTAGGGTATAAAAATCCTTAGAATGGCTTCCTTCGGAAGGGAAATAAAGCCGGTGGTTCGTGTCTGTCATAGATGTATGGCATATAAAAGAACGTCAAGCCTCAGAGGCCTCAGAGTAAAAGTTTCGGTTTTTCACGCCCAGTATAGAATGGGATGCTAAGAACCATAATAGTTAGAGTGTACATAAATAAATAAAAGCAACTCAAAACACGCATTTAAGGTGAAATCTCGATACCGAGATTTTGATTGGAATACAAAATTTCCTCTATCTACTATAGTTCCGTGGTAGAGAGGTAAAAATGTTAGTTACATTTTCAGACTCACACCGCTTATATCCATTTATTTTAAAAATTGTGCACCTTTAAACACCTTGCATAGAATGAAGACGTTATCTTATAGACGGTAATCTATATAATACCCTCTTTTATCGAATTTCTGTGCTTCAAATAACCTTCTTGTTAATAATTTGCATAATGATTAAGTATTATTTTTGGAATAGTCTTAATAAAGGCTATTTTGTGTTGTTGCATTTCAGTAGATAAGTGCACTCTGAATTGCATTGCATGGAAATTTGTCGACAATTTTAGAACCACGTGTGGCATTTCTAATGACTATTTTGTTCATATGACGTCATTTCACTTTCAACCAACAAAATATAATTAAATCTTGAAATCTATCATAGCCGCACTTATCGACAATTTTTCAGGTTCATTCTTTTGTTTTAAGATTATCGTAGTTTCCTTCTTTTGTTTTCTCAGTGTTGCTAACCACATCTATAAGTCAACAAAGAACACTACACGGAAATACTAAATGAATTAGGAAATCTACTTCTACATTTTTATCTAATAATGACATGGCCACTATATAAAAACAAACCGATACTCCATTCAGTTTTGATAACTGCAATTAGGACAGTTGTACATTAATTTCTAACCAGATATGAATGTTAGAAATAAAAGCTGATTTCAGGTTATGTAAATGTACTTTTCCGCTACCAAGCTACAAAGCATGTCATTGTTAAACTGTTTTGAGTTACTAAAGGATTTTTTCTTTTTTCACTCTGTTCAAAGAAAGGAATTGTATTAAATGTAACTTGAAATTTATATTTCGTGTTTCCATTTTCGTGCACTCGTTTTCGGGAAACAACACCTTTATGGTATCTGGTGTGTTGAATGTATTTTCTTCGTTGCTTTCGTCACTCATTTTGGTTATATAATGCTCTAAATTTCTCTCCGTGGAGATATTAATGTTTGTTTACTGCCGTGTCATAACAAAACAGCCAATTAAGAATACCTTGATGCTTTTGATGGTTATGAAATTATTTAAAAAATCTGATGTGCTACACTCACATGACTTTCTCTACTCTTGTACAAACTATTTTTACAAACGCTTATTCTCCATATACTTCATGTTAATCGAGATATCGAGATGTTAATCTTATTGCTGATTTTCTTGTAGATGCAAGGGGAATTGGTAGGCTTTAAGCGACAGTCAAATATTTTAAGAGCTGGTTGCTATGTGGATTATTCCATTATCTTTGCATTACCAGGACAAAAAAAATGAATAACGAGTTTGAGAAAAAGTATAAGTATTGGAAAATTTAAGTGGGTAACAAGCAATATCTCGAAAATGGTTCACTCAACAAAAAAAATGTATATGACATAAATTGTGTATTTTAACGCAATCTACATTTTTTGTGTAGTAACATTTTGTCTATCTCTTATGGTTTACCAGTTATGCAAAAGTCGTTTACAATGAATAATACTTTTGGAGACATTCCCAGAAAATTCGAGGTATACATTTCATTTGTCATGAAAAGATCTTAAACATGTGATATTTTAATTAAAATCGTTTGAGCCATTTTTGAGAAAATTAAAATTTTCTAAAAATGTTCCATGTAAAGGGTAATCTGGGGCGGGGAGATTTTCTTGAAAACCTTCGTGTCACATCTCTGGAAGATACTGAACCTAAATACCAAGTTTGGTGTTTATCCGACTGTTCGTTTCTGAGTTATGCTGTTCACAGACGCAGACACACACACACACACACGCACACACACACACACACACACACACACACACACACGGACATATTTCCAAAAATGCTTTTTTTGGATTCAGGAGGCCTCAAAACATATATTTCCGGTGAAATCTCGGTATCGAATTTTTGGGTGGAATGCAATACTTCCCCTACTTACTATACGTAGTAGAGAGAGTAAAAAGATGCGCCATGTAAAGGATAGTTTGCGGGGGGCATTTTCTCCAAAATCTTCGTGTCGCATTCTTGGAAGGTCTTTAACTTAAATACCAAGTTTCGTATTTAATCGATTCGTTTTCGAGTTATGCTGTTCACAGATACACACAGACTGACAAACACACACGGATCTTTATTCTATATTCACATGAGTTTCCCCACTCTACCATTTATTGGTGTTTATACAAATACTCCTAGGAAAGTTTATTTTTCTACCTACTTAATTTTAATCGAGATAAACATTTACAGAAATAGTTTCATTACAGATTTGGTTATAAATACGAGTACAAATGGAACAACGATAGTCAAATATTTAAGAACTGGACGCTATATGTAGGCCTTAAAATTCCATATTGTTTCCATGCAATCGCAAGAAGCAACTGAAAACCGACTTGACTTGAAAAGAATGACAAAGTATTGAACAAATGTAACCATTAATAACGGATATCTCGGAAATAGCTTATGCCACAGAAAAGTTATTTGAAATAAATTGTGTGTTTTAAAGAGATATACAGTTTTTGTGTAGTACGTTTTCGTCTATTTCTTAACGATTACAAGATTATACAAAATTCCTCCCGAATGAAAGGGGCCACACAGGCTATTCCCAGAAAATTAAAGATATCCATTTTTTCATGTAAATATCTTTAATATGTGGTATTTCAATCAACATCGTTAGAGACATTTTTTAGAAAATAAGAACTTTCGAAAAGTAGGGTACTTGGGCGGGAGAACTTTCTTGGAAATCTTCGTGTCGCATCTTTGGAAGGTATTCAATCTAAATGACAAGTTGGTATTTATCCGACATTTCGTTTTTGAGTTATGCTGTTCACAGACACACACGCACGCACATACACACACTGATCTTTTTCTAATGCTTTTTTTGTGGATTCAAGGTGCCTCAAAACATGTATTTCCGGTGAAATCTCATATCGAAGTTTTGGGTGAAATGCAATACCTTCTCTACCTACTTATGTACGTGGTAGTCAAAAATTTGGGAATGCAACACGTGCAGAAAGCTTCTTTTTGCACCAGCCTATCATGTTTTCTGGAAAACCTTCCGCAAGTGAAAACACACATTTTGAAATAATCGCAAACTGACAGTTTGGAGAAGCAGAATGTCGTGAAGATTCCATGAACTGTTTCAAGTTCCCAGTAACGTTGGCATTGTCTACCACGATTACTTCGCCCTCTCTGCGATGTAATTGCTAGAAAGCGTCCGTTGGGTAAATGGTGACTGACAGCTGCATTACCACACGACGTTGCGCCTGCTCGTTTTAGAAGAAGCTGAGGAAAATATCGCAACGCCCAGACAGCCTGCTTACTTGTGGTTTCATAGCTAAACCCTTTGTTGGACGGGCAGGGATTTTAGGCGGTGGAGTACGCGACCAGATAGCAGATGCTGACCTCAATAAGGGATTTCGGTAGAATATTCAGTACAGCGTGCGGAGGGCTAGAAGGGTTCAAAGAGAATACTCAGGGATCAAGTGCTTATATGCTAGATTTAACATCTGCATTGCGTATGTTTGAAAATAGCACTTTTAAAGGTTGACTACTAAGAAGCGCTTTGAGGGCATCCATTAAAATTGTGTTCGAAATAATTTTCGATATTCGGTGAATTATTGATGTTAACATGTGCCGATACAATGGGCTATCCTGAAGCTAAAAATGCTTTTTTAACGTTTGCTTGTGTATCTGTGTATGTTATATTTTCACTGAAGAATCGACGAACCAATCATGAAACTGGTATATAACGTCCATTTGGGTCCTCTAAGAGACGACGTTATAGGACATCCTGATTACTTTCCTTAATGAATGGGTTTAATGGGATGTGAAAAAATCGAAACATTTTATTTATTATTGAAAAATGCTAAACATTAAAAATGTACAAAAATACACAATACAAAGCAAAGGTTTTGTTGTTTGCAAACTTTCTGCAACAAGTTAGATAAATAGAGTCAACTAAAATTTCTTTATCACAGTCAGGATTTAAAGACGGGTCTCGCGCTCTCCGTGCGGCTGCTCTAACCATTGAGCTACTGTAACAACTTGACGGTGGGACATTGAATTCCCCAATTGACTCAAGTTTGGTTGAAACTTGTCACCACTGAGATTGTCATCTTAAGTGAGATGCCTTGGTGGTCTGTCTGGAAACCACACTTGAGTCAATTGGAGAATTCAATGTCCCCCGTCATGTTGTTACAGTAGCTCAATGGTTAGAGCAACCGCACGGAGAGCGAAAGAACCGCGTTCAAATCCCAGCTGTGACATTGAATTTCTCAGCTGATGCTATTAATAACTTGCCAAGACCGGTTAAGGTCTGTAAAAAATATAATTCATTTTAATTAATTATATATCTAATAATAATAAAGCAAAAGTTATGTAAATTATTCATTATGTAATGAACTAATTACCACGGGAAATAATAGAGTTGACATCGCAACATCACAGTTCGTGTACTTTCTTTAGCCGATTAAGAATAGCGTTTATCTGCCTCGCTATGATGACAAGTGGAAACACGCATTAGCGGAGAGGAAGGCGTGAAGGAAGTACAATCAGATTGCGTCTAAACCAGGGTTGCCATTGGAGGGGACACAAGGTTTAACCTATTCTCTGTTTTGTTCTTCGGTTTGCCTACCGTTCAAGGAGCTTCTATTCCATTAGCCTTGTGTCGCCGTGAAGTCCGACCATCCCCAACATACGAAGTTGGACGAGAAGGGAGGAGAATGACACCGAGTATCACAAAATGGCATGCCTGTCTAAGCATAGCTCATGTATACTCGTACAAAGGACCCTATGCTTCATGGTGAAGCACGAAGGTCCAAACATAGGAACCAGTTGTCATGACTACCTGAGTGTACCGTGGAAGCTTGTTTTCAGGACCAAGCTCGTGACTGTGCTGCCACTCACCAGATAAGCGCTACCCTTTATCGGCTCATACTTGAGTTTTAACTTTTATTTACATCTCGAAAAAAAACTTTGCCGGTTTTCAAAATACCACATGGCATGCATGCTGCACAGGGAGGGAGCGAAGGGCGAATTACATTTTTGTCACAGCTTTGTTCGTAGAATACTATGATTTTGGAGCGTTAATAGATATCCTGTCTGCAACTACACACACACATCCCAAACTTAGAAATAAAAAATCTGTATGCATATACAGAGAGAGAGAGAGAGAGAGAGAGAGAGAGAGAGAGTCAAAAAACTACGAACCGGCTGTGCGGTGTTTTTCCTGTCCACGTCCTCGGCGCCCGTTGCCGTGTACCGCTATCATAGAAAGGTGCGGTTGAAACCATACAACATTTTTAAAACTACTTTTAAAGGCTTTACTTACCAACTTTATGAAAGGAGATGCTGAAACTGGCCACCGTCGTTGTCCATACATTTTTGGCACCTCTTTAGGAAACTGTCCATCACTCGCCGTAGTTCACATTGAGAAATGCTGGCAATTTCCTGGCGGATATTTTGTTTTAATTCTTCCAGTGTGTGTGGGTTTGTCTTGTACACTTTGTTTTAAGTTACCCCAGAGATAGAAATCGCAGGAGGTTAGGTCGGGGGACCGAGGGGGCCACAAATCTCTACTAATAATTCTGTCCTCAAACACACTTTCATAAAGTTGTTAAGTAAAGCCTTTAAAAGTAGTTTTAAAAATGTATGGTTTCATCCGCGCCTTTCTATGATAGCGGCAGACGGCAACGAGCGCCGAGGACGCGGACAGGAAAAACACCGTGCAGTCGGTTCGTAGTCTTTTGGCTCTCCCTGTATATCTTGATACTGTTGTTGATTTCCTATAAACTTAAGAATTCAAAAAGGGACAGCCTGTTTTAAACTGCAAAACATGGCATTTGTACTGTGATTTACCGGCTGGCATTTCTCCACATTGTAGTTTAATCTAGTGCAACCACAACATGAAGAAACCTTAGCTAAATGCTACAACCAGACTCGGATCATCCCGTCTCCTTCTGGTGTGACAAACGCATTAAACCTCCATCACACTAGGCAGCCGTCCTTTAGTTAGACCTACGAATAATGTCACAGAGAGATGCTGGCGTTTAGACGCAGAGAATTACTTCGCTCACAGAGTGAATTTGGACGCCTGTTACCAAATTCTGTGGCGAACGGCAAACACCGTTTCTCAATGTAACACAGGAAATGTTTGATTAACTTAAGCTGCCTTTGCAGAACGGTGGTTAGTATGTTCAGCTGCAAATGTAGAGGTTTTGGGTTCGGTTTCCAGTTGGAGGGTAGGCATTTTTCTTTATCAAGGATCCTCCCTTGTCCTCACTAGAGTTTGAAAGTAGTAGTAGAAGGACTTATTGTCAAACAGTTTCATACTAGTAAACACAATAATCGCATTGACCTCATGACCGTACGTGGTTGTGTTCCCGAATAGCTGAGCACTTTGTTTAGAAAAGGCAATCCACATGACATCAGGGATGGTAAAATATATCTTCTGTTTTATTATTACATTACGTAGGACTCCTTGCTTCTGTTTCAGTTATTTTATTTAAAAGTGTTCTGATGTTGCTAACACTGCCATAATACATGCTGCCACTGTACGTGGTAGGTGTATTTGATATACTAAAATTTAGCTTTGATTGTTACGTCAATCTAAACCTCATTTGTTTGCATATTATTAATTGAGCACTTCGTGTGGTATTATTTTGTTTATAATGTGAATGTTAATGTAACATTCCGTAATACATTCAGTAAAAATAATAATAATAATAATAATAATAATAATAATAATAACAATACGTCCGGTCTGTCATGAATCAGGCATCTGACGATTATCTGTTAAGTAGCTGCTTTGACCTACAATCCGCAGCTGAATTTAGCGTTCGAGTGGTTAGGGCAGTAGGTTTCTAAAGAAGAGGTTCCGAGTTCGAATTCTTCTCCAGTCGGCAGAGTTTTATATCTATAATACATAGTGTACTTTACACATTCATGTATGTACAGAGCCACAACTCGTAACTTATTAAAACTTGTATCACTCCTAAAACACGTGCAACCAACAACCAACATTACCAGTGCGTTTTGCAGAGATATAACTTCAAGAAGTACACGAGGTTGCGGGTACATTTGGTTACTGCGTACTAAAAAAGGATTAGTGAATAAAGTTACGAGCGAACGAAGGACACCCTCGCAACCTGGGCAGTGCACCGCAAGTAGGTTGCAACGTCCTTTTTGCTTTTACCGTGACTTCTGGGAGGAAGGGATGAAGGGAGAGACTCCAAAGGCGGGGTCTCTTCCAGATCGAGCACATCCGACGCCGCCCAGACTCACCCACAAGCCTCCAACCGCGGATCCTAACTGAGCAGTCTCGCAATGACGCCAAGGAAGAAACTCCTACTTACAGACCGCACAGCCACCGCTCAGCCGCAACCTGTGGAACTCCGTCCCTGACCCTGCAACCCTGAGACAGATGACAAAGAAGATGATGGGCACAGGAAATGAGGGGGAAAGTCGTGGTAGAAGACGAACCGCTTCAGCATTCTTCTGCCGACTGGGGGAAACCACGAAAAACCATGGGTCAGAGTGAACGGCCCCCGGGGATCGAACCCGAGACGGTCGCACACGTTACCGCGGCACCACCTCGTTCGGCAAGAATTATTGAACACTACACATACAGAAATAATTAGAATATAATAAAATTACAAACTTATCATTAGCTATATACAATGCTTTGACCATTGAATGAGAGAGTGAGTGATTTAATCTTTAAAACAAAAAGTAAAACAAATTCACAACGATTTAAACACACTGTAAATGAGTGAACATCAATGCCGATGAGCAATAGCTCCAGAGTAAAGGCTGCTGATGTTAGAGGCCCATATAAATGGAACCAATAAAGAAGAAACTTAAGTTGATTTTGTCATAGAAACATGGCCGTAACGTTCGAAACGTGCAGTGAATTAAAACATGCTCAGTTTCTGGTTTAAATATTTTAATGCTGATTTATAAGTGTAATGGAAAATGTTGTCATTTCTACTGCTTCCGAAATGGAGGCATTAGCTTTGCATGACAACGTAAAGCACTGCCGCAGTCTCCTAATCTTTTTATTTTCTGTGCGGCAAGGCGAGATGCTGGCAACAAAATCGATGGTGGCGGTGCCACACGAACGGTAACAAGATTGTTTATACCAGCAGTTCATATGCCAATATTGCGAGTTATTAACCAACCATGACATCTTATATTTAAAGCGCTAAATCCAATCTTGTGTATTTCAAATCTAAAGATCCATCTTTACGGCATTCTGCTGAATCACAAGGCAAATTCTTTACTTACGAGGGCTGATCAACAAAGACTGAGACTGATTTTTTTTTCACAGATGTTTATTACTCCAATTCAATGTTTACATGATCTTTTTCAAAGTAGTCCCCTCCTACTTCAATGTACTTTTTATAACGCCTCTGCCAGTCCTTGAACACGTGCTGCAGACCATTCTTTGTCAGGTCCTTGAGAATCGTCTCACTTTTCTTGAGCACTGCTTCAGAGTTCTCAAATCGAATACCCCTAAGCTTTGCCTTTAGTGATGGGAATAAAAAACAGTCACAGGGAGCAAGATCGGGCTATAAGGTGGATGTAGTGTACAGGTAATGTTGAATCGAACCAGAAACTGCATGACTTGATTTGCGACGTGAGGCCGTGCATTGTCATGATGAAGTCGCCACCCAGTCCGAGAAAGCTCTGGTCGTTTCTTTGCAATGTGCTTCCTCAGTGTAGCCAATACTAACGTGTAGTATGCTGCTGTAACAGTAGTGTGAGGGGGAACTGCATACTGGTAAATCATTCCATTACAGTCAAAAAATGTGATCACCATCACTTTCCCTGAAGATGGAACAACTTTTGCCTTTTTTGGTGTTGGAGAACCTGGCGATTTCCACACTGTGCTGGCTTGTTTTCCTTCAGAATCATAATGATGCAACCATGACTCATCACCGGTGATAATAAATTTAAAAAATGCATCACCTGCATTGTCTGGAATACGAAATGCACGCTGGGTCTACAAAATAGAGCATTACTACCAACCTACCAATACGAGAGTGATGCCGCCTACCAAGATTATACATAAAAACCTGCTCTTTTCAAATATTTATGTTACAGATACGAAACTATCACGGAAACTACAGGAAAAAATCAGTCTCAGTCTTTGTGGATCAGCCCTTGTATTTTGAAAGCTTTTGTTTCCTATACGTCACCCCCCCCAAAAAAAATTGAAACGTGTAGATTATTGGCACCCAAATGTCTAAAAGACTAATATTAGAGTGCGAATATTTTGGAGTCTCGCTAACAGCTGTATATTAAGATCGCTTTGACGTTTCGTTTGTCTTCATTGTCTTTGTTATTATTCCTAGAGGACGCGCATAAAATATCTTGTGTTATGTGACTGTAATATCGTCTCGTAGATTATAATATTACGTGTATGGTCACGAATATGTATAAATGTTTATACAGCACATATTTGCTTTCCCTACTACGCACTTAGTAGGTAGAGAAGGTATTGCATTCCACCCAAAAATTCGATACGGAGATTTCATTGGAAATACGTGTTTTGAGGCCCCAGAATCCAAATAATATATTCTTGTAAGCATGTCCGTGTGTGTGTTATGTGTTTGTGAACAGCATAACTCAAAAACGAAAAGTCGGATAAAAACGAAACTTAGTATTTAAGCTCAGTATCTTTCAAAAATACGACAGAAAGATTTTCAAGAAAATCCCCACCCCAACTACCCTTTACATGGAAAAGTTGTTATTTTTTTACTTTCTTAAAATAGCCGTAAAAATTTGTATTAAAATACTTTTACTTTAAGATAGTGTTATGACAAACAAAATGTATACCTTTGAATTTTCCGCGAACAATCTGGAAGTTAAAAAAAACATTTTTGAAATGTGTGTATATGGTGTGCACACATGACTCAAAAGAGAGATGTCAGCCAAACCTCGCATTTAAGTCCAGCATCTTTCAGAGATACAACACGAAAAGTTTGATTTTTTAAGAAGTTGCTCTAACAGTTTTGATTTAAATACCATACGTTAAAAATATTTGCTTGACAAATAAAATGTATATCTTGAGTTTTCTGGCAATAGCCTTTGAAATCCTCTTCATTCGAAAGGAATTTTTTTATCATTTTTATAACTATATATGTACTACACAAAAATGTAGAGCTGTTTAAAATACACAATTTATTTCAAATAAGTTCTTTTGTGGTATAAGTCATTTCTGAGGTAATAATGCATGCAAGAAATACCAGACAAGATATGCAGAATCAGAGAACAGAGAGGAGCTAGCAAAATGTGTTTATAGAACTGAAAAAGTTTAACGCAGAAACTCTTGACAGATGTGTGTGAAATTTCTTCAAGTGAACAGCAAAGTCCTGTGCAAGACACCAAAGGAATACGTCTGTAGATACTGGGCTAGAATGAAGGAAATAATGCACAGTGGATGTGAGGAGTATATCACAGTCGTAGGAGCAATGAATGATGACTATGACTAGGGAACGGAGGGGACCCCTCGCTCCTCGACCCAACGCGTACCTTTTGTGCTTACCACGAGCGGTTGAGGTGAAGGAACCGCGGGAGGCTAAAGCCCGCAGGCAGTAGGGCCGACGGATATGGGCAGAGGTCCCTACGATTCCAAGCTTGATAACCCCTGCGGGCTGCTCACAGAAGGCCTCCCTCTGGCGGAACGGGGGAGAACTCGACCCACCTGAGTCGGCTTAGAGTAGGCTGCCATCTCAGGGCTTCTGGGAAGAACTTTCCAATTAGCAAGCATCTGACCATCTGTCCCCGACACGACCGACACTGCACATCCCCTAAGCCTACCTGAAACATGAAAGGGGAAGCAAAATGATAGGAAATGAGGGAAAGGAAATCCGAGATAGATAAACCACCCCAGGGAAAATCACGAAAAACCCCTGGTCAGATTGGCCGGCCTCAGGAATCGAACACAGGACCTCCCGAATGCGAATTTCCCACGTTACTGCGGTGCCATTTGCTCGGTAACAGGATTTAACTTACATCAGGTAGTAACAGAAGTGGATATTAGCTCCTCGACCTACAAGATCTTTTGAAGCCCCTTACGGGGTGCCCCAGGAGGGAGATGTGAGAGGAGACAGAGAGCGGTCGGGCCAGGTGACACGACAGGGCAGAGGGCATGGTCCCTACCCTTTATAGATGGAAACTCCCCGGATTGCATCTGGTACAACCGCCTCCCCTAACCCTGGGGGCATACACATCCCCTGGGGGTACGGGACTCGGAGACTGCCCCTATTCCGGGGGACGAACGGTCACATAGAGCATCCTTTTCCCCTACCATGCAACGCCGAGACTCTCGCCGACACTTTCAACCCTAAAGAGACCAAGCAGATGAAAGGTGACAGGACATCGGGGGATGTAATGAAGCCCCTCAGCATTCGCCTATCGACCCGGGGAAACCCCCGAAAAAACTCATGGGTCAGGAAGGTCGGCCGCGGGAATCGAACTCACGAAAGGTTTTTTCTGAGGTTTTCCCTTCTCCCGTGAAGACGAATTTGGGGTAACTTTAAGCTCTATGGACCCCAGGCTCATTGGAGCAACATATCACACATTTCATTCATTCATCGTCTGATATGATCTACCAGGTTAAAGGACGTTAAGTATCAGAAAAAAAGTAAGCTAGGTACATCTGGTGTAGAAGCCTTTAATCTTTATTTCCATTCTATATAATTTACAAAATAGCCAATTCTTAAGCAGCTGATTGGCATGAAGAAGTTAACTTATGCGAAAGAATATCAAAGTATACATCTACATTACTGTAAAATAAATGCTGCCATTTTCGAATATCCTAATATAAACAAAAGGAATATTTCAGTTTTATCTGAGCATGCCTCAGTCCAAGAGATTGCAGAGTTTGTAGTATACGAGAATAATTAATCTTGATTTAACCAATATGGGTTTGTGCGCACAAACTGCTTCATAATGAGATTTCGGACATTGACTCTCGCTTTAATGAGAATTTCTGACTCCAAGGTTCATCTGACCACTGCTGCACTTCCTGTACGGTTTAATAATTTGCAAGCTGAGCCAGATATATCCACTTTAAGTTCAGAGGTCATTTCTCCACCGAGTTTCGTTTGAAAACTCAGCCAACTGCGGTACCATTATATTCATTTGAATACATGAAAGCCAAATATCTTAGCCACCGATGCAGGACTTTAACGGTTAACAGTCCAATTAATAGTTATTCCTTGGAATGTCTTTTGTTCCATTTGAATTTAAAATGACAAATATTTGTAAAGAAATGGTTTCAATACACGCACTTCATTATACACGAGTACCAGACAATAATCAACTGTTTACAAAACAAGCCGATGTGTAGAGAAGTCCATGAGAAACACAATAACGGGTACCTTCAAACAGGGGAAATTTAAACCTTGCAACAACGTGCATTTTTGATACGGCTAAATCACAAAAACAATTATTTTGTATAAATTACTTATCTAAAGTAATTAGACTTAGACATAGACTTACTGTAGTAAATTTTTGTTTAAATTTGTAATCTTCCAGCTATATAAGATTTCATAAAAATTAAAAGTATTGCATAGGTAGATATATCTATATATGTTAATGTCACAACATTGTATAATAATCGTACACTTCTAATCAACAGCATTAGAGCAATTTTTGAGAAAAAATCTGATGTGTTACACTCACATGACTTTCTCTACTGTTGTGCAATCTATTTTTACAAACGTCTATCCTCCATATGCTTCATATTGATCGAGATATCGAGATGTCAATCTTATTTGTAATTTTCTTGTAGATGCAAGGGGAATATGGTACCTTTTAAGCGATAGTCAAATATTTTAACGCTGGTTGCTATGTGGCGCATTCCATTCTCTTTGCATGTCCAGGATATAAAAAAATCTGATGTGTTACACTCACATGACTTTCTCTACTCTTGTAAATCTAATTTTACAAACGCCTATTCTCCATATGCTTCATGTTAATTGAGATGTTAATCTTATTGCTAATTTTCTTGTAGATGCAAGGGGAATATGGTAGCTTTTAAGCGATAGTCAAATATTTTAACGCTGGTTGCTATGTGGCGCATTCCATTCTCTTTGCATGTCCAGGACATAAAAAAATCTGATGTGTTACACTCACATGACTTTCTCTACTCTTGTACAATCTAATTTTACAAACGCCTATTCTCCATATGCTTCATGTTAATCGAGATATCGAGATGTCAATCTTATTGGTAATTTTCTTGTAGATGCAAGGGAAATATGGTAGCTTTTAAGCGATAGTCAAATATTTTAACGCTGGTTGCTATGTGGCGCATTCCATTCTCTTTGCATGTCCAGGACATAAAAAATCTGATGTGTTACACTCACATGACTTTCTCTACTCTTGTAAATCTATTTTTACAAACGCCTATTCTCCATATGCTTCATATTAATCGAGATATCGAGATGTCAATCTTATTTGTAATTTTCTTGTAGATGCAAGGGGAATATGGTAGCTTTTAAGCGATAGTCAAATATTTTATCGCTGGTTGCTATGTGGCGCATTCCATTCTCTTTGCATGTCCAGGACATAAAAAAATGAATAACGAATTTGAGAAAAAGTATAAGTATTGGAAAATTTAAGGAAATAACAAGCAATATCTCGAAAACGGTTCACTCAACAAAAACAATGTATATGATATAAGTTGTGTATTTTAACGCGATCTACATTTTTTGTGTAGTAAAATTTTGTCTATCTCTTATGGTTTACCAGTTATGCAAAAGTCGTTCATAATGAAGAATACTTTTGGAGACATTCCCAGAAATTTCGAGATATACATTTCATTTCTCATGACATTATCTTAAACATATGATATTTTCATCAAAATCGTTAGAGCCATTTTTGAGAAAATTAAAATTTTCGAAAAATGTTCCATGTAAAGGGTAGTCTGGGGTGGGGGGATTTTCCTGAAAATCTTCGTGTCGCATCTCTGGAAGATACTGAACGTAAATACCAAGTTTGGTGGTTATCCGACTGTTAGTTTTTGAGTTATGCTGTTCACAGACACACACACACACAGACACACAGACACACACACACACACACAGACACACACACGGACATGTTTCCAAAAATGCTTTTTTTGGATTCAGGAGGTCTCAAAACATGTATTTCCGGTGAAATCTCGGTATCGAATTTTTGGGTGGAATGCAATACTTCCCCTACTTACTATACGTAGTAGAGAAAGTAAAAATGAATAACGAATTTGAGAAAAAGTATAAGTATTGGAAAATTTAAGGAAATAACAAGCAATATCTAGAAAACGGTTCACTCAACAAAAAAATGTATATGACATAAGTTGTGTATTTTAACGCGATCTACATTTTTTGTGTAGTAAAATTTTGTCTATCTCTTATGGTTTACCAGTTATGCAAAAGTCGTTCATAATGAAGAATACTTTTGGAGACATTCCCAGAAATTTCGAGATATACATTTCATTTCTCATGACATTATCTTAAACATATGATATTTTCATCAAAATCGTTAGAGCCATTTTTGAGAAAATTAAAATTTTCGAAAAATGTTCCATGTAAAGGGTAGTCTGGGGTGGTGGGATTTTCTTGAAAATCGTCGTGTCGCATCTCTGGAAGATACTGAACGTAAATACCAAGTGTGGTGTTTATCCGACTGTTAGTTTTTGAGTTATGCTGTTCACAGACACACACACACAGACACACACACACACACAGACACACACACACAGACACACACACGGACATGTTTCCAAAAATGTTTTTTTTTGGATTCAGGAGGTCTCAAAACATGTATTTCCGGTGAAATCTCGGTATCGAATTTTTGGGTGGAATACAATAGTTCCCCTACTTACTATACGTAGTAGAGAAAGTAAAAAATATGTTTTCGAAATAATGAGTTAGCTATACCAGGTGGCCCACACAAGCCATCCTTAGTTGAAGTATGGATTTTAAGGCCAGTGTATAGCGTCCAGTTCTTAAACATTTGACTATCGCTCTTCCCTTTGTATCTATCCCGAAATGTATAATGTAGCTATTTCAACGGTTTATTTGAATTAAAATGTATTAGATTGAAAAATAATCTTTAGTAAGAATAGTTTATATACCCATTAATAAACGTCATGTGACTGTATTGCATCAGAATGTTTTTACTTCATTGATCTCGCTGAAAGATTCGATAAGCACCTGAATATTTTTGTATTTGATAGTTAGAAAGTGCACTTTCTATTTGGTTTTTGGATTAACTACATAATAATTGAACGGTCAAATTAAAAGTTTTATTTCCTTTTATTGTTTAATTCAAACCCAAAACAAGCGTGGTTATCTTTAGTTATTTTCATTAAATATTTCGCTGAAAATACACCAAGGAACTGTTTAGGGAACTATAGCCCACTGACAAAGTTAATATCGTTCCTATAATGGAGTAACAAATTTGCGGCATAATCGGAGACAGAGCACGCATTCTACTCCGCAGCGGGCCTGATCTTAACCTTAAGTGTTTTTTTTTTAAATTTAGGGACGCTCTTTATCTGCTGTGGTTCTTAGCGTCCCATTCTATGTTGGGCGTGAAAGACCGGTAATTTTGCTCAGAGGCCTCTTTATCAGGCTTGAGGTTCTTTTACGTGCCGTAAATCTACGACACGAGACCACCGGCTTTACTTCCCTTCCGAAGGAAGCCATGCTAAGGATTTTTACGCCCGAAAAAACCCATCGCCCTCCGCCGGATGAACCCGCGGCCTCGGGAACTAGAGGCTAGTATGGCAACCACTACATCACGAAGGACGACAACCATCAAGTGTGACGTCAAACGTCTCTGCATTTCAAAACGTTTTTCTACAAATCTAAGACAGAGGAAAAAAATCTAATGTGTTACACTCACATGACTTTCTCTACTCTTGTAAAAACTATTTTTACAAACGCTTATTCTCCATCTACTTCATGTTAATCGAGATAAACACTTGCAGACTCTATCTTATTGCTAATTTTCTTGTAGATGTAAGGGGAAAATATATTTTCAAGGGCAATATAGAAAAACAGTAGCCTTTAAGCACATACATATCTCTTAATAGCTGGTTGCTAGGTGCAGCACCATTCCCTTTGCCACAGATTAATACTATTTGCATATCAAAGACAAAAAAATGAATAACGAATTCCCATTTGAGAAAATAAGTATTGAAAAATTTAAGGGAATAACAAGCAATATCTCGAAAATGGTTCACTCAACAAAAAAAATGTATATGACATAAATTGTATATTTTAACGCGATCTACATTTTTTGTGTAGTAAAATTTTGTCTATCTCTTATGGTTTACCAGTTATGCAAAAGTCGTTCACAATGGAGAATACTTTTGGAGACATTCCCAGAAAATTCAAGATATACATTTTATTTTCCATGAAAATATCTTAAACATATGATATGTTAATCAAAATCGTTAGAGCTATTTTTGAGACAATTAAACTTTTCGAAAAATCTTCCATGTAAAGGGTAATCTGGGGTGGGGAATTTTCTTGAAAACCTTCGTGTCGCATCTCTGGAAGATATGAACCTAAATACCAAGTTTGGTGTTTATCCGACTGTTCGTTTCTGAGTTATGCTGTTCACAGACAGACACACAGACAGACACGCACACGGACATGTTTCCAAAAATGCTTTTTTTGGATTCAGGAGGTCTCAAAACCTGTATTTCCGGTGAAATCTCGGTATCGAATTTTTGGGTGGAATACAATACTTCCCCTACTTACTGCACGTACTAGAGAAAGTAAAAAAGTGTTCCTTCATAAACTTGCAGTCGTCAGTCTAATTCTGGTTTATAGGATAACTTCTAACCCTTTCCATCGTTGTAGTCACTTTCGTATCTGTGGCCTTGACCTTAAAGCAAGCTTGAGACGTTGATTCTTTTTGGTTTATTACATTGAAGTACATTCCGTTCACTCGCACACTCATACTTCTTTGAACAACTCTCATCAAACAAAAGTTCCCTCTCCTCAGCCGGAAATAGAACCAGGAATGTCATTTAGAACGCACACTGACCAGTAGTTGACAGTAGCAATTAGTAACAGATCAGTTTATAAACTAAATTACTATGATAATAACGCCTGCTATTGTTATACGCCATTTTTCTTATGAACAAATGACAAAACATCAACAAAGGCGGTGGGGGAGGTAACCGCATTAGGAAATTTTGTGCTCTACGCCAGGAACATGAGGTTTGCTTAAAACGCCCCCATGCTTTCGTTGAATGGACTTCGCCATATGGGCTGTACACAGAGCTTGACTTGATGATTAGTATTGTTTACACAGCGTACACGCTACACAAGCTTGCGTAGAAACGTGTACGTTTGTTTTTCAACACAGTAATGCAGGTGTTGCCAAACTTCTCAAAAAGAAACATAAACTTGCTCTTAAAACTCTACCACTCTTCTCATTTCCTAGTCTACACAAACTACACTCAAACTTCTCAAAATGGAACATAAACTTGCTCTTAAAACTCTACCACTCTTCTCATTTCCTAGTCTACACAAACTACTAACTTGTTATTGCCAATGTAGCCAGCTTAACACCACCAATTAAATGGGAAATGGCATTCGTGGCAGAGAAAATGGGCCGAAATTTATAGACCGTACTCCATCATAAAATGTTTTAATGGCTCCGGCGTGAGATATGGCTCAAAGTAATCCTAAATGTCATTTCTGTGTTATTACTTACCTACAGTAAGTAGAAGTACTGTATTCCATCCAAAAATTTGATACCGAGATTTCACCGGAAATAGGTACAGAGCCAGACAAAAGTATTCGTATACAGTTTAAAAATTCCAGTAGCCAAACTAATGGAAATAAAATTCTGATTTTTAATAGTCAGAAAGAACATAGTACTGCACTTTACTTGTTTTGGCAGCTTTCAATATCTTGCATATTATTAGTTTTACAATTGTTTGAAAAACAGGCTCATTTTTAAACTTTTTTGTGCGTGATGATTACAAAATTACATTTCATGCATTAAATAGAGCGATGTTTCTTGTGCGATACCTGATTTTGAGGTGCAAATAGGTTTTCATTTGTAGGAAGAATAAGATGTCAAAGTTAGTGATTTTCAACGTTTTTCCTGAAGTTACTCATTAACGCCCCAAACTTCACGACTTCATAAATTTATTTCTCAGCCAGCTTAAATCATATGTCGATGAAAATATCAGGTGGTATGCACAAAAAATTGCACTACTAACGGCCTGTATTACGATCTCCGGTTAAAAGTCATGGTTTGTAACCTATCAGTTATCGCTACCTGAAGGTTAGGTGCATTGCCACGTATTACAAACGCATATCAACCGATGGTTAGTAACCCTAAGGTTTATGATGCTGGGCGAGAAGTTGGCAACACCAAAGAGATATGTATTTCTCCTTGGCAATAGTTTTCTGAGTGATTTCACTGTTTATACAACGCTATCTCGTGGTAATCTGCAACATTATAGCGTCATTATTGGTCATTAGTAACAAGGCGAGCGGACAGACTATTATAGATTGTGAACGGTTTTGGAGATTTTTTAGAGAATTTTGACATGAACATAACCTAAAATGTAATTTATATACATGTCATTGAGCACACAAGATGCGGTTCTAGTACGTTATTGGATTACTGAGCTACAATAGGATACCGTAAACAATAGTTATAATTACCTTTTTATTAGCTTTTCCGTTCGCGAAAGCTATTATATTTATAGAAAAGCAACATCGATGGTTCTAATGTTGATTCGGATTTACACATGTTGCCTGACATTTAAGTTCAACACAATATTCTTAAGTTTGTTGCATCTTTCTAATACCGTTCCTTGGTTATTCTATTTGGAAAACTATGCCACACTTCAAAGTTTCGTTAAAAATAGTGTTAAGAGTTTTGACGTAAAAGTTTTACGAATATCACTTTAATAACCGAAAACCATAGTCTTTTGACGCAAACATTTCATGAATATCACTTAAAACTAACGTGGAAAGCCATTCGACAATTTTAAAAACCAACCTAAATATAAACTAACACGCAAAATACGTTTACCTTTGCCCACACTGCTTGCCATTTAACCTAAAATGTTTGGCCTTCCAAAAACAATCCAAGCACAATGGTTAGTTCCTTACGCCCTGACAGTAATATTTAAGACTGGGTGTTGGAGTGAACTATTCTAATGTATAGATAACATTTCCAAAAACTTGAAAATATATTCTGAATCACTCTCAATAATCAATCTCTGCCGGTGGTACGCCATGTTTCATTCGGAAATACGAGTTAACTCCAAGGTATCATCTTTATCCACCACTTGAGGTGGTGGTTAGTTTACCTCCAAAAATAACTCCCGGGTAGCCCTTAACCAAAGATTGTAATACAGTCGCAGTACGTAACTCTCAGGTAAATCTTACCCCAAACCTTAACCGGAGATCGTAATACAGGCCGTAAGTGCATATCAAATAATTTTATAAACACTAAGATGAAAAGATTGAAAAATCAGTACAATTTTTAAAATATTATAATACTAATACCATGAAAGCTTTTCAAAAACGCAACAACACGTAAAATGTAATAGCATTTGTTGTTTCTGTGTATTAAAAAAGAGGATTTTATCTCCATTAATTTCACTGCTAGAATTCTTTAAAGTGGAGACGAATACTTTTGTCCGCCTCTGTAGGTACACGTTTTGAGTTCTGCTTTTTCTACCTCCCCGCTCTCTCACACACATACATTTTCCTAAAAATGCCTTTTGCTTTCTCTACCATGTACATAGTAGGTAGAGAAAGTTTCACCCGAAAAATTTGACACCGAGATTTCATCGGAAATAGAGGTTTTGAAGCCTCATTATTAATAATAATAATAATCATAATAATAACAATAATAATAATACAAGGCTGGTCAACAAAGACTGAGACTGATTTTTTCCTGTAGCTTCCGTGATAGTTTCGTATCTATAACATAAATATTTGAAAAGAGCGGGTTTTTATGTATAATGTTGATAGGCGGCAACACTCTCATATTGGTAGGTTGGTAGTAATGCTCTTATTTTGTAGACCCTACGTGCATTTCGCATGCCAGACAATGGAGGTGATGCATTTTTTAAATCGATTATCACCGGTGATGAGTCATGGCTGCATCATTATGATCCTGAAGGAAAACAAGCCAGCACAGTGTGGAAATTGCCAGGTTCTCCAACACCAAAAAAAAAGGTAAAAGTTGTTCCGTCTGCAGGGAAAGTGATGGTGATCACATTTTTTGACTGTAATGGAATGATTTACCAGCATGCAGTTCCCCCTCACACTACTGTTACAGCAGCATACTACACGTTAGTATTGGCTACACTGAGGAAGCACATTGCAAAGAAACGACCAGAGCTTTCTCGGACTGGGTGGCGACTTCATCATGACAATGCACGGTTTCACGTCGCAAATTAAGTCATGCAGTTTCTTGCTCGATTCAACATTGCCTGTGTACCACATCCACCTTATAGCCCCGATCTTGCACCCTGTGACTTTTTTTTATTCCCATCACTAAAGGCAAAGCTTAGGGGTATTCGATTTGAGAACTCTGAAGCAGTGCTCAAGAAAAGTGAGGCGATTCTCAAGGACCTGACAAAGAATGGTCTGCAGCACGTGTTCAAGGACTGGCAGAGACGCTATAAAAAGTGCATTAAAGTAGGAGGGGACTACTTTGAAAAAGATCATGTAAACATTGAATTGGAGTAATAAACATCTGTGAAAAAAATCAGTCTCAGTCTTTGTTGATCAGCCCTCGTAATAATAATAATAATAATAATAATAATAATAATAATAATAAATAAAGCACTTTTAGAAAAAGGTCCGTGTGTGTGTCTGTGAACAATGTAACTCAAAAACAAAAATAAACACCAAACACCAAAAAAAAAAAAAAACACCAAAAAAACACCAAACTTGGTATTTAGGTTCAGTGCCTTCTGAAAATGCGACACGGAGATGTTCAAGAAACTCCCCAAACTGCCCTTTACATAGAACATTTTTCGAAATCTTTTATTTTCTAAAAAATTGTTCTGACGATTTTGATTAAAATACCATATATTAATGATATTTGCATGACAAATAGAATGTATATCTTGAATTCTCTGGGAATAAGAGTCCTGTTCATTCCAAGGCATTTCTTGAATAACTAGTAAACGTTAAGTGATAGAAGAAAACATACTAACAAGAAATGTAGACCTCTTTAAAATACACAATTTATTTCAAATAACTTTTTTGTAGCATCAGCCATTTCCGAGATATCCATTATTAATGGTTCGAAATGCTCTTTACTTGGTCATTCTTTAAAGTCCAATAACATTCAGTTGTTTCTCGTGATGTCATGGAAACAGTATGGAACTTTAAGGTCAGCATATAGCGTCCAGTTCTTAAACATTTGACTATCGCTGTTCTCTTTGTATATATAACGTAATGTGTAAAGTAGCTATTTTTGTAAAGGTTTATTTGGATTAAAATGAAGTAGATAGTAAAATAAGCTTTAGTAAGGATAGTTTGTATACTCACTAATGAGCGATAGGGGTAGGGAAAATCATGTGAATGTAACACATCAGACTTTTTTATGAACCAATTCACAATGGAGCGACACTGGAGACGCGACATGAGCGACACGCGACTCGATTATTACTCCTCAAAATGTGTTGACAGTAAAGGCGACACAATTTGGCATTACCTTGCGAAATTCGAGGGAAAGCACACATCTTTTCGTTGTGTATTAATTGTAAGCACTTGAACTCAATTCAAACAACTCGGTGTAGTTTAATATTGCTTTTGATATAGAATTCATTTCTCAGGAGGTTGATGTCATCTTACAAGAAGAAGAAAACCAATTCTGAGGAAGCCACGCCGTAAAAGTTAACTGCAATCCAACTTTCACGCATGGATTTTGTCGCGTTCATGCTGAATTTCTATTGGTCAATCGCCTTGTCGCGTCGCCAGTGACTCCCGGAGATTGTTTGTTTACAAAAGAATATTTACTCTACGTACTAGAGAAAGTAAAAACTAGAGTTTTAATGTTTGAAACTCGTTTATGGGCCAGTCTTTGGTTACGTTTAGGCTTTTACAACAAAATACGAGGGGCGTTTAGTAAGTAATGAAACACATTGTTTTTCTCGGCAACTTCGGTTGAAAAAAATTGGAATTTTCTTCGGGACATCTTTAAATATTCCCGCTTCATCTCATATAGTTTCATTAATTTCCGATAGGTGGCAGCGCTATAACTAGCCTTCAAAATGGCGTCTGTAACAGAGGTGCGTTCCAAACAGACAACAGTTATTGGGTTGCTTTTGGTGGAAAACCAGAGCATCACAGATATTCATAGGCGCTTGCAGAATGTCTACGGAGACCTGGCTGGGTGGATGGTTGGGCGAGGCGTCTGTCATCATCACAGGCAAACTTGTCTGATCTCCTGCGTGCTGGCCGGGCGCATACAGCTGTGACTCCTGCAATGTTGGAATGTGCAGACACTCTTATTCGAGGTGATTGACGGATCACAATCAAACACCTCGCTGCTCAACTTGACGTCTCTGTTGGTAGTGCTGACACACTTGTCCACCAGTTGGAGTACTCAAAGGTTTTTTCATGCCTAACTCAAGATCATAAAGAGCAAAGAAGGACCACCTGCGGAATTGCTTGCTTGTTATGAGGTTGATCGTGTCAATTTTTTGTCAAACATTGTTCAGGAGATTAAACACGGGTTCCATATTTCGAACCCGAAAAAAATGGCAATCCATGGAATGGCATCACACCAACTCTCCTTCGAAGAAAAAGTTCAAAGCCGTACCCTCAGCTGCTAGTCATGGCTATGTCTTCTGGGACTCTGAAGGGTTATTCTGTTCGATGTCCTCCCTCGTAGTGAAACGATTAACTCTGAAGTATATTGTGCTACTCTAAGGAAATTGAAGAAACGAGTTCTGCGTGTTCGTAGCCACAAACGTGCAAACGAACCTCTCCTTCTCCATGATAACGCAAAGCCTCACACAAGTCTGCGCACCCGAGAGGGGCTCAAAAAACTGCAGTGGACTGTTCTTCCTCATCCACCCTACAGCCAGATCTCCACCTTCTGACTTCCATCTGTTTGACCCAATGAAGGATGCATTCTGCGGGAAGCCTACGTGGATGATGGGAAAGCTATTAATGCAGCAAGACGTTGGCTCCGACATAGACCAGTGCAGTGGCACCATGCAAGCATACAGGCCCTCCCATTAAGCTGGCGTAAGGCCGTAGCATTGAACAACAATTATGTGAAAAATAGGGTTTTTTAGCCAAAAGATTGGGGAATACTATGGTTTATTTGAATCCTGAATACAACCAACCTGCTTTAAGAAATAAAATGTGTTGCATTGCTTATTGAACGCCCCTCGTATTGAAACGTACCATAAGCTGGACAATTTTGGTCCAAGCTTCTGTTACAAATCTCTCACTTAATTGTCATGATGTCAACTCAGAGTTCAGCTGGCATCATAACTTTTTGACATCTTGACAAACAGGAGGCGATTTAAAAAGGAAATTTGGGTCAAAGGCACTCCATCTCAGGGTATGTCATAAAAGTAAAACACACCCTTCTCTGTTTTTCATAAAACCTATCGTTGTAGTGAAATTCTGATTTAGATTTTTTGATTAATAATGCATTTAAAATTGGGTTCAAATATAAAATGTCTTTACTTTTTTGGAGCCAACAGTGAGTTTTGTGAAAAAAAAAACACATAATCGATAGCGATTTGTGTATTAATTCCGTGATTATTAAGTGCGCTGTAAGCATGAATAATTTATATTATTTTTAGTAACACATAATATTTACACATATTTTTATACATACCATGATTGGTACTGTCAGAAATAACAATGGTCTATGAAGTTCTCTTCATTCTCATTGAATTTAATACAACTTTATTAGGTAAATTTATAAGATACTGTCGAAAACTTGCTACAGAAAAACTGTAGCGTTCTTACAATATACAAATTATGTCAAAGAACTTTTCTCGTAGCATCTGCCGTTTCCGAAATATTCGTTATCAGGTTTAATGTGCATCTATGAAGCGTTGCAAACGTATAATTCTTTTTTTTTTGCCGCATTGTATCATTGTTAACACAAATTTCCCATTTATATGCCGCCTTTAACATCTAAGATCATACCGGCGGCTTCCTTTGGAATTGCCATTGATATTCATTTAACACTATTGTGTTAATATTTGAGCTTACTTAAATTCACACTCCCACTGATATGATACTTCCAGACTCTATGGAGGATGGGGAATAATCCTTGCTAAAGACAAATTTACACCCTCCAGCCGGGAATCGAACTCAGGACATCTGGATTTGGAAGCTAGCATGCGAATCACCAGACCACAGAAGTCTATAAATAGTTGAATTCTCTCATTTTGCATGTAACTATCTAAATATTGTATAATTTTAAATTGTTTCTAGGCAAAAATTGTTGTGATTAGACTAAACTGGACAGATAAATCGCTTTTTATATAAATCGTAGATATTAAAGACAGCTGTGAAATTCTGGGAACTAGGGAACATTTTTAACAAGAATTATGAAACCCATAAAAAGAATAACATTTAACGAAACGTGTTCTTACGTAGAACCCTTCAGAGTGGAAAAGTTTATGCACATGCTTCCAAGACATTTATCGGTCACGTGTGTTTCATTGCCGCCCCAGCGTTTTCGGGTTGATAACGTGACCTAAGCCCTTCCTGCAGTTGGCTGCGAGCCATATGTCATAATTACGGTTGTGAATATTATTTGTTAATTAGTACAATCTAAATGTCATGGTTTTTATTCGTTAAATGATATAAAGTAATTTTGCATTCGTTATATAATCGGTACATAAAGACCCCAAAACGTTTATCATTTGAATATACTTCAATCATCATAAAAAGTAAAACAAAACAATGATGACAGATCTGCGGATATCAGCAGGTCAAGAGCGCTGAGTATTGCAAAATTCAGACGTGGAGGAAAAGTACCAAAAAGACGTTATCTGGCCGATGCTCGAGGACAAATCGACATCTGTGGGAATGAAAGTACGCAGAATAATGAATCACATTTACAGGAAATATGTAAGTCCTAATTGCAAAAACATACTAGCTGTAGATGCGCAAATACTTTACAGTAGAGGCGCAAAACGCCAAGCAACTTCAGTTAAACATTTGATGCGTTTGCAAAAATGGTTTTATAACACATTTCCTTGTAGGCAGTGGCGGCTTCTTCATAAAAGCACAAGAGCGCGTGAACACATTAACCTTTGACACCTTGCGGATTTATTGGTTATTAATTTCTCTACTACGTATAGTAAGTAGGGGAAGTATTGCATTCCACCCAAAAATTCGATACAATTTCACTGGAAATACATGTTTTGAGGCCCCCTGAATAAAAAAAAAGCATTTTTAGAAAAAGATCCGCGTGTGTGTGTCTGTGAACAGCATAACTCAAGAACGAAAGGTCGGATAGATACCAAACTTGGTATTTAGGTTTAGTATCTTTCAAAGATGCGACGCGAAGACTTTCAAGAAAATACTCCCACACCAGATTAGCCTTTACATGGAACATTTTTCGAAAATTTTATTTTCTCAAAATTGGCTGTAAAAATTTTGATTAAAATATCAAATATCTTTAACATATTTTCATGACAAAGAAAATGTATATCTTGAATTTTCTGGGAATGTCCCCAAAAGTCCTCTTCTTTCTGAATGGCTTTTGCATAACTGGTAAATCGTAAGAGATTGAAAAAAGTTTTCTACACAAACAATGTAAATTTGGTTACAACTTACAATTTATGTCATACTTTTTTGTGGAGTGAACCATTTTCGAGATATTCCTTGTTATTTGCTTGAATTTTCCAATACTTATACTTTTTCACAAATGGGAATTCGTCATTCCTTTTTTATGTCCTCAGCATGCAAAGAGAATGGAATGCTCCACATAGCAACCAGCTCTTAAAAGATTTGACTATCGCTTAAAGCCTTCCGCATTCCCCTTACACCTACACGAAACTTAGCAACGAGGCAGTTTCTGCAAATGGTTGAAGTAGATGGAGAATAAGCGTTTCTAAAAATACTTTGTAGAAAAGTAGTGAAACTCATGTGAGTGTAACACATCAGATTTTTTTTCTTTGAGTGATATTAAGCGTAACGTTTTAAATATTTTAAGTGTGAGTGTTATATTGATGTGTGTATGAATGAGTGAGTATATTTATAAGCTTTCTTGTGTATTTTGTACGTTTGTCAATTGAATTTGATTGAAAATTTATATATTTTTTCTTTTAATTGTGTTTAATTTTTTAGTAGAACATACAAAGAAATTGTTTTAAGTTACTTTTAAATTGATAGGTTAATATTTTTTAATTTATTTTAATTTATTCATTTTGATTTTAGAATTAAAATTTATTGTTTATTATTTTATTTTTATCATCTACTTATCTACCGGTTATTTATTTTTAAACTTATTATTACATTATTTTACTCTTTTTTTTCTTTCTTTACTTTTCATTATTTTTTAGTTATATTTTTGCTTGTTTAGTTTTGAAACAGTAAATGTTTTAAATAAATGTAAAGATTTGTGATATACGCCCTGGTGATGTATAATAGATTTTATTTATTTATTAAACGTAACGTAAATGCAGTAATTTAAAACCTACGGGTTTTAAATCTACCGCGCTAGTCCTCTGGACATGGCAACAGGGTTACTAGCACATCTTGACTTATGCACGCTTTAAGGAGTTTATGCGCATGCGCAATTGGTATGATACGTAACTTACCTTATGGGGCTAAATATACGGCTCGTACACAGGTGAAGAAGTGCACTAGCGCGCGAAGCTTTTCCGCACTCTGTTTCCATACTGTCACTAAATTTACGTCAATGCCACTAAATGGTAGTCCACTCTGTAGAAATTAGAGTCACTGTAGCAGAAGTAGGTACGTGCACAAGCGTGGAAACTTCTCCAGGTTCCTCCATCGCATCCATAACCTCAACTACAATTCAATTTACTTTCTTTCGTCAGAGAAGTTATGCAGTATTATTATTCTTATTGTTAGGCGCGACTGCAGTTGTATCAACTTGTTAATTATAATTACTGTGCAACAGATGGTATTTCACATTTTCAGGGCTAACTAAAATTTTGTGAACAGCCAAAATGTATACTCACAACCCGCTACTGGTTGTACATACAAGCAGGGGGGAGGAATGATGGGGCAAGTTGCGCCATCAGGAGCATATTTTGGGAGAAATTCAACATTTTGGGAATACAAAAACAATGAAGTAAATTAACGCAAGTAATATAAAACATTTATTATAATTTTTAATCGAGAACTGTAATTGTTAACTCAGTTTGTATCTTTAAGCTTGTTAATCTAAATGTGCTGTATCCCCCCCAAAAATAATGTTAAGTACAATTCATACACTATATGGTATAAGTGGCATATCAAATCATAAATTTTGGAAATGTATAAAAGGAACTACAAGATTATAGGCAGCTTTCTAGTTCTTCAGAACTTATAGTGTTATTGCACTTACACCTACTATATTGGTCTATAGATAGATACAATAGAATACATTGAAGTACCAAGTAATAAAATACACCACCTCTCAAATATTTTTGTGTAAATACCGTGTGGCCCAAAAGTCACTTGACAAATGGCAACAGTACGGGATGCTACCAAACGCTTAAATTACCCCACTTTACCCCAAAATCACAACACTTTACCTCAAATAAACATGTTTTACCCCATTTTTATTTGGAATTTAATATATTTATGTACGGTTACAGATAATTTCTCTTATATCTGTTTTGCTGCATAGAAGGCAGATTAAAAGTGTCCTTCCATAACCTTGATATCAAGGCTCTTTAGGCCCTTTAGAATCTAATTAACTTTGTAACTGGAATACGATAACAAACAATGTTAAGTAACGCAGATGTTCAAAGTATTGTCCATTAACCTGAAGACAATGCATAAAAAAGAAACCTAGGGATGTCAGAGCAGATGAGCGGGCAGGCCAAGGCCATGAACCACACCGTCCAATCCATTGCTGACCAAACACGCTGTCCAATCTTCATCGAACCATTATGGCATAGTGAGCGGAAGCTCCGTCTTGCTGAAACCACAATCTCCGCTGCCTGTCCAATGATGTGTCATCCAGGCAATCCAATACTAGAACCTGTATGTATACTTGTTCACGTTACCTTCAAAGAGATGTTGGCCCACTACTACATCGCCTAAACGACCACACCACACCATAACTCTAGGGCAGTTGGGTCATTACACTCTGTGAGGTTTAACTTGGCAGGTTTTCTACTGTCCTTGTCTCACACAGAGTGCTATCTTTGTCTAGCAGAGGGAGTGGGACAGCAACTAGTTCTTTTTGCGATTTGTGGAAATTCCAGACCCGTAAAAGCTCGCAACCCTCCTACTTCTATTATATGCTGACTGAAGGTTGCAGTGGCGTATGGGCTGGGGGTTTGCGGTTTTGAGGATGTTTTCGGTGTTACAACATATGGATATAATGTTTAATTATTTTCTAGTAGTTTTGGTTGTATTTGTATTGTTTCGAATTGGGTTTCGAGGGAAAGTTCTAAAAGCAGATGGTAGGGAAATGGTTCACAGTTTCTTCACTGATGAATGTGACGCATTGAAATGTGGAAAACCGACTATTTTAGTGACAAGTATAATTGACAGAACTGCTGCTGCTACAGGTCTCGTTCCGTCCAGCGAATTTTAAAAGAACACAAAAATGCTGAAGCTAGTAGTGGTAGGTTGCAAACTCCAGGCAAGAAGCGCCCGAATAGGAGATCGCAAAAAACATAAATGCTCATTCACGGCAGCTGTTATTAAGCGAACAATCTATTCTTTATATCGTACGGACTTTCTGCCTACTTTGCAGGACATATACGGGGCTTTAAAAGTTAAAGACGTACTGAAAGGAAGCGCGTGGTCGTTAATAAAAATTCTTAAAAACCTCCATTTCAGTTGTAGTAAAAATTTGAAAGGAAGACGCTTTTTAATGGAATGAATGAATAGTGTTTCTAAACGATTTCAGTTTTTAATACGAAGGAACTGAGGGTTACAGGTAAGCCTATAGTGTACCTTGACGAAACCCGGGTAAATATGAACCATACGAGAAATAAGATGTGCAAGTGTGACGGTGATGAAAATGATTTCCCTCTTGTTGCCAAACATAATATTTCATTTAAAAGTGGTGATGTAAAAGCGCTGTTTGATAATGCGATTACAAAAGTGACTCCAGGCAACTGGAAAAGAGCGTGTGAGCATGTACAAAACACTGAACAGTTTTACTGGGAGAAAGACGGTGTGGTAGAAGAAATTACGGCCAGATTAGTCATAAATCTAGAAGAATCGGAATCGGAAGATGAGTACGAAGATTCGTTTGAAGTTTCTGACAGTGAATCGGACAATGAAGAACAACGGTCGGAGAGGAGGAAGGGCAGCACGCCACTGATGCGTGTTTGGCTGGTGTATCTGCTTTGCCTGTGTCACCAAAGAGTGAGAGCGAGATGGTGAGTATTTCTTTCTCTGTCTAAAAGGGATACGACTACCTAAACCTCACGGACGGTAGTCGCACGCATCCAATGGATTTTGCACAGACCAGTATCGTGCATTTTGAGTATAGGCATATAGGATAAACACTCATCAATAAAAGGAATGAATTTTAGAAGATCATGTTGATCATGCCGTGGCCGAGTGGTTAGACCGCTCGCCTCCCACCGAGGCGGCCCGGGTTCAATCCCAGGGACCTGCATGTGGGATTTGTGGTGGACGAAGCGGCGTCTGGACGGGTTTTCTCCGGGTTCTCCGGTTTCCCCCGCCATTCATTCCACCAACTGCTCCATCATCACCTTTCCTTTCATCCACTTCACCATCATTTCGTTTCATCTACTTCCTTCATCCCATACCAGGCTTCGGGCTGATCACCCATCCTGGATATTCTGTCTGATCCATGAGTGTCTGCTCCTCGACGGGCCTCTGACCCCAGGCACCCGCCTGTAAGTCCTGGGGGGTGTAAGTCCTACATATGAGGAGGGTAAACAGATAATGAATGAATGAATGAATGTTGATCATGCATATGATCGGTGAACCAATTGCACCTGTGTACAGGATCATTCTCTCGCATTGTGTGGGCTTGTTGCAACTTGTACGGGTACGCCGAACATGTTCTTTACTCACTCCACTCTGCCTTGCTCTTAGGGCTCACCATGATCTTTGCAGTCACATTAACGGTATTTTCTCCATCAGTTGCTGACCTCGGCCTACCACAACGTTTTGCATCCAGCAAAGAAAAGGTCCTCTTAAATTTATTTAAAATATTATTTACTGCTTGAAATTCTGGTTTTCTCCTCTGCAACCTGTCTCACAGTTCTATGGTTGTCACCAGGTTGTCACCACAAAGCAATATCACCTCCACCCACTGTTCAGACGTGAGCATGATTTATAAGAAATGGCTTAACTTAAATACTTTCCGTGTGCAATGGAGTACAATTTAACTTCGGCATTTGTTTTATAATTTTAATTTGTTTTATGGTATTGTTGACAAACTAGTCATCACTATCATGTTAATTGATGCAGCCAACAGTCACTGCAGTTTATCAGCTTCTAAAAGGCGCCCAATAACAGTCCATAATACTGCCATTTGTCAAGTGACTTTTGGGCCACACGGTTTTATAGTACAATAAATAATGGATATATGTGAGTTTGTCATTGTTGAAGGTAACATATACATTTTCACACTCAGCTCCGAGATGGCGAAGAAGAGACATCGTAGAGTCGCCGAGCCTGCTAAGGCAGAACGTTCTTCTTCTCCTCCGGCACCCGCCGAGGAGAACTCGCCGCAGTCGCCGCAGCCCGGGGCAACCTATGCATCGACCGCCGCTTCACCGCCATCCTGCGCAGCTTTGCCGCCAACATCACTGATCCTGGGAGCTTCCCAGCCTGCGCAGATCGAGCCTGTGCCTCATAGGAGGTACAGCGCTGTCATTCGTGGGGTCCCGAGGGACCTGCCAGTCAGGTTTCTCGTCAGCGCAGCTCACCAGCAGTGGCCTTTAGCCTTGAAGGCCACTCGGATCTTCGGAGCACAGGGACCAACGTCGCTCGTCAGGATCGAGTACGCAGCCCCTGGCGACTATGAAGCTGCCTTGAGGACGGGCCTGCCCTTGTTAGGAAGGTGCTTACGAAACGAGGTTAGCCGATTAGAACGACAGGCACCCTACAGGCGCTGCTGTTCCTACGGGCACGAGGAGTCGACCTGCTCAGCATAACCGAGGTGTCACTACTGTGGTTCCGCCTGCACCACCTCTTCGTGTACCCAGCACGACCTGCGCCGCCGACGCCGCTACTGTACGACCTGTGGAGGGTCCTCACACTTCACCGGCCAAGCGCTCTGTTCCCTGCATACTGACAGGAAGGCACCGCTGAAGCCACCAGCACCCACGCGGAGTACTTGAACATGACGACGAAGCTGACATCCCTGGAGGAACTCATCAGGGACCTTCAAACCTCATCAGCTTCCCAACAGGTTTTCCTGGCTGGGCAGTTCGACAGCAACTCATCGAGACTTACAGCCATCACAGAAGCCATCCGGGTCTCATCCCTTGGTCCCAGGTTTAAGACGAACCCGGAGAGTCGCCAAATTCCTGCAGGAATGCAAGGAGTACAACCAGTAACAGGAGTATCATCATCAGTACCATTCTCAAATCTAACCTACATTCTCTTCCTAAACCTCGCCATTTCCACTAGTGTTGCAGTCGTTTCATGGCTGCAAACTAGTAATTACCTTTACCCGCTCGTGCCCATAGGGCGGCAGCTTCCATCCTTCACATACTAACGCGGGTGCTATGCGGGACCGTAAAAAGCTACGACATTCCACTTTTCCTTCTTCCTTTTTCCATCCGGTGGAGGAGTTTTTAGTGGGTATGCCGACTATTGATGAGTCCCACACTCTCAGTCCCGATTCCCATCGGGGCTGGCGTCAGTGATTAAATCATTTTCTCCTCCGCTCGAAAAAAAAATTAAGGTAAAGGTACCGACGAACGGAGAGATCCCCACAATGGGGCAGAGCATTCCAAGTAGGCAGCAAAGGCCCTTTTTGCTTCTAGGAGGGAGGAATGAGAGGAGAGACCAGATCAGGAGGACGACGTACGCAAGCATGGACGGATTCCATGTTTCCAGATAGAACGCACCCCGGGCCCACCCACAAGCCACGAAACTCAAACGGCCCCCCCCCCCCCGGGACAGGGACAATTCGGAGGCGAGATCTGAGTAGTCCTGCAACGACGTCAGGAAAGAAAGCTCTACAGAGCGCAACCCGCCGAACACCGTCGCCTGGTCCTACAACCCCGAAACAGATGATGGGTAAAGAAAATAAGGGGCAGGAGAGTCGTGGTAGAAGATGAACCATCCCAGCATTCAACTGCCGAGCCGCGATAATCTCGGAAAGCCAATGGGTCACCGGGGATCGAATCCGGACCTCCCATGGCGCCACCTCGCTCAGTATTTGTCATTGGTAAAGAAAGTCTTGTGAATGTACCACATCAGATTGTTGTACAGCTGTAAGGCTCGGTTCACCAGCTTAGCCACTAGTACATATTGTGTTCTAAACTAAAGATTACAGAGGTACAGCAAGAGGAGTAATAATATTACAGGAAGAAGTCATTGACAATGGAACCGTTCTGTTTATGCTTCTTATCTAAGAGAGGGATGAAGCGAAAGGTGTTTGTTCAGGTTCCCAGTTTACACAGCCCCATCTATGCATGGGTCATTTACTCGGCCTTTTGACTTCACTCCCTAGTCTCAAGGCTGCCAATTGTTTGTTGAACAAGTACTTGCTGCCTCAAACCTCAATAAACTTGTTAGCATCATTTGCTTGTATCTAAACAAGAGACTCGTTCGAGCTCCTCTATTTTACAAATGTAGCTTAAACGGGTTATGTCACGTGCGCCACGGGTGTACATTTAATTCCTAATTGTTTACTGGTAAACATTCCAACAGCGCCAAGCGACTGTCCAACATTGAGCGATCGAATTAAACCGTATTTGAAGATGAAATAATACAAAAACAAAGACTAGTACAGTAGGAATAATCACAAATTTCGAAATTATTTAAAAAGTCTGATGTGTTAAATTCAATGACATTCTCTAATGTCTATAGTTCATTTTTACTTTCTCTACTACGTATAGTAAGTAGGGGAAGTATTGTATTCCACTCAAAACTCCGATACCGAGATTTCACCGGAAATACATGTTTTGAGATCCCCTGAATCCAAAAAAAGCATTTTTGGAAACATGTCCGTGTGTGTCTGTATGTCTGTCTGTGAACAGCATAACTCAGAAACGAACAGTCGGATAAACACCAAACTTGGTATTTAGGTTCAGTATCTTCCAGAGATGAGACACGAAGGTTTTCAAGAAAATCCCCCCACCTCAGACTACCCTTTACATGGAACATTTTTCGAAAACTTTAATTTTCTCAAAAACGGCTCCAACGATTTTGATTAAAATATCATATGTTTAAGATATTGTTATGAGAAATGAAATGTATATCTCGAATTTCCTGGGAATGTCTCCAAAAGTATTCTTCATTATGAACGACTTTTGCATAACTGGTAAACCATAAGAGATAAGACAAAATGTTACTAAACAAACAATGTAGATCGCGTTAAAATACACAATTTATGGTATATACATTTTTTTTGTTGAGTGAACCGTTTTCGAGATATTGCTTGTTATTCCCTTAAATTTTCCAATACTTATACATTTTCTCAAATTTGTTATTCCTTTTTTTATGTCCTGGACATGCAAAGGGAATGGAATGGGCCACATAGCAACCAGCGCTTAAAATATTTGACTATCGCTTAAAACCTACCATATTCCCCTTGCATCTACAAGAAAATTACCAATAAGATTGACATCTCGCTATCTCGATTAACATGAAGCATATGGAGAATAAGCGTTTGTAAAAATAGTTTGTACAAGAGTAGAGAAAGTCATGTGAGTGTAACACATCAGATTTTTATATAACTTCTATAAACTATTCTTACGAAAGCTTATATTTCTATCTATATGAATCCAGACAAACCTTTGCAGAAATAGTTTCATTAGACATTTCCTTGAAGGTAAAAGCCGAACAGAGGAAACTAAATCGATACCCAGATGTTTAAAAGTGAGTCCCTATATGCTGACCTTGAAATTCTATCATCTTTCCGACATGCCGAGAAACAACTGAATAGCGACAGCACTTGGCTTATTTTCTATTTACTTAATTTTAATCAAGATAAACCTTTGCATAAATAGCTACGTTACACATTTCGCTATAGATACCAAGGGAGCAACGATAGCCAAATATTTAAGAACTGGAGCTATATGCTAGCCTTAAAATTAAATGTTCTTTCCGTGACATCCTGAGAAACAACTGAATAGTAACAGTACCTAATTAGCTTATTTTTCTTGCTACTTCATTTTAATCCAGATAAACTATTGGCGAAATGGCCAAATTAAACATTTCGTTATAGATACAAAGGGAACATGATGGTCAAATGTTTAAGAACAGGATGCTATATGCTGGCCGTAAAATTCCACAGTTTCCATGTAAACGCGAAAAACAGCTGAATGTCGACAGGATTTAAAAAAAAAACTGATGTGTTACACTTTCTCTACTCTTGTACAAAATATTTTTACAAACGCTTATTCTCCATCTACTACATGTTAATCGAGATAAACATTTGCAGAGTCTATCTTATTGCTAAGTTTCTTGTAGATGTAAGGGGAATATATATTTACAAGGGCAATATAGAAATACAGCAGCTTTTAAGCACATACATATCTCTTAATAGCTGGTTGCTAGGTGCAGCACCATTCCCTTTGCCACAGATTAATACTCTTTGCATATCCAAGACAAAAAAATGAATAACGAATTCCCATTTGAGAAAATAAGTATTGAAAAATTTAAGGGAATAACAAGCAATATCTCGAAAATGGTTCACTCAACAAAAAAATGTATATGACATAAATTGTGTATTTTAACGCGATCTACATTTTTTGTGTAGTGAAATTTTGTCTATCTCTTATGGTTTACCAGTTATGCAAAAGTCGTTCACAATGAAGAATACTTTTGGAGACATTCCCAGAAAATTCAAGATATACATTTTATTTGTTATGAAAATATCGTAAACACATGATATTTTAATCAAAATCGTTAGAGTCATTTTTGAAAAAAATAAAATTTTCGAAAAATCTTCCATGTAACGGGTAATCGGGGGTGGAGAGATTTTCTTGAAAACCTTCGTGTCGCATCTCTGGAAGATACTGAACCTAAATACCAAGTTTGGTGTTTATCCGACTGTTCGTTTCTGAGTTATGCTGTTCACAGACACACACACGGACATGTTTCCAAAAATGCTTTTTTTGGATTCAGGGGGTTTCAAAGCATGTATTTCCGGTGAAATCTTGGTATGGAATTTTTGGGTGGAATACAATACTTCCCCTACTTACTATACGTAGTAGAGAAAGTAATAATGACAGTATTGAACAAATAACTGCCATCTGGGAAATGGCTTATGCCATAAAAAAGTTAGTTAAAGTCAATTGTGTATTTTAAACGGATCTACGTTTTTTTTGTGCAGTGCCTTTTCGTCCATCGCTTAATGTTTACCAGTTATACAAGATTACAGAAAATTCCTTCCGAATGAAGAGGAATTCTCACTATATTCCCAGGAAATTCAAGATATATGTTTTATCTGTCATGTAAATATTTTTAATATATGGCATTTTAACCAATCGTTAGCCATTTTTTAGAAAATAAAAACTTTCGAAAATTTTCCGTGTAAAGGGTAGTTTTTCTAAAAATCTTTTTTTTTATTCAGAAGCCTCAAAACGTGTATTTTTGGATAAACCTTGGTATCGAATTTTTGGGTGGTCTGTCTTACTATGTACGTGTTACACAAAGTAAAAATGACAAACGCAAACAAACCAATATAACGAATATCTCGGAAATTATTGATACCACAAAATAAGCTATTTGAAGTAAATTGTGCAGGGAAAGGTAGAATCAGACGACTGAAAAATTCAATGCCATAGCCGGGATTTGAACCACGGATTTCCCAGTCTCCGTCCGGTTGCTCTAACCACTGATCTAACATTGGCAACAAGCCGGTACATCATTAAATTCCCCAACTGATTCTCATTTATCCCGGTAAAGCACAAGGAAATATCAAGTTATATTGAAATGACATAGCCCAATGTCGACTTACAATGTTGTAAGTACTTTGAACTCCCGGGCTTCATAGTTTTAACCACTATTGGGTCAATTAATTCTACCTTTCCAACCTTGTCGAACACACGGCTTGTGTGGAAAAACAATTAATTCCATAGATTGTGTATCTTACAAAGATCTGCATTTGTGTGTGTGTGTGTAGTACGTTTTTGTCTAGCTTCTATAGTTTACGCGTTAAACAAAATTGTACAACATCCCTTCCGAATAAAGAGGACTTTACAGGTTATTAACAGAAAATTCAAGATTTACATTTTATTTTTCATATAAATATCTTAAACATATGGTATTTTAATCAAATTCGTTACAGGAATTTTTGAGAAAATAAAAAAAATATAGAACAAATTCCATGTAAAGGGTAGTTTGTGAACGGAGGGGGGGATTTTCTTGAAAACCTTCGTGTCTCATCTTTGCAACACGGAAGATACTGAACTTAAATACCAAGTTTGATACTCACCCACATTTCGTTCTGGAGTTATTCTGCTCACAGACAGACACACAAACAAACACATACACACACGAAATGTAAATTTAAAAACAAAGGCAATCAGTAACTAGACGTAGCCTTAATTACCAGTGCCTACTCCATATTACAAGTAAAAGAAATTACCTACATAGTAATCGTACCGGACGATTACGGGGCACTGATGGTTACTTTGTAATCACGGTTTCACTACTTTTACAAAAAAATCTGATGTGTTACACTCACATGACTTTCTCTACTCTTGTACAAACTATTTTTACAAACGCTTATTCTGCATATACTTCATGTTAATCGAGATAAACATTTGCAGACTCTATCTTATTGCTAATTTTCTTGTAGATGTAAGGGGAATATATATTTACAAGGGCAATATAGAAATACAGTAGCCTTTAAGCACATACATATCTCTTAATAGCTGGTTGCTAGGTGCAGCACCATTCCCTTTGCCACAGATTAATACTCTTTGCATATCCAAGACAAAAAAATGAATAACGAATTCCCATTTGAGAAAATAAGTATTGAAAAATTTAAGGGAATAACAAGCAATATCTCGAAAATGGTTCACTCAACAAAAGAAATGTATATGACATAAATTGTGTATTTTAACGCGATCTACATTTTGTGTGTAGGAAAATTTTGTCTATCTCTTATGGTTTACCAGTTATGCAAAAGTCGTTCATAATGAAGAATACTTTTGGAGACATTCCCAGAAAATTCAAGATATACGTTTTATTTGTCATGAAAATATCTTAAACATATGATATTTTAATCAAAATCGTTAGAGCCATTTGTGGGAATATAGAAAAGCAGTACTTGTAAAGGGTTATTTGAGGTGTGGGGAATTTCAGAAAATCTTTGTGTTGTATCCTTAGAAGATGCAGGCTGCAAGTAAGAAGTTTGGTATTTATCAACTTTCTTTTTGAGCTCTCCCCCTACATACACATTCACACATTCACACACACACACACACACACACACACACACACACACACACACACACACACACACACACACTCCATTATTTGGATGGAGTACAATGAAACAGGTTAGAGGTATTTCTAAATCTCTAAGACCATACCTGAAACACAAGGATGAGCTACTAGGAAGGCCTGGCGAGCTTTTGTCAAAGACACTTTGACCTGGTTCTCTTCTGGTGCCTCGAAGGCGGCAAAGACAACACCTCCGGTGACCAGGTAGGCGATGTAGAAGACGAGGTACAGTACCAGCAAGAAGGAGCTACGGCGCACTCCCAGAACTTGCCGAATGTGTGCTCGCTGTTGGTGGAAAAGCAGCTGCTTTTCTTCATCGCCTCGCATAGGCTTCATAGACAAAAGTTGCTCTGGGAACATCATTTTGACCTTCGTCGGGCGATTTGCTAAATCTCACAAACACCACACTCTACCAGCGAAAAAGCAAAACTCTTTTCTGTCCTTTTCGGAACTAACGTTAAAATAAATAAAGTTCTAATGATTACTTTCGCGTTTTCATGTTTACAATAATTCCTCTACCTATGCTGATACTGATAATGCTGCTGCTTGGAAAAACGTGGACGGAAGCTAGAAGGTCCCTTCGCTTTGCACTTATATACACGCTTTACAAAATCGCAAAAGTCTCCCAGAACGATGGAAGGCATAAGATATCGTAAGGAAGCCGTGATTCACAAATCTACCTTTTCGAAAGTAAGAAACAAAAACATCACTAGAGGCTCAGGAAAGACTTGTTCTTGTCGCCAGTCGCTAAGAGACCGAAATGAACGTCTGTATCCGGCGACACTTTATTATACACACGTGGTCGTGCATTTTTTTGATCCGATTATTGATGACATCAGCTTAATACTCTCTTAAACTGCAGCAGGTGTATCTCGTCCGTTGCTAAGAGACGCGCCCTCTGTACGTCTTCTTGACGCCGTGGTCAGCTGTAATTCCACACCGCAGCACTGCCATTGTTGAACGTCCACTGCATTTCGTTATCGCCAGCTGCAGTCACTTCCAACTAATGAACCTGTTTAGTTCTTCTTCGCTGCTCTTTTATCATTAATCGCGCGGTCAGAGTTACAAAGGAAGTGGAGGGAGGGCAAACACTGGCTTCTCCTCCTCCACTAAGGAGCAGGAATACCAACGTGACTTCCTGCCTGCACGTGATTCGATCTCTATACTTTGCTAACCATAGATAAACTGATAGGAAACCGCATTTCCGCACGCTAATGACTTAGCGGTGTATTTGTTTATAAAGAAATTATTGCCAAAACATATCTGCATGAACTGCCGTTAGTAACTTTAAATTACTGTTTTATTTTCAGCATATCTCTGAAGTATTTGTGTTTTCATGAACTCGAGGCGCAGAATGTATCTTGAGTTTTGACTCCAGCTGGCTATGGATCTGATTTTTACTTTCTCTACTACGTAGGGGAAGTATTGTATTCCACCCAAAAATTCGATACCGAGATTTCACCGGAAATATATGTTTTGAGATCCCCTGAATCCAAAAAAAGCATTTTTGGAAACATGTCCGTGTGTGTGTGTGTGTGTGTACCTGTCTGTCTGTGAACAGCATAACTCAGAAACGAACAGTCGGATAAACACCAAACTTGGTATTTAGGTTCAGTATCTTCCAGAGATGCGACACGAAGCTTTTCAAGAAAATTCCCGCACCCCAGATTACCCTTTACATGGAACATTTTTCGAAAATTTTAATTTTCTCAAAAATGGCTCTAACGATTTTGATTAAAATCATATGTTTATGATATTTTCATGACAAATAAAATGTATATCTTGAATTTTCTGGGAATGTCTCCAAAAGTGTTCTTCATTGTGAACGACTTTTGCATAATTGGTAAACCATAAGAGATAGACAAAATTTTACTACACAAAAAATGTAGATCGCGTTAAAATACACAATTTATGTTATATTACTTGTTTTTGTTGAGTGAACCATTTTCGAGATATTGCTTGTTATTCCCTTAAATTTTTCAATACTTATTTTCTCAAATGGGAATTCGTTATTCATTTTTTTGTCCACTTAACAATGCTTGCATATGTCACATCATGCAAAGAGTATTAATCTGTGGCAAAGAGAATGGTGCTGCACCTAGCAACCAGCTATTAAGAGATATGTATGTGCTTAAAGGCTACTGTATTTCTATATTTTCCCCTTACATCTACAAGAAAATTAGCAATAAGATAGAGTCTGCAAATGTTTATCTCGATTAACATGAAGTAGACGGAGAATAAGCGTTTGTATAAATGGTTTGTACAAGAGTAGAGAAAGTCATGTGAGTGTAACACATCAGATTATTTGTTTTGTTTTGCATTTAGCAGTTATTTTCTAACTCACTAGAAGTGGAATTAGCCAAACCACTAATACCAAACTTGGCATTTAAGTTCAGCATCTTCCAAGGATGCAACATGAAGTGTTCAATGAAATTTCCTCACCCCAAACTACCCTTAAGACGGAAACAATTTCATTATTTTTGAGTTTCTCAAAAATGGTTCCAAGCATTTTGATAAAAACATCACATGTTTAAGATATTTGCATACTTAATAAGACTGGGGCTCATGAAAGCTGAGGTAGCGCATAAAAATAACAGGACAATCTGTGCATTGTGTAAGCTAGGTATATAGGAGCAAATTTTGTATAAAAAAGCTGTGTAAATTGAGATGTGCAAATAAATTCATTTAATACATACACCTACATGCATACTTAATCAAATCTAAATTTAGATTTTTTTGGCGATTAGCTCGTGAAATCGTCTTCATTCTGAAGGCATTTTGTATAGATGGTAAAACACAATAGATAGACAAAAAATACTACACAAAAATCTTGTTCTCGTTAAAATACGCGGTAAATAAATTTTTATGGCATTAATCATTTCCGAGATATTCCTTACTACTGATTTGAATGTTTTTTATAATTTTTGAAGTGCACGTGTTTCTCGCGATGCAATGGAAAGAATATGGCATTTCAAAGCCACTCGCTTTTGTCCCCCCCCTTTTTCCTCAAATATTTGACTTTTATTTCAGTCTCCTATATCCCCCTTGCACCAACAACGAATGTGTTATGAAACAATTTTTACAAACAATTAACTCGATTAGCATGGAGTAGACAGAAAAATAAACGTTTGTAAAAAAATGGTTGATAGAAGAAAGATAAAATAAATAATAGTGATAAGAAAGTTATGTGAATATATCACAAGACATTTTTAGATGCATTTTCTGTGGAGTAGCAGTTATTTTGTACTCTATGGCTTTCTTACAGAAAATTCAAAGCCTTCTTTGCAAGTATGATTTTTTATGATCGAAACACGTTCGTATTCTAATATCCAGGTTCCTTTTTAGTCTGTTATAATTCCAATTCCTAAATTACTAAGTTGTTTTAAAGGTATGTCCGTCGGGAGATGTGAGCGTATTTCAAAGGGGAAAGAATTACCAAAATCGATTGAATGGTTTCGAGATTATCGTACATAAACACATCTACTCAGATACCCAATTCTCTGTTATTGCATTGTATTGGATCGTTATCGTAGCATTAGCATTCGAGCTCCATTTAAAACCTTGTGATGCGCTCACTTGTTTTAGCAGACCTTCCAGAATAATCTTTACTCAGGTGTCTTTCTGTGTTTGCACGTGTTTCCATCACTACACTGCGTGAAGGACTTCTATATGCACTTTTAGGTTAGGATGGAGTTCTTGTCACCATATTAGTAACTTTGAATTTAATAAATAGGAAAGTTACACATGCAAGCAGATATATCATTCTTTTTTGCATAACGCTGCGGTGACGCTCACACTCCGTTGCAAAGTTCACTGCAAGCGCTTCGTTTGCATAATTATTCTCTAGAGTTTGAACGGCGTTACGAAAGAAAATTCTACATAGGAACGCCTTTCCGATAATATACGCGTTATACACATACCTAAAATGCTCAGGTACTTCTGCAATCCAAAGAATAATTTTGTGAGCTGCAAGCTTAGCAAACATTGAAAAGATAGTCCAAAAATTACTTAGGCCCTTAACCTAAAACGAATTTAGATTGTTTCTCTTGTATATCAACTATTTTAGTAAATTTGAAGGAAAATACAGATGTTGCCGTAGATTCGATTTTTAGACGAAGAGCTGGGAGAATATGAATAGAAAATAGTGAAAATCGTGAAGATTGTTTGTTTGAATATTGTCAAAAATGCTTGATATTATAATAATATTAAAATAAATGTTATAATGTTAAGATAAATTCTTTATAGACAATCAAAAGAGTTGAATATGAAATAAAATTGAGAAAAAACGAAATTACGAGATTTCAGTAGAACTAACTTATAACCAATGAATTAACTTGGAAACAAAAAATGGATTAACACACCTACATAAATTGATCACTTTAAGGAACTAATATTTTAAACAACTAGTTTTGTATTACAATGATTTATATTTTACTTTAAATAGAAATGATTTTAACATAATTGTTAAATTTAAATGCCCAGTAAGTATTATGAAATCAATACCTATTTGTTGGTGACCCTACCTCTTAACGTTTCAGTGTCATTCCTTTGTAAATAACAAACTCTAATTAACACTATTATTTATGTACATTTAGGAAGATGACACAGGAAGAAATAAGTTTCTAGTGTCAAATGAACACAAAATATGCGCAGACGTTCACTGTAGACCATCTTCAGTAATACACGAGTGCTGATAGTTTTTCGGTAATTTAATTGAGGTTAACGAATGCTTGTTGTCATGATAATTATTTCGAAACCTTCGGTCCAGAAGGAATTATCTAATGACAACAAACATGAGTTTGAAGGCTGAATTAAATTACCTAAGACAAATTACAAGCAAGAGGGGATTCGGTAACGTAACTGCAGTGCGAGAACGATGCCATTTTTGTTTTACTTTTAGTATAATCACTGAAGGTAATTCCGTTCGCCATAAAACTCTGCCACCTTTCTGTCTCTTTTTGTATTATGTGGCGTTAGATCTTGTACTGCTTCTTTTATATTTTGAATCCAGGCCACCAAATCTCGTAATTTCCACTGTTTGTACCAATCGCCAATAATGAACAAGAAAATACATGAGAATAGGCTTCCTAGAGCACTAGTCGAATCAAAGAACAGAGATTATGTGAATAAAAAATGAATATAGGGGAAAAAACTATCAACAGTAGTAGCACTATTGCTGATGGGTGAGCGAAAAACCCTTTACACCACCTTTGAAACTATATAGTTATGCATAGCTTTCCTCCCATGGGTCCAAAACGTCTGTGTGGGTTTCTTCATGTATGTAGCATAATTTAATGCGCCTCCATGTCCGATTGTTCATCTGCAGCAGCAACTTGGGGGTAATGGTTTGAAACGCTGCACAAACTGCGTTTTTCAGTTGCTCATCGTTTACGTATCGGCGTTTTCTCACATCTTCTTTCACAATACCCCACAGTGCATTATCAGGTGTGGTGAGGTCAGGATAATGGAGCCGGAGATTATTCTGAGCCACGTCCACTCCAGCGATTTGGAAAATTTTCGTCCAGATGTTGGCGGACGGCGAAATGTCCTGGTGCCCCGTCGTGTTGAAAGAAGACGGTGTCGGCAATTCCTCGTGTCGTCAATTCTGGAAGTAATCACACTTCGATCGTTTTCAAATAAGTGTGTTGATTGACAGGACCATCGAAGAAATAGGGACCCAGAGGTGATCTGCTGTCATCCCTGCCCAAACCATAACATGAGGTGGATAATTCTGAATCTCTTCATAAAAGCGAGGGTTGTCTTTCGCCCAGAAAAAAAACATTACGACTACGAGAGTTGCGACACACATGGCATGGCATTCTTTTTGTCGTTTGCACTCGAAAAGGTTTCAAGCAATAACTGACATGCATGCACACGTCGATCCAGGTCAGGGCTAATCTTGTCTTATAGTATGCCCGTAGAAAATGCTTATAAAATCAAAAGGAAAGCGAATAAATTACCTTAGGAGTGAGTTTAGAACATGATGTGGTCTCTTCTATATATATCTGGTGCCCACCTGCCCGCCCGTTTTAGGTGGTTTATTTATAGATAGGCAAATCGCGTCAGAAACACAACAAACGAAGCCATTTTCCCGATAAATCACATGCAAAGTGGGTACTGCCAACCTAAATAAAAAGTGAAATGCACTAAATATGCGACATGCTGTTGTTTCTGCGAACGTGAATGATTCGAGTTTTAGACGCGCAGATCCCTCGGCTACGCCCTGTCGTCGCTTCGCAGAACTTGCTACACTCCTCTCCTAAAAAAAAACATCTCTCGGCTACGCCTTGAGGCTGAGTATCTTACCGGCTTCGGTGGCATTATATGTTGGCAGCATTACGTTAGAGTAAGCGTATGCCAGAGTGACATCTGTTTGACTTACGACACATCATTTTCATCGCTGTGGGGCACACTGTAAGAGGAGATAATCGCAGGTCTGACAAGTCATTAACAGTGGTTGGACGAAAACATTTCAGTTTTAAATATTTCTTTATGTGGTCCCGCATTGTGCTGTCGGAATGCCCAACTCTGCACAAAATCTGCGTAATGATTTCACCAGGGAATGTTCAATTGATGCTTCCACAGCAGCTTAAGTTTCAACTCGAGTGCTCGGTCGCCCACTGCGTTGCACATCGAGAACACCAAATGCTTTTCCACACTAAAATGACTTGTATCGGCCAAAACTTTACCAGCCATTTTGGGCGAGTATTGTTGCGTATTGCTTCCGGTATCACTATCGGCGTTGTCAGATCTACGGTCTTATCGATAATCGATTACACGTTCGATAATTCGTATTCGTATTACACATTTCCTTCCTTCTCTGCTTCATAGAACCGTGTAAAGCGACTTTCCGCTCACCCTGTACAGGTCTGCCTCTACTTGGGAGGACCCTGCGCGCAGAGGCCACTAGGAGTGATCGTCCGGTGCCCTGCCGACGCTGTTGTGCCTTTGGGCACACAGCTGAAGCTTGCAACGCTGCGCCCAGATGCCACTACTGTGGGTCGGGCTCTCTCACGACAGCCTGCACCCATCACGACCTCAGACGACGCCGACGCTTCTGCGCCACCTGCTCCGGGAACACACACTTTACAGGGCAGGCACATTGCCCCCTGTATCCCCGGAGCAGCCAACCTACAAGACCGAAGAAAACACCACCAACTTCAACGACACCAGCAACGACGCCTGCAACTTCAGTGACACCAGCAGCTACAGACGACCACCTGACGCAGCCTTCAGGGAGGGCTCAGCACCTGACCAGCGGCATCACCGACAACGAGCATCATGGACTTCAACGCCTCCTGTCAGCCATACAGGCAGGCATACAGGACCTCACCTCACAACTGGCTGAGCTGAGCCGTGCAACCTTCACGCGCCTTTCGGCCGTGGAGGCCAAGCAGCGAACTTCGGCCAGGGTGATAACTACGCTCACCAACCAGATCCACAAGCTTCAGGACGAAGATGGGGTTCTCGCGTCGGCCCAGCGCAAGCTGGGAAGAATCGAGTCTCACCTTGTCGAGCCCTACACCAACGGCAGCGACGACCGGTCCACGAGACTGGGCGCCCTCGGCGCCTCAGTCGAAGGGATTCGAGAGCTGCATACCAGCACCAGGAACTCCATCAACGAGAACTTCAAGGCACTAAGCGCCAACTACGACCACCTGCAGGAAGGATACATCCTGATCCGGAACTTCCTTGAATCCCAAGTGATGTCACACCCCTCCCAATCCTCTTCCCAACCTCATCCTAACCGTAAACCCAAACGCCATTAACACACTATCACCAGGAATACCAAACATCTTCTCCTTCACTTCGCTAGGGGGCAGGCTGGGCCTTGGTCAAGCCTGTCTCCTAGCAAACATCCTTACTCCACTGGCGACCGCACTGCGGCCCAGTTTCAACCATCACCTCGGACTGCGCGGGTGCTTTAGGCGGTACCGCCGCAAACCTTTCCTTTCAATCCGGTGGAGGAGTTTTTAGTGGGTATGCCGACGCCTCGGTGAGTCCCACACTCTCAGTCCCGACTCCCATCGGGGCTGGGGTAAGTGATTAAATCATTTTCTCCTCCACTCGAAAAAAAAATACATTTGCTTTTATAATACCCATATTTTTTACTTTCTCTACTATGCATAGTAAGTAGGGGAAGTATTGTATTCCACCCAAAAATTCGATACCGCGATTTCACCGGAAATACATGTTTTGAGACCCCGAATCCAAAAGAAGCATTTTTAGAAACATGTCCGTGTGAGTCTGTGTGTGTGTGTGTGTGTGTGTGTGTGTGTGTGTGTGTGTCTGTGTGTCTGTGAACAGCATAACTCAGAAACGAACAGTCGGATAAACACCAAACTTGGTATTTAGGTTCAGTATCTTCCAGAGATGCGACACGAAGGTTTTCAAGAAAATCCCCCACCCTAGATTGCTTGTTATTCCCTTAAATTTTCCAATGCTTATACTTTTTCTCAAATTCGTTGTTCATTTTTTTATGTCCTGGACATACAAAGAGAATGGAATGCGCCACATAGCAACCAGCGCTTAAAATATTTGACTATCGCTTATAACCTACCATATTCCCCTTGCATCTACAAGAAAATTAGCAATAAGATTAACATCTCGATTAAGATGAAGCATATGGGAATAAGCGTTTGTAAAAATAGTTTGTACAAGCGTAGAGAAAGTCATGTGAGTGTAACACATCAATTTTTACTTCCAGAGCGCGGCATTTTCGGTTGCTATTATTGTAGTCACAACCTACGTGATCTCACTCACAGCATTCCTACAAATTAATAACAAGTGTACAGCCATTAAATCTATCAGTGTAGTAATCGAAGATGAATGATTACACTATCACTTTGTTTCACTACCTTACTGATAAAAAACAAGGCACTGTCATAAGAAATGAAATAAATGGTTCTCAAATTAATTCGGAAGGTAATAAGCTGTGGTGTTCCGCAAGGTTCTATTCTTGGACCTCTACTTTTCTTAATTGAGTTTGAGAGTTTAATAATGCTACTAGTCATTATTGGAGCAACACTAATGTAAATTTAGTGACAGTTTATAAAATAGCCAATCAATAACCAGAAAAAGCTTTAGTTAAATTAAGGTATTCTATTGGATTAGGAATAGCCAATCAGAGACTTTAAACTTTACAAGTTTAGACGGTTGAAATCAATTTAGTTGCCTGCAGAGACTGCTCATAACTGGATGCGTTGCTTGTGCGTCCTCGAGAGATTTAATACGTATTCGTGTGAGACGAAAAATAAGTTTACGTGTTAAAAAGTGTAATTAATTAATAAAAAGAATATCACAGCTCTTTATATCAGTGAAGTGTTAATTAAATCGTATCAAGCATTAATAAAAGGAGTGAAGTAAAATTATAATCTTTGTAAGCCTACATTCTTGTCGCACCACAACCCTGCCAAGAGAAACATGTCTCTAGCAAAAATACTGACGCAGCCGAGGCAAACATAAATATATAATATTTAAAGAAACAGTCAAATTACAAAGTTAATATTTTTTTAAACTTGGGGCAAAGGCCACCTGGAAGTACATTTGGGGCGAAGGCTACCGGAAACTGTTTACCATACGTGCGGTTGCAACTACTACAAGTTCGGCTCCCCAACAGTTGAACTACAATACAACTACATCTCAAATTGGCGTCCATACGTGGACTAATAAAATATCATCTTCAACATAAATGACTTACCACTAAATATTCCCCATGCTGAAACCATAGTATATGCAGATGTTACTAATCTTATAATTCAGGGATGTAGTTATTTAGAACTGCAAAGTCAAGCAGATACTGTAATGGCAAATATGATGCAATGGCTCTGTTCCAACAAGCTGATGCTTAATACTATAAAATCGCACTGCATGCAAATAGCATTATCTGGTAGAAGTGACACAAGTGTAGCACCTAAAATTACATATAATAATAATGATGAAATACTTTATGCTCACGAGACCAAATTTTTGGGGTAACAATTGACAAATTCGTAACCTGGAAACCGCATATTCAGAACATTACTTCAAAAGTTAATAAAGCACGCTATATAATATCTGTATTAAAATATTTGTAATATACAGACACTAAAATGATATATTTTTCTTGCTCTTGCTTATGAAATTTTCATATGGGGTTCTGCCATAGAAATAAAAGTTCTTTTTGTAGCACAAAAGAAAATAATAAGAAAGATGTTGAGTATAAATAGGGTGACTCACTGTAAAACTTATTTTAAAGGAAACAACATATTAACCTTCCCTGCTTATATATTTTAGAAGTTGCTTGTTTCATAAATAACAGCTTTCAAAATTTCCAGATGAATAATACAATGCACGATAATAAAACAAGGAACAGCAATAAAGTACATTTACAAGGTTTTACTAAAAGAGTTAACTCCATTTTACTTAAAGGCATTCACATGTGCAACTTAATCACTGAGAAAATAAAATGTAAGGATAAAAAAATTCAGAAAAGATCATAGTTTCTATAGTACTCGGGAATTGTTTCAATATTTCGGATATCACTGTTAGCTGTAAGATAGCAGACTTGTACTTAACCCTTTGTTATTATACGTGTATTTCTATGAATAATATCTACAGATTCCACGTTTCAATTGTATTTGTACCAAAACTCTTCATTATGTGCTATAATGACCATTATGATTGTATTTTTCCTGTAATTTTCTTTTTTGGTTTTTGCGTTTATTATTTTTTTGTGTTACTGTATTAATCAATCTATTTTGTCCAGTACATTGTATAGGATACATATATGCTTATTGTATTCTATTTTAACTTAATTTTTACTGTGTTAGTATTTTTTGTTTAAGACTAGGTTACCATATTTCCTATTATATATAAATTTTGATGAAACCATGAAATTGTAAAATATTTCTAATGGTGAATAATGATAATAATAATAATAATAATAATAATAATAATAATAATAATAATAATAGTAAAAAGATTGGCCAACTGACTAGCGCACTCTACTTGCCATTGGCTAATGGCATATTGAGTACGATTATCATTGTTAGTTTTTGAGCACCATGCTTTGAAACTGTCTTTAAATTCGATTGTGACTGGTGAATAAGGCATCAATAAAACCGCATATTGACCTTTTGATGTTCCATTTATATGCCGCTAAGGTCATATTGGTGGTTTTGCCTTTGGAACAAATTGTTGCTCACCACTCACCAATTTTTGTTTTTGAGTGTGTGTATTTTTGTTTCTTTTACGCTGGGTTTTTCTTTACACATTCATTCATATTTCCAGACTCTAGGGAAGACGGGAAATAATCCTGGCTAAATAAAAATTGCCATCCTCCAGTCGGGAATTGAGGCCAGGACCTTTGGATTTGGGAGCTAGAGCATGTTAATCACCAGACCACAGAGGCAGTCGGCCATATTGGCTTAAAGGCACTCGCATGCAACTATCACTGAAATCTTATCGAAATGAGACTGTCACTTCTGGTTGGCAATTCTTTGGAAATTGTCGCAACAGATTCACATTATTTCCGATTTCTGTTTCCATGTGTTTTAAGTACAATATAGAGGAACAGCTTGGAAATCTACAAATCACAGCTTGATTACAGGACAAGAAGTGGAAGTGATAATTGTTATCCAATAATCCAATAAAATATGCCTCGTCGTATTTTGTTTCAGATGGTGGGAGATTAAAACAAAATGGTAGTTTTAAGATTTGATAGAACAAAATGGCAGCTTTAAAATTTGGTCAAGCTATGTGCAGTTAGCTTGTTTTAAAAACTGAACGTTATTCCAGATGGTTTGTATTTTTGTTATGTTAATAATGTTGCATTTAGTTTTGAGGTTAGCTATTGTTCGATTATTCAGCAGTGGACACCAGATCCAGGATTTCTTAATGAAGGGCCTAAGAGATGTTGAAACATAAGTTACTAGTGAGTAAAAATGTAGTCAATAATGGAATATTTTGCCTTTCTAGAATTTCGAACATAATATTAATGATTCAGGGATTATCCTTTGGATGCAAACATTAATTTAAATTTTGGGAGAACTTGATTTAATAAATAAAGTGCCTTTTAAACATAATATTTATGTAGTTTGATTACTCAGTTTTTACTCCTATTGTTTCAGAGCTTAAGTTTTAGTCATGTTACTTAACCAGTAAATGTAGAGCTTATTTGTTTCGGTCTATCTGTTTTCTTCTTTCTTCTCGAAAGAGTGGAACGTCTTTTGAAAATATAGTCAGCCGCTAAGATAAATTAAGTCGCTTAATAAATAGGATAGAAATAAAAGATTAGTTTTGATTATACTAAAGCAAAACAACACCATAACCTAAGCATAACAAATGCCTTACTTTTTCTTTAATTAAGAGGAGTGCGCTATAGACCTTACTCCCTCCCTAGGTCCGCCGTTGGTAGCAACAAATCGTACAAAATGCGATGATGTGGCTATATGTTTTGATACACAACGTGAGTAAAAGCTACCGTTGTTGTGTATATTTTATAATAATAACAATGGCATTACATTTTATATCGATTTTCTTTGTGAAATGCACATATCACTCGAGGTTTTGAGCTTAATTCGACCACTTTTAAATTAGACTCAAGGCTAGTTTGGAGTAGATTTAAAAAGAAACGAGCCAGAAATAGTCTATGCAACATCGGACAGGAGGCATTCTTCAAGGCTGCAGATGCAGGAACATGGAGAAACCGGTGGGACAACCACTTACGTAACAGTCCGGTTATGCGGCGAGTTCAATATGCAAATGCACCATAAAAAAATCCATTCTTCCGGTCTCTGTGAACGTCTCAGCGCTATAATTTTATCGAGACGGTAACCTGATGCGTAGTTTACCTCATGTTCTGACATAATGAACCATGGCAATAAAAAGGCGTGTACAGTTATTGTCCTGTTGTGCAATCACTATTATGTACTGCTCAAAAAAATTAAAGGAACACATGTTTAAACCGAAGTACCAAAATAAATGTTGATACAATTTAATTCTTGACAGTTTTAATTATAGATTGAAGAATTGTGTAAAATTATAATAGGCATCTAACAAACTTTTATTTCACAGGACTGGAAATACGATCAAATTTAATTGATGCACAAAGCAAAGCTGAAATACAAGATTACTTTATTTATTAATCAATGTTTCCATGGTTATTTCAACATTGAGTTCCTAGTGTGTCCTCCGTCAGCCTCACACCAGCCTCCTAACTTCCATTCTTCAGTGAGTGCATTTGCTAGTTCTCCAGGTTATGTGGCACAGCAGGCCGCTCGCGAACAGGTTTTTCCAGCATAGATTCTCAATCGGATTGAGGTCAGGAATGTGTGCAGACCAGTCTATTAACCGAATTTGGTATTGTGTGCTGTTTGGGGTTTAGCATTATCACGTATTAAAAGAAATTACGATCCATTCATAAGCAAAGTGTATGACATGTTGAAGAATAATGTTATCAATGTAAACCTCAGCATTCATGCGCTGTGGGACAACAAGAAGCTCTGTCCGAGACTCACTAGTAATGCCAGCTCAAACCATAACCGAAGCGCCCCCAAATCTGTCTTGTCTGAATAGTGGCTGGGGCAAGATGTTCACTAGGATGTTTTCAGACACGCGTACGACCATCACAACCCGTCAAACTCAACCTTGACTCGAGTGTGAAGAGAACAGCCTTCCTTTGGCGGAGCTGCCAGTTCACATGATTCTGAGCAATTCTCAGTCGGGCTTCCTTGTGCTGACGTGTCAAAGGAGGGGCTTTATAGGGAATTCTAGATCTCAACCCTGCATTTCTCAGCGTGTTTCTTACAGTCTGAGCAGAAATCACCCTCCAGTTGTTACTGGTACGTCATTTTGTAGATCTCTGGCTGCAGATTTGCATCTGCGCAAAATTGAAAAAAAAAATTTTCTACCCTATACTGTGTTCCTCTCACTAGAATGCGTCCGTAAGGAATGTGTTGACATCAACAATTCTAGCGCTATTTGAGAAATATTACGGCTGTACTTTCAACATAAGGCCTCTAAGAAAACATACGCTCTTCTGCTAGTGCTACTGAATAACCAGTTGCTTTTGTTTGTTTTCTCATCACAGATTTTAGCAACAACTATTTATCGGGCTTGACTGTGTAGAGTTCTTCCTTTCTTACTGGGCATTGTAAATAACTTTATAAATCACTAGAAAACACTTACACACTGCTCCAAGTGAAACACGTTGTAATACTAACGTTGTGAGATGTTTTTAATGTAGATAGTGGATCTATTTATATAATTGTGAGCTGCCACGTGGTACTATTCTCTCTCACTCCTCCAAAGAGCAGAACACCTCCCAAACATTTTCTCGTCAGAGGCCTGCAGTACCTCTGTTGTCTTCTTCTTACGCCTTTGTTCGGGCCGCCTCTTGAATCCACCTGTATCCAAAACCTGGATGTCAGAAGGGCTGACATGAAGAATCTTGGAGACAAAGCGAACGGAATCTTCAACCCACGCAACTGCTTGAGAGGCTGAGGTTTCATTCAGATGTCTCACTACTCTGTATTAGCCTCAGAGAACACAAAGTAACAATTTTCTACCACAGATTGTTGTTAAAACCCGCTTTCAAAAATAATAATTCAATAAATCACTTTTATTTCAATAGATTTTTCAGCTTTACTAGTTTATATAGAGAAGAACTAACAAATTTTTAAAGAAACTTTATCGTAGTTTTAAACAATGCTTCAAAACGTAATCTGACCGTCAAAACATACATTGTCTTACTATTTTATTTTGGACTTTGATTTAAACACGTGTTCCTCTAATTTTTTGTGCAGTGTAAGTAGGGTGCGAATTAAGGGAGGGGTGGGAAGGCATATTTCTACCTCGTATTGGGATATTTGCTTCCCTGCCAGAGATAAATTCTTTCCTCTGACTGTAAGAACAAAATTCATCAATCCGGGGAATAAAACCACACGACTTTCTCTACCCATCATCAATTTACAGGAATCCATTGTATGTATTACCTATACTAATAATATAAAAAGTGAAATATTCTGTCCCACTAAGTTAATCTCACCATAAATGATTGCCCAGAAATGGCTTCCAATCTTACAGAGGGGAAATAAATATAAATACTTGTGAATATGTACGAGGGTCGTCCAATAAGTAAGCTTCCCTATTTTATATAAAAAAAAAACATTACACACAATTGATCATGTTGAATTAATTTTATTTATATTGTACAATCCTTGTGTTACTCTTCTATATAGTCAACATGTTTTCCAAGCATTTTTGGGGACGTGACACAAGTTTTTCCAAGCCAGTGTTTTACCAGGTCAGGTCCTGTACTCGCAACAAGTTGTTCACTGATTTGACTTCATCATCGGTGTTAAAAGTGTTGAAGGAACATGTGAAAATCACTTGGGGCAAGCTCCGGTGAATACGGAGGATACGAGAAAACTTCCAAGTTGAATCTTGACCCAGGCGGAGCTCAGAAGATTCAACTGGGAAGTTTTCCAGCATGCTCCATATTCACCAGATCTTTTTCCAAGCGATTTTTACATGTTCCCCTGACTTAAAGTTCATCATGGAGGTAAGCACTTTAACACCGTGACGAAGATCAATCAGAAGTGAACAGCTGGTTGCGAGCACGGGACCCGACCTGATACAACACTGGCTTGGAAAAACTTATGTCACGTCCCCAAAAATGCTTCGAAAAACATGTTGACTATGAAGAAAAGTAACAGAAGGACTGTACAATATAAATAAAATTAATTCAACAGGATTAATTGTGTGTAATGTTTTTTATAAAATAGGGAAACTTACTTATTGGACGCCCCTCGTATATAATCAACAATTTGAAACTTTAAAAACTGTGATTTGTTACATTCAAACGGCTTTCTCTATCCACTTTTATATATCCCATCAAACTACTCTTACAAGAACGTATTTTTCTATCTACTTCTGTTAATTGACGTGAGCATTTGCAGAAACGGTTTATTACACATTTCATTGTAGTTACTTGTGATGGGGGGATATAGTAGGCTATAAGATAGCTAAACATTGAAATGCGGGTCACTATGCTGGCTTAGAAATGTCATACCTTTTGCAACACATCACGAGAAAGAAAATAATGGTGCCTTAGCGCTTCACTATTGCATATATTATTACTTCTTTCCAGGGAAGTTTTAACTTACAAAAAATTGATCTACAATAAATAAAAATATCCAAGGAAATAACGTGCAGACTCTAAAGTTTAAAGTTTTGAAATCGTTATCCCTTGGACCATTTAACAGGAGACTCGATTTAATTTTTTTACAGTTATTTTCATAGAATCATGAAAATGCTATAATTACGTAAAAATCTATACTAAGATTTCAGCTAAATGAAATCTGTAGAAATCAGCAAGTATCGACTACCGCTTCACCTTTGCTTATGCTTTAATTTTTATTAACGCCCCAGAAAAGAGGTTTTATTATTGGTTTTCAGAACTGACAGGAGAGAGTGGTGCGAGGATATTGAGGGGGAGATAATGGCAGTGGAAGGCACAGAGCAAAACGTAGTGGTAGAAAAGTGAGAGGCGGAGGGGGAAAGAGAGAGAAGGAAAAAAAATATGGTTATTAAACGCAATAACTTGAGCAGAGCAGCGGATTCCGCTAGCACCTAAATAAGTTAAGCAAGAAGATAATAGAATTCTATAAAGTGATATCGGTGCCAAAATTACTATACTATTATTATATTATAACCATAAGAATTTAAAACGTACACTAAGTGAGTGAAGTAAAACTCTCGAGGGCACTAGTAGGATGCAGAAAATAATATAACCTGAATGATAAAGCAAAAGAATATAAATACACATTTACAAAGAATATTTGAGTGTGTGGGGGGAAGGAGGAGGGTGTATTCTACTATCCTTTCCGAGTAGTAGTGGTAGTAGCGTTAATAGTACCTAGTAGTAATAGTACACCAGAAACTGGGATACAACACCAAAAGTAGGCCATAGTGGTCCTTGTTTGCTTTTAACGTGACCCATGTAAGAGAGGGATGAGGGGGAGACCCGAAAGACGACCGGGCTGCGCGAGCAAGGATGGGTCTTTAACGATTCCAGGTGGAACACATTCTGGCGCCTTAGTCCCGTGCTCCCTGCAGATCCTTATGATCCGAGACACACACCCAGGAAGGAGACCCCAGCAGACCAACCACATGTCAGGGTGAAACCTTCCAAAGTGGACAATCCCCGTCCTACCTCAACACACCGCGTCTGGTCCTTCAACCCTGAAACAAATGAAAGCTAATGATGGCAACACGAAATGATGGACAGGAAATTCGTGGAAGAAGAGGAACCATCTCAGCATTCATCTACCGACCGAGGGAAACCACGAAAATATCCATGGTCAGAGTGGTCGGCCAGACGGGAATCGAACACTGAACCTCCCGAATGCGAGTCTCACATGTTACCATGGAGCCATCTCAGTCGGTGGTAGTGGTGGTTGGTGGTGGTAGTAGTGGTGGTAGTGGCAGTGGTGGTGGTAGAGATGATGGTAGTGGTAGTAGTGATGGTAGTTGTGCTCGTAGTGGTAGTGGTGGTGGTACTACTGGTAGTAGTGGTAATGGTGGTAGTGATGATGCTGATAATGGTGGTAGTAGTAGGGGTGGTGATAGTGGAGATGGTAGTAGAGTAGTAATGGTGGTAGTAGTGGTAATGATGATAGTAGTGGTGGTGGTAGTGATAATGATAGTGATGATGGTAGTGGTGGTAGCAGTGGTGATAATAGTGATGATGGTAATGGTGATAGTAGTGATGATGGTGGTTGTGGTGATGGTCGTGGTAGTGGTGGTGGTAGTGTCGGTGGTGCTAGTGGTGGTAGTAGTGGTGGTGATAGTGGTGATGGTGGTAGTGGTGGTAGTAGTGAAGGTAGTGTTGGTATTGTTGATAGCAATGATTGTGGTAGTTGTGATGGTGGTAGGGTGGTAGTGTTAGTGGTAGTAGTGCTGATGGTATTGATGGTAGTAGAGGTGATCGTAGTATTGATGGTTGTGGTGAGGGTAGTGGTAGTGGTGGTGGTGGTGGTACTAATGGTGGTAGTAGTGTTGGTGATAGTGACGATGGTGCTGGTAGTGTTGGTGATAGTCGTGATGGTAGTGGTGATGGTGGTAGTGGTGGCAGTAGTGATAGTGGTAGTAGTGATAGTGGTAGTAGTGATGGTGGTGGTGGTGATGGTGGTAGTGGTGATGGTAGTGGTAATGGCGATAGTGGTGGTATTTGTGGTGGTCGTAGTGGTATTTGTGGTGGTCGTAGTGGTGATGATAGTGTGATGGTAGTGGTTTTAGTAATGGTGGTTGTAGTTGTGGTAGTGGTGGTAGTAGTGGTGGTGGTAGTGATGGCGGTAATGGTGACGGTAGTAGTTGTGGTAGTGGTGATGGAGATAGTGGTGGTGGTAGTGGTGGTGGTGGTAGTGGTGACGGTAGTAGTGGTAGTAGTGATGGTGGTAGTGGTGATGGTAGTGGTGATGGCAATAGTGGTGGTGGTAGTGATGGTAGTGGTGATGGCAATAGTGCTGGTGGTAGTAGTGGTGGTAGTGGTGGTTGTAGTTGTGGTGGTAATGGAGGTGGTGGTAGTGGTAGTTGTGGTGGTGGTGGTGCTGGTGGTTTTGGTGGTAGTGTGTATTGTCCCATATAATTAAGAATAAATCCTTCAGATGTAGAGAGAAAGTCACCGGAAAGATGATCACGTTATTGTACGAATTATAAACTCTAACGTCCCCGTGTAACAAACGCTTATGAGGCGTCTTTTTTAAGTAAACGCCGATAATTTTTTAAAACATAACACATTATTTTCCAAATACATTATTATCATCATTACCTTACACTACTTCTCCAATTAGTCACCGCCGTTATTCACGCACCTGTTGTAACGGGAAACCAGTTTTTGTATGCCTTCGTCAAAGAATGATGCCGCCTGTAATGAAAGCCAAGTCTGCACACACACGAACAGAACGTTAGAATCATGCGGAACATGCACGTTTGGTTACGCTGTCATTATCGTAGGTGCACCACCAGTGTTTTGTTTTACATGTCCCTTTTGCCATGCGACTTATGTCATTGCTTATTTACAGGTAACATCAACTGTTCCAGTTTGCAAGCACACGGTTTACTACGTACTAGTAAAGTTGATCACAGACTTGGCTCGTGCAATGGCAGTGTACACAAACGCAGAGATGGCAGATGCCCTTTTGACGTATGGATTAGCAGACGGCAATGGTGCTTGCGTTCAACGTTAGTACCGGGAGAGATTTTTAGGACGAAGGTGCCCCGACAGGAAAACGTTTGAAGCCAGTGATCGTCGTCTTAGGGAACATGGGGCATTTCAAGGGGAGTCCTAGAAGGACGAGAACAGCGCAGCGAGAGGCGGCAATTCTTCAGACAGTTGACGACGACTCTAGCGTCAGTACAAGGCAAGTAGCTGCAACAATGAATGTCGACTACATGACTGGCGAGTGTTACACGAGGCGCGGCTGTATCCATGCCATCTACAGCGTGTGCAGGCACTATCAGCAGCTTCTGCGAATGGTTTATACAACAAAGTGTCAACCCTAATTTTAGTGCAATGGTGCTGTTCACAGATGAGTCGTCGTTTCAACGAGATCAGATCGTAAATTATCGCAATTGGCATTTATGAGCTGACGTCAATCCTCACGCAACTGTTGAAGCAAGTCATCAACAAAGATTTTCGGTCAGTGTTTGGCCGGCATTGTTAGTGACTGTTTGGTAGGGCTCAAGTTCTTCCACCCAGGCTCAACGGACAAAGTTACTATAATTTCGTAGAGAATGTTCTACCTGAGCTGTGCCTTTACTGTGCGACAAAACATGTACTTCATGCACGATGGAGCACCTCCTCGTTTTAGTGTTAATGTCCGTCGGCTTCTAAATAACAGATTCGGTGACAGGTGGATAGGTAGAGGTGAACCAATTGCCTGGCTTCCACTCTCCTCGGACCTAAACCTACTGGACTTTTATTTGTGGGGACATTTGAAAGCTCTTGCGTATCGAACCCCAGTACCAGATGTCTCTGTGCCCGTATTATGGAAGGCTGCGAATACTACGCAATACTCCAGGGATACATCAGCGCATCCGGGATTCACTACGACGGGTTGATGCATGTATCAATGCTCACAGAGGGCACATTGAACATCTCCTGTGTGAAAGAGTTGCATGTGGTATACTAGTACGTTCTATTCCTGTGTGTTTCCCATGATTAATGAGTTAGAGAAAATGAGTTGTAACATGGAAACAAAGCATTTCCAGACCCATGTTCATATAAGATAATTTCTTCGTCTACATGTGAGGAATGTGTCCTGCAATTTGTGCCGTATATTTGTGTTACACTCTGTATAACCTCTGCTCTCTAACACGTTTCATCAGACCATTCTGTATAATGGATAGCAAAAGTTGAGTAACTCGCAGGAGAGAACGTAAACCGCAGGTAATAAGGGCTCCAAGCTGTATCTTCGGGTTTAATTTAATTTTCTTGCGCTCCATTTGTTTGTTTTGGCTATCAATTAGTAGTGGAGATGAAGCTAGTGTACAAATTGCTGCCCTTCAGCGACAGGAGAGCATCCAAGAGAGAACTACCAATCTGCCTCGAATAAATAAAGGCAATCGCATCGTGCCACAGATTTATAAAACAGACAGCTTTGTCGAACGCTTCTAGTTGAACCCACGGCTATGCCTGCACTATCCTGTTTTCTTTCCATTCTCTTTTACTTTCTATATGACGTACATAGCAGATAACGAGATTTCACCGAAAATACATGTTTTTTTCTTTTAAAAAAAGGTCAGTGTTTGTGTGTGTGTGTGTGTGTGTGTGCGCGCGCGTGTCTGTGAGCAACATAACTCAAAAACGAAAAGTCGAATAAATACCAAACTTGGTATTAGATTCAGTGCCTTTATATAACCATGTGTAACAGGTAAACGTTAAGCGATAGACGAAAAGGTACTGGACAAAAAATGTAGATTTCTTTAAAACACAATTTATTTCAAGTAAGTTATTTTCTGGCATAAGTTATTACTGAGATATCCATTATTAATCGTTCAAATTGTTCAATTGCTGACTATTCTTTTGAAGTCCTGTCAGCATTCAGTTGTTTCTCGCGATTGCATGGAAACAGTATGGAATTGTTAAAGCCAGCGTATAGCGTCCAGTTTTTAAACATTTGACTATCGTTGTTCCCTTTGTATCTATAACGAAAGGTGTAATGTACCTATTTCTGCAAAGGTTTATTTGGATTAAAATGCATTAGACAGGAAAATAAGCTTTAGTAAGAATAGTTTGTATAGCCACTAATAAAGTATAAAGGGTAGAAAAAGGAATGTGAATGTATCACACCAGAAAATTTTTCTCTTCTCTCTTTTAGTCCCTCTCTAATTGCATCCCGTCTGTTAATACCGTGTTTAAAAATTTTTCGGTATTCCATAAGAATTAAAACTTTTAATTAATTAAATATTATAATGGCGGGTAAAATTAAAATATAAAAAAAACACTTTTTTACCAGTCACATGACATTCTCTACGGCTGTTAATTTTACTTTCTCTACTACTTAATGTATAGTAGGTAGAAGAATTATTGCATTCCATCCAAAAATACAATACCTAGATTTTCTGGAAATATGTTTTGAGATCATCTGAATAAAAAAATCTGATGTGTTACACTCACATGACTTTCTCTACTCTTGTACAAACTATTTTTACAAACGCTTATTCTCCATATGCTTCATGTTAATTGAGATATCGAGATGTCAATCTTATTGCTAATTTTCTTGTAGATGCAAGGGGAACATGGTAGGTTTTAAGCGATAGTCAAATATTTTAAGAGCTGGTTGCTACGTGGCGCATTCCATTCTCTTTGCATGTCCAGGACATAAGAAAATGAATAACGAATTTGAGAAAAAGTATAAGTATTGGAAAATTTAAGGGAATAACAAGCAATATCTCGAAAACGGTTCACACAACAAAAGAAATGTGTATGACATAAATTATGTATTTTAACGCGATCTACATTTTTTGTGTAGTAAAATTTTGTCTATCTCTTATGGTTTACCAGTTATGCAAAAGTCGTTCACAATGAAGAATACTTTTGGAGACATTCCCAGAAAATTCGAGATATACATTTCATTTCTCATGACAATATCTTAAACATACGATACTTTAATCAAAATCGTTAGAGCCATTTTTGAGAAAATTAAAATTTTCGAAAACGTTCCATGTAAAGGGTAGTCTGGGGTGGGGGGATTTTCTTGAAAACCTTAGTGTCGCATCTCTGGAAGATACTGAACCTAAATGCCAAGTTTGGTGTTTATCCGACAGTTCGTTTCTGAGTTATGCTGTTCACAGACACACAGACACACACACACGGACATGTTTCCAAAAATGCTTTTTTTGGAATCAGGGGGTCTCAAAACATGTATTTCCGGTGAAATCTCGGTATCGAATTTTTGGGTGGAATACATTACTTCCCCTACTTACTATACGTAGTAGAGAAAGTAAAAAAGGTGCACGTGCCTCTGTGTGTGTGTGTGTGTGTGTGTGTGTGTGTGTGTGTGTGTGTGTGTGTGAAGAGCATAACTCAAAAACGAAATGTCGAATGAAAACTAACCTTGATATTTAGGTTCGGGGTTTCCAAGCTACCGTTTACATGGAACATTATTCGTTATTTTATATTTTATTAAAATTGGCTATATTTTTATTAACATTTTACAGTATTATATTTTCATAAAATGGAAAGTATATCTAGAATTCTGCGAACACCCCGTGAAGTCCTCTTCATTTCGAATGGCTTTTGTATAATTGATAAACCGCCGGAGATAGACAAAAACTTAGTACAAAAAATGGAGTTCGCGTTAAAGCACACAATTTATGTCATATAACTCTTTTGTGGCTTTAACCATTTCTGAGGAATTCTTTGTTATAGGTTTGAATGTTAAAATTCTTATACTTTTTCCACGTGGTAAGCCGCTATTCGTTTTCTCTCGTGGTCATGCAAAGAGAATGGTATTTGAATGCCAGCATATTGTGGTCTGCTTTAGCTACTGCATCCTTCTTAAAGTGCGACGAAATGAATACTAGCCTCTGGTTCCCGAGGTCGCAAATTCAAACCCGGCGGAGGGCGATGGATTTCTTTTTTTTTGGGGGGGGGGCGTAAAAATCCTTAGCATGGCTTTTCTTTGGAAGAGAAGTAAAGCCGGTGGTCCCGTGTTATAGATTTGCGGCACGTAAAAGAACCTCAAGCCTGATAAAGAGGCCTCTGTGCAAAATTATCGAACTTTCACGCCCAGTACAAAACGGGACGCTAAGAACCATAGCAGTTAAAGAGGGTCTAAACAAAACTTAATTTTTTAACGAAATCTTTAAGTGTGTAATGAAAGTTTATCTCGATTAACAAGAAGTGTATAGAAGAATAAGCTTTTGTGTGAACAGTGTATAAAAGAGTGTGTAGAGAAAGTCATATGAATGCAAGATTCCAGCATTTTTTCCTAGCTGTTCTACAAACCATTCAACACAACGTTTTCTTTCAGGATAAAATGTAATAGAAAATGTATGCTGACATGATGATATACAATTTCTTTCATAAGTGAGAAATAATGCAAATAATACCAGAATTAACCATATTTTAAAAATTCTCGGACATGTCAAATTTTATATTTTGAATTGAAAATTTTTCAAAAAAAAAGAAGCGATATTTTGAGCTATTATTGTACAGCTGTGACGTCATCGGCAAACATTTTAAATGACAACATATTATTTTTTAATTTTGTATGAATCAAATGAAATTACTCATGCAACTAAATAAGATAAAAATGAAAAAGTAATACATTGGCATGTAAAATCTTTAGCGATAGCGTCACGTCCTGTACAATAATGGCTGAAAATTTCGTTTTTTTTTCTCATAAGAATGAGTTATTGCATTATATTGTTTTAAATTTATTATTGTCGCTTTAACATTAAAGTCATAACGCGACTACAATAAACTTCAATAATTACAATATCTTGAAACAAATGACAAGTTTGATTATATAACACAATACAATTTTATTTCTTTTAAAAACTTTACTATGTTGTGATAGATGGTTGGATCACTCAAGGCCACCGAGAGGTTAGCAGGAAGACCACACTGAAGCCGATGAACATCGTAGATAGGTAACTATATGCTGAACTGTGAGAATGGAGTGACATGTAAGCTGATGATCTTTTCCAAGGAAATATGAATGGGTAATTGCAGTGTGTCCGATACGTAGCCTGGTGAGAAGTACCTGGTCACGACGAATTAGATGTTTTATTGGGTAACTGAAACTAGTATTGGAGCTTAAGGGGATTAGTTTGCTATTGGATGTCGAACTCCAGTATAGCTTCCATTTCTTACATATTTCATACTTTAGGAAATTTTGGAAGTCGTGATGTGGAACCTTGAGGTTGCCCAGGCTTGGAGAGCGGCAAGTTGCTTCTTTAGCTGCTTCATCAGCTTTTTCATTTCCAGATATGCCCATGTGAGATGGTATCCACGTTTATTGCAGGTTTTTATCTCATTATACAGCTGTAATATGTTCTGCACTAAAGAGTTTCTGGGTTGCTCCTGTTGAAGAGCTAGAATTGCGCTCTTTACTTATAAAAGACGTATATTATAATCTTGCTTGGTTTAATGAAAAATAGTAAAATGAATGCTTATCATTTTAAAGAACACTGCTAATAAATGTGGGGTATTATTTACCGAAAGCTCGTGGTATATGTTTTGCTTGTCGTGCCAAAATATAAAAAAAACGTGATATTTTAATAAAAATCACTAGATACATTTTCGATGGAAGCTTTTGTGTCCTCCGTAATGGTGAGAGAAACTTGGCACGGATAGCCGGAAGATGCCAGTCTTAGGTATAAATTTACTGTTTAGTGGCGGTATGAGAGAGCGCGTGTCACATCCAGGAGGGAGCGGTACTGTGACGTAACGTAGCTACCCCTCTATCCGAGCAGTGGCGTAATGCGATTCTTAATTTTGAAAAGCTTGAAATGCCTGTTTATTAATATGCAAGGTATGCATCAAATGAGAAAACAAAAATCAAGTGATTTATTCATTATTATTCATACAATGAAGGTTTGAATCTGAAAATATGTCATATTTGTTATCACAATGAACACAAATATAATATTGCTTATAAACTTACAGGAAAAATGAACAAACGATATTCATAACTTACGGTTCTTACAGTAAATAAATCTGTTGCTTCAATTGGAGCTGTTCACTTACTACTTAGACTCAAGGTTACTACCCCATACATTTTACTCTCTTTGTCGCGTACAGTCGGGTGGCTTCTCCCCCCCCCAAAAAAAACTTCCGATATGAGGATCCGCGGTTTAAGTTGGCAATCGATATAATAATGAACAGAAGTACTTTTTATTGTGATGTTATCATATGATAATTTAAACTGAATCGTTACTTGTTAATTCCCATCACATTAGCGCTAGATGTTAACTAAGGAGCGCTTTCGGGAGATATGCTTCTCCCATCATCAGCTACGGCCGACTCAAGAATTGCAACTATTAGAAAAAGGATTTAAAACTTGTATTTCTTTTTCCAACAACGTTCAAGATTACATAGCAGATACAGAAATAGCCACTCATGGTTTGACCTCCGCTTTAGCCAGCAGTTTAAAATTACAAAGTACAGAAATTATTAAAAATATGGATTTTGCTATGAATAATAACTTCAACAAAAAAAACTATTAAGAAACTTAATGAGATAAATACTGGCGATTACTATAATAGAGTTAAAGAATTTTAAAAAAAAGATGATTATGTGACAATTAGTAAAGATCCTTTAAATTCATGCATAAAATAGATCAACCAAATGACATCAAGTTCAACTATACTATCGACTGATAAAAAATGACAGCTTATAGGCAGCAATCCAACTTTATCTAAAATATATTGCTTACCAAAAACTCATAAAACAGATAACAGTATGCGACCTATCATTAATAATATAGGTTCGCCCAGCTATGGTTTAGCTAAATGGTTGACAAAAGAATTCACATCCTTGGAAAAATTCACATCACTAAGTATTAAGAACCCAGCAGAATTAATTAATAATATTAAAAAAGAAATAACAGTCGGCCGAAGCTAATGATGATGGGAGAAACATATCTCCCGAAAGCGCTCCTTAACATCTAGCACTAATGTGATGGGAATTAACAAGTAATGGCAATCGATAATTAACACGCCTCTGCCGCACCTTGCATCCCTCATTCAATTACAGAGGTTAATGCTTGAATGCCGAACCAATAAGAACCAGACTCATTCAGGGGTTAGTATGGACAGTCTTTGGGAAGCATGTTGTTTCAATAATTCAGGAGACATGTACGATTCTCTACACCTTTCATCACCCAGCTACTGTGTTTTTCAAATGGGATGATGTTTGTCCTTGAGCGCGGCCAGAGCGGCAACCAATCGGAGTTCCGCTGTGTTGTCATATTGCATTCGCCGTAAGCTAAGCATGACGTGCGCTAGGCGAATCTGTTTCTAATAAATATAATTTGCGCTAAGACAAAAATTCAAATTTTGCAAAAAGCAACCCACTAGAAGGTAGGGAGTAATTTTCGTAACACAACCGTAAAAACCACATATTTTTAGCTCAAATAGTTTTCATAATACAAACGAATAAACATACCCATATGTTATATCATAACCACGTAAGCACTGTAATGGTCACATTATTTGTATGTATGGATTATTGTATACATTATGTATGTATATTTGTAATTATATAGCACTACTGACTTGATGGTGATAAAGAATTATGTTGAAAAACCAAGGCGTTTATTAAAGCTGAGAGAGAACAAACAGCCCACCCAGCTCACTTGTGTTACTTGTAGAATGCTGAATCTGCAGAACGTGAGCCGTCACATGTTTATTATTGTGTGTTGTTTCTAAATCTGGGTTGGAGTTTATTTACCCTACACAGTTAATATCAGTATGCAGTTGTTGTTCAGAGAGCAAGCAGCAAGAGTAAAATAGTGCAGTGGCTTATTGTGGTGAATTTAGTGGCGAGTCAAAGAGGCAGGTATTGCGAAGTCAAACTCGAAATATTATATTTAGGGTCTACTCGTTTTTTAAAAAATACAACAATGAGGAACACAGAAATCAACTTGATTTCAAAAATCCTCAACACTACTAAAGCGTGTGGTGTCGGTAAAGCAAGTGTGTCTAGCATTTGCGGAGAGGCAAGATTAAAAGCACAGGTAATTCATAACCTGTAATTATATAACACTTAAAAAATATGTATGTAACATGCGAGTATATTCCCAATTATGAATTTAAACACCAGGAGAATTATAAAAGTTTAGAAAATTCAGTTTGGGTTGCTGTACTTCGACCATTCTAGCGCCAGGCCGATGTGTGAGTGAGAGGGAAGTATGAAAAGAGTGGGGGTAACGAGGCGGCAACGCTGTGCACGCAAATGCAGCTCATTCGCTGCAGCTCAGAACTCTTCCCATTTGAAACTAATAATAGGTCTGTCCTTTCTTCATAGGGTAACGCTAGCGTATCGGACTTCAGCTAAAACCAATTAAAGGAATGGCTCACCTAAGGCGGGCACGGAACACAAATAATGAGGAGATTCTGCCAACATTTCAAGATTGGAGAATACTAAAAGTAACCAAAAGCATCGTCTCATTTTACTTTCTCTACTACGTATAGTAAGTAGGGGAAGTATTGTATTCCACCCAAAAATTTGATACCGAAATTTCACCGGAAATACGTTTTGAGACCACCTGAATCCAAAAAAAGCATTTTCGGAAACATGTCCCTGTGTGTGTCTGTCTGTGTGTGTGTCTGTGAACAGCATAACTCAGAAACGAACAGTCGGATAAACACCAAACTTGGTATTTAGGTTCAGTATCTTCCAGAGATGCGACACGAAGGTTTTCAAGAAAATCCCCCCATCCCAGAAGATTTTTCGAAAATTTTAATTTTCTCAAAAATGGCTCTAACGATTTTGATTAAAATATCATATGTTTAAGATATTGTCATGAGAAATAAAATGTATATCTTGAATTTTCTGGGAATGTCTCCAAAAGTATTCTTCATTGTGAACGACTTTTGCATAACTGGTAAACCATAAGAGATAGACAAACTTTTACTACACAAAAAATGTATATTGCATTAAAATACACAATTTATGTCATATACATTTTTGTTGCTGAGTGAACCATTTTCGAGATATTGCTTGTTATTCCCTTAAATTTTTCAATACTTATTTTCTCAAATGGGAATTCGTTATTCATTTTTTGTCTTGGATATGCAAAGAGTATTAATCTGTGGCAAAGAGAATGGTGCTGCACCTAGCAACCAGCTATTACGAGGTATGTATGTGCTTAAAGGCTACTGTATTTCTATATTGCCCTTGTAAATATATATTCCCCTTACATCTACAAGAAAATTAGCAATAAGATAGAGTTTGCAAATGTTTATCTCGATTTAACATGAAGTAGATGGAGAATAAGCGTTTGTAAAAATAGTTTGTACAAGAGTAGAGAAAGTCATTTGAGTGTAACACATCAGATTTTTACTTTCTCTACTACGTATAGTAAGTAGGGGAAGTATTGCATTCCACCCAAAAATTCGATACCGAGATTTCGCCGGAAATACATGTTTTGAGACCTCCTGAATCCAAAAAAAGCATTTTTGGAAACATGTCCGTGTGTGTGTGTCTGTGTGTGTGTGTGTGTGTGTGTGTGTGTGTGTGTCTGTGAACAGCATAACTCAAAAACGAACAGTCGGATAAGCACCAAACTTGGTATTTGGGTTCAGTATCTTCCAGAGATGCGACACGAAGGTTTTCAAGAAAATCCCCCTACCCCAGACTACCCTTTACATGGAAGATTTTTCGAAAATTTTAATTTTCTCACAAATGGCTCTAACGATTTTGATGAAAATATCATATGTTTAAGATAATGTCATGAGAAACGAAATGTATATTTCGAATTTTCTGGGAATGTCTCCAAAAGTATTCTTCATTGTGAACGACTTTTGCATAACTGGTAAACCATAAGAGATAGACAAAATTTTACTACACAAAGAATGTAGATCGCGTTAAAATACACAACTTATGTCATATACATTTCTTTTGTTGAGTGAACCGTTTTCGAGATATTGCTTGTTATTTCCTTAAATTTTCCAATACTTATACTTTTTCTTAAATGCGTTATTCATTTTTTTTATGTCCTGGACATGCAAAGGGAATGGAATGCGCCACATAGCAACCAGCGTTAAAATATTTGACTATCGCTTAAAAGCTACCATATTTCCCTTGCATCTACAAGAAAATTACCAATAAGATTGACATCTCGATATCTCGATTAACATGAAGCATATGGAGAATAGGCGTTTGTAAAATTAGATTGTACAAGAGTAGAGAAAGTTATGTGAGTGTAACACATCAGATTTTTACTTTCTCTACGACATATAGTAAGTAGGGGAAGTATTGTATTCCACCCAAAAATTCGATACCGAGATTTCACCGGAAATACATGTTTTGAGACCCCCTGAATCCAAAAAAAAAGAATTTTTGGGAACATGTCTGTCTGTGTGTCTGTGAACCGCATAACTCAGGAACGAACAGTCGGATAAACACCAAACATGGTATTTAGATTCAGTATCTTCCAGAGATGCGACACGAAGGTTTTCAGGCAAATCCCCCCACCCCAGATTACCCTTTACATGAAACATTTTTCGAAAATTTTAATTTTCTCAAAATTGGCTCTAACGATTTTGATTAAAATATCATATGTTTAAGATATTTTCATGACAAATGAAATGTATATCTCGAATTTTCTAGGAATGTCTCCAAAAGTATTCTTCATTGTGAACGACTTTTGCATAACTGGAAACCATAAGAGATAGACAAAATTTTACTACACAAAAAATGTAGATCGCGTTAAAATACACAATCTATGTAATATACATTTTTTTTGTCGAGTGAACCATTTTCGAGATATTGCTTGTTATTCCCTTAAATTTTCCAATATTTATACTTTCTCTCAAATTCGTTATTCATTTTTTCTCTCCTGGTAATGCAAAGAGAATGGAATACTCCATATAGCAACCAGCTCTTAAAACATTTGACTATCGCTTAAAACCTACTATATTCCCCTTGCACCTACAAGAAAATTAGCAATAAGATTAACATCTCGATTAACATGAAGCATATGGAGAATAAGCGTTTGTAAAAATAGTTTGTACAAGAGTAGAGAAAGTCATGTGAGTGTAACACATCAGATTTTTTTTTGTTATACTCCACTGTACCTAGCAGTTAGAAACCACCCAAAATTCGATACCGAGATTTCACCGGAAATACAATGTTTTGAGGCCCCTAAAAAAGCATTTTTAGAAATATGTCCTTGTGTATGTCAGTGAAGAGCATAGCTCAAAAACGAAATTTCGGGTAATTACTAAACTCGGTATTTAAGTTCAGTACACGAAGATTTTCAAGAACATCCCCCACCCCAGACTACCCTTTATATGAAAATTTTTCGAAATGTTTGATTTTGTAAAACATGGCTCTAACGATTTTTTTTATTAAAATATGATATATTAAATATATTTAGCTGACATATACAATGTGTATCTTGAATTTTCTGAGAATAGTCTGTGAAGTCCTCTTTATTCTTAAGGAATTTGTATAATCTCGTGCAATGGTAAACGTTGAACGATAGACGAAAACCTACTGCACAAAACATGTAGATCTATTTAAAACACACATAAATACGTACATACATACACACGTACACAGGCACATTACAGCATCTTTGTATACAACAAAATATGAAAGAGCCCATTCTTCCCATAATGTCCTACCAATTCTTGTGGGATGTATATTTTAATTGCGTTAAGCAGTGTTCCAACACTGAAATAGAAGACTGCTTGTGTGTTGCAAACAGCAAACGAGAAGGGGAGGGATGGAGGTCACTTGACACGCGCGGCCAAGAATGTCCATACCTGTTTAATGTGAATAAACAGGAGTTCGGAACAAGAGTGTCGCAAGAGTGACCTAGAAGTACAGCTGCTCCCTCAAATAGCCTTTTTAATTAATACTTTTCAAGAATTTAAGGGTAAAAACCGCCATTAATATTTTAAAATAAACATAAAATAAATACAGTCCACTAGATCGTATATAACTCTCCATCTCTCTTCTACTTTACCTGTAATAAGTATGGAAAGTATTACATTCCACTCAAAAATTCGGTATCGAGGTTTCACTCGAAATATATGCTTTGAGGTCTCCTGAATAAAAGAAAAGTTTATTAGAAGAAAGTGGTCCATATGCGTGTGTGTGTTGAGTGATTCTTGGAAGTAATGATGTAATTTTTGTGACAGCTTATAAAATAGCCAATCAACAACCAGAAAAAGCTTTAGTTAAATGAAGGTATTCTATTGGACTAGGATTAGCCAATCAGAAACTAAAATGGAGCAAAATTTACAAATTCAGAAGTCAGTTGCTTGTAGACAGTGTTCCTAACCGGACGCGAGATGCGTTATCGAGAAATTTAATACGTATTTTGTGTGAGACAATAATAGTTTACGTGTTAAAAAGTGCAAGTAATTAATAAAAAACTCTCACAGCTCTCTCTTTATATCAGTGAAGTGTTATTTAAATCGTGTCAAGCATTAATAAAAAGAGTGAAGTAAAATTATAATCTGTGTAAGTCTACATTTTCAGTCGCACCACTCCCTGCTAAGACATTCATGTCTCTAAGAAAAAAATATAAATACTGACGCAGCCGAGGCAAACATAAATATATAATATTTAAAGAAACAGTTAAAATTACAAAGTTAATATTTTTGAACATTTTTGGGGCAAAGGCCACCGGAAACTACATTTAGGGCGAAGGCTACCGGAAACGTTTTACCATACGTAGCAGCAACAAACCTCCTTCAAATTGGCTCCCAAAGCGTGGGGCAAATAACCTCCTTCAATACAACAAAATAACTTCTTCAGTGTGTGTGTGTGTGTGTGTGTGTGTGTGTGTGTGTGTCTGTGTGTCTGAGCAACGTAGCTAAAATACAAAATGTCGCATAAATACTAATCTTGGTATTTCAGTTCGGCGTCTTCTAGCACACGAATATATACAAGGAAATTCCCCCAGTTCAAACTATCCCTTATAAACAACATTTCGTTACTTTTTTACTGTCTCAAAAATGGCTCTAAAGGCTTGAAGGTCCTCTTCATTCGGAAAGAATTTTGCATTATTTTGTCCAACAGGTAAATCACAATAGATGGATAAAAGCGTACTGCATAACAATTTAGATCTATTCAAAACATACCTACAATTTATTTAAAATAAACTTTTTGGTGGCTTCCAAATTTCCGAGATATTTGATTGAATTGTTGCATTGTTACTTTGTATTTTTTTTAAGTGCTGTAATTTTTACATTGTTTCTCGGGATGTCATGGAAAGGGCATGGAATTTCAAGGCTAGCACATAGCGACAAATATGTTTAATGCATTTGCACGACAAATAAAATGTATATCTTGGATTTTCTGCGAATATCCTGTGATATCCTCTTCATTATGAGTTACTTTTGTAATAATGGTAAACCATAAGAGATTGACAAAATCTTACTACACAAAAATGTAGATCTCGTTAGACACAAGTATGTCACATAACATTTTTTGCGGCGTTAACCGTTTCCGTGATATTCTTCAATATTGGTTTAATTTTCAAATACGTCATACTTTTTCAAGTGCTATGTCGATATTGTTTTACCCCCTCGCCGTATTAAAAGAGTGCCACATAGCCATCCGCTTTTTAAACATTTGATACCGCTTCAGCTTCCTGTACCCTTGTACAAAGAGCGCCAAAGAAAATCTCACTGCACCTCGCGTCTATATCATATTATTTATCGTTGTACGCGGCCTTGCGAAGCCATGGCCATTTCATTGGCTGCTTTAGGCCACGGTGCTAGGGTGTGCCACTCCTTCTGCTAAATACTTACATCAATAACCACAACAAAAGTTACAAAATGGCGTAGAAACGAAATATATGTTTACGCTCTCGATCGTATTGGTTAAAAGAGAAAGAGGTAGAGTGAGGACATTCAGTTTGTCATACAGACCTCTTATCGTGATTGGTAGCTAATACCTTATCAGCTAACCTTTGAAAGGGTTAAAAACTAAGGGGAAAACTTGAGTGCACGGGTTAGCGAAATGTAAAATGTGTAGTGTGAGAAGATTTTCATGGGGTGCAAATTAAAGCTTGAATGGTATTCATTAAATACATAGCAAGGCAGCATTTTACAGCAAAAAAATAAACAGAACTGTATTCTCACAGTGATATTAATGCTTGTTGCTGCATATAAGCAAACATAACTAAATAATAAATAAATAAAGGGGCATGTTTTCCCTCTAATTCAAACTATAATTGATTAACATACCTTTATTAACATATTGCTGATCATAGGAATACAACAGAATTATAGACAAAAATATAACCCAATTTTATTGCCATAATATGTATGTCACATTCGGTAAACCATATACATATTTACCTCTAGTTTCTAAGCATGATCAGTCAATTATAGCAAAAGAGTAATTTGCACTTAGTAAATGAATATCATAATCTGTTTTACGGGGAGTGCCCACTTTCTGACGTGTATGTAGACCGTCTTCCACACTTTCCTGGAATATTTTTATCCGTTAATTTACTATAAAAATACTTGCAATTGCTGTAACAGTACGACCAGCCTCCCACATACACACGATATGTCCAAGAGTAATTTCGCTAGTATACGGCATGACTGGTTCTGAGACAATAAACATGTTTTAGTTCCAATAACACCAGAAAAAGCAAAGACATCAAGTGTGTTATCAAGCCACCACGCTCTGTGATAGGTAAGGTGAAGAACACGCCTCAAAAGACCCCAGAAAACGATACAAAATCCGCCAAAGATTTTCTTTGTCGCTATGTGTACGTGCAACAAAGTATGCAATAAAACATTGTGCAAACATTTATCCCGACTAAAAGAAGTATGCAGAAGAAAATGATTATATAAGAATAGTTTGTAGAAGACTGGGTACACGAAGTAATGTGAAAGTAACACATTAGATTGTATGTTAAGAAATGGATGTTTTAAAATGAGTTTGTGAAATGTATCGACAGGCAATTGGCGCATAGCAGCCAGGGCCGATCAAAAGGGAGGCAGACGGGACACAAGTCGGCGGCCCGGAATATCAAAGGCACATCATAACAGTGGTTATGTAGCTTTCATGAAGTAACACACTTTCCAATATCCATAAATCCCACTACTGAACAAATATGTAGGATTTCGCTAGAGCTTCGTGGCGAATGAGGGGGCGCAGCACAGTGACTTGTCAGAGTCCAGAATTTATGTGGGCAACCCTGATAGTAGCATTAGCTTTTTGTTCTCCTAATGAGTTCGAGGAAGTACTTTACAACTGCAAGTTGAATTCACCTAGCCTTGGAGCTGGCTCTTATTAGGTAGGACGAGACCGCGAATGCTCTAATGCATCAGTAAACTTGATGAATATATAACCCTGGTTGTTCACCATTATGGACATCACGTATTGTTAGTGTATTGCAGTACCTTGGGAGGTGCTGTGCGCCAATTTGGCGGCACGGGATTTGCAGGAATAAACTTGGGTTTGAAACGGCAACTCTAGGCCGAGCCCGAGCTATAGGATTATTAATAATTCGGGTAATTACTTTTTAGTGAAATTAAATTATGCTATGTACAACTATTTTTCTTTTTACTGCCTATATAGCTTAAGAAGGGTGATTTAATGATATGTTTATATTTCTGTTACTAATATTAGAGGAGTAACAAATTGTTTAATGTAAATAATTTAAGCGCTATGTTAAAATACTGTCCACGACGAGATATTTTAGATGTAGGAAAAGTGTCTCCGAAGGCAACAAGTGAGTTTTACGATGTCTCTCTGGTAGCAAAAGTATTGTTCGTACAGCGAGGGTGTAGAGCCATTGTCCTTTTGTACGGTAATTCGCCGTGACCGGAGTGAGCGAGACAAGCTTAACGGTAAAATTAGGAAAAGCCGATATTTCATGTTAAAATCGAGCAAGAGGGGGTGGAATAGGACCAGTGAGATCCAAGTAAATCGATATGAAATAGTGAGACGCTTTGAGCGGCGCGAAAAATGCACCAATAGGAAATTAAGTAGCCTAAGAAGCCCGGGACCATAAATAGATCTGTTAAACCAAAGATCGAGGAGTTACTTCGAAACTACAGGCAGAGAATGATGCTGCCGGATACTTAAGAGATGTCGCGCCAAAAGTTAGTGAATTAAGACAGGTCTCGCTACACACATAAGAATCGCTACGAGTAAAAATATTTGTTACACATATAAATTTCGGTCATATCAGCGCCGTGTTTCAACAGCAGTGGAAAGTGTTTTAACGGCGATAATATCAGTGTTGTCAACTACTAGAAGTAACAAAATAAAGAAAATAGTGGTGTCGACTTTTGTAACTGAAGCACGTCTATTTTCTCTCCGTTACCACACCCGAGATCTACGTTTCCTTCACCGAGGAAAAGTCCATGCTCTTACATATTTCAGTTATTACTTAAGCTAGCCGAGGATAGAGATGAAGAGAAGCAGCCCACGTTGAACATACGGAGTCTACGCGGAGGCTGTAAAAAGGTAAGCCGCGAGCTACGGGCATTACGAACCAGAACAACTTTGGACAGGAGGTGATACTGCCACAGGTTCAATGCTAACTCAGGGACTTGCATGTATCTTGGATCTAGGGTTGGTGGTTAATACGACTGATTCATTTTCCTGCCCATTTATTTCCCATCACCGTTTTAAAATCGACTCCTGATATTACCTCGCCACACACACACACACGCGCACGCGCGCGCATTTATTTACTACTGTGCTTCATGTCATCGCCCCTATTCACCGGCACTCACACTTGTTTTCAGAACAACCTCAGAGTAAATACCACGAAGAGGTGTTTAATGAACTCTCCTGTTTCTTTATTTCAAATTTCCTATCTCCCATTTCACTATCACATGATTTCTACCTTCTTTCTTATTGGATGCCTGGGGCTATGAGAGCACCGACCCTTTCCTACACATCTGATTTTCAGGCGACCTAACGGTACACTAACAAAGCGTATTCTCTTCTCACTTGAGGGAAAAATCCAACCCCGTTTCCTGCCTGCTGATGGCACTGTCTTTTCAACCCATATTCACCTTTTCATGTAATACTCACTTCCCAGTCTTATTTAATAATACAATTGCTAATGTTATTAATATTTATTTTCCCTTTGGTTATTTTATATTAAGCTAGGCAGAACGTACTGTCTCAAGTAGCACAAAGATAATCTTTGTTGCTGTTAGGCGTATACCTTCAATGGAAGGGAGGAATAACAACAGCAAATCAATTAACTCTTTGGTTGAGTGTGAAGAGTTGATAAGGAGTAACTGATAAAACCGTCGAAGTTAGAGAGAGGACCGAATCAGTTTGAAAGATAGTTCAGATATCCTTACGAATAGTCCCCCAATCTCGAGGTACTCCTGAGGAAGACGTGAATTTGACGTTGGATGTTGGATGATTCAGTAAGTTGAAGTCCATTTGCAATTCCTTGATCACTGTTATCACCATCCTGTTTCAACAGCTTCTCAGGACGAATTCCCAGGAGCTCTAGCGCCTTTGGGGAGTTGACCACTCCACAATGACTTCTTTTCCAGCCTTTAGCATCGCCACAGCTACGTAAACTTCCACTCCAATTGCAGTTTTTGTGAAGCGAGCAAGTATCACCTCGATGGCGAAGGATTCCTTGCTGACCTGCAAGTGGACAAGTCTTTTCTGTCTTATTGTATGTCTCGTGCATCAGAACGTTTCCTATAGTTCGATATTTCTTTATAAGATGAGCATCTGAAGTAGAGTTCTTCTGTTTGTCCTGAGGTACTAGGCGTTGTTATAAGCATCATAGCTCACTCAGCATTCTAGCTCTCTGAAAGGGCCAAGACTATTTCCCAAAGCAGAATCCCGGACGAGGTAATGTGTCATAGTCCCAGTCAATGTTTATGCACTTGGTCGAACTAAAAGTGGCCGGTCTCTTGAGCAGTTAAATGTTTCCAAAGTACCTTCGAGGAGTGCACGGTTCACGACTGTCAACTTTCGTGCGCCGCTTTGGCTAACTCTATAATACAAGCGATAAGGCTCTGGTTTGGGCCACCTCTACACCGTGCTTTGCGTGGAGCAGTGGTTAAGCTGCTTAACTTTGATGCAAATAGCTTGAGTTTGATTCTCTGTAGTGAATTATTATATTTTATTTTTACAACTAGTTTTACTGTAATATAGCCCAATAATACTGTTTCTGTTACTTCATTAAGTTCAAATATAATTACAATAATGGTGAAATTTGTGATTATTACATTAAATTGGGTATGAAACCTCCTCTCGGCCAGTAAATTAATGCTATGCTTGCCATCTACCGGTATGACGGACTACTAAATAAACGCCTCGTGCATAAAAAGTGAACAAAACGTATTATATTTTTACTTATGTATTTCAAATGAAAGGGTAAAGAAAAGCTGAGTAGTTCTAAGGAAATTTGAACTGCAACCTCAGAAAGCGTAAGCTAACTCTCTCCCACTGAGCTAAGAGAGCCGTAGTAAGCGATGCACTGTAACGAGCTTTAGTCATACTCCACTCGAGAACCTAAATCAGTAGTGGCTTGGTTACAAATATTCAGTGTTGAAACACTAGCAAACATCTGTCTGAAATCTCGTATATGAATTATTTTCTCGGAAGACTTTTATGATTAGTTGTGTTCCCCATTATAACTATTACAAGAATATAAGCAGTCTTTTGAAGAAAGCCTGGCTGTTCCGAGCGCTCACGGAAGTACTCTATTCGAGCTCCCTCTTTCAGACGCCGGCTAGTTTTAAACTGACCGAGTGTGCTTAAGAATCTTTCAGCGGCAGTTGATCCGGGAACCTGAGTTATTTCGAGCTCTTACACACCATTTCTAGAAGAATGTACTTCAGTTAGGATTTTCACTACGACTACGTGAAGCTATAAAGCATCCTGCTGTTCCACCGTCTACCCCAACAATGTCGTTTTCTTCTTTGAAAAGTTTCTTGTGGATGTTTGGGTAGGGTATTGTCAAAGGTTCCAAAGGTTGGCCAGTCCATAAGTAACGGTACAAGCATCCAGTTCTTCCTCTATATGAGTCGAGACGTTTATCATTACAAATTGGAGTTTTGTTTAAAAAACGTCACTGAAATAGAAAACACATCATTAGACCATTCTCATCTAGTGAAAATATGTTTCATAAGTGTTTCTCATTTTATTCCACTCAATTTGTTCTCTCTCTAACACTTACGTACATTAATTATTTAGAGAAGTACCGCTTAGATATCCCATGTAAAAATTCGAAATCGAAATTTCACTGTAAATACAAGTTTTAATGTCCCCTGACGCCGAAAAGGAACGGTGCGTCTGTGAACCGCGTTTCTAAACGAAAAGTAGAATGGATACCAAAATTCATGCTTGAGTTAGATGCCATTTAAGGACGCCAGGTGAAGATTCTCCAGAGAATTCCAGTCAGTGTTTACTAAAGTGCTAATATCTATATATTTCAATCCTGTTATAAGTATATATTTCAAACATAAAAGCAGTGGCGGCTGCTGTATACATACACAAGAGCACGTGAACACTAATGTTTGTCACCTTGCGGATTTATTTTTTCTTTGAATGATATTAAACATAACCTATATGCGGTAATAACCTATTACACAGGTTTTGTTATATTGATATATCAAGCATACTATAACAGAATTGTGGATTTAGTTTTGTGCTGACCAGCGAAATAGTTTAAAATAAATGTTTTTTTACAGTGAATTAAAGAAAAAATTGTTGTTGTTGTTGTTCACCAATGGCATTGGGGATTAATTGATCTGCATCATTTTCCCTCTGGCTTCCCAATATAAAGTCTGTAAGTTATCACATTTAAGGCCTTTGCATTTGGTGAGATGTTGTTCGTTCAGGATGACATCTTCACAGAGAGCGCACTTGGGTGTAGGCAGGCATCGTATCTTGTAGAGGTGTTCTGCGAGGCAATCGTGGCCAGTTGCCATCCTAAATAAGGCCACTGCAGTTTTCCTTGGCATTTTTTGTATATCAACTCTATCTTTAATATTCTTATAGCCTTTATCTTTTAATTTATCTTCTTCATTAAGTCTCTGCTGTCTTTTAAAATGTTTGTCCTACAGGTTTTATTTGTTGTATTGCATCTTTCTTTGCTAATTGATCCACATGTTCATTGCCCAAAAGTCCGACATGAGCTGGGATCCATTGTAGAGTGACATGATTTCTAGTTTCAATGCTTTAATTAGGTTTCTTATTTCTTGTTGTTTTATTATTGTAATTTACTATTCCATCTATGGCTGATTTTGAGTCTGATAAAATGAAGTATTTTTTGTTTTAGTATGGTCTATATAAAATGTTCTGTAACGCTGCTTTTATAGCTGTTAATTCTCCATCATAGTGGTTTGACGTTTCATCTAATGTTAGATACTGTGCAAAATGTTTACAGTATACTCCTGTACCGGCATTTTTTTTATTGATCTGGGATCCATCTGTATATATTCGGAGCCATTCTTTTTCTGGGATCTTTCATTTTCCGTAGCTATTGCTATGGCTCTCATTTCATCTGGTATATTGTTTTGTTTGTGTATTGTATATACCAGATGATTCTGATATTGTATATCAATGTAGTCTATGGGACTCGTTACCTCTGTTGCTGTTATATTTGTTGTAATTGTATTCTTGTATTTTAAGTTGTTAATATATGCTCTGAAGCTTATTTGAGTTTTTAAATTACTTATAGTGTCTGGTGTGTGGTAGTATCTGTTTCTATTCAATTGCAGTTTTTGTGCTAGAGTAATTGCTTTCAACTCATTGTTGATTGTTGTAGAAAAATGCTAACATTTATATAAACTGAGATTATATTACAAAACAAGATTCACATACTTGCAACAAAACAGAATAAGTTAGAAGCTAGATTCAACAGGAGGAGAGCAAGACGTCTAGCTGGTGATGTGGAAGAGGGTTCTAATTACTGCCGTGGGGGATTCTAGCTGCTTTGTACCCGTAAAAGTGAATTTTTATTTCATTTTTTTGTGGTTTAATGTTTCCGTAAAATAATTTTCTGTTATAAAGGTACAATTTTCTCAGAAACTATGAAAGATAAAAATCTCAAATTTTCAACACATATCAAACATGCTATAACATAGTTATGGATCTAGTTTTGTGCTGATCGGTGAAATATTTTTAAAAAATTGTTTATTACAGTGAATTAAAGAAAAAATTGTCTTAGAAAAATACTCTAACATTTATATAAACTGAGATTATATTAGAAAACAAGATTCACATACTTAAAAAAATTGCCTGAAACAGCTGTACAAATTTCACATTGATATCTGTAGTAGTTCTTGAGAAAAGTGTACCTTAAGTCAGCAATTTTAACATAGGCAGGATAGGGCTTTTAATCTCCCCTTAATGGTATAATTCGATGCCACCTGCACAACACTTAAGTATCATTTTTGTATGCACCATCTGCAGCTGTTCTCGACTGTGCCTGACCCTCGCGAACGCTCTAAACTGTGTTCACTCTTAGCTTGATCCGCACCAAAACAAAACCCAGGTGACCAGTGCACCGTTATAATGTATCCTTCCGCCATTCACGCCAGAAATACTATCACATTTTCACGACCATGTGACGAGTACAGGCGGCACGTAATGTAAAAAGAACGGGGTCCGACAACTTAAACGGTGATTGGCATACTCTGTTAGGGTTGGAGGTGATAACATTGATAGTTGCAACAAAACAAACGTTTGCATGCATAATAATGGTTAATTATAAAAGAAACGAGCGAAAAAGACAGTACACAGGTATGCGATAGTGGCACTTTATCGACTGCTGGCGGCTCATTTTTAAAAAAGAAATTGTATATTGTTAACGTGAACTGCATATCTCACAAAACCGTCACATTCTTGCATCGCGTATTTCACACACTTTCTGTTTTTCCCGGTTGTAACCATTTTCCCGTTCCAGATTCTTCTTTACGAGCACTGTTTATATATGAACTCGAAACACAAGTGAACTCAGAAGTTAATTTCACCACTTCTTTCACGGGAAGTGTTAGATATTTCTCACATAACCTACAATAAACTTCCAACTCTATTGTTTTCTCACCACTAGTCAATGGTTTGCACGCTTATGCTTTACGTAAGTCGACGAAAACGCAAAAGCAAATCACCATCCGCCATGATACTAAATAAAACTGCTGGTTTCTGGCTACAAATAATATTATACGCATACCCGGCCGTCAGGTACTTATAACGAATTGCATGTTAGGATTTGTAGCTCTGTTTAACGGTATATAAATTAACGTTAATTAAACTCTTGAAAATTTGTAAGGAATATTATACCATTTAAGGATAAATTCATTCTAAAATTTAGATTATTAACGTGGCACTACTTTTCTGCACGCATTGCTACAGTGTTGTACAACGGTGCACTGGTCACGTGCGTTTGTTTTGGCGCGGATCAACCTAAGAGTGAATGCAGAATAGTAACGGCATCCGGAGTATTTAAGATACGACACGATTAGAATTGCTTTAGTTGTAAATATGAAGTAAATTGATAAAGTATTAAACTTTCTTTCTTTATCCTCCGTGTCGTAACTTTTCAAATTGTCAACAAATGCTTTGTTAATTATTCGGAGTCTTTGGGAACATTTGTATGTTACTCAGGTATATAATTAAAACAACTGTGCCTTTATTTTCAATTCACTTGTTTGACATAATGTACATTATGAAAGAGAAACGCCATAATAGGACGTAGAGAATTTAGTATCCTTTACTTGCATTGAAATCATGAATCCTACCATGTATACCAAATCTTACCGGGTGTTATTCCGTTTAAAGCCCTGATTTGGTATTATACCAATTATACCCCTTGCATATTATATCTCGCCGCAACACTAATCATGACTATTATGCAAGCAGATCCCATTTCACATTTTCAGGGCAATCTGACTGGAATTTTGTGAACACCCAAAATGTATCCTCACGAGACGCTACTGCATAAAAGTGCACCTGTGCTATAGCCTGTAGGAACATATCATAATTAAGAGGAACATATGTTTCATATGATCTCTACCTAACCTAGTTCATGTAAAGTACAGCACAAAATGGTCTGAAGCTATTACTTCAAAATTATTTTATTGGGAATAAAATATAGGAAATAAAACCCAAAGCAAATTTGCTTATAAGTTGTAATTGTAAAATTTCGAGATAGTATAACTTCTTTATTACACAATACAATATTCTACCTATTTTTACGACTTTCGTTTCTTATATCATATAGAATCAGGTCTTTTTTAAAAGCTAAGCCATTAAAGGGAGAAGAAACAAAGAAAAAAAGAAACAAAAATGGAACCGTTACCTACTTTGCTAAGCCTCAGAATACATTTGCATCGAAATATTTTCTTAAGACTTTTAAGCGCTTTTCCATATCAGGTACACGCGTCGAGAAATTTAAACTTGCACGACACAATGCAATAAAGTCCTTTTTTGCGATGTGTGTTTTTTTATCTCTTACCGATGATGTTTTCGCAGAAGGAAATTTATAATTCCAACACACGAATTCATTTTCAAGGAAACCCACATCGACCAACACAAACTTGGTGGCTGTAATAACCAGGCAGAGGGATTTTACGAGGGTTGTCCAATAAGTAAGTTTCTCTATTTTATAAAAAAACATTACACACAATTGATCATGTTGAATTAATTTTATTTTTATTGTACAGTCCTTCTGTTACTTTTCTACATAGTAAACATGTTTTTCCAAGAATTTTTGGGGACGTGACACAAGTTTTTCCAAGCCAGTGTTGTACCAGGTCGGGTCCTGTGCTCGCAACTAGCTGTTCACTTCTGATTGATCTTCGTCATGGTGTTAAAGTGCTTACCTCCATGATGACTTTTGAGTCAGGGGAACATGTGAAAATCACCTGGGAAAAGATCTGGTGAATATGGAGAATGCGAAAAAACTTTCCAGTTGAATCTTCTGAGCTCTGCCTGGGTCAAGATTCAACGTGGAAGTTTTTCCACATCTTCCGTATTCACCGGAGCTTGCCCCAAGTGATTTTCACATGTTCCTCCAACTCAAAGGTAAGCACTTTTAATACCGATGACGAAGTAAAATCAGTGAACAACTGGTTGGGAGCACAGGACCCGACATGGTATAACACTGGCTTGGAAAAACTTGTGTCAAGTCCCGAAAAATGCTTAGAAAAATATATTGACTATGTAGAAAAGCAACAGAAAGATTGCACAATATAAATAAAATTAATTCAACATGATCAATTGTAAGTAATGTTTTTTATAAAATAGGGAAACTTACTTATTGGGCGCCCCTCGTAGTAAGCAAACCTTCAAGTTAAAAACTGGTGACGAGCGAGGGTGGAAGCGATTGCGACCTTGCAGTGTTCTCTGTAAACAAATATGAACAGTTGAAGGCACTACACCCTGCTTCAAAAGCAGTTTGATAAGGATTACGCAGTATCGGAAGAAAACAATATAGATGCGTCTAGCTATTGGTTGTGTGTGCAATAAAGTATCTTCATTATTTAATTAAGTTATTAATGTATAGAAATCTCAGTTACATTGACCTTTTTGTTACATCGGGAGTTTTACAGTGCACAATAATGCATTTTTGAAATACGTTGAACATAAATCCATGCGATTAGCAAGTAGTTGTTGTTATACTTTGAAACTACGTTGCATATCACCGACGTAGTAGGAACAAGTAAAAGAGACTTGCTTGAGATTTCCTGCCTCAGTAATAATGCGTCCCTCGTTTTGCACATTTCTACATATTCTTAATTCCTCTCTAGAATACTTTTAAGATTCTTTGTCACCCTTCCTTTAAAGTTACAGCTTTATACCTTACTCGGTGTTTCTGAAAGCGTTCTATTGCCTCAAGAGCCTGTGGTATTTTTGGTGTCTGTGCTTGAAAATACGTATGTTACTGTAGCTGCAATAGGTATTGCTGAAATTATTCTGAATATTTGAAAAATCTTAACACAAGGCTGGAGAAATTATTACCTTCACTGAACATATAGCACCATTTTTCCCTCGTCAAAAACATTAATTATATTAACAACTTCGACGTAATACCGAGTATAGTATACTACAGAATGTAGCCACCGAGTTACAATTGGTTGTGAAGCCAAGGGAATACCAGGTGCTGCCCACTTAAATATTTTGATTCTTGAGGGTGCTTCGCGAAATATCTTTTTCACGTTGGCTATAGGGAGGGTTGTTCACAATCTAGGGTAACAAACCTAAGACACCCTTACCTTATGAAAAACCACGCCTCCACCAGCAGTGATGTTCTATCTGGCAGCCTTTAGCTTGAGCTACAGTATCCCAAATGCACAATTCTCCAACAGTGATGCATCAGATGACTTGACACGGATGTCGCTGAAAGGTATGGAATGTATTCCCATTTCTCTCCCTCTATGTTCTCCAAAAGTTTGTAGGCTGAAGCGGACGTATGACTTAATGCCTTATCCTGATGCAACCAGACTTTATTTACATCTGCACCATAGAGAGCAGGGATTTCTGTATGGAAAATTGATATCAGGATGTTAGTCTGATAATATGTCGAGTTGATTTTCACATGTTCATGTAAACAAATGGTTAATTTGCCATTGTAACTGTACCTTGCTATTACCATGAAACCATTGGGGAAAGTTTTGTTAGTTTTCTTACACCGACTTTCAATATTTTTCTCTCCCCTTTGTCTGTAATATGTAGGCCAGGGTTTGTTGCGTCACTGAGATAAGCATATGCCTCATCTAAAAAGACAACAAACATCCATTTTCACCAGCTAGGTATCGTCCATACAGCTTTCTGCTGTTAGTGGCACGTTCTGCAATGTGTTTAGGCAACAGCTTATATCAGCTCTTATGGCACTTTTCTAGATTCAAATCCTGATTGATTCTGGTGTTCATAGTAGTAACAGAGATACCTAATTGCAGTACAATGACCCTCTGAGTTGTGGATTTGGTCCAGGGGCATGGGCCTTTACCTTCCAAATTATATCCGGGGTGCGACTGGTGGCCGGTCGTGGATTTCCCGGTTTATTGTCCTTTGGAATGAGTTCTCATGCTGCCTTATCTTTTTTGTTGAGTGCACATGAGATCAATTTCTTGGATATGGCAAAACCACGCCTCTTGCACTGCTTGGTAATCTTAAAATACAAGTATTTTGCATCAGAAAGGGCAATGATGTACCCTCATCAGAACGATTCTATTTTGACGTCATTTGATGCAACAGGAACAAGAGCACACAACTGAGCAAACACAGTGATGCACTCATACTGCTGAACTTTCATTCGGTTCCACATGCTTCAGCGCGGAGCTACTATGGTCTTCTGATATTGTTACCATAGATCGTGAACAACCCTCAGTAAAAGTATCAGCATCCGAAAAACAGCCTCTAATTTCTTCCACTACTCGGTAACGACCATGTGCTAGACATGTTTAATGTAATAATTTAAACTGAGTCGTTACTTATTAATTCCCATCACATTAGCGCTAGATGTTAACTAAGAGCCTGTGGTAATTTCTATAACCCTACTTCACACCAACATGCTGTTTTTAGAAGTTTGGTCTACAGATTGATTAATGTAATATTGGAAAAAGAAGACTATGTCACTGAATTAAATTATATTAAGAATGTTGCTATTGAAAATGGTTTCAAACCTCAACTTCTCAATAAATTAATTACTAGATATAAAAACAAACATAACTTACATATGATTAGGACCCTATAAAATCCGAATAAAAAGGATTTAATATAGAAGAAATTTACATACCACCCAGTGATGTTCAAAGGTTTTGAAAAATGATTCAGAAAATATCAGATCCAATTGGCACCTCAGAATACCTACAGTTTAAGGAATATGCTGAATACACCTTTGACTAATACAACTGATAATTTAAAAATATCAGGAATTTACCAGATCTCATGTCATAATTGCCAAGGCTCATATATAGGTAGAACTAAAAGGAATTTAAAAATAAGATTAAGTGAACCAAAGAAATATAAAACTGAAACAAATAGATAAATCAGCAGTGGCCAACCATTTTTGTAACAGTAACCAAGAAATAGGACAAGAGATAAAACTATTAAAATCTATACAGATTCCTTCACACTTGGAAAATTGGGAAACGATTTTTATTCATCTCAACATTAAGAATGCTTTGAATTTTGAAATACCGCCTACAGACTACTTAATGCAGCTGATCCAACCAGATTACAAGAGAGAAGAAAGAAGACGGATGAGTTCCCAACCTTCACCACAGATGGCAACAAATCCAACACCACTAGTTTCCAATTCTTCACAACAGAGAAGAATCGTCTGATGAAATACTTCTTGGGGTTAGGGGAGAGAACGGTCCGGTAATCGGCCGTAGCTGATGATGGGAGAAACATCTCTCCCGAAAACGCCCAAAATACTTAGTTAACATCTAGCGCTAACGTGATGGGAATTAATAAGTAACAACTCAGTTTAAATTATCATATGATAACATCACAATAAAAAGTACTTCTGTTCATTATAACATGTTTAATATATTAACCTGGCATAATGCTTAATATGATATTTACGTCCTTTGAGCGCTATGTGACATGCGTTACATCTGATGGTTTCGCCATTTGTGCTGAAGTTTCCCCTGCCAAATTACGCCACAAACGAGCTAATTGTGATCATAGTTTTGGTGTGTGATTCCTCTTTACTTTAGGCATATTGCCACAGTTCACCACTGGTTTGTATGCAGTGAATAAATGGAACAGTCGCAACGAAACCGGTTGTTGTGAAGCGAAGGGGAGGAGTGTGTCCGTCACTATACTCCGTGCGGTAACACTATTGCTCTGTTTACTTACTAAAACCCCTCTGCCTGGTAATGACATACAATATACACTACGGTGGGAAGGAAAATACACTTGAAGCCTTAATTTAGATCTTTTAAATAATCAGTAATAACACATTACAGTAAATGGCACACTTCGAACAGAATAGTTATGTTACTTCAAACATATTGTAAGCGAATTAACTGTGATTAAAAATGAATGAACATTTCATATCCAGTGGCGGCTCCTGCATAAGAGCTCAAGAGCACGTGAACAGCCCAACTTTTGACACCTTACGGATTTATTGGTTACTTTTTTCTTTGAACGCTATTAAACGCAACGTATATGAGGTAATTTAAAATTACGGCGTTTATATCTACCGCGCTACTCCTCTAAACTTGATGAGACAGTGCAACAGGGTCACTAGCACATTTTGACTTGTGCATGTTTTAAGGAGCGTATGCGCATACACAATTTATATGAGTAAATACCTTATGGGCCAAATACATACGGGCTGTGCACACGTGAAGAAGTGCACTAGCGCGCGATGCTTTTCCTGCACTCTGTTTCCATACTGGCACTAAATTTACGTCAATGTCACAAGGTGCTAGCACACTACGGTAGAAGTTAGTGTCACTGTCCACAATCTCAACCGCAATTTAATTTACACATTACGTCGTTATTGCTTTAACACAGTGTACTTAATTAAGTGCACAACAAATAAAAACATATATTTTACATTTACATGACTTTTTCTATCCTCTATCTTTAATAGTGGGCTTATAAACTATTCTTACTAAAGCTTATTTTTCTATCCACTTCATTTTAATCCAAATAAACCTTTGCAAAAATAGCTACCACGTTTCGTTATAGCTACAAAGAGAACAGCGATAGTCAAATGTCTAAGAACTGGACGCTATATGCTGGCTTTAAAATTCCATACAGTTTCCATGCAATCGTGAGAAACAACTGAATGTTGACAGGATTTTAAACAGTGACCAAATAATGAACAATTCGAACCATTAATAACGGATGTCTCACAAATGACCGATGACACAAAAAAGTTATTTGAAATAAATTGTGTATTTTAAAGAGATCTACATTTCTTGTGCAGTACGTTTTCGTCTATCGCTTAACGTTTGCTAGTTAAACAAGATTATATAAAGTTCCTTCCGAATGAAGAGGAATTTAAAGGCTATTCCCATTTATTTGTCATGTAAATATCATTAATGTATACTATTTCAATCAAAATCGTTAGAACCATTTTTAAATAATAAAAAATTACGAAAAATGTTCCACGTAAAGTATAGTTTGGGGTGTGAGATTTTCTTGAAAATCGTCATGTCGCATCTTTAGAAGATTCTGAACGTAAATACCACGTTTGGTGTTTAGCCGACTTTTCGTTTTTGAGTTATGTTGTTCAAGACGCACATACATACACGGACCTTTTTGTAAAAATATTTTTTGTTGTATTCAGCAGGTCCTAAAACATGTATTCAGGTGAAATATCGGTATCAAATTTTTGAGTGGAACGAAATACCTTCTCTGCTTACTACGTAAGTGATAGAGAAAGTAAAAAGCTTTCTTTAGTCATGCATTGTTATTATTATGATTATTAGTGGCTGCAGCTGTATAAATTTGTTCATAGTCATAATTATTATGCAGCAGATGCTATTTTCACATTCTCAGGGCTGTCTGAATCCAAAATTTTGTGAACATCCAAAATGTTTATTCACGAGGCGCTACTGTTCACACCTCATTCTGGATTTTTCAGGAATCAATGACGCGCATCCAATTTTTCATGCTTAAATATCTGTCTTTAAAATCCTCGCATCCGACTTCAAATTCTTCTTGAAATACTGAATCTGTATTACCATTCATCAATAAAAATACTTTCGTACCCTTTCCTTTGGCATTTCGTCTCCATGAGCACTGTGCGGCAATACACTTGGCTCAACTGTACAGGTAACCCTCTCGCTGTAAACAGTCGACTACAGCACGCCTCTAAACAAACGTAACGACTCCGATGTCGCAACCCTAGTCATAACAATTTTCCAGTTTTGTGCTTTACCACACGAATGGAGTTAACACTTTTTACGAAAATACCAGTAAACTCGGACGTTAAATCAATAATGCCGGTTAAAACCGGATGCTTCTTACAAAATTTATGAACACATTCAATACAATAGTTTTCCCACCACTTCTCAAAATTTTTCCTTTGGGATGTTTCACATATACATTTTGATTACTCATAATAATTATTAACCTTAACCACCGTTAACCACACTGTAATAAACAATTTGAAAACAAGCGAGCGCCGTTAAATGCAACAAGACTGGCCAGCTATATTTTAGTAATAGAAAATGGTGCATATGCATAGCTCCATTCATTAAGCTTTTATTAATTACATATATGTCTTTTTAAATGCAGTGTGAACTAACTTTTAATATTCTAACAATGCTTTTTAACAAAATAAACTATTAAGTAATATAAACCAAAATTAATTTCCGTAGTCCCACAATGAACTATGTTGTAATCCGCGGCCGATGCACATAGCTTGCCACGCACTTTTGTTTACATCAGGTTCCCTTCTAAGTCCGGCGGGACGTGAACAAACATTCTTAAAACTTTCCCATGCAGAATTTCTTTGTCATGGAAGATTTCATCGAATTGGTGATCCTTGAAAAGCAGTCACATGATAGTAGGCTTCCTCCATAACATGGGCACAGCAAAGGGCATTGAACGTCCTTTCCTGCTAATTCAATTCTTTAAATTGCTTCCACAAGTAGTGCAAACAACATGAGGTACCCAGATTTTATTTTGGTCTCCAATCTTACAACCACAGTAACAGTGGTATAGACATTTTTAATTAAGGGTGTTAGCGTTTGAGACAACAAAGTAATTTCCCCCCAAACATAGCAAAAGTTATTAGCATTGTTCACACAACTTCGTGACATTTAAGGGTCAAAGGAAATGAAACTCGCTAAATCCATCTTCCCCACAGATATAAGCAGATCCGTTCAAAACCTGTAACACATTCGTATGGGGAAAAAAGGACAAAATATTGTGGAGCGGTAATTTTCGCTTCTATCAAAGCTAAGCATAGAATTTAGAATATATAATTGCTTACAAATAAAATAAATTGCCACTCCAATATATAGCAACATATCTTAGCACAAATTTCTGTAAATATATCATTGTCAACATTCATTCATTATCTGTTTACCCTCCTCTTATGTAGGACTTACACCCCCCAGGACTTACAAGCGGGTGCCTGGGGTCAGAGGCCCGTCGAGGAGCAGACACTCATGGATCAGATAGAGCAGCCAGGATGAGTGATCAGCCCGATGCCTGGTATGGGATGAAGGAAGTAGATGAAACGAAATGTTGGTGAAATGGATGAAAGGAAAGGTGATGATGGAGCAGTTGGTGGAATGAATGGCGGGGGAAACCGGAGAACCCGGAGAAAACCCGCCCAGACGCCGCTTCGTCCACCATGCAGGTCCCTGGGATTGAACTCGGGCCGCTTCGGTGGGAGGCAAGCGGTCTAACCACTCGGCTATATCATTGTCAACAACCTATGTAAAATGAAAACTAGAGCTAATTTTTAATTTTACGTTTAATATTAGTCATGAAATTAGCTTCTAGCTATAATCTAAGTATATTTCCAACAATAATAAAAAATTTAGCTTTTAAGGAAAAAAAACGGCGGTGTAAAATAGTAATTAATACTAATATAATATAACAAGTTAAATGCTTTAAATATTTAGGTTGTGAAATTGGCAATAGAAGAGAATTAGACCAACAAAGGAAGTTACAAAATTTTAATCAAATAGTGGGACAATTAGAAGAACCCCCATAAACAAAACTCGAAAGGATATTGTTTTGAAACTTTATAAAATTTTAACAGTCCCAGCTCTTCTTTATGGATCAGAATGCTGGACTAGCCCAAAAATTCAAAAATAAAAAAATAGAAGCACCAGAAATGAGATTCTTGAGAGCGGTCGCTGCGTATAGGAGGACGGACGAAAAATGCAATGGTGAAATAAGGAAATAATTGAACATATTTAATCTAAATAAAAGAATATCAAGAGAAATATTATGCTCATGTGCAACGCATACTAGAATCCGGCATTCCCAAGAAGATCCTAGAATACAAACCTAAAGGAAAGAGAGACAAAGGAAGATCCGTGAAGAGATGGATGGACCAGTTTCTTTGAGAGGACCGAACAGGTCGAAAGGTCTAATCCCTGACGCTGATGATGATGATATTAGTTATCAGCACCACAAATGCTATAATAATTGGCTACTTTCGTTCATTTTACAATTACACTGTTGCACAATGTTACTCTGATGTATCCAAGAGGGCCAACAAAAGAGATCGATTTCTAAAATGAAACAGTTTTCTCCTTTCTCTTTCGAAATAGCTCCTTTTATATGTTTGGTAGATACATCATGAGCTATACCTTAGTTTTAGAACAGTATCTTCTGCATCACTGTATAAAGTGAAGTAGAACAGCAGTTTTTGTTTGAAGGTATCTCGGAATTTTCTCATTCGATGTGAAGCATCGGCAACATGCAATTTGTGCGGGGTGGGGGGAGAATTTTGCGGCGATAACTGGTTCATTCAAGGTCTCGCAACGCAGTTTGCATATAGTTTCAGTTGGATCAAAACGTGAAGTGAGAGTAATGGCAAATAAATATACATAATTATTCTATTCCACATCGAGTTCTTTGACTCGTATGTCCGAACGAATCCGCTCGTGCTGTCGCGAGATTATTTAAAGATTATCTGAAGCCTGTGACTATTAACTCTGGAAATCATTAAAAGCTGACTGCTTTATTCAAGGTCTCGCAACGCAGTTTGTATATAGTTTCAGTTGGAGCAAAACGTGAAGTGACAGTAATGGCAAATACATATACATAATTATTCTATTCCACATCGAGTTCTTTGACTCGTATGTCCGAACAGAATACGCTCGTGCTGTCGCGAGGTTATTTGAATATTATTTGAATCCTGTGACTATTAACTCTGGAAATCATTAAAAGATGAAGTGTATAAAACAAATCCACACAATTTAGACGAACTTAAGGGTAGCACAGCATTCGCCAAGAGATCAATTCAATTTCTCAAAGAGAACTAAGAAAAGTAATGGGTAATTTCATAAGAAGATACTAGAAATCTTTTGCAAACAAAGTCAAGCAGTTCTAGCATCTCCTCCACTAAAATGGGTGAGTACATGACTTTTACAGTGCATTTGAATTTATTAGGCAGTCACTCTGTCTTGACCATGTGGGATGGCTCAGACGACATCTGTGGTCCACATTCGGAGATTTCGCGTTCTATCCCCGGCGAACGCCAACACAGACCCATGGGTTTTTCGTGGTTTCCCCGGGTCGACAGGAAAATGCTGGGGTGGTCTTTGAGGCAGTATTTTTAACACTTAAATAATTTCAGTCTAATTATATAATATGTAAATTCAATAACAGCCCACCTTAAAGCAATATGTGTATGTAACAATATATAAAAAGTGTATATTACAGTCATTGTATATGTTTATATTATTGTATACATGTTCAATAATGTTATGTGAATATATTACGTAATTAATAATGTAGGAGCTGTGAGAATAATAGGTTAAAGGTTGCTAACAATGAGGCAACAATGAGGTAACCTTGAGGCAATAATGAGCAAGAAAGTTTAATAATGCTACTAGTCATTATTGGAGCAACAATAATGTAAATTTTGAGACAGTTTAAAATAGCCAATCAACAACCAGAAAAAAGCTTTAGTTAAATGAAGGTATTCTATTGGACTAAGATTAGGCAATCAGAAACTGAAATATAGCAAAATTTACAAATTTAGAGTTCAGTTGCTTGCAGACAGTGTTTCTAACTGGACGCAAGATGTGTCCTCGAGAAGTTTAATATGTATTTGTGTGAGACGAAAATAGTTTACGTGTTTAAAAGGTGCAAGTATTTAATAAAAGAATCTTACAGCTCTCTATATCAGTGATGTCTTATTTAAATCGTGTCAAGGATTAATAAAAAAGAATGAATTAAAAATTATAATCTGTGTAAGCCTACATTCTTCAGTCGCACCACAACTCTGCAAAGACAAACATGTCTCTAACAATAATAATGACGCAGTCGAGGCAAACATAAATATATAATACTTAAAGAAACAGTCAAATTACAAAGTCTTATCTTTAAACATTTTTTGGGGTGGGGCAAAGGCACCGGAAAGTACATTTGGGGCGAAGCCTACCGGAAAGCAGGTACTATACGTGCGGTTGCAACTACTACAAGTTCGACTCCCCAACAGTTGAAATATAATACAACTCCTTCAATACAGCCTACTTAAAATTGACGCCCAAAGCGTGGTGCAAATAACCTAAAGATACTATCTACTTCAAATTGGCTTCCATACGTGGGGCAGAAGCTCCTACTTCGTCTTCTACCAGGACTCTCCTCCCTCTCATTTCTTGTACCCACCATCTTCCTTTTCGCCTGTTTCAGGGTTTCAGGACCAGGCGACGATGTACAGCGGGTTGCAGCTGGACGATAGTTTGCGCATATAAAGGTTTCTTCCCTGGCGTCGCTGCGGGTACTGCTCAGTAAGGTCTCTCCTCCGAGTAGACTCCGCCCCGGGGGTGCAGCGGGGTTGGTTGCTTGTGGGTACGACTGGGCGGCGTCGGATGCGTTCCATCTGGAAACATTAGGGACCCCATATGTGCTTGCGTCCGTCGTCATCCGGGTCTCTCCTCTTATCCTTCCCTCCCGGGGGTCACTGGTAGGAGCATAAGAGGCCGACTGGCCTGCGTGCGGTGCTGTGTCCCGGTTTCAGGTACCCCCCCATTAGCTTGTACCTTATCCTTTACCATTGCCATAACCACTCTACCTTTCTAAAAACGTATGTGCTTTATATGTTCCTGTCGTATTGACCAGCAGGCAAGAAGCGATAGCTTATCGGCCAGAGGGACCCCGCCTCAGTCGCGTAGACACTATATATGGATGATCCTGTATAATCCTGCCGTCGTTATTTTGATTTAAATTAATTTGGTTTGAAGTGGTATGATTACATTATTTATTGCGATGTAACCACTAGGGTCAGTATAAATTAGGTCGCGGGTTCAAACCGGCGGAGGGCGATGGATTTTTTCGGGCGTAAAAATCCTTAGCGTGGCTTCCTTCGGAAGAGAATTATAGCCGGTGGTCCCGTGTCGTAGATTTACGACATATAAAAGAACCTCAATCCTGATAAAGAGGCCTCTGAGCATAATTACCGGTCTTTCACGCCCAATATAGAAGGGGACGCTAAGGAGTAGAGTAAGTAGGGGAAGTATTGTATTCCACCCAAAAATTCGATACCGAGATTTCACCGGAAATATATGTTTTGAGACCCCCTGAATCCAAAAAGAGCATTTTTTGAAACATGTCCATGTGTGTGTGTGTGTGTGTCTCTGAACAGCATAACTTAGAAACGAACAGTTGGATAAACACCAAACTTGGTATTTAGGTTCAGTATCTTCCAGAGATGCGACACGAAGGTTTACAAGAAAATCCCCCCACCCCAGACTACCTTTTACATGGAACATTTTTCGAAAATTTTAATTTTCTCAAAAATGGCTCTAACGATTTTGATTAATATATCATATGTTTAAGATATTTTCATGATAAATGAAATGTATTTCTCGAATTTTCTGGGAATGCCTCCAAAAGTATTCTTCATTGTGAACGACATTTGCATAACTGGTAAACCATAAGAGATAGACAAAATTTTACTACACAAAAAATGTAGATCACGTTAAAATACACAATTTATGTCATACACATTTTGTTTGTTGAGTGAACCATTTTCGATATAGTGCTTACTATTCCCTTAAATTTTCAATACTTTACTTTTTTTCAAATTCGTTATTCATTTTTTTTATGTCCTGGACATGCAAAGATAATGGTATGCGCCACATAGCAACCTGCGCTTATAAGATTTGACTATCGCTTATAACCTACCATATTCCCCTTGCATCTACAAGAAAATTAGCAATACGATTAACATCTCGATTAACATGAAGCATATGTCGAATAAGCGTTTGTAAAAATAGTTTGTACAAGAGTAGAGAAAGTCATGTGAGTGTAACAAATCAGATTTTTTTTATAATTACTTCATTTTAATCCAAATAAACGTTTGCAGAAATAGTGACATTGCACATTTAGTTATAGATGCAAAGGAAACAGCGATAGTCAAGTGTTCAAGAACTGGGCGCTATATGCTGGCCTTAAAATTCCATACTGTTTTATGACCGCGAGAAACAACTGATTGTTGACAGGACTTTAAGAGAACGACCAAGTATGAATAACTAGAACCCTTAATAACGGATGGCTTATGCTACAAAAAACTTATTTGAAATAATTTGCGTTTTTCTTAAGGAGATCTACATTTTTTGTGAAGTACGTTTTCGTCTATCGCTTAACTTTTACCAGTTATACAAGGTTTATACAAAGTTCCTTCCGAATAAAGGGGACTTCATAGGCTATTCCCAGAAAATTCAATATATACCATTTATTTGTCTTGCAAATACATTTCATATATGATATTTTAATAAAATGGTTAGAGCCACTTTTTAGAAAATAAAAAATTTTGAAATAAAATGTTCCATATAAAGGGTAGTTTGTGGTGGAGGGATTTATGGAAAATCTTTGTGTTGCAATCTTGGAAGATACTGAACCTAAATATCAAGTTTGGTGTTTATCGGACTTTTCTTTTTACTTTCTCTACTACGTATAGTAAGTAGGGGAAGTATTGTATTCCACCCAAAAATTCGATACCCAGATTTCACCGAAAATACATGTTTTGAGGTCCCCTGAATCCAAAAAAGTATTTTTGGAAACATATCCGTGTGTGTGTCTGTCTGTGAACAGCATAACTCAGAAACGAACAGTCGGATAAACACCAAACTTGGTATTTAGGTTCAGTATCTTCCAGATGTGCGACACGAAGGTTTACAAGAAAATCCCCCCATCACAAATTACCCTTTACATGGAACAGTTTTCGAAAATTTTAATTTTCTCAAAAATGGCTTTAACGATTTTGATTAAAATATCATCTGTTTCAGATAGTTTCATGACAAGTGAAATATATATCTTGAATTTTCTGGGAATGTCTCCAAAAGTATTCTTCATTGTAAACGACTTTTGCATAACTGGTAAACCTTAAGAGATAGACAAAATTTTAGTATTCAAAAATGTAGATCGCGTTAAAATACACAATTTATGTCATATACCTTTTTTTGTTGTTGAGTGAACCATTTTCGAGATATTGCTTGTTATGCCCTTAAATTTTCAATACTTTACTTTTTCTCAAATTCGTTATTCATTTTTTTTATGTCCTGGACATGTAAAGAGAATGGAATGCGCCAAATAGCAACCAGCGTTAAAATATTTGACTATCGCTTAAAGCCTACCAATTCCCCTTGCATCTACAAGCAAATTAGCAATAAGATTAACATCTCGATATCTCGATTAACATGAAGCATATGGAGAATAAGCGTTTGTAAAAATAGTTTGGACAAGAGTAGAGAAAATCATGTGAGTGTAACACATCAGATTTTTTGAGTTTTGCTGTTCAGACACATAGACACACAGGTCTCTATATATCTCTCTCCTTCTCTCTCTCTCTCTCTCTCTCTCTCTCACACACAGATACACCCACATACACGGACCTTTTTATAAAAATGCTTTATTGGATTCAGGGAGCTCAAAACATGTATTTCCGCTTATGTCTGGATATCGAATATGGATGGAACACAATACCTTCTCTGGCTACTAGGTGGGTTATAGAGAAAGTAAAAAGGCATGACATATTCGTCTGAACGTGTCCATGTTCACGAGCTAATCGCAGCAGAGTGTAACAAACGATCGGCTGCTAATTTCGCTGTTTTTTATTCAGATAAGAAATCGCCATTACGACTTACTAAAGTGGCTTTATACTATTTATGATACAGAATAAACTTTTTATTTGTATACTTTGAAGTATATGTCAAAATGTTCATAAAGATATACGACAGTTTTATAAGATAGGCAAGGAATGACTGAAGTTTCTATCTCTTTGTTAGCTTTTCTTTTACGTGTACCTCACACCGACAGGTATCCTGAAATTGTTAATTTGAAGCACAAAAATATGTTACTTTTGCGTAGCATAATCGAAATGCTATGCTACATGCTACTACCGAGAACGAAATTGCGGTACACATAGCGTAATTATACTACAGCTGGCAACATTGCTTCGAATATTAAGTACTCCCTTTTGCGTGATCTTCTAGTTTACTATACCTCAATCGTACGTGCTGTTCAAACTATTTCGGGGATTCAGCTTCTAGCAACTTCCTCCTTTTACAATTTTCTTCCAATGGGTTTGTTATTCACGCACACGAGCACGCACACACACATAGGACCTTTTTCTAAAAATACATTTTTAGATTTAGGGGCCCTCAAAACACATATTTCCTGTGAAATCTCCACATAGACATTTTGGGTGGAATGCAATACGTATTATGTACTATCTTTTAAGAAAGCAAATGTACATTTTTCGCGGGTCAGTATCATCCAGGCGTTCCGTGAGTACGGGGTATGAAAACTAAATCGACCGTGGTCGTAGATCTATACTGTCGTGGTCGCCATTTTAACCTGTCACCCATTTCGAAGATTTCTATGGCTATAATAACCCAGTTTGGCGAAACATAGACTAAATATCACAAAACAAGTTACAATTCTCTCGCTGCTGAGCTATTAACTACATGGCACATTGCCCCCCCCCCCAAAAAAAACCCCACGTCGAATGACGATTTTAATAGATCAAATATCTATGTTATATATAACCAACTACTAACATCTGGTATAGTAGATTATTGGTAAAACGCACGCTGTTTCTTGTGTGCCGAGTGTTTACAGTTCGAATCCCAGTATGTGGTCATACTTTTTATTCCAACCTTTTCACTTTGTAAGACGCAGTAATAAACAAATTTACAGTTCTCTTGCAGGTAAGTTATTACTATATGGTTTCGAAGAAAATGCGAGGAGGTTGAATGATAATTTTAATCGTCCAAACCTCTAAATGCTGTATACAATGCGTCTGATCACAACAATAAGCTAATACATAAAATAACAAGAAAGTGATCAATTCTCATCTTGAGAAAAGCAAACTAAACAACTGCTATTTCATAGCTTAGGCCACGCCATATATGAAGAAATAAGTTAATTTCTGAAACATTTCAGATTTATAGAGAATGTATTTCTCCTGGAGCAAGTAACTTGTCAAAACAACGAATGGAGAACAAAAATGAAATCTTGATTTTATAATTTTATCGTGTAGTAATAACTTAGTTGTAAGAGGACTGTAAATTTGTTTATTACTGCGTCTTACAAGGTGAAAAAGTTGGAATAAAAAGTATGATCACACTTCGGGGCTCATGAAACTGCGTTCGTTTTACCAATGAGCTACGCCAGCAAATGCTACTGGTTGGGCTATATATAACACAGATATTGGTTCTATTAAAATCATCATTCCACGTGTTTTTCGTTTTCTTGCCAATGCCATGTAGTTAATAGCTCAGCAGCAAGAGAAGTGTAACTTGTTTTGTGATATTTAGTTCATGTTTCGTCATACTGGGTTAATATAGCCATGGAAATCCTCGAAGTGAGTGACAGGTTAAAATGGCGGCCACGACAGTACACATCTACGACCACGGTCGATTTAGTTTTCATACCCCTATTCACGGAACGCCTACTCTGTAATCACTCTTAGGTTGATCCGCGGCAAAACAAACCCCGTGGTCAGTGCACCGTAGTGCAAGACGGTAGCAATGCGCGCAGGAAAGTAGTCCCATGCTAATACTCTGAATTTTAGATTGAATTTATCCTTAAATAGTATAATATTCTATACAAATACCTAAGGTTTTATTTAACGCTGATTTATATCGTAAAACAGAGCTACAAGTTCCATGATGCAATTCGTATGAGCCACCTGACATCCGGGTAGGCGCAGAATATTGTTTACAGGCAGAAACCAGCAGTTGTGTTTAGTATCATGGAGGACGGTGAATTCGCTCTTGTGTTTTCGTCGAATGGCTTAAAGCAATAACCGCGCAAACAATTGACTATTGGTGAAAAAACAATAGTGTTGAATCTTTATTATAAGTTATGTGAGAAATATCCAACACTTTCCGCGAAAGAAATGATGAAATTAACTTCTGAGTTCACCGGTGTTTCGAGTACAAGTATAAACAGTGCTTGTGCAGAAAAATCTGAAACTGGAAAAGTGGTTACACCCGGGGGGGGGGAAGCATATGAAATACGCAGTCCAAGAATGTAGTGATTTTGAGAAGAATGCAATTTGCGTAACAGTGCACAATTTCGTTTTTAAAATGAGCCACCAACACTTAATAAAGTGCCGCTTCCAGAGAGTGAATAAATTAAGTTATCGCATACCTGGTACTTTATTTTTCGCTCATTTATTTTAGAATTAACTATTATTATATATGCAAAGGTTTATTTTCTTGTAACTATAAATCTTATCACCTCTAACCCTTAACAGAATATACTAGTCACCGTTTCTTGTCGAAATAAGGACTCTTGTTCTTTTTCGCACTACGTGACGCTTGTAACGGCCACATGGTCTGAAAGTGTGACAGTATTTCTAGTGCGAATGGCGGAAGGATACATTATAGCGGTGCACTGGTCACCTGGGGTTTGTTTTGACGCGGATCAACCTAAGAGTGAATACAGAGTAAATGATACTGATCCGCGAAAAGTGTACATTTACTTTCTTGAAAGATAGTACGTAGTAGGGAGTGTAAAATGGCTGCCCTAAGGCAGTCCAATCCAAATGTGATTCAGTTATGTAATTAATTTATAATTGGTACAGCGAATTGAAAAGACATTGGTTTTTCTTGTGATGGATTTCGTGAAAGACGCCCAAGAACTGCTGTTACCGATTGAAATATTGCCGCTGTTCGAACAATGGTTGTAGAGCATCGACGGACATCATAAATTTATTCGGTTCGCATTGGGCATTCGTGTGAATCAAATTCAAAACATTTTACATCAACAGTTGGACATGAGAAGATTTTGTTGTCGAGACATTTCACATAAACTGATTCCCGATTAAAAACAACAACACATTGATTGGTGCAGAAAAACTCTGGAAAAATTCCAAGGTGACAGTTAAAATTTGGTTTGGAATATCGTTACTGCAGATGAATCTTGGATTTATTGTTATGATTCTGAAAAGAAAAGTAAAGCGGTTCAATTGGTCTTTCGAACAGAACTAAGCCTACAAAAGTCTGATGAATTCGCAGTGCTGGTAAGAGATGGTTGCTAGTTTTTTTTTCTTCTAAAACTACTATAGCATTAGAAGATAGATGTAGCGCTACTGCCGATTGGTACACATGTTTGTTTATCGCAAATTTGTTGAAAAAGTCCGCGAAGAACACCCAAAGGAAAAACAAATCTGCATCATGACAAAACATCGTCACATATAGCAAAACTAACAACTGAGTATCAGGATGCCCTAAAGGTCAGCACCATGGACCCTCCACTATACCTAGCACATTGTGATTTCTTTTTATTTAAAAAACTTAAAGGTAAAATGCGTGGAATCACTTTTTCGTCATCAAATGAAGCAGTGGAACATTATAAAAAATCTAATGTGTTACACTCACATGACTTTCTCTACTCTTGCACATACTATTTTTACAAAAGCTTATTCTCCATATACTTCATGTTAATTGAGATATCGAGATGTTAATCGTATTGCTAATTTTCTTGTAGATGCAAGGGGAATGTGGTAGGTTTTAAGCGATAGTCAAATATTTTAAGAGCTGGTTGCTATGTGGAGTATTTCATTCTCTTTGCATTACCAGGACAAAAAAAAGAATAGCGAATTCCCATTTGAGAAAAAGTATAATTATTGGAAAATTTAAGGGAATAACAAGCAATATCTCGAAAATGGTTCACTCAACAAAAATGCATATGACATAAATTGTGTATTTTAACGCGATCTACATTTTTTGTGTGGTAAAATTTTGTCTGTCTCTTATGTTTTACCAGTTATGCAAAAGTCGTTCACACTGAAGAATACTTTTGGAGACATTCCCAGAAAATTCGAGATATACATTTCATTTGTCATGAAAATATCTTAAACATAAGATATTTTAATCAAAATCGTTAGAGCCATTTTTGAGAAAATTCAAATTTTCGAAAAATGTTCCACGAAAACCTTCGTGTCGCATCTCTGGAAGATACTGAACCTAAGTACCAAGTTTGGTGTTTATCCGACTGTTCCTTTCTGAGTTATGCTGTTCACAGACACACACACACACACACAAGGGCATGTTTCCAAAAATGCTTTTTTTTGGATTCAGGGGCTCTCAAAACATGTATTTCCGGTGCAATCTCGGTATCGAATTTTTGGGTGGAATACAATACTTCCCCTACTTACTATACGTAGTAGAGAAAGTAAGAACTGGTTTCTGAGGTGCCTAAGGAACAGTGGCATCATTGCTTTAAGGTCTAACCCTTGTTTGATTTTCTAAAAATGTTCAGTGTCGCCCTTGTACAGCTGTTTTTTTACTAATCCAAGCCGATCAGAAGCAAACCGTCCGTGTCACCTTAGAAGGCTTATGTCCATGGAATGTTTATCTTTGTTGTTGTTAAGTAATACAATGAGAATAAACAGTTTTAACTTCTTTGGTGAATATGTAAGGCATTAAAGAGAAATTTCTGTATGATCATTTTCACTGTCTCTAGCAGCAATCTACAGTAAAAGAGGGTCTATGTGTCTCTGTTTGTGAACAGCATAACTCGAAACTGAAAGGCCGTATAAATACCAAACTCAATAATTCCATTTCAGCATCTTCCAAAGATGCGACACGAAGACCTTCAAGAAAGTCCCTTCCCCAAACTACCTTTTACATGAAAAAATTCGTAATTTTTTACTTTTTCAAAATCATCCTAATGACTCTGTTTAAAATATTAAATGCTTAAGATAATTTTATGGCAAATAAAATGTATATTATCTTGAATCCTCTTAATTCTGAATGAAGTTTTAATTTTGTGTAACTGATAAAACACAAACAGAGGAATACCAGCTTACCTGCCTCTCAAACAATGAATATTTCGTTAAAACGCACAGTTTATGTCAAATAATGTTTTAATTGCATTAGCCGTTTCCTAAATATTCGTTGTTATTGACTTGAATTGTCAAATACGTTATCCTTTTATAAAGTATAAGTAGCGTTAAATTTCTCCTATTCTTGGGAATTTTGGTTAATTGTATTAACAACCCGGTTTTTAAAGATTTGATTCACCCTTCCATCTTCTCTATCTCCCTTGTACCCATAAAGGTAGGGGTACGCATCACGGAGGGGCCCCCGGAACAGTAGGCCAGTCGGACCATTATGCTTCCAACGTGACTGCTGGGAGGAAGGATGAGGAGAGAGACTCGAAGCGCGACCAGATCCGGATGCCGACATGGACGGGATCACTAACGTTTCCAGATAGAACGCATCCGACCCCCGCACAGTCCCTGCCTAAAGTCACCAACCTCCAGGCACCCACGAAGCGGAGCTCCACTTTAAGGAGAGACTTAACTGAGTGGTATCGCAGCGATGCCAGAGAAGAAACCTTTACAGAGCGCTACTCACTGCCCAGCCGCAGCACGCCGAACACCGTCCCCTGGTCCTACAACTCTGAAACATTTGGCAAGGAAGATGATGGTACAGGTAATAAGAGGAAGGATAGTCGTGGTAGAAGACCAACCACCCCAGCATTCGCCTGGCGACCCAGGGAAAATAGGAAAAACCCTTGGGTCAGAGTGGATCGATCTCAGGATCTCCCGACGTAACCGCCTGAGCCATCCCGCTCGTCCTTGTACCCGTAACAAAATGTGTACTGAAACCATTTCTGCAAACGTTTGTCTCGATTGACATGAAGTAGGTAGTAAAATAACCTTTTACAAGAACATAAGCTATTTGTAGAAGTTGTATAAAATTATACCACAGTGAGTAGAAAAATCGTGTGAACATAGCATCAGATTTTTATACATCATGTCTCGTTTACTTTGAAATGCGCTATAATAAGCCAAGGATATTTACTTAAACTGTCTCTACTTAATGATGGGGCACTGGAAATAAACCTAGCACACCGTTGCCGGAAAGTGTCAGTTTATTCCAGAAAGAAAAATACAATGGAATCAGACATAATCACTTTTAAGAAAATCTACGCATCTTTCTGCAGCAGCAAAGACAAGTGCATTAGGGTTAACATTTGGTTCAACAGGGATTATTGAGGCGTCTATAATTCTAAGTCCGTTAATACCGTACACCTTACACTTATTATCTACAACAGCAAGTGGGTCATCTTTTGGTCCGATGCTACAGGATGACATCCCGTGGTGCCAGAATTGCATGTAACCTTTCATAACACATCTCCAGTAGTCATAACTACCATATTCCTCGTGTTTACACCTGGGTTCCGGATCATTGTTAGCCATTATGCCATTCTTTTTAAAAGTCTCACAATTGGCTAGCTTATGTGCTATGACCATACCTTCAGCAACCTGTCGAATCTCTGATTCTAAGAGACCAAGTGTAATCCTGGGATGTATAAATGGATCCTTGGATTTGCAGAATATGGTGCCCCGACTTTCGATCTTGGTGGTCATAACCTTCGTTGACAGCGTGTTATAGTAGCACATAGAGAAGCCTTTGTCCGGGAGGTTCATACCTGTAATGGACGGCACTAAAGACAACATCAAATCGGGAAATTCTTCTGTTGAGTGTGAAGAGTTGAAAATGAGATAACTTATGTAAGCACCGGAACCAGCGAAAGGACCAGATTTGTTCGAGATGTAGTTGCGGATATCCTTGCGAATGGTGTGAATGTCTCGAGGTACTGTAGAAGTAGAGGTAAGCGTTACTGTCGTACCACTGAACGAAGGGTGGTTCTGGAAGTTGCAGCCCACTGGCAAAGCCTTGATCACTTCTATATTTAGTGGTTCCAGCACCTCTTTTGGACCAATCCCTGACAGTTGTAGCAATTGTGGAGTGTTGATGACTCCAGCGGAAACTATAACTTCCTTTCGAGTTTTTGCGAATATCTCCTTCCTCTTTCCATCTTCAGTCACATATATTTCCACTCCAGTTGCAGTTTTTGTTTCAGGATCCAGTATTACCTTTGTGACAAAAGCTTCCGTGGCGACCTGTAGATTCGGTCTCTTGAAACGGATTTTTTCTATGAATAACCTGTTGGAACTTATGCGCTCGCCATGTTTGGAGGTCGTTTTGTAATCCTGGTTACTATCGCCGTTATTAGACGGCTGTGAAAAACCCATTTCTTTATAAGCCTGCTGCACGATATTTACATTTTTGTCTCTGTAGGGATACCTTTCTATAGACATGTCTGCTTCGGTACCATCTTCCTGTATTTCACGTGCTTCAGAGCGTCTCTTATAATATGGCAACATTTCCTCGTAAGACCAGCCTTCGATGCCCCGTTTTGTCATCTCGTCGTGAAGCCTTCTGTTGGGAATCAGGTACCACATTTCATTATGTGAATCGCATCCCCCCATGACTTTGGCTCTAGGAAGGTAACATGGGCGCCCACCGCAGAACTCTGGATTTGGCGCGGTCCAGTAGTACCAATCGATGCTCGAGTTCACCAATGCATCATTCTCAGCTATCCCCGGTACTCGAGTTATTGTGGGTTCTTCGCCTCCGGCCTCCAGCAAAAGAACTTCGTATCTGGGATCTTCACTGAGACGCGAAGCCACAACGCATCCTGCTGTTCCACCACCTACTACAATGAAGTCGTATTCTTTTTTAATTGGTTTCTTAAGAACGTTCGGATAACACTTGTCGAATGCAATTCTAAGCATGCTCAGAAAGATGAGGAGTCCAGAAGCAGGAGTGAAATCTTCCTGTTTCTCCAACTGCGTCAAAATTGCGTCCATTGCTGTAACTGATCTTGAAGTTCAACGTTTGTTTAAACCAACACTGAAATAGAACCACATGTCATTAGTCCAATGTAATATTCTCAAATATTTTCTAGCAGTATTACATAGGCAGAAAGAAGAAGAAAGAAAAAAGGAAAGAAGAAGGTAATTAGGGAGTCAGGTTACCGAACGTCATTAGTATCAGCCGAGATTAGAACACATTAACTTAAAGTTTCTGGGAATGCAGTTTAGAGTTAAATTCAGTACGTTTGCAAAGTCACGTAGGCAAATTCTGCACACTTAGGATTTTTAAGTATCGGCCCGGGCGTGAAATAATATTGGTGGAAAGTAAAATATAGGCGGAGCTTAAGTTAGAAATAGGTGGTAATTTAAACCAGATTGTTAATCTGGCATCGGCACCGGTTCTTGCAAACCTTCGTGGACTAGTTGTGTATAAATTCGTCACTCTGGATACTTGTGACTATTTGCGTGTACTTTAAACGCCTAGCGACGCGCTTGTCAGAGTAAGATTTAGCGGCTATTGCGAGGGATCACTCCGGTAAGCATTTTGGCGACTCACGGCAAGTTACGTTTCTAGATTCTTTTATTGCGAAAACAGTTATTTAAAACTGTAAAACGGATACTGCAGAAGTTAGTAGGTATAATAAGTCAATTGTTATAGTTTCGAGTGCTACGGTTCATAACCAGTTTCATTCTTTGTCTTCAAACCGTCGACAACACGCTTCAATAGCTCAAGTATTAAATCACATATAATTTCTCAATCAATTTAAACTGGTGTTGTCCTTTCACAATACATTCACGCATATTCTGAGAGAGTATTCATAGCTCTACCACTGGAGCAGCTGGCGTACGAGACACAGAACGAGCTACGAGATAACGACATCAGAAGCAGGTAAAGTAAACAGTTTAAAACATTGCCGACCAATCGTTTTCTGCTTCACTTGCGAAAGCCTTTATTTGCGCGATAAACACGAAAATTGGCGTATTTTAAAACCTAATTACAAAACTAACACGTTTATGGTAAAAAGGTAATAAAAGCACTCTATTTTTCTTTTGAGCCATAAAAATTAACTGAAAAATCTGATGTGTTACACTCACACGACTTTCTCTACTCTTGTACAGACTATTTTTACATATGCTTCATGTTAGTCGCGATATCGAGATGTTAATCTTATTGCTAATTTTCGTGTACATGCAAGGGGAATTGCTAGGCTTTAAGCGATAGTCAAATATTTTAAGAGCTGGTTGCTATGTGGAGTATTCCATTCTCTTTGCATTACCAGGACAAAAAAGAAATCTGATGTGTTACACTCACATGACTTTCTCTACTCTGGTACAAACTATTTTTACAAACGCTTATTCTCCATCTACTTCATGTTAATCGAGATAAACATTTGCAGAGTCTATCTTGTTGCTAATTTTCTTGTAGATGTAAGGGGATAATATATTTATAAGGGCAATTTGTAAATACAGTAGCCTTTAAGCACAAACATATCTCTTAATAGCTGGTTGCTAGGTGCAGCACCATTCCCTTTGCCACAGATTAATACTCTTTGCATATCCAAGACAAAAAAAATGAATAACGAATTCCCATTTGAGCAAACAAGTATTGAAAAATTTAAGGGAATAACAAGTAATATCTCGAAAATACTTCACTCAACAAAAAATATGTATATGACATAAATTGTGTATTTTAACACGATCTACATTTTTTGTGTAGTAGAATTTTGTCTATCTCTTATGGTTTACCAGTTATGCAAAAGTCTTTCACAATGAAGAATACTTTTGGAACCTTTCCCAGAAAATTCAAGATATACGTTTTATTTGTCATGAAAATATCTTAAACATATGATATTTTAATCAAAATCGTAAGAGCCATTTTTGAGAGAATTAACATTTTCGAAAAACGTTCCATGTAAAGGGTAGTCTGGGGTGGGGGGATTTTCTTGAAAACCTTTGTGTCGCATCCTTGGAAGATACTGAACCTAAATACCAAGTTTGGTGTTTATCCGACTGTACATTTCTGAGTTATGCTGTTCACAGACAGACACACACACACACAGACACACACACGGACATGTTTCCAAAAATGCTTTTTTTGGATTCAGGGGGTCTCAAAACATGTATTTCCGGTGAAATCTTGGTATCGAATTTTTAGGTGGAATACAATACTTCCCCTACTTACTATACGTAGTAGAGAAAGCAAAAATGAATACCGAATTTGAGAAAAAGTATAAGCATTGGAAAATTTAATGGAATAACAAGCAATATCTCGAAAATGGTTCACTCAACAAAACAAATGTATATGACATAAATTGTGTATTTTAACGCGATCTACATTTTTTGCGTAGTAAAATTTTGTCTATCTCTTATGGCTTACCAGTTATGCAAAATTCGTTCACAATGAAGAATACTTTTGGAGACATTCCCAGAAAATTCAAGATATACATTTTATTTTTCATGAAAATATCTTAAACATATGATATTTTAATTAAAATCTTTAGAACCATTTTTGTGAAAATTAAAATTTTCGAAAAACGTTCCATGTAAAGGGTAATCTGGGGTGGGGGGATTTTCTTGAAAACCTTCGTGTCGCATCTCTGGAAGATACTGAACCTAAATACCAAGTTTGGTGTTTATCCGACTGTTCATTTATGAGTTATGCTGTTCACAGACACAGACACACAAGACATGTTTCCAAAAATGCTTTATTTGGATTCAGGGGGTCTCAAAACATATATTTCCGGTGAAATCTCGGAATCGAATTTTTGGGTGGAATACAATACTTCCCCTACTTAATGTGCGTAGTAGAGAAAGTAAAAATCTGATATCAACCTCGATTTGGTAAAGATTATGTTTAAGCAATTGCCTCACTTTGAAACTGAAAATAATATATACACTATATGTCCAAAATTTGTATCAGGATGGTAATGAAACTGACGTATTAACATTTAAAGATAAAATTAACATTTATATAGATTTAGTGAGACATCTCTTAAGCCACAGGTGAAAAATTCTTTTCGCAATGTAATTTAGTAGTTGCTGACGAGATCTGCAATGGCCCGAAAACATTGTAACCTATATGTTTTGCATTTTTGTGTCTTGAATAAACAGTTGGGGCGGCGCCGTGGCCGAGTGGTTAGACCGCTCGCCTCCCACCGGGGCAGCCCGGGTTCAATCCCAGGGACCTGCATGTGGGATTTGTGGTGGACGAAGCGGCGTCTGGGCGGGTTTTCTCCGGGTTCTCCGGTTTCCCCCGCCACTCATTCCACCAACTGCTCCATCATCGCCTTTCCATTCATCCATTTCACCAACATTTCGTTTCATCTACTTCCTTCACCCCATACCAGGCATCGGGCTGATCACCCATCCTGGATGCTCTGTCTGATCCATGAGTGTCTGCTCCTCGACGGGCCTCTGACCTCAGCCACCCGCTTGTAAGTCCTGGGGGGTGTAAGTCCTACATAAGAGGAGGGTAAACAGATAATGAATGAATAAAAGTTGGGCTAAATAGTATTTAATTTTTCATATTTCCTGCCAAACATTAATATCTATTCAAAAATAACTTGTTTCCCTCTTAAACCTCGCATAAACTGCTGGTCGTATTAATAATTCAATTTTACGGATAATGCAACATTTGTGTTGTATAAGATAAGTTATTCATTTTTGTCCAAAGGAATTTAAAAGTGGGTTATTATACGAACTAAATATATATTTTGTTTTTATTCTTTTTCTCGCGAAATTTTGTTGCATTATTAACAGTGAAAATTTAATAATGAAACGCCAATTTATAAAAAAAAACTGATGTGTTAAACTCACATGCCCTTCTATTCTTGTACAAACTATTTTTACAAACGCTTATTCTCCATCTACTTCATGTTAATCGAGATAAAAATGTTCAGAAACTATCTTATTGCTAATTTTCGTGTAGGTGCAAAGGGGAATATGGTAGGCTTTAAGCGATAGTCCAATCTGGTTGCTATGTGGAGCATTCCTTGTCTTTGCATCTCCAGGACATAAAAAATGAATAACGAATTCCCATTTGAGAAAAAGTATAAGTATTCGAATATTCAAACAAATAACAGGAAATATCTCAGAAATGGTTCACTCGACAAAAAAAATGTATATGACATAAATTGTGTATTTTAACGAGATCTACATTTTTTGTAGTAATATTTTGTCTATCTCTTACGGTTTACCAGTTATTCAAAATTCATTCAGAATAAAGACGACTGTTGAGGACATTCCTAGAAAATTCAAAATATACATTTTATTTGGCATGAAAGTATCTTAAACATATGATATTTTAATCAAAATTGTTAGCCAAGTAAAAGTTTTCAAAAATGATCCATGTAAAGGGTAATCTAGAGTAGGGGGATGTTCTTGAAAATGTTCGTGTCGCATCTTTGAAAGATACGGAACCTAAACACCAAGTTTGGTATTTATCCGACTTTTCGTTTTTGAGCTATGCTGTTCACAGACACACACACACACCCACACACACACACACATACATACACATCCACCAGACACACACATGGACCTTTTTTTAAAAAAAAATGTTTTTTTTATACGGGGACCCTCTTAACATGTATTTTCGGTGTAATCTCGTTATCAAATTTTTGGGTGGAATGCAATACTTCCCCTAATTACTATACGCAGTAGAGAAGGTTAATATATATATATATATATATATATATATATGTAGAAAAGCAATAAAACAGGTCCCTGTATATAGGACATGCTACTCAAGCTGGTCGCTGATTTATATTCCGTACGTCAAAACTTTGTGTGTCACATGCTAGACGCAAGCAAAGAGTGTATTATAAAATTTTACATTGGTTGTTAGATGATTTCAGAGTTTGTAAAAATAAAACTACAACCATTGTCTCGGAGATTGAAATTATTAATTAAGAAGCCAGAAGCAATATTTTTAAATTCCTCAGTTTCCTGGCAATGTAAGAATGAAAAAGCGTTTTGCAAATAGAGAATTTCTTCCTAGAAGCAAGAACCTCGTAATGTTGAGTTTGCATTTTGGCGAGAAGGGCTGTAGCGGTTTACCGATGAGGAAGGCATCTTTGACAGAAAGAAATGCAGACGACATATTTTTGGCAGTTGTTACTTACGACACAGGGACCTGCAAATACATTAGATCAGGCTAAGGTATCTTATTTAAGGAGGTGAAATTTACCCAGAATTTCAGTGTCGATGTGAAATAGTATCAGCTAATACAATTTGGGTGTAACAACGGCTCTGCTGAGGGTATTTTAGGTAAGTTATGCTTGTGGTTTGTTAAAAACCTTAGTTTATATTCGGACCAGGATTGTACAGGTGTGTATTTGCTATCAGGCCATTTATTTTCAACGTTTCTTAATATTATAGGAAGGTGCTCAACATTTGCATGTCTATTAATTAATTTCGTATATTTATATATTTTTCAAGAACGTCCTATAACACTGGCAACAGGGACCATAGTAATAGTATTTAATTGCATACAGGGGTCATAGATACAACAAACAACATTTTATCTAGGACAGGTATTGGTGAAACTTAGAGAAGAGATTATCGGAATACGCTATTTTTGTTTTCATGACAAATCGCTTTTTCCGCCTCCCATTTTCATGCGTTTGGTAATTAATCACCTCCTAAAAAATAAAAACATAAACAGTAATATAGCTCACACGTACTAGTCACCACGATAAGAGCGCACTTAGAGGAGAGCGCCACTGTTTTTGTTGACAATGCGAAGTCATCATGCCTAGAGATAAGAGGAGAGCTAGGAGAACGGCGATAGGGGAATGCACAATTGCAGAAAAAAACAGTACTACTACCTGTCAGAGGAACCGAGCGGGATGGCCCGGAATGTCCCGGGTTCGATTCCCGGTGACCGCCCACTCTGACCACTGGATTTTTTGTGGTTTTCCTCTGGTCACTAGGCGAATGCTGGGATGGTGTATTCTAACACGATTTCTGCTTTCCCCCATTTCCTCTCCTTTCATCTCTCCATTTCATGTTTCAGGTGTGTTTTAAGGTCCTGCGATGCTAGCGATGACAGGCAGATGTCGGGGCTGCATGCGCATTGTAAAGATTTCTCCCCGTGTCGCCACAGTGACTGTCCTGCTAGTTAGGATCGCTGTGTCGCCCTCTTGAGGATTCCCCGCTCACTAGTGCATGGGTGTTCAAACTGGAAATATTAGGAACTTCTGCGCGTCTATGTAGGTCGTCTGCCTGCGGATCTGGGACCTCCTCCCTGGCACTTGGCCTCATCCCTGCCTCCGGGGGGGGGGCGAACCACAATAGATCATAGATCAAGCTATTCTCAGTACGCGAGGTGTCCCCCTCTGATACACGCATCCTACATCCTATCTGTCTGACAAAAGAGTGCAGTTTTTAGGCGAGGTCGCTAGTGTGCCAAGGTATGGTATGGTATGGGATTATTTATAGACGCTACTGCCCCACCAGTTAAGCTTGACTACTGCATCTCAATAAAACTGTAGTATTCGAATATAACTGTAGTAATCTACTGCATGGTAGCTAAGAACGCCACATGCAGAATGTAACGATAGAACACGAAAAACTAAGGTATCAGTATAATTCAAAGTTCGCATAGACATATATATCACTGTAGTAACTCACAAACACGAGTAAAACATCAATATAATTCGAAGATGGCACTGATAATAGCCGATACGAAAAATTAAATCACGCAATGAAACTAGACATATAACAAACAGATCAAAGGTTAGTAATTATAAAAAGACATGACAAACTGAAACGTGCTCCCCCGCCGAAAGCGGAAGAGCGAATGAACGGTGTGCCAAGGTTAGGTTTAGACAGAAGAGGTAACGCCTGAACGAGACTACAGCACAGTCTGACCAACAAAATACCAACGTAACGTACGTAAATAAGAATAAACTAGACGGCCCACAATAGGTTTAACACGCTGTTCCTCCTATACCTAATAAAACACGTCTTTAATCCACAAGTGGCTGAATCTCTACTTTGTGAGCGCAGGACTTCGCGTAACGTTGTTTGCATTTGGACTTATTTACGAACCGTCTACTGTGACTTACTGCAAACTTGTACGTGCTACTAAACTATATTCACTCTTAGGTTGATCCGCGGCAAAACAAACCCACGTGGTCAGTGCACCGTGTCGCAACACGGTAGCAATGCGCCCAGGAAACTAGTCCCATGCTAATCTCTGAATTTTAGAATGAACTTATCCTTAAATAGTATAATATTCCATACAAATACCTAAGGTTTTATTTGACGCTGATTTATACCGTAAAACAGAGCTACAAGTCCCATGACGCAATTCGTATGAGTCACCTGACATCCGGGTAGGCGCAGAATATTGTTTACAGCCAGAAACGAGCAGTTGTGTTTAGTATCATGGCGGACGGTGAATTTGCTCTTGTGTTTTCGTCGAATTACGTAAAGCTTTAGCCGCGCAAACCATTGACTAGTGGTGAAAAAACAATAGTGTTGAATCTTTATTATAAGTTATGTGAGAAATTTCCAACACTTTCCGCGAAAGAAATGATGAAATAAACTTCTGAGTTCATCGGTGTTTCGAGTACAAGTATAAACAGTGCTTGTGCAGAAAAATCTGAAACGGGAAAAGTGGTTACACACGGAAAAAAAAGAAAGCATATGAAATACGCGATGCAAGAATGTAGTGATTTTAAGAAGAATGCTATTCGCGTAACAGTGCACAATTTTTTTTTTAAACTGAGCCGCCAACAGTTAATAAACTGCCCCTTCCAGAGAGCAAATAAATTAGGTTATCGCATACCTGTTACTTTATTTTTCGCTCATTTATTCCAGAATTAACTATTATTATATAGGCAACGTTTATTTTCTTGCAACTATCAATCTTATCACCTTTAACCCTTAACAGAATATGCTAGTCACCGTTTCAGTTGTCGAAATAAGGACTCTGTTCTTTTTTGCACTACGTGAAATTTTCGAAAAATGTTCCACGAAAACCTTCGTGTCGCATCTCTGGAAGATACTGAACCTAAGTACCAAGTTTGGTGTTTATCCGACTGTTCGTTTCTGAGTTATGCTGTTCACAGACACACACACGGACATGTTTCCAAAAATGCTTTTTACTTTCTCTACTACGTATAGTAAGTAGGGGAAGTATTTTATTCCACCCAAAAATTCGATACCGAGGTATCACCGGAAATGCGTGTTTTAAGACCCCTTTAATCCAAAAAAAGCATTTTTGGAAACATGTTCATGTGTGTGTCTGTGTGTCTGTGAACAGCATAACTCAGAAACGAACAATTGGATAAACACAAAACTTGGTATTTAGGTTTAGTATCTTCCAGAGTTGCGACACGAAGGTTTTCAAGAAAATTCCCCCGCCCCAGACTACCCTTTACATGGAACATTTTTCGAAAATTTTAATTTTCTCAAAAATGGCTCTAACGATTTTGATTAAAATATCATATGTTCAAGATTTTGTCCTGAGAAATGAAATGTATATCTCGAATTTTCTGGGAATGTCTCCAAAAGTATTCTTCATTGTGAACGACTTTTGCATAATTGGTAAACCATAAGAGATAGACAAAATTTTACTACACAAACAATGTAGATCGCGTTAAAATACACAATTTATGTCATATACATTTTTGTTGTTGAGTGAACCATTTTCGAGATATTGCTTGTTATTCTCTTAAATTTTTCAATACTTATTTTCTCAAATGGGAATTCGTTATTTTGTCTTGTATATGCAAAGAATATTAATCTGAGGCAAAGAGAATGGTGCTGCATATAGCAATCAGCTATTAAGAGATATGTATATGCTTAAAGGCCACTGCAAATACAAAACAAGGGGAACATAGTACGCCTTAATCGATAGCCAAATATTTTTAGAACTGGGCGTTATGTGTAAAATGTAATTCTCTTTGCATGTCAAAAGATCGTTTCTGCAAATGTTTATCTCGATTAATATGAAATAGATGGAGAATAAGAGTTTGTAAAAATAGTTTGTGCAAGAGTAGAGAAAGTCATGTGAGTGTAACACATCAGATTGTTTTTGGATTCAGGGGGTCACAAAACATGTATTTCCGGTGAAATCTCGGTATCGAATTTTTGGGAGGAATACAATACCTCCCCTACTTACTGTACGTAGTAGAGAAAGTAAAAATGGATACGCCATGAACAATCAATCAAGAACGGGAACAGGTATTTGCAGTCCCAACCGCAATTTCATTGAAATTTATTGATTTCTGAGGTTATATTATAATAAATCGGGAAAAGCAATCGGAAAAAGAAGAGAAAACGAAAGATTTGGGTGTCGAGCGCTTTTAATCCACAACGAAATGAAGATGAAACCGGAAGAGCATGTCGATCAGTACATCGATAACTTGGAAAATCGATTTTATGCGTTCGGATATCATTTATTTAATACTGACAATGACATTTTTTGTTATTTGAATGCAGGTTCTCTAACTTTGAAATGCAATGTGCAAACATTTTTAAAAAGCGTAATCGTTACATTTGTGGTTATTTAAAAAAAAAACGATTCATAGCATAAACGAAACTGAGAAGAGGTACTACTTGAAGCGTCCGAATGTCATTCCGGTTTTGTTTTTCCAAGTACATGCAGAGTTTTCTATGCAAAACTATTACTTCAAAATTACTTTATTTATTTATTTATTTATGGTGGCAGAGCTAAGGCCATTTGGCCTTCTCTTCCGCTCAACCACATAGAAAAATCCTGAATACAATATCCTGAAAACATTAATGATATACGTAAACAATATCCAAAGGAACACAAAACAGAAATAACACAAATATTAGAGGGGCAGGTAATTGAGAATATAGAGAAACTAAGTTAACAGTAACGAATATCTTAAAAATATGGCACACACTTTATATACAATGAAAATGCGGATCTTTTCTCTAAATTAACAATTATTACTTTCTGTACTACGTACAGTAAGTGAGAAGTATTGCATTCCACCCAAAAATTCGATACCGAGATATCACTGGAAATACCTGTTTTGAGGCCCCCTGAATCCAAAAAAGCACTTTTAGAAAAAGGTCCGTGTGTGTCCTGTGTGTTTGTGTGTGTGTCTGTGTACAGCGGAACTCAAAATCCAAAAGTCGGAACATGAACATTTTTTGAAAATTTTGATTTTCTCAAAAATGCTCTAACGCTATTGATTAAAATATCACACTTTTCAGATATTTTTATGACAAATAAAATATGTATTTTGAATTTACTGGGAATATCCCCAAAAGTCCTCTTCTTTCTGAATGGTTTTTTGCACATTTAGTAAATTGCAAGAGATAGACAATGCACACACACAAACACACAAATGTAGATCTCGTTAAAACACACAATTTGTCTTATACATTTTTTTTGTAGAATGAACCATTTCCGAATATTCCTTGTTATTTGCTTGAACTTTCCAATACTTATACTTTTCTCAAGTAGGAATTCTTATTCTTTTTATTTTCCTGGACATGCAAAGAGAATAGGATGTTCCACATAGCAACCAGCTCTTAAAACATTTGACTATCGCTTAGAGGCTATCATATTCCCTTGCACCTGCAAGAAAATTAGCAATAAGATAGTTTCTGCAAATGCTTATATCGATTAACATGAAGTAGATGGAGAATAAGCGTTTGTAAAGTAGTTTCTACAAGAGTAGAGAAAGTCAAGTGAGTGTAACACATCAGAACTTTTTAAACTAAAATCTGCAACCTGTAACGAAAAGCATATAAAGTTTGACAGCCCCGTGGCAGAGAATTCTAGAGCCTAGCAACCTTCACAGTAAAAGATGACGAGAATAGAGATGTTCGATGAAGTGGTAGTGAAAGTAAGTGACGATATTCCGAGCGTGTTTAAGGTTGTGAGAGGAGAACAAACTTTTAAAGCCAGAAGCTAGGTACTGTTGGACAACGAGAAGAAGGCGAGCGGGGTTCTGTAACTGTTTATCTGCTCACGTACTGTTGGACAACGAGAAGAAGGCGAGTGGGGCCTGAGGGGCGAGCGGGGTTCTGTAACTGTTTATCTGCTCACGTACTGTCGATTGTTTACTACGTTTACTACGAAATGTGTTTATGTATGCAAATGAACCACCCATGCTGCCAGATCTGATACTGGTAGAACAGCAACCGCCGTAATTAGTGTTAACGCATTGCCTCTTGCCATGGGTGAGTACTTGACAACACTGTGTAGTAGTTTATAACCTCCTAACATGCTTATCGTATCCACACGGCGAGCGTAAATATGATACGGACGCAGGAAAGTGTTGATGTTACACATTCCTCTCGCTTGCCTTCTTCTCGTGGTCTATCAGTACATATGTAGGAGAAGAAGTGTGAATAAGCGTAAAGTAAAAGACAATGAACCAACGGTCAATAGAACCATGGCAACTCATGGAGAGATGGTGTTTCATGATGTTCATCAGACGTATTATGAGCTAGCTGCAGTTTATGTGACAGATCAGATCTTAAATCGGTGAGAAAGGAATCACAATAATCGAGGTGGGGCATCACCATTGTTTGTACCAGTCTTTCTTAGGTTCCTAGGCAGGGGCGCATTTAAACGCTTGAAACTGTGGATTAAAGAATTTATTTTACCACAAATCTTAGTAACATGATTGTCCCAACTAAGTTTATTGTCAAAAAAACACCTAAATTTTTAGTGATTCTGTCAGAGATAATAGAATTATTAATTTCAACTAATGGACTACAACGCATGCCTATAGTGTCTAACAACCTTGCCTGTGATTTTGAAACCAAGGCCTAAACCAGGCCTAAACGAGTCGAGGTCATGGTAAATTTTCAAAACTATATTGTGGATGTCGTCATTTCGTGAATGTATGTACAGTTGTAGGTCATCGGCATAAAGATATTTGTTGTAGCGAATAGTGATGCTGGTTCTGGACGCCTCAGCTAGAAGCCTACATCTGAGAGGGACACGGCTGGTTCTGCAAGTGGTTCGTACCTTGCGCGGGTCACCGCAGAGCGTAGCGATCTGCAGGCGCGGTAGAGGCGATGCTACCTGTTTTGAAGTTCTCTAATCGTGGCTACATCTTCTGCTACCGCCTCCGTCGGCGGATGATGTAATCGTAATAATTTGGTTTAGTCTTTGCCCTGGCTAGGTTGGGTCTCAGTGGAGATATGTGCATGGACTCTGCCTTTCAGAAAGGATAAGCTACGGCAATCCAGGTCGTGGGATAAAGGAAATTTCAGGGCAAATTGAAGAAGCACTATGGAGTTCACTTGACCGAGTTTTATTACCATTTTCTTCTTCAAGCACACTATGTAACGTTCCTGGTAACTGGGGACTGATAAAGTTCTCGCGCGTCTCATGGCACTTTGTCATCTCGCTGCGCGTGGGCATCACTTATTCTGCGACACAGTGCTACAATTACATGGTAAGATGTACGAGGCATATTCCAAAATTAAGGTCGGTTGGGTCATAATAACAACATCCCTCATGAGATAAGGTTTTTATTGACAGTAATATGTGCCTACATATATACTTTACTCTTTCACATAGTCGCCGTTCACATCTATACACTTGCTGTAACGCTGCACCAGCTTCTTTAAACCCACGGCATAGAAGTCTGCCGCCTCGAACTTGAACCAGTTAGTAACGCTCGTCTTGAGTTCATCGTCGATTTGAAATCGTTGTCCACTCAGCCACCGTTTCAAATGCAAGAAGAGGAAATAGTCGCTCGGTGCCAGGTCGGGACTGTACGTAAAGTTGTCAAAGAGTTACCAAATAAACTCTTGAATCTTCTCTTTGGTTTTGGCAGCGGTGTGCGGACGTGCGTTGTCGTGCAGGAGGATGATGCCAGACGACAGTTTCCCACGGCGTCGAGTTTGGATCGCATGCCTCAGTTTGGTAAGCGTTGCATAGTACACGTCAGCTGTAATTGGTGACCCACGGTCCATGAATTCAATCAAAAGGACGCCCTTTTCGTCCAAAAACACAGTAACCATCATTTCACGAATCATGCACGGCGATTGCTTACATTTTTTTTTTAGTTTGGGTGAACCGCCACTGCATTGCCTGTTGTTTCGATTCTGCGTTGGTGTACGCTATCGATGTCTCGTCGCCCGTAACAATGTGGGAAAACAAACCATCTCCATCTTGTCTAAAAAGCTTAAGTTAAATAAAAATATTCTATTGGATTAGGAATAGCCAATCAGAAACTTGAAATACAGAAATTTACAAAGTTAGGCGGTAAAAATCAAATCAGTTGCTCGTAGACAGTGCTTATAACTGGACGCGTTGGTTGTAGACAGTGTTCCTAATCAGACGCGAGATGTGTCCTCAAGAAATTTAATACGTATTTTGTGTGAGAAAATAGTTTACGTGTTTAAAAAGTGCATGTATTTAATAAAAGAATCTCACAGCTCTATATCAGTGAGTGTTATTTATATTGTGCCAAGGATTAATAAAAGGAGTGAATTAAAATTATAAATATATAATATTTAAAGAAACAGTCAAAATTACAAAGTTAATATTTTTAAACTTGGGCCAAAGGCCACCGGAAAGTACATTTAGGGCGAAAGCTACCGGAAACATTTTACCATACGTGCGGTTGCAACTACTTCATCAAGTTCGGCTCCCCAACAGTCGAAATAAAATACAACTCCTCCTATAATAACACCTTCTTCATAAGTCATCTACCAACTATGCACAAGGAATATTATATATAGGCTAAATATTATGCTATATTAAAATGAACAATTGCACATTATCCAGATTACATTCATATATCATCTATATATCAAAATGATGGGTAAAAGAAATTGCATGATACAAAATTGATTCGCCTGCCATAGCTAAATTTCGTCTCAATAGAGTGAGAAATATCATTTATATAAAGTGCAAATAATAAGGGACCCAAAACTCTCCTGTGTGAATCAAGTATCTGAAATAAACTCTAGCATAAGTTTTGTTTATAACCTATGATTATGAAAATTAGAGACCGCATATTGCAATATTACTTAGCAAATACGACGTATTGTCAAAAGTCTAACGTCTAATATGATGCAGAATCAAATGTATTATAAACAAGGCGTTGGTGGGGGAGGGGATTGGCACAAAGAATCAATGAAATTATTTACTTACCCTGCAAAGCCTCAGAATATATTTCTGCACTGGGAGAAACTGTCAAGGCTTAAATCCTATTTCTTGGTATTATAAGCTACGCACGCCGAGAACTTTAACACGACATATTGCAATAAAGTCCTTATTTGTATAAGTCTCATCGTGCTCTCATCGACCTGGTTCCATAAGGTTTTCAAAAATAGTACAAAACACTTCCATTGCTGCACAACAATGTTCCATTTTAGGAACAAGAAGAACATAGAATCCACATACTTAACGACCACACTGTTTACAAGGTAATTATGTCGGCGTGGCCGTCATCACCAGACCCATTTATGACGACAAATACGTGCTCTAGGATACCTTCTATGCTATAAATGGGTGTAGACCCAGCATCAAGGGTGTAAATTAAGTGAAAGCCACATAACAACAAACAGTAATAGTTTTCAGCCAGTTTTCGAAAAAATATCTGATGTGTTACACTCACACGACTTTCTCTACTCTTGTACAAACTATTTTTACAAACGCTTATTCTTCATATTCTTCATGTTAATAGAGATATCGATATGTTAATCTTATTGCTAATTTTCTTGTAGATGCAAGGGGAATTGGTAGGCTTTAAGCGACAGTCAAATATTTTAAGAGCTGGTTGCTATGTGGAGTATTCCATTCTCTTTGCATTACCAGGGCAGAAAGGAAATGAATAACGTATTTCCATTTGAGAAAAAGTATAAGTATTGGAAAATTTAAGGGAATAGCAAGCAATATCTCGAAAATGGCTCACTCAACAAAAAAATGTATATGACATAAATTGTGTATTTTAACGCGATATACATTTTTTGTGTAGTAAAATTTTGTCTATCTCTTATGGTTTACCAGTTATGCAAAAGTCGTTCACAATGAAGAATACTTTTGGAGACATTCCCAGAAAATTCAAGATATACATTTCATTTGTCATGAAAATATCTTAAACACATGATATTTTAATAAAAATCGTTAGAGCCATTTTTGAGAAAATTAAAATTTTTGAAAAATGCTCCATGTAAAGGGTAATCTGGGGTGGTGGGATTTTATTGAAAATCTTTTTTGGATTCAGGGGGTCTCAAAACATATATTTCCGGTGAAATCTCGGTATCAATTTTTGGGTGGAATACAGTACTTCTCCTACTTATTATACGTAGTAGAGAAAGTAAAAATCATTAATAGCTTTAAAAGATCATCATGAATGCAGTAACAACAGTTTAAACATCTTAATTTGACTATCAAATGGATTTCTACTTTCATTACTGCTTACGTATTATAAGTAGAGAAAGTTTTGCATTCCACCCTAAATCTCCAAACCAACAGCTCACCGGAAATACAGGCACCTTTTGAAGTTCAACATCTTCCAAGCATACGAAACGAAGATCTTCAAGAACCGTGAAGCCATATCTCTTCTCTTAAGAGCTAAAGATCAAAGTCCATATTTATCAAAATTGAAATTGGACGATCTCAACAGTGAAGAAGTCAATTGATAAAATAAATGAGTCGAATGATATTAAAAGCCTTCACTTACTCATGATGGTAAAATCTGGACGATCGTTGATGTCGTTGAAGTCCATAGTTCACCCCGCCTACTATATTTGAAGAGATTGACAAGCTAAACCAATTAACGGAATTAATTGTTCTTCCACACAAGCCGTGTGTTGGACAGGGTTGGAAAGGTAGAATCAGATGACTGAAAAATTCAATGTCATAGCCGGGATTTGAACCACGGATCTCCCGGTCTCCGTCCGGTTGCTCTAACCACTGAGCTACCATGGCAACATGCCGACACGACATTAAATTCTCCAGCTGATTCGCATTTTCCCGGTAAACCACAAGGAGATCTCAAATTGTATTGAGATACCATACCCCAATGGCGACTTACATTTATTGTAAGTACTTTAAGTCCCGGGCTTTATAGTTGCAACCACTATTAGGTCAATTAACGGAATTAATTGTTCTTCCACACAAGCCGTGTGTTGGACAGGGTTGGAAAGGTAGAATCAGATGACTGAAAAATTCAATGCCATAGCCGGGATTTGAACCACGGATCTCCCAGTCTCCGTCCGGTTGCTCTAACCACTGAGCTACCATGGCAACATGCCGACACGACATTAAATTCTCCAGCTGATTCGCATTGCCATTCCTAAACCAATAAAGTTTCAGTCCTTGGCAGCACAAGTGGAAGTGAGTGGGAAGGAAAACTCCCTTCATCTCCTTTCTCTCTCTAAGGTAGGGCATCCGTGTTCAAGAAAATTCCTCCACACCAAAACACAATTCACACGGAATATTTTTCCGTTTTTATTTTGTAAAAATGGTTCTAACGATTTTGATTAAAATACTATATTTTTAAGATACTTGTAAGATAAATAAAATGCAACCTTGAATTTTATGGGGAATAACCTTTAAGTTCCTCTTCCTTCTAAATAACTTGATATAACGGTAAACCGTAAGAGATAGATAAAATCCTACTATTGAGACAGTATTTTGTTGCCTGAATAATATTAATTGTATTTTATTATAATTAAATTCCAAAAAAGCCCACCTTGAAAACAATATGTATATAATTATTTTTATAAATTGTATGTAAAGTCATTGCAGATACTTATTTTATTGTAAAACATATTTTATTAATGTTATGTAAATGTTTATATACTCTAATAGTGCAAAAACTGTGAGAATAATATGTTTTAGGTTGTTATCAATGAGATAATAATATAACTTTGTGACAATAGTGTGTTTAGAGTTTTTGAAATGTACTGGTTATTAAAAGATCGGTAATGACGTAGTTTCGTTACAGTTTTGAATTAGCCAATCAAAAGTAAAGAAAAGTTTTAGTTTGAATTCTTAAATTCTATTGGACTAGAATTAGCCAATAAGTGACTGGCCTTACCGAAGCTTTAAGGTTTTTACCGTTGGATCAGTCAGTCGCGGACATGATGTGATAGAGTGCAGATGGAAAAGTCACAAGCAAGATCTTATAGTAAATACATTAAGAATGTGTAAAGTTTCTCACAGTTTCTTTTATAAAGTGCAGTATTGTGTTTTATATGTGCAAGTATAAAGAAATAAAAAGAAGTAAAATTTAAAAGTAATACTGTGACGTCTTTAATTTTTTGTCATACCACGACCGAACAAGACCTTATATCTCTATAGTTCGACTGAAGCAGGAAGATTTAAATAATATTACATAAGTATAAATTTGAAACCTACGCCCAAAGCAACAAATTAAATATAAAATCTGCAAATTCTGCGTAAAAATTACATTACGCAACATTGTGTAACATTACGTAACACAAACATCACCATCTCTACTAATACAAAGCGTGGCGTCCCAAGTATCTAAAACCAACTCCAAAGTAATTTACATACCTGGGGCTTCTCACATCATCGTAACTACTTCAAAGCGACGCACATACGTGGGGAAAACTCCTCCAAACAACTACTAACAAATAAACATTTTCTCTATGCAAAAATGTAGATCTTGTTAAAATACACAATTTATATCGAATAATTTTTTGTGGCGTTAACCATTTGCGAGATATTCTTTGTTATTCGTTTGAATTTTCAATTAGGTACTTTATTCTTTTCTCTGCAACTCGTATTCATGCAAAGAACATGGAATTTGAAAGCCATTACATAGCCACCGGCTTTAAAAACATTTGACTCTCGCTTCAGCTTGCTGTATTGTTCTTATATCTACCTATACAACGAAATATGTAGATGTACCCCTAAATCAAGGTTTATCTGTATTAACAAGAAGTACAATAAGCCTTTGTAGAAGAGTAAATAGAGATAACCATTTAAATGCAACACACCAGATCTTTACTTTCTCTACCACGTCCATAATAGGCAGAGAGAGTGTTGTATTCCACCCAAAAATTCCATACCGTATTTTCTCCGGAAATATATGTTTTGAGGCCCCTGATTCCAAAAAAAGCGTTTTTAGAAAAAGGTCCGTGTGTGTGCGCGCGCGCGCGTCTGTGTCTGTGAACAGCATAACTCAAAACCGAAAAGTCGGATAAATACTAAACTTCGTATTTAAGTTCAGTATCTTCCAAAAACGCGACACAAAGATTTTCAACTAAATCCCCTCATCCCCATATACCCTTTACATGGAAAATATTAAATAAAATGTATGCTTTTCTCAAAAACGACTATAACGACTTTTATCAAAGTATCCTATATTAAAGATATTTACATGACAAATAAAATGTATACCTTGAATTTTCTGGGAGTAGCCTCTAAAATTCTCTTTATTAGGAAAGAATTTTGTATAACATTGTGTAACTAGTAAACGTTAAGCCATAGACGAAAACATACTAATGGTTATTATTGGTTCAAATTCCTCCATACTATGTCATTCTTATAAAGTCCGTTAACATTCAGTTGTTTCTCACGATTGCATGGAAACAGTATGGAATTTTAAGGCCAGCATATAGTGTCCAGTTGTTAAACATTTGACTATCACTGTTCCCGTTGTATCTATAACGAAATGTGTGATGTAGTTATTTCTGCAAAGGTTTATCTCGATTAAAATGAAGTAGATAGGAAAATAAACTTTCCTAAGCATAATTTGTTTAGCCAATAATAAACTATAGAGGGTAGAGAAAGTAATGTGACTGTAACACATCAGAAAGTTTTTCATCTTTGTCAATTAGCAAGCAGGCTTAATTAAAATATTCTATGTATAACAGTAGGTTTTCTTTACATTTATTTATTTTCACACCACGGTTGAAATGTGAATGTAACATCACAGAACCGAATGAGATGGCTCCGCGGTAGCGTGTGAGGGTCGTATTCGGTAGGTCCCGGGTTCGGTTCCGGTCGACCGTGAGGAACGTTTATTTTATGGTGGTGTTGTATTGTATTTCGACTGTTGGGGAGCCGAACTTGAAGTAGTTGCAACCGCACGTAAGGTAAAAGGTTTCCGGTAGCCTTCGCCCCAAATTTACTTTTCAGTGGTCTCTGCCACAAGTTTAAAAATATTAGCTTTGTAATTTGACTGTTTCTTTAAATATTATATTTATGTTTGCCTCGGCTGCGTCAGTATTAATTTGTAGAGACATGGATATCTTAAGGCGTGGTGCGGCTGAAGAATTTAGGCTTACACAGATTATAATTTTTACTTCACTCCTTTTATTAATCCCTGACACGATTTAAATAACACTTCACTGATATAGAGAGCTGTGAGATTATTTATTAATTACTTGCATTTTTTAACACGTAAACTATTTTTGTCTACCACTGAATACGTATTAAACTTCTCGAGGACGCGTCTCGCTTCGTTTAGGAACGCTGTCTGCTAGCAACTGACTTCTGAATTTGTACAATTTGCTCTATTTCAGTTTCTGATTGGCTAGTCCTACTCCAATAAAATACTTTTAACTTAAGCTTTTTCTGGTTGTTGATTGGCTGTTTATAAACTGTCTAAAATTACATTATTGTTGCTCCAAGAATTACTAGTAGTATTATTAAACATTCTAATTCATTATTGCCTCAACGTTATCTCATTGTTAGCAACTTTTAACCTATTATTCTCACAGCTCCTACATTATTAAATTACGTAATACATTCACATAACATTATTGAACATGTACATAATAATATAAACATTAATACAATGACTGTTACATGCATTTTATATGCTATTTATACACATATTGCTTTAAGGAGGGCTGTTATTAAATTTATATATTATATAATTAGACTGATATCATTTATGTATTAAAAATACTGCCTCAACCGCCCACTCTCACCTTGGATTATTCGTGGTTTTCCATAGTCGACAGGTTGGTTAGGCGCAGGCCTTCTGATCCCAAGGTCACGAGTTCAGAGCCGGTCCGGACCGATGGTTTAAGTGTGCTTAAAAGCGACAGCCCCATGTCAGTAGATTTACTACTAGGGATGGGACCTCGTTACCGTCAATATCTCGATTCTGTCGATGCTCGGTTGTAACGAAATATGTCTAATACTTTCAGATACTTTTAATTTTTTAAGTTTTGCATTATTGGAGGTTGTTGGGTTTAAATTTATGCTACATAAGAAATGAAAGGAGTCGAGACTTATTCACGTTACTGCCTCCCAACTGTCCGCAAAGAGTTGCTTTAGCGGGGATGGAAGAGCTTGTACGTTAGTACCACGTGATATCTCACCTTGATGCTATTTGGATCCGAAGTTCCCTTGAAGTTCTATGCCGGGCTGCTTGTCGTAGAGCTGAGGAGAAAATCCTATCCTAGCTAGCTAATTTGATCTTTCTCAAGATTTTATGTAGGTGAAGGCAAATAATAAACTGACTTTCCCTTAAACAGCTTAATTTATTCAAATATAATGCCCTTTCAAGCGGCTTCAGCTTACGAGGTTCTGACGAATTGCTGACAATTATAGATAGACAACAGCGACATGGTATTGCAGAATCTAATCGCTGCAAAACTTGCCAGAAAACCGACAGTGTTAACCCGCCAACTGTGGAAGATCTAGTTACCCCCAAGTGGCCACGCCCTCTGTCCTGTCGACGACGGGATTCGTCTGGACGATAATGGGCACGATGCACTGGATACTCACTACCGCTGATAACACCCTAATAGTCTCTGGTCTACGACATGAAGTGATAAGATCCGCCCGAATAATATGAATAATAAATAATAACCATAATAAGAATATCAATAAGCATCTAATCAAAATAATGAGGGGAATACCAATATGAGGGAAGAATAGGAGAGAACATTAAGAATTATAAAAGGGAGGAATAAAATCATAACGAGAGAAATAAAGTAAAGAGTAGATATTAATTAATAATCAGAAAGTGAAATAAAATGTAGTAAACGTGTATTTGAGAACGAAGATTTGGCGAAAAACATAAAAAGGTTGAAGACTTAGGAACGTACAGGATGAGAGACATTAGGAGTCGCTTAAGTCACAATAGGAACCGAGTAGAGCTCACAGGATGCGGAGACAACGGGTCGGAAACCGAGTTCAGTCAAGCGCACAGAAAATTCAGTCTAGCGAACATAAGTTGTTAATGGTAGACGCGGACGATGCTCGGGCGACGAAATTAAGAGCCAATGGAAGACGAAGAGAAATTCAGAAAGAAACCAATAAGAATAAATAAAAGTCACGCGCATAGCAAAAAGATAGATCGAAACTAGAAAAGAGGCGTGAAATAGAAAATTATCTATGAGAAGAGAGCAACTTTCAGACGTGTGTAAGATGAATACTTTGTGTCGAGCCGTAGGGGAGAGAAGTTGACTTTTGTGTCGAACCGTAGGGGAGAGAAGGTCACTTCATGTCGAGCAGTGAGGGAGAGTAAGGTAGATGTAGAAATTCAAAGTATTTTATATCCGAGAGTGAAACAGTGCAGATGTCTACGAGTAATTATTTATGTATTGGAAAACTAGTTTAAAGTCAACGTGAGTGAAAGGGTAGCTAGAACATGACTAAAGGTTAAGTTATTAAAGTAACATTGTAATATACTTCAGCTTCTCAAAGTACTTAAGAAAGGGTAAAGCACGGAAACAATGGCTGGGGATGACAGAAGTAATCGCGTCTTGTGTGAAATGGTATTCGGATGGGGACAACAGTGTGGATCTTCAATAAACGTGCTATCTGAGAGGAGAACAGTGAGCTTCATTCATCTACCATCCACACTCCCTGAGGTATTTCTCTACCTGAGTAGCCGGCAGCAACATCCATCCTCCAGGATTACCAAACCAACACCAAGAACCGACCCAAGACACCCTTTTTTTTAAACCCCGCTACAGACAGCATCTTAGGGAGCAACGATGGAGATGTCTCCAGGAAGCACGCCTAAAGTGCTCTGTTAGGGAAGATAATCTTCAGGCTTCAAAGACTTCAACTGTAGGACTCCCGCTCGAAAACAAAGGGGAAAATGTAGTACGATAAAATCTGAATTCTGTATTGCGCGAAATGCCATTTATTAACAATTTTCACTTGTAAAAATTTATCATAACAAATTGAATTAAAAAAAAAACAAGAGAAAAAAAAAACAGACCAATAGACCTAATGTCTTAATAGTTACCAGTGGGTAACATCTCAATTCATGTTACATATTAATTTTGTTTTTCAGTAAATGTACACAGCTATATTTTACAACCTATTGTACAACATTTACTTATGAGTAATTTGATTGAAATGTAACATACGAGGGCTATTCCAGAAGTACCCGACCTAACAAAGAAAACAAAAAACATCTTTATTTCTCTATATAGTCTTCTTTAAGCTCGATACACTTTTCCCAGCGGTGTTCATTAGCTTCGATACTCTGTTTATACTGAGAACTATCGAGTTCTGCAAAATAGCCATGAACTGCAGACTCCAGCTATTCACTGTTAGCAAATCTTTTAGCACCAAGCTATTTCTTCAACTCTGGAAATGAAAATAACCAGAGGGGGCTAAATCTAGCGAATATGTATGTATGTATGTATGTATGTATGTATGTATGTATGTATGTATGTATGTATGTATTTATTTATTCTGCAATTGGGTACTTCCCGGTGGCAGAATTAAACCGTACAAAATTTACATCACCATGACTAGCTTACAATAATAATAATAATAATAATAATAATAATAATAATAATAATAATAATAATAAACAAGACTAACAATACAAAATGATTAATTTTAAATATTAACAAAGCTTTTAAAATCCCTAATTACTGAACCATTTATAATTTACTTAACTATTCACAATTACTTAACTATTCACCATTTACTTCACTATTCACAATTTACTTAACTATTCACAATTTACTTAACTATTCTCAATTTACTTAACTATCTACAAAGTACTTAACAATTTACAAAGTACGTAACTATTTTCGAGGTACTTAACTATTTACAATTGGTCCTTATATTTAGTTACCAGTATTTTCAACCTGGTAGTGTCAACTTTAATAGTATAGTTTGTGAAATGAGTACACTAGTTAATTAACCAACATTTATTCTGCTAATATTATTTCTGAACTGCTTTAAGGTCAGAGGACAGCCCTGAAAGGCTGCTACAGGCAATTCATTCCATTCCTCAATGGTTCTATTAACAAAAGAAAATTTTCCCACGTCGGTTCTGCACTTTCTACCCCTAATTTTAAACAGATGATCGTTTCGACCGTAGTGTGCTGGATTCTCTAACCTTTCTCTAACATCCGCCCAAGCATTTGAACCAGTATAAGCTTTAAATAACGCAACTAATCTATGTTTTTTACGCCTAACTTTTAGCGGTTCCCATTCATTCTCTTCACCTTTTGTAAACCCAAAATCTCTACCTCTCCTTATGAATTTTATAGCCCTTCTCTGCACTTTTTCTAAGGAATCAATCTGATTGACTCTGTATGGGTCCCAACATGCTACTCCATATTCCATAACCGGCCGCACTAAAGATTTGTAGGCTAGTTCCCTGGTCTTTGCGCTCCCCTTTTTCAGTATTCTCATTACGAAATGCAATGCTTTCCACGCTTTCCTAGATGTACTATTTATCTGTTCCCCCCATCCAGCATTACTTGACAAGCACACTCCCAAATATTTGCAGCTGTCCACCTGTGGAATTGGTTCCCCGCCCATTTGATAGTTATGTATAATCTTCCCCTTAGTTCTGCTAAAAACAATGGACTTACTTTTCCCAGCATTAATTGTCATTTTGTTTGCGTCGGCCCACCACTTGATTTGATTTAGGTCGTCCTGAAGAGCAGTCTCATGCATGGAATTCCTAATCTTATTGTAAATAATGCAATCGTCTGCGAACAGTCTTATCTGGCATTTAATGTTTATATGGATATCATATCATATGATGCATGGGGAACCAATTCGAACTTTAACTCATTGATTTTGGTCATGGCGATAATGGATGTGTAAACTGCCGCATTGTCTTGATGAAACAAAAGTTTCTTTTCCAATAAATGCAGCTGTTTTTGCTTGATTTCATCATTCAAATGCTGCAATAAGTTTGCATAATACTCGCCATTGATTGCTTTTCCTTTTTAAAGATAACCAATGAAAATTATCCCACGCGCATCCCAAAAAACTGACGCCATGACCTTGCCTGCAAATGGAACTGTCTCACATTCTTTGGAACCGAATCCCCCCTTTAAATCCACTGTTTTGACTGTTCTTTCATCTCAGGTGTGAAGTGATGGACCCATGTTTCATCCATGGTTATGAATCGACACAAAAGCTCGGCTTTATTGCATCAAAACATCGCCAAACACTCGACTGAAACATCCTCACGATGCTGCTTTTGTTCCATAGTGAGTAAACGCCGCACCCATCTTTCGCACAGCTTTCTCATGTCTAAATTTTCAGTCAGTTTGCGATGTACAGCACGTTTTGAAATGCCTACGATGTCTGCTAACTCGCGCACTCAGTCGACGGTCATCCAATACCATTTTGTGGATTTTCCTCACAATTTCTGGCGTGGTCACCTCATTTGGTTGACCACTGCGATGTTCGTCTTGGCAGCTCATACGGCCTCGCTTAAACTCAGCCACCCTATATTTTAATGTTGTAAATGAAGGAGCAGACTCCCCCAGAGTAGAATCTAGCTCAGCTTTAATATTAGTTGGACTAAGACCTTTAAAATGAAAGTGTTGTATCATAAAATGATGACCAGTTTTATACATGTTTACAAATTTGCTGAGAGCGTTCACTATTGATGGCTGCCAAACAATAATTACTAAGCGACGTAGCATCATCAAACTTCAGACTTAAGCTTTATAAGGTTGGTACTTTCAACCACAGTCATTTGTTTGAAGTAACTACACTATCTATACATTAGGTCGGGTACTTCTGAGACTGCCCTCGTAGCCTCATTATTTATTAAGTTTGGAAAACAATCCCCATTGTTTAAAAAATTAATCCCTTCTGTGTTTTGTTTGCCTGAATAACAGCAGAAAGCATTTCATCGCTGTCAAAATGCGTAACCTTTTTATTGTGCCTATGCCATGTGCTACGTATAAAACATTTTTCTGAATAAACTCTGTTATAGCCTGTTCTATCTAAGAAAAAAAGTCTGCTTTGCTATAAAGTTCAAGAAAATAAAATTCTTTCCACTTTACCTCTCTAACTATTTTGCTTGTGGTTGGTACATGGATTTCATTATGATAACCAACATTAATTAAGACATTGCCTGAAGCATATTTCATTACTTCTTTTGAAACAACGGCTTTAAGTGGCGTTTGTGTTATGTAAGAGAATCTACGCTATATTTTTATGGAGACGGTGGCTATTAAAAATTAATTTTCATTCCATTTTCAAAATTATTTACCCTTGTACAAGGATTCTAGGCTTAGATAAGCTCAATTCGAAGTGATCTTCAGTTTCTTTAAAACTCTCCAGGAATTTCTCTATTTCTTCTTAGGCGTTTGCTATTTGAAAAACGAACAAACCTAACTAAATGGACTAAAATTACTTTTTCACTGCAGATCATGATTATTTTTGCTTTCTCTGCTACGAACTTAAGTAAGTATTTTATTCCACTAAAAAAATCGATGTCGAGATTTTATCAGAAATACATGCCTTGAGTCCCTCTGAACCTTAAAAAAAATAAAAGTAGAAAGATGTCCGTGTCTGTGAACAACATAACTCAAACACGAAAAGTCGGTTGAATACCAAACTTGGTACTTCCAAGGATGTGACACGAACATTCTCAGGAAAAAATCCCACACCCCAAACTACCCTTTAACATACATGTTTTTTAAATTTTGATTTTCTGATTGATTAAAATACCACATGTTTAAGATATTTTATGACAAATTCAATGTATGTATTCAATTTTCTGGAAATAGCCTGTGAAGTCGTCTTCATTCTGAATGACTTTTATAGTAGTAGTAGTAGTAGTAGTAGTAGTAGTAGTAGTAGTAGTAGTAGTGGTATTTATTAAGTATTTAGTATTACATTAATTATATAACACAGTCACATGGGTCATAAGACCGTACATGCTCTCTAGAAAAATACCTGGTCTGTATACGTGACTTGCAGTATCAACCAGAAAACAACTATTTTTTTATAATCACCGCACTATATACATACATATAGAATTGAAATAACACTCGGAATCACACACTCACACTCACACACACACACACACACATATTCGCGCACAAGTACTCAAGCACCACATATGTTTAAAGAAAAATTACATAAACACCTTATCTCTTAGTACATGTACTTCCATTAAGTATGTGCCCAAGCTTGGCCAGTTTTGGCTGTTTAGAATCAAGTCCCAGCATGCTGTCCTCCGTCTGTTGGAAGCCAAAAATACTTCCGGTAATAGATTTTTCCTAATACCCTCCGTCTGCACGCATGCTGCCAAAATATACGTCCAGTCTTCTTGTTCCCCGCATAATGGGCAAATCCTTCTGCCATCATCATCAAAAATCTTGCGAGCTTTCCACCCTCCCAACCTAAGCCTCTAGTCCTCTGTTTTATACTCAATTCCAAAATATATGTTTCCTTACCCCACCTAGTTTTTATTTCATTTTGTAGCTCCAATGTTGATCTTTGTGTACATTCAGATTCTATTTTCTGCCTGTTTATATGGCATAGTCGTCTTTTGACTTTTCTCACGGCACTGTGTGTATTTTCATTACCCCTTTGCCAGATATCATTTAAGCCAATTTTTGATAATTCGCGTTGCAACCCCGCCGCCCACCATTTTGGATGCTCTATGTTGTTCATTTGATGACGATAACATATTGCTCTTAGAGTTGTTTGATCACCTTTAATTATTCGCAGCCAGTACCTAACTACGTTTAGTTTAGCAAATACAGCATCTTCCCAGCATCCTACCTCACGAAGAACTCCGTAGTTTGAAGTACCCCTCCCCAACCCTAGAATGCGCTTCCAGAAATTGCATTGTATTTTATTTACATTATCCACCCTCTCCCATCCCCACACTTCACTGCCGTATAGTAATGAGGACCTAACCATTGCTTCATACATGGTCTGTAATGTTTTACTGGCATATCTGGTACCCGGTCAATATCCTTAATACTTCTGAAAGTTGTCCAATGTTTTATAAACTCCATGTTCTTGTTCCATTTTCCGCCCATATCAAACCTTACTCCTAAGTAATCGAAGTGTTTAACATTTTGAATTTCTTCCTCCCCGTAGGTCCACTTTTCATGTTGGCCGTACACATATCCATTTTAGGTGACTGTTTTAGTTTTAAGAATATTTACCTCCATACCCCATTACCTACAATATTGTCGAAGAGCGTTTAAACCAGACTGCAAACCTTTTATCGTTTTAGAAAGAATTACAAAAGAATTGGTATTTTTTGGTCTGCGATTGTCGGTGCATCTATGTCTTCCTCCGTCATCACGCTAACAACATCATCACTAAACAAGTTAAAAAGTAACGGAGATAGTATACAACCCTGTTTAACCCCCCTCTGCGCTATGTTACATTCTGATGTATTGTGCTGATCGGTCTTGATAACAAACTCAACTTCTTTATACATTGCCCTGAGTGCTCTAATCATTTTCCCCGAAAGTCCTTTACGTGTTAATTTCTCCCAGAGAGCACTGCGTTCTACAGTATCAAATGCCATTTTAAAATCTAAAAATACAGTATATCCCTTACCACCTTTATTTCTCAAATTGTCATCAATTATTGTTTTCAGAACAAAGACATTGTCAATAGTCGAGAAACCTTCCCTAAATCCTGCCTGAAATTTAGAAATCCTATGATGTGTCTTAGCCCAACACTTAATTCTTTCATATAAGATTCTACTGTAAATTTTTCCAAATATAGAGAGCAGCGAGATACCCCTGTAATTTCCTGGAATGCTGTAACTCCCTTTGCCCTTGTAAAGAGGTTGGATAATGGCGGTTTTCCATGCTTCCGGATATTCTCCGCCTTCAAATATTTTATTGAAGCTTTTTCTATAGAAATCTACCATTTTATTAACTTCTAGCGAGATCTTGAAAAACTCAGCTGACAAGCCCTCTATACCAGCTGCCTTCCTGGTTTTTAAACATTTTATTGCACGAACAACCTCTGCTGTGCTAATTTCATAAACAAGCATTTGCACAATTGGAGCCCCAGTCATCCCTTCAGCGGCCAAAGTATTTAATTGTATCCTAAACTTCCCTCCTTCATACACAAAAAATGTAGATCTTGTTAAAGCAATCAATTTATGTCAAATTATTTTTGTGGAGTTGACCATTTCCGAGATATCCCTTGTTATTGGTTTGAATTTAAAACACATACATTTCTCAAATGGGAAGTCGTTATTCCTTCTTTTATCCTTTCCTTTCTTTTCTCGTGATCATGTAAAGAACATGGAGTTTCAAAGCCGTCATACAGCGACAGGTTCTTTAAAAATATGAATATCGCTTTGGCCTACCGTATCGAAATGTGTAAATGTGAATTGAAATCGTATCTGGATTAATAAGAAGTAAGAGAATAATAAGCTTGTACGAATAGTTTGTAGAAGAGTGAGTAGAGAAAATCATGTGAATGCAACACACTAGATTATTGTTTTATTTGTATAGCCCCCTTTAACTTTGTGGTCATATCGGAGCTTTTGACTTGAGAAATAAGTTACTGCTGGTGTTTTTACTCTCTCACCTATAGGATTTTTTTAACATTGGATTTTTCATTAACTTTTGCATTAACACATATTCATTCCCGAATTCATACTGCCAGACTCTACAGAGGATAGGGAATGATGATGGATAGGGCACAACCATTCTACCAGAGAGGCAGTCATGTCGTGTCCGTTGTTTATACTATTCTAGATGGTTTAATTTAAACCTAACTTCTGGTAGCTTACAGCATGGTTTAACCCAGATCCTAGCGTAAACTAGTTTGTGGAAAACTATTGCTAGTTCAAACCAATCTAGCTTTAAACACACAGTGCCTTATTTCTGACTCCTGGCCGGTTGCTTCGCGGCGCGCTACTGCCGCAGGACCGCACGCTGCTGCCGGCCGAGTTGAATATTCACAGACCCTGAGAACTCAAGCGCATAGCTTGCCGGCACTTCAAGCGTATAGATTTGCATGCATACAACAGCCACATACCTTTATCACAGAAGGTGTTGGGAATGATGTCCTTGTGCTGCCACGCATCTCTCACACCTTTTAAGAAAATTTCCATTAACAGGCATTAATTCTTCTTCTGAAATTGCAGTAATTTCTCTTCTGATACTACCTTTCAGGTCTTCCCACGTATGTGGGTTGTTCCGATAAACTTTATTTTTTAAGTTCCCCAATAAATAAAAATCGCATACCGTAAGGTCTGGGGAGAGTGGTGGCCACAGTGCTTTACTGATGACCATATCTTCAAAAATTTCCGTAATTAATTTCAACGAAATATCAGGTGTATGTGCTGTAGCAGAGTCTTGTTGAAAATATGCCATTCAATTTTACACAAATATTCCAGAAATAGTTTGATATTGTATTCCTGCACCTCTGTTCAATAACTGTATCCTCAAAAAATATAGAGCCTATAATTCGGTACGCATTCACAGTACACCAAACACCAATTTTCTGGTCATGCAATGGTATTTCGGTACAATATCGAGTTTTTCTGCACTCCAGTATATGTTGTTTTGTCTCGATACATGGCCATTTAAAGAAAACCATGCTTCGTCTATGAAAAAAATTAACTTTGGGTCCATAGAGCCATCATTAACTTTACCCGATATCCAATCGTAGAAATTTACTCTTCTCGCAGTATCACGCAGTTACATTTCTTGAACTACGGTTATCTTATAAAGTTTTAATTCTAAAAGTTCAGTGGCTTTCCAAGCCGAGAATTGTGAAATTCCCGTTTCTTGTGATAATCTACTCAGAGATTTCTTTTTGGGCTATGTTCTAACCTTTGTCCTATCTCATCGAACTTTTCCTCTGTAAGAACACAGCGAGTTACTTTGGGTTTCTTATCAAGGACAGAACCCGTTTCTCTAAATCGGTTTACAAGACTATGAACTGTCTCTCTGTGAGGCGCACGATTTCGGGGAATCTGTCTATAAACAGCCGTGTCACTTGTCTACAAGACTCTGTTTGCACGTAGGAATCATTCATGAATATGCGGTGTTCTAAAGTAAACGCACTTCTTGGCATTATAACAGGACTATCACACTTTAACCACAAAGAACAAAACACGAACTCACGCTAGCAACGGTCGCACATGCACTGGCGCGCGGAGTGGAGGGAGAACAGTGGGAGCCAGAACCGGTTAGAAGCACTGCGCACGTAGCTACATCCGCCAAACTACCGGCCAGAAGTCAAAATAAGGCACTGTACTTGGAAAAATCTGATGTGATACGTTCACATGACTTTCTCTACCCTCTATCGTTTATTAGCGAGTATACAAACTATTCTTAGTAAAGCTTATTTTTATATCTAATACGTTTTAATCCAAATAAACCTTTACAAAAATAGCTACATTGCACATTTCGTTATAAATACAAAGGTAATAGCGATAGTCAAATGTTTAAGATCTGGCCCTATATGCTGGTCTTAAAATTCCATACAGTTTCCATGCAATCACCAAAAACAACTGAATGTTGACAGAACTTTAAGAGAATGACCAAGAAATATACAATTCGAACCATTAATAACGGACATTTCAGAAACGGCTTATGCCAAAATAATTTATTTGAAATAAATTGTGTGTTTTAAACAGATTCTATGTTATTACTTTCTCTACTACGTATAGTAAGTAGGGGAAGTATTGTATTCCACCCAAAAATTCGATACCGAGATTTCACCGGAAATACATATTTTGAGACCCCCTGAATCCAAAAAAAAGCATTTTTGGAAACATGTCCGTGTGTGTGTCTGTGTGTGTGTGTGTGTGTCTGTCTGTCTGTCTGTGAACAGGATAACTCAGAAACGAATAGTCGGATAAACACCAAACTTGGTATTTAGGTTCAGTATCTTCCAAGGATGCGACACGAAGGTTTTAAAGAAAATCCCCCCACCCCAGATTACCCTTTACATGGAAGATTTATCAAAAATTTTAATTTTCTCAAAAATGGCTCTAACGATTTTGATTAAAATATCATATGTTTAAGATCTTTTCATGACAAATAAAATGTATATCTTGAATTTCCTGGGAATGTCTCCAAAAGTATTCTTCATTGTGAACGAACTTTTGCATAACTGGTAAACCATAAGAGATAGACAAAATTTTACTACACAAAAAATGTAGATCGCGTTAAAATACACAATTTATGTCATATGCATTTTTTGTTGAGTGAACCATTTTCGAGATATTGCTTGTTATTCCCTTAAATTTTTCAATACTTATTTTCTCAAATGGGAATTCGTTCATTTTTACTTTCTCTACTACGTATTAGAGTAGTAGGGGAAGTATTGCATTCCACCCAAAAATTCGATACCGAGATTTCACCGGAAATACACGTTTTGAGACTCCCTGAATCCAAAAAAAGCATTTTTGGAAACATGTCCGTGTGTGTGTCTGTGTGTGTGTGCGTGTGTGTGTGTGTGTGTGTGTGTGTGTGTGTGTGTGTGTGTCTGTGTGTCTGTGAACAGCATAACTCAGAAACGAACAGTCGGATAAACACCAAACTTGGTATTTAGGTTCAGTATCTTCCAGAAATGCGACACGAAGGTTTTCAAGAAAATCCCCCCACCCCAGACTACCCTTTACATGGAACATTTTTCGAAAATTTTAATTTACTCAAAGATGCCTCTAACGATTTTGATTAAAATATCATATGTTTAAGGTATTTTCATGACAAATGGCATGTATATCTCGAATTTTCTGGGAATGTCCCTAAAAGTGTTCTTCATTCTGAACGACTTTTGCATAACTGGTAAACCATAAGAGATACACAAAATTTTACTACACAAAAAATGTAGAACGCGTTAAAATACACAATTTATATCATATACATTCTTTTTGTTGAGTGAACCGTTTTCGAGATATTGCTTGTTATTCCCTTAAATTTTCCAATACTTATACTTTTTCTCAAATTCGTTACTCATTTTTTTATGTCCTGGACTTGCAAAGAGAATGGAATGCGCCACATAGCAACCAGCGCTTAAATATTTGACTATCGCTTAAAACCTACCATATTCCCCTTGCATCTACAAGAAAATTAGCAATAAGATTGGCATCTCGATATCTCAATTAACATGAAGCATATGGAGAATAAGCGTTTGTAATAATAGTCTGTACAAGAGTAGAGAAAGTCATGTGAGTGTAACACATCAGATTTTTTGTCTTGGATATGCAGAGAGTATTAATCTGTGGGAAAGGGAATGGTGCTGCACCTAGCAACCAGCTATTAAGAGATATGTATATGCTTAAAGGCTACTGTACTTCTATATTGCCCTTGTAAATATATATTCCCTTACATCTACAAGAAAATTAGCAATAAGATAGACTCTGCAAATGTTTATCTCGTTTAACATGAAGTAGTTGGAGAATAAGCGTTTGTAAAAATAGTTTGTACAAGAGTAGAGAAAGTCATGTGAGTGTAACACATCAGATTTTTTTGTGTAGTGCGTTTTCGTCTGTCTCTTAACGTTTACCAGTTATACAAGATTATACAAAATTCCTTTCCAATGAAGAGGACTTTAAAGACCATAGGCAGAAAATGAAACATAAACATATTATTTGCCATGTAAATATCTTTAATGCATGGTCTTATAATAAAAACCGTTAGAGCTATGTTTTGGAAAAACAAAATTTTCGAACAATGTTGTATGTAAAGGGTATTTGGGTTTGGGGCATTATTGAAAATCTTCATGTATTCTTGGAAGATACTTAATTTAAATAGCAAGTTTGGTATTTATCCGACTTTTTGTTTTTGAGTTATGCTATTCATAGATACAGAGAAACAGTTTTTAAAACTGCCTTTTTACTTTCTCTACTGCGTATAGTAAGTAGGGTAAGTATTGTATTCCACCCAAAAATTCGATACCAGGATTTCACTGGAAATATATGTTTTGAGACCCCCTGAATCCAAAAAAAGCATTTTTGGAAACATGCCCGTGTGTGTGTGTCTGTGAACAGCATAACTCAGAAACGAACAGTCGGATAAACACCAAACTTGGTATTTAGGTTCAGTATCTTCCAGAGATGCGACACGAAGGTTTTCAAGAAAATCCCCCCACCCCAGATTACCCTTTATATGGAAATGTTTTCGAAAATTTTAATTTTCTCAAAAATGGCTCTAACGATTTTGATTAAAATATATGTTTAAGATATTTTCATGACAAATAAAATGTATATCTTGAATTTTCTGGGAATGTCTCCTAAAGTATTCTGCATTGTGAACGACATTTGCATAACTGATAAACCATAAGAGATAGACAAAATTTTATTACCCAAAAAATGTAGATGGCGTTAAAATACATAATTTATGTCATATTCATTTTTTTTGTTGAGTGAAGCATTTTCGAGATATTGCTTGTTATTCCCTTAAATTTTTCAATACTTATTTTCTCAAATGGGAATTGGTTATTCATTTTTTGTCTTGGATATGCAAAGAGTATTAATCTGTGACAAACAGAATGGTGCTGCACCTAGCAACCAGATATTAAGAGATATGTCTGTGCTTATATTGCCGTTGCAAATACAAAACAAGGGGAACATAGTGTGCCTTAAGCGATGGTTAAATATTTTTAGAACTGGTCGCTATGTGTAAAATGTAATTCTCTTTGCATGTCAAAAGATCGTTTATGCAATTGTTTATCTCGATTAATATGAAATAGATGGAGAATAAGAGTTTGTAAAAATAGTTTGTACAAGAGTAGAGAAAGTCATGTGGGTGTAACACATGAGATGTTTTGGATTCAGGGGTCTCAAAACATGTATTTACGGTGAAAGCTCGGTATGGAATTTTTGTGTGGAATGCAATAAATAAAAATGACTCTTAGTGTGTCAAATTAAAAACATATCAAGACTTTTGCAGTGACCCTTAATATTTCATTTTCAAATATTGCTGAATATGAATTTATTTTACAAATAAGTATTACAGAAGTTACTTATACACCTGCTATTAGCTAATGTAGTATTTAAAAGATTTAGCAACATTTATTATAGATGCTCCATAATAGCAAAATCTGCACATTTTTCTCCAATCATCAGTACAACGGAATTAATGTTAGCATTAGTGACATTAGGACATATGCTGGCATCTGCTACTCGTAGTCCTTTTACTCCGTGAATCCTACACTTATTGTCTGTAACTGAATTAGGATCACCTTTCGCTCCCATGCTGCATGTTCCCATTCCATGCAGCCAGAGATCAAGTTTACCTTGCATGGCGCACCTCCAGTACTCTAAAGTAGCGTATTCTATGTGCTTACACCTAGGGTCGGGTGTATTGTCAGCGAATATTCCAGCTTTTTTGAAAGTTTTACAGTTGGCCATTTTATGCGCTATCATACACCCATCAGCAATAACTTTCTTATCCCATTCTTTGACTCCGGGTGTAATTGCCGGGGGTTTCATGGGATCCGCGGATTTTATAAACACAGTACCCGTTCCATTTGTCATGCCAGACATCACACCCAAATTAAGTCTGTTGTAGTAGCACGTACAAAATTTTGGGTCTTCGATGTCTAAACCTTCAATGAACGGATTGAATGCAAACAGTAAGTCTGGAATTTCTTTCGTTGAGGTTGAGGAATGGGTTAAGAGATAGCTGTTGAAGGCTCCAGTGGAAGCTAGGGGACCAGACTTGTTGTAGATATAGTTCTTGATGTCCTCCTTAATAGTTTCACAGTCTGGAGGTATTGTCGATGTGGATGTGAGCTGCAGGTTTATGGCGTGGAATACTGGATGGTTCAAGAAATTGTAGCCTACTCTTAAGTCCTTGATCACTGGTATTCCGAACTTTTCCAGCAATTCCTTGGGACCAATGCCTGAAAGCTGTAGCAATTTTGCAGTATTAATGATTCCAGCACAAACAAATATTTCCTTTTTAGCCTTTATCACGACTTTCTTTTTCGTTCCACCTTCGGTTATAAACGCTTCCACCCCAAAAGCAGTTTTTGTACAAGGGTTAATGAGTATTTTTGTGACGTAAGTTTCTGTGTAGACATGCAAATTCTTCCTCTTCCAACGTTTCTTTTCTATGTACAGCCTGTTAGCACTTATGCGTGTCCCATTTTTAGAAGTCGTCTTATAATCTTCCCTGATATTACCATTCCGATCTGGATCCAAAATGTCAAATTCCTTGTATACTTCCATTATAATGCCCACATTTTTGTCTGTGTGCCTAAATCTTTCTACGGAGAAGTCTCCTACTGTGCCATCGTCTTGTAATTCGTGCGCACTATAACGTCTCTCATAATAAGGCCACACCTCGTCAAAGGACCAGCCCTCAATGCCCTGCTCAAGTAAATCGTCATAAAGTCGCCTATTGCCCTTGAGGTACCACATACCATTGTGGGCATCGCATCCCCCCATCATTTTGCCTCTACCATAGGTACAAGGTTTTCCATCACAGAAATCTGGGTGTGGTTCAGTCTTGAAATTCCATTCAATATTCGTGCCAAACATTCCATCAGTTTTAACTAATCCAGGCACACGGGTTATCTCCGGCTCCTCACATCCAGCCTCAAGCAAAAGTACTTTCCACTTGGGATTTTCGCTCATACGCGAAGCTACAGTGGCTCCTCCCGATCCAGCACCTATCACTATAAAATCATATTCTTCTTCCAAAGGCCTCTTCAGCACGTTCGGATAATTTTGCATTAAAATGCAATTAACCAATGTCATAAGTGTATTTAGTCCAGAAGTCGTCGTGCAAGAATGCTGCTTCTCAAATTCTCCCAAGATGCTTTCCATAATGATAGCTGCATCCGAATTAGCTCTTAGTTTAAAATACCGAAACCAAGATTAAAATCAAGATACTATACTCAGTAAGCCCATACCTGAAAAAAGAACAAAACACATATCAAAACATTTTATGGGTGTCATCAAATGAGAGCAGATTAGTGCATTGGTCAGTTCTTGAACCAGTCTGCTGGCAGAAGGGAAGGAGGGAGTGATCTGGGGGTAGTGTTTCACGCCCTTTCTTATTACATTTATTCGGCATCACAGGCGGTGGACACTGATGATGCATGAAATGAAGTTACAATTGGAAAAGACAATTTTGGGTAGGGAACATTCCAGACCTAAGCTTACGGTACCTCCCCAGCATTTGCCAGTTACGAGGAGTGAGGAAAACCTGGAAAACACCTCAGTCATGGTGGACGATCCTGGTGGGATTTTAACCGCGGACCTCCCGCTCACAAGTCCGTGTTTTAACGACCTCAGCCACCCGAATATGTGAACTTGAAAACACTAATAATTTCTGTGGTCTATTAATTAATATTGAACAAACGGAAATGCTATACCGACACTATAGTGGCGTCTTTATGTATAACACGAGCTGCAATACTCAAACTTGCACGGTGCGTTTTTTGATCTCGAGAAATATTTGATTACCGGCGCTTACTATACTTAATATTACATCCCGTGAAAGACCAGACATCTTTTACAGACAACTAGGTCTGTAAAATGTTATTTTAATATCCGTTTCGATTAAATCCTTGAGTCACCCTTATATATAGGCTGTAAAATAAAAACGTATGTCAAATAGGGAAATATTTCTCACATGTGGAGGATCGAAATCTGTTATTAAACTTGGGTCCAGAAATGCTTTGTTGCCGTGTTTGAGCTCACTTCGCGTATATTAATCATGGGAAACACACCACTGTGTATTACAACAAATGTGCAAAATGTTATCCATTAGCACGGATACAGGCATCAACTCGGCTTCTTGTTGCATCCCGGATACGCGGATGTATCCCTGAAGATCGTCCTGTTGTTTTGCAGCCTTCCACAATACGAGAGCGAAGACTCTCCACATCTTGCACCGGTGTTCCATTGTAAGCCAAAAGTGTTCAAATGCCTTAACAGATTTAGATCCGGAGAGCATATACGCTAAGGAATTGATCCATCCGTCCCGGAACCTTCATTTAGTATCCAACGAACATTGACTGTGAAATGAGCAGGAACCCATTGTGCATTATGTACATATTTCATCGTATTTCTAATGGCACATCTTCCAAGAGAATAGACAAGGTTTTCTCTAAGAACGTTTGGCATGTTTATCGGTTGAGACTTGAAAATACTTGGGATGCCAAGAGAACATCACCAACAATGCCAGTCGTTGAAAATGCCAGAAAAGCGTTGGTGATAACGTGATTAAACAATTACCCTATAATTCTCTATATATTGATGGTTGTGAAAATTCACAATCCTATCTCAATGAAACGAAGCCTCATTTCTACAGCACAGTTGTACTAAAACAGCTTTTACAGATTATTAGAGAAATCCTTGGCAGAACTGTGCCCATTAACAAAATCAGCTGTGAACACAAACCACAGGCTGCTATGAGCTTGATGCTACTCAAGTATTGAAGTGAGTCGCATAATCTACAGTTGGAAATCAACACTGGTAGTGAATCTAGGAATTACATCATCACCCCACCATACCACTACAGTCATATTACAGGTAGTTCCTAAACACTTACTCACAAGCTCGTGTCCGTCAACTGGGGAAGCCTAAAAGTAGAAAATTATTTCTAAAGTATACTGATTCACAATACACCGGGGAATGAAAACTGGAATGCATATATATGGCAAAGCGGAAAGTCGATTTTGCACATTGGGATGTCATTTGTTTATAAGTGGCCAATGATATTTTTTCGGCTGTTTCCAATTCATCCAACATAATGCAGGTTAGCCAACTTCAAAATTCGGTGGCGTAAACATTCTGTAAACACAGAGCCATTACTATTTTCAATTCCTCCAGCGAAAACGTCTTGCATATAAACAAACTACAAGTGCCGTATTGCTAGAAGAAGCAATGCTTAGTGAATCTGAGGGACTCAGGACGAATATTTCAGGGATTCCTTCCGGTTTGATTTCCCAGCTTGCGACCAGAGAGAGCTCTAGCGGCTGTTTTTGGCCACGACCTGTTTCTACAGTAAAGAGTCTCATATGCACAATATGGAACTAATATAGCCGGCCCTCGTAGCCGTGGTCGCTGAAGTGGTTGCTCCGGCGCTCCGCCAAGCTGAGGGTCGCGGGTTCGAGTCCCGCCACGGGCATGGGTGTTTGTGTGTGTATGTGTGTTACGGAAATAAGCGGTATAAAAACAGAAAACACATTAGTAAAAACTGGGAACAACAAGGGAACTTTAAAAAAAAAAAAAAAAAAAAAAAAAAAAAAAAAAAAAAAATATGCGCTTTCGGGAACGGGAACGAGCAAGTTAAAAATCTGATGTCATACATTAACATGACTTTCTCTACCCTCTATTGTTTATTAGTGAATATACAAACTATTCTTACTCAAGTTTATTTTTCTATTAGTTTTAATCCAAATAAACCTTTGCAGAAATAGCTAAATTACACATTTCGTTATAGATACAAAGAGAACAGTGATAGTAAAATATTTAAGAACGGGACATAATATGCTGGCCTTAAAATTCCATACTGTTGCCATGCACTCGCGAGAAACAACTGAATGTTGAAAGGACTTTAAAGAATGACCAACAAATGAACAACTCGATCCTTAATGACGATATCTCGAACAAAACGTATTTGAAATAAATTGTGTGCTTTAAAAAGATCTACACTCTTGTGTAGCACGTTTTTGTCTATTGCTTAACGTTTACCAGTTACACAACATTATACAAACTTCCTTCCGAATGAAGAGGACTTCAAACGCTATTTACAGAAAATTCAAGATATACTTTTTATTTTCGTGTAAATATTTTTCATATATGGTGTTTTAATCAAAGCCGTTAGAGCCATTTTTAAGAAAATAAAAATTTTCGAACGATCTTCCATATAAAGGGTAGTATCTGTTGAGGGATTTTCTTGAAAATCTTAGTGTCGCATCTTTGGAAGGTCCTGAACTTGAATACCAAGTTTGGGTTTATCCGACTTTCGTTTTTGAGTTACGCTATTCACAGACACACACACACACACAAGGACCTTTTTTTTTTTAAAAATGTTTCTTCTTTGGATTCAGGGGGCATTAAAATATGCATTTCCGGTGAAATCTCTATATAGAGCGTTTGGGTGCAATGCACGTGGTAGTAGAAGTAAATATCTGATGTGTTACACTCACTACTCTTGTACAAACTATTTTTACAAACGCTTATTCTCCATCTACTTCATGTTAATCGAGATATCGAGATGTTAACCTTATTGCTAATTTTCTTGTAGATGTAAGGGAAATATATATTTACAAGGGCAATATAGAAATACAGTAGCCTTTAAGCACATACATATCTCTTAATAGCTGGTTGCTAGGTGCAGCACCATTCTCTTTGCCACAGATTAATACTCTTTGCATATCCAAGACAAAAAGATCAATAACGAATTCCCATTTGAGAAAATAAGTATTGAAAAATTTAAGGGAATAACAAACAATATCTCGAAAATGGTTCACTCAACAAAAAAAATGTATATGATATAAATTGTGTATTTTAACCGATCTATATTTTTTGAGTAGTAAACTTTTGTCTATCTCTTATGGTTTACCAGTTATGGAAAAGTCGTTCACAATGAAGATTACTTTTGGAGACATTCCCAGAAAATTCAAGATATACATTTCATTTGTCATGAATATATCTTAAACATGTGATATTTTAATCAAAATCGTTAGAGCCATTTTTGAGAAAATTAAAATTTTCGAAAAATGATCCATCTAAAGGGTAGTCTGGGGTGGGGGGATTTTCTTAAAAACCTTTGTGTCGCATCTCTGGAAGATACTGTACCTAAATACCAAGTTTGGTATTCTTTAACATTCTTTAACATTTTTTATTTTCCAAAAATGGCTTTAACGACTTTGATTAAAAACCATATAGGTACCAAAGACATTTACATGAAAAATAAAACGTATATTCTGAATTTTCTGGTAATAGCCTGTGAAGACCCCTTCATTCGAAAAGAATTTTGTATGATCTTGTATAACTTGTAAACGTTAAGCGACAAACGAAAACGTACTACACAAAATATGCAGATTTCTTCAAGACACAATTTATTTCATTTTTACTTTTTTTTTGCAGCATTAGCTGTTTCCGAGGTATCAATTACTAATGGTACCAAATATCCAATACTTTGTCGTTATTTTTAACTATGGAATTTTAAGGCCAGCATGTAGCGTCCAGTTGTTAAACATTTGACTATCGCTGTTCTCTTTGTATCTATAACGAAATATGTAATGTAACTATTTCTGTAAAGGTTTATTTCGATTAAAATGTAGTAGATAGAAAAATAAACTTTCCTAAGAATAATTTGTATATTCCACTTATAATCGCTAGAGGGTGGAGAAGGTCATGTGAAGGAGAGAGGGGTGGAGTAACTGCAGGGGGTGGGGGAGGACCTAACCTCAACCTACAAGATCTTTTGTACCTAAGCCCCTGAAGGGCTGCTCCCAGGAAGGAGGAGGTGAACGGAGAAAGAGGGCGGCCGGACCAAAAGATACGACAGGCAAAGGGCAGAGTTTCTTACTTTTACAGATTGAAACATCAGGATGGCAGGTGGTACAAACGGTTCCCCTACCCCGTGCAAGCTTACTCATCCCCGGGACTGGGAGACCGTCCGTATTACGGGGGACAAAGTGTTACATAAACATCCTTTTCCCCTGCCATGCAACGCCGACACTTGCAACCCTGAAACAGCCAAGCAAGTGGAAGGTGAAGTGAAATGAGAATGGAGGTGAAATGAAGGGACAGGACATACGGGGGATGTCATGAACTTTACCAGCATTCGCCTAACGATCTGAAGAAAACCCCGAAAAAAACCCGTGGGTCAGGAAGGTTGGCCATGGGAATCGAACCCACGATCTCTAGAATGCAGATCATAGACGTTACCGCCTGAGCCATCCCGCTCGGTAAGTCATGTGAATGTAACAAATCAATTTCTTTTATGGTTGCAGACTGTTATGTAGCATATCCAAAATGTTTTAAATTCCTATCTGCGCCTTTATGTCTTTGAATATTATATTTTCTGATGCTCTATGCCTGTGAGGTGTGGAGCATGGCAGTAGATTCCTGGCTTCTCTGGTTGCAGCGGGTACAGAATGGGGACTTCGGTCCTCTATTCTGTCTGCCGTGGCTTTCCACACGAGACCTCGGCCCTCCCATATGTGGAGGATGTGATTAGGCACCGGGCTCAAAATTTCTACGCCAGATTGGTACATCTCGAGAACGCCCTTGTAGATCCCTGGGGGATTACTTACCACAAGAACGTCGATACCGACACTACCGGGTTCCCCGCATGGCTTGTGGGCATCCCCGGTAACGAAGACTTTAAACCTGCTAACAGCACAAAGCTGTCACTAAGTACTCCATCCTCCCCATGGGAGTGGTAAATCAAAATTAAACAAATCACAATCCATTAAGGAAGAACAATCACCAGCGGAGCAGGGCACTGACGCTGCTCCTGAAAAAGCAGCCGCTGAGAAGCCTATAAAAACATACCGCTACCCCCATCACATCCACATTCTCGGCCGAGTGGTGGACTTGTCAGGTTACACCTGTTGTATCTCTGGCTTTTCTCCTGGAGTTTTGTGGCTTGTTGGGCATTCGCCTGCCTCCGACGGTCCTGCTCTTCAGCGTTCGACTTGGATCTCCGTTTCTTGGAGCTTCCGCTCCATTGGCTGGCTGAGTGTGGTGAGACTGCTGGTCCCTTGTTGGACTTTGCAGTGCTTCTTTGGGCTGCCTGCCCGTTTTTCGTGCGCTGAGTTGTTGTCGACGGTTGGGCGCGCGTCTCTTGCGGCCAGTACGCTTCGCAACCGGTGGGCCTCTTGGGGCTTGCCGGTGCCTCTTCTACGCTTCCGGTGGCTGCCCTGTAGGGTGGTGGTGGCTTCACCGTCACCCCTGCTAGATGGACGCTTCTACTGCTGTTGCTCCCGTCCGGGACTCTCTGGCTGATGCTACTGGTGCTGTTGTGGCTGATCCTGTTCCGGCTCCTGAGGTTATGGACACCGGGCTGACTTCGGATCCTCCTGGTTCCTCTGGTGTGCCATCTACGCCGCTTGTTCCGTCTCCTCACTCCTTGGCTCTCCAGAAGGAGATACTTGAGCTGGAGAGTGAAAAGCTTTACTATCAAACCATCCTGCAGGATGCTCGCTCTGGGGAGGAGAAATAGCTCCAAGTGGCCAATGCTTGGAAGGTGTTTTACGCGAGTTAGGCGTCAAACGCCGTGCCTTGTCTTCCGCTTCATCTGCTTGGGTTTCTCAACGCACCAAGCGTTCATTCCAGCGCTGCGATAGCGGCGAGGAGGGTCGTTCTCCGCACGCTAAGAAGTTTACTAAGATCCTGCACCCTTCTCCTGCTGTTCCTACGCAAAATCGCTTTACTCTCCTCTCTGACTCCGAGGACGACGATGTTGGGGTCCCTCCGCCTTCTGCGTCACATCCTTCTGTTCCTTCCCGGCCTCCTCGGCCGCGTCGTTCTGGCCCCTCTGATTCCTCTTCCCGCCGTCCCGCGGCGTTCGCCTCTGCTGCTTCTACTTCCACTGCTCCTCCCCCCACGCCTGGGGTGGTTGAGCCTCGTCCTCCCCGCATCATTTTGCCGGAGGTCGGCCGCCTGAAAGACATTATGCGACTTCTTCGTGGTCTCTGTGGCACTGATGGCTTCACGCTTCAGGATACTCCGGAAGGGTTGAAGATTATGCTTCGTTCGCTGGCGCATTTCCATCCTGTTTTGGACGCCTTCAGGGAGGCGAATCTGATGTACTACACGTTCCTGCCCAAGAGCGAGCAGCCACTCCGTTATGTGGTGAAGGGCCTCCCTTCTGCCATGGACCCTGCTGACATTCTGGAGGCTATCAAGCAACAGGGATATGCGGCTATCCAATGCAAGCAGTTGGGGTCTCGGGATCGGTTGCTGCCCGTGTTCTGGTCACGTTGGAGCGGTGTGAGTCCAGTAAGCGCTTTCCTAATGAACGCACTTTAGTCCAGGTTATTGTTCGTATTGAATCCTACCGCACACAGAACCACATCACTCAGTGCTTCAACTGTCAGAAAATTGGCCATACCTTTTGGATGTGCACCCTTCCTACACGGTGTGTGTTATGCAGCGGCCTTCATATGCTCAAGGACTGCCCCCATAGGGGGCTTGAGTCTTTTACGACCCTTTGCACCAATTGTGGCTCCTCCCATACGGCCAGCTACCGCGGTTGCCATACCTTTCAGCTCGAGCGTGATCGCCGGCAACTTGCCGAGCTCAGCAAACAGTTAGCTTCTGCCAGGCGTGGTTCTTCTGGCCCTTCTCCTGCTTCGTCTTCTGTGGTTCGGCCGGGTCTCTCCTTTTCTCAGGCTCTCGGTCGTCGCGGACCTGTTACCGCCGTCCCTCCGGCTTCTTGTGCTCGTCCGTTCGGGTCGGACTCTGCTTTAGATTCCGATTTGAAAGAAATTTTATCCTTTTTTGCTGCTTTTGATTTTCGTGCTTTGTTTGCCCGTCTTGGTGCTTGTGTCGCTCGTTTTCGGTCTTGCTCCACAGTTTTTGAGAAGTTTCAAGCTATTCTTCAATGTCTTGAGTCCCTCTTCTAGGCTATGGCGCAGCGGCCCCCGCCCGTCCCGACTGGTATTTGTGGTTTGCTCTGGAATGCCAATGGCCTCCGTTCGTACCGTTACGAATTTCTCAATTACTTACAGCGTCATCGTATTGATGTTGCCTGTGTGACGGAAACTAAACTTAAGCCTACTGTCTGTCTTTCTCTCCCTGGCTACCACGTTTTCCGCTCGGATCGCCCGGGTCCCCGTCCCGGTGGTGGGGCGGCTGTTTTTCTCCGACGGCATATTTCCTTCAGCCTCCCTCCTCTCCCTCTTCTTGAGTGCCTGGAGTGCACGTTGGTTCGATTCTCTATCAGTCGTTAGTTCGTCTCCGTCGCTGCTGTTTATCGCCCTCCGGGTACCCACCCGGACGCGATGGTGCGTGATCTTCGCCGCCTCTTCGATCTCTGCCCTGGCCCGGTCCTTATGGCAGGTGATTTTAACGCAAAAAATCCGTCCTGGAATTCTCGGTCCACCAACTTCGCCGGTGCTCGGCTCCTGAACTTCCTTCTTTCCCGTCCTGATTTGCGGGTTTCCGCTCCTCGGGACTGTACTTACTGGCCCTCGGTGGCCGGACGTCATCCCGATGTGCTTGATATTTTTCTCTCTCGCTCTCTTCCCATCACTCCCGCCCTTACGGTTTCTCAAGGTTTCGATTCTGACCACTCCCCGGTTCACTTTCTTCTTTCCGGCTGCCTCTCCTCCTTGCCTGACAGCGTCCGCTTTCTTCGTACCGCTGATTGGTCTTTGTTCCGCTCGACTTTTTATCACCACATTGATCCGTCTCTCCTTTGCTCTTCGGCTGCCGACATTGATTCTACCGTTGCCGCCTTTACCGCCTCTTTGCGTACGGCTGTCTTCCGGTCTTCGACTTCTGTTCCCCAGCACTTTCGTCACCCACATTTACCGGACGTTGCATATCTCATTGCCTGTCGTCGTCTGATGCGTCTTTGGCGTCAGACCCACCTGCCTCTCTATCGTCGCCTTGTCAATCGCCTTCGGGTTGACATCCAGGACACTCTGCTGCTTAGCCAGGAGTGTGCCTGGGAGGACCGGATGTTCCGCACCACGCACCAGGACTGTTCTCTCTGGCGGCTTTTACGGGTTTTCGCTCCTCTTCTTGTGGTTCTCCTCACGCCGAGGCACTTCTCTCTCCGACGGGGCCTGTCGACTCTGCTGAGGGTAAAGCCGAGCTTTTTTGCCCCCTCTTTGGAGCAACGCTTCACTGATAATCCTGTTGCTTACCCGGATCACGCTCGTCTGGTTGACGGCTGGTTGCATTCCTGGCTTCAGCTTCCCTCGGTTCCTTTGGGTTTCCGCTTTTCATCACTTCAGGTCTCTCAGGCGATTCACCGTCTTCACCCCAGCAAGGCTGCTGGCCCTGACTTCGTTTCTCCGGTTGCTCTCAGGCATCTTCCTCGCCGCGCTTTGGTTTTCCTTACGCGTATCTTTAAAGCCTGTCTTTCTTTTGATTATTTTCCTCCGGCCTGGAAGTCCGGCCGTTTTTCTTTTGATTATTTTCCTCCGGCCGTTATTATGTTGCCTAAACCGGGCCGCGCTCTCCGTGATGCCTCCAATTATCGTCCCATTAGCTTGTTGTCCCATCTTGGCAAGCTTTTTGAATGGCGTCTTCTTCTCCACATACATTCCGTTGTTCCTTTTCATGTTGCTCTTCCCGATTTTCAGTTCGATTTTCGCCCTCGTCATTCCACAGACCTCCAGTTGCTAAAGTTTGTCGACGATGTCAGTACTGCCTTCAACGACGATTGCAGTACCCTTGCATTGTTTCTCGATGTTGAGGCTGCCTTTGATCGTTGTTGGCATCATGGTATACTGTTTAAGATCTTCCATCAGGTTTCGGAACTCTGTCCGTTCTTGAGTCTCTTCTACAGTTTCCTCCGTAATCGCACCTTTTCTGTGCGTGTTGGCAAGGCTCGTTCCACCCCTCGGAGTATGCGCACTGGTGTCCCTCAGGGTGCTATTCTGGCCCCTTACCTCTTTGCTTTGTTCACTCGGGATCCTCCCTCCTCGCCGCAATGTCACGTCCTGATGTACGCCGACAATACGACTCTTTACCATCACTGCCGTAATTTGCGTTATGGCCAGTTGGCCCTCCAGCGCTTTGCCTCCAGCTTCCTGGATGGCTTGCGCGGTGGAGGATAGCCATTAATGCCGCTAAGTGCCACTTTTTGTTGTTCTCCAAAAAACTCAAGATTCCTGAGCTCTCTCTACAGGTCGCTGGGCGGGCCTTGCCGTATCGTCGGCAAACTCGTTATTTGGGTGTTACTCTCGATAGCACTCTCACCTGGCGCCCCCATATTGCCAGTGTTCGTGCCCAGGGGAGGGCGCGACTTCACCTTTGGCAGCAGATTTTCCGCAGCCACTCTCTTGCTCTTCGGTCCAAGCTCATTCTCAGCACGGCCTTTATCCGCTCTTTTCTTCTCCATGCCTGTGTGGTCTGGGCTGGCATCCCGCAAGGTAGCTGGCAGGCTCTTCAGCGGATCCACAATCTTAGTCTCCGCTGGATGCTTCGTGTACCCCTTATCACCACCAATCAGACTATTCGGGCTGAGCTGCAGATGCCCACCCTGGAGGAAGTCGCGCATGTTCGTGGCCATCAATTGTGGGCTGCCATTCGTCAACACTCCAATCTGTTGATCAGAAACATTGGTACTGGCGAGCCTCGACACAGGAAGCACCGCCGTGTGCGTCAGTTTTAAACTTTTGTGCTCTTTTTGTGCGCGTTCATGCTGCGGCGGCTGTTCTATCGAATCGTGTGTATAAGTGCTATGGAGTGTTCTGTTTAGTGTAGCATGACATTTTGTGTAAACTTTACTACCTACCTTACTTTCTAGGCGGGGTGCTGCCATGTTTGTTCTGTTCTCTTTGAGTATTATTCTTTTGGCTCAAGTGGGGCTGTTCTCCTGGGGGCGCTTGGCCGCCCAGGTATGGGCTCCTATTTATTGTTTTGTGTAATTGTACCTCTTTTTATCACCTGATGTAAATGTAACCTGTCAAGGCAGCCTCTTTGTACCAGCCACAGGGTGATCTTTTCAATAAATACCTGGAAACCTGGAATCACATTCACATCAAAACTAAACCACCACCCTACAATAGTTCCATCATACCTATGGTTAAGCCCTTCCAAGGGTAGGCACATAGAAAAATCACTAGGCTCACCACGAGCCTACCACACTGGATTTCGAGTTCTTTAAATATTGTTGGGGGAGTGTTCTGTATGATGTTCAAACTGTGGAGTTTTTACATTATTTAATACGGACCAAAGTGAAGTTACAGACACTTAAAATTGCATGCATCGTAATAAAAATCAAACTTAAAAGATACACTCAGACTATACAGATTTTCCTAATGTCGGAAGAGGTCGCGTCTGGGGGAAGTTAAAGGAATCAGAAATAAAACATCCACCAATAGTAAAATTCATACCTATTTTCAGTCTTATTAGGTTTTCACGGGAAAATTATGGCTATAAGGGGTCATGGGAAGGATTCGATCTCTGTGCCATACTCAGGGGGGCTTATAAATCAAATTATTAACTAATTCGTTCGAGGTTTAAAAAGTCGCTACATCGGATAAGCCAGATTGTCATGTCAATTTATCAAACATATTACATTTCAATCAAAATCATTAGGGCCATTTTGGAGAAAATAAAATAGTAAAACAAATCTGATATGTTACACTCACATGACTTTCTATACTCTTGTACAAACTATTTTTATAAACGCTTATTCTCCATCTACTTCATGTTAATCTTATTGCTAATTTTCTTGTAGGTGCAAGGGGCTTTAAGCGATAGTCAAATCTTTTAAGAGCTGGTTGCTATGTGGAGCATTCCCATTTGAGAAAAAGAATAAGTATTGGAAAATTCAAACAAATAACAAGGAATATCTCGGAAATGGGTCATAGACCCATGGCTCTCTTCGGAAAGGAAGTAAAGCCGGCAGTTCTGTGTCGTAGATTTACGGTACATAAAAGAATGGAACGCTAAGGACCATAGAAGTTAAAGAACGTGCATAAATAAAACTCAATTTCATATTTTCACGCGTTACCAGCGGTGCCAGCTAGATCGAATACAATACTTTGGTAAGAATGTGGAGAAAGTATTGAGTCACTCTGAAAGTTTTGAGAGTGAGCATCGTTGAGTTGTGGTAAGCCAAAACAGGTGTTCCTATCTTTAGGCTGAAGTTCAGGTAGTAACGTGTGCAAGCTGGGTGCGCTCCAACAACGTGCAAAGTCTGTGTATGTGCATACAGCTGTTGCTACGTCATACCCTGGGACGGATCTCAAGCAAGAACATTTCCTTGCTATGATTACCTTAAAGTCGGTTTAGGAAAGAGAGAAGCATTGAAATACTGCATCGGGCATTTGGGGATCTTTGCCTTTCACAATCCACGATTTATCGATGGTTTGCAGAGTTTAGAAGAGGACGGGATTCCCTCGAAGCTGAAGACCGTGCAGGACGGCCGGCTACTACAACAACAGCGGTGAAGCGGAGCGCATGTTGCGGGAAGATCATCATTGTATATATTATAAGACTCAAGAAACCCTGAACATTGGATCGGTAGCAGCGAACACGTCAGGAAGCTCTGCAGTCGTTGCATCCTCCAGCACCTCACAAATGAGCAGAAAAAGGCAAGTGTGCAATTATGCTAGGAAATGATATGATCCAGAAAGTAAGCGACAGTCATCGGATGGGTCTTCCCAGGAGGGGATCCCCCAACAAAAGTGAAGCAAGCAAGAATGTTGGCAAGAAGATGATCTGTTCGTTCTTCTCAGCTAATGGCCGCATTCTACTGAGGGACAAAATATTGCCACTGCCAGATGGTACCCCACACGTTTGCCACAATTCTTCAATGAATTGAGAACAAAGCATTCTAAGACTGGTTTGCTTGGAATTTTGTTGCACCAGGACAATGCTTCTGTCCACACAAACAATCCAATTTCTGTCGGAGTTAAGAGTCAAATATCTGTCCCATCCTCCTTACAGTCCAGATCTGGCCGCATGCGACTGTTTTCCATTTCCCAAAATCAAAGAAAAATTTGAGGTCAACGATTTGAAACACTGGAAGGTATTTGCACTCTCTCCAAAGAATGACGTTCGACATTTGAAAAATGGTTTGAAAGGATGAGATTTTCCATTGAGTGTAATGTAGAATAGTTTGAAAAGTTGCAGTGATCAGATATACACTTTTAAAATTCTATTGCATTCATTCTAAAATCTTTTAGAGCGACCTTCGCAATCCTAATAAAACACCAAGTCTTCTTATCGAGATATCAACAAGATAAAATATAAAGCATTTATGCTACACATACTTACGTGTTTACAAACAGTGAGTGTATCAGGAGTGTTTCTGCGAATGTCGCTGGAACGTTGTTTATGCATGATAAAACTCTTCATGTTCATGCCATTTATAGCAACTCTTACTTGTAATCGTGACAATGTTTTGCATGAGACCGTTAGATGCCAAACGACTAAAACTTATGGATTCCGTAATGATGATTTACTACAGTCATAGCAGTGATAGCAAGATATTGTCAGACAACTGACATGAATAGAATTTATTAGTACTAAGATCAGGATACCTAATTTATTATTTAGGCTCTAGTCAGCTGTCAGATCTACTTTGTTATTAGCAGTTTACATTTTATCAAAAATAAATATAACAGAATTTCCAATTCTGTACTTAAACCAGAGTTCTTGTCTTGACTATCGTAGTGATGGAGTCGGTTTATAATTGCCCTTAACACTTAAACCTAAGGGTTTGCTGTATTACCTGCTATCATTATTGATATAGTTAAATAGTTAGGGACAGGAGCTTATTAACCAAGTTTTCTTTAGGAAAATCATAATTTCATTTTATCAGAACCAAAAGTTCATATGTTTTCCTACCCAGCGCTTCACATTTGAAGATTATATGACAGGCAGTTTCATCCTCTTTGCTACATAGCCTGCATAATGGTTCCTCTCTAAATATTCCCATTGTACGAGGGCTATCCCAGAAGAATCCGACCTAATAAAGAAAACACAAAAATGTTGGGAAAAAACCCTTTTATTTCTCTAAATAGTCTTCTTTCAGCTCGATACACTTTTCCCAGCGATGTTAAATAGCTTCGATACCCTGTTTATACTGAGAACCGTCGAGTTCTGCAAAATATCCATCAACTGCAGACTCTACCTCCTCATTCTTAGCAAATCTGTTACCCCAAACCATTTCTTCAACTTTAGAAACAGAAAATAATCAGAGGGGACTAAATCTGGAGAATAGGGTGAATGAGGAAGCAATTTGAACTTTAACTCATTGATTTTGGCCATGGCGATAATGGATGTATGAACTGATACATTGTCTTGATGAAACAAAACTTACTTTTTCGCTAAATGCGGCCATTTTTGATTGATTTCATCATTCAAACGCTGCAAAGAGTTTGCACAGTACTCGCCATTGATTGTTTTTCCTTTTTGAAGATAATCAATGAAAATTATCCCACGCGCATCCCAAAAAACTGACGTCAAGACCTTGCCTGCAGATGGAACTGTCAGCCTTCTTTGGAGCCGATTCTCCCCTTTCAATCCACTGTTTTGACTGTTCCTTCATCTCAGGTGTGAAGTGATGGACCCATGTTTCATCCATGGTTATGAATCGACGCAAACACTCGGCTTTATTGCAGCGAAACATCGCCAAACACTCGACTGAAACATCCTCACAACGCTGCTTTTGTTCCATTGTGAGTAAACACGGCACCCATCTTGCGCACAGCTTTCTCATGTCTAAATTTTCAGTTAGTGCGCGATGTACAGCACTTTTTGAAATGCCTACGATGTCTGCTAGTTCGCGCACTTTCAGTCGACGGTCATCCAATAACATTTTGTGGATTTTCTTTACAATTTCTGGCGTGGTCACCTCATTTGGTCGACCACTGCGATATTCGTCTTGACAGCTCGTACGGCCTCGCTTGAACTCTGCCACCCAATATTTTACTGTTGTAAACGAAGGAGCAGACTCCCCCAGAACAGAATCTAGCTTAGCTTTAAGGTTAGTTGGACTAAGACCTTTCAAATGAAAGTATTGTATCACATAACGATGGCCAGTTTTATGCATGTTTACAAATTCGCTGAGAGAGTTCACTATTAATGACTGCCAAACAATTATTAAGCAACGTATCATCGTCAAACTTCAAACTTAAGCTTTATAAGGTTGTTACTTTCTACTATAGTCATTTGTTTGAAACAACAGCCGCTATATAACCGTCAGTTTGGGTGCTGCTGGGACTGCCCTCGTATGTACGCGTTTCCGTAACCTACAATGTCTCATCAAGAGTCCAGTTATCAGGTTTACTTCAGATCCGTTGAGATTAAGTACATCTTGAGTGAGTGAGGAGGATACACTGCTCATCGTTCTCTTACTTGTGATGGTTTTAGTGTTTGTTTGAAAGAATGCTACTGTTTATCTGCCGCACGTATTGAATACAATTTATCGCGGTCACTTCGTGTTATCTTTTACTGAGCGCCTGTTATTTTATTTAACTTTGGGTTCACTGTCCTCCGGCTAGCTATGATCCTTTTGGTCGAGCACTTATCTTATACAGGTGTGTAAACGGAAAGGAGTCTTTTATCCAAAGATAACACTGATGAAGAATTTGTTTTACACTTTTATTGTCGTAACATATTATGCACTTTCACATACTAATCTTGACACTCGCCAAACTGAAACTGTTATAATAACTTATTTACTGCTCATTCTTAATTCGCGTACTTCAACTTTTTGTGTAATTAACTTTACAACACTTGAGATTTTTCATAACATTGCTACGCGTAACCTGCGAATCGATAAACTGTGCGATGTATTCACCATGACTTTTTTCTGTGAACTCGACGACGTGTAATGCACAAATGTTTCCGATAGACTGAACGAATTTGACTCTGACCTAGCCCTTTTTATACTCCTACACCCCGATATGCCTAAAGATTATAACTGAGCTGCTATTGGTTAATAAAACGCGCTAACATTAGCGTCTATTTTTATATCCAATGAAAATTATGAACACATATGCTCTAGGGAAAAAATGTTCCAGCAAATTCTAAGAAAAACGCGCCAATATTACGTCATTTGCTCGTTTCTAATAACGATAAACAGCTCACCCCTTCGCTACATTATTGCACGCTATTATTGTCAGTTTCAGTAAGGCCGTATAAACTTACTTCTCGACAATGCTTACAATCATCAAACATCTCAAATCAATGTCACACAAAAATGCATATTCACACTATAATCACTCTTGACATTTACATAATTTGTGATACAAATTACTGCGTCATACTATGTTTCCATCCCTATGTTTGAACTCATCACAATTGGTGAATATGATTAATCCGTTCAATAACTCTTCGAAGAGAGTTTAAGGGTATGCAAAAACTGGTTCAGGTCCAGTAAATGTTTGAACAGATCATTTTCTTGCTAGGATATCTGTTTTCCATTGCCTAAATTCCCTTATGCCCAGGCACCCACCAAAGATTAACCTTGTGTTTTGCCGATTGCGTAAGGTTTATTAGGCAGTTCCAGACTAATTTGGATGCTATCTGAAACCCACTATTATCTTTAGCGCAGCCTGACTGTCAGAGAATATCCAAATGTTTCTTCCTTTGATGCCCCTTTTTAGATTCTCCCCGACATAGGTTTCAATTGCATAAAGTTCAGCTTGGAATGCAGTGGTGTTACGACCAAGAGAAACATATAACAACACACTTTGATACTTCTCCATATCTTCCAGCACCAAATTGCAGTATTTTACTACAATCTCCTACTAAGAGTTTAGCTACATTCTATTTTACTCCCTTTAAGTCTCTCCTTTGATTAAAAAACTCATTGACATTATATCTAAATCCCTCCCTTTAGTTCAAATGTACCTCCTTCTAACAAGCTTTGTCTAAAGACCATTTCCATTTGTTGTTCACTCTCCAATTAATTTTCTCCTAAAAGTTATATTAGCGTCTTGTCCTTGAATATTCTTAGCCGCAAAATTATCTTTCTCGTTATTAAGCGCTTTTTACCTACTCTACTGCATAACAAACGAGATGGCTCCGCAATAACATGCGAGGCTCGCATTCGGGAGGGCTTGGTTTTCGTGGTTTTCCTTGGTTGGCAAGCCTCTTCCACCAGCCCATTTCCTATCATTTCGCATCCCCTTTCATGTTTCAGGTGGGCTTAGGGGCTGATCAGTATAGGTCGTATAAGACAGATGGCGCATATGATGGCTTGTTTGAAAGTTCTCGGCATTCCTAGACAGCAGACTTCTCTGAGCTGCCACAGATGGGTCGAGTTCCTCCCGCTTCCGCCAGAGGGAAGCATTCTCTGAACATCCCGCCAGTATGACGCCATCATTTAGCTTGGAATCGTTAGCAACTTCTGCGCGTCTCTTTTGGCCGGACTGGCGGTACTCTAGAGCCTTCTGTAGTTCCTTCATCTCATCCATTCCTCCTGCGGGTGGTACACACAAACGTTCCGCATTGGGCCGAGGCACGAGGTGTCCCCTGCGCTACCTGGTCATTGTCATTTTCTACTGCTTACACCTATAGTAAGTAGAAGTGACAATAGAAGTAGTAGTAGTAGTAGTAGTAGTAGTAGTAGTAGTAGTAGTGATAGGAGTGGTGGTGTGTACCAGTACTGGTAATAGTGTTAGTGGTATTAGTGATAGGAGTGATGGAGTGTACCAGTACTGGTAATAGTGTTAATAGTAGTGATAGGAGTGGTGGTGTGTACCAGTACTGGTAAGAGTAGTGATAGGAGTGCTGTGTACCAGTACTGGTAATAGTGTTAGTAGTGGTGATAGGAGTGGTGCTGTGTACCAGTACTGGTAATAGTGTTAGTAGTATTAGTGATAGGAGTGGTGGTGTGTACCAGTACTGGTAATAGTGTTAGTAGTAGTAGTGATAGGAGTGGTGGAGTGTACCAGTACTGGTAATAGTGTTAGTAGTAGTAATGATAGGAGTGGTGAATTGTACCAGTACTAGTAATAGTGTTAGTAGTATTAGTGATAGGAGTGGTGGTGTGTACCAGTACTGGTAATAGTGTTAGTAGTAGTAGTAGTAGTAGTAGTAGTAGTAGTAGTGATAGGAGTGATGGTGTGTACCAGTACTGGTAATAGTGTTAGTAGTAGTAGTAGTAGTAGTAGTAGTAGTAGTGATAGGAGTGGTGCTGTGTACCAGTACTGGTAATAGTGTTAGTAGTAGTGATAGGAGTGGAGCTGTGTACCAGTACTGGTAATAGTGTTAGTAGTATTAGTGATACGAGTGGAGCTGTGTACCAGTACTGGTAATAGTGTTAGTAGTATTAGTGATACGAGTGGAGCTGTGTACCAGTAAAGGTAATAGTGTTAGTAGTATTAGTGATAGGAGTGGAGCTGTGTACCAGTAAAGGTAATAGTGTTAGTAGTATTAGTGATACGAGTGGAGCTGTGTACCAGTACTGGTAATAGTGTTAGTAGTATTAGTGATACGAGTGGAGCTGTGTACCAGTACTGGTAATAGTGTTAGTAGTATTAGTGATACGAGTGGAGCTGTGTACCAGTAAAGGTAATAGTGTTAGTAGTATTAGTGATAGGAGTGGAGCTGTGTACCAGTAAAGGTAATAGTGTTAGTAGTATTAGTGATACGAGTGGAGCTGTGTACCAGTAAAGGTAATAGTGTTAGTAGTATTAGTGATACGAGTGGAGCTGTGTACCAGTAAAGGTAATAGTGTTAGTAGTATTAGTGATACGAGTGGAGCTGTGTACCAGTACTGGTAATAGTGTTAGTAGTATTAGTGATACGAGTGGAGCTGTGTACCAGTACTGGTAATAGTGTTAGTAGTATTAGTGATACGAGTGGAGCTGTGTACCAGTACTGGTAATAGTGTTAGTAGTATTAGTGATACGAGTGGAGCTGTGTACCAGTAAAGGTAATAGTGTTAGTAGTATTAGTGATAGGAGTGGAGCTGTGTACCAGTAAAGGTAATAGTGTTAGTAGTATTAGTGATACGAGTGGAGCTGTGTACCAGTACTGGTAATAGTGTTAGTAGTATTAGTGATACGAGTGGAGCTGTGTACCAGTACTGGTAATAGTGTTAGTAGTATTAGTGATACGAGTGGAGCTGTGTACCAGTAAAGGTAATAGTGTTAGTAGTATTAGTGATAGGAGTGGAGCTGTGTACCAGTAAAGGTAATAGTGTTAGTAGTATTAGTGATAGGAGTGGAGCTGTGTACCAGTAAAGGTAATAGTGTTAGTAGTATTAGTGATAGGAGTGGAGCTGTGTACCAGTAAAGGTAATAGTGTTAGTAGTATTAGTGATAGGAGTGGAGCTGTGTACCAGTACTGGTAATAGTGTTAGTAGTATTAGTGATAGGAGTGGAGCTGTGTACCAGTAAAGGTAATAGTGTTAGTAGTATTAGTGATAGGAGTGGAGCTGTGTACCAGTACTGGTAATAGTGTTAGTAGTATTAGTGATAGGAGTGGAGCTGTGTACCAGTACTGGTAATAGTGTTAGTAGTATTAGTGATAGGAGTGGAGCTGTGTACCAGTACTGGTAATAGTGTTAGTAGTATTAGTGATAGGAGTAGTAATGTGCCAGTAGCTCTAATGTTGGAAGAAGTAGTAGTATTAGTAGTAAAGGAGTGGTAATGTGACACCAGTAGTGGTAAGAATGGAAATAGTAGTAGGAAGAGTGAATGTGTAGTGTTGTGACAGTAGTGGTATTCGTGATAGTCGTTTTTTCTCGGTTGGAGGGCAAACTTTATGTGCGCCAGTGACATCCCATTATGGTATATCTACTACAAGCCTTCCAGAAAAATCTTGAACTATTGTGGAAGCATTTATTAAACAGAGGTTGTTTCCCTCAGTTGACTTCAGGATTCACTATGTCTTTATTTGAAGGTTTAATACTAGACTGCTTAATCAGAATCCCCAACTTAAGTATACCGAAGAGCGGTCGCATTAAAGGAAACAGTGAACAATCATAGAACCAATGACTACTTTCTTGCAATATTTGTTACGTTGATGAGATGTTTACACATAAACGCCTTAGTTAAGATATTATTATAAGATTAATGAACAGTTTAACTAACCTAACGTATTGCTTAAATGCTTTAATGTTACTTCAAGGTAGAATTTGCGTTTCATCGGATATAGTTACGGTTAACGCCTTCTTAAATTCGTTGTGAATAAGGCACATTTTCTTGGTGCTAAATCCCTTATGTGTTTGCCTAGAAAATAACTTGGCACGTGTTTCGAAACAGTAGTTCCAAATTTGGAATGTAACGAAGAGGAGAGACAACTTAGCGTGCTTCACCTAAAAAGGATGCTGAAAACTACTCAGCCTTGAACCTAAGGGTAATGCATAGCACACAGTGATGAAGTAATGCTTTAAGAACAAATCCACTGTTTTATAATCACAGGACTTCCTCTACCGAGTATAATTTACTTTTATATCTATTCTAGGAACTATTCGTTAAAACTCCTTGTTTTCTACTATCTCTTGTTAATCATGATTAAATCTTGCAAGTTGAGGAAAAATCCTTTATTTTTTGAGTGTCCGAAGACGAAGCCTAACATAAGTGTTGTTCATTTTAGGTTCTTCTGTAGGCTAGAATTGACCGTTTTATGTTTTTCGCTCCTAATTGCTTTTTTGCAACTTCCATTGAGGCAGTATTTTTAACACTTAAATGATATGAGTCTAATTATATAATATAAAATAAATAACGGCCCGCCTTAAAGCAATATGTGTATAATATAATATAATATATACAGCGTATGTTACAGTCATTCTATTGTTTATGTGATGAAGTACATGTATAATAATGTTATGTGAATGTATTACGTAGTTCAACAATGTAGGAGCTGTGAGAATAGAAGCAAGCTGCTTTTCGTGGCAAACAGAATTACAAAGCAGAAGCCGAAAGTTGCTAACAATGAGGTAACCTTGAGGAAACAATAAATTAGAAAGTTTAATAAGGCTACTAATAGTTTTTGGAACAATAATAATGTAATATTTAAAATTTTTATAAATAGCAAATCAAAAACTAGAAAAGCTGAAAGTTAAATAAAAGTATTCTATTGGAATAGGATTAGCCAATCTGAGACTTGAAATAGAGAAAATGTACAAGGCTGCAGACGCTACAAGATAGCGTATCCAAGCAGTTTTGGTACGGTATAGGTTCACTGTGAGACATGAAAATGCATTGCAGTGTGAATAATACGAGGGCTGATCAACAAGGACTGAGACTGATCTTTTTTCACAGATGTTTATTACTCCAATTCAATGTTTACATGATCTTCTTCAAAGTAGTCCCCTCCTACTTCAATGCACTTTTTATAGCATCTCTGCCAGTCCTTGAACACGTGCTGCAGACCATTCTTTGCCAGGTCCTTGAGAATCGCCTCACTTTTCTTCAGCACTGCTTCAGAGTTCTCAAATCGAATACCCCTAAGCTTTGCCTTTAGTGATGGGAATATAAAAAAGTCACAGGGTGCAAGCTCGGGGCTATAAGGTGGGTGTGGTACACAGGTAATGTTGAATCGAGCCACAAACTGCATGACTTGATTTGCGACGTGAGGACGTGCATTGTCATGATGAAGTCGCCACCCAGTCCGAGAAAGCTCTGGTCGTTTCTTTGCAATGTGCTTCCTCAGTGTAGCCAATACTGACGTGTAGTATGCTGCTGTAACAGTAGTGTGAGGGGGAACTGCATGCTGGTAAATCATTCCATTACAGTCAAAAAATGTTATCACCATCACTTTCCCTGCAGATGGAACAACTTTTAGCTTTTTTGGTGTTGGAGAACCTGGCGATTTCCACACTGTGCTGACTTGTTTTCCTTCAGGATTATAATGATGCAGCCATGACTCATCACCGGTGATAATCGATTTAAAAAATGCATCACCTCCGTTGTCTGGTATGCGAAATGCACGTAGGGTCTACAAATTAGAGCATTACTACCAACCTACCAATACGAGAGTGCTGCCGCCTACCAACATTATACATAAAAACTCGCTCTTTTCAAATATTTATGTTACAGATACGAAACTATCACGGAAGCTACAGGAAAAATCAGTCTCAGTCTTTGTTGATCAGCCCTCGTACAACGTTTACCTTTAAAAAGTGCAATTAACATTAATCTCACAGCTCTATAGTTGAATACATCAGTGAAGTGTTATTTAATCGCGTGAAGGATTAATAAAAAAAGGAGTGGAGTACAATTATAATTTGTGTAAGCCTTGTTCTTTAGCCGTACCAGCCCTGCTAAGACATACGTGCTCTGTAAATTACAAATGACGCAGTCGAGGTATGCATATATAATATTTAAATAAACATTAAAATAAAAAGTTGATTCTTAAACTGGGGCGAAAGCCACCGGAAAAGCAAACGCGGGGCGAAGGCCGCCGGAAAGTTTGTACCGTACATGGGCGAACACTACAAGAAACAATCTCCAGCAATACGTGGTGCAACCGCAATAACAATTAAACCCCTGCACCTTCTTTTGACTACATTTCTACTGTGCTTTCTAAATTATGAATTTATTAGTTGGTATACAAATTATTCCTATGAAAGCTGCGGCGGTCACCATGTAATTATATGCAGGTTCTGCGTATTTGTTGAAGCCATTCTTGCCTCGGCGTGGCTCAGGGGTTGTAGATGTGGTCAAGCATGAATCTCTGAATAAGGGCCGGTAACGGAAGGAAACATGGATGCCGATATGTATAACATATACATATATGATTAATAAAACACACAAGTACGATGCTGAAGACTTATCAGGGTTTATTTTAAATGATTTGGAAAAGCTAACCTGTCACTGATATATCACTTGTACAATGTATTGGTTAAACTGTTGTTACCAGTTAAAAGTTCTAAGTTCTACAGTTGCAGATTTACGGGAGCTGTCCCAGAAGTACCCGACCTAACAAAGAAAACACAAAAGTTTTGGGAAAAAACATCTTTATTTCTCCGCATAGTCCCCTTTCAACTCGATACGCTTTTCCCAGCGATGTCCAATTGCTTCGATACTCTATTTATAGTGAGAACCGTCGAGTTCTGCAAAATAGCCATCAACTGCAGATTCCACCTCTTCATTTTTAGCAAATCTGTTACCACCAAGCCATTTCTTCAACTTTAGAAACAGAAAATAATCACAGGGGACTAAGTCTAGCGAATAGGGTGCAATTCGAACTTTAACGCATTGATTTTGACCATGGCGATAATGGATGTGTGAACTGGTGTATTGTCTTGATGAAACAGAAATTTCTTTTTCGCTAAATTCCGCCGTTTTTTGTTTGATTTCATCAATCAAATGCTGCAATAAGTTTTCATAATACTCGCCATTAATTGCTTTTCCTTTTTGAAGACAATCAATGAAAATTATCCCACGCGCATCCCAAAAAACTGACGTCATGATTGCCTGCAGATGGAATTGTCTTCGTCTTCTTTGGAGCCGATTCCCCCTTTTCAATCCACTGTTTTGACTGTTCCTTCGTCTCGGGTGTGAAGTGATGGACCCATGTTTCATCCATGGTTATGAATCGAAGCAAAAGCTCGTCTTTATTGCAGCAAAACATTGCCAAACACTCGACTGAAACATCCTCACGATTGTCTAAATTTTCAATCAGTATGCGATATACAGCACTTTTTGAAATGCCTACAATGTCTGCTATTTCACGCACTTTTAGTTGACGGTCATCCAATAGCATTTTATGGATTTTCCTGACAATTTCTGGCGTGGTGACCTCATTTGGTCGATCACTGCGATGTTCGTCTTGGCAGCTCGTAAACTCTGCCACCCAATATTTTACTGTTGTAAACAAAGGAGCAGACTCCCCCAGAATAGAATCTAGCTCAGCTTTAATATTAGTTGGACTAAGACCTTTCAAATGAAAGTACTGCATCACATAATGATGATCAATTTTATCCATGTTTACAAACTTGCTGAGTGTTCACTATTGATGGCTGCCAAACATTTACTAAACAACAAAGCATGTCAAACTTCAAACTTAAGTTTTATAAGCTTGGTACTTTCTACTATAGTCATTTGTTTGAAACAGAAACCACTATCTATACGTCAGGTCGGGTACTTCTGCGACTGCCCTCGTTATAAAAATCTCTGCCAAATAAACATTACCTCGACGAAATCGTATTCTGTTGCTCTGCATTACACAACAGTAATTAATGTGTAGATCGCATTATTAACGCTAACACAACTACCACTGTGCGGTCCAAATCTCAAGTTTCGTGACGACCAATGCGGAGTGACCGCGCGGTTGCCACACTTCACTTCGCTACGTTAGAATGTTTTGCGTTTGTTATAAATGCCATCGCAATGTTCACTTAAAAACTACAAGAAAACAAGAAGAGACACAATGATAGAAATGTAATACACAAATAGAGAAATAAAAACCATACCTTTCTATGTGTCCTTTGTTATTCAAGTGGCACAGCTAACGGCACATCCTTTCTCGCTTTCCTACACTCACGTGAAACAGTTGGTGTACTTATGGAGCACGCCTCAGCCTAAGTTTTTGACATTTCGTGAAGTTTGAATTTTTGCATTTTTTCCCCGTTGGCATACTTTTACAAAAATTATACACATTTAAGACGACATCCCTAACCTTAATGCTATATCCACTGGTGCTACTGGGCTTACTAAGCAACATTTTCATGAAACAGTTAACTTTATAAACGATAGGACAAAGCCCATCGCTGTAAGAACTGAGTAACTACACCAGAGTTGAATTCACAACCGACAATGACTCGCTTAACTTTCCATTAAGCGCGCTGTAAAAAGTAAACCAGCGGTGTTTTTGCTTTGTCAGTGTTTTAACAGTGTTCTAACCTTGAGCTATCGCATCAATGGTGCATTAAATTCCATTGTTGATGCTTCCTCGAGAACGTGAGGACAGTTGGTGATTCATTGCTTACAGTTCTCAGTTGGCTTATTCTTTATGCTGTTTTTACTTTCTCTACTACGTATAGTAAGTAGGGGAAGTATGCATTCCACCCAAAAATTCGATACCGAGATTTCACCGGAAATATATGTTTTGAGACCCCCTGAATCCAAAAAAAGCATTTTTGGAAACATGTCCGTGTGTGTGGCTGTGTGTCTGTGAACAGCATAACTCAGAAACGAACAGCCGGATAAACACCAAACTTGGTATTTAAGATCAGTATCTTCCAGAGATGCGACACGAAGGTTTTCAAGAAAATCCCCACACCCCAGATTACCCTTTACATGGAAGATTTTTCGAAAATTTTAATTTTCTCAAAAATGGCTCTAACGATTTTGATTAAAATATCATATGTTTAGATATTTTCATGACAAATAAAATGAATATCTTGAATTTTCTGGGAATGTCTCCAAAAGTATTCTTCATTGTGAGCAAATTTTGCATAACTGGTAAACCATAAGAGATAGACAAAATTTATTACACAAAAAATGTAGATCGCGTTAAAATACACAATTTATGTCAAACATTTTTGTTGTTGAGTGAACCATTTTCGAGATATTGCTTGTTATTCCGTTAAATTTTTCAATACTTTTCTCAAATGGGAATTCGTTATTCATTTTTTACTTTCTCTACTACGTACAGTAAGTAGGGGAAGTGTTGTATTCCACCCAAAAATTCGATACCGAGATTTCACCGGAAATACATGTTTTGAGACCCCCTGACTCCAAAAAAGGCATTTTTGGAAACATGTCTGTGTGTCTGTCTGTGAACAGCATAACTCAGAAACGAACAGTCGGATAAACACCAAACTTGGTATTTAGGTTCAGTATCTTCCTGGGATGCGACACGAAGGTTTTCAAGAAAATCCCCCCACCCCAGGATACCCTTTACATGGAAGATTTTTCGAAAATTTTAATCTTCTCAAAAACGGCTCTAACGATTTTCATTAAAATATCATATGTTTAAGATATTTTCATGACAAATAAAACGTATATCTTGAATTTTCTGGGAATGTCTCCAAAAGTATTCTTCATTGTGAACGACTTTTGCATAACCGGTAAACCATAAGAGATAAGAGTAAATTTTACTACACATAAAATGTAGATCGCGTTAAAATACACAATTTATGTCATACATTTTTTTTGTTGAGTGAACCATTTTCGAGATATTGCTTGTTATTCTCTTAAATTTTTCAATACTTATTTTCTTAAATGGGAATTCGTTATTCATTTTTTTGTCTTTGATATGCAAAGAGTATTAATCTGTGCCAAAGGGAATGGTGCTGCACCTAGCAACCAGCTATTAGAGATATGTATATGCTTAAAGGCTACTGTATTTCTATATTTCCCTTGTAAATATATATTCCCATTGCATCTACAAGAAAATTAGCAATAAGATAGACTCTGCAAATGTTTATCTCGATTAACATGAAGAAGGTGGAGAATAAGCGTTTGTATAAATAGTTTGTACAAGAGTAGAGAAAGTCATGTGAGTGTAACACATCAGATTTTTTTATCTTGGATATGCAAAGAGTATTAATCTGTGGCAGAGAGAATGGTGCTGCACCTAGCAACCAGCTATTAAAATATATATCGATGCTTAAAGGCTACTGCATTTCTATGTTGCCCTGGCAATTACAAAACAAGGGGAACATGTAGGCCTTACGCGATAGTCAAATATTTTTAGAACTGGTCGCTATTTGTAAAATGTAATTCTCTTTGCATGTCAAAAGATCGTTTCTGCAAATGTTTATCTCGATTAATATGAAATAGATGGAGAATAAGAGTTTGTAAAAGTAGTTTGTACAAGAGTAGAGAAAGTCATGTGAGTGTAACACATCAGAATTCTTTTCTTTTCTTTTTTGTAGTGCATTCCAAGTAACGAGGTGTTGAATGTTTTTAAAAAGCACAACACGCTCTTCTCGTGTAACGGATATGTGCTTTGTTCTAGGACTAGGCACTATGCACATTTGTTTTCCAATGGTATTATTCTATGGAGCAAAACCATACATGACGTTGTTTATTAAAAAACAACGCCAGATATGGTTTTCTAGAGCTGCGTCACAGGGCTTAAAGGATTCTTATGACGAGTTTGTAGCTGTATTAGAAAACCTCGTGGGATAACTATTTCTACATTTATTTAGGACATGTTGAATTGCATATTAATAAGTGATAATTATGTCTATGGCATAATAATGGAAAATGACTACGACAGCAATGGATTTATTATTATTATTACAAGCATAGCTATAACTATAAGTCTGCGTTTAAACATCACGAAAGGTAACTAAATTAATGGCTAACCATTGGGTATAAAAACATGATTATTTTTTGTACTTGTTCACGAAAACGTCACCTTTTATCCTAGCTACTTGTTGATTTTCTGAAATATGAAATATGCATGCGCGCACATGATATTGCAATTAGTTTTACCAGCGGCGAGGTGTACTGTCCGTATGAGGCAACGCCGCTCTACTGCTATTCGCTAGTGCCGTATTACTCGACATGCCTGAAACGTCAAGAGATTTGGACCGCATAATAATTTCTTCCCATAACACAAAACACATCTGTACATCACGACGGTCTAACAAGCGAGTTGGCGTTGGTAAGCGTCCAACTTTCGAAATATTTAAACTTTGGCTATTTAAACCTTATTGGCTGCCTTATTGCTACTCTATACATTTAAAATTTGATTCTCACTCTGCAATTTGCTACTCAGATCACGTGACTAGCTTTCTAAAATTACTACAGTTGGTATCTGCGTCAGCAACTGTCTGTGGAAAATTCCAGATTTCCACCCTCTGCTTGTAACTTATAATGGCGCAAGGTGGGGCCATTGTATATTTCTTTACCTAAGCTCTGGAAACAGCTCTATCTGCACTGATATATCTACATGATACACACTTGCAGCTACCATCAGCCTCAACCAAATATACAGTAAACGTATATACGCTAAAATATAATATAATATTTACAAGACTATACATAGATATAATGATATTATCGGTCATGATTTAGTATCCCTGATATAAATATTGTAATCAGGAGTTGCTTATTATGGTTATCATTTATTAAATTATTATTAATTACTTAGGTACTAAATGTACAGTCTGAAAGTTCTTATTCCTATCTTCTTTATTTTAATCGAGATAAAACTTTTCGGAAATAGCTGCATTCCACATTTTGTTATAATAGATACAAATAACGATGTGAAAGACGTGTTTAAGAACTGGACGCTATGTAATGGCTTTAAAATTCCATGCTCGTTGTGTGCAATCGTGAGAAACGACTGATTATCGAAAGGACTTGAAAAGAGTGACCAAGTATTGAACCATTCGAACCATTAATAACGGATATTTCGGAAATGGCTAACGCCACGAAAAGACTATTTGAAATAAGTTGTATGTTTTAAGAGATCTACAATTTTTGTGTAGTACGTTTCCGTCTATGCTTAACATTTACCCGTTACACAAGATTACAGAAAATTTCTTCCGAATGAAGAGGAGTGCAAAGGCTATTTCCAGAAAATTCAAGATGTGCATTTAATTTGTAATGTTAATATATTAAACATATGGTATTTTAATCAAAGTTGTTAGAACCATTTTTGAGAAAATACAAAATTTAGAAAAATATTACGTATAAAGCTAGTTTGGGGTGGGGAGAAGTTTTTGAAAATCTTCGTGTCGCATCTTTGGAAGGTATACTGAACCTAAATACCAAGTTTGATATTTATCCGACATACAAAAACACACCCACACAGACACACACACACACAACGGCCTTTTTCTAAAAATGTTTTTGTTTTATTCAGGAGGTCTCAAAACATGTATTTCCGGTGAAATCTCGGTATAGAATTTTTGGGTGAAATGCAACACTTCCCCTACTTACTATACGTAGCAGAGGAAGTAAACAAGGGACATTTGTTTTTATCTATTATATTGCACGGTAAATCCGTAATTAAACAAAATGGTACTGTGCGGATCTTCCGCCCGAGTTAACTTGGGTGACCTGTTCTTGCTCCTAGCTCCTGGAACATTTGTCAGTTAGAACAGCTCTTCGCGTATGAACATGTACTGTATTTGACTCAGGAGTTTAGCTACGACCTTGGTTGAACGTAAGCGAACCTGAGCTAGCGCTGTATTGTTCTTCCCTCTCGCTCTGTTTGTTTTACATCCTGTTTCAAAGGTACTTATCCCTTTTTCCCGGGACAACAAAAATATTGCGCGAAGTACTATCAAAACAATTATGCTCATACTTTCAATAAGTAAACCTGTAAAACCAGCATACTTGTAAAACAATGTAATTATGGCCATACACGTGTAAAACTGAACTTGTTAACAATATTTTTGAACTGCTGGTGTTGTCGTAGGCAAGAAGCTCTAGCCAACTGCACGCTTGCAGTTCAAGGGTAAAGCCATTCTCCTGAGTCAACCACAGTACACCAGGCACCTTCACCTGTCTTATTTGTGACATAGGAGCTGCTTTGCGCGTTCAGTGCTTGCCTTGTGTGGAGCGCGCTTGCCAGCCAGTTAGTGCAATGGCGACTGCTCTAGTGTTCAGAGTTGCGCGCCGCGTTATAATAGTTTACATTATTTTTAACTAGTGGATGGGACCTCGATAGCGTCGATACCTCATTACTCGGTGGTATCGAAGTAGGTCTAATACTTTGAGATAGACCTTGAGGCAGTATTTTTAACACTTAAATGATTTCAGTCTAATTATATAATATATAAATTCAATAACAGCCCACCTTAAAGCAATATGTGTATGTAACAAGATATAAAAAGTGTATATTAAAGTCATTGTATATGTTTATATTATTGTATATATGTGTAATAATGTTATGTGAATGTATTACATAATTTAATAATGTAGGAGGTGTGAGAATAATAGGTTAAAAGTTGCTAACAATAAGGTAACAATGAGGTAACCTTGAGGCAATAATGAGTAAGAAAGTTTAATAATGTTATTAGTCATTGTTGGAGCAACAATAATGTAAACTTTGAGATAGTTTATAAAATAGCCAATCAACAACCAAAAAGAAAGCTTAAGTTAAATGAAGGTATTCTATTGGACTAGGATTAGCCAATCAGAAACTGAAATATAGCAAAATTTACAAATACAGAAGTCAATTGCTTGTAGACAGTGTTCCTAACCGGACGCGAGATGCGTCCTCGAGAAATTTAATACGTATTCGTGTGAGACGAAAATAGTTTACGTGTTAAAAAGTGCAAGTAATTAATAAAAAAAATTCACAGCTCTCTATATCAGTGAAGTGTTATTTAAATTGTGTCAAGGATTAATAAATGTAGTGAAGTAAAAATTATAATCTGTGTAAGCCTACATTCTTAACCGCACTACTCCCTGCAAAAAAATCCATGTCTCTAACAATAATACTGACGCAGCCGAGGCAAACATAAATATATAATATTTAAAGAAACATTCAAAATTACAAAGTTAATATTTTTAAATTTGGAATGAAGGCTACCGGGTACCGTGCGGTTGCAACTACTTCAAGTTCGGCTCCCCAACAGTTGAACTACAATACAACTCCTACTTCAAATTGGCTTTCCATACGTGAAGCAACAAACCGTCTTGTCAATCTTCGATTGCGCTATCGAAAGTTGTTGCGCTTAATCTTATGTTATACCTTTTTCACTATAAGTTGAAAGGAGAAGTAAACAAAACTTAAATGTATCACTCCGCCGAGCACATGGCAGCACCACGTGGAGGATGACAGTAGCTAAGTACCCGTGAGAAGAAATTGCTTCAGACAGAATGCGAATACAGTATATTGCACCGGTTGGGGATCATTAGCTTTTAAACATTGTATATCTTATTCCTATATTTTGCCTTACATCCTAAACTTCTAGCGTATAATGCTAAGATTAGGAAAATAAAAGTTGTACCTGAACAGTTTTGCATCTGTGGTTAAAGGTACTGGATTAAACTGCTTTTAACTTCAGACTTTAGAAACATATTAATTTAGTCACTAATATGAGTATACCACTTTTGCTTTAACCTTTTATGAATCAACAAGTTAAGAAAATGATTAGCACTGTAGGTTAGAAAACCACAGAAAACAAACGCAGCAGTTGGAGCAACAATTCTGCATCGCTAACAAAGAAGTTCAATTATTGCTAAATAATGGCCAACAGTATTCATTGTCAATTAAGGTGGGTATGTTTCACAGACTTTGTTAAAAGCATTTAACGCAATTGTCTTCTTTCCATTTCCCGCGTTTATGTTTTCCATAGTGGCAGAGCACGTTGCAAAAGTATACTGGCGGCTTATCCGGAAACCGGAAATGACCTGCAGCGCCTGCGAATAGCCTCTTAAACCCTCTGCTATAACGCTTCATTTAGTTGGAGGTGAATCTGAACAAACACATTTTATTTCATAAATTTAAGTGTTACAATAATGGGGTTTTTAAATTTCTCTGCACGAGAATAACCACAAAATGTTACGATCTGAACCGAACTGTATTATGTAGAGGAAAAGACGACATGCTAAGCGGGAAAAATTATAGTTTGCCCACCAGCCAATGAGGTGCTGGCTTGTCGCGTGGTTTTGTTTACAATTCCTTTTAACTTAAGGTGAAAAAGCTTTAGATAAGGGATGAAAGGAGTCGAGACATCAAGTTAATTGGCGGTATAAATAAAAGCGAGCCATGACTTAAAACTCGCAATTTCTGAGCCATGGGTCACTTCCGTATTAATAAAACGCAACAACTCAAGCTTAGCATGACCTTCGACTTATCAACGACTCAACCCCTCCTCCTAGCGAATCACGGCTCTAGCCGTGGTATTAATAAAACGGAACCGTGACTTCACTTTAAGAGCCATGGCTTACAATTTCTTAAGCCACCTCAGTAGCTGTCTCAAACTTGAAGGCGATGGTTCAGTTGCAAGTGAACGTCAACCTGAGAAAGGAAAAATGCTATAAAATGCGCCGGGATTCTGAAGACTACAATTATAAACAACTTTATAGGTTTGAGAAAGAAAACGTGAGGTGGCTCACCCGGCATTTCCTTCCAGAAACTGTGGAGACAAGAGGAAAGGCCCTTATGTACTAGGGAAAAATGAGAATATTTCTACACTGCATTGGGGACCCCAGATTCCAGTCTGGCGTGGCAGAGGACTTGGGCGTATCACAAGGTACAGTTTAAATATATTCTGGAAAGTTTCTTCTGGCATTAAACAAAAATCGAGAAACTGGATCAAATTTCCAGCAACCACACAGCAGTACAAGCTGCTAAATTTGAACGGCAGCGTTATTTTACGTTATTGCAAACTCTCAAAAACAGCAAAAAGTTTTGTAACCTTGAATTATTTCATAAAACAGAGCTTTACTAGTAGCATCAATAAACTGGAGAATAATTGAAAGTCGTCCCTAGTATTCTTAACAAAACTATAGATGGATTTGATTCCCCTTGAATAAGGTCTAAAAACTTGTTTTCCAGTTTTTCAGGGTTATGGGCTTGTTGCCTGTCCGTCGCAGATCAGTCTTCACTTTTAGGCGACCTTTCATATTTCTTATTTTCTTCGCTATCTGGTCTTCTGTTAGGCGAAGATTCAGATTTCTTATAGTTTTCGCTGCACTTCGGTCATAGCAAAAACCTTTTCACTTGTGCGCAGGCAGCTGATATTTGTTCATCATCTCTTTTGGTGGTTAAGTTCACAAAAGAAGATACTAACTTATTGCTTTCTTCGGTCATTTCTGATGGATATAGTGCCACAAAAATACCTAAACCGAATCGAATGTTTATCCGCTCGACAATAATGCATTTGCAATCAGGAAGAGGGGAAACACGAGTCAGAGACTCGCAATCATAGAGCCATGGCTCAGCACGGAGGGGAAGTTTTTATTAATACCAAATCTGTGACTCCCGACTCGCTGCTACCGACGACTCGGTTTTGCTACAAGCCATGGCTCATTAGTCACGGCTCGCTTTTATTAATACCACCCATTGCCTCGCATGTGCCCCCAAAGAGCTGCTGGACTATAATTCTTGATGGATCTTGACTGCGATGAATAGATTCTTGTGTCTAAATGAAAACATGCAAATAATGGGGGAAGGAGTAAAGGTAGTGTAGCGTGTAACGTGCAGTTAACTGAGTTGTGAATGAAGCTGATTTAGCTGACGCACTAAATTACATTTCTGCAACAGCCTGCAGAAACAAATCAGAGCTTATGAAGTGAAATAATACAGCGTATGGAAATATTTGTTCTTTCATAAATGCTCGTGTTCTTAAACAAAATCTTCGATTCCATCATAACTAATATAATACTTCCTTGATTTTTTCTTAAAATTTTTAATTGTACCCAATATATCTTTGTATTAAACATGTATATATTAATGTATGAGGGTGGGAGGTAGAGAGTTTTAAAACACAAACTTACTATGTTTCCAAACGTTATAAGCCGAATTACTTATTACCAGATGAAAAAGTACATATTTGGCATTATCAAGGAAACGATTGCTGTCAATCGAGAATGTTAAACAGGAACAATTTCGGAATTAGCATACAATACAAAACTGGTTACATGCGTCTATACACAGAAAACTACTAATAAGAACATAATTCAGTGAACAAACTATCGCCTTTGCAGTTTTTTATAAAGTGAGTATCAAGTATCGAATATCGGTGTTCAAAAATCGATGTCGGTAACGAATATCGAGAAATAGTGGTATCGTCCCAACACTATTTCTAACGAAAATATCAACGGAAGAGGCATCTGACAACAAAAGGCCGTCGGCTCTTAACATTTTCTTATCTGTCTGGGAAGAATTATTGTTGCTCTCGAGTATGGAGGAATGGCGAAATATTAATTGCGTTGTAAGATACTGCACATGTAAATACCAGGCGATTCCAAAACTAAGGTCCGTTTGGTCATAATAACAACATCGCTCATGAGACAAGTTTTTTATTGACAGTAATATGTGCCTACATATATACTTTACTTTTCCACATAATCGCCGTTCACATCTATACACTTGCTGTAAGGCTGCACCAGCTTCTTTAACCCGGCATAGAAGTCTGCCGCCTGAGACTTGAACCAGTTGGTAACGCTTGTCTTATGTTCAGCGTCGGTTTGAAATCTTTGTCCACCCAGCCACCGTTTCAAATGCAAGAAGAGGAAATAGTTGCTTGGTGCCAGGTCAGGACTGTACGGAGGGTGGTCAAAGAGTTCCCATCGAAACTCTTGAATCTTATTTTTGGTTTCAGCAGCGGTGTGCGGGCGTGTGTTGTCGTGCAGGAGGATGATGATGCCAGACGACAGTTTCCCGTGGCGTCGATTTTGGATCGCACGTCTCAGTTTGGTAAGCGTTGCATAGTACACGTCAGCTGTAAGTGGTGACCCAAGGTCCATGAAACCAATAAAAAGGACGCCCTTTTCGTCCCAAAACAGGGTAGCCTTCATTTTGCGATTCGTGTACGGCGATTGTTTACATTTTTTGGTTTGGGTGAACCGGAACGACGCCACTGCATTGACTGTTGTTTCTATACTGCGTTGGTGTACGCTATCCATGTCTCGTCGCCCGTAGCAATGCGGGAAAACAAGCCATCTCCATCTTGTCCATAGCGCTCCAAAAACTGTCGTGCACTACGCATTGGTTGCTCTTTGTGCTGACCGGTGAGCAGTTTTGGCACCCACCTCACACAAAGTTTCCGATATCCAAGCTGTTCAGTGAAAATCCTGTAAAGTGAGGCTCAAGCAAAATTTGGGAATTCATCAGCCAGACCACTAATCGACAAACGCCGATCAGTTCGAGGTTTTTGGTTCACTTGCTTAACGATGTTGCCGATCCGAATACTGGGCCTACCACTCCGCTGTTCATCGTGCACAATTGTGCGGCCATTTCAAAATTCAACGCCAGTGTCGAACCTGTTTATCACTCATGCCCGGTCCATACACGAGGCATAACTCATTATGGATGTCCACAGCTGACCATCCTTTTGCCAGCAAAAATCTAATCACACCTAGCACTTTACAATTGACGGGATCTACGATTGTAGAGGCCATTGCGATCTGCTGTCACCGACTAGCAAACGCCTACTGCGTCCCACCAATACTGCGGTAGGTTCCTCAGGAGTCGGTAGACAGCACTGCAGACTACCTTCATTCAGGCCCACCATCCGTTAATATTGTTCACCGGACCTTAGTTTTGGAATGCGCATCGTATATTAATTCCTGAAAATAATAGAGATCATGTTTAGAATGCGTTCTTGAAACAAGAGAAATGACGTTAAAAAAGCAAGATGTCAGGTGTTTTGTTGATTCGCCGCAGTAATTTCAGTGAAATTATTTTCACCATGTTTTTCCTTACACCAGACAGTGAAGCGATTAAATGCTTTATCATATTGCTTCCTGTGCTTTTTGAGTAAGTACGTCTAGTGTTATTCTTTCTGTAATTTCACTTCCATTTAGTTTCTTCTTTGAATTCATAATTTCCGCTATTTAATCTTTATGTAGGTTAGATAAATGAGTAACGCTTTTGATCAAAGAAAGCTGCCAATATAACGCATAGGCTAACTCTACAAATATTGCGATAAATTGAAGTAGGACGATTTGTATTGTGCACAGATAATGCGAGAGCCATGAGGAATTAATCATGTAAAAGACATAATGAAAAGTAAAACCTAATCAAACCAAGTGGATTTATTAAACAACGGTAATTGTCATGTGATAGCACTTGAAATCAAAGTTGGTCACACTGAAGATTATCGCACTAGTGCGATAGTTTAAAGCTTTTAGCTCGTGTGCTCTGTGTTAGAACTTCTATTTTTACGCCATGCTGTCTAAGAAGGTTGTTTAGACAACGGGCTGAGGCGGAATTACTAGTGTGTGAGTCAAAATAGACTTTAAAGGCATGTTGAAGAGCAATCACTCTGCTAGTAATGTTTCATATAACTAGAAAGCTTTAAAGGTGTTTTTGCTATTACTCAGAAGGTGCTCGAGGCACGGATTATATATACATAGTTCTGTTATTCATTCATTCATTATCTGTTTACCCTCCTCTTATGTAGGACTTACACCACCAGGACTTACAAGCGGGTGCCTGGGGTCAGAGGCGCGTCGAGGAGCAGGCACTCATGGATCAGACAGAGCATCCAGGATGGGTGATCAGCCCGATGCCTGGTATGGGATGAAGGAAGTAGATGAAACGAAATGTTGGTGAAATGGATGAAAGGAAAGGTGATGATGGAGCAGTTGGTGGAATGACCGGATAACCCGGAGAAAACCCACCCAGACGCCGCTTCGTCCACCACAAATCCCACATGCAGGTCCCTGGGAGATAGTTCTGTTAGCTTCAAAAATTCCATAGCAATCATCAAAGATTTGTTTATGGATTTAAAAGTTAACACTTTTTATTTCAGACATTTCTATTATTCAATAAATTCAGTACTACAAAACATTTTACTATTGTACTTGAGAATATACCTTCGTAATTACAAAGTAGGGGGTCCTTTCCTTTCTAAAGTATGGCTGCTCCTAACTGTCATGAGTTGGGAAAAACGTGGCCGACACGGGACAGGTGCAGCAAGGGTAAAAGTAGGTAAACTATCCGCCGCCACCAGCTTCGCAGCACCTCTAACACTAAAGCCTCCCTCTCCTACCTACTTTACAAACTTACCTTTGTCTTCCGAAAGTCACATCGGCATCATCGGGAGGACTGCGGCGATCGTCGTTAATTTCTCTTCTAGTGACCTTAGCCATTTGGACACTACAACTTACGCTAGTTGTGGCGCTCGTCTTTGTCCAGTATCTTTGTCCGAGTCTTAATTGTCTTAAGTTGGCAAGAGTTTGCGACGCTCCTGGTTGGCGAATGGGGAATTTGGATGCTCAGGCGGAGAAGACGCTTGGTTTCTCAGGGAGTTGCCTGTGGACTTTGAGAGAGAATATGTAGCAGATTTTCATGTGGCGAAGGGCGTGTGCTCGTTTTTTTACTTTCTCTACTACGTATAGTAAGTAGGGGAAGTATTGTATTCCACCCAAAAATTCGGTACCGAGATTACACCGGAAATATCTGTTTTGAGGCCCCCTGAATCCAAAAAAAGCACTTTTGGAAACATGCCCGTGTGTGTGTGTCTGTCTGTGAACAGCATAACTCAGAAACGAACACACTGATAAACACCAAACTTGGTATTTAGGTTCAGTATCTTCCAGAGATGCGACACGAAGGTTTTCAAGAAAATCCCCCCACCCCAGATTACCCTTTACATGGAAAATTTTTCGAAAATTTTAATTTTCTCAAAAATGGCTCTAACGATTCAGATTAAAATATCATATGTTTAAGATATTTTCATGACAAATAAAATGTATATCTTGAATTTTCTGGGAATGTCTCCAAAAGTGTTCTTCATTGTGAACGACTTTTGCATAACTGGTAAACCATAAGAGATAGACAAAATTTTACTACACAAAAAATATAGATCGCATTAAAATACACAATTTATATCATATACATTTTTTATTGAGTGAACCATTTTCGAGAAATTGCTTGTTATTCCCTTAAATTTTTCAATACTTATTTTCTCAAATGGGAATTCGTTATTCATTTTTTTGTCTTGGATATGCAAAGAGTATTAATCTGTGACAAAGAGAATGGTGCTGCACCTAGCAACTAGCTATTAAGAGATATGTATGTGCTTAAAGACTACTGTATTTCTATATTGCCCTTGTAAATATATATTCCCCTTACATCTACAAGAAAGTTAGCAATAAGATAGAGTCTGCAAATGTTTAACATGATTTAACATGATTAGATGGAGAATAAGCGTTTGTAAAAATAGTTTGTACAAGAGTAGAGAAAGTCATGTGAGTGTAACACATCAGATTTTAATAACTGGTTCAAAAAACAACCCCGTGTATTGTAACGTACAGAAGTAATGTGAGATCTTGTAACCGTTGCTCTTTTAGTGCAACAATAGAAGTCAACACCCACTAGGAACCTTGCGGCTAATTAGAATCATTACGCTATTGAGCGATACAGTAAAATTAACTGTTATTTTGGAACGGGTATCTGGAACCTTGTTACCGTAATGATTGACGGGAAGACATAAATAATTAAATAAACAATATGGTAGTAAGATAAATAAATAATTGCAAGAAAGGATTTCATTATATTAAACCAATGTATAATATGATAAGCTTGATTTGAAATATTTCTCCAAAGAAACTGATATTTAGCGAGTCATATTAAGTAGAGATATTAGTAGCAGCGTGAGGAGTGAAAGCATTAGCTTAAAGATTCTTGGAATGCAGTTAGGTTAAAGTTCAGTACGTTTGAACCATCACGTAGGCAGAAATTCTGAAAAAGAGAAACGTCTTGGAGGTACCGCCTAGTAACAGCGTCACATACGCATACGTAGGAGTTTTGAGATTGGAGCGCATATGAAGTAACGTTGTTGGGGGGAGTAAAATTTGAGCGGAGCTTAAGTTGATATAAGGGTGTGCATTCTAATCAGGGACATTCATTCATGCACTTTTTTCCTGCACACATTCGTGCATATATTCGTTACTCTGATTACTTGTGACTACTCGTGTGTTATTTTAAACGCCCAGTGACGCGCTTGTGTGGGAAAGATTTAGCGGTTATTGCGAGGGGTCCTGCCGGTAGCAATTTAGCGGCTCACTGCAATTTACGCTTCTAGTTTCTTTATTGCGGAGACAGTATTTCAAACCGTGAAATTGATACTGCAGAAGTTAGCAGGTATAATAAGTTAATTTTTATAGTTTCGAGTGCTACGATTCATTACCAGTTACATTCTTTATCTTAAAACGGTCGGCAACTTGCTTTAGTAGCTCAAGTATTAGAGTACATTAAACTTCTCAGTCAATTTAAATTGGTGTTATCCACGCATACCCTGAGGAAAGGGTCTCATAGCCAAGTACTGTAACAGCCGGCAGCAGAATCAACAGCAGATATTGAAACAAAACGCCCGGCTACGAAAGTGACGACCAACGGTTAGAAAAAAATTGGGCTGGCTTCAATCTAGTATTCTTCTAACTAGAACGATCGGAATGTTACTGATAAATAACCATTTCTCCCATTTCTAGGCATAAGCACATTCGCTTCCACGGTAATTTCGTGTATCGGCGTAGAAACCCCTTGCCAAGAAGAAAATAAGATGGTGGTTGCAAGAAACCTACAAAAGGGTGACACATCTGGATGCGGAAGCAGAACTGATTGTTACTATGTTGGAGCACGCAATGAGTGGCGAATACAGGGTCCCTCAAATAATGTATGCACTCTTTAACGAGCACAAATTCTTCATTGTGTGTTAGCATTGGATTTAATTATGTGCCACAGGTTTAACATTAGCCTTCTACACCTGTTTCGGTTCTCGCGGCCAGGTGCATATTACAACGGCGAATGGTTGCTTGAACAGGGCCTCCTGAGGTAGTTTACTGCGGTTTACAGCATCCTCAAGCTCCTCCAAAGGAGGATCCAGAGGTGTTAAGTCCTTTGGACGTGCTGGGAACTCATATATACACATTTTTGTCCTATCCTCTGTGGATTCTACAGGTTCTCATCCAGGAAAGCCTTGACGGTAGGTGAAGATGTCCAACTATGTTGGTAGAGCTCACTAATTCCATAAAGTGCGCGTACAGCTCGCAAAATTGATGTGCTTAGCATTTCCAGATTCCTGGGGCCAATAACTGTACCTTCTAAAGAAGGAGGATCCTATTAAACTCCTAAATGACAGTCTACAACAACTGCCTTTTCGACATGACCGTGTAGACTTTCTGATGCACAGTAAACATAACTGTGACGATTTACTGTTCCATTAAGTTTGTATTGGACTTCATCAGATCACACAATTTTTGTCAGAAGCTTTCATCCTCATTCACCATATTGTGACTCTGTCCAATTTTTCAACTGTCACTTCTCAGTGTCTCTCACTGTCACTGTTGTAAGTTCTTATCTGGTTCACCTCGTTCACACTTTCACTTCACTAAGGTGAACTAGTTCAGTTTCCCGTCACTTCATTCACGCCGGACGATTCACTTCACTTGGGAGTCAAACAGAAGACCTCCAACACCATTCGCTCCGCAGTAACACTCGTTGCACGTTACCAACTTGCTCGGAGAATCGCTCTTAATGTCGCACCAGAAACGCAGTCGCTAACTCGTTCGCTCACTGACTGATTCAACTCAACCCTCACTCAGCACGCAACTGACACACTGCCTGCTCTCGCGCGAGCGCTCGCTTATATAGTAAGTAGAATCTTTCCACAAGGTTCTTGGACGTTCTAGAACTAATTCGACACACTTTCTGGAGGTGGTGGGAATAGCTTCCAGAAGGTTCTAGTGTTTACGCTGGCAAGCGACAGTTATTTTGTTTACTTGGACTGCCCGGTGCCCACCTTCCGATAGCCTTGGGCCATAGACGCTGCATCACAATTTGTTGAAATCATTCACAAAACTCCTACGCAGATCAGGATCGTTCTTATCTAATATGTGCAATAATCTTGGTACGTGCAATTTCTTAGCGACTTTTAAGAATGCATCACACACTCATACTGCTAACTCCTGTCTCACGAGCACATTGTGCAGCAGGCTTATAAGACCACAACCGAAGAAGCATAACTTTTAGCTCTACGGATCTTCCCTTGTGCACATCGCAAATGGTATCAGGCGTCTAGCACTTATTACAAAACCGTGAACTGCCAAGCGTGCTGGATGCTGTGTTGCAAACTCACGCTTTCGCGCACTTTGAACTTCAGCGACATTTTCAAAATTGAACCGCTACTTTAAAATGCACTTCCGTTCCTCAAACATTAAACGTGAAGCGGCCATTTTGATTCACTATCATACGTAATATGTTAGTCATAAGTAGACTTCGGGCATGACTTCAGGCTAAGTTAACTTCTATTATACTACTACTTTGTTTACAAGCGAGCGGAGAGGAGAGAGGCAATAGTCTCGTGCACTACCGAGTTTGTGCTGTGCTGAGTGCTGTATACGCTATGGGTATAGGTGGACACAGAAGTAAGTATACAATTCTGTAGTAAACTTAAGCTTTTGTTACGAAGTATAAATAAGATGAACAAAATAATAAATTTGAACTCTGGCAGATGAAATAATCAGTTTCGTGTGTGATTTAAATGCCTGGACAACTATTGCAATGGATTACAATATATTTTCTGAATGTATCAAAAGCAAAGCCTCTTCTCAAACTCAAAAAGTTTATATCTCGAAAAGCTCCTTTCCATATCACATGATGTTACTAGTGCAAAACGAAACTGACGAAGGTCACTCACCTCTGGGAAACCATGCATTTTCATTATTTAGAATAATGTTATTCTTAACATTAATAATATTATTATTAATGCCTAATACGGCACATGAGTTTTTATCTAAAACACTCTTCAGTTTCTGCTGTGCTATTTCAGCAGATTTGTTTACTTCTGTAAAGTGTTGTGTCAAATTATCGACAAGTTTCAAGAACTCTGGTATTGCCATCTATAACAAAGATAAATAAAATTTGCGTAAAGTAGACTCACAAGGAAATTTCATAACTGTACATTTCTCCAGAAACTTTTAAAAGCAAAATTTTGCACTTATTAAATGGGATGTTTGTGTTTACCATCATGTCAGATGAACCCCTGTAAGCTTCGGTTTGGCTACTGTGCTGTTATGTGTTCGTTTTATGTTTTGTATCGTTGCTATACATCCAGCCAGTCACTTTACGTTGCTTGTCCCCTTGCTTAACGCACTCTTTGGTGTTCTCTTTCTTTTCTCCTCTCTGTTTTGCGTGCGTGGCAGGTGCCTTGGCCGTACGCGGTGAGTGGTGCATTTCTGTCGCATTGCAGGGTTAGCTCTCTGCCCGGCAACAAGTCATCCGGATTGTGGAAGTTTTTTTTTGGAATTGATTTAAGGAACTTCTTTGTGATGTTTTGTGGATCGGCCTTATGTAAAGGTAGGCTTTGTTATCAGTTTGTATCTTGGTAATGGTGGGTGAATTTTGGGGCGGAAAACGTAATGTGTGTTTTAAAACACGAATTCGTAAAGTGACTGGCTCTTGAAATTGTTCATATGTTTAGTGTGTTTTGGTTCTTTTCTAGCTGAGTTATATTTTCAATACGTGATTTTCAGTGCATAGTTAGTTTGAAGTTACAGAAATTGTGTTGTGTTAATTATGGGAGCAGTAATTGCAGTTAAAACCCAATCATGCTGAAATTTTGTAACTGAAAACAGTGTGGTATAGCACATCGTAGTCATAAAGCGTTACTGAGCTCCCAGTATTTGTATTTTTAATGTATGGCAAAGAAATGCAAGAATCAATTCATTCTTTACACAACTTATTCAAAGTATTATAAGAATCAGGAAAATTTAACTGTAACCACAAAGCATTACTGACCTTCTAGCTGAGGTATATTTTCAATACGTGATTTTCAGTGCATGGTTAGTTTGAAGTTACGGAAATTGTGTTATGTTAATTATGGGAGCAGTAATTGCAGTCAAAAAACCCTACCATGCTGAACTTTGAAAAACTGAAAACAGTTGGGTTGTAAAGTACATCTAGCTCAGCTGGACGTTGAAACTTGCTGTTCCTAGAAGTTCATAAAAGTCTGTTTGGGCCTTGATCAACATACTTGGCAAGTCTTTGACTAGATAAGCGTAATTACTATTTGTGAGACCTATGGTTCACACAAAAAGGGGGCAAGTAATGCTTCCAGATTCCACTGTATTTTACAGTTTAAGAAAAGGTACCTGCTTATAAAATATTGGTCTGATGTTTATAGTGGCCTTGTTTTATAATGTTTCTAAATTTATTTTGTTTGTTGAATGTTTTGTTTTACTTAATTTTCGCTGTATTTAAAACTTGCCTTGCTGCTCTGTTCATTTGATGTTTTGGTTTGTTTACTTTTAAGCCATCTTTGTTTTACAGTTTTTCTTTTAAGGTTGCTTTACGGTTCTGGTTATTAATGTTTGTTTATTATTATCATTAAAGTACCAAAAAGAGAGAAACAACTTATCAATAGTAGTATATTTGTGAGAGTTCTGGTTTCCATATTTTTTTTCCCTACGGCACTCGTTAGGGCTTCCCTTTTCGCTTGGCCGGGGTTCCCTAACTGAGTCAAACCTTCTTAAGCATCTGCATGGTTTCGCTGCCTTGCTCCAGTTTTATGTTTTGGGAGAAATAGTGGAACCATTGCACTACACGAGTTCGTGGTTTCTGTTGTGGATAATACATCCTCACCACCTCATTTTCTAGGAAGCAAGGAAATATTTTGTGAGTGTTTTTTAGATTTAGTGTCTTGCAATAAAAACCCATCTCTCTCCTTTGATTTCAATGTGACATACTTTACAAAATATATTTTCCTCTCTTACATAAAAATACTCACGTGCAAATTCATTTACAAGTAAGACCCTCTTCTTACTGGTTGTTTTCAGCATGCTTTGTCAGCTATCAACGGCCGGACTTCGTGACTTCAGAACAGGCTGTATACATATACTGATCGCTTGCTTAGAGTGAATGACTGGCAGTGGTTGGGGAGAGGGAGGTCTCAATGAAACCCTGTGCGCACGTAACTGTTTTCCAGTCAAAGTGCAACGAAACAGCAACCATGTCCGAAGCCGAGTCATAAGAGCCATGCGGGCACCGACATATTTTGGAAAAATCCCGTCTTATAACACTGTATTCCACGGATACGAGCCAATGTAACTCTGGAAACAATACATAGACACCATGAGTTAAACCGTGTATACATTTTTTGACTGGCTATGTAAATTGAATTTCAGAGAAATCAACTTTAGTTATGGCAAATCCTTAGCCTTTGGATGGTCTGTTATCCTCCGATGCAGTGTATCGACGGAATCAATGTGATGCATGCGCATTGCAACATTGTCGCTTTGAAACATTTATTGTTTCCAAACTAGGCTTTTTGCTAAAAACAAATATACTCCAAAACGCAATTATTTAGCAAATAGTGTATATGGTTTAAAATTAAATCGGATACGGCGTGCTAAAGTAAATAACTATCTTGTTTCATTTATAGATGTGGTTTTATATAATTCCAGTTAACGCCTAAAGTAATACGCAGTGTGTTTTGTTATGGAGGAGGATAATGGGGAGGGGGGTCACTTAGGTGAGGAACAGTGAAGATCCGTCCTTGACTCCGTTGTGCATAGAAATCATTTTTATAGGACGGAAAGGAATACTGACAGAGGTTGTTGAAGTTATGAATTTATTGCGAATAATTGAATTATTCTACAGCTTATAACATTAACATTAAGACTAATGAATCACGAATATTCTTCTTTGATAAAATCTGCACCTCTCTCACCAACCATCAGAGCCATCGAATTTGTATTTGCATTCATCATAACAGGGAATACAGAAGCATCAACGACCCTCAGTCTCTTGATACCGTATACCCTCAGCCTGTTATCTACCACTGCTTCTTTGTCACTTGGCAAGCCCATCTTGCAGGTCGATATTCCATGGAGCCAAAGATCTAGCTTTCCCTTAATCACACATTTCCAGTACTCGTAGCTCCCATACTGGTGCATGGCGCATTTGGGGTCCGGTGTGTTGTCAGTATAGATACCATGGTTCCTGAAGACCTTGCTGTTGACTATCTTTGTGGCAATTACGAGACCCTCTGCGATAATCTCAGCATCAGTATCTGAGTAACCGAGGCGGAGCAAAGGTGGTTCCAACGGATTTTTAGACTTAATAAACACAAAACCACGTGCATCTGTTACTCCAGACATAATGCCAACTCTCAGTGTGTTGTAGTAGCAGGTGCAGAACTTGGGATCTTCTAGGCCTAAACCTTCGATATACGGATTAAATACTAGCATGAGGTCTGGGATGTCGCTTGTTGAACGGGAAGAATTAAAAAGAAGATAGCTGAGGAAAGCTCCAGATGCAGACAACGGGCCGGATTTACTTGAGAGGTAACCAACAATATCTCTCTGAAGTGTTTCACAGTCACGAGGCACTGTCGAAGTGGTTGTCAGCTTCAGTACTGGCGATCTATTATATGTTAGATGGTTCATGAAGTTATAACCCACTTTAAGATCCTTGATTACTTCAATGCCCAGAGGTTGCAGAACGTCTGATGGACCAATTCCCGAAAGCTGAAGAAGCTTGGGAGAGCCGATAACGCCAGCAGCAACGATCACCTCCTTCCTAGCTTTAATTACGGCTCTGTATTTCTCTCCTTTTTTATTGATATATACTTCTACTCCAGTTGCAGTCTTAGTTTCAGGATCGATGATCGCTTTTGTGACAAACGCATCTGTAGCGACATGCAGATTTGGTCTTTTAAAGCGCACTTTCTCAATATGCAGCCTATTGCTGCTTACACGCTCCCCATGTTTTGAAGTAGTCAAATAGCCTTCATGCGTATCGCCATTCTTGTCTGGTTCTCCGTATCCGCTCTCTTTATAAGCCTGCGTTATAATGCCTACATTTTGGTCAACATAGCGAAACCTTTCTACAGAAAAATCTCGCTTCAATTCATTTTCCTCGCGTGCATACATGCGCTTCTCGTAATATGGAAGCACATCCTCGTACGACCAGTCTTCAATACCCAAATCGCTGATATCATCGTAAGCCTTCCTGTGACACTTGAGGTACCACATACCGTTGTGTCCGTCAGAGCCCCCCAACATCTTACCCCGCCCGTAGGTGCAAGGTTTCCCGAAGCAATACTCCGGATGTGGTTCGGTTTGGAAGTTCCAATCAACAGACGTGTTGAGGAAGCCGTCCGTCTTGACAAGGCCAGGTATTCGACTGATTCTAGGTTCCTCCCCTCCAGCCTCCAGAAGAAGCACGGTCCAGTTGGGGTTTTCAGAAAGACCGTTAGTGATAGCGCAACCTGAGGATCCGGCCCCGATTACGATGAAGTCATACTCGCGACGAAGACGTCTTTTGAGCACGTTAGGATAAGGCATCATGAGAAGAGACCGCACTATTGTCATGAGAGCGGCCAGTGCAGATGGTACCGTGCACGCCGCGCCGTCGCTTTCGAAGTCCACTATCAAATCCTGCATTGTAGCGCTGCAACTGGAAGGGGTAGCTCAGAGAAAAAGCATCATACCCGACAATCTGAACCTGGAACAAAATACAAGCAGTAAAACTAAAGAAATAGCTGCTAAGTTTCGTTGGGGCGCTGTGTCTGCACCACTTGCAGGTATCTGATGGGAACGGTACGAATCAAAGGCCAGAATGATGTTGTTCCTAACTACCGCAGATATGCTGAAATAGTATTTATAGCCGCGCAGCAATGTTGTGCAGTTGTGCGGAGACATCTCCTTCGCTTCACAGTGGCAAGTTGTCTATCAAGTATGGCGAAGGAAGGTGTATACTCCCGAAGGGTTGTGAAAAGGCAGTATTATTATTATTATTATTATTATTATTATTATTATTATTATTATTATTTAAAATGTGTTATGTTATAAATAATACTTATTAGAATTAAAACCTTTAGTTTATGAGAATTTATCAAAAACTCTTATGTCATTAATTCACATGACCTTTTTTACTTTCCCTACTACGTATAGGAAGTAGGGGAAGTATTGTATTCCACCCAAAAATTCGATACCGAGATTTTACCGGAAATACATATTTTGAGACCCCCTGAATCCAAAAAAAGCATTTCTGGAAACATGCCGTGTGTGTGTGTGTCTGTGAACAGCATAACTCAGAAACGAACAATCGGATAAACACCAAACCTGGTATTTAGGTTCAGTATCTTCCAGAGATGCGATACGAAGGTTTTCAAGAAAATCCCCCACCCCAGATTACCCTTTACATGGAAGAGTTTTCGAAAAGTTTAATTTTCTTAAAAATGGTTCTAACGAGTTTGATTAAAATATCACATGTTTAAGATATTTTATGACAAATAAAATGTATAACTTGAATTTTCTGGGAATGTCTCCAAAAGTATTCTTCATTGTCAACGACTTTTGCATAACTGGTAAACCATAAGAAATGGACAAAATTTTACTACACAAAAAATGTAGATCGCGTTAAAATACACAGTTTATGTCATATACATTTTTTTGTTGAGTGAACCATTTTCGAGATATTGCTTGTTATTCCTTTAAATTTTCCAATGCTTATTTTCTCAAATGGGAATACGTTATTCATTTTTTTGTCTTGGATATGCAAAGAGTATTAATCTGTGGCAAAGAGAATGGTGCTGTACCTAGCAACCAGCTATTAAGACATATGTCTATGCTTAAAGGCTACTGTATTTCTATATTGCCCTTGTAAATATATATTCCCCTTACATCTACAAGAAAATTAGCAATAAGATAGAGTCTGCAAATGTTTATCTCGATTAACATGAAGTAGATGGAGAATAAGCGTCTGTATAAATAGTTTGCACAAGAGTAGAGAAAGTCATGTGAGTGTAACACATCAGATTTTTTATCAATGACAAACTAAGAGATAGAATCTGTTATAGTATTCATAAAAAGTGATTGTTTAACCACATTAGTTACTCAAGACATTGCTGCTTAGGAAAGATTTCAAAGTAAGCAAGAAGTCTTTAGTTACAACATGCAAAATCAGTATTCAGATGTTTATTCATGAATAATCATCTCTTGAAAAGAAGGAAGGAAAGACGTCCGTACGTGAAGCATACTTGGGAAATGCGTAAACTTTTAACATAAAATATTGAAAAAACGGCTAACGCTAGGAAAAAGTTTATTTGACACACATGTTGTATTTTAAAGAATTGTGTATTCCCATTGTAAGCTTTTATCTTTCCTTGTATTTCTTAGTTAAGGAAAATTATACAAAAATTAGGCATATAAAGGGGACCACAAAAAATTCGAGGTATAGATCTTATTAACCATGCGAATAACTTAAACACGTGGTATTTTAATCAAAACCGCTAGAGCTATTTTTAAGAAAATAAATAAAGAAACGAGTAATTTTCTATGTTAATGGTAGTTTGGGGTAGGGGATTTTCTTGAAAAATGCTTGTGTTGCACCTTTAGGAGATGCTGGATTTAAAAAACAATTTAGTACTTGTTAGACTTTTCGCTTTTGAGTTAATCTGTTTAAAAACACACTCTACAATGATTTTTTTTTAAATTCAGGGGGAACCAAATTATGTAATTGCTGTGACATCTCGACATCTGATTTTTGATAGAATACGAAACTTTCTATACCTACTATAGGTAGGTGCTAGCGAAAGTAAAAGCTAAAATTACTATTTATTGTAACTTCGTGAGAGAAAAACGTTTGTTATTTATACTGATAGATGGATAGATAAAATAGTTAGACGAAACAGACAGAATCATGGATGGATGGGTGAATGGATGGGTTGGTGGATGGGTAAATGGGTGGATGCATGGATGAATGGGTGGATGGATGAGTGGGTGGGTGGACGGATGGACAGACGGATGGATGGAGGGACGGATGGACAGATGGGTAGACGGATGAATGTAAACATTGGAATGCATATCAACGTCAAGAAAAAAGAAAAGCAATTTACAAATTTAAATTATGAAAATCATCTATCTACCTTATAAAGAGGATTGGACGTCAAAGTTGTCTTCATTGTGGATCTAAATGTATTTTTCGGAAGAGTTCTAAGATGAGGTGAATACAATTGAAAATTTTCATTGATAAGTATTCAAAATCATTTTGTGTAATTCTATATTTATTTTTACTAATGTAAACGTTCAAAATATTTCTAGTAGAATAATTGCATATTGAAGAACAACGTTTATAGTTATGAATACTTTTCTTATTGAGAGAGAAAATTGGTGTATGCATGTATGTAGTGTTATGTATGCATTATGAATGCGATGTGTATGTATGTATGTATGTAGTGTGTACGTATGTAGGTAAGTAGTGTATATGTATGTATGTGTGTATGTAGTGTGTATGTATGTATGAATGTATGTATGTAGTGTGTATGATTGTATTAGTGTGTATTATGTATGTACTGTGTATGTATGTAGTGTGCATGATTGTATTAGTGTGTACGTATATATGCATGTATGCATGTATACAGCGTGTATGTATGTATTTATGCATTATGTATGTGCATGCAGGGAATCTCAATAATCACTGACACAGATTTTGATAGTTCTTTCACCATTGAGAAACGTTATTTTTTCTGACGGAGATGGGCTATAAATCCCTTTTTATTCCAATTAATTAATTACTAAAGGAGTAAAAATAATTTACAAAGCCAGTGTGCTAGAATACGAGCACACTGGAGCTATAAAGAAGGCATTGCCTTTCTGTTGAAATTGCCATGGAGCAGAAAATAGCTGTTACTCCACAGGAAGTGCATAAAGAAAACAAATGCAGCCGACATTTCATTCCAAACTATAGTATAATATGACCACCATTTAGCAACTAAGAAATCAAAAGGCGCAGCAAAACAAAAGAAAATCGAATTTCTTTATAGCGCTTCGATACGCATGCAATACTAATGCTAAAATACTTCAATAACCGTCATGTATGAAAGTTTTGCTATATTCCGTTTGTACTTACGTATAGTAACCAAGTTCGTTAGCAGGGCTTGCTAAATAATTGTATAAGGGGAGAAAATTGCTAACATTAAAAGCCACAATTGAGAATACTATTTATTTGAATGGTCTTTTCCAAAGCAGTTAACTGGTGGAATCTTCATATGCATCTCTATTTCGTTGTACAAATTAAGGGTTTTGCATTGTGAAACCTGTGTAGCCTTTATTTTACTACGGGATAAACGAAAAGGTACAAAGTTTTAAATTTCACCCAGTGTAATTATCTAACTTTTACTCGGCCGACGATTGCTCCTCTGCCAAAGAGCAAGGCTACGTGGAATTTCCAGGATATGGAAGACTAGTGGAGGCAGGTTAGGGAAGTTCTTGCGTGAATATCGGGGGATTTTTCATCTGTTATTAAGAGTAGTCAGGCCTGTACGACATTACAGTTATAACGCGTAAAGGGCAAGATTAACCTTACAAATCATCTAGATTGATGTATAACAATTTCATAAAGAAGTGGTATAGGTAAACTAAATTAATTCGTCATTCGAGTTTAAAAAGCTACACGCACAACGACGAGTGAGACCACTAGCAATAACTAAAGCAAAATATTGGTTTATAACTGAAATAAAGTTTATTATTTTCATTGTTTAGCCATTTGTTTTCTGTATTTTAATACCAATAATAATAATTATACCCCGCAATACGCTAAATAAATATTTCGCGTCTTTTCTTCCCCTTATTTTGAGTGTAAATTGCGCCATATAATAAATAGAACGTTTATCATCAATAATTTCAAATTATTAGAGTGGTTAGAGCAACCGGACGGAGACCGGGAGATCCGTGGTTCAAATCCCGGCTATGGCATTGAATTTTTCAGTCGTCTGATTCTACCTTTTCAACCTTGACCAACACACGGCTTGTGTGGAAGAACAATTAGTTCCATTAATTGACCTAATAGTGGTTAAAGTATGAAACCCGGGACTTAAAGTACTTACAACATTGTAAGTCGCCATTGGGGTATGTCATCTCAATACAATTCGAGATCTCCTTGTGGTTTACCGGGAAACATGCGAATCAGTTGGGGGAATTTAATGTCGTACGGCAAGTTGCCATGGTTAGACCAACCGGACGAACCGGGAGATCCGTGGTTCAAATCCCGGCTAAGGCATTGAATTTTTCCGTCGTCTGATTCTACCTTTTCAACCCTGTCCAACACACGGCTTGTGTGGAAGAACAATTAATTCTATTATTATTATTATTATTATTATTATTATTATTATTATTCACGTCTTAATAAGAATAAGATCAAAACATTTTTTCTGTATTAGTTTAATAAGCATGGAAAAAGCTCACGAGTATTTAAAATGAGCTGTTTCGTTGAAATTTATTTTAATAAGAGTAGGAGCGCAATGCTACGGTATTCCAACTCAAATAGCAAGTTTTTAGATTGCTGCCAGGCAGTTGCGTATATGCATGACCGGCAGTTTTATTATTATTATTATTATTATTATTATTATTATTATTATTAATAATTATTATTTTTAAGTTCCATTTGTTTGCTTTTAACAACTAAGGTCATATCGGCGACTTTTTACCTTTGGAGCAATTGTTCATCAGCAATGATGTTCACTCGCTTACAGTGATGTTAATATTTGGGTTGATATTGCTTTTGGCTATTACATTAATGGCCTATTCTTGATCAAACCCTTGTTGATAGGGGGTCACCGAAAAACGTGCATGCCATCACTATGCATACTGATCGCGAAGCATCAATTTGTCACACCTGTTATACGACATAGATAGTAAAGCCACATATGCAGGAACATATGTCGAAAGGTTATAGAAAACAAATCTGACGTATTACACTCACATGACTTTCTCTACTGTTGCACAAACTATTTTTACAAACGGTTATTCTCCATCTACTTCATGTTAATCGAGATAAACATTTGCAGAAACTATCTTATTGTTAATTCTCTTGTAGGTGCAAGGTGGACTTTAAGCGATAGTCAAATCTTTTAAGAGCTGGTTGCTATGTGGAGCATTCCATTCTCTTTGTATGTCCAGAAAGAAAAAAAAAAGAAAAAATAAAGATTTTCATTTGAGAAAAAGTATAAGTATTAGAAAATTCAAACAAATAACAATGAACATTTCGGAAATGGTTCACTGAACAAACAATAACTACAAAAAAAATGTATATGGCATAAATTGTGTGCTTCAACGATGTTTACATTTCTGTGTAGTAAAAGTTTATCTATCTCTTAAGGTTTACCAGTTATGCAAAAGTCATTCAGAATGAAGAGGACTTTTGGGAACATTTCCAGAAAATACTAGATATACATTTCATTTGCCATGAAAATATCTTAAGCGTACGATATTTTAATCAAAATCGTTAGAGCCATTTTTGAGAAAATCAAAATTTTCGAAAGATGTTCCATGTAAAGGGTAGTCTGGGGTGGGGGCATTTTCTTGAAAATCTTTATGTCGCATCTTTGAAAGATACTGAACCTGGATACCAAGTTTGGTATTTATCCGACTTTTCGTTTTTGAGTTATGCTGTTCATAGGCACACAGACACACACGAACCTTTTTCTAAAAGTTTTTTTTTGTATTCAGAGGACCTCAAAACATGTATTTCCGGTGTAATCTCGATATCGAATTATTGGGTGGAATGCAATACTTCCCCTACTTACTATACGTAGTAGAGAAAGTAAAAAAGAAAATGCACTGGAAATAATATAAGAGAAAAGATTAAATTGGTTCGGCCACGTGAAAAGAATGGCACTAGGGAAGCTGAAGGAAACAAAGGACGGAGAAGGTCAAGAGAACAATGGATGGATGGGGTTCGAAGAAGCATGGCGCCTAGAGGACTAACAGATGAAGCTGCAGAGGATAGGGATTTATGAAGAAACAAAATTATGAACGGGTTTATAGGCAATTTGCTCTATGGTAGATAATTCCTAAATTAAACATGGTATTATTATTATTATTATTATTATTATTATTATTATTATTATTATTATTTGTTCCGAGCTTCCAGTTTAAAGTAAGCGTTAGTCATCTACTAATCAGCACGAGTACAGAATGGCAACGATTTTAGTGACGATAAAAAAAGGCATGTTTGGGTGATATTTCGGCAGCTTTAGTGACAGATATGGGGAAGTAGAAAACGAATCTGTAGTGCACTCACATGACTTTCTCTGTGTTATAAAACTATTTTAACAAACTCTTCTTCTCCATCTACTTCATGTTAATCGATACAAAAATTTTCAGAAACTATCTTATTGCTAATTTTCTTGTAGGTGCAAGGGGAATTGGTAGGCTTTAAGCTATAGTCAAATATTTTAAGACCTGGTTGCTATGTGGTGCATTCCGTTCTCTTTGTATGTCCAGGACATAAAAAAATGAATAACGAGTATCCATTTGAGAAAAAGTATAAGTATTGGAAAATTCAAACACATAACAAGGAATATCTCGAAAATGGTTCACTCCATACACACAGATAAAAAAAAAAGGATGTGACATAAGTTGTGTACTTTAACGAGATTTACATTTTTTTTGTGTAGTAAAATTTGTCTATCTCTTACGGTTTACCAGTTATGCGCAAATCATTCAGAAAGAACAGGATTTTTGTGGTCATTCCCAGAAAATTCAAGATATACATTTCATTTGCCATGAAAACATCTTAAACATATGGTATTTTAATCAGAATCGTTAGAGCCATTTTTGAGAAAATATTAACTTTTTGGAAAAATGTTCCATGTAAAGGATAGTTTGGGGCGGCGGATTTTCTTGAAAATCTTCATGTCGCATCTTTGAAAGATACTGAACCTAAATACCAAGTTTGGTATATATCCTACTTCTCGTTTTTGAGTTATGCTTTTCGCAGACGACAGACATACACATACACGGACATGTTTCCAAAAATGCTTTATTTAGATTCAAGGCACCTGAAAACATGTATTTCCGGTGAAATCTCGGTATCGAATTTTTGGGTGGAATACAGTACTTCCCCTGCTTACTAAATGTAATAGAGTTCAACCGAGAAATACTCATAATACGAAAATGTAAAGTATCTGGGATGGGAACAGGTGCTGTGTACGTATGCCTTTAAATGGTAATTTCTCGATCGCCTGAAATTTGTGAATAAGTCGGTTACTGGTAAGGGTAGCAGCATACATTTAAGTAAGGTGCAATAAAGAGCAACTTGGGATAAGACTGCAAGCAGAATACTCATTGTCCCGGAAATGTGCAGGCAGTTTAAGGCAGTGCATTTGAGAATTCATCTAAGCGTTTTAATTTTTGCATTAATAAAACAGTGCACTGCTTTAATATTTACAAAACAATATCGTAATGTTACGCCTAACTGTTCTGCTGGAGATATTGCATTTCTAAAGTTAATATCCTGCAAATGTACGAGTATATGGGGGAAGGGCAAATTGTCTTTAAAAATAAAGACACATCTTGTAGAAAATTTTGAAATTCAGTCGGTGATATCCTCACAAAATTTCTAAATCTCTGGTAATCTTCTAGTTTCAATAAGAAACTTCCTGCCCACCACTGATACTTTTTCTCTATTTAAAAAGTATTAACAGCATTGTGGCAACTGCAATGTAAAATAATAGTTAATCATCGCCGTAACTTGTATCAATAGCTGCAATTTGGTTCGAATTCGCAAGAAGCTTCTTTCACGAGTTCTGGACAAGTTACAAACAGTTACAGAGCAGTGTATCCTACAGTTTCTATACAAGTATAAGGAACATGTTCCAGACTTATGTTTCATACAAGTCGTTAGTGGAAACGCACCTAGACATACTCAGAGACACAGTTTGCACTAACCTACGTTTGTAATAGGAACACCTCCGATTTTTACATTTTCTACTACTTACATGTGGTAAGTGGAGGAAGTATTTCATTCCGCTCACAAACTCGATACCGAGATTTCGTCAGGAATACATGTTTTGAGGGATCCCTAAATCCAAAAAAAGAAAGGGTTTTTAGAAAAAAAATATACTCGTCTGTGTATTTATGCGTGCGTGTGTGTGTGAGGGAGAGAAAGATATACTGAACAGCATAACTCAAAAACGAAATGTGGGATAACTACCTTGTATTGGATTGGCTACGGAGGGAACTCGGCACTGATCCACATAGGAGTTGTGCCTACAAGGGGGGAGGAAGTATGAGATGAGAGGAGACACCGGGCTGTTGGAACCAGGAGTGACAGCATAGGAATGTTAGGGTCCCGAAGTTTCCAGATAGAGACTCCCCGGCAGACAGACAGGCAGGCAGAACGGGGATCCCACCCGGCATAGAGGGGCTCGGATAACCCCGGCAGCCAGCCGGAAGCCGAGGGACGGAGTCACAAAGAGCATTCCTTTCCCCTGCCACACTGCAACGAAACACCATTGCCGACACTTCCAACCCTGAAAGAGACCAACGGATGAAAGATGAAATGAAATGAGAAAGGAGATGAAATGGACGCAGAGAATCCTTCCCAGCATTAGCCTGGCGACCCAGGAAAATCCCCGAAAAGCCCATGGGTCAGGAAGGTCGGCCACGGGAAACGAATCCACGACCTCCCGAATGCGGGCCACAGACGAAACTACCTCAGCCATCCCGCTCGGCAATAACTACCTTAGTTGGTATTTTAGCACAGCATCTTCAGAAGACACGACACGAAGGCCGCATCCCAAATTAGATTTTACATGGAAACATATACGTACGTTATTTTCTCAAAAACGGCTCTGCGACTTTCATTATAATACCATATGGAATTAATTGTTCTTTCACGCAAGCCGTGTGTTGGAAAGGTAGAATCAGATGACTGAAAAATCCAATGCCATAGCCGGGATTTGAACCACGGATCTCCCGGTCTCCGTCCGGTTGCTCTAACCACTGAGCTACCATGGCAACATGTCGACACGACATTAAATGCGAATCAGTTGGAGAATTTAATGTCATGTCGGCATGTTGCCATGGTAGCTCAGTGGTTAGAGCAACCGGACGGAGACCGGGAGATCCGTGGTTCAAATCCCGGCTATGGCATTAACTTTTTTAGTCATCTGATAATACCATATGTTTGAAACAATTGAGCGACAAACGTATACATTGAATTTTCTGCGTACAGCGTGTAAAAGACTCTTTTTTCGGAGCGAATTTTGTGTAACCGATTAACCATAAGAGAGCACGCTAAAGCCCGCATTTATGTCCAAAAACAAAAGGAATGTGCTATTAACCGTTTCCGATATATTCGCTGTTACCGGATTGAATTTTCCAATATTTTATACTCTTACTAAGTCACTATTCGTTTGTTTCTGGCCATGTCACACAAATAGTATGGAATTTCAAAGCCGTCATGTAGCGACAAGCTTTTAAACATTTCACTGTCACTTCAGCCTGTCATAACCGCTTTTACCTACAACGAAATGCGTGATGAACATATTTCTGCAAACATTTATTTCGACTGACATTAAGTACGAGGGCTGTCCTAGAAGTACCCGACCTAACAAAGAAAACACAAAAATTTTGGGAAAAAAAACATCTTTATTTCTCTACATAGTCTCCTTTCAGCTCGATACACTTTTCCCAACGGTGTTCAATAGCTTCGATACCCTGTTTATACTGAGAACCATCGAGTTCTGCAAAATAGTCATCAATTGGAAACTCCACCTCTTCATTGTTGGCAAATCTTTTACCACCAAGCCATTTCTTCAACTTTGGAAACAGAAAATAATCAGAGGGAGCTAATTCTGGCGAATAAGATGCATAAGGAAGCAATTCGAATTTTAACTCATTGATTTTGGCCATAGCGATAATGGATGCGTGAACTGGTGCATTGTCTTGATGAAACAGGACTTTCTTTTTCGCTAAACGCTGCTGTTTTTGCTTGATTTCATCATTCAAACGCTGCAATAAGTTTGCATAATACTCGCCATTGATTGCTTTTCCATTTTGAAGATAATCAATGAAATTTATCCCACGCGCATCCCAAAACACTGACCCCATGTCCTTGCCTGCAGATGGAACTATCTTCGCCTTCTTTGGAGCCGATTCTCCTATTTCGATCCACCGTTTCGACTGTTCCTTCGTCTCAGGTGTGAAGTGATGGACCCATGTTCCATCCATGGTTATGAATCGACGCAAAACTCGACTTTATTGCAGCGAAACATCGCCAAACACTCGACTGAAGCATCCTCATGACGCTGCTTTTGTTCCATTGTGAGTATACGCGGCACCCATCTTGCGCACAGCTTTCTCATGTCTAAATTTTCAGTTAGTGTGCGCTTTATAGCACTTTTTGAAATGCCTACGATATCTGCTAGCTCGCGCGCTTTCAGTCGACGGTCATCCAATATCATTTTGTGGATTTTCTTCTGGCGTGGTCACCTCATTTGGTCAACCACTGCGATGTTCGTCTTGGCAGCTCGTACGGCCTCGCTTAAACTCTGCCACCCAATATTTTACTGTAGTAAACGAAGGAGCAGACTCCCCCAGAGTAGAATCTAGCTCAGCTTTAATATTAGTTGGACTAAGACCTTTCAAATGAAAGTATTGTATCACATAACGATGACCAGTTTTATCCATGTTTACAAATTCGCTGAGAGAGCCAAACCATTACTAAATAACGTAAAATCGTCAAGATTTATAAGGGTGGTACTTTCTACCATAGTAATTTGTTTGAAACAACCGCTATATATACGTCAGGCGGGTACTTCTGGGACTGCCCTCGTATACACAAAAAATATCCTTTTGTAAGAACAGTAAAAGGTAAATAATAGTTTGCAGAGAAACTCATATAGGGTAACATTAGATTTTTCGCTGAACTAATTCGGATTTCTATACATTTTCTTCAATCTTTAAAACAATAAGAAACATAAAATAGTTTAAAATTACCAGTAATCCTAGCTTCTTCTTCTCCTTGTAACTCGTGGAGTGTAATTGAAGTGTAAGGATAACCAACCAAAAAGTCCCGCTTCTGCCTACAGAAGCTTCTGAAAGATGTTGAATTCCTACAGCTGTTTAAATGTGATAAGATAAATATTTGGGCCTCCGAATAATATTATAGTACGAGGCGTGTTTTTAAAGTAAGTGTCGTTTTAATATTTTGTCGCAGCAGCGCTGCAGTCGTGATTTTCAGCCTGCGCGATCCTTTTCTCTATTCATTAGGAAGCCAGACGCAGCTGTTAGTAATCGTCACTTTCTGTTTTCCTGTTGTTAGAGCGTTTCGAAATGTTACTCAGCAAACATTCATCGTGAATTATGAGGTTTATGGAGAAATAATAATGAGTGACAATGCCCGGCCACAAGAAACCAAAGTCAAGATATGATCACATCATTTGGTTGGCAACAATTCGACCGCCCTCCTATAGTCCAGATTTAAAGCGATTCTCATCTGAAGAAATTCAATGGTGGAAAATATTTCAACGACGATGATGTGAAATAAGAAGTGCAGACGGCATCATTCTTTGACGAAGACATACAAAAACTGGTTTCCCGTTACGACAAGTGCCCTAATAACGGCGGTGACTATGTGCAGAAGTAGTGTAAGGTAATGAATGATAATAAAGTATTTGGAAAATAATGCTCTGTTATGTTTTTAAAACATTGTGGATACTTATTTTAAAAACACGCTTCATAATTGTCGATAATGAACTGGATGTTACTTACAGTGAATGTTCGATTGTGACTGGAGGACCGAAGCCCTACCAACTTCGACATGGCAGCAACAAAAATCATGGCGTTGCAATAAATCCTAATTTGGTGCACAAATCACCAAATATGTGCTGTTTACTTATAGAAACGTAGATAAGCAGATCACGACTTTAAGCTGAAACTTTGCTCCAATTTGACAAAAATGGTGTTTTTTTCTGATTTTATTATCTTAACCGCCTCTGGGTTACCTATGCCATTTCGGTGTCCAATAATTCAGTTCCACTACAGTTAGGATAATTTTATATTTTGTGTAAAACTACTCGGAAAGCGGACGTGCGATTATAGTTCTGAGCTTATCACTTGTGTGTTAATGTCGTATACTATCCGTTTACCTTTCTTACCGCTTAATCGGTGCAAGGAAGATACTACATTCCACACAAACATTCGATATCTGCTCACATTCTTCTTCAAGCCGCTGGTGAAGAACTTTCTCACTACGAGTAGATCTTGAATATCCAACGAAAAACCCTTATAAATAACAAAAATTCCTCATGTGTTACACTCACATGACTTTCTCTACTCTTGTACAAACTATTTTTACAAACGCTTATTCTCCATATGCTTAATGTTAATCGAGATGTTAATCTTATTGCAAATTTTCTTGTAGGTGCAAGGGGAATATGGTAGGTTATAAGCGATAGTCAAATATTTTAAGAACTGGTTGCTATGTGGAGTATTCTATTCTCTTTGCATTACCAGTACAAAAAAATCTGATGTGCTACACTCACATGACTTTCTCTACTCTTGTACAATCTATTTTTACAAACGCCTATTCTCCATATGCTTCATATTAATCGAGATATCGAGATGTCAATCTTATTTGTAATTTTCTTGTAGATGCAAGGGGAATATGGTAGCTTTTAAGCGATAGTCAAATGTTTTATCGCTGGTTGCTATGTGGCGCATTCCATTCTCTTTGCATGTCCAGGACATAAAAAAATCTGATGTGTTACACTCACATGACTTTCTCTACTCTTGTACACACTATTTTTACAAACGCCTATTCTCCATATGCTTCATGTTAATCGAGATATCGAGATGTCAATCTTATTGGTAATTTTCTTGTAGATGCAAGGGAAATATGGTAGCTTTTAAGCGATAGTCAAATATTTTAACGCTGGTTGCTATGTGGCGCATTCCATTCTCTTTGCATGTCCAGGACAAAACAAATGAATAACGAATTTGAGAAAAAGTATAAGTATTGGAAAATTTAAGGAAATAACAAGCAATATCTCGAAAACGGTTCACTCAACAAAAGAAATGTATATGACATAAGTTGTGTATTTTAACGCGATCTACATTTTTTGTGTAGTAAAATTTTGTCTATCTCTTATGGTTTACCAGTTATGCAAAAGTCGTTCACAATGAAGAATACGTTTGGAGACATTCCCAGGAAATTCGAGATATACATTTCATTTCTCATGACATTATCTTAAACATATGATATTTTCATCAAAATCGTTAGAGCCATTTTTGAGAAAATTAAAATTTTCGAAAAATCTTCCATGTAAAGGGTAGTCTGGGGTGGGGGGATTTTCTTGAAAACCTTCGTGTCGCATCTCTGGAAGATACTGAACCTAAATACCAAGTTTGGTGCTTATCCGACTGTTCGTTTTTGAGTTATGCTGTTCAGACACACAGACAGACAGACACACACAAGGACATGTTTCCAAAAATGCTTTTTTTGGATTCAGGAGGTCTCAAAACATGTATTTCCGGTGAAATCTCGGTATCGAATTTTTGGGTGGAATGCAATACTTCCCCTACTTACTATACGTAGTAGAGAAAGTAAAAATGAATAACGAATTTGAGAAAAAGTATAAGTAGGTATTGGAAAATTTAAGGAAATAACAAGCAATATCTCGAAAACGGTCCACTCAACAAAAAATGTATATGATATAAGTTGTGTATTTTAACGCGATCTACATTTTTTGTGTAATAAAATTTTGTCTATCTCTTATGGTTTACCAGTTATGCAAAAGTCGTTCATAATGAAGAATACTTTTGGAGACATTCCCAGAAATTTCGAGATATACATTTCATTTCTCATGACATTATCTTAAACATATGATATTTTCATCAAAATCGTTAGAGCCATTTTTGAGAAAATTAAAATTTTCGAAAAATGTTCCATGTAAAGGGTAGTCTGGGGTGGGGGGATTTTCTTGAAAATCTTCGTGTCGCATCTCTGGAAGATACTGAACGTAAATACCAAGTTTGGTGTTTATCCGACTGTTAGTTTTTGAGTTATGCTGTTCACAGACACACACACACACACAGACACACACACACGGACATGTTTCCCAAAATGCTTTTTTTGGATTCAGGAGGTCTCAAAACATGTATTTCCGGTGAAATCTCGGTATCGAATTTTTGGGTGGAATGCAATACTTCCCCTACTTACTATACGTAGTAGAGAAAGTAAAAATGAATAACCATTTGAGAAAAAGTATTGGAAAACTTAAGAAAATAACAAGCAATATCTCGAAAATGGTTCACTCAGCAAAAAAATGTATATGATATAAATTGTGTATTTTAACGCGATCTACATTTTTTGTGTAGTAAAATTTTGTGTATCTCCTATGGTTTACCAGTTATGCAAAAGTCGTTCACAATGAAGAATACTTTTGGAGACATTCCTAGAAAATTCGAGATATACATTTCATTTGACATGAAAATATCTTAAACATATGATATTTTAATCAAAATCGTTAGAGCCATTTTTGAGAAAATTAAAATTTTCGAAAAATGTTCCATGTAAAGGGTAATCTGGGGTGGGGGACATGTTTCCAAAAATGCTTTCTTACTTTCTCTACCACGTATAGCAAGTAGGGCAAGTATTGTATTCCACCCAAAAATTCGATACCGAGATTTCACCGGAAATATATGTTCTGAGACCCCCTGAATCCAAAAAAAAAGCATTTTTGGGAATATTTCCGTGTGTGTGTCTGTCTGTGTGTCTGTGTGTGTGCCTGTCTGCAACTACTTCAAGTTCGGCTCCCCAACAGTTGAACTACAATACAGCTCCTACATCAAATCGGCTTTGCATACTGAAGCAACAGAACTTCTTCACATTGGCTCCCAAAACGTGGGGCAAATAACAATACAACAAAATAAACTACTTCAGAGGTCGTGTGAAAAGTGTACAGTATCACAGGTAGCGTTTAAATTGCACATTATCCAACTAAACAAATTTTGGCGTGCAATTATCATGATTAAAAGCTGGTAGACAGAAGTAACGCTTTTGTATTAGTAATTTCTAGTAGAGGTTTGAAAATATATAACTGAAATATGGAACTACCACACCTTGAAGGAAACTTTGCAAAAGATGCAAAGTTTAAAGGCACGTATTATAGATGAGACAAAGCACATGCCCCCTAGCACAAAGTCATTCTCCAGTAAATAATGTCTGCACAGTACTTAGAATGCCCACATCCAGCAGCAATGCAGGCTGCAATTCGTGTAACGTAAACGACAATACAGTTGCAAATACCATCTGCAGGAAAATAATTCCACCGTGTCTGGTGGCTCAGAGCTGGGCAAGAATTGTTTATGATGGAGTTCGGGCCAGACGACTTCCAAACCAGTCCTACACATGCTCAGTGGAAAAAAACATTTGGTGACCAGACTGGTCAAAGAAGTTGAACACCTTGAAGAGCATGTTGGGTTGCACGAGCGGAGCGTGGAGGGGCATTGTCCTGCTGAAGCAGCATATCTCCTTATATCTGCTAAAATGGTAGCAGTGCGAGTTGGAGGATATCCGGATGTACTGTGCACTATTCTCTGCATTAACATCAGAGGCGAACGGACGTTAGGACGAGGTTCCATCAAACCATTTTAAGGAGTTGGTACCGTGCTTCACTCCACATACACTGTGGAAGAAGCCGCTCACGGAGCTGCTTGCCGAAAACGCACATGACCACCATTGGCCCCAGAGCAGAACTGGATGTCATCACTGGCATTGTTCCCTCCAGGTGCTCTTTTCTCGAAACCACTAACGGCAAGTGACCATCGACAAATCTAGTTTAAGGAACACTTTGACGTGTTATCAGCGCCAACCACGTCAAAATAAGGGTGTGTCAACTGCAATGCGTAACACATCTTCGTGATGGTTGGCAACAAAAGTACTTGGAACGTCTCTTTCTATTGGCTGCGGCTGTTGCCTTCGAACACAAGAGTGAACCGGTGCTAGTATATTTTTGTTTATAACCCACACCATGTTACCCCGTGCTTCTTACCAGACTTCTGCTCCACAGCTGAGCTGAAGTATTTTACTAGCGATATTTCCTCAGCTCAAGAAAGATATCGGTAAACAAGATGTACTAATCGACACATGGCACAATGCTATGGAGTCTCCCCATCTTAACTGAACTGACAGATATAAAACTGATATGAAATAGACTGACTAGTGAGGCAGTATTTTTAAAACTTAAATGATTTCAGTCAAATTATATAATATAAAATATAACAACAGCCCGCCTTAAAGCAATATGTGTATGTAACAATATATAAAAAGTGTTTATTACAGTCATTGTATATGTTTATATTATTGTATACATGTGTAATAATGTTATGTGAATGTATTACATAATTTAATAATGTAGGAGCTGTGAGAATAATTGGTTAAAAGTTGCTAACAATGAGGTAACCTTGAGGCAATAATGAATAAGAAAGTGTAATAATGCTACTAGTCTTTATTGGAGCAACAATAATGTAATTTTAGAGACAGTTTAATAAATAGCCAATCAACAACCAGAAAAAAGCTTAAGTTAAATAAAAGTATCCTATTGGATTAGGAATAGCCAATCAGAGACTTGAAATACAGAAATTTACAAATTTACGCGGTTGAAATTAAGTTAGTTGCTTGTAGACAGCGCTCATAACTGGACGCGTTGCTAGCAGACAGTGTTACTAATCAGACGCGAGACAGGTCCTCGAGAAATTTAATACGTATTCGTGTGAGACGAAAATAGTTTACGTGTTAAAAGGTGCAAGTATTTAACAAAAGAATCTCACAGCTCTCTATATCAGTGAAGTGTTATTAAAATCGTGTTAAGAATTAATAACAAGGAGTGAATTAAAAATTATAATCTGTGTAAGCCTACATTCTTCAGCCGCACTACGCCCTGCTAAGACATTCGTGTCTCTAACAATAATACTGACGCAGTCGAGGCAAACATAAATATATACTATTTAAAGAAACAGTCAAAATTACAAAATTGCTTTAAGGTGGGCTGTTATTGAATTTACATATTCTATAATTTGACTGAAATCATTTAAGTGTTAAAAATACTGCCTCAAATTGCCGCATTTTAGAAATATTTAAAATTTGTTCTTTTAAATTTTTAAATATTTTCTGAAAGTCTCCTGAAAGAAAGAAACATAACCTTTTTATTATTACACTTCCTATTTTTTCCACTGTCACTTTTTTATTATTATTGCACTTCCTATTCTTTTTACTGTCACTTTTACTTAACACTCACTGTTTTTTTTACTACACTCGTGTATAGCAGAATACTTCATATTTTGTTCTTCCACTTGTTCTACACTTTAAGGTCAATGACCTGGTGTATGTTTAATGATCTGGTGTTCAGTGACCTGAGTGAAGTTTGTTCATTCACTAACACAGCCACAATTAAGGCTGGTTCACATCCATTTTATCACATATATGCAACAATGGAGCCTAGACGCCAGGAAAATTTACTATTGTGCAACATTCCTTAATAACTGCAATAGCTTCTTCAGCTTCTGGAAACCTAAAACAGCATGGGCTTAAGCAAGAAATTGCTTCGGATGTTATTTCTCGTATAACCGGGCGAGTTAGCTTCGCAGTAGCGTGTGATGCTCGCATTCGGATGGTCCCGGGTTCAATGCCTGTCGACCGCCCAGTCTGACCATGGGTTTTTTACCTATTCGGTAGGCGAATTGCTGGGGTGAGTTCTCTTCTACCACGATTTCTATTCTCCCATATTTCCCTTTCATTCCGTTTCCTTCTCAAGTTTCAGGTATGCATTCAGATTGCGCAGTGCCGAACAGAAGACGCAGTTGTTTCCTCCAAGGAAAGTGTATTCCCCATGCACACCAGAGGGCTGTCTGGTTGTATGGGTCGTTAATCATCCACTCTGGGCAGCTCTTCTGCACGTCTCTGTAGCATGTTTGCCTACTGCCTTTACTTCCTGTGGTTCCTTCTATTCAACATATACTCATGGGGAGGGATGGTAACCACAATGGATCTGTGTAGATCGCGGTGCGCAAGGTGTCCCGTATATCCTATACCTATTTCTAATAAATGCACATCATAGAATTTTGGGTTCTTTGTACGAGTAGTCACCTTTACAGAATGGAATGACCCCATCACCCTAGCGAAATGTCTGAGGGTATGCAGCAACTGCTTTACCGGAAGAAGTGGCTGGTTTCTATCGGTAGGGTGTTCTTGTCTCCGTTCGCTTCCCTCTATTTTGAGGACTAGCTGTTTCTACGGTCTATATCTATTCACAAGGTCTACGGAATCCATCTTCATCCTGCAGAAGTCGTTATTATTACCCCGAATTACAGATTCTGCGGCCCTACATTATTCGTTTTGTAAAAAGAAAATAACAGGGGTGAGTTTCTCAAAAGCTGAGGTATCTATAGAAGTGACGGAAGGGACTCCGCTTTTAAAGAACCGTCACCGGATTGACGGCTGATAGTAGACCAGCTGCAAGGAAAGGACTGCAGATGGTCCAGGGCAACACTCCTTGGTGACATGCTACTTGAGCTGTTTTCTAACTCGTACATTCGAGTTTAATTTTATATTTATTATCAACATTTTGTATTTAAATATTTCAATACTCACATAGAGGAGTATAAGTTTACAAATCACCATTTTAAGAGCGAAAATTGTCCATTCCGTAGTGTTACGGCCTGGGTTGTAAGCGAGCAAAATGGGAAATCTGCAATGTCCATGAGCAGGTAAAGAGGGTTGGCGAAACTACTCTCGGCTCTGGGATGTTCAGCTGCACTGTTTATGTATGGTTGCCATGACAACAAACCCAAGCTTGTATTAATGTATGTGTACTCCCACAATCTACCTGCTTCGAGGCTACGGCGAAGCTAACATCCTGGTTATTTGGGAGTAGAAAGGCGCCTTGTAGAGGCCTATTCGGTGGTCACTAATACTTGTGAAATCTTCTCTAAACTTGCAAAATCCCTTCCCTTGGGTAACGGAATGCTTCCCCTCTCAAATCACTTTTCAAACTCCAAGTTCTCAGACTTGCCTTCAGTGTCAGTTCAGTTCATGTGCGGAAACATGTGTATGTTGGGGCAATATTTTATATCATAACATGCTGTGAATGCCAAAGTGATTGTAGTGTAAATTAATATTATTGTATGTACAGGATTTTAGATGTTTGTTAGCCATGATTATTGTTAAGAAATACGTGTACACGGCCTCACTGAAACTCACAATATAAGTGGGTAACAATAAACCGAGGGGGTGAGTTGTTTATCACATAAGAAGAGATAAACAAATGACGTCAGGGTAGCGTGCCTTTTTTAGAAATGGAGGGAATATCTTCCCTAGAGTATATATGTTAGTAGTAGTGATTGGCTGGCCAAAACAGACGCTAAAGTGGACGCGATTTGGTAACCAATAGCAGTTCTATTATAATGTTTAGGCAATTCGAGGTGAAGGAATATATATTCTCGAGCCATAAGCAAGTGTCGCACAGTTCTGAAGAATCTCTCACGAGGTGCACGTCGCAGAGTTAGTTACAAAAATGTAAAGTACGCGAAGTAATTGGTGCGCGGCAACTAAAACGATTGTAGTTACATTCGGAAATATGATGCAGTAATTTGTATCACAAATTACTTAAATGTAAATAATGATTGTAATATGAATATGCATTTTTATGTGACATTGATTTGAGATGTTTGTTGATTGTAATTATTGTTGAAAAGAAGTTTATACCGCCTTACTGAAACTGACAATAACAGCGTGCAATAATGCAGCGAGGGGGTGAGCTGTTTATCATTATTGGAAACGAGGAAGTTACGTAATGTTGGCGCGTTTAGAATATTCTGGAACGTTTCCCTAGAGCATATGTATTCATAATTTTCATTGGATATAAAAATAGACGCTAATGTTGGCGCGTTTTATTAGCCAATTGCAGCTCAGTTATAATCTTTAGGCATATCTGGGTGAAGGAGTATAAAAAGAGTAGGTTAGAGGTAAAGTCCGTCAGTTCATCAAAATTCTTTGTACACTACACGTCGCATTCCCATCAGTTCGTCGAAAGTATTTGTACGGCACACTTCGGATATCAATTTGCAGGTTACGCGTAACAGAGTTATGAAAATTCTCAAGTATGGTAAAGTTAATTATACAAAAGGTTGAAGTACGTGGATTAAAAGTGATTAGTAAGAAGTTGTTATAACAGTTTCAGTTTGGCGAGTGTTAAGATCAATGTATAAATGTGATAGTTAACGTGTTCGACAATAAAAGTGTAAAACAAATTTCTTCATCAGTGTTATATTTGGATAAAAGATTCCTTTCCGTTTACACAACCTCTATAAAGAGAAGTGCTCGACCCAAAATAAGATAATAGCTAGCCGGAGGACAGTGAAACAGAATTAAATAAAAAATAAAAGTAAAATTCTTTCAAACAAAAACTAATACTGCCGCAAATTGCTAACACCAGATGGAGCTACAAACCGAACAAATGAATGACGTCACAAGATGGCTTCAACACGTTGAGTAAACATACATACACAAACAACGTGGGTTATAAACAACATTATAAATTTAACCACCACAAATATCACAGTTTCAGTCAGGCGTGTATAAAGATTAAATATGTGAATTATTAATTAAGTGTGACGGCAATAAAGGTGTAGAAACAATTTTTTTTATCAGTGTTATGTTTTAGTAACAACTCCTTTCCGTTTACACACCCTGCTTAGACACTTGCTCGACTGAGTTATAATAGCTAGCCGGAGGACAAAGAACCCAAATTAAAAAAAATAGTTAAACAATAAGCGCCCAACAAATAAGATAACGCAAGCCATTTGTGAATTAAAGTAAAACCAATAGGTTTATATCTTAAAAACATTAAAACCATTGACGATTTGCAATGGATCCGCCAAATGACATAGTGAGTTGCATATTACAAAAATCTGTTTCGCTGTGGACTAAGGACGATAAATGAGGCGTAATATCTAAGGAAAAAAAATTAATCGAGTTTCATTTATGGACGCACTTTAACTGCTGGTCCTTAGCGTCCCATTCTATATTGGGCGTGAAAGAACAGGCTTGAGGTTCTTTTAAGTGCCGTAAATCTACGACACCGGACCACCGGCTTTACTTCCCTTCCGAAGGAAGCCATGCTAAGTATTTTTATGCCCGAAAAAATCCATTGCCCTCCACCAGGTTTGAATCTGCGACCTTGGGACTAGAGGTAACCACCACACCACGGAGGACGACCATGATATCTACGGCTTTACGTAAGCCAACTCTTATGCATCGGCACGTAAAGTAGAAAGGAAAGGTGCGAAGTGGTATAGTGAGTACGCCAACCGAAAGGATAAGCCAGTCAACTTAACATAGAAGAACCGAGCGGGATGGCTCAGTTGGTTACGTCAGTGGTCCACATTCGGGAGGTCCCGGATCGATCCTCAGCGAACGCCCACTCTGGCCAATGGGCTTTTCGTGGTTTCGCTGGGTCGCCAGGTGAATGCTGGGGTGGTTCATCCTATACCATTTCCTTTACCCCTAATCTTTCTTGACATGTTTCAGGGTTGTAGAACCGCTCAGTTAGGTCTCTCCTCAGTGTGGGGCTCCGCTCCGGGGAACTCTGGAGGTTGGGTGGCTTGTGGGCAGGGACCGTGCGGCGTCGGATCCGTTCTCTCTGAAAAAGTTAGGGACCCGTCCATGCTTGCGTCCGTCGGCATGCGGATCTGGTCCCTTCGGGTCCTTCCCCTCATCCTTCCCTCGCAGAGGTCGCGTTGGAAGCACAACGGGCTGACTGGCCTGCGTGCTGTGCTCTGCTCCAGTTTCGGGGCCCCCTCCGTGATACGTAACTTTACTTTTATCTTTAACATACAAGAAATAGATAAGTTGTTTCTGAAACCCGGGTAGCTTTAGCTGTTTCTTTTACTGCCTTACTAACACTCATTTTACTTGAAAAACAATCTAACACATTTATCATTACTTTTCTTAGTTTACCAACATTTCGTCTCTTCCTATCTTCTCTCCCCATAACCATAAATACTTACGTAAAATGTTAAATAAATAACCTATGTAACACTTCACACTATAAATGTACCCACTTCCTTACAACTGACTTCTACTTCGCGTTATCTGAATAGATGGATGACCTTTGTTTGTCATACACAATGAATGCAAGAAGTTACAGGATTCTGGCTTCTTTTAAAAACTGTCTCCAACCCTCCTCAATATTTTCCCTCGCTTAGTCCCCGTTATAAATCCAATAACAAAAAAGTTTCTCCCCGACTGACTTTCCTCCCACATACGTACAGAATTTTCGGAAAATATTTAATTAAAAAATTATAACGCTCATTTATTAAAGGTAGAGGTATCAGCATATAGCTTACTCTAGCTAAGAAAAATATGTTGTTGCATTCTAGCCTTTAGTTTATTAGTTACTGCTTGATAAGCATAGAAAGAACCAATATTGGACTTTTACTGAAAAACTCTCTTTCTTTAGAAGTTTGTGCCCACTAAAGTGTATAAAGGATCTAAAAATAATATAATGTGATAGAGAAAAATAATGTTTCAAAGCTGAAATTTATAACAAATTAATATTTACAGCACGTTATTGCTTATTAGCTACTTGGTGACAGCGTGAGAGTAGAAAAGGACGAGGCTAATGAAACATGTACGCGTTAGATAGAGACAGAGACATCCCATTTACCTCCATAATCTCTTTTAAGGTTGACAAAAAAAATACATGTATGCTAAGTGCATTGGAAATCTCGAAGAACAAAATATTCGACTTCTCCAACGATGGAGGTACCACACTTGTATCGCAATATACTCTTGTGAAACACAGCGAATGTTTGCTGCATACAAACTTTGACAAGTGACTGGAGGAAGTGTTGGGAAGCTTGGAAGGATCTCGTCGTTATATATCTTTTCCCGTAAATAAAGCAGGAGATTTAGAAAGTGTCACTTGTAACGCTGTAATCTCAAGGCTCTCGCGTCACTACCAGACAATGTCCATTTATTTTCTACTTAACTACTCCCAGCCTGCTAATCTACTTCGCTCTTAGCCAGAGTGAGTCGTCTCGAAGCGGCATCAGCCAGAAAATGCTGGAATCTTGCACTCCTTTACACTGGCTCGATCTCGCACACCTTTAGTTAATCCACAACAAACTATGCTTGTCTTATTCGGCCTCTTGCTTCCAAGTTTTACTTTCTCTATTTCCTATTGTAATTAGAGGTGGTATTATATTCCACACACAAATTCGATACCGAGATTTCACCCGAAAATGTACGCTTTGAGACCCTGGAAAAAATAATCTGATGTGTTACACTCACATGACTTTCTCTACTCTTATACAAACTGTTTTTACAAACGCTTATTCTCCATCTACTTCATGTTAATCGAGATAAATATTTGCAGACTATCTTGCTGCTAATTTTCTTGTAGATGTAAGAGGAATATATATATTTACAAGGGCAATATAGAAATACAGTAGCCTTTAAACACGTACATATCTCTTAATAGCTGGTTGCTAGGTGCAGCACCATTCCCTTTGCCACAGATTAATATTCTTTGCATATCCAAGACAAAAAAAATGAATAACGAATTCCCATTTGAGAAAATAAGTATTGAAAAATTTAAGGGAATAACAAGTAATATCTATAAAACGGTTCACTCAACAGAAAAATTGTATGACATAAATTGTGTATTTTAACGCGATCTACATTTTTTGTGTAGTAAAATTTTGTCTATCTCTTATGGTTTACCAGTTATGCAAAAGTCGTTCACAATGAAGAATACTTTTGGAGACATTCCCAGGAAATTCAAGATATAGATTTTATTTGTCATAAAAATATCTTAAACATATGATATTTTAATCAAAATCGTTAGAGCCATTTTTGAGAAAATTAAAATTTTCGAAAAATATTCCATGTAAAGGGTACTCTGAGGTGGGGGGATTTTCTTGAAAACCTTCGTGTCGCATCCTTGGAAGATACTGAACCTAAATACCAAGTTTGGAGTTTATCCGACTGTTCGTTTCTGAGTTATGCTGTTCACACACAGACACACACACACATACACACACACAAACACGGACATGTTTCCAAAAATTTTTTTTTTTTGGATTCAGGGGGTCTCAAAACATGTATTTCCGGTGAAATCTCGGTATGGAATTTTTGGGTGGAATACAATACTTCCCCTACTTACTCTACGTAGTAGAGAAAGTAAGAAAACCGAGCGGGATGGCTCAGGCGGTAAAGTCTGTGGCCCGCATTCGGGAGGTCCCGGGTTCAAATCCCATGGGCCGACCAATCTGTCTGAGTTTTTTTTCGTGGTTTCTCTCAGTCGCCATGGTAAATACCGTATTGGATATTTAATACCACCTTAACTCTACCAATAGTAAAATGAAAAATAAGCTAGACTGGACGGCACAACAACGCCATTTACACGGCACGAAGTAGAAGATCGGCTACCATGAGCTGGGGGTCTCTGTGGGCATGTGACGAAGGAAGATGGCGTTTTCCAGGGATGAGACCTAGAAGGCTGTCCGCCTTTCCGTGTACACGGCACGAAGCAGAAGATTCGGTAGCTATGCGCTAGGTTCTTTGTGACACGTGACGGAGCGGGTGAGATCTAGAAGGCTAACTGTCCACCATATATCGTTCTAAGAGTTATCCACCAACAGATCCTTCGCGATATAACCAGGGAGTTAAAGCGGTATAAAATAAAATAGAGAGCATAACTTAAAAACAAGAAGTCGATTAAATACCAAACTTGGTATTTAAATCAACATCATCCAAGGAAGTCTCACAAAGATTTTCAAGAAAATTCCCCCTCCCCAAACTAACCTTTACGGAACATTTTTCATTTAATTTTGATTTTCTCAAAAACGGGTTTAACGATTTTCTTTATTATTATTATTTTTTAAGTTACCTTGTTTATCCAGTTTACAATTACTGTGATTTTCTGTTGTTTACCACTTATTACCGCAATTACACACACACACAAACACCCATACCCATGGCGGAACTCGAACCCGCGACCCTCAGCTTGGCGGAGCGCCTAAGCTACACACTCCAGCGATCACAGCTACGAGGGCATGACAAATAAAGTGTATATCTTGAGTTTTCTGCGAATAGCCTGTGAAGTCCTCTTCTTTCAGAAGGACTTTTGTATAATTGGTACACCGTAACACATCTTACCACATAAAACATGTAACTCTCGTTAAAGCATACACTTTATTTCAAATAAATCTTTTTTATGCAGTTAACTATTTCAGAAATCTTCCTTGTTATTGGTTTGGATTTTCATATACTTACACTGTTCACAATTGGAAGTGGCTATTTGTTTGCTTCTCGTGGTCATGCAAAGAGCATAGAGTTTCAAAGCCATCACATAGCGACACGACTCTTTAGAAATCTGAGGAATACTTTATCTACTGTATCTTACAATGAAATACGTAAATGTGAACTGAAAATTTATCTGGATTAACAAGAAGTAACTAGAATAATTGAGGCAGTATTTTTAACACTTAAATGATTTCAGTCTAATTATATAATACATAAATTCAATAACAGCCCACCTTAAAGCATTATGTGTATGTAACAGTATATGTATGTAACAATATATAAAAAGTGTATATTACAGTCATTGTATATGTTTATATTATTGTTTCCATGTGTAATAATGTTATGTGAATGTATTACGTAATTTAATAATGTAGGAGCTGTGAGAATAATAGGTTAAAAGTTGCTAACAATGAGGTAACCTTGAGACAATAATGAATATGAAAGTTTAATACTGCTACTTGTGATTCTTGAAGTAATAATGTAATTTTTGTGACAGTTTATAAAATAGCCAATCAACAACCAGAAAAAGCTTTAGTTAAATGAAGGTATTCTATTGGACTAGGATTCGCCAACCAGAAACTAAAATGGAGCAAAATTTACAAATTCAGAAGTTAGTTGCTTGTAGACAGTGTTTCTAAACGGACGCATGACGCGTCTTCGAGAAATTTAATACGTGTTTTGTGTGAGACAAAAATATTTTACGTGTTAAAAAGTGCAAGTAATTAATAAAAAAATCTCAAAGCTCTCTCTTATATCAGTGAAGTATTATTTAAATAGTGTCAAGCATTAATAAAAGGAGTGAAGTAAAATTATAATCTGTGTAAGCCTACATTCTTCAGTCGCACCACTCCCTGCTAAGACATTCATGTCTCTAAAAAAATATAAATACTGACGCAGCCGAGGCAAACATAAATATATAATATTTAAAGAAACAGTCAAATTACAAAGTTACTATTTTTAAACTTGGGGTGAAGGCTACCGGAAACTTTTTAGCATATGTGCGGTTGCTACTACTTCAAGTTCGGCTCCCCAATAGTCGAAATATAATACAACTCCTCCTAAAATAGAAGCAAACCTTGTTCATATTGACGCCCAAAGCGTGGTGCAAACAACGTAATAATATTAACTTTCTTCATAATAAGCTTTTGTAAGAATAGTTTGTAGAAGTATGAGTACAGAAAGTCACATGAATGCAACGCATCAGATTTGTCCTTCTATATCGTGTCTGTTCTTGTTTCAGAAACTAGCAAGATATCTTTTTCAGACATACTATCAGAATTAAAATAAAATCTGATGTGATACATTCATCAGGTAAAGAAAACACCAGGTGAGAGATTCACTCAATTTCAGATATTGAATTTTCGAGTGTGAATGAACATTTCTTGAGAAGGTGCTAGAGAGAGTGGATACAGAAGAACAACATTACCAACATCTCTTATTATAGCGTATGTGCTTATTATCATTGCAATTGCAACTGTAACTTTGAGAACGTGAGGCGGTTTCGGAGATTTATAACTGTTTCGGCGGGAGTCCGAGATGCGGCGGCTAAAGTGTCAAAGAAGGGCACTGTATTTCATATAACGGTAGTTTGAAGTGGTCGGGATTTCGCGAAAAATGTTAATCACATATACTAGAAAGATATTGGACTTAAATACTATAGGGTATACAACGGAGGGGGACACCTCGCGTACCACGACGTACCTAAGGTCGTTGCGGCAACCATTCCCGGGAGGAAGGGATGAAGTGAAGGCTACAGGTCGCAGGCAGACAGGCCACAGAGACGCGCGAAAGTTCCGAACAGCTCCCAGCTCGAAGACCCATCCCAATACTGGAGCTTTCAAGAGAGGGCGATGAAAGACCCGTTTAACCAAGCAGACCTCTAGTGTACACAGGAGGTACTCTTTCCTTTGAGCAAGCATCCACGCCAACTATCCGGCACCACCGTATGCTACAAAACCTGAAAGATGAGAAGGAAACGGAATGAAACCGAAATGAAGGAAAGGGAATCGTGGTAGATAAGTAACCACTCCAGCATTCACCTACCGACCAGGGAAAACCTCAAATACTCAAGATTAGACTGGACGACTGACGGGAATCGAACACAGGACCTCCCGAATGCGGAAGATTCTTTCTGGGTGCTTAAATATCATAGGTAAGCGGCAGAGAAAGTAAAAAGGAAAGAAGCAGCTATCATGCCAAGTATATCCAGCGGGAGGTTTGTTCCAACAAATGTTCAAATAACTTTCTAACAGTTTCCTTGGTATTGCTTGTGCCTTTGCCGCGCATGAAGACTAACATAACGAGCAAGCTGTTACCATGAATAATTTATACGGCCTTCCGTCTTTTTCTCGTGAGTTTAACTGGGATACATGGGAGAAACTAACCCTTTGGCTCCTTGTTTAAACCTCGCGAATGTGAGAATGGATATTTCATCCATAAAAACATCACCAGTTCTGAAAACATAAGTAAGTCTGATATGGAACAGTCGCAGGACTTCTCTATCCATTACCAGTGCACGGATATCTCATTCTGCTATGCAGTTTACGTCAACCATGATAAATATCTGCCTAGAAATGTTAGGTAGATAATAACACTATATGCACTAGTACGAGATCACATTCACATGTTTATATAACGCATTTTTGTTAACCGCTAACAGAGTTAGTTTTCTATTAAGATCTTTTTTGCTTTCTCTACTACTTATAGTACGAGTAAGTAGGGGAAGTATTGCATTCCACACAAAAATTCGATACCCAGATTTCACCGGAAATAAACGTTTTGAGGTCCCCCGAATTAATTTTTTTTTTAGAAAAAGGTCCGTGTGTGTTTCTGTGTGACTGAACAGCATAACTCAAAAATGAAAACTGACATAAATACCAAATTTGGTATTTTGGTCCAGTATCTTTCAAAGATGCGACACGAAGATTTTCAAGGAAATTCCCCACTCCAGAATATCCTTTACATAGAACACTTTTCGAAAATTTTGATTTTCTCAAAAATGGGTAACGATTTTGATTACAATATCATATATTTTAAGATACTTTTATAGCAAACGAAATGTATATATTGAATTTTCTGGGAATGTTCTCGAAAGTCCTCTTCATTCTGAATGGCGTTTGCATAACTGGTAAACCGTAAGAGATAGACAAAGTTTTACTTTACAAAAAATGTAGATCTCGTTAAAACACACAGTTTGTCATATACATTTTTTTCAAGTGAACCATTTTAGAGATATTCCTTGTTATTCGTTTGAAGTTTACAACACTTATACTTTTCTCAATTGGGAATTCATTATTCTTTATTATGTCCTGGACAAGCAAAGAGAATGGAATGCTCTACAGAACAACCAGCTCTTAAAAGATTTGACTATTGCTTAAAGCCCCTTGCACTTACAAGAAAATTAGCATTAATATAGTTTCTGCATATATTTATCTGGATTAATATGAAGTAGATGGAAAATAAATGCTTATAAAAACAGTTTGTACAAAAATAGAGAAAGTCATGTGAGTGCAACACAACAGACTTTTTTAAGTTTAACGTCCTTTAACCGGGTAGGTCATTCGGATGCTAAATGAAAAGGATGAAATGCTGCTGATTCCGGGGTCTATATAGCTTAGTTACCCTACACGCATATTTTCAAGATAAGGGAAAACCCTGGAAAAAAACCTTATCACCCTAATCGCGACTCGAACTCGGGAACTCTTGAATATGAGGCAGACACGTTAAATCCACAGCACACAGGTGGTGTTAATGAGCTGTACGAAAATAAGAGAATATTGTGCCTTCAATGTTCATACATGATGTCCAAGGTAGACTTCAACCTGGAAAAATCTGAGCGTGCAATAGAAATATTTCGAAAATGGTTAATGCCACGAAATAAGCAATTATACATAAAATATATATTTAAATGAGCCTTGATTTTTTCCTTTAGTAGATTTTCTATCTTTTGTAATTTCTGAGTTGCACAAAAGTAAATAAGAATGTGAGACTTTATTGGGTTGTTGATGAAAAAAAACCCTACATTTTTGTAATACTTATTTCTCTAACTTACGATACACTATGTGATCAAAAGTATCCGGACACCCCCACAAACATACGTTTTTCATCTTAGGTGCATTGTGCTGCCACTTACTCCCTGGTACTCATTATCCGCGACCTCAGTAGTCATTAGACATCGTGAAGCAGCAGAAAGGGACGTTCCGTGGAACTCACGGACTTCGAACGTGGTCAGGTGATTGGGTGTCACTTGTGTCAGAAGTCTATACGCGAGATTTCCACACTCCTAAACATCCCTAGGTCCACTGTTTCTGATGTGATAGTGAAGTGGAAACGTGAAGGGACATGTACAGCACAAAAGCGTACAGGCCGACCTCGTCTGTTGACTGACAGAGACCGCCGACATTTGAAGAGGGTCGTAAAGAGTAGTAGGCAGACGTCTATCCAGACCATCACACAGCAATTCCAAACTGCATCAGGATCCACTCCAAGTACTATTACAGTTAGGCGTGAGGTGAGAAACCTTGGATTTCATGGTCGAGGGCTGCTCATAAGCCACACATCACCCAGGAAAATGCCAAACGACGCCTCGCTTGGTGTAAGGAGCGTCAACATTATACGATTGAACAGTAGCAAAACGTTGTGTGGAGTGACGAATCACGGTGCACAATGTGGCGATCCGATGGCAGGGACAAGGTGTGGATGTTTAGCTTGAATAGCATCCTTCATTTGGTCCAGTAGTGAGCATAATACTCTTGTACCCTTCTGGAAATAGTCTTAGCACCGCAACGTGAGAATCCCAGAAAACTATAGCCATGACTTTTCCTGCAGATGGGACCATTTCTTGTGGTTATGATAAATGCCCGGTGAACTTCATCTGCCAGCGTGCGTAGTGCCAACAGCGAAATTCGGAGGTGGTGGTGTTATGGTGTGGTCGTGTTTTTCCTGGAGGGGGTTTGCACAGCGTGTTGTTTGCGTGGCACAATCACAGCGCAGACCTACATTGATATTTTAAGCACGTTCTTGCTTCCCTGTTGAAGAGCAATTCGAGGATGGCGATTGCATCTTTCAACACGATCGAGCACCTGTTCATACTGCACGGGCTGTGACGGAGTGGTTACACGACAATAACATCCCTGTAATGGACTGGCCTGCACAGAGTCCTGACTTGAATCCTATAGAACATCTTTGGGATGTTTTGGAACGCCGACTTCGTGCCAGGCCTCACCGACCTACATCGATACCTCTCCTCAGTTCCGCACTCCGTGAAGAATGGGCTGTCATTCCCCAAGAAACCTTGCAGCACCTGATTGAAAGTATGCCTGCGAGAGTGAACGCTGTCATCAAGGCTAAGGGTGGGCCAACACCATATTGACTTCCAGCATTACCGATGGAGAGTGCCACGAACTTGTAAGTCATTTTCAGCCAGGTGTCTAGATACTTTTGATCACGTAGTGTATTTTAATAAAAATCATATGTTCTGTTTGGAGAAAGTATAACAAATTGTTTCATGCAAAGGGTTGTTTGTTGTAATGTGAATTTGCTGAAAAGCATCGATTTGTGTCCTTAAAACTTGGCTCACTTAAGAGAGAAATTTAATAGGTATCTAAATTTTCCTTATACGAACCCTGCGCGCCACCCTCCCCCTGGCATAGACGAATTTTTTACTAATGACACTTTTTTCTTTCTTTCTTTCTTTTTTGTTTTTAATATTCAGGGGACTTAAAATACTTATTTTCAACGAAAACTCGATATGAAATTTTTGGGTAAAATACACATTAATATAAAAAGCTCACTTCTAAGCTTTTAAAATGTAAGCTTTTTAATACTGTGCAAAATTATTACAATTTCCACCGTAGCAGAAGAAGTACCGTATTCGACACAAATATTCAACGGTTATTTCACCGGAAATATAAATCTTGAGCAGCTCTGAATGTACAATATGATATTTAAAAACCTGATGTGTTACAGTCACATGACTGTCTCTACTCTTGTACAAACTATTTTTAGAAACGCTTATTCTCCACCTACTTCATGTTAATCGAGATAAACATTTGCAGAAACTATCTTATTGCTAATTTTCTTGTAGGTGCAAGGGGAATGTGGTAGGCTTTAAGCTTTTCTGGGAATAGCCTGTGAAGTCCCCTTCATTCGGACGGAATTTTGTATAATCTTGTATAACTGGTAAACCTTAAGCGATAGATGAAAACGTATCACACCAAAAATGTGTCTGTCTTTAAAACACAACTTATTTCAAATAAGCTTTTTTGTAGCATAAGCCATTTCCGAGATATACCTTATTAATGGTCCGAATTGTTCAATACTTAAGTCATTCTTTTCAAGTCCTTTCGATATTCAGTTGTTTCTCGCGATTGCATAGAAACTGTGGAATTTTAGGTCCAGCGTATAGCGTCTAGTTCTTAAACATTTGATTATCGCTGTTCCCTTTGTATCTATAACGAATTGTGTAATGTAGCTATTTCTGTAAAGGTTTATTTGGATTAAAATCAAGTAGGTAGAAAAATAAGCTGTAATAAGAATAATTTGTATACTCACTAATAAACGATAAAGGGTAGAGAAAGCCATGTGACTGTATCACATCAGATTTTACTTTTCCTTGCAACACAGCTATGGAGAGTTCATGTCTGTCATATATGAAAGAGGGATACGTTTTAAGACATTATCACAAGCAACACTTATTAAAAGTTAAATTTGTAGTATTCACTGAAGCATGCTTCTGCAGTGAGGGATATCGAGGTGTGCCATAACCTTTAAATTAAACCGATGACATTTACCTAACACGTTTTTTAATTCAAACGCGTTTTGAGTAAATACAAACACAACTAAGCCGCATTATGGTGATATGTTTGCAATCCTCGAGTCCACGTGTTGGAACACGAACATTTTGCTATTGATCTGTTTCGCTAGGGCACTGCCCACACTAGCAGCAACTGGTATCTGGACTTTCGCATTAGGTTATCCTGTTATGTGCATAACTCGTTAAATATTTCCCAAACACGTATTAGGCGTGGCCGAGAAATAAAATAAGATTTCTTTGTAACGAGCTACTTTATCAAAACAGTTACAAAAGTAACAGAGACAGAAAACAACTATTTACTGAAACAGCTACAAAAACATCGCGGAAAGAAACTATATATCACTCAGTAACGATTACTAAAAACTCTGATAAGCTACATTCACACGACTTTCTCTAACCACTATCGTGTTTTGCAAAAGCTTATTGTGCTATCTACTTAATATTAATCGAGATAATCATTTAGAAATGGTTTCATTAAGCATTTCGTTGTAGGAACAGGGGAGATAAGGAGGCCGAAGCTATATTCAAAGCTTTAAAATAGTATATGATGGATTTGAAATTCCATACTCGTTGCATGGCCACCAAAAGCAACTGAATGGTGACAGCACTCCAGAAAACCATAAAGTATTGAACAATTCTAACCAATAACAACGAATATCTCGGAAATGGCTGATGCCACTAAAAGGCTCTCTCAAATAGTACACCAGGTGGACCAACCGCGCCGTATTTGACGTGTGAAGATAACCCTTCGTGCATTAAGAGAGTTGCAGAACTCAACGGGGCAATTCCAAGTAAACACAGGTAAGCGGGGAACTGACCCATTAGCGTCCTAAAAATTCACTGTGAGGCAGTATTTTAATACTTTAATAGTTTCAATTGAATTATATAATATGTAAATTCAATAATAGCCCACCTTGAAGCAATATGTATGTAATAATTTGTAAAAATGTATATAACAGTCATTGCAAATGTTTATATTATTGTAAACATGCTTAATAATGTTATGTGAATGCATTGTGTAGTTTAATAATGTAAGAGCTGTGAGAATAATAAGTTCAACGTTGCTAACAATGAGGTAACAATGAGGTAACCTTGAGGCAATAATGAGTTTGAGAGTTTAAATGCTACTAGTCATGATTAGGGCAGCAATAATGTAAATTTTTGAGACAGTTTAAAAATAGCCAATCAACAGCCAGAAAAAGCTTTAGTAAAATGCAGGTATCCTATTGGACTAGGATTAGCCAATAAGAGACTTGAAATACAAAAAGTCAAAAGTTTATACGGTTAAAATATGTTCAGTTGCTGGCAGACCTTGGTAGTGATCGGATGGAAGATGTGTTCTCTAAAGAAATATTACGTATTCGTGTGTAACGAAAATTAAGTATACGTGATAACAAAGTGCAAGTTTTAAATAAAAGAATCTCACAGCTCTTAATATCAGTGTAGTGCTATTTAATTTGTGCCAAGGATTAATAAAAAGAAGTGAATTTAAACTTAAAATCTGTGTAAGCCTACATTCTTGTCGTACCACGCCCCGATTAAGAGAAACATGTCTCTAATGAAAGATGATGCAGCCGAGGCAAACATAAACATAAATACTATCTATAGAAGCAGTTTAATAACAAAGTTAATATAATATTTTTAAACTTGGAGCGTAACAACGAAAATGCATCTTCAAAAAATCGGCTTCTCATACATAGCAGCATATTACGTAACAAACAATCCACTTAAAAAAATTGATGTTTATACATGGAGCAGAGTAAATAAATAAACAGTAAAACTTCAACAACAATAAACTACAACAGTTGAAGAACAATAGTTCTTCACCTGCTATTACTATTACTGCCACAACCCAGCGGTTCTCAGAAACGTCAATATGGATACACGGAGACGGTTCAAACACCATATCAATCAACAAGGGCAAAATTTCGAACATCTATTCAACGAGCGATGTCAGCATAAGAGTACCATTAGATGATGCTAATGATAATAACAATAGTAACAATAATATGTATAATAGCAAGCGAAAAAATGGCAGTGAAACAATGCGTGCTCTCATGTTTGCTGCTTATAGTCCGTAATGTTAGACAAAAACAGCGTAAATACAATTTATAAAAATAGCTATGGGCAGATACGAATTGGTCAAATAAGGACATTTTAATTATTTGTCAGTCTAAAAGTGAGTTCATTCCCTCGAAAATAAAGCCTGCGTTACTTAGGTGCAAAATATTCTAAGACCTTTTCGGTCTATTTTCTGTCTATCATCACGGACAGTAAGCTAGTGCAAGGGTCTATTTTTGTCTATAATCACGGACTGTAGACTCTATTACAAGCCTGGGAAGTGCCTCTCAATGAGCGCGATCCGCTCATCGTTTTTGCTGATAAGCAAGAGGAGAACAAAGGTCGGCTGGGCCCGTAGCTCAGTCGGTAGAACACCTGCCTGCTGTGCGAGAGGTGATTGAACTTCGTCACGGTGTTAAAGTGCTTACCTCCATGATGACCTATGAGTCAGGGGAACATGTGAAAATCACTTGGGAAAAGATCTGGTGAATATGGAGGATGCGAGAAAGCTTCCCAGTTGAATCTTCTGAGCTCCGCCTGGGTCAAGATTCAACTTGGAAGTTTTCTCGTATCCTCACTCAAAGGTAAGCACTATTAACACCGATGGTGAAGTCAAATCAGTGAACAGCTGGTTGCGAGCACAGTACCCGACCTGGTACAACACTGGCTTGGAAAAACTTGTGTCACGACCCCAAAAATGCTTGGAAAAACATGTTGACTATGTAGAAAAGTAACAGAAGGATCGTACAATATAAATAAAATTAATTCAACATGATCAATTGTGTGTAAATTTTTTTATAAAATAGGGAAACTTACTTATTGGACGCCCCTCGTAACGTTTGAAGCATTCCTATACTTTTACTCAAACATGATCTTTAATACTGCTAGCCATGCATCTTTGTTATGACAACTAAACGTCGATCTATCGCTGTAATCTCGCACTAGAAACAAGGCTGCTTTCTGTCAACCAGGATCACCTCTGCAGAAGGAAACGCTCTCAAAGGCTATGCAGATTGCACACTCCGCTACCAGATCTGTGAACCGAAACGTCATCTGCTATGTCAACAAAATTTTCCTGAAATGGAAATTGCGTCCACAGGGCTCCTCCTTCCACGCAGGCTGACTGCTTTTTAAATAAATGCCTTTTAATGATTCTAGATTAGTCTTTAAATTGTTTTTTCCTACCTCTGCGCCTTTGTGAAAAATTTGAATTTCTTTTCTTGTACCAACGTCCCCTTGGAATACATTAACTTTGTGAGCTGCTGGCGAGGGAAAGAGGTCGTACTTTTATTGGCAGTGCTGTGGTGATTGTATTTTGAGCAATGAAAGGGGAATACGAACGCCTTTACTATTATTACTAGGTAAATCTAAGCCCATAATACTCTCTGCTAATTTCACCCATCAGTTTCTTAATCTTTCTGGAATCCCTTAGGGGAGTGGTTCCGATTCCTTTAAATCCTGTGATGCGAGCGCTGCGCACCTTTAGAACTCTTGGTACCTCTGACGTACTAGGAGTACACTGAGCCGCTGCCGTCGGATTGGGTTGGTCTCGACAGCGAGGTAGACCCACTTTCGTCCTACCTAAGCGGGGGGGGGGGTGATTTAGGAAACAGGTAATGGAAAACCCCAGGGAGAGAGTTCCTCTCTAGTAGACACGATATAAGGCTTCACCTTCCACCAGTCAAGAAATGTAATCTATGAAGGAAAAAAAAAACAATTTTTGCAGGTATCTGCAGTATACTGTAGGGATATAACACCAGGAGAGGCGAAAATTTGCGGATTAAGAGCGTTTAATATATAATTCCTGCTTCTTATTCTAATAAGACACCTTGCAGCAGTAAATGATAATTCGGAAGAGGTCGGCGATTTGGGTTATAGGAAATGACGATGTGCCAAATTCTGGAAATATTGTAGCCTCTAAGTATAGGTCACTCGATATGTATTCAGACACGCAAAATGGGTCACCCTTGGGCAAAGCATTGCTGCTTTGTCAAAATAGCTGACTCATTGGTAATGCAATGGTACAAGGCAGGCCATTGTTGCGCCATTCATTTTGCTCAGTTTATGTTTGAAGTCTGGAAAGTGTGGACTTTTTTCAAGTGCAATGGTCATTAAGAGAGGGTATTTTCGTGCAATGATTTTGTACGACTTCAAATGTGACATAAATGAAACGTTACTTGAGCGTTTGAGGGGGCTTTTGGGGGCTATTCTCCGTCACGTGCCACTGTGTTTCGCAGGTTTCCAGAATTTAAGAGGGGGTGGCAGACCAGCAGCAGTGGTGACTGATAACATCACTGCTGTATAAATAATGATTAGGGAAGATCCAAGACTAACCTACAAGAACACTGAGTTGACATTAGGGATTAGTTCGCCGAGTGTTTCAACCATCCTCCATGGACATCTACGTGTAAAAAAAATTCTCTAAGATGGATGCCATATAATTTATCTGAAGCACAGAAGCTCCATAGGGGGGAATGGTGCGAAGACATGCTGAAAAGATTTAACTGTAGAGAGTCTCGCCGTGTTTCAGATATTGTTACGGATGACGAAACATGGATCTATCAGTTTGACCCTAAAACAAAACGCCAGTCCTCCATTTGGTGTTCCCAGATGACCAACCACTCGTCAAGGTCAACAGAGCAAGGAGTGCCGGAAAGAAAATGGTTGCTTCATTCTTCTCCACAAGTGGTCACTTGGTTGTGCTCGAAAATCAGAAAACTGTTACTGCAAAATGGTACACAGAAGTTTGTCTTCCGAAACTGTTTCAAAGAATCCAAGAAAAGCGACCAAAGACAGGACTAAGGGACAGATTGCTGCATCATGACAATGCACCAACTCACAATGGAGTTACTGCAAGCAACTGAGGCCAAACTATTGAATCATCCACCCTATAGTCCCGATCTGGCACCACGTGATTTCTTCCTGTTCCCTGTGGGTGAAGAACCGACTTCGAGGTCACCGATTTTCTAGCTCCAAAAAAGCAGTTTCTGCATACTAAGAGGAGTTGCACTATGTGATCAAAAGTATCCGGACACCCCACAAACATACGTTTCTCATCTTAGGTGCATTGTGCTGCCACATACTGCTTGGTACTCATCCGCGACCTCAGTAGTCATTAGACTTTGTGAAACAGCAAAATGGGACGCTCCGTGGAACTCACGGACTTCGAACGTGGTCAGGTGATTGGGTGTCACTTGTGTCAGAAGCCTGTACGCGAGATTTCCACATTCATAAACATCCCTAGGTCCACTGTTTCTGATGTGATAGTGAAGTGGAAACGTGAAGGGACATGTAGAGCACAAAAGCGTACAGGCCGACCTCGTCTGTTGACTGACAGAGACCGCCGACATTTGAAGAGGGTCGTAAAGAGTAATAGGCAGACATCTATCCAGACCATCACACAGGAATTCCAAACTTCATCAGGATCCAGTCCAAGTACTATGACAATTAGGCGTGAGGTGGGAAACCTTGGGTTCCATGGTCAAGCGGCTGCTCATAAGCCACACACCACACAGGAAAATGCCAAACGACGCCTCGCTTGGTGTAAGGAGCGTCAACATTACACGATTGAACAGTGGCAAAACGTTGTGTGGAGTGACGAATCACGGTACACAATGTGGTGATCCGATGGCAGGGTGTGGGTATGGGGAATGCCGGGTGAACGTCATCTGCCAGTATGTGTAGTGCCAACTGGGAAATTCGGAGGTGGTGGTGTTATGGTGTGGTCGTGTTTTTCCTAGGGGGCTTGCACCCCTTGTTGTTTTGCGTGGCACGATCACAGCGCAGACCTACATTGATATTTTAAGCACCTTCTTGCTTCCCACTGTTGAAGAGCAATTCGGGAATGGCGATTGCATCTTTCAACAGTGGGAAGCAAAAAGGTACAGTATGAACAGGTGCTTTCAACACATTCGAGCACCTGTTCATACTGCACGGACTGTGGCGGAGTGGTTGCACGACAATAACATCCCTGTAATGGACTGGCTTGCACAGAGTCCTGACTTGAATCCGATAGAACACCTTTGGGATGTTTTAGAACGCCGACTTCGTGACAGGCCTCACCGACCTACATTGATACCTCTCCTCAGTTCCGCACTCCGTGAAGAATGGATTGCCATTCCCGAAGAAACCTTCCAGCACGTGATTGGAAGTATGCCTGCGAGAGTGAACGCTGTCATCAAGGTTAAGGGTGGGCCAACACTATATTGACTTCCAGCATTACCGATGGAGGGCGCCACGAAACTGTACGCCATTTACTGCCAGGTGTCCGGATACTTTTGATCACGTAGTGTATCTGCAGTGCCAGAAACTGAGTGGCGTGGATGCTTCCAGAAGTGGTTCCGGAGGATGGAACGCTGCATACAGTGCCAGGGAGAATACTTTGAGAGACTGGGATAAACAAAACGTTTCTGTGATTATTCATATTTTGCTGTCTCAATGACGGTTTTCCAAATTCTGGAAATGTTGTAACCTCTAAGCATTTTTTGTGGTGAAATAATTATAAGAATGGTCGATAATTATCGAAGAGTAATTTTTAAACTGTTTAACTTTTCTATAGACCCGTTTTAATAACATTAAGACTCCGCAGTTTTCACATAGTACAGAAAACTTTGATTTTAATCATCAATGAAATACGGGCTGGGAAATATGAAGATCTCCACTACCAGCAAATGGAACATAGTCTTTAAAGATCGAGAAAAACAACCTTCAACTTTTATAAAGAGAGAAAATTGAGTCAGGTCTAAGATCAATAATTCCTTAGCAGACATTTATCATTATTTAGCACATAGAGAAGACACAAACAACTTTTCTTGGACAAAAAAAAAGTTGAATCAGGCTCGAAAAGTCCGATATGTTGCATTCACATGATTTTCTCTACTTACTTTTATAAAACTATTCTTACAAACGTTTATTTTATCTACTTCTTGTTATTACACATTTCTACATTTCATTATAGATATAAGAAGAATGCAGTAGGCCAAGGCGATAGTCAGATTTTTAAAAAGGAGATCGCTATGCGATGACTTTGAAATTCCATACCTTTGCATGACCTCGAGAAAAAACGAATAGCGACTTAGGTATGCCTTGAAAAAAATATGTATTTAAAAATTCAAGTTCAATAACAAAAATATTCTGGAAATGGTTGACGCTACAACAAAAATTGCATTGACATAACTTGGGTGCTTTAACAAGAGCAGTAAGATTTGTCTATCTCTTACGGTCTTAGCAATTATATAAAAGTCTTAAGAATGAAGAGGGCTTAAAAGGCTATTCCCAGAAAACTCAAAACATACATTTTATTTTTCATGTAAATATCTTAAACGTATGGAATGTTAATCTAAATCGTTAGAGCCATTTTTGAGATAATAAAAGACAGCAAAAGATTTTCATGTAAAACGTAGTTTGGGGTGGGGAATTTTTTTTGAAAGTTGCATCCTTGGAAGATACATAATAATCCCATGGCCCTACAGGAAGAGCCCGGACGTGCCATCCCGACTGCCGGCTTCCCGCCCACGCACGCACGGCAGAGGTGGGCGATCATCCAAGCGACACGAGGAGCTGATGTGGCCAGCGTCACGCATTGATCAGCCAGTGTTGGCCCCCGTGGCCGGGATCACTGCCTATTGCAGCTCCTCACGATGTTGAGTGGGAACTGGTCCTATACCCGGGACTTAATATCCTCACCCTCATGGGTGGGATCGAACTGAGTGCATTCCGTGGCCGGGATCACTGCCTATTGCAGCTCCTCACGATGTTGAGTGGGAACTGGTCCTATACCCGGGACTTAATATCCTCACCCTCATGGGTGGGATCGAACTGAGTGCATTCCGTGGCCGGGATCACTGCCTATTGCAGCTCCTCACGATGTTGAGTGGGCACTGGTCCTATACCCGGGACTTAATATCCTCACCCTCATGGGTGGGATCGAACTGAGTGCATTCCGTGGCCGGGATCACTGCCTATTGCAGCTCCTCACGATGTTGAGTGGGCACTGGTCCTATACCCGGGACTTAATATCCTCACCCTCATGGGTGGGATCGAACTGAGTGCATTCCGTGGCCGGGATCACTGCCTATTGCAGCTCCTCACGATGTTGAGTGGGAACTGTTCCTATACCCGGGACTTAATATCCTCACCCTCATGGGTGGGATCGAACTGAGTGCATTCCGTGGCCGGGATCACTGCCTATTGCAGCTCCTCACGATGTTGAGTGGGAACTGTTCCTATACCCGGGACTTAATATCCTCACCCTCATGGGTGGGATCGAACTGAGTGCATTCCGTGGCCGAGATCACTGCCTATTGCAGCTCCTCACGATGTTGAGTGGGCACTGGTCCTATACCCGGGACTTAATATCCTCACCCTCATGCGTGGGATCGAACTGAGTGCATTCCGTGGCCGGGAATCAGAGTTGCGTCTTCTAGCCCACAGCGCAGGACATCCTTGGAAAATGGTGAACATGAATACCAAGTGTGGTAATTAACCGACTTTTCGTTTTTGAGTTATGCAATCCAAGACAGACACATACATACAAACACGGCTCGTTTTTACTTTCTCTACTGCGTATATTAAGTGGGGGAGGTATTGCATTTCACCCAAAACGTCGATACCGAGATTTCACCGGAAATACATGTTTTGAGGCCCCCGGGTTCCCAAAAAAGCATTTTTAGAAAAAGATCTGTGTGTGTGTCTATGAGCAGCATACCTCCTTCTTTCTCTGTTTAACCTCCTCTTATGTAGGACTTACACCCTCCCCAGGACTTGCAGGCGGGTGTCTGGGGTCAGAGGCCCGTCGAGGAGCAGACACTCATGGATCAGACAAGCCCCATGCCTGGTATGGGAGGAAGTAAGTAGATGAAACGAAATGATGGGGAAATGGATGAAAGGAAATGTGATAATGGAGCAGTTGGTGGAATGAATGGCGGGGGAAACCGGAGAACCCGGAGAAAACCCGCCCAGGCGCCGCTTTGTCCACCACAAATCCCCCATACGGGTCCCTGGGATTGAACCCGGACCGCCTCGGTGAGAGGCGAGCGGTCTAACCACTCGGCCACGGCGCCGCCCTAGCAGCATAACTCAAAAACGAAAAGTCGGATAAATACCAAACTTTCAAAATACTTTCAAAGATGCGACACGTAGATTTTTAAGAAAATTACCCCACCCCAGACTACCTCTTACTTGGAACATTTCTCGAAAGTTTTGATTTTCTCAAAAATGGCTCCAACGATTTTGATTAAAATATCGTATGTTTAAGATATTTTCATGATAAATAAAATGTATATCTTGAATTTTCTGGGAATGTCTCCAAAGGTCCTCGTCATTGTGAATGTATTTTGCATAACTGGTAAACCGTAAAACATGCAGATCTCGTTAAAACACACAATTTATATCATATATGTTTTTGTTTTTTTAGTGAACCATTTGGGAGAAATTCCTTGTTATTTGTTTCAATTTTCCAATACTTATACTTTTTCTGAAATATGAATTCGTTATTCGTTTTATTATGTCCTGGACATACAAAGAGAATGGAATGCGCCACTTAGCAACCAGTTCTTAAAAGATTTGACTGTCGCTTAAAACCTACCATATTCCCCTTGCATTTACAAGAAAATTAGCAATAAGATTAACATCTCGATATCTCGATTAACACGAGTATGTGGAAAATAAGGGCTTGTAAAAATAGTTCGTACAAGAGTGGAGAAAGTCATGTGACTATAAGACATCAGATTTTTTAAAAATGCTTTTGGATTTAGGGAGTCTCAAAGCGTGTATTCTATGGAATCTCGGTATCGAATTTTTAGCCTGGTGTATTGCAATTTATTAGTAACACAGTAAAAGGTAAAAATTCCAAAATACTGCCCGGAGCCGTTCTCAATACAAATGCACAAGCTCGCAAACAGGTATCGTGGAGACGATAGCGTATCACGGCACACAATGGCGATCCCTACCTCGCTTTTCCACTCACTGCGCATCCGATATCGAAAACCAGTAAAGGTTTACTGAAGGAAGCTGAGATTTGGTAGCATCCAGCAGCTATCAAATATCGCCCTTTGCACATAACCTCTCGAAGGGACAAACCGTTCCTATGGAATTCCTTTTAAAGCCATCACAGCTACTTTTGTGAAAAGAGAAATGCTTTTCTAAGGAACTATGCTTCTTTTGTGCTTATAACGAAAAAATCGCAACGTTCAACAGCGAAAGAGAGTGTTATACATGTTCTGTCCATGAAATAAACGTTAGGGCACCTGTTTACTTGTAGATGTGGAGGCTATTCATGATTGCACTATATTTGCATTTATTCTACAACATACAGAGCGAAATGGATCAGGCGGTAACGTCTGAATTTCGCATTCAGGAAGTCGTGGGTTGCATTCTTGAGCCATGGATTTTGTTCGGGAGTTTCCCCGCATCACTAGGTAAATTTCCTGTACCTCCATTTCACCTCAATTCTCAGTTCACTTCAACTATATCAGGGTTGAAAGTGTAGGCGGGAGTCTCAGCGTTGCATGGCAGGGGAAAAGGATGCTCTATATAACCCTTCGTCCCCCAGACGGTGACCTTCGATTCCCGGGGCCCCCAGGGAATGTGCAAACCGGAAGGGGGGAGCGAAGCCGGTTGCACCAGCTGCCATCCAGGGAGTTTCAACCTGTAAAAGGTAGGGACACTGCCATCTGCATCGTCGTGCCTTCTGATCCTTCTGTCCTCCCAGAGGCACCCCGTCAGGGGCTTCTGGCACAAAAGATCTTGTAGGTCGAAGTGCTAAGTCCCACTCCACAATGTCGTCCTCCGTGGTGTAGTGGTTACCATGCTAGCCTCTAGTTCCCGAGGTCTCGGGTTTAAATCCGGCGGAGGGCGATGGATTTTCTTCGGACGTAAAGATCCTTAGCATGGCTTTCTTCCGAAGGGGAGAAAAGCCGGTGGTCCCGTACCGTAGATTTACGTCACGTAAAAGAACGTCAAGCCTGATAAAGAGGCCTCTAAGCAAAATTTTCGGTCTTTCACGCCCAATATGGAATGTGACGCTAAGAACCACAGCAGTTAAACAGTGTCCATAAATAAATTCAATTTAATTTTTTCCACCCCGCAGTTAGTCCTACTCCTAATCTAATATATACGAGGTGGGATCAAAAAATAACGGGAATATTTTAATTTCGAAATCCCATGTTCAAAAATTTTATTTCATATTGTTGGTACACAGATTATAATTTTACTTCCCTCCTTTTATTAATGATTGACACGATTTAAATAACGCTTCACTGAGAGAGAGAGAGAGAGAGAGAGAGAGAGAGAGAGAGAGTTGTGAGATTTTTACTTTCTCTACTACGTGTAGTAAGTAGGGGAAGTATTGTATTCCACCCAAAAATTCGATACCGAGATTTCACCGGAAATACATGTTTTGAGACCCCCTGAATCCAAAAAAAGCATTTTTGGAAACATGTCCGTGTGTGTGTGTCTGTCTGTGTGTGTGTGTGTGTGTGTGCGTGTGTGTGTCTGTGTGTCTGTCTGTGAACAGCATAACTCATAAACAAACAGCTGGATAAACACCAAACTTGGTATTTAGGTTCAGTATCTTCCAGAGGTGCGACACGAAGGTTTTCAAGAAAATCCCCTCACCCCAGATTACCCTTTACATGGAACATTTTTCGAAAATTTTAATTTTCTCAAAAATGGCTCTAACGATTTTGATTAAAATATCATATGTTTAAGATATTTTTGTGACAAATAAAATGTATATCTCGAATTTTCTGGGAATGTCTCCAAAAGTATTCTTCATTGTGAACGACTTTTGCATAACTGGTAAACCATAACAGATAGGCAAAATTTTACTACACAAAAAATGTAGATCGCGCTAAAATACAGGATTTATGTCATATACAGTTTTTTTTGTTGAGTGAACCATTTTCAAGATATTGCTTGTTATTGCCTTAAATTTTTCAATACTTATTTTCTCAAATGGGAATTCGTTATTCATTTTTTTGCCTTGTATATGCAAAGAGTATTAATCTGTGGCAACGAGAATGGTGCTGCACCTAGCAACCAGCTATTAAGAGATATGTATGTGCTTAAAGGCTACTGTATTTCTATATTGCCCTTGTAAATATATATTCCCCTTACATCTACAAGAAAATTAGCAATAAGATAGAGTCTGCAAATGTTTATCTCGATTAACATGAAGTAGATGGAGAATAAGTGTTTGTAAAAATAGTTTGTACAAGAGTAGAGAAAGTCATGTGAGTGTAACACATCAGATTGTTTTATTAATTACTTGCACTTTTTAACATGTAAACTATTTTCGTCTCACACTGAATACATATTAAATTTCTCGAGGACGCATCATGCGTCCGGTTAGAAACGCTATCTACAAGCAACTAACTTCTGAATTTGTAAATTTTGCTCCATTTTAGTTTCTGATTGGCTAATCCTAGTCCAATAGAATACGTTCATTTAACTAAAGCTTTTACTGGTTGTTGATTGGCTATTTTATAAACTGTCACAAAAATTACATTATTGTTGCTCCAAGCATTACCATTTAAACTTTCTAATTCATTATTGCCTCAAAGTTACCTCATTGTTAGCAACTTTAACCTATTTTTCTCAAGCTCTTGCATTACTAAATTACGTAATCATTCACATAACATTATTACACATGTATACAATAATATAAACATATACAATGACTGTAATATACACTTTTTATATCTTGTTATATACACATATTGCTTTAAGGCGGACTGTTATTGAATTTATATATTATATAATTTGACTGAAATCATTTAAGTGTTAAAAATACTGGCTCAAACCATCTTGTTTGAGAAGGCACCATTCCTATATTTTCTTTCTGTATGAACTCATTGGCTGTAAAAGCGGAATGTGATAAGTAAGCATTTATCGTAATTAACGTAAAGTAAGTGGATAGAAGAATCACAATAGTGGTAGTACAAGATGCTTGAGAAATTTTATTAGATCAATAAATCGGACGTTTGAAACGCATAGCAGGGTAACATTCCGTTTTCAGCAACTTTTGAATGCATGGATTGCTCCGAATAGTAAAACGTTCAATGTACCATTAAAAAATCTGATGTGTTACACTCACATGACTTTCTCTACTCTTATACAAACTATTTTTACAAACGCTTATTCTCTATCTACTTCATGTTAATCGAGATAAACATTTGCAGAGTCTATCTTATTGCTAATTTTCTTGTAGATGTAAGGGGAATATATATTTACAAGGGCAATATACAAATACAGTAGCATTTAATCACATACATATCTCTTAATAGCTCGTTGCTAGGTGCAGCACCATTCCCTTTGTCACAGATTAATACTCTTTGCATATCCAAGACAAAAAAATGAATAGCGAATTCCCATTTGAGAAAATAAGTATTGAAAAATTTAAGGGAATAACAAACAATATCTCGAAAATGGTTAACTCAACAAAAAAAATGTATATGACATAATTGTGTATTTTAAAGCGATCTACATTTTTTGTGTAGTAAAATTTTGTCTATCTCTTATGGTTTACCAGTTGTGCAAAAGTCGTTCACAATTAAGAATACTTTTGGAGACATTCCCAGAAAATTTAAGATATACATTTTATTTTTCATCAAAATATCTCAAAACCTATGATATTTTAATCAAAATCGTTAGAGCCATTTTTGAGAAAATTAAAATTTTCGAGAAATCTTCCATGTAAAGGGTAATCTGGGGTGGGGGATTTTCTTGAAAACCTTCGTGTCGCATCTCTGGAAGATACTGAACCTAAATACCAAGTTTGGTGTTTATCCGACTGTTCGTTTCTGAGTTATGCTGTTCACAGACACACACACACACACACACACACACACACGGACATGTTTCCAAAAATGCTCTTTTTTGGATTCAGGGGGTCTCAAAACATGTATTTCCGGTGAAATCTCGGTATCGAATTTTTGGGTGGAATACAATACTTCCCCTACTTACTATACGTGGTAGAGAAAGTAAAAAAGCTGCAATATGTGAAACTGGCTGAGAAAATGCACCATTGAAAGCAATATTAAGTTCTTTAAGTTTGTTTTGCCAGCTTGTATGCATCGTTTTGGCATCAATAGGTTGCACCATTGTTTCTAGACGCTTCTGCATTAAACTGGTTGTTGTTATGCAGAGCGCGGTCTGCTAGGCTGATTAGCTCTGTGGCAGCTGTTCCAGGAGCACGCTGAAAGTGGAACGGGGTGGGATTTTAGCCGAACTTCTGGTTCCCAGGGTTTAATATTTGCAACGGCATGCCAATGCCCTTAGGCCCAAACTTCGACAATCCTTGATCAACTTGCTCCAGTCTAGGGCATTGCTTCCTCCGGAGCATATATTTGATAAATCGGGCTATTGTATTAGTACAACCTGAGAGAGAGAACTGTAATTGAAAACTGGAAGTTCGAGAAAGCCACACGAAGATTTAGACGAAATTTCTGTTAAACCAAACTACCGTTCACCATGAATAATTTCGATTAGTATGGGTCTAACCACTTTGATTAAAATAAAATGTGTTTGAAATAAACTTAGCACAAGAAAAATCTATAGCTATTTCAAGTGCCTACAAAATCCGCCGCTTAATTATTTTTGGTTGCGGACATTTGCAGCACAAATTGATCTGACAGATTCTTGAAACTATTATTATTACTTTCTCTACTACGAATAGTAAGTAGGGGAACTATTGTATTCCACCCAAAAATTCGATACCGAGATTTCACCGGAAATACATATTTTGAGACCCCCTGAATCCTAAAAAAGCATTTTTGGAAACATATGCGTGTGTATATGTGACTGTGAACAGCATAGCTCAGAAACGAACAGTCGGATAAACACCAAACTTGGTATTTAGGTTCAGTATCCTCCAGAGATGCGACACAAAGGTTTTCAATAAAATCCCCCCACCCCAGATTACCCTTTACATGGAACATTTTTCGAAGATTTTAATTTTCTCAAATATGGCTCTAACGATTTTGATTAAAATATTATATATTTAAGATATTTTCATGCGAAATAAAATGTATACCTTGAATTTTCTGGGAATGTCTCCAAAAGTATTCTTCATTGTGAACGACTTTTGCATAACTGGTAAACCACAAGAGATAGACAAAATTTTACTACACAAAAAATGTAGATCGCGTTAAAATACACAATTTATGTCATATACATTTGTTTTTTGTTGAGTGAACCATTTTCGAGATATTACTTGTTATTCGCTTAAATTTATCAATACTTATTTTCTCAAATGGGAATTCGTTATTCATTTTTTGTCTTGGATATGCAAAGAGTATTAATCTGTGGGAAAGGGAATAGTGCTGCACCTAGCAACCAGCTATTAAGAGATATGTATGTGCTTAAAGGCTATTGTATTTCTATATTGCCCTTGTAAATATATATTCCCCTTACATCTACAAGAACATTACCAATAAGATAGAGTCTGCAAATGTTTATCTCGATTAACATGAAGTAGATGGAGAGTAAGCATTTGTAAAAATAGTTTGTACAAGAGTAGAGAAAGTCATTTGAGTGTAACACATCAGATTTTTTTTCAACTTAGTCTCCGTTGACATCAGTGCAGTTGGTCCAGCGATGCTCCACGACGTCCCGTCACAGGAGTCAGATTACTCCAGGCCTGCAAAATATGCCTAAAAATATCTGAAATGTTCTTCATCGGACGAACATTTCTTTCCAATGGAGAGCGTTCTCAAAAGAGAGCAGATTGAAGTCCAATGAAGCTAAATTAGGAGAATAGGGTGGATGTGTCGGCAAATCATACCCTACTCCATCAATTTTCGCCAATGCAACAACACGTGCGTGAGGATGTTCACTATCTTGAAGGAAGATGGCTTTCTTCTTTGCTAAATACGACCTTTTCTCGGGTATTTTGGTCTTCAATTAGCCCAGAAGGTTAGCATAATACGCTGCAATGATAGAGCAGGAATATAATAAATTAGCAGCTCACCCTTGACATCCCAGAAATTCGAGTATTCTTCGTGGCCGGTTTCGCACACATCGCCTTCTTTAGTGGTGGAGAATCTTGATATTTCCAGTTAAACTGCTGTTTTGTTTCAAGTGTGTCGCACCATGTTTCTTCATTTGTTACAAAGCGACACATTAAGTCGGTGCGTTCTCTTTGAAAACGAGTCAAACTCCTCAGAGATTTGTACTCTGATTCGCTTTTGATCCGGAGTCAGCAGTCGCGGCATCCAACGTACAATTTTTTTTCATCTTCATCTTTTCTCTCAAATGTAAAACAGATTTCCCCCTGAAAAACTTCATCAGTTTTGGACACCTTCATTCGGCGATCCTGCAGAATCACGCCGTATACGTTATTGATGATTTCTGTTGCGGCGGATTTCGGTCTTCCGCTGCAAGCGTCATATTCCAAGCTTTCGCGGCCGCGTTTAAATTCATTGGTCCAATTGGAAATGTTGAAAATGGTGGTGCAGAGTACCCTAGTGTGTAAGCTGTATCTTTACAACATTCGATAGAACATTTAAAAGTTTGCTATTTTTACTTTCTCTACTACGTATAGTAAGTATTCCACCCAAAAATTCGATACCGAGATTTCGCCGGAAATACATGTTTTGAGAACCCCTGAATCCAAAAAAGCATTTTTGGAAACATGTCCGTGAGTGTGTGTGTCTGTGTCTTTGAACAGCATAACTCAGAAACGAACAGTCGGATACACGCCAAACTTGGTATTTAGGTTCAGTATCTTCCAGAGATGCGACACGAAGGTTTTCAAGAAAATCCCCCCACCCCAGATTACCCTTTACATGGAAAATTTTTCGAAAATTTTAATTTTCTCAAAAATGGCTCTAACGATTTTGATTAAAATATCATATGTTTAAGATATCTGCATGACAAATAAAATGTATATCTTGAATTTTCTGGGAATGTCTCCAAAAGTATTCTTCATTGTGAACGACTTTTGCATAACTGGTAAACCATAAGAGATAGACAAAATTTTACTACACAAAAAATGTAGATCACGTTAAAATACATGTCATAAACATTTTTTTTGTTGAGTGAACCATTTTCGAGATATTGCTTGCTATTCCCTTAAATTTTCCAATACTTATACTTTTTCTCAAATTCGTTATTAATTTTTTTTTGTCCTGGTAATGCAAGGAGAATGGAGTACTCCACATAGCAACCAACTCTTAAAATATTTGACTATCGCTTAAAGCCTACCATATTCCCCTTTCGTTTACAAGAAAATTAGCAATAAGATTAACATCTCGATATCTCGATTAACATGAAGCATATGGAGAATAAGCGATTGTAAAAATAGTTTGTACAAGAGTAGAGAAAGTCATGTGAGTATAACACATCAGATTTTTCTTTAACTACTGCTTACCTATAGTGAGTAGAGGAAGTATTGCATGCCACCCAAAAATTCGACACAGACTTCACCAGAAAGTCTATACTTTTTGAGGCAAGTAAAGCTAAAAAAAGCATTTTTAGAGAAAGATGCGCGAGCGCGAGTCTGTGAACAACATAACTCAAAAATGACAATTCGGTTGAATACGAAACTTTGTATTTAATTTCAGCATCTTCCAATGATGGGACACGAAGATTTTCAAGGAAATTACCCCACCCCAAATAATCCTACATATGGAAAAACCTTATGTTATTTTTTTATTTTCCCAAAAATGGCTTTTTGACTAGACTAGTACATGTTTAAGATATTTGCATGACAAATAAAATGTATATATTGAATTTTCTGCAAAAAGCCTGTGAAGTCCTCTTCATTACGAATGACTTTTGTATAACTGTTAAACCGTAGGAGATAAACAAAAATACTCCAATAGAAATGTTGAATGTGAAATTTGGTCATATGAAGATAATATGCAACTCCCTCTCGAATTAAATATCTGCCACTATGAAATAAAAGGCTGATAATCATATTCAGTGAAAGAGGGTTGTTGAAATTGGGTGTCATAAATATGAAAATCGCAAAAACGCCCAATTTATTTTTTTAAATATTATATAGCCAATGTTGTCCTGGAAAAATAGGCTTTTTAAATGTGAAAGAATCATCAAAATTGGTTGAGTGATTTTTGAGATTACCTTACACAAACACGTGTATACCATTTGTACTTTCTCTACCACGTACTAGGTAGAGAAGGTATTGTATTCCACCCAAAAATTCCCTGCCGAGATTTCACCGGAAATACACGTTTTGAGACCCCTGAATGCAGAAAAAGCATTTTAAGAAAAAGTTTCGTGTATGTGTGTCAAAAACGAAAAGTTCAGTATCTTCCAAAGATGTGGCAAGAAGATTTTGAAAAACATTCCTCAACCCAAACTACCCTTTACGTAGAACCTTTTCGAAATTTTTGGTTTTGATTAAAATACCATATATTATAGATATTTACACGAAAACTGAAATGTATATCTTAATTTTCTGGGAATATGCTGTAAACCCCTCTTCATTCGGAAGGTATTTTGTATAATTGGTAAAAGTTAAGCGATAGACAAACGCACTATACAAACGATGTAGATCTCTTTAAAACACACAATTTGTTTTAAATACTTTTTTGTGGCATAAGCCATTTCTGAGATTCCGTTATTAATGATTCGAATTGTTCATTGCTTGGTCATTCAACATTCACTTGTTTCTCGCGATGTCATGGAAACAGTATGGAATTTTAAGGCCAGCGTATAGCGCCCAGTTCTTAAACATTTGACTATCGCTGTTCCCTTTGTATCTATAACGAAATGCGTAATGTATACCCAGTAACAAACGATAGAGGGTAGAGAAAGGCATGTGAATGTATCACATCCGATTTTACTCTGTTTAAAGTATTAGTATTGATATAGTACTTAGGTTAACAAAATTTGAAATGGGCAAAGAAAGTCGTAAAAAAAACAAAAGAAGGGTGAAAAGCCGACAGAGAAAAGCAGTTTCCAAAGCAGAGAACCTCGCACATGAATAATGAACATTGTACAGCTTGCTGAGTCAAGGTCTAGAAATCGATTCATACAGCGACATCAATGAATGGTAATTAAGCGCGTGACAGTTTTCTCAGTAGGTCACAGGTGTGTTCACTGCATCTGACTGCAGTACGGCGCCGAATATATAGGTCATCCTAGAGGGATAATCGGGTCGGGATAGATGTGTTTTAACACCTTGGATAATTTGTCAAGGATTTCAGGAGAGGTAATCAGCTCCGAGATGTATCTATAGGCTGCAGCTAGATGGATTATTAATTGTCAGGGTCTGTTCTTTATATCTCCATTTTTCATTTCACCTGTATTTCATCACTCACGACATTTATCCGCCGTCCACTTGTTTGTCTTATCCACATTAATCATTGCCGACTGCCCGAAGTTGTACGGGTATGAACTCGAAATGTGATTTAATTAATCCCTCACGTTTTTACTTTCTCTACTACGTATAGTAAGTAGGGGAAGTATTGTATTCCACCCAAAAATTCGATACCGAGATTTCAGCGGAAATACATGTCTAGAGACCCCCTGAATCCAAAAAAAAAAAAAAATTTTTGGAAACATGTCCGTGTGTGTGTCTGTGTGTATATCTGTCTGTCTGTGTGTCTGTGAACAGCATATCTTAGAAACGAACAGTCGGATAAACATCAAACTTGGTATTTAGGTTCAGTATCTTCCAGAGATGCGATACGAAGGTTTTGAAGAACATCCCACCACTCCAGATTACCATTTACATGAAACATTTTTCGAAAATTCCAATTTTCTCAAAAATGGCTCTAACGATTTTGATTAAAATATCACATGTTTAAGATATTTTCATGAAAAATAAAATGTATATCTCGCATTTTCTGGAAATGTCTCCAAAAGTGTTCATTCTGAACGACTTTTGCATAACTGGTAAACCATAAGAGATAGACAAAATATTACTACACCAAAAATGTAGATCGGATTAAAATACACAATTTGTGTCATATACTTTTTTGTTGTTGAGTGAAGTATATGAAACACAAGCGAAACGTCCTAGTTCCTTAACCTCCCCCAAAGTTTTCCAAATTCTGGAAACAGTCGAATAATTTGTATGTAATCACAGTACGTGACATTTTAAACGTATATACCCGTGCAAAGAAATAGAAGTGAAGCTGGTGAATATGAAGATTACCCACTCTCAGGCTACCAAGCAGCATACACTACGTGATCAAAAGTATCCGGACACCTGGCTGAAAATGACGTACAAGTTCGTGGCGCCCTCCATCGGTAATGCTGGAAGTTAATATGGTATTGGCCCACCCTTAGCCTTGATGACAGCGTTCACTCTCGCAGTCATTGTTTCAATCAGGTGCTGGAAGGTTTCTTGGGGAATGGCAGCTCATTCTTCACGGAGTGCGGGACTGAGGAGAGGTATCGATGTAGGTCGGTGAGGCCTGGCACGAAGTCGGCGTTCCAAAACATCCCAAAGGTGTTCTATAGGATTCAAGTCGGACTCTGTGCAGGCCAGTCCATTACAGGGAAGTTAATGTCGTGTAACAACACCGCCACAGCCCGTGCAGTATGAACAGGTGCTCGATCGTGTTGAAAGATGCAATCGCCATCCCCGAATTGCTCTTCAACAGTGGGAAGCAAGAAGGTGCTTGAAATATCAATGTAGGTCTGCGCTATGATCGTGCCACGCAAAACAACAAGAGGTGCAAGCCCCCTCCAGGAAAAACACGACCACACCATAACACCACCACTTCCGAATTTCACTTTTGGCACTACACACGCTGGCAGATGACGTTCACCGGGCATTCGCCATACCCACACCCTGCCATCAGGTCGCCATTGTGTACAGTGATTCATCACTCCACACAATGTTTTGCCACTGTTCAATCGGTAATGTTGACGTTCCTTACACCAAGCGAGGCGTCGTTTGGCATTTTCCTGCGTGATGTGTGGCTTATGAGCAGCCGCTCGACCATGGAATCCAAGGTTTCTCACCTCACGCCTAACTGTCTTAGTACTTGGAGTGGATCGTGATGCAGTTTGGAATTCCTGTGTGATGGTCTGGATAGATGTCTGCCTATTACTCCTTACGACCCTCTTCAAATGTCGGCGGTCTCTGTCAGTCAACAGACGAGGTTGGCCTGTACGCTTTTGTGCTGTACATGTCCCTTCACGTTTCCACTTCACTATCACATCAGAAATAGTGGACCTAGGGATGTTTAGGAGTGTGGAAATCTCGCGTACAGACTTCTGACACAAGTGACACCCAACCACTGCCCACGTTCGAAGTCCGTGAGTTCCACGATGATGCTGTTTCACGATGTCTAATGACTACTGAGGTCGCGGATAATGAGTACCAGGCAGCAGGTGGCAGCACAATGCACCTAAGATGAAAAACGTATGTTTGTGGTGTGTCCGGATACTTTTGATCACTTAGTGTATGTGAATCCTGTGAATGTAGCCTCATGTATCATCTCCCTTCAATTTCATCTCTTTTATCTGTCGTGTGTGATGTAGGGGCACTGTGCTTATACTGAATGAACCACAGGTGATGTGATTAATGCGAAATTCTGTGTATTTTGTCATAACTATCCCACGCCTGCTCTGGAATGTATAGTTTAAGATTCCGGTCCTCCTGCTGCCTCTGCAGCTATGCCTCCCAATGTATATGCTGGGGTAACTACAATTTAATATCTAGCAACAAACCTTTTGGCCTCACCCCGGTATATAACAATACGTCTAGCTACTGGTTGTGTGTGCAATAAAGTTACGTCATTATTTAATTAAATTATTAATGTGCAGAAATCTGAGTTACATTGGCTGTTCTGTTACATCGTGTTTTTACAAAGTAGAACGATGCATTTTCGAAATACATTGGGCATAAATCACAAGCGATTATAGTTGTTATATATATTTTGAAAAACTAGTTGCATATTACTGTACGTAGTAGGAGCAAATAAGAAAACTAAATATTCGACTTGCTTGAGATTCCCTGCCGCGGCCCTCTTTTTAGTGTATATGCTTATAAATGCACATGTTATTTTAATAGCAATATCACTAAACTATTCTGAATATATGATAAATGTTAAAACAAACTTGGAAAAATATTTCCTTGACTGCACGTTTAGCAGCACTTTTCTCTCGCCAAAGACATTAATTATAGTAACAATTTTGTTGTAATATTGAGCTTAGTATACTACAGCTTGTAGCCATGTCCCCCATCGAGATACAATTGATTATGGACCCAAGGAAATACCAGGTTCTGTCCCCTTAAATATTTTGATTCTTGAGGGTGCCTTGCAAAGTATCTCTTTCATGTTGGCTATAAAAGTATCAACATCCAGAAAACAGCCTTTAATTTCTTCTGCAACTCGGTAACGACCAGTTCTAGACATCTTTAATGTATTAATGTGGCATAATGTTTAACATGATATTTACGTCCTTTGAGCGCCATGTGACGTGCGTTACATCTGATGGTTTCGCCATTTGTGCTGAAGTTTTCCCCGTCAAATTCCGCCACAAATGTTGTTAATTGTGGTTATGGTTTTTGTTTATGATTCTTCTTTACTTAAGGCATATTGTCACAGTTCTCTACTGGTTTGTATGCAGTGAATAAATGGAACAGTCGCAAGGGGAGGAGGTAAAGGTACATATCACGGAGGGGCCCCCGGAAACGGGGCAGAGCACCGCACGCAAAGCAGTCGGCCCATTGTGCTTCCAATGTGACCTTTGGGAGGGAAGAATGAAGGGAGAGACCCGAAGGGCGATCCGGATGCCGATGGGGCAAGCATGGACGGGGTCCCTAACGTTTCCAGATAGAACGCATATGACGCCTCACGGTACCTGCCTACAAGCCACCAATCTCCAGGGTCCCCGTGAGCGGAGCCCACGCTGAGGGCGACCTAACTGAGCGGTACCGCAGTGACGCCAGGAAACCTCTACGAGCGCAAGCCACATCCCGACGAACACCGTCGCCTGGCCCTACAACCCTGAAACAGATGACAAGGAAGATGATGCGTACAGGAAATGAGAGGAAGGAGAGTCGTGGTAGAAGATGAACCACTCCATCATTCACCTGGCGACCCGGGGCCATAGTGGGCAAACGCCGGGGATCGATCCGGAACCTCCCTAAAGCGGGCCTCAGACGTAACCACCTGAGCCATCCCGCTCGGTGAAGGGGAGGACACACACACACACACACACAAACACACACACACACACACATTTTCTCTCTTTATAGTATTAATATGACTTGACTAAATCACAATGACGGCCCATAATGCGAGGAGTGAACGCGCTACCCGCCTTGTACGTGGTTTTAGCTGCACATAAAGTTTTTCCTGAATTTCAACTTTATTCCTCTCCCTCCTAGCCTCTTCGAGGCGCATAACAGGTCGATACGGTGTTGGTGTTTGTTCCTTCTTACTTAATGAATTGCAATGTTTGCTGGGACATGCCGACTTTCAATAACGAAAGAACCAAGCAAAAATCTAGGGTGTTAAGGAGAAAAACAAGTAATAAAGATGATTTTATAGCTGACAGTTTTTAGTTTGCTCTTATAGCAAAAATTATATACCTCAGCTTGGAATCTTTACATGCAACGAGGTGATACCATAATTATTGCCAGGCAGATATAAATAATTAAATAAATATATAACAGTAAGACAGAGAAATAATTACAATAAATAACTTTCGTATATTAAAACAATGTGTAATTTAATAAGCTTGAATTGAAAAGTTTGTCCGAGAAACGGGTCATTAGCGTGTCAGGTTAGCGAATGTCATTAGCGATAGTTGAAGTAGCGAGCGCACTAGCTTAAAGATTCTGGGAATTCGTTAGATTATAAGCTCAGTACGTTTGCAGGGTCACTTAGGCAGAACTCTGGAAAAGAAAAAGGCACTTAGATGCTGAGATTTTAGCCAGTTCCTTGGTAATAAAGTTAAAAGGCAAACGTAGGGTTTTTAAGTATTGAATGCGCCTGAAAAATAACGTTGGTGAGATTAATGAAATAGGCGGAGCTAAAAGTAATAAAGACATGCAATTTTAAATCAGAAAGTTACTCTCTCTCCTACCGTCACCGGTATGTACTGCTCGTGGAAGAGCTAAAGCAACTTGTGACGCGCTTGTGTGAGTAATATTTCGCGGCTATTGCGAAAGGTCTCGCCGATAAGCATTTGAGCGACTCACGGCAAGTTACGCTTCTAGTTTCTTTTATTGCGGAAACAGCGATTTCAAACTGTAATTTTGATGCTGCAGAAGTTATCAGGTATAATAATTCAGTTGTTACAATTTCGAATGCTACGATTCATGTTCAGTTTCATTCTTCATCTTCAAACGATCGGAAACTCACTTCAATAACTCAAATATTAGTTCGCAAAAAATGTCTCAATCAATTTAAACTGGTATTCTTTAACACTAAGCCCACGCATACCCTGAGAGAAAGATCTCATAGCTGACCACTACAGCAGCTGGTGTACGAGACAAAGAACGAGCCGCGAGATCATGACAGCAGAATCAACAACAAAGCAGGTAAAGTAAACGGCTTTAGAAGTGACGACCATCTTATAGCTCCATAGGATGAATGCAGAGATGAAATTCAAAGCTAATATTTTCAGTAACCTATTTATGGAAAGATGTTTTTTTTATATGTAATTATTATTGATAAAAAAACGATTCTTCCATCCTTGCTGCGTTGCTGACGTTATTTTTACTTTCTCTACCATGTACATAGTAGGTAGACAAGGTATTGCATTCCACCCAAAAATTCGATACCGAGATTTCACCAGAACTGCATGTTTTGAAGCCCCCTGAATCCAAAATTTAATTAAATTGAGTATTATTTATGGACGCTCTTTAACTGATGTGGCCCTTAGCATCCCATTCTATATTTGGCGTGAAAGACCGGTAATTTTGCTCAGAGGCCTCTTTATCAGGCTTGAGATTCTTTTACGTGCCGTAAATCTACGACACAGGGACCACCGACTTTACTTTCCTTCCAAAGGAAGCCATGCTAAGTATTTTTACGCCCGAAAAAATCCATCGCCCTCCGCCGGGTTTGAATCCGCGACCTCGGGAACTCGAGGCTAGCATAGTAACCACTACACCACTGAGGACGACCCCTGAATCCAAATAAATCATTTTTGGAAACATATCCGCGCGCGTGTGTGTCTGTGAACAGCATAACTCAAATACGGAAAGTTCGAAAAATACCAAATACTTACATCCAGTATCTCTGAAGCACGCGACACGAAGGGGAAAAAAAAAGAAACCCACACCAACTACACTTTACATGGAACACTTTTCGAAAATTTTGATTTTTTTAAAAAAATGCCTCAAACGATTTTGATTAAATTGCCATATATTAAAGATATTTACGTGATAAATAAATGTATATTTGGACTTTTCTGGGGAATGCCTGTGAAGTTCTTTTCATTCGAAAGGAATTTTGTATAATCTTGTATAACTGGTAAACGCACTACACAAATGTTGATCTGTTGAAAACACACAATTATGTCAAATAAGTTATTTTGTGGCATAAGCCATTTCCGTTATTAACCGTTCCAATTGTTCATTACTTGGTCATTCACTTAAAGTCTGTCAACATTCAACTTTTTCTTACGATTGCATGGAAATAGTATGGAATTTAAGGCCAGCATATAGCGTCCAGTTCTTAAACATTTGACTATCGCTGTTCTCTGTTCTTTTTCTAAAAAATGTTTGTACTCAGGGGGCCTCAAAACATGTATTCCCGGTGAAATCTCGGTATTGAATTTTTTTGTGGAATGCAATATCTTCTCTGCCTACTACGTACGTGGTAGTGAAAGTAAAAATCATAATAAATTATATGTTATAGAAGTATTCTTTAAATATGGAGTGAAAAAAATGTGAAAGCTTTGGCAACCAAGGTGAAACAAACTGGTCGCTGTGTAAACACCCTCACGTGTAAATAAAACGGACTGTTTTCAGCTAAGGGATTTACTTCACTAATTAGGTCATTGTGTTCTGTCACAGCCGCCAGAGCATGCGCAGTGAGCACGCTTTAATCACTCCCATCTCGCATCATTAAAACTAATATTGGGTCCCGTGAGGTGGTTCCCGGTATAACACCGTCCCTGCAAAAATCTCCAGGGCCCATAATTTATTCTGACGCGGCGGTACAGCTGCGTTCAAAAATAAATACATTCTGGATACCCTGGTGCACACCGAAATGCGCAATAATGAGGAAGTGTTTTTAACATTTAAATGATTTCAGACAAATTATATAATATGTAAATTTAATAACAGCCCGCCTTGAAGCAATATGTATGTAATAATTTGTAAAATGTATGTAACTGTCATTGCATATGCTTATATTATTGTAAACATGTTCAATAATGTTATGTGAATGCATTACGTAATTTAATAAAGTAGGAGCTGTGAGAATAATAAGTTAAAAGTTTCTAACAATGAGGTAACCTTGAGTCAATAACAATGTCAAGGATTAATAAAAATGAGTGAATTAAAACTTAAAACCTGTTTAAGCCTACATTCTTAGTCGTATCACAACCCTCCCCAAGAGAAGCGTGTCTCTAACAAATACTGACGCAGCCGAGGCAAACATAAATATATAATATCTAAAGAAACAGTCAAATTACAAAGCTAATATTTTTAAACTTGGGGCGAAGGCTACCGGAAACTGGGTACCATACGTGCGGTTGCAACTACTACAAGTTCGGCTCCCCAACAGTTGAAATATAATACAACTTCTTCAATACAACCTACTTCAAATTGACGCCGAAAGCGTGGTGCTAATAAATAACGTAATAAACAAAACCCATTCTTAAAATTTTGCTTCCATACGTGGAACTAAAAATAAAATAACTTTCTCAGTAAACAGCCTGACATCTTTTAGTGATTGTTGCTTGCTTTACCTGTTACGGTTCCTATGAGCTATTTCACTCACACACGTTCACTATTGTCAGTCGTTTAAATTAAGCAACTCGTTTATGAAGCACTGAACTTGAAGTAATGAGCTTGCCATTCACGATTAAGGTTATTATTATTATTATTATTATTATTATTATTATTATTATTATTATTATTTTGTTACTTTGTCTACTGCTAACACAGGGATGCCCAACCTTACAGAGAGGGGGGACGAAGGGAGTTTGCCTTCCCACTCATTTACACTAGTGCTGCCAAGGACTGAAACTTGATTGGTTTAGCTTATCAATCTCTTCAAAGAAAGTAGGTGGGTGAGCTATGAACTTTGAACCTTAGCTCTTAAGAGAACAGGTTGGGCTTCACTGTGCTTATCTATAACAAGTACAGGGTGACTTATGAAGAACTTATACATTTATTTCTTTAATTGTTTCAAAAAGAGTTATGCTAGCGACAACTTATTATACCTGAAATGCAAAGGAATTTTAGGAGATTATTTACCTTTATAACAAATGTTGAAAATGTCCTCCATCCTGCATAAGGCACAACCCAACAGTCGTTCCATGTTACTGGCCACTCGTTAGAGGACTCTGTTGTCAATAGCTTGAATCTCCTGTGTAATGTTGTGCTTCAGATCGTCTAATGTCTGGGGACGTGTAGCATAAACCCTGTCTTTTAAGTAAACCCATAAAAAGAAGTCCGGCGATGTCAAATCCGGAGATCTCGATGGCCACAGGTTCTTGGAAATTATCGGGTCGTCAAAGAAACTTGCAATTAGTGCCATGGGTTCATTTGATGTATGGCATGTAGCGCCGTCCTGCTGAAAATATCTTTGACTCAGCTCTACATCGTCTAGTGACTCAGCAAACTCCATGAAAATCCGTCGATACTCTGCAGTGTTCACGTTATTTAAAAAAAAATTGGTCCCACTATTCTCTGTGCGGATATTGCGCACCAAACTCCGATTTTAACCGGGTGCATAGGTGCTTCATGAATAACATGTGAATTTTCGCTGGTCCAATAGTGTGTTATTTGAGTTCATATAGCCGGATAAATGGAACCATGCCTCATCTGTGAACCAAGTGATGGACAATGTGGCAGGATTTTGAATGGACAACGTAATCCTATACGGCTTTAGTTCTGCACTTTTCACAGCTCTCTGACACATTGAGTAGCTGTACCCTGTCTCCTGCGACAAACGTCTTAATGATTTTTTGGGTGACTGATCCAGTCGTGTGCTCTTACGTCAACAACCGTGGGAAGTCTAGATGAACGAGTTTTGCCTTTTTCAATCACCAGAGATCCAGTTTTTTTCAAATTTGTTTACCAGTCGCAGTATTGTGTTTGTTTGGGGAGGATTCCGAACACCAAATTCTCTCTGATATGCCCTTTGAGTAGCTGTAATTGAATTCGTAATCCAGTATTGTTTTACAAGGAAGAGTCGTTCATTTAATGTGTACTCCATTTTCACGTTGACTAGAACAAAATCTCAAAACAGTTGCCGATAATAAAACTAACAATTAGAATAAAACATGAACATCTGCGCATCCAGTGACAGGCAATAGAAACTCCAGAACATTGCGCTTAATTTGGTGCTAAAATTGGGGCATTGAATGAATTTCGAACAGAATAATTAAAGAACGAAACGTGTGAGTTCTGCATAAATCACCCTGTAGAAGAAATTATGCATTTTACACAAAACCTTGACATCGAGATTTCACCGGAAAGACAGTTTTGAGGTTCCCTGAATATGTGCTTAATGCACATGGCCTTCTCTACCCACAATCGTTTATTTTACACAGCTTTTACAGCTATTCTTACAAAATCTTATTCTTCTGTCTACTTCATGTTATCGAGATAAACCTTTTGGATTCATTACACATTTCGTTGTGGGTACAAAGGGGATGTAGGAAACCGAAGTGATAGTCAAATGTTTACATGTGGATCGCTCTTACTATAACATCGATATTAACAGTTGAATTTCAAAAAATGATAAAAGCATTGAAAAATAAGAAAGAAAACTAGCTAATTCTTGGAAATGAAGGTGTCACAACAAAAGTTATTGTTTAAATATTTTTACTTTCTCTATTACGTATAGAAAGTAGGGGAAGTATTGCATTCCACACATAAATTCGTACCAAGCTTTCACAGGAAATACATGTTTTGTGGGCCCCTGAATAATAAAACAGCATTTTTAGAAAAAGGTCCGTGTGTGTGTCTGTGAACAGCATAACTCAAAAACGAAAATTCGGATAAATACCAAACTTGGTATTTAGGTTCAGTATCTTTCAAAGATGCAACACGAAGATTTTCGGAAAATCCCCCCATTCCAGATTACCCTTTACATGGAACATTTTTCGACAATTTTGATTTTCTCAAAAATGGTTCTAACGATTTTGATTAAAATATCATATGTTTAAGATATTTTCATGACAAATGAAATGTATATCTCGAATTTTCTGGGAATGTCTCCAAAAGTATTCTTCATTGTGAACGCCTTTTGCATAACTGGTAAACCATGAGATAGACAAAATTTTACTACTCAAAAAATGTAGATCGCGTTAAAATACACAATTTGTCATATACATTTTTTTGTTGAGTGAACCATTTTCGAGATATTGCTTGTTGTTTCTTTAAATTTTCCAATACTTATACTTTTTCTCAAATTCGTTATTCGTTTTTTTTATGTCCTGGACATGCAAAGAGAATGGAATGCGCCACATAAAAACCAGCGCTTAAAATATTTGACTATCGCTTAAAGCCTACCATATTCCCCTTCATCTACAAGAAAATTAGCAATGATATCTCGGTTAACATGAAGTTTATGGAGAACAAGCGTTGTCAAACAGAAACACATACACATCCACACAATTTTTTAAAACAATAGATATGATACAAGGGATAAAACCACTTTTAACACGTGTGGCATATACTATTTTTTAGGCAGCACACGAATTTGTAAAATATCAATAATACTATATTGATTCCTAAAACACGTTTAGAACGGCGGTTCTTAAAACAAAACAAATGACGTTAAAAATGCGAGACGTCAGATGTTTTATTGATTCGCTAGTAGTTATTTTCAGTGAAATTATTGTCAACTGTTTTACCCTACACCAGCCAGTGAAGCGATTAATATTGCTTTCTGGATTTTTTGGGTAAGTACTTCTAGTGTTACCCTTTCTTCTGCTTCTGTAATTTCATTTGGCTCCTCCATTTCAGTTTCTTCTGAAATGACAATTTCCGCCATTTAATCTTTATGTAGGTTATACTAGATAAAAGAATAACCTTTTAGATCAAAGAAAGCAGAAGGCTGCCTATATAACGTATAGTCTAACTCTACAACGAATTGCGATAAATTGAAGTATGACGATTTGTGTTGTGAGTAGATAATACAAGCACTATGAGAAATTAATCATGTAAAAAGGCACAATTAAAAGTAAAACCTAATAAAACCAAGTCGAGTTATTAAACGTGTGCAAATATCAAGGATAATTGCCATGTGATTGGACTTGAAACCCAAGTAAAGACCACGTTGTCTAAAAATTATTTTTGTAATTCAGGAAGCACCGAAACGTGTATTTCCAGTGTAAAGTAGGTTTAATTTTAGGAGTTGTATTGTATTTCGACTATTGGGGAGCGAACACTTGAAGTAGTTGCAACCGCACGTATGGTAAAAAATTTCCGGTAGCCTTCGCCTCAAGTTTAAAAATATTAACTTTGTAATTTGACTGTTTCTTTAAATATTATATATTTATATTTGCCTCGGCTGCGTCAGTATTTACTTTAGAGACATGGATTTCTTTGCAGGGAGTAGTGCGGCTAAAAATGTAGGCTTACACAGATTATAATTTGTACTTCACTCCATTAATTGATTCTTTAAACGATTAAAATAACACTTCACTGATATACAGAGAGAGCTGTGAGATTATTTATTAATTACTAGCATTTTTTAACACGTAAACTATTTTTTTCTCACATTGGATAGGTATTAAACTTCTCGAGGACGTGTCTCGCGTCTGGTTAGTAACGCTGTCTACTAGCAACTAACTTCTGAATTTGTACAATTTGCCCTATTTCAGTTTCTGATTGGCTAATCCTACTCCAATAGAATACTTTCATTTAACTTAAGCTTTTTTTCTGGTTGTTGATTGGCTATTTATAAACTGTCCCAAAATTACATTATTGTTGCTCCAATAATGCCTAGTAGCATTATTAAACTTTCTTACTCATTATTGCCTCAAGGTTACCTCATTGTTTCCTCATTGTTAGCAACTTTTAACCTATTATTCTCACAGCTCCTACATTATTAAATTACCTAATACATTTATATAACATTATTGAACATGTACATATAATATAAATATTAATACGAGTATAATCATTGTTACATGCATTTTATATATTATATTATACACATATTGCTTTAAGGTGGGCTGTTATTATATTTTATATTATATAATTTGATTGAAATCATTTAATTGTTAAAAATACTGCCTCAAGTGAAAACCATGTACTGAATTTTTTGAATGGAATACAATACTTCCTCTACTTTCTATAGGTGTGTAATAGAGAAAGTAAAAACTGGTTTATTCTTCCAGAATCCGGAAAACACAATAATTATCTACACAACTTTTTGATTATGGGTAAAAAAATACATTTTTTCTAACATCCCAGCTGTAATTATGAACACTCGAGAGTTGGACTGGAACGGTAACGGCTGGCAACTGTTTGCAGGTCAGATATTTAGTATTCTCTGTGAACGGCACCGTGAAGATGCTGCAAGTGCAACGCAGGAGTGGAAGCGATGAAAGCATCCTAACTCAACCGTCCGTCTTTCAAGGCTTCGATCGTTCAGAGTTCTCAATTTCCTAAATGCATCCCTCTTTGGAATATGTGGCTGAGGCAGCTACGTGACGCCATTTACCACTCTTGAGTCGCAAACTTAATTACACCCAGTCACTTAGGTGGAAACAGCATTATCAGAGTGCAGCTCGACAAAGGTTAGCACTCTACCAACATTCATTGCATTAAGGACTTGTTCCTGGATCTCGCGAGTGGAAACAACACTGCGCCAAATCTGAGGTCACAGATACGTAAAAGTCTGAGTTGTAAGGACCACATGGATTTCTCTGCCCATTACAATTTCACCATTCAACAGACTGTTCGTACAAAACACTAGCTATGTGAACATCCTGTAAGGGATCGAAATAAGGATAGCAGTAGTTTTAGAAGGACGAGTGTTATCTACAGTTTTCATTCGTACCTAAAGCCTAAGCGTACGGGTATCTTTTTATTTCTCTACCACGTGTTTTGTAGGCAAATTTGATATCGAAATTTCACCGAAAACACATGCTTACAGGCCACGTGAATAAAAAAATCTGATGTGTTACACTCACATGACTTTCTATACTCTTGTTCAAACTGTTTTTACAAACACCTATTCTCCATATGCTTCATGTTAATCGAGATATCGAGATGTTAATCTTATTGCTAATTTTCTTGTAGATGCAAGGGGAATTGCTAGGTTTTAAGCGCTAGTCAAATATTTTAAGAGGTGGTTGTTATGTGGAGTATTCCATTCTCTTTGCATTACCAGGACAAAAAAAATGAATAACGAATTCCCATTTGAGAAAAAGTATAAGTATTGGAAAGTTTAAGGGAATATCAAACAATATCTCGAAAATGGTTCACTCAACAACAAAAAAAAATGTATATGACATAAATTGTGTATTTTAACGCGATCTACATTTTTTGTGTAGTAAAATTTTGTCTATTTCTTATGGTTTACCAGTTATGCAAAAGTCGTTCACAATGAAGAATACTTTTGGAGACATTCCCAGAAAATTCGAGATATATATTTCATTTGTCATGAAAATATCTTAAACATATGATATGTTTATATCAAAATCGTTAGTCATTTTTGAGAAAATTAAAATTTTCGAAAAATGTTCCATGTAAAGGGTAATCTGGGGTGGGAGGAGTTTCTTGAAAACCTTCGTGTCGTATCTCTGGAAGATACTGAACCTAAATATCAAGTTTGGTGTTTATTCGACTGTTCGTTTCTGAGTTATGCTGTTCACAGACAGACACACACGGACATGTTTCCAAAAATGCTTTTTTTTGGATTCAGGGGGTCTCAAAACATGTATTTCCGGTGAAATCTCGGTATCGAATGTTTGGGTGGAATACAATACTTCCCCTACTTACTATACGTAGTAGAGAAGGTAAAAACCTGATGTGACACATTGACATGATTTTCTCTACCCTCTATCGTTTGTTAGTGGGTATACTAATTCTTCTTACGAAAGTTTATTTTTTCTATCTACTTCATTTTAATCAAGATAAACCTTTGCGGAAATGGCTACATTACCATTTCGTAAGGACACTAAGGGAACAGCGATTTGATAACGTTTAAGAACTGGGCGCTATACGCTGGCTGGAAAATTCAATACTGTTGCCATGCATATCGCGAGAAACAACTTCAAATCAATGGGCCTTGAAAAGAATGACAAAGTATTGAACAAATCCAACCATTAATAACGGATATCTCAGATTATTGGAAACAAATTGTGTGTTTTAAAGAGATCTACATTTTTTGTGTAGTACGTTTTCGGCTATCGCTTAACGTCTACCGGTTGTACAAGATTATACAAAAGTCCTTCCGAACGAACAGGACCTCATAGGCTATTCCCCGAAAATTCAAGATATACATTTTATATGTCATATAAATAGTTTCATATGTCGTATTTTAATCAAAATCGTTAGCCATTTTTTAGAAAACAAAAACATTACAAAATGTTTCATGTAAGGGATGGGGGTGGGGTATTTTATTGAAAATCTTCGCGTCACATCTTTGGAAGATACTGAACCTAAATTATAACTTTGGTATTTATCCAACCTTTCGTTTTTAAGCTATGGTGTTCAGACACAAACACACGAACATGTTTCCAAGAATGCTTTATTTGGATTCAGCGGCCTCAAGACATGTATTTCCGGTGACATTTCGGTACAGAATTTTTGGGTGAAATGTAATACTTTCCCTACTTACTATACGTAGCAGAGAAAATAAAAGTATTCTTAGGAAATGGCGTGTTTGTATGTATGTGTGTGTGTGTGTGTGAATAGAATAACTGCCCATAAATTTGAGGCAGTATTTTTAACCCTTGAATAATTTCAATTAAATTATATAGTATGTATAATTCAATAACAGCCCGCCTTAAAACAACATTTTGTTTGTAATAATTTGTAAAATGTATATAACAGTCATTGCAAATGCTTATATTATTGTAAACATGTTTAATAATGTTATGTGAATGCATTGTGTAGTTTAATAGTGTAAGAGCTGTGAGAATAATAAGTTTAAAGTTGATAACAATGAGGTAACCTTGAGGCAATAATGAGTTTGAGAGTTTAAATGCTACTAGTCATGATTAGGGCAGCAATAATGTAAATTTTTGAGACAGTTTAAAAATAGCCAATCAACAGCAAGAAAAAGCTTTAATTAAATGCAGGCATTCTATTGGACTAGGATTAGCCAATCAGAGATTTGAAATACAGAAGTTTACGGGTTTGGACGGTTTAAATATGTTCAGTTGCCGGCAGACCTTGGTAGTGGCCGGATGGAAGATGTGTTCTCTAAAGAAATATTACGTATTCGTGTGAAACGAAAATTAAGTATACGCGTTAGCAAAGTACAAGTGTTATATAAAAATACCTCACAGCTCTTGATATTAGTGTAGTGCTATTTAATTTGTGTCAAGGATTAATAAAAAGAAGTGAATTTAAACTTAAAATCTGTGTAAGCCTACATTCTTGTCGCACCACGCCCTGATTAAGAGAAACGTGTCTCTAAAGTAATACTGAAGCAGCCGAGGAAAAACATAAACATAAATACTATCTATAGAAGCTGTTTAATAACAAAGTTAATATAATATTTTTTAAACTTGGAGTGTAACAACAAAAGTACATCTTCAAAAATCGGCTTCTCATACGTAGCAGCATATTACGTAACAAACAATCATTCTTCCAATTAACGCCCATGGCGTGGTGCAAACTCCAACAACAGTAACTTCTACGTAAACAACACCTCCGTCAAATTCCAAATTTAGTATTTTAAGATCGGTGTCTTTCAAGGATACTACACGAAGATTTTATAGAAAACTCCTTACCGCAAAATTTTATTTTTCATGTGAATATCTTTAATATATGGTACTTTAATCAAAATCGTTGAAGCCATTTTTAGAAAATAAAAAATTTCAAAACATGCTCCAAGAAAACGGTAGTTTGGGTGGAAGTATTTGTTTTGAAAACCTTCGTGTCAATCTTTAAAAGGTAGTGACCCTAAATACTGAGTTCGGTATTTATCCGACCTCCGCGCGCGCAACTTTTCAAAAATGCTTTTGGGGGGGGATTTAGGGGGCCTCAGAATATGTATTTCCGTTGAAATCTGATGTTGAATTTTTGGGTGGAATGCAAAACCTTCTCTACCTACTATGTACGTGGTGTAGAGAAAGTAAAAATGAATGATATCTCTGCTCAATTAAAACAGACACAACAAAAACCTCTGACAACGTTAGCACAAAGGTCAACCACACATCACATTCTGCTACAAAACCCTCTGAAAAACTTGTGTTTTGGGTGTGGGCGACTGCGGTATGTGCTGCAGGCTCAGCGCATGTTCTGGGACGAACTGCAATACTCGAGGCCTTAACGTTGTTTCACATGATGGACATTGTGGGCTCAGTTGTGCCTGTCACATTCGTCAATTTGCACGATTGGGGGTTGCAAGTGGACAAAGAAAGAAATCGAGAATAGCTCATCGACAGCTGACAGGTGCCATCATGTCAAGCACTGGCAACAGCAGGGGTGTGATCAACTGTCTGTAATACCCTGTAAGCCTACTTGCTATTGCATGTTCAGGGGAATTAACACTTAGCTGCCAATGGGATTCGCTTGAAGTCATTTGATAAACTTTTGGGAAGTTATTTCGTTTCATACATCTCATTTCGGTACTTTACGATCTTATAAACAGTACCATAAAATCCACAAAAAGACGCCATTTCACTAATGGATAAACTCTGGGAAACTTAATTAGTCACTTTACAAGTAAATAACGGACTTGCGCGAAAATAAAATTAATTATAATCCCTGTTGAATATGGTGATTCCAGTAACAAGGTCACCAACATTAACCTTTGTGACGAACTGGCGATTAATTATTCACGCCTGGTTGTTGAGCTTATAAAGCCAATTACTTGCAGTTCATACTTAGCTACTGCAGGAATTAAATCGTAAGTAAATATTAACGAATAAAAAGGAAAGGATTTTCAGTGGGAATTGGAAATTTAAAGAGTAAATTGTCTCAATTCATTTAAGTGTGTTGTGTATACAACCTTTTGGACAAAGCCCAATGGGTGCATTATACTTAGTTGCTAACATCGTCACACAGATCCGGTAATATAAATATGTACTTAAGTCATTAAAGCAGAGATGGCTCTACCGTGCTAACTGCAGTGGACTAATGAGACACAGACTCAGGTACAAAGGGGAGACGGAACCAGCCATGAGTTAGTCCACTATTTGACAGAACCTTAGGCCTAGGGGAGCCCGAAATCGACGTTCAAGCTTACCTTGACACACTAGTAATATACCCATTATAACACCCATGACTACAGCTTCACGACGTGACAATTGGTGGTCTCGAAGTACTTGCTCTCTGTGTCAAGGCGGTCCTGGGGGGATGGTGCCCTCCCACGCGAGTGGTACTGTCTCGCACCTGCAACTGTAGGCAGACTGCCCGCCGGTGTGCACTCTATATGACCCAGTAAATGTTTATGGTTAATGATATGGACGACATTAAGGACGACGCCTAACTAAATGACAAGAGACGACGCCACCTAGCGGCGCAAAATAATTCTATAAATATTTACCTCAATCCTAAATATATATGTACCTTAGAATACTAATATAAGATAATAAGCAAACAAATGTAGATTAAGCAGAATAGTTACTAGTAAAAATACGCATAATTATGTACTTATACATGCATGATTTAAATATTTGTTCAAGGGACGCAGCCATTGGCTCAGATCCAACGACTTGGGCACAAGTACCTGCTTGTGACGTACAACACTTCTAATATCGCAGGACGCAGCGCCATGGCGCCATCAAGAATACACCAAAATGGAACACCCAAAATTTCGCCAGGGCGCAACCAGGGCTTCAGTAATGATTACGTCCGGCCTCCTTTCTACACCTTGGCCTTAGCCTATGGCTGGCCAACATTTCCTCTCCTTTGAATCCGCAGGTGCAAGAGCGGTACTGCCTCACCTTACCATGAATTCTCTCCGGTGGAGGTTTTTTAGTGGGTATGGCTCCGGCTCAACGCCGCGGCGGAGTCCCACACTCCCATCTTAGATGGGGTTAGTACGTAAAAGTACTTTTCCTCCACCGAAAAAAAAACACATGAGTTAGTTAATGCATCGCACTGAACCAGGCAACACCTCTCTTGCTATGTCGCACTGTTCTGTCTCTCAAGTGAAAGTGTAAGCTCGAGTTATTCATTCTCCCCCTTCAACCTTCCTCGAGCCGGTCCTAAGGTGACGATACCGTTGTGCATCTCTAGCTCATCAGGGTAACTCCTGATAGCGTGTCTCGATGCAGATTTGCGGGGCCTGCTAAAGATAAGGGTTTTACTACTGCAACATTTACACCCAGCTGATATTCTCGTTCTGCATCTCTGGATCAACGGTTAAGCCCTGACAGCGGGTCTCGATGCAGATCTGCGAAGCCAACTCAGGCAAAAACATCCTGTTTTCCTTTGTGAACCTTCACGTGGTAGATCCAGACAGCTAGAGCGTCTACGTCCTGACAGAGGCCTACAACAAACTGTAAACAAACAAGTATTTACAAAATTCATGTTTTACCAAAACCGTCAGAGCTGTTGGTAACGCCGGGTACTTCTATTACTATAAATTAGAAACGTTACTAAAGGTTAAAGTTAATATGCTACGATACTTACCATTGCTGCTAATAAAGCAACAACAATTAAGCAGACAATACCATCATCTTGGGTCCTAAATTAAATTAAATTGAGTTTTATTTACGGACGCTCTTTATCTGCTGTGGTCTTTAGCGTCCCATTGGGCGCGAAAGACCGGAAATTTTGCTCAGAGGCCTCTTTATCAGGCTTGAGATTATTTTACGTGCCGTAAATCTACGACACGGGACCACCGGCTTTACTTCCCTTCCGAAGGAAGCCATGCTAAGGATTTTTATGCCCAAAATAATCCATCGCCCTCCACCGGGTTTGAACCCGCGATATGGGGAACTAAAGGCTAGCATGGTAACCACTACACCACGGAAGACACTTTAGGTCCGAAAGAATTTGTACATTATCACAGAAAGTCGAACCGAATCAAATACATCATCCAGACCGAAAAGTCAATCGGCGTGCGCAGTAATGAACCCTCCTAAGGTAGCTATCGTTTTTAATTTCTGTACCACGTACCCAGTAGGTAGACAAGGTATTGCATTCCACCAAAAAATGGGAGATTTCATTGGAAATACATGTTTTGAAGTACCCTGAATCCAAAAAACAAGCATTTTTACTTTCTCTACTACGTATAGTAAGTAGGGGAAGTATTGTATTCCACCCAAAAATTCGATACCGGGATTTCACCGGAAATATATGTTTTGAGGCCCCTGAATCCAAAAAAAAAGCATTTTTGGAAACATGTCCGTGTGTGTGTCTGTCTATGAACAACATAACTCAGAAACGAACAGTCGGATAAACCCAAACTTGGTATTTAGGTTCAGTATCTTCCAGAGATGCGACACGAAGGTTTTCAAGAAAATCCCCCCACCCCAGATTACCCTTTACATGGAACATTTGTCGAAATGTTTAATTTTCTCAAAAATGGCTCTAACGATTTTGATTAAAATATCATATGTTTAAGACATTTTCATCACAAATGAAATGTATATCTCGAATTTTCTGGGAATGTCTCCAAAAGCATTCTTCATTGTGAACGACTTTTGCATAACTGGTAAACCATAAGAGATAGACAAAATGTTACTTCACAAAAAATGTAGATCGCGTTAAAATATGTAGATCGCGTTAAAATACAAAATTTATGTCGTATACATTTTGTTGTTGTTGAGTGAACCATTTTCGAGATATTGGTTGTTATTCCCTTAAGTTTTCCAATACTTTTTCTCAAATGGGAATTCGTTATTCATTTTTTTTATGTCCTGGACATACAAAGACAATGGAATGCTCCACATAGCAACCAGCTCTTAAAAGATTTGTCTATCGCTTAAGGCCTACCATATTCCCCTTGCACCTACAAGAAAATTAGCAATAATATTAACATCTCGATTAACATGAAGCATATGGAGAATAAGAGTTTGTAAAAATAGTTTGTATAAGGGTAGAGAAAGTCATGTGAGTGTAACACATCAGATTTTTATAAAAAGGCCCTATATATGTGTGTCTGTGAACAGCATAACTAAGAAATCTCATGTGCTACTTTCACATGGATTTCTTTACCCTCCAGCGCTTATTAGTGGGTATACAAATTATTCTTATGAAAGTTTATTTTCCTATCTTCTTCATTTTAATCGAGATAAAACTTTCGGGAAATAGCTACATTACACATTTCGTTATATAGATATAAAGGGAATACGATAGTCAAATGTTTAAAAGTAGGACATTATGCACTCGACATAAAATTCTCAGCTCTTTGCGTGCAATCGCGAGAAACAACTGAATGGCGAAAGGACGTGAAAAGAATGACAAAGTATTGAACAACTCGAACCAGTAATAAAGGATATCTCGGGAAAGACTCATACCACAAAAAGTTATTGAAACTAAATTCTACGTTTTAAAGAGATCTAAACCTTGTGTAGTACGTTTTCGTCTATCGATTAAGGTTTCCAGTTATAGAATTATACAAAATTTCTTCCGAATGAGGTGGACTTCACAGACTATTCCCAGAAAATTCAAGATACACATTTTGTCATGTAAATAGTTTTAATATATATATATAACTTTAATCAAAACCGTGAGAGCACTTTTTAGAAAATAAAACGTTTCGAAAAATGCTCCACGTAAAGGGTAGCTTTGTTATGGGAATTTTCTTGAAAATCTTCGTGTGAATATTTGGAAGGTACTGAACCTAAATACTAAGTTTTCTATCTATCCTACTTTTCGTTTTTTAGTTATGCTGTTCACAGGCACACCACACGGGCCTTTTTCTAAAAGAAACCTGTATTTCCTGCGAAATATCGGTATCGAATTTTTGGTTGGAATGCAATACCTTCTCTGCCTACAATGTACGTGGTGGAGAAAGTAAAAAAGTCTTGAATTTTCTGGAAATACCTGTGAAGTCCTCTTCGTTCGAAAGGAATTTTGTATAACATTGTATAACCGGTAAACGTTAAGCGATAGACGAAAACGCACTGTACAAAAAAATCTCTTTATAACACACAATTTATTTCAAATGATACTTTTCATGGCATGAGCCATTTCCGAGTTATCCGTTACTAATGGTCTGAATTGTTCAATTCTTTGAGGTTCTTTTAAAAGCCTTGTCGACATTTAGTTGTTACATGAAAACAGTATGGGATTTTAAGGCAGCGTATAGCGTCCAGTTCTTAAACATTTGACTATCGCTATTCCGTTTGCATCTATAACGAAATGTTTAATGTAGCTATTTCTGCAAAGGTTTGTCTCGATTGTGAAGTAGATAGAAAAAAAGTTTTCGTAAGAATAGTTTTTATACCGATTAATAGAAAGTCATGTGAATGTAACACATCGCATTTTTAAAATAAAGCTTTTCAGACGACACTAGTATATTAAAAGAAGAAAAAAAATATCTGATGTGTTACACTCACATGACTTTCTCTACTCTTGTACAAATTATTTATACAAACGCTTATTCTCCATCTACTTCATGTTAATCGAGATAAACATTTGCAGAGACTATCTTATTGCTAATTTTCTTGTAGATGTAAGGGGAATATATATTTACAAGGGCAATTTGGAAATACAGTAGCCTTTAAGCACATACATATCTCTTAATAGCTGGTTGCTAGGTGCAGCACCATTCCCTTTCCCACAGATTAATACTCCTTGCGTATCCAAGACAAAAAAAATGAATAACGAATTCCCATTTGAGAAAATAAGTATTGAAAAATTTAAGGGAATAACAAGTATTATCTCGAAAATGGTTCACTCAACAAAAAAAATGTATATGACATAGATTGTGTATTTTAACGCGATCTACATTTTTGTGCAGTAAATTTTTGTCTATCTCTTATGGTTTATCAGTTATGCAAAAGTCGTTCACAATGAGGAATACTTTTGGAGACATTCCCAGGAAATTCAAGATATACATTTTATTTGTCATAAAAATATCTTAAACATATGATATTTTAATCAAAATCGTTAGAGCCATTTTTGAGAAAATTAAATTTTTCCAAAAACGTTCCATGTAAAGGGTAATCTGGGGTGGGGGATTTTCTTGAAAACCTTCGTGTCGCATCCTTGGAAGATACTGAATCTAAATACCAAGTTTGATGTTTATCCGACTGTTCGTTTCTGAGTTATGCTGTTCACAGACGGACATACACACACACCACACACACACACACACACACACACACACACACACACACAGACACACACACGGACATGTTTCCAAAAATGCTTTTTTTGGATTCAGGGGGTCTCAAAACATGTATTTCCGGTGAAATCTCGGTATCGAATTTTTGGGTGGAATACAATACTTCCCCTACTTATTATACGTAGTAGAGAAAGTAATAAAAACATTTGCAAATCTCTGCAGCATCCTTAAAACTGGACTCAAAGTTTTGTTTTATAATGTTAGTTTAGCTTTCCCTACAGTTCTCCGTGAAATGCTCCTATGAATACAAGTGGGATAAGGTAATATTTTACGGTTTGTGGACTTCTGAGGTTTAATCATATAAATGTATATGCAGCACTAAGAACAAGAGAAAGAGAAACTGCCACTAGAAATATAAACTTTTCGGTCGTTGTCTATGGCTTTTTGTTTTAAGCCGCATTGCTTTAAATTAGCTGCAAAATGCAGTGCTGCAGCTCATGCTGTATGGAGGATGAAGCAATGCATACAGAGACCCTTTGTTTTCTCCCCCTTTGTTTTAAACAGAGGGGGTAAAAGAAAGAAAATAAATGCGACAACGCCAACTAGAAAATAAAACGGTACACTCCAGATTCTCCATTGTCTGTTACGTGGTAGCTAACCTAACGCTTTTTAACAACCGGAGTACGCCATTAATACACAATAGGTAATTAAACCGCTTCTTAGGTTGTTACTCTTAAAGAACACAAGAGAAAAATTCCGATGTGCTACATTCACATGACTTTCCCCACCCTTTATCGTTTATGAGAGGCTATAGAAATTATTCTTACGAAAGTTTATTTTTCTATTTCATTTTAATTGAGATAAACCTTTACAGAAATAGCTTAATTACACATTTCGTTATAGTCATATGTTTAAGAACTGGACGCTATACGTTAGCCTTAAAATCGATACTGTTTCCAAGACATCGCGAGAAACAACTGAGAGTTGACATGACTTTAAAACAATGACAAAGTACTGAACAATTCTAACCACTAATAACGGATATCTCAGAAATGGCTGACGCCACAAAAAACTTATTTGAAATAAATTTGTGTTAAAGAGATCTAATTCTTTTCTGCTTCCGTCTATTGTTTAAGGTTTACTAGTTATACAAAATTATACAAAATTCCTTTGAAATAAAGAGGACCTCACAGGCTATTCCCAGAACATTTAAGATATGCATTTTTTGGTCATGTAAATATCTTAAATATATACTATTATAATCAAAATCATTAGAGCTATTTTCAAAAAAATTTAAAAAAATTGAAATATGTTCCATGTAAAGGGTAGTTTGGCATGGGCGAATTATCTTTGAAGCCGAAATTATGAAGTCAATAATTATCATAATAATCTGAGAAGGATAACGATATAAAATAAGTAATAATATATTTAAAATCAGTGATGTATAAAAAGGAGAAGCATTGTGAAAATTGTGGACTGTAAAAGCGACAGAAAGACCAGATGGGCACAGTTTTATTAATTAGGGACCAGCGTCAGGTAGAAAGGGTAAAATAGCTGAAGCCAGTTTCTCTTGGAATTATTGGGTGCAGCTGCACTGCCCGGGATGTGAAGGTCATTAGAAGCTTCATGACGCCGAGTTGTGACGAGCGTTTAAGGGGAGAGAGGGAAAGTTAGAAGTTTTTCCTCTTTGTAGCGCGGTGGTGAAAGGCAGTCTTTCCTGAGCGATTGATGAGTGTGGGACGACATTCTCGTCGAATTGTGAACATTGGCGGCGAACATGCAAGAGGGTAGAACGTTCAGCTGTGGTTAATAATCTTCGGTCTTGGTAAAGACACAGTAGCATCGTATGCATTTAAAAGTGATCGGCAAAACTTAAAGTTTTATTTTAAATGGTAAAAATAAAAGTGTTCCAAGAAAGCGTTCGTGTTTCTCTGTACACACTCACGCATACCCAGTGATTAAGATCTCATGCTCGAGCAGCCGTGGCAAAAGAAGAACCATCTAGGAGGAGACAAGCAGCAACCGTGAGGTCAAGGTATTGCTTCTGTGGTTGGAGCACGTAGCGTGGCTGCGTCATCTTGGAAATCTTCGTGTCGCATCTTTGGAAGGTGCTAAATTTAAATATCAAGTTTGGTGTTTATCCGACTTTTCGTTTTTGAGTTATGCTGTTCACAGACACACACACGGACATGTTTCTAAAAATGCTTTTTTTTGGATTCAAGGGGTCTCAAAACATGTATTTTCGGTGAAATCTCGGTATCGAATTTTTGGGTGGAATACAATACTTCCCCTAGTTACTATACGTAGTACAGAAAGTAAAAATTAAACGATTTTACTGTTTTTCAAAATATTCCCCTTTAACATCAATACATTTTTGCATTCGATGAAACCAGCCCTTAAAGCAATGGTGCCACTCTTAATGAGGCGCTTCAGAAACCAGGTTTTTATAATTATCCACTTCTTCATATGATGACGAAAAAGTGATTCCACGTAGTTTATTTTTAATTTAGGAAACCAAAAGAAATCACAAAGTGCTATGCCAGGGCTGTATAGTGGAGGGTCTATGGTGCTGACCTTTAGGGCATCCTGATACTAGTTGTTAGTTTTGTTGTATGCGAAGGTGCGTTGCCATTGTGTAACATTATTTTCCCTTTTGAGCGTTTTTTGGAAAATTTTCAAAAATTTCTGGTAAACAGATATTTGTGTATCAAGCGAAACTAACGGTACGTCTATCTTCGAATGCTACAGTAGCAATATGGCCTGTTTTAGAAAAAAGAAACGCTAGCAACCGTCCTCTTACCAGCACGCGAATTCGTCGGACGTTTGTAGGCTTAGGTTCTGTTCCAAAGAGCCATTGGGCCGATTGAATTTTCTTTTCACGATCATCACAATGAATAAAAAAATTCTGATGTGTTACACTCACATGGCTTTCTCTACTCTTGTACAAACTGTTTTTACAAACGCTTATTCTCCATATGCTTCATTTTAATCGAGATATCGAGATGTTAATCTTATTGCTAATTTTCTTGTAGATGCAAGGGGAATTGCTAGGCTTTAAGCGATAGTCAAATATTTTAAGAGCTGGTTGCTATGTGGAGTACTCCATTCTCTTTGCAGTACCAGGAGAAAAAAAATGAATAACAAATTTGAGGAAAAGTATAAGTATTGGAAAATTTAAGGGAATAACAAGCAATATCTCGAAAATGGTTCACTCAACAAAACAAAAAAGGTATGTGACATAAATTGTGTATTTTAACGCGATCTACATTTGTTGTGTAGTAAAATTTTGTGTATCTTTATGGTTTACCAGTTATGCAAAAGTCGTTCACAATGAAGAATACTTTTGGAAGCATTCCCAGAAAATTCGACATATACATTTCATTTGTCATGAAAATATCTCAAACAATGATATTTTAATTAAAATCGTTAGACCCATTTTTGAGAAAATTAAAATTTTCGAAAAATGTTCCATGTAAAGGGAAATCTGGGATAGGGGGATTTTCTTGAAAACCTTCGTGTCGCATATCTGGAAGATACTGAACCTAAATGCCTACCTAGTTTCTGAGTTATGCTGTTCACAGACACACACACGGACATGTTTCCAAAAATTTTTTTTTTGGATTCATGGGGCCTCAAAACATATATTCCGGTGAAATTCTCGGTATCGAATTTTTGGGTGGAATACAATACTTCCCCTACTTACTATACGTAGTAGAGAAAGTAAAAATTATCACGAGTAACGATATTCCAAACCAAATTTGAAGTACGCCTTGGAATATTTTCAGAGTTTTTCTGCACCAGTTTTTGATCGGGAGTCAGTTTATTTGGAATCCATCAACAACAAAGTTTTCTCGTGGCCGAGTACATCAACCCCTGTGAATATAAGCTGTTACGATAGTGCGGTTAAACTATTACTGTGTAAAGTCATAAAGCGTGTGCACTATTGCTAACCCTTGGTTTGAATACCGCCCCTGGTTTCCTCACTATTTTTCTCCTCCGAAGCAATTCATAGTATATTCAGAAGGCAGTGATTAATTTCGACAGTCACTTGCTTGTTGTGTTCATGCTAAGGTGTAGGTAATAGCTGGTGTTAGTAGCCTATATTTAGCCTATTTCTCGTGCATTTGCATACAGTTTTGTCTCGAAATACATTCTCAATGGACCCAATGAACAATGTAGGCTATAAAACATCAAAATCTCCGAATTTTAGTGCTATGAGAGTTCCGTGTTACTGAATTTAGTAGATAAATACAAATCAACAATCGAAAATATAAAAATAATTGGTGTTACTACTAAAACGAACTTAGCAAAACTTATGTATTACATACACATTAGTTTCTTTACCAGCTATCGTTTATTTTTAAATAACCTCTACACACCGTCCGTATGAAAGCTCATTTCTCTATTAACTTCGTGCTAATCGAGATAAACCTTTGCAGAAACAGTTACATTATATAATTCATTGTAGGTGCAACGGAAATAGAAGAAACCAAATCGGTAGTCAGATGTTTAACAGCAGTTCTATATGCTGGCCTTGAAATGCCTTACTCTTTCGACGATATCACGAGAAACAAATCATACTTTAAAAATCAGATGTGTTACACTCACATGACTTTCTCTACTCTTGTACAAACTATTTTTACAAACGCTTATTCTCCATATGCTTTATGTTAATCGAGATATCGAGATGTCAATCTTAATGGTAATTTTCTTGTAGATGCAAGGGGAATATGGTAGGTTTTAAGCGATAGTCAAATATTTTAACGCTGGTTGCTATGTGGCGCATTCCATTCTCTTTGCATGTCCAGGACATAAAAAAAAATCTGATGTGTTACACTCACATGACTTTCTCTACTCTTGTACAAACTATTTTTACAAACGCTTATTCTCCATCTACTTCATGTTAATCGAGATAAACATTTGCAGACTCTATCTTATTGCTAATTTTCCTGTAGATGTAAGGGGAATATATATTTGCAAGGGAATATAGAAATGCAGTAGCCTTTAAGCACATACATATCTCTTAATAGCTGGTTGCTAGGTGCAGCACCATTCCCTTTCCCACAGATTAATACTCTTTGCATATCCAAGACAAAAACAATGAATAACGAATTCCCATTTGAGAAAATAAGAATTGAAAAATTTAAGGGAATAACAAGCAATGTCTCGAAAATGGTTCACTCAACAAAAAAAATGTATATGACATAAATTGTGTATTTTAACGCGATCTACATTTTTTGTGTAGTAAAATTTTGTCTATCTCTTATGGTTTACCAGTTATGCAAAAGTCGTTCACAATGAAGAATACTTATGGAGACATTCCCAGGAAATTCAAGATGTACATTTTATATGTCATGACAATATCTTAAACATATGATATTTTAATCAAAATCGTTAGAGCCATTTTTGAGAAAATTAAAATTTTCGAAAAATCTTCCATGTAAAGGGTAATCTGGGGTGGGGGGATTTTCTTGAAAACCTTCGTGTCGCATCCTTGGAAGATACTGAACCTAAATACCAAGTTTGGTGTTTATCCGACTGTTCGTTTCTGAGTTATGCTGTTCACAGACAGACAGACAGACACACAGACAGGCACACAGACACACACGGACATGTTTCCAAAAATGCTTTTTTTGGATTCAGGGGGTCTCAAAACATGTATTTCGATGAAATCTCGGTATCGGATTTTTGGGTGGAATACAATACTTTCCCTACTTACTATACGTAGTAGAGAAAGTAAAAATAAAGATCGGTGAAAAGAAATGAACAGTGAACAATCTGCATCATATAATACTTTCAGACTGATACCTTAAATGATTTCTGAAATAATGGGTCATGAATTTGGCAGATTTAACATTGGCGAGAAAGACTTATAGGCTCCCCTTAAAGCCGTATCTTTTGTTTTTCATGGCATTTTATTTACTTTCAATTTCTCTCCTAAGTACCTTAGTAGTAGGTAGAGGAAATATTGTATTCCATCCAAATATTTAAATTAAATTGAATTTTATTTACGGACACACTTTAACTACTGTAGTTCGTAGCGTTCCATTCTTATTGAGCGTGAAAAACCGGAAATTTTGCTAGGCCTCATTATCAGGCTTGCAGTTCTTTTACGTGCCATAAATCTATAACATGAGACCACCGGCTTTACTTCCCTTGTGAAGGAAGTCATGCTAAGGCTTTTTACGCCCGAAAAAAATCCATCGCCCTCCTCCAGGTTTGAACCCGCGATCTAGGGAACAAGAGATCAAATATTTGATATTTTCCCCGAAATATGTGTTTTGAGGCTCCCAAATAAAAAAAAAATAGACAGATTCCCGCGCAAGAGTTGCGTGTGTGTGTGTGTTAATTTTTCGCTCAAAAATGGCCAAACTGAAGAATTAATAGGCTAGGGGAGTTGTAATAGGGTAAAACATGAAAGCAATTAGAAACGTCTCGATTATTATTATTATTGCTACACAACAAAATCTTGTGAGCCGATTAAGTTTTCCTTGGGACGAATATTTAAGGTAATGCATGACAGAAATTTGACTATATTCATAATAAAATAATATGAATCCTAAGCTTTAAGAAAACACACAGTTTTTTCCACGTGGCGCATTCAAATTACCACTTAACTGAAGCTATAAATGGACAGTCGGATGCTTATTAATAGGCACGCTCAACTTTAAACCTTGTTTTCTCGCAAAATTTTTCTCATATTTTTCTATACTCAAAATGCTCCACAAGATGCAAGTTTTTACTAATTTGTTTAAAATTATTTGTACTGCTTCCCAAAACTACATTAAAGAAAATGACCATATAATTTATTAAAATACTGTTCATATTTTGAGATATAAATTATTAACTTTTGAAAAATCCAGAATTTTGGAGAGTACAAAAATTAATATTTTTTCTTCAATAGGGTTTATATAAAATATCTTATATATAAGATGCTTTCGTTAACTAATTTACTGTAAAATCTGAATTTTTTATGTGGATATTTTAAAAATGCATTGCGTGGAGCATTTTTATTAGAACAATGAATTTAGACAATAAAATTAATATTCAAATAACCATGCAAGCTAGAAACTTGGAACAGGGCGAAAAAATATTTCGTTATTGAGTGTAATAACTGGCATGAAGTTCATCAAGATAGCTTACACACTTGGGTTTTCCAAATTTCACAGATGTATTGTCGTAACCTCTTATATTCTCACATATCACGGGGGGTAGAGCATGGTACCGGAGTTTAACTCATAGCAATCTACACGAGGTCCGACGGGGTGAGCTAATAAAAGTTCCTAAAAACACCTGAAAACTCTTAAAATATTCCTAAGTCATTATGGGGAAGGAAAGAAGGATCTGTCTACGTTAATTAGTTACATTGTGTGAATTTGGATGGAAGAATTTAATAAAGATTAAATATGATACATATTACCTTCTGCTTGACGGAGCGTCCTGTCTAACATCTGTGCTGCTCGCTAGTTAAGTTACAAGAGAGATTGAGCATCCTAGACGCTTAGTCAAGATAGAACCGGTTTACCCCCACCCCTATTACGTCATTCCGGTCCGTGTTTCCAACCCAAGAGCCACTCAAACAAATGTTGCCAAAATCACAGGTGTTCTTATAAATGTATTACCACAACCAAGTGCCACAGTATTAACTTTTGACATTATTCGCAAACGTAAACCGCTTACCACGAGAAGCAGCGAAGTTTCGATCGCATTGCAAGCATATGTACGATCAAACCTTTAACTTATGTTATAATTTCTATTAACACCCCCAGGAAAAGCAGTTTAGCTATCGGTTTCTATAACATCTCATGGCATGTAGGTTGCACAGATAGAATAAAGGGATGAGGGCGATGGAAGGGGAGAGAACGAGCTGAAATGGAGGGACTGAAGGAGAAAGAGGAAAGGATAGCGAGGGAGAGAGATGGAGGTATGAGGAGAGTAAAGAGAGAGACACAGAAGAATCTCTGCGCTAGACGTAGTAACACAAGCAAAACTACGGGTTCCACTAGCGATTTAATAACATGTTACTCTCTTAAGAGGTAATATCTCACCCTAACTATAAATACGACCATGGATCGCCAACAACAACCGCCCTGCACTTGTCTACAGTTTCATACAATTTGCTGTCTTCATTGCGGCCTACGAACAAAGACGCTGTCATTAGCGGTACTGAAAATTAGCCAATTAGCGTTCTGCAGAAGTGCTGAGGGCCCCTCTGGCCACAAATGTGCATCAGGCGAGAAATAACTGCTGATGGTGGTTGTTATCGAGAGCACAGTGGCCCTAATGAGGGTTTTCTGTTTTGTCGTTATTAAGAGAGTGAAAATTACCAAAGTTTGTGGTGGGATAATTTGCATTAGCCCGCAGATCTGAACACTTTAACCGGCTTTAAGAACTTACAGAGTGAATTCTGGGAAAGGTACAGCTGAAGGTCAAATTACGATTGATCAGAAGTTATAAAGTTAAAAGAAGGGCACGGATATTCAATAATAACTTAAAAAAATTTATGAGACGCTACAAACACATGAATTTCATTATCCATCTCATTGTAGGTACAAGGGGGTTGCAGCAGGCTGAAGCGACAGACCATTCTATAAAAAACTGATGTGTTACACTCACATGACTTTTGTACAAACTATTTTCTTGTAGGTGCAAAGGGAATATGGTAGGCTTTAAGCGATAGTCAAATCTTTTAAGAGCTGGTTGCTATGTGGAGCATTTCTCTTTGCATGTCCAGGACCTACAATAACTAATGACGAATTCCAATTTGAGAAAAAGTATAAGTATTGTAAAAACCAAACAAATAAAAAGGAATATCACGGAAATGTTTCACTGGACCAAAAAAATGTGTATAACATAAATTGTGTGTTTTGACGAGATCTACATTTGTTGTGTAGTAAAATTGTGTCTATATGTTACGGTTTAGCAGTTGTACAAAAGCTATTCAGAATGAAGAGGACTTTTGGGGACATTCTCATAAAATTCAATATATACGTTTAATTTGTCATGAAAATGTCTTAAATACATGATACTTTAATCAAAATCGTTAGCCATTTTTGAGAAAATCAAAATTTTCGAAAAATTTTCCAAGTAAAGGGTAGTTTGAGGTGAGGGGATTTTCTTGATAAGCTTCGTGTCGTATCTTTGAAAGATACTGAACCTAAATACCATGTTTGGTATTTATTCGACTTTTCATTTTTAAGTTATGCTGTTCACAGACACACACGCAGACCTTTTACTAAAATGGTTTTTTTTTATTCACGGAGCCTCAAACCATGCATTTCCGGTGAAATCTCGGTATCGAGTTTTTGGGTGGAATGCAATACTTCCTCTACTTACTCTACGCAGTAGAGAAAGTAAAAATCGCCTGTTATATGCTTGCTGGCTTTGGAATTTCACTCTTTGCATGGCCGCAAAAATTCAAACAGAAACAAACAAATGGCAACTTAGCACGTGAAAAACGGGAAAAGTATTTGAACATTCAAACCAATAGAACGAATATCTCGGAACTGGTTAATGCTCCAACAATTTCTTGAGTTTTATTTAATGACGCTGTTTAACTGCTATGATCCTTAGCTTTCCATTCTATATTGGGCATGAAAGACCGGTAATTTTGCTTAGAGACCTCTTTATCAGACTTGAGGTTCTTTCACCGGCTTTACTTCCCTTCCCAAAGAAGCCATGCTAAGGATAGTTACGCCCGAAAAGATCTATCGCCCTCCGCCGGGTTTGAACCCGTGATCTCGGGAACTAGAGGCAAGCATGGTAGCCACTACACTACGGAGGATGACAAATTCTTTTGACATAACCTGTGTGTTTTAATTTTGATTAGTAACTTTTTGTTTATGTCTTGCAGTTTTATCTATTATACGAATTTATTCTGGCTGAAGAGGACTTCATATACTGTACACAGAAAATTCAATATATAATGAAAAGGGTTATTCAAAAAGAAGGAGTAGATTTTAAATATATAATTTTAATGAATAACAATAGATAGACACATATCCATCTGATTTTATTTCACGTATTCAACATTTTCTCTGACGTGGGAGGACGACCAGTGCTTTTCACCTTGCGTATGCAATTATCTTCTACGAATTTCTTGTACCTACTAATTGTAAATATGTTTATGACGAGGCGGCTCTTTGTTAAATATACAGTGAACTGAATCCTGCAGTGAAGCAATGGATTCACTCTTTGCATACTGCAGCGCACAAAACGACTTTGTTGCCATTTTCTCGTAAACGAACCACAGCGCCCCTGTAGGCATGGAATGAAACTAATAGTTAAAGGCTTAAAACTTTGAACTTTCCTCTATTCAGTGATGCATTGTATGTGTCGCTATCTATTCTCATTCTTAGAAATTAATGTTTAAATTCTGTTCCTTCTTTATATACACACTAATGATAGGCTACAAATATCTTAAACACACATGGTGCGGTAGTTTAATCAAAATTCTTTGAGTCTTTTTGAGAAATTTAAAAACCGTAATGCATCTTTGGAAGATTGTAAACCTAGATACCAAGTTTGGTATTTATTCTTTTCTTTTTAGAGTTATGTTGTTCACACACACACACACACACACACACACACACACATGAATCTTTTTCTACAATTTTTATGTGATACATTTACAGAATTTTCTCTACCGATGGAAAATACGCATATATTCATTATAGTATATAAAAATCAATCTTCTATCCACGTTACGTTATTCATGATACATACATTTTTGGTTAGGAATGATTTCAAATGAATCAAGAAATGCATTAGAATTAGGGTTACGCTACGGAGGGGACACCTAGCACCTCGACTCACACAGGGGTCTTTTATGCATACACCCCCGGGAGCAACGGATGAAATGAAGGAACCGCAGGTGACGTATGGGTTGCAGGACTGGTCAACAGGGACGCGTGGAGGTCCCTAAGAGTTACAGACTTGACCACCTAGCCGGAAAGCGCTGAGAACAGCCCTCCTAGGACACCAGAGGGTGGCTCACAGGCTCCCCTCCAGCGGAGACCGGGGAAAGCTCGACCCAACAGCGGAGACTCAGGCGGCCTCCATCTGACGGGGCCGAGAAGAGCTTTCAATACACAAGCCATCTGCGACAACTGTCCGCAGTCGTCAGACACACAGCCCCGGAGTCAACCTGTAATGCGAAAAGATAAAACGAGAACAAATGAGGGAGAAGGAAATTCGGGGGAGATAATGATACTTCCCAGCATTCGCCTAGTGATCCGGGAAACCCCCGTAAAATACCCGAATGCGGGCCACAAACGCAACCACCTGAACCATCCCGCTCAGTAAGAAATGCATAGTTATAACGCGTGAAACAGCATTCCAAAGTTTATTCGCTTATTTCCACGCAAACTTCCAAGCAAGTCCTTTAGATGACGCACTCGCAATGGGAAATGTATTTGCTTGAACATTAGAACATTTAAATAACAGCTAACGCTACGAAAGCAGTTTATTTGATATAGGTTGTATATTTTAACGATCTCTATATCTTTCTTATAATCTTTTGTCCATTCCTTATGGTTTCCTAGAATTACAATGAAATAAAGGGTACTTCACATACTATTCATAGAAATTCAAGCTATATATTTTATTTTTCATTTAAATATCTTAAATAATTGGTATTCTATTTAAAATCCTTAGAGGCATTTTTAAGAAAATAAAAACTAAATTTTAAGGGATGATTCCGGAGGGTGGATTTTACACGCACACGTACACACAATTTTTTTCTAAAGATGTTTTTCCCTCAACTGGCCTCCCCTTTTTGCTTCGAACGTGACCACTGGGAGGGAGGAATGGAGGGAGAGACCCGAAGGGTGACCAGATCCGGGAGACGACGAGCCTAAGTATGGGTGGGGCCCTGACGTTTCTAGATCGAATGCCGCTATAGGCCACCCACAACCCCGCAACCCCCGGGAGCCTGCTCTAGAGCTCCAGTAGGTGGGTCCGTCAGCAGTCCGACCGATGCTAGGAAGGAATCTTTACAAAGCGCATCTCCACCCCAACCCAACCCTGGAAGAAATGATGAGTACTGGAAATAAGGGTAAAGTTAATAGTAAATATTACGGGGAGGGCCCGGAGCTGAGGCAGAGCATCGGAAGTAGGCCGCAATGGTCCTTTTTGCTTCGAACGTGACCACTGGGAGTGAGGGAGGAATGAGGGGAGAGACGAGATCCGTGCCTAAGCATGAGCAAGGTTCTTAAAGTTTCCAGATTGAACCCATCCGGTGCCGCCCGCCACAAGTAGCCAACCCGCAGCAGCCCCCTAACGGGTGGAGCCCACTCGGGGGAGGTAGAAACCTAAGAGTCCCCGCAGCCTGGGAAGAAACCTCTACAAGGCGCGTCACCGTCCAGCCGCAACGCGCCGAACACCGTCGCCTGGTCCTACAGCCCTAAAACAGATGACAAGGAAGAGGTGGGTACAGGAAAGTCATGGTAGAAGATGAACCACCCCAGCATTCTCCTAGCAACCCGGGGAAGCCATAAAAACTCATGGTCAAACCTCGCGGCCCCGAGAATCGAACCTGGGCCTCCCAAATGCGAGTCTCATACGTTACCGTGGAATCATCTCGCTCTGCAAGCTTTTCGATAATTAAATGAACAACGGAAATAGAATAAGCCGATAGAAAAGAACGAACTGAACTCAAAATCAAAGCCGGCTAGCGCGAAGGAATACAAACTGCACTTAAATTAACATCAGATACTCGTTTATTTCTTCCTGCTAAAGAATAGCGCGTCTCTGTGGTCTTGTATTTCTTGCCGAGGTTAGGAAATACGTGCTTTAGAAGTTCCATTAATTTGTCTCCTTTAGAAGGATCTGCATACATTTAGAATTCCATATGCAGCGTGTAGACAAAGACTTAGAGCCTATGCATTTCTAAAGCACTTGCGATTTTTTTCCCCTCTCGATCGTATTACTATCCATCGTCGCCGAGGGAAATTAATTCAGCAGCACAAGCGGCCCTGTTTTTGCAAAGCCTTACTTTACACAAGGCACAGCCTTCTAATGCAATTTTCCACGGACCACAATGAGCTTGCCAAGTCATTCTCCTCCGAGCTCCCATTGTTTGGTCCCGGATGAAAACAGTTATTTCTCCAACAGGGGAGGAATGGATGGATATTGCTGAAGGTTTCGGCAAGCCTTTCAGTTTCATCCACGGTTGGAGCGAATGGAAAGGGAATTACGCGAACATTTAATAACCAAGTCAGTCACCTGAGTAATATCCACTACAGAATGCTAACCTAAGTAATTTACACTCAACAAGCTCAGACGCCTCTGCTAAAATCTGATGTGTTACAACTTCTGTCATTTGTTATTCTCTCTATCACGTATCGAGTTTTTGAATACTTGCTTCACTTACTATAGGGACGTAAACATCACCAAACATGAGCGATGACACCTACCAGTTTACTCAGAAGATATAACGATACTTCTTTTTAAGAAGTTTCTGTTTAAAAAGCGGTCAATAATGTGGAGAGAAATATAAATTATGATAACATAATAGTGCGGATGTTGCAGTAAGCTAGAGTGTGTACTACCTTGAAACCGCATGAGTTTTTCGTGATTTCACCGGGTCGCTAGGCGAATACTGGGGTTGTTCATCTTCTACCACGACTCTCCTTCCTCTCATTTTCCTGGACCCATCATCTTCCTTGTCATCTGTTTCAGGGTTGTAGGACCGGACGACGGTGTTCGGCGGGTTGCAGCTGGGCGGTGGCTTGCGCTCTGTAAAGGTTTTTTCCCTGGCGTCAGTTATGCCTCTCCTCAGTGTGGGGCTCCGCTCCGGGACACCCTGGAGATTGGTGACTTGTGGGCAGGGACCGTGCGGCGTAGGATGCGTTTTATCTGGAAACGTTAGGGATCCCCTCCATGTTTGTTCCCGTCGACATCCGGATCTGGTAGCCCTTTGGGTCCCTCCCCTCATCACTCCGTCCCAGAAGTCACGTTGGAAGCACAATGGACCCACTGGCCTACGTGCGGTGCTCTCCCCCGGTTCCGGGAGGGCCCCTTCGTGATACGTACCTTTACCTTTCTTACCTTAAAGGTTTAAATTCCAGTACATTTCCAGTGTAAGTTTTGACAAAATTCCAGTACTGCATCGAGTCACAATGCAGAAAAAATGCAACGGTATTAAAAAAACGTGTTGTGGCTAGCTTAACCTCTTTACTGGTTTTATTTGTTTCTACAGCCATAATATGAAGCTGTGTTTATTACTACGAGACGTATGTTAAAAGAAAGTACCGATAGTTTTTCAAAAGTAACAGAGCATTATTTTTCCAAATACTTTATTATCATTCATTACCTTACACCCTCCACTGCTCCACATAGTCACCACCGTTATTCAGACGCTTGTCGTAAGAGGATACCAGGTTTTGTATGCCATTGTCAAAGAATGATGCCGCCTGTGATGAATGCCAAGCTTGTGTAAGGGGACATGCCCGATAGCAAATAAACATAGGAAATAACAGATTATCAAATATTGGAAATTGGATTAAGAATCAATCTTGAAATATTGGGAATAATTTAAAATGTGTAAAACCAACTTGTAACATAGCTGTAATTAGAACAGGCGAGGTAGCAAACGAGAGCTGAAAGTCCATTAACACACGCGCTAATGCGCACAGGGTTCAGACTAAAGCTTCAGAAAATAGAAAGAGAGGGCAGAAAATAGAAAGATATAGAAACAGTGATCCATTCCCCGAAACTCGAGGGAGTTGGAAAATAGAAAAGGAAACCTGTACTTAAGATAAGGACAGAGACATTGGGTTTTGCCGGATAAGTCAGCAGGAAGCGTGACTTCAGAAATTTGGCACATTTTATTGTCATACTTAAGAATCAATGGAAATTGTTGTAACTATAAAGGCGCGAATTCTGGTGTCATAGGAAAACAGATAAAAAGGTAAGAAGGCCCCGAGTTTATATGACTCTCTGAGATACTCTCTTGGCGTTAGTTTGCGTGCTACTACCGTAGCAACCGATATTAGAATCAGTGATGTAATTAAATTGTGTAACCAGGTGAAAGATGCTGCCTTGGAAAGATCGTGTGACGAATTAGCTACGTCCACAGAATAACATAAAGTGATATCAGGAAGGTTTAAACTGTAAGATTTAAAAAGCACTTCATAAGAGAAAGTTGCTAGCCGCCTAAATAGACATCATTTTCTTCAATAACTCAAGGTTATAGGAAAATTAGTTTATTATTTTGCCTTCACCCACAAAATCCCAAAATCCTATCCAACTAGATAGGATAGGAATTCTTTCCTCAGCACTTCGACTGGCAGCGGGAAAGAACATTTAGAAAACAACGGAGATGCAGGAGGTACATGATCCAACGTTTGAAGAAGATTTGTTGCTGCTACGTATGGTAAGCCAGTTTGAAGTAAATGTTTTGTTGTAGGAATTTGCACCACGCTTTGGGCGTCAATTTTTGAGTAGGTTGTATTGAAGGAGCTGTATTATATTTCAACTGTTGAGAGCCGAACTTGAAGTTTGCTTGCAACCGCACGCATGGTACCCTGTATCCGGTAGCCTTCGCCCCAAGTTTTAAAAAATATTAACTTTGTAATTTGATTGTTTTTACTTCACTACATTTATTAATCCTTGACACAATTTAAATAACAGTTCACTGATAGAGAGAGAGAGAGAGTGAGAGAGAGAGAGAGCTGTGAGATGTTTTTATTAAATACTTGCACTTTTTAATACGTAAACTATTTTCGTCTCACACGAATACGTATTAAATCTCCCGAGGACGCACAAGCAACACATCCTTTATGAGCACTGTCTGCAGGCAACTGAATAGATTTCAACCGTCTAAACTTGTAAATTTCTGCATTTCAAGTATCTGATTGGCTAATTCTACTCCAATAGAATACCTGCATTTAACTAAAGCTTTTTCTGGTTATTGATTGGCTATTTTTATAAACTGTCACTAAAATTACATTATTGTTACTCCAAGAATCACAAGTAGTACTGTTAAACTTTCTTACTCATTATTGACTCAAGGTTACCTCGTTGTTAGCAACTTTTAACTTTTTATTCTCACAGCTCCTACATTATTAAATTACATAATATATTCACATAACATTATTACACATGGATACACTAATATAAGCATATGCAATGACTGTTACATACATTTTTACAAATTATTACATACACATATTGCTTCAAGGCGGGCTGTTATTGAATTTACATATTATATAATTTGACTGAAATCATTTAAGTGTTAAAAATACTGCCTCACGTTCTCCCGCCACACCTGCGCTTATTGTTTTCACAACATCGTCGCTGAAATGTTTTCCATCAAGCAATTTCTTCAGATGAAGAAACATGAAAATCGCTTGGTGCCAAATCCGGACTGCAGGGAGGATGCGATCAGATCTTGAGATTGTATGGCTGGGTGTATTCGGGTATTGTCACTCATTATTGTTTCCCTATAAATCTCACACAATTGGCGATGAATATTTGCTGGCATTCAAAAAACAAATCAACGATCTGACTTCACAGTCGGTGAGTAGTGCGATTGTTTTGAACATTTCGAAACGCTTTAACAATAGGTAAACACAAAGTGGCGATCGCTCACTGCTGCGTCTGGCTTCCTAATGAATGGAGGAAGTGATCGCGCATGCTCAAAATAGCGACTACAGCGGCAAAATATTGAAACGGTACTTACTTTGGCAGTACGCCTCATAAATGCCATAATCGATGTTTAATGGTTAGCTCTTTAAATCTCTAATGAGAATTTAAGTAAATTTACTCTCTGTACTCTCTATGAAACTATTGAACAATGATGTAGAAGACCTATTATGATGGTTTCTCCCCATTACCTCTTAGAACTGTGATTTCATAAAACTCCCATGCAAGTCATAATAATGGACCAAACATTCACAGAAATGGGAATGAAAAATAAGCATATTTTGTATTTCTTAGATTAGCCTCCCCCATTCCCTCCCCTACAAGAAACATGACAACTCTGGAAATGTTTTTATAGCCTGTAAAAATAAATGTTGGGGGTGAAAAATTATCCAAAAGATTCAGTTATTTTTACATACGATGAAAAGTTGTGAAACATTAAATATTACAAACAATAACATTCAAAAATACTTATTTGATTAACAAGATCTTCTAAGAATAAATTACCTTGAAAATTTAATCTGAAATAAATCAATGTGTATGATATTTCATCCAATTTTTCCAGTATGTAATTTCAGTATATCCAGTATGTAAAAAAAATTCAAAGTATATTTCGAGTATTTCCAGCATTCCAGCATCAGCAGACCCTTTGTGACCACGATGAAGAGCTGTTAATTCAATGCTCAATGAAAAAGGAAGTAAAAGGAACGTAAATAAACATGGTTTCAATAACAATTTGTTTGCAAACAAAACGCAACCTTTCACTGCATGCCCGTACCCAGAAAAAAATTTCGGGAAGGGTTTTCCACAAGTATATCTAAACTTAACAGTACCCCACACAGTTACCATGTACCTACTCCGTGGTATATAGACGTTACATGAATAAGAAAATTGCTTGGATGCATTATATAGACAGGAAAAACTCACCAGAATGAGGATATTTCACCGTACAGCACAAAACATAGAGACTACTTCGAAAACCGGAATGTATTGTCACATTACCTGTGTAAGGCGACGATATTAAGTTTCCCCTTTTCTTGTAAATGTGCTACTAGCAATGGACCTACTGTTATCTAATGACATTTTTCCATATTCTTTTGCTATGAATTTAAATAAATAAAATTGTCAGAAATTTCGGCGGTGGGGTTTGAACCCTAAACGCCCCCCTCTAAGTACGGCCCTGTTTCACTGCTATTTAGAGCGTGTTTTCAATGCGGCCCAACTACAGGTTTCTACTCCTGCTCAGATCTGTCTCTTTACTTCGTAGTACGTTATTAGTAATACGGTATGGATAGCTTTACTTGTGCAGAATTAGCCTATAAACACCTCGACGGTTTCACTCAATGCAATGGAAGAGCGGCAAAACGACGCTATCCATAGCTGTGACGTCCTCGTAGTTGCACAACACTTGCACCTGATAGAGCCTTGAGTAAGTTGGAAATACTACCCAGCAGACTGAATGGAATAGTCTACAAAATGTTCCTTCAATATACCCCTCCCACATTTTCTGGAAGATGTTCCGCTGATAATTCGCAGGCGTATGTGGTTTCAACATAATGGGGGCACCAGCACATTTTGCAGTGAACGTTAGGGAATGCCTTGATGAACAGTTCAGGCAAAGAAGATTGGTCATGGTATCCTGTTCTATGGCCAGAACGGTCGCTGGATCTGACACCCATGGGGTTTTCTTCAGGGTTAACGTGAAGAATCTGGTTTACGTGATTTTTGTCGAAATTAACATGGACTGGTTGCTAGGATATGATTATAACTGATGACTGTCGCGGTCTGACTTTGCTCCTTCACAGCATGGTAATCGACATTTTGAACAATTGCTTTAAACAGAATAACAGTGTGATTTGAGTTCCGCCATGTCATTTTTGTAACGTTTAGTTATCTATCCTTAGAATACACAATTTGCAATTGTCCAGAGGTGAGGCGCAGTGGACTAATTGGTGGCGAACCGTAATGTAAACACGATCTACAGCAATCAAACGCTGCCTTTTATTTGGAAACAATATTCCAAGTAAACAGATACAAAGGTGATTGAATTATTACAAAACGAAAATAATGAAATTACTCGGTAACGAGCCACCGAGACCATGGCTTCTTTATATCAAAATACATTCCTGAACAACTTGTGAAAGTTTGTCGATAGAATTGGGATTCATCCTGTATATAAAATTTACTGTGCGTCATCAGAGTAATACGAAAAAATCTGATGTGTTACACTCACATGACTTTCTCTACTCTTGTACAAACTATTTTTACAAACGCTTATTCTCCAACTACTTCAAGTTAATCGAGATATCGAGATGTTAATCTTATTGCTAATTTTCTTGCAGGTGCAAGGAGAATTGGTAGGTTTTAAGCGATAGTCAAATATTTTAAGAGGTGGTTGCTATGTGGGGTATTCCATTCTCTTTGCATTACCAGGACAAAAAAAATGAATAACGAATCCCCATTTGAGAAAAAGTAATTGGAAAGTTTAAGGGAATAACAAGCAATATCTCGAAAATGGTTCACTCAACAAAAAAATGTATATGACATAAATTGTGTATTTTAACGCGATCTAAATTTTTGGTTTATGGCTATCTCTTATGGTTTACAAAAGTCGTTCACAATGAAGAATACTTTTGAAGACATTTTCAGAAAATTTTATTTGTCATGAAATTATCTTAAATATTCATTCATTATCTGTTTACCCTCCTCTTATGTAGGACTTACAAGCGGGTGCCTGCGGTCAGAGGCCCGTCGAGGAGCAGACACTCATCCAGGATGGGTGATCAGCCCGATGGGATGAAGGAAGTAGATGAAACGAAATGTTGGTGAAATGGATGAAAGGAAAGGTGATGATGGAGCAGTTGGTGGAATGAATGGCGGGGGAAACCGGAGAACCCGGAGAAAACCCGCCCAGACGCCGCTTCGTCCACCACAAATCCCACATGCAGGTTCCTGGGATTGAACCCGGGTCGCCTCGGTGGGAGGCGAGCGGTCTAGCCACTCGGCCACGGCGCCGCCTATCATAAATATATGATATTTTAATCAAAATCGTTAGAGCCCTTTTCTAGAAGATTACAATTTTCGAAAAGTATTCCATGTAAAGGGTAATCTGGGGCGGGGGAGTTTCTTGTAAACCTTCGTGTCGCATCTCTGGAAGATACTGAACCTAAATACCAAGTTTGGTGTTTATCCGACTGTTCGTTTCTGAGTTATGCTGTTCACAGACAGACACACAGACACACGCACACACACACAGACACACACACGCACATGTTTCCAAAAATGCTTTTTTTGGATTCAGGGGGCCTCAAAACATATATTTCCGGTGAAATCTCGGTATTGAATTTTTGGGTTAAATACAATACTTCCCCTTCTTACTATACGTAGTAGAGAAACTAAAAATACGGTCCAATAGTAACAACAGCACACAATAATAGACCTAATGATGTCATGAATTATTCTAACATAGGCTCGCCGTGGGTACACTATGATGGAGCGTTGCAGGCACAGTTTTGTAAGAGACGCGTAAACCTTGCTGATATATCCAAATCTGAGCCGTGTCCGAGCTTTTCTATCGATGTAGTTGCTGGTTCCGCAAATTCCTCAGAACGTTCTCATGGGTGGAGCACAGTACACAGTCATCCTGTGAGGTAGTTGTCATGACTTATGCTTCTCGAAAGCAGAAAAGGCGCTAACTGTGCAAGATTTCAGTTTTAGAAGTTTGCCTTGCCACATTCCATAACTCGGCGGCGCCCTCCAGAGAGTTTTTCTTTGAATTCAACAAAATTATGTTTGAATAAAAGAAGATATTTATCCGCTATTTGCATAGCAAACTCAAGGGTACAAAGGAAACGTTTGGCTTAAAGAATAACTGCAATTAAAAGATTTGAATTATCCAAGTTTCAGTGTAATAATAATAATAACAATAATAATAATAATAATAATAATAATAACCTAGAATGAAAACAGAAAAGATTTGGTGTAGTTCTCGCATTGGGATCGTGCAATAATAGGCCGTGAAGTACACGAGGCAGCGCTATCAATCATGGCCTACTACTCCAGACCACCGCTCGTCACCAATGATTAATTCTACCCCCTTCCTCCCATAGCTTTTAGAGTACTACACACCCTCTCATCGGTCGCTTTACAATTATTGTGAGTTCACGTCGTTGCAAACAGACTTTTTTGTTTTGTAATGCGTTCCCCAACAGCTGTTCGCGAGAGAGCGTAATTTCTGGCTCTTTCTATCGCATATCCAAATCCGTGACAGCTCTTAAAAAACAAACGCAGGTTACAAGGGTCGATCTAGACCTCTCGTCCTCAACTACCGAGTGTGTTTTACATAAGACCCTAACAATAAATAAAGTAGTCTATGTATTACATCAATATGCCTTTCTCTATCCACTATCGTTTATTTTTATATTTCCACGAACTATTTTTTCTAAAGGTTATTTTCCTATATACTTCATGTTAATCAAGAAAAACGTTTGCAGAAGTAGTTTCATTACACATTTCGTTGTAGGTACAAAGGGCACGAATGTTTAAAAAGCGGATCCCTATGTGCTCGTCTTTAAGTTTCATACTCTTGATACCGTGAGAAACAAGTGAATGGTAACAACGCTTCAAAAATGACAGTGTTGAAACCTGCAAATCAATGACAACGGATATCTCAGAATTGGCACATGCCAAACAAAAATTATTTTTAATAAGTTATGTGCTTTAAAGATATCTACATTTTTACTTTCTCTACTACGTATAGCAAGTAGGGGAAGTATTGCATTCCACTCAAAATTCGATACCGAGATTTCACCAGAAATACACTTTTTGAGACCCCCTGAATCCAAAAAAAAAAAAAAAGCATTTTTGGAAACATGTCCGTGTGTGTGTCTGTGTGTCACTGTGTCTGTGAACAGCATAACTCAGAAACGAACAGTCGGATAAACACCAAACTTGGTATTTAGGTTCAGTATCTTCCAGAGATGCGACACGAAGGTTTTCAACAAAATCCGCCCACCCCAGATTACCCTTTACATGGAACATTTTTCGAAAATTTTAATTTTCTCAAAAATAGCTCCAACGATGTTTATTAAAATATCATATGTTTAAGATATTTTCATGACAAATAAAATGTATATCTTGAATTTTCTGGGAATGTCTCCAAAAGTATTCTTCATTGTGAACGACTTTTGCATAACTGGTAAACCATAAGAGATAGACAAAATTTTACTGCACAAAAAATGTAGATCGCGTTAAAATACACAATTTATGTCATATACATTTTTTTTTGTTGAGTGAACCATTTTCGAGATATTGCTTGTTATTCCCTTAAATTTTTCAATACTTATTTTCTCAAACGGGAATTCGTTATTCATTTTGTTGTCTTGGATATGCAAAGAATATGGTGCTACACATAGCAACCAGCCATTAAGAGATATGTTTGTGCTTATATTGCCCTTGCAAATACAAAACAAGGGGAGCATAGTACCCCTTAAGCGAAAGTCAAATATTTTTAGAACTGGTCGCTATGTGTAAAATGTAATTCTCTTTGCATGTCAAAAGATCGTTTCTGCAAATGTTTATCTCGATTAATATGAAATAAATGGAGAATAAGAATTTGTAAAAATAGTTTGTACAAGAGTAGAGAGAGTCATGTGAATGTAACACATCAGATTTTTCAGTACATTGTCATTTTTGAGGTGTTGTTACCATGCAATTGTTTCTCGCGATGTCATTGAAAGAGAATGGACCCACTTTTAAATATCTGGCTATAGACTCCGTTTCCTTATAATTGCCTAAATCCCCTTGTACACGATCAAACGTTTGTCAAATTCAATACTTTACAAGCCTTTTCAAGAGTTTTTATAACTTCACAACTTTTCTTGTCAAATTGTTTCCAATACTTTTAAAGTCTTGAAAACAAATAAGGACATGCTCTAAACGGTCTAAGATTTGACAATGATTTGATGGCTTTGGCCAATGAAATGCGTGTATTTAAGTGCGTCACGAAATCTGCAACATGGCTGAAAGCGAAAAGTAAACAAATATGGCTACCCGGCCAAGGTATGTCGTATGCCAACTGATTAGGTTATACATAAGCTGGTCATCTCTGTACGTCAAGAGATCCGTGGATTACCGCAAGATGAAACAGAAGAAGGCGATTATGAAGAAATAATTGCCAGGCAGTTTACCGAACTAAGTATACATTAATGCAATGTTATATAGTGTGGTTAACCTATCAATCGGTGTTATTTTCATTGTATTCTACACTCGTAATGTGATATCATTGGATATAATACGTGAAAGTGCTACATAATATCAGTAAAGAAGAATATTTCATTGCGAATTGTTATACTGTGACGCAAATAGTAAATTGCTTTGCGTGTGATAAATTATCAATGTGTTCTGAAGGGTTTCAGTTTGGCATAGAAACAACCTGTAAATACATATTTTTGACATTTTCAAGTGTTGTCAAGTCTTTTCCAATCTTGTCACACATTGAAAAATATTTGACAGTTTTTCTTGTAAACTTTTGAATTGAAAAAAAAGTTACCTACAACGAAATGTGTAATGCAACAGTTGCAGTTTGTAAATGCCGGGTATAGGTAGAGGTGATTCAACGGAGGGGCGCTGCGACCTACACAGATCTATTGCGGCTATCTCCCCTCAGGAGGAAGGGATGAGGTGAAGGAACCACGGAGTCTACAGGCCACAGAGAAGCGCGGAAATACCTAATATATCCAAGCTCGCAGACCCATCCTCTTGTTAGAGCTGCCAAGAGAGGGCGACGAACGACGCATCAATCAGGCAGCCCTCGGGTGTCCACGATAAATACTGTTTCCATTGAGTATGCATCCGCGACATCTGTCCGGCACCGCTATACGACACGAAAACTAGAAGCATACCTGAAAGATGTAAAGGAAACGGAATGAAGATGAAATTATGGAAAGGAAATCGAGGCAGAGAAGAAACCACCACAGCATTCGCCTGTCGATCGGGGAAACCACGAAAAACCCATGAGTCAGAGTCAGCGGTTGCCGGGGATAGAACCCGGGACCTCCAAAATGCGAATCACACACGTTACCACGGCGTCACCTCTTTCGGTTTGTAGATGTTACAATGAAGTAAACGGTAGTGGTAGAGAGGGACATGAAAATGTAACAGATTTGTTAGCATTTTAGACATTTAGGTTCTTATAAGCTATAACCGTCGGGAAGAGCAGGGCTTTTCAATGGCGAAAGTATTATCAAAATTATTTAAATGGTTTTTAGGATTACCCTACACGCACACACACACACACAAACACAATTTCTCTACTTATAATATTAGTAGAGATACATAAAAAGAAAGAGGTGCCTCGTACATAAGTAATCTGAAGGGGATCTAAACCCGAAGGAGAGACACAGCGCCCAGTTTTAGCATTAACCTGCAGCTGATAAAACTTACCACGCTTTCTACTGTCCTATCCTCAAACACTTACATACTAGCTCACTAATGGCCTAAACGTGGTTTATAACCTCGTGATGGCCAGGTTAATTGTCGTGATAAACAAGACGTGACAATGTCACGCTACGAGTTCTGCTATTTGGTTGCTGTTATTGAAAATGTGCAGAGAGTCACATAAAGGCTCTGTCGTAAACTCACAACAACCGCCACTTAGATTTAATCACAAGTACTGATAACACGTAACAAAATAAAATATGAACACGAATGTCAAGTTCAGATGCCAGTAAAGAAATGTATTCCGGAATATTATATAACAGGAATTATATAACAGATTATACAGAGTGATTTATGAAGAACTGACACATTTCTTTCTTTAATTATTCTATTCGAAATTCACCCAATGCCCCAATTTTAACACAAATTAAGCAGAATGTTCTGGAGTTTCGATTGGCTCTTACTAGATGCGCAGATGTGTTCCCCTTGCTTTGTATTTGCAAGGGCAACATAAACATAGACATATCTCTTAATATCTGGTTGCTATGTGCACCACCATTCCCTTTACCACAGATTAATACTCTTTGCATATCCAAGACAAAAAAATGAATAACGAATTCCCATCTGAGAAAATAAGTATTGAAAAATTTAAGGGAATAACAACTAATATCTCGAAAATGGTTCATCCAACTAAAAAATGTATATGACTTAAGTTGTGTATTTTAACGGCATCTACATTTCTTGTGTGGTAAAATTTTGTCTATCTCTTATGGTTTACCAGTTATGCAAAAGTCGTTCACAATGAAGAATACTTTTGTAGACATTCCCAGAAAATTCAAGATACACATTTTATTTGTCATGAAAATATCTTAAACATATAATAATATATCAAAATCGTTAGAGCCATTTTTGAGAAAATTAAAATTTTCGAAAACTTTTCCATGTAAACGGTAATCTGGGGTGGGGGGATTTTCATGAAAACCTTCGTGTCGCATCTCTGGAAGATACTGAACCTAAATACCAAGTTTGGTGTTTATCCCACTGTTCGTTTCTGAGTTATGCTGTTCACAGACAGACACACAGACAATTTCCCAAAAATGCTTTTTACTTTCTCTACTACGTACAGTAAGTAGGGGAAGTATTGTATCCCACCCAAAAATTCGATACCGAGATTTCACCGGAAATACATGTTTTGAGACCCCCTGAATCCAAAAAAGCATTTTTGGAAACATGTCCGTGTGTGTGTCTGTCTGTGAACAGCATAACTCAGAAAGGAACAGTCGGATAAACACCAAACTTGGTGTTTAGGTTCACTATCTTCCAGAGATGCGACACAAGGTTTTCAAAAAAACCCCCCCTTTACATGGGACATTTTTCGAAAATTTTAATTTTCTCAAAAATGCCTCTAACGATTTGATTAAAATATTATACGTTTAAGATATTTTCATGACAAATAAAATGTATATCTTGAATTTTCTGGGAATGTCTCCAAAAGTATTCTTCATTGTGAACGACTTTTGCATAACTGGTAAACCGTAAGAGATAGACAAAATTTTACTACACAAAAAATGTAGATCGCGTTAAAATACACAATTTATGTCATATACATTTTTTTCGTTGAGTGAACCATTTTCGACATATTGCTGGTTATTCCCTTAAATTTTCCAATACTTATACTTTATCTCAAATGGAGATTCGTTATTCATTTTTTTGTCCTGGTAATGCAAAGAGAATGGGATACTCCACATAGCAACCAGCTCTTAAAATATTTGACTATCGCTTAAAGCCTAACATATTCCCCTTGCATCTACACGAAAAGTAGCAATAAGATTAACATCTCGATTAACATGAAGCATATGGAGAATAAGCGTTTGTAAAAAATAGTTTGTACAAGAGTAGAGAAATTCATGTGAGTGTAACACATATTTTATAAATAGATATACATACGGTATCTAAATTGGTTTCAAATTATTAAATTATTACACAAGTACTTGGTGCATGAGCCATTGACCGATACAAAGCAGGTAACAAAAGAAACCAAGAAAAAATTGCCTCGGCCTAACTGAACACTTCGCGCATTTTGCCAGTTCCTCCGGTCAGCCAGTAGATTCCAACATGCCATCTCCTTCTAGCAGGACTTCAGAATGGGCAGATTTTCCTGTCAGAATCGTCAATCATTTTTGTGCTCTCAAGCCTCCCAGTCTAAACCATGCCATTGCTGATTTCCCCTTTCTTCCTAAGCATATATGCCTCTTTATCCCAATTTAATTTTATTTCGTTTGCAAGACTTCGAGAAAGTTTAATTTTACAATCCGATTCTATTTGCTGATGTCTATTAGTCTTCTTTTGAAACCTTTCCATATGTTTTTGTCGTTTGCTTCAGCTCTTTGCCATACTGACCCCATTCCTATTTACCTCAAACCCTTTTCCACTGCATCTGCCACTTTGCACTGTGAATTTTGCAGCACTTTACAGTAGCAAATCGTAACTCCTAAAACTTTGCAGTAGAGCGATGAACTTTAGTCCATCTTTTAGGGAAAGTTTTGCTCTACAAATTGGCACTACTCTTAAGTGTGGCAGCTTCTGTGTACTCAAGCCACGTGGTTTCTTTTCTTGCAAATGTATGCGAATTTGTTTCCTCCATTTTTGCTTTGAACATCTTTTTCGAGAATGACATTTTCTGTTATAAATCATACTTTTTTTTCTAAATTACCGAAGATAACTAAATTTCTAGAATGATAAAAAACCATTTCTACGTCGTATTGAGGATCTACTTTGGTGTTAACAACATAGTTATTTTTTAAAAAAATAATTATTACAAATATTAATCAAAAGATGCTATAGTTAAGCAAATACTCCTATTTTCCTAAATGCACATATTTATTGTATAAAAGTAGATTTACGGCACGTAAAATGTCGCGGTATCGTTCGTGTTATCTTATTTGCTGAGCGCCTGTTATTTTTTTTCTATTTTTAATTTTGAGTTCTTTGTCCTCCGGCTAGCTATTATCACCCAGTCTAGCAAATCTCTTGAACAGGGTGTGTAAACGGAAAGGAGTTGTTACTAAAACATAACATGATAAAAGAATTTGTTTTTACACTTTTATTGCCCTCACACTTTATTCATTTCACATAATTATTCTTGATACACGCCTGACTGAAACTGTTATATTTTCGAATGTAACTATAATCACTTATTTGCCGCACATTATTAATTCGCGTATTTCACATTTTTAACTAACTTTACGACGCGAGAGATTCTGTAGAATTGCGTAACGTGTACTTCGTGAATGATTCTGTTAAACTGCGCGATACTTGTCTCTGGCTTTAGAATTTATACTCCCTCACCCCGATATACCTAAACATTATAACAGAGTTGCTATTGGTTAATAAAGCGCGCCAACATTAGCGTCTATTTTTATATCCAATCAAAATTACGAACACATATGCTCTAGGGAAGATATTCCCTCCATTTCTAAAGAAAAGCGCGCTACTCTGACGTCATTTGCTTGTCTCTTCTAATTGATAAACAACTCACCCCCTCGCTACGTTGTTATCCGATCCTATTGTCAGTTTCAGTGAGGCCGTGTAAACTTATTTCCTAACAATGCTTATAAATAACAAACATATGAAATAATTGTCATACAATAATGTTAATTTACACTACAATCACTCTGGCATTCACAGTGTTGTGACATAAAATACTGCCTCATATAGAACCTCAAGCCTAATAAAGAGGCCTTTGAGCAAAATTACCGGTCTTTCATGTACAATATAGAAAGGGACGCTAAAGACCACAGAGTTAAAGAGCGTCCATAAATAATAATAATAATAATAATAATAATAATAATAAAGGAAGATATACATCTACATCCTGTAGTTTGATATTTAGAATATTTTTTGAGATAATGTGCCATAAATTTAGCAGATTTAACATTGACGGGATAGGGGATGTCCATGTTTCCACCTGTTTTATGACCCATAAGTTCTCAAAAAGATTTATTTAAAAACAGGGAAAATTACAAGGCGTACCAACAATTATCTCTGTTTTCTAGAGCATCAATTTGAGCATATCGCTTTGTTAATCCTAATGGAAACTGAGACGAATGTTTGTAGAATGACTGTAAGCCGCGGTTTGCATAAAACGAGTTATCAACGGTTGATAGAGCACGACGAAAAATCGTAACACATAAGTAGGTTTTGATTTAGAAGGAATTCTGGTATACGTGTAGAGAGAGAGGTATTGCAAACTGTTGATGAGGGAGTGAAGAGGATGATGACTTTCACCACTCTATCACGTTTTCAATTACAGCTGAACAAACGACAGTCTCGCTGCGAGACTCAATCATTTTGTGTTTGACCTGCACTCAGTGTTACTACCGTCACCACCACAAGATGAGCTTAACACATTCCAGTCTTTGCGTGCAGTTTATAGTCGGCTACACGAAGCCAGTCCTCCGAAAAAGTGTTTGTTTTCACTTGTGAAGCAACTAGCGAGTAATTTAAAAGAGCTAGTGATGCTTATTACTAGAGGTCGGCTTAGAGTGACCTGGTCCGTGATATCAGTTACCGATGTTTTGTTTTTACTTGTGAAGCAACTAGCGAGTAATTTAAAAGAGCTATGGATGCTTATTATTAGAGGCCGGATTAGAGTGACCTGGTCCGTGATTTCAGTTACCGATACAGAGAGCATGTTTTGTTTTTACTTGTGAAGCAACTAGCGAGTAATTTAAAAGAGCTAGTGATGCTTATTACTAGCGGTCGGCTTAGAGTGACCTGGTCCGTGATATCAGTTACCGATGTTTTGTTTTCACTTGTGAAGCAACTAGCGAGTAATTTAAAAGAGCTAGTGATGCTTATTACTAGAGGTCGGCTTAGAGTGACCTGGTCCGTGATATCAGTTACCGATGTTTTGTTTTTACTTGTGAAGCAACTAGCGAGTAATTTAAAAGAGCTATGGATGCTTATTATTAGAGGCCGGATTAGAGTGACCTGGTCCGTGATTTCAGTTACCGATACAGAGAGCATGTTTTGTTTTTACTTGTGAAGCAACTAGCGAGTAATTTAAAAGAGCTAGTGATGCTTATTACTAGCGGTCGGCTTAGAGTGACCTGGTCCGTGATATCAGTTACCGAATTTACTTGTGAAGCAACTAGCGAGTAGTTTAAAAGAGCTAGTGATGCTTATTACTAGAGGCCGGATTAGAGTGACCTGGTCCGTGATATCAGTTACCGAATTTACTTGTGAAGCAACTAGCGAGTAGTTTAAAAGAGCTAGTGATGCTTATTACTAGAGGCCGGATTAGAGTGACCTGGTCCGTGATATCAGTTACCGAATTTACTTGTGAAGCAACTAGCGAGTAGTTTAAAAGAGCTAGTGATGCTTATTACTAGAGGCCGGATTAGAGTGACCTGGTCCGTGATATCAGTTACCGAATTTACTTGTGAAGCAACTAGCGAGTAGTTTAAAAGAGCTAGTGATGCTTATTACTAGAGGCCGGATTAGAGTGACCTGGTCCGTGATATCAGTTACCGAATTTACTTGTGAAGCAACTAGCGAGTAGTTTAAAAGAGCTAGTGATGCTTATTACTAGAGGTCGGCTTAGAGTGACCTGGTCCGTGATATCAGTTACCGAATTTACTTGTGAAGCAACTAGCGAGTAATTTAAAAGAGCTAGTGATGCTTATTACTAGAGGTCGGCTTAGAGTGACCTGGTCCGTGATATCAGTTACCGAATTTACTTGTGAAGCAACTAGCGAGTAATTTAAAAGAGCTAGTGATGCTTATTACTAGAGGCCGGATTAGAGTGACCTGGTCCGTGATATCAGTTACCGATGTTTTGTTTTCACTTGTGAAGCAACTAGCGAGTAATTTAAAAGAGCTAGTGATGCTTATTACTAGAGGCCGGCTTAGAGTGACCTGGTCCGTGATATCAGTTACCGATGTTTTGTTTTTACTTGTGAAGCAACTAGCGAGTAATTTAAAAGAGCTATGGATGCTTATTATTAGAGGCCGGATTAGAGTGACCTGGTCCGTGATTTCAGTTACCGATACAGAGAGCATGTTTTGTTTTTACTTGTGAAGCAACTAGCGAGTAATTTAAAAGAGCTAGTGATGCTTATTACTAGCGGTCGGCTTAGAGTGACCTGGTCCGTGATATCAGTTACCGAATTTACTTGTGAAGCAACTAGCGAGTAGTTTAAAAGAGCTAGTGATGCTTATTACTAGAGGCCGGATTAGAGTGACCTGGTCCGTGATATCAGTTACCGATGTCTTGTTTTCACTTGTGAAGCAACTAGCGAGTAATTTAAAAGAGCTAGTGATGCTTATTACTAGAGGCCGGCTTAGAGTGACCTGGTCCGTGATTATCAGTTACCGATGTTTTGTTTTCACTTGTGAAGCAACTAGCGAGTAATTTAAAAGAGCTAGTGATGCTTATTGCTAAAGGACGGATTAGAGTGACTTGGTCCGTGATATCAGTTACCGATGTTTTGTTTTCACTTGTGAAGCAATAGCGAGTAATTTAAAAGAGCTAGTGATGCTTATTGCTAAAGGACGGATTAGAGTGACCTGGTCCGTGATATCAGTTACCGATACAGAGAGCATGTTTTATTTTCACTTGTGAAACAACTAGCGAGTAATTTAAAAGAGCTAGTGATGCTTATTACTAGAGGCCGGATTAGAGTGACCTGGTCCGTGGTATCAGTTACCGATACAGAGAGCATGTTTTATTTTCACTTGTGAAACAACTAGCGAGTAATTTAAAAGAGCTAGTGATGCTTATTACTAGAGGCCGGATTAGAGTGACCTGGTCCGTGATTTCAGTTACCGATGCAGAGAGCATGTTTTATTTTCACTTGTGAAACAACTAGCAAGTTATTTAAAAGAGCTGGTTATGCTTATTACTAGAGGCGGATTAGAGTGACCTGGTCCGTGATATCAGTTACCGATGCAGAGAACAGTTACCGATGCAGAGAGCATGTTTTATTTTCACTTGTGAAACAACTAGCAAGTTATTTAAAAGAGCTGGTTATGCTTATTACTAGAGGCGGATTAGAGTGACCTGGTCCGTGATATCAGTTACCGATGCAGAGAACAGTTACCGATGCAGAGAGCATGTTTTATTTTCACTTGTGAAGCAACTAACGAGTTATTTAAAAGAGCTATTGATGCTTATTACTAGAGGCTGGATTAGAGTAACCTGGTCCGTGATATCAGTTACCGATGCAGAGAACAGTTACCGATGCAGAGAGCATGTTTTATTTTCACTTGTGAAGCAACTAACGAGTTATTTAAAAGAGCTGGTTATGCTTATTACTAGAGGCGGATTAGAGTAACCTGGTCCGTGATATCAGTTACCGATGCAGAGAACAGTTACCGATGCAGAGAGCATGTTTTATTTTCACTTGTGAAGCAACTAACGAGTTATTTAAAAGAGCTATTGATGCTTATTACTAGAGGCTGGATTAGAGTAACCTGGTCCGTGATATCAGTTACCGATGCAGAGGACAGTTACCGATGCAGAGAGCATGTTTTATTTTCACTTGTGAAGCAACTAGCGAGTAATTTAAAAGAGCTATTGATGCTTATTACTAGAGGCCGGATTAGAGTAACCTGGTCCGTGATATCAGTTACCGATGCAGAGAACAGTTACCGATGCAGAGAGCATGTCTTATTTTCACTTGTGAAGCAACTTACGAGTTATTTAAAAGAGGTAGTGATACTTGTTACTAGAGGCTGGATTAGAGTAACCCGGTCCGTGATATCAGTTACCGATGCAGAGAACAGTTACCGATGCAGAGAGCATGTTTTGTTTTCACTTGTTACGCAACTAGCGAGTAATTTAACAGAGCTAGTGATGTTTATTACTAGAGACCGGTTAGAGTGACCTGGTCCGTGATTTTTACCGATGCAGAGAGCATGTTTTATTTTCACTTATGAAGCAACTAGCGAGTAATTTAAAAGAGCTAGTGATGCTTATTACTAGAGGCCGGATTAGAGTAACCTGGGTCGTAATTTCAGTATCAATGCAGAGAGCATGTTTTGTTTTCACTTGTGAAGTAACTAGTGAGTAGTTTAAAAGAGCTAGTGATGCTTATTACTAGAGGCCGGATTAGAGTAACCTGGGTCGTAATTTCAGTATCAATGCAGAGAGCATGTTTTGTTTTCACTTGTGAAGTAACTAGCGAGTAGTTTAAAAGAGCTAGTGATGCTTATTACTAGAGGCCGGATTAGAGTAACCTGGGTCGTAATTTCAGTATCAATGCAGAGAGCATGTTTTGTTTTCACTTGTGAAGTAACTAGCGAGTAGTTTAAAAGAGCTAGTGATGCTTATTACTAGAGGCCGGATGAGAGTAACCTGGGTCGTAGTTTCAGTATCAATGCAGAGAGCATGTTTTATTTTCACTTATGAAGCAACTAGCGAGTAATTTAAAAGAGCTAGTGATGCTTATTACTAGAGGCCGGATTAGAGTAACCTGGTCCGTAATTTCAGTTATTAATGCAGAGATAAAGTTTTGTTTTCACTAGTGAAGCAACTAGCGAGTAGTTTAAAAGAGCTAGTGATGCTTATTACTAGAGGCCGGATTAGAGTAACCTGGTCCGTAATTTCAGTTACCAATGCAGAGAGCAAGTTTTGTTTTCACTTGTGAAGCAACTAGCGAGTAGTTTAAAAGAGCTAGTGATGCTTATTACTAGAGGTCGGCTTAGAGTGACCTGGTCCGTGATATCAGTTACCGATGTAGAGAGCAAGTTTTGTTTTCACTTGTGAAGCAACTAGCGAGTAGTTTAAAAGAGCTAGTGATGCTTATTACTAGAAGCCGGATTAGAGTAACCTGGTCCGTAATTTCAGTTACCGATGTAGAGAGCAAGTTTTGTTTTCGATTGTGAAGCAGCTAGCGAGTAATTTAAAAGAGCTAGTGATGCTTATTACTAGAGGCCGTATTAGAGTGACCTGGTCCGTGATATCAGTTACCGATGCAAGTAGCATGTTTTTTTTCAGTTGAGAAGCAGCTAGCGAGTAATTTAAAAGAGCTAGTGATGCTTATTACTAGAGGCCGGATTAGAGTGACCAGGTCCGTGATATCAGTTACCCATGTTTTGTTTTCACTTGAGAAGCAACTAGCGAGTAATTTAAAAGAGCTAGTGATGCTTATTACTAGAGGCCGTATTAGAGTAACCTGGTCCGTGTTTTCAGTTACCGATACAGAGAGCATGTTTCGTTTTCACTTGTGAAGCAACTCGCGAGTAATTTAAAAGAGCTATTGATGCTTATTACTAGATGCCGTATTAGAGTAACCTGGTCCGTGTTTTCAGTTACCGATACAGAGAGCATGTTTTGTTTTCACTTGTGAAGCAACTAGCGAGTAATTTAAAAGAGCTAGTGATGCTTATTACTAGATGCCGTATTAGAGTAACCTGGTCCGTGTTTTCAGTTACCGATACAGAGAGCATGTTTCGTTTTCACTTGTGAAGCAACTCGCGAGTAATTTAAAAGAGCTATTGATGCTTATTACTAGATGCCGTATTAGAGTAACCTGGTCCGTGTTTTCAGTTACCGATACAGAGAGCATGTTTTGTTTTCACTTGTGAAGCAACTAGCGAGTAATTTAAAAGAGCTAGTGATGCTTATTACTAGATGCCGTATTAGAGTAACCTGGTCCGTGTTTTCAGTTACCGATACAGAGAGCATGTTTTGTTTTCACTTGTGAAGCAACTCGCGAGTAATTTAAAAGAGCTATTGATGCTTATTACTAGATGCCGTATTAGAGTAACCTGGTCCGTGTTTTCAGTTACCGATACAGAGAGCATGTTTTGTTTTCACTTGTGAAGCAACTAGCGAGTAATTTAAAAGAGCTAGTGATGCTTATTACTAGATGCCGTATTAGAGTAACCTGGTCCGTGTTTTCAGTTACCGATACAGAGAGCATGTTTCGTTTTCACTTGTGAAGCAACTCGCGAGTAATTTAAAAGAGCTATTGATGCTTATTACTAGATGCCGTATTAGAGTAACCTGGTCCGTGATTTCAGTTACCGATACAGAGAGCATGTTTTGTTTTCACTTGTGAAGCAACTAGCGAGTAATTTAAAAGAGCTAGTGATGCTTATTTCTAGAGGCCGGATTAGAGTAACCTGGTCCGTAATTTCAGTTACCAATGCAGAGAGCAAGTTTTGTTTTCACTTGTGAAGTAACTAGCGAGTAGTTTAAAAGAGCTAGTGATGCTTATTACTAGAGGCCGGATTAGAGTAACCTGGGTCGTAATTTCAGTTATTAATGCAGAGAGCAAGTTTTGTTTTCACTAGTGAAGCAACTAGCGAGTAGTTTAAAAGAGCTAGTGATGCTTATTACTAGAGGCCGGATTAGAGTAACCTGGTCCGTAATTTCAGTTATTAATGCAGAGAGCAAGTTTTGTTTTCACTAGTGAAGCAACTAGCGAGTAGTTTAAAAGAGCTAGTGATGCTTATTACTAGAGGCCGGATTAGAGTGACCTGGTCCGTAATTTCAGTTACCGATACAGAGAGCATGTTTTGTTTTCACTTGTGAAGCAACTAGCGAGTAATTTAAAAGAGCTAGTGATGCTTATTACTAGAGGCGGATTAGAGTGACCTGGTCCGTAATTTCAGTTACCGATGCAGCTAGTGATGCTTATTACTAGATGCCGTATTAGAGTAACCTGGTCCGTGTTTTCAGTTACCGATACAGAGAGCATGTTTTGTTTTCACTTGTGAAGCAACTAGCGAGTAATTTAAAAGAGCTAGTGATGCTTATTACTAGAGGCGGATTAGAGTGACCTGGTCCGTAATTTCAGTTACCGATGCAGCTAGTGATGCTTATTACTAGATGCCGTATTAGAGTAACCTGGTCCGTGTTTTCAGTTACCGATACAGAGAGCATGTTTTGTTTTCACTTGTGAAGCAACTAGCGAGTAATTTAAAAGAGCTAGTGATGCTTATTACTAGAGGCCGTATTAGAGTGACCTGGTCCGTGATATCAGTTACCGATGCAAGTAGCATGTTTTGTTTTCAGTTGTGAAGCAGCTAGCGAGTAATTTAAAAGAGCTAGTGATGCTTATTACTAGAGGCGGATTAGAGTGACCTGGTCCGTAATTTCAGTTATTAATGCAGAGAGCAAGTTTTGTTTTCACTTGTGAAGCAACTAGCGAGTAATTTAAAAGAACTAGTGATGCTTATTAATAGAGGGCGTATTAGAGAGACCTGGTCCGTGATTTCAGTTACCGATACAGAGAGCATGTTTTGTTTTCACTTGTGAAGCAACTAGTGAGTAATTTAAAAGAGCTAGTGATGCTTATTACTAGAGGCTAGATGACTTGGTTCGTGATTTGAAGTTATCGATGCAAAGAGCATAATGTGTGGCACGCGTCCCGTGAGTACAGACGGTGGGTAAAGAGGCATGATGTTCCGCTGCGCAAACAGATAAGAAATATATCAGGCAGTGATCGTATGCACCCATAACCTCTTGCAATGGCGCAAGGAGGTGCTCATGATATACGAGTAGCTTTTGTTTGAGAAACGGAGAACGTTCACTTTCGACAACTATTTCCGCATGTACGTTATTGTCCACTTCGATGCACACACTATGTAGTATTCACTTTATATATGTATACAATGTAGTGTTCTATAACGGAACAGTCTCGCCCTTTGTGGTCTAGGGATACCATGCTAGCCACTGGTTCCCGAGGTCGTGGGTTCAAACCCGGTGGAGGGCGATGGGTTTTTTCGGGCGTAAAAATCCTTACCGTGGTTTCCTTTGGAAGGGAAGTAAAGCAAAGCCGGTGGTCCCGTGTCGTAGATTTACGGCACGTAAAATAAACTCAAGCCTGATAAAGAGACAACTGAGCAAAATTTCCGGCCTTTCACGGCCAATATAGAATGAGACGCTAAGAACCGTAGTAGTTAACTATCGTCCTTAAATAAAAACTCATTTAATTTACGCATTCTTTTGATACAACATGCACGAGTACTGCAAGCATGCACCCGTTGTTTAATCTGGACTCACCGTCTCTTCTTCAACATAAACAAACTACAGTATAATGCAGGTTAACCACATAAAATGGACTATTTTGATCCGCCCCTTACTTATTATCTTCTTCTTGAATTAATAGTTCATGCATAAGGTACAGATAGATATTTTGTGTTGCTAGCATTCTGTGATAGTCTTTAGCTCGATCGCGTAGTTCACATAGTAGAGTCATCACGAACGAAGGCGTTTAATGACAGTTGTAGCACAGACAATACAAGGAGGTGGGAGAGGTTGCAAGCAAGTAGCGATTTGGCGCGAACAGGGCGACACGTTACTTTAAGACTGGTTCACAATAACCGAGAACGGTAATCAGAACGAGAACGATAAAGTTAAATACATATATTATAGTGTGAGCGTTCACAATCAACAGGAAGATTTCCTGGGTTCCGGGAACGGTAAAGAAGACTTGGTCAAGTTCCTTCTTCTTTTTAAGTTCTTTCTCGTTGTAGGACTTGCATCCCCAAGGGCTTACAAGTCAATGACTTGAGTCAGTAGTCTGTCGAGGAGCAAGCAAACTCGTATCATAGCATATCCAGGATGAGTGATCAGCCCAATGTCTGGTATGGCGGTGAAGAGGAAGGAAGTGAAATGTAGTGATGAAAGGGATGATAGGAAAATTCGCGGATCAAATTATCCAACACAGTATTCGCCTAGCGATTGAGGAAACTCGCGAAAAAGACTTCGGTCAAATTGGGCAGCTCCGGGGGTTTGAACCCAGGCCTTCCCGAATGTGGGCCACAGAGTCATCTCCCCAGCCAACCCACCCTCTCACTTAAAACAGGTAAATTAATAGGTAAATATAGGTAAAATAGGTAAACATTAATTAATGATAAATTCTGGATTGAATCCTTCATATGCTGATCAAAAGTGCTGCAATATGATCTCGAAGAAGCACTCAAATCCCACTTATAATAAATGATTATGTGTTACCCGTATGAAGTTAATAATTTTGTGACTAATAACTGTTACAAAGGCAAGAGAACACTTCTTCTAATGTCACCGAAATTGTTTTCATAAGTTGTAATTTGTACTGGTGCTTGGGCAGACGGCGTCACCTGAATTATGAACCAGCAAGAATTGCCTCCCGAGAGAGAAACCGACATGCAAGATTAAAGACAGACAAATTAGCCGAGAGAAGCAACGCGCAGTTACGCCAACTTTTTGACTACGCCATTACAGTTTTAAACAGTTCCGCAGTAAATTTGGTTGCACTCGCTATGACATACAAAACCTGCACCAGCTCAGGTTTCTGCTACAGAGATTAATTGTTGTTGCAGCAAAATTATTATTGTTTCAGTAATACTTTGACTTGCATTATCCCTTATAAGCTATACAATTGGAAACAAAAACATCTAGATTTCATCCGAAATACACATTTCGAGCTTCCTGAATAAAAAAATCTGACATACGACTTTACCATTACTCTCTCTCCCCACTATAACCTTTTTACTTTCCCTATTATCTACTTATAGCACGCTTAGAAAGAATTTCATTCCAGCCAAAACTTTCATGCCGAGATTTCATACAGAAATACACGTTTTGAGGTCCTTGAATAAATAAATAAAAAGCATTTAAAATCTGATCTGTTACATTCACGTAACTTTCTCTAACTTCTATCGCTTATTAGTGGGTATACAAATTATTCTTAGGAAGTTTGTTTCCTATCTACTTCATTTTAATCTAGATAAACCTTTGCAGAAATAACTACATTACACATTTCGTTATTGATACAAATGGAACATGACGCAGTATTTTTAACACTTAAATGATTTTAGTGAAATTATATAATAAGTAAATGCAATAACAGCCCGCTTTGAAGCAATATGTGTATGTAATAATTTGTAAAATGTATGTAACAGTCATTGCATACGCTTATATTATTGTAAACATGTTCAATAATGTTATGTGAATGCATTACGTAATTTAATAATGTAGGAGCTGTGAGAAATAAGTTGAAAGTTGCCAACAATGAGGTAACAATGAGGTAACCTTGAGGCAATAATGAGTTTGAGAGCTTAAATGTTACTTGTGATTCTTGGAAGCATTAATGTAATTTTAGTGACAGTTTATAAAAATAGCCAATCAACAACCAGAAAAAGCTTTAGTTAAATGCAGGTATTCTATTGGAGTAAAAATAGCCAATCAGAGACTTGAAATACAGAAATTTACAAGTTTAGACGGTTAAAATCTATTCAGTTGCCTCCAAACAGTGCTCATAACCAGACGTGTTGCCTCTAGACAGTGCTCATAACCAGACGCGAGATGTGTCCTCGAGAAATTAATTATATATTCGTGTGAGACGAAAATAGTATACGTGTTAAAAAGTGCAAGTATTAAATAAAAGAATCTTACAGCTCTCGATATCAGTGAAGTGCTATTTAAATCGCATCAAGTATTAATAAAAGGAGTGAAGTAAAATAATAGTCTGTGTAAGCGTACATTCTTGTCACATCACGCCCTGTCAATACTTCCATGTCTCTAACAATAATACTGACGCAGCCGAGGCAAACATAAATATATAATATTTAAGGAAACAGTCAAATTACAAAGTTAATATATTTTTAAACTTGGGGCAAAGGCCACCTGAAAGTACATTTTGGGGCGAAGGCTACCGGAAACTGTTTACTATACGTGCGGTTGCAACTGCTTCAAGTGTTCGGCTCCCCAACAGTTGAAATATAATACAACTCCTATTTCAAATTGGCTTTCCATACGTAGCAGCAACATACAACAAACTACCTACTTCAAACCGAGTCAAATGTTTAAGAACTGGACGCTATATGCTGTCCTTAAAGTTCCACATTGTTTCCATGACAACTGAACATCGACAGGAGTTCCTTTAAAAGCATCGCTAGATATTGAACAATTCCAACAATTAATAGTGAATAACTCGGAAATGACGTGCCACAAAAAAGTTATTTTAAATAAATTGTATGTATTAAAGATATCTACATTTTTTTGTAATAGGTTTATGTCTATCGCTTAACATTTAACAAGATTCTACAAAATTCTTTCCGAATGAAGAGGACTTCACAGGCTATTTCCAAACTATTCGAGATATACATTTTATTTGTCGCGTAAATATCTTTAATATATGGTACTTTAATCAAAATCGTTGGAGCCATTTTTCAGAAAATGAAAAATTGAAAAAAGTTCCATGTAAAGGATAGTTTTGTATGGGAGAATGTTTTGAAAATCTTCGTGTTACAAATCTTTGGAAGGCAGTGAACTTAAATACCAAGTTTGATATTTATCTGAATTTTCGTTTTTGATTTATGTTGTTCACACACATACAAGATTCGCTTGTATTACGCAAATATTTGTGTGTGTGTTGTGCAGTAAATGCAGACAGAACAATAGGCCCTATATTTGTTGAACAAACAATACATGTAGAGTGTTACAAGAATATGAACAGCTGACCAACGTTGAATGTCAGTCTGGATTTTTCCAACAAGACTATGCTACCGCGCATACAACCGAGGGCATTCAATTTAATTGACATTTTTTAATATAAGAGTAATTAGTAAGGGCTTATGGTCGCCACGGTCCTCTGATTTAACTATGTGCGATTCTTATCTATGGAGGAACTTGAAAAATAAAGTGTTTGCAAGATAATCCCATAAATTGGAAGAACTAAGGGAAGACATCAGGCGAGAAATTCACTCAATTTCGGATATTAAATTCTCGAGTGAATGTAAATTTCCTCAGAACACGCCAGTAATACGTAGATAGAGAAGGGCAACTTTTCCAACATCTCTTGTTATAAGGTATGTGCTTATTAGCATTGTAATTGTGCTGTAGCTATGAGAACGTTGCGGGAATATTATAACTGTTACGGCGGAATTCCGAGCTGCGACGGCCGGTGAGTGAGCCGCCGTGCGGTGGCCACAGTGTGAAAGAAAGGCGCTGTAGTATGACCAATTCTCAGGCGGATTATCGTAGTTTGGTGTTTACGCTGGAGGTTTTTAACTGGGTAAGATGTGGATAAGGTCAGTGGTATAGTTTGAAGCTTACTGCTGGGGTTGTGCATCCAACTAATTCACCATTGTTTGGTATCTGTCTCTTGAAGTGTGTGGCTGCATCGTGGTATGAGGTTGTTATGGCTGGATACTGTGCAGGTACTTCCTCGTTTCCTGAGATATCCTAAGTGTGCTTTGAGGAGCTCTCTATGCAAAGTTAAGATTTCGTAGGTGTATATTTTATTGGCTCTGCAAATATTTTAAACATTATTGTAATAAAAATATAACGTAGTTGAGGCGGGGAAGTTAGAAATCTTCCTGTCTTAACCTTCGAAGATGCTGAACTTGAATACCCAGTATAGTATTCATGCGACCTTTTGTTGTTGAGTTATGCTGTTCATGGGCATGTGGATACGACGCAATTTCAGGGTTCATGAGCCTCAGAACATGCATTTTCGGAGAAATTCCGATTATTATAATTCTGAGTGGAATACAACATTTACTTTACCTAGTATAGATAGGCGGGAGAGAAAGTAACAAGCGTGTAGCAATAGTTATGACCAGGCTAAGGATCCGGGACAAGTTAGTAACCAATGTATGTGCAACCTTGCTGTAGATTTCCATAAACACAGTATTGCTGATGTAAACAAAGACGCCAATGCTCTGCCTTGTTTACTGCATCAAACAGTGCAGTCTAGTGAAGGTGGAAAATGAAGTAGCGCACATACATAGTGTATTGTAGCTCTAGTCACAAAGCGGATTTTACACGGCCTCGCAGGTAAACAACGCCCGAATGAGCCACCTCATTCCGCCTTACTCGATGCACAGTAAACTTTACCTCGCTCTTAAGTTGTCCCTGATCTTTAGCCTGGTTATGACAGTAAATGTCATTGGGTAGAATGAATAATGCGACCGTCAGGCATAAAAGTGTTTGTACAACCATATTTTTTTACCAAGAATGCGCCAAAACTGCCATATTTATTACTTTCTCTACCACGTACATAGTAGGTACAGAAGGTATTGCATTCTCCCACACTAAAAAAAATTCGATATCAATATTTCACCGGGAATGTATGTTTTGAGGCCTCCTGAATAAAAAACAGCATTGTGTGTCTGTGAACAGCATAACTCAAAAACGAAATGTCGGATAAGTACCCAACTTGGTATTTGAGTTATCTTCCAAGGACGTGACACGATTTTCAAGAAAATCCGTTATCCCAACTACCTTTATATGGATCATTTTTTCAATAATTGTGAGTTTCTAAAAGGTGATCTCTAATGATTTTGATTAAAATACCATATATTAAATATATTTACATGGCAGATAAAATATATATCTTGAATTTTCTGGGAATAGCCTGTGAAGTGATGTTCTTTCAGAAAGAATTTGGTAAACGTTAAGCGATAGACGAAAACGTACTACACAAAAAATGCAGATCTCTTTAAAATAGAGAATTTATTTCAAATACGTTTTTTTTTGTGGCATAGCCATTTCTGAGATATCCGTTATTAAAGGCTCGAATTGTTCATTTCTTGGTTATTCTCTTACAAGTCCTTTCAACATTCAGCGACATACCCGGTAATGAAAGAGCTGATACTGCAGCGAAAGAAGCTACAGAACTACCAACACAAGATACTGATATCAAAATACCTCTCCAAGATGCAGTCACACATTTTAAGAAGAAAATACACAAAGAATGGCTGACCAGCTGGATGAACAATTCTACAAGTAAACTTCATGATGTACGTGGAACTTCAACTCAAGAATATCCAATAAGACAGCTACAGCAGGGAAACCAAGTTGTAATATCCCGACTACGAATTGGGCATACTAAACTGACACACTCTTATTTGTTAAATAGTAGCTCTCCACCAATATGTGAAACATGTAAAACAGCATTCACAGTAGTGCATATTATACTAACATGTCCAAAATTTGAGAATCAACGTAGTCACGTTGGTATGCCCAGAAATATTTCTGCAGTACTCTATGATGCAACTTTCATGCAGAAAGTAATTACTTTTCTTAAATTAATTAATATATATCAATACATTTAACCAAATTATAACCTGTATGTATACATACTGTGTAAGTATTATACTGTAATCCAATAATGTAAGCAACTGTACATGAAAGGTCGTGATAAAACAGGAAGGTTAAAACGACCCTAAATAAAGCTTTTTGAAAGAAAAAACAAAAAAACATTCATCTGTTTCTCGCGATGTCATGGAAACAGCAAGGAATTTTAAGGCCAGTGTATAGCGTCCAGTTCTTAAACATTTGACTATCGCTGTTCTGTTTGTATCTATAACGAAATGTGTAATGTAACTAATTTCTGCAACGGTTTATTTGGATTAAAACGTAGTGGATAGAAAAATAAGCTTTAGTAAGAATAGTTTGTATACCCAATAATAAACGATAGAGGGTAGAGAAAGTCATGTGAATGTATAACATTAGATTTTTAAAAATAATTTGTTACATCAGGTCACCTTTGTGGTTTGAGAGTAGCGTGTCTGCCTCACATTCAGAAGGTTCTGAGTTATATAGTGAGTTACCCGGTTAAGTTTTTTTCGGAGTAAAAAACGACGGGTAACCCTAAGCTCTACGGACACCGGGAGTATTTGAGCATCGTTTCAGCGATTTCATTCACCGTTCAATATGACCTACGCGGTTAAAGGACCTTAATAAAAATTAAAGAAGATATTAATGTGTAAAGTGAACGATAGAAAACTTCGGCTTGCTGTTTTCAAATATTAAGATGTTATATGTTGCGGTGTTGAGACTGCTAAGCGATACAATGTATTCGCCGTTGAGTAAAGATCTCAAATGAAAAGTAGGTTACGGGCGCCATTTTCCATGCAACCTTCTCTTCATTTGCATGGAAACGCGTCCGTTGCTACTTGCATAATTAAAACACGGAAATTAAACGGCAAACAGGAGCGTTCATCAGTCACGTGACCTCAGATGCACCCCGCTAAGTAATTACCACTTGTTTCAGGAAAGGACATTGTCCGTACAGGGTAGGTATGTTTAAATTCATGTGGTCCGAAAGAGGCAAGTGTCTAGCCACGATCGATTCTCGAGTTGGGATCTTGGGACCTTACCAAGGTTGCCACATTGCGTCACCGATGATAATGCTCTTTCCGAGGCAAGAATGCCAGGAAATCATCCTCAATAAAAGAGAAAACTTGTAAGCCTCAAAAAACAAAATTAATGTGCAAATGATTTAATTTTCGTTTTCATACCACTCTAAACAACAAACACACACTCACGTGTGCGACGCGGTTTTTTCCTTAAAATACATTTTAGTATTGTATTCCACCCAAAAATTCGATACCGAGATTTCACCGGAATTACATGTTTTGAGACCCCCTGAATCCAAAAAAAAAAGCAATTTTGGAAACATGTCCGTGTGTGTGCCTGTGAACAGCATAAATCAGAAACGAATAGTCGGATAAACACCAAACTTGGTATTTAGGTTCAGAATCTTCCAGAGATGCGACACGAAGGTTTTCATGAAAACACCCCCGCCCCAGATTAATCTTTAAATGGAACATTTTTCGAAAATTTTAATTGTCTCAACAATGGCTCTAACGATATTGATTTAAATATCGTATGTATAAGATATTTTCATGACAAATGAAATGTATATCTCGAATTTTCTGGGAATGTCTCCAAAAGTATTCTTCATTGTGAACGACGTTTGCATAACTGGTAAACCATAAGAGATAGACAAAATTTTACTACACAAAAAATGTAGATCGCGTTAAAATACACAATTTATGTCATATACATTTTTTTTTGTTGAGTGAACCGTTTTCGAGATATTGCTTGTTATTCCCTTAAATTTTCCAATACTTATACTTTTTCTCAAATTCGTTATTCATTTTTTTTTGTCCTGGTAATTCAAAGAGAATGGAATACTCCACATAGCAACCAGCTCTTGAAATATTTGATTATCGCTTAAAGCCTACCAATTCCCCTTGCATGTAGTTACAAGAAAATTAGCAATTAGATTAACATATGGATTAACATGAAGCATATGGAGAATAAGCGTTTGTAAAAATAGTTTGTACAAGAGTAGAGAAAGTCATGTGAGTGTAACACATCAGATTTTCTGGATTCAAGATGCTCAAAACACGTACTTCTGGTGAAATCTCGGTATCGAACTTTTGGTTGGAATGCTATGCCTTCTCTACATACTACGTACATGGTAGAGAACTAATAAGCTTTTGTAAAAATTGTTTTTTAGAAGAGATAAGTAAATGATGTAGAGAAAGCCATGTGAATTTAACACTAGTGTTTTTTGGAACTTTAACAGACATTAAACCTTAAAACTTAAAAGGTTTAATAAAAACTGTTGCACCTCACACTAGCAAAGAAAACATTTACCTACAGTTTCTTAAATTTTCATCCTAAGGATATTTAGTAAATAAAATAACTCATGAGAAGTATTTACGTTTCATAATAAACTATTATGCGCTATCTGATGATTCGCGTTAGCACAGATTATTTATTCAAATGTTCTATGCTAGGAAGTCATATGTTTGAGACATCGGCGTTACATAACGTGCTTCTGTGAAGGTGTCTTCATTCTCCTGAATTTTATATAACTAGCAAACCAAAAAGATAAGACAGAAACTTGATACAGGAAAAACGTAGGGTTCGTTAAGAATTTAAGACATACCATTTACGTCCTAAAAGGTTACTGTAGCATTTGTCGTCTGCAAAATGTTAGCTGTATGTTTAAAATTTGTCAGGTTTGAAGTCTTCTTCGGTGCATTATATCTACATACGCTTAAAAATGCACGATTCTTCATTCAAGTTGGATTAAAGCCAATATCCCCTGATTAGAAACCATTTATAACAAATCTTTATTGTGATTATCGTTAAGCGATAATAGAATCACTTTTTACAAACTATATAATCAGAACCAAGTTTTTTTTTGTTGTTATTAACGAAAGTGAAACGTGTTTTACAATTTTGACCAGAAGTATCTGTATGTTTCATAGTAAATGTAAACGATTTAAACCTACAAATTTCCCCGAATTTTCACGAATTTCTCTTTTTCCCGCGTAATCCTTTATTTACGCGATAAACACGATATTTACATGGCATATTGATGTATTGCACTCATATGGCTTTCTCTACTCCTGTAAAAATTATTTTTACAAACGCTTATTCTTCATCTACTTCATGTTAATCGAGATAAACATTTCCAGAATCTTATTGCTAATTTTCTTATAGGTGTAAGGGGAATATGGTAGACTTTAAGCGATAGTCAAGTCTTTTAAGAGCTGGTTGCTATGTGGAGCATTCCGTTCTCTTTGCGTGTCCATGACATAAAAATCTGGTGTTACACTCACATGACTTTCTCTACTCTTGTACAAACTATTTTTACAAACTCTTATTCTCCATCTATTTCATATTAATGGAGATAAACATTTGCAGAAACTATCTTTTGACATGCAAAGAGAATTACATTTTACACATAGCGACCAGTTCTAAAAATATTTGACTAGCGCTTAAGACCTATGTTCCCCTTGTTTTGTATTTGCAAGGGCAATATAGAAATACAGTAGCCTTTAAGGATAGACATATATCTTAATAGCTGGTTGCTAGGTGCAGCACCATTCTCTTTGCCGGTCTTTGCATATCCAAGACAAAAAAAAAATCTGATGTGTTACACTCACATGATTTTCTCTACTCTTGTAAAATCTAATTTTACAAACGCCTATTCTCCATATGCTTCATGTTAATCCAGATATCGAGATGTCAATCTTATTGGTAATTTTCTTGTAGAAGCAAGGGAAATATGGTAGCTTTTAAGCGATAGTCAAATATTTTAACGCTGGTTGCTATGTGGCGCATTCCATTCTCTTTGCATGTCCAGGACATAAAAAAATGAATAACGCATTTGAGAAAAAGTATAAGTATTGGAAAATTTAAGGAAATAACAAGCAATATCTCGAAAACGGTTCACTCAACAAAAGAAATGTATATGACATAAGTTGTGTATTTTAACGCGATCTACATTTTTTGTGTAGTAAAATTTTGTCTATCTTTTATGGTTTACCAGTTATGCAAAAGTCGTTCACAATGAAGAATACTTTTGTAGACATTCCCAGAAAATTCGAGATATACATTTCATTTCTCATGAGAATATCTTAAACATATGATATTTTCATCAAAATCGTTAGAGCCATTTTTGAGAAAATTAACATTTTCGAAAAATGTTCCATGTAATGGGTAGTCTGGGGTGGGGGGATTTTCTTGAAAACCTTCGTGTCGCATCTCTGGAAGATACTGAACCTAAATACCAAGTTTGGTGCTTATCCGACTGTTCGTTTTTGAGTTATGCTGTTCACAGACACACAGACACACTCTTGTACAATCTATTTTTACAAACGCCTATTCTCCATATGCTTCATGTTAATCGAGATATCGAGATGTCAATCTTATTGGTAATTTTCTAGTAGATGCAAGGGGAATATGGTAGCTTTTAAGCGATAGTCAAATGTTTTAACGCTGGTTGCTATGTGGCGCATTCCATTCTCTTTGCATGTCCAGGACAAAAAAATCTGTGTTACACTCACATGACTTTCTCTACTCTTGTAAAATCTATTTTTACAAACGCCTATTCTCCATATGCTTCATATTAATCGAGATATCGAGATGTCAATCTTATTTGTAATTTTCTTGTAGATGCAAGGGGAATATGGTAGATTTTAAGCCATAGTCAAATATTTTATCGCTGGTTGCTATGTGGCGCATTCCATTCTCTTTGCATGTCCAGGACATAAAAAAATGAATAACGAATTTGAGAAAAAGTATAAATATTGGAAAATTTAAGGAAATAACCAGCAATATCTCGAAAACGGTTCACTCAACAAAAAAAAGGTATATGATATAAGTTGTGTATTTTAACGCGATCTACATTTTTTGTGTAGTAAAATTTTGTCTATCTCTTATGGTTTACCAGTTATGCAAAAGTCGTTCATAATGAAGAATACTTTTGGAGACATTCCCAGAAATTTCGAGATATACATTTCATTTCTCATGACATTATCTTAAACATATGATATTTTTATCAAAATCGTTAGAGCCATTTTTGAGAAAATTAAAATTTTCGAAAAATGATCCATGTAAAGGGTAGTCTGGGGTGGGGGGATTTTCTTGAAAATCTTCGTGCATTTTTGGAAACATGTCCGTGTGGGTCTGTGAAAAGCATAACTCAGAAACGAACAGTCGGATAAACACCAAACTTGGTATTTAGGTTCAGTATCTTCCAGAGATGCGACACGAAGGTTTTCAAGAAAATTCCCCCACCCCAGATTACCCTTTACATGGAATGTTTTTCGAAAATTTTAACTCTCTAAAAATGCCTCTAACGATTTTGATTAAAATATCATATATTTAAGATACTTTCATGAAAAATAAAACGTATATCTTGAATTTTCTGGGAATGTCTCCAAAAGTATCCTTCATTGTGAACGACGTTGCATAACTGGTAAACCATAATAGATAGACAAAATTTTACTACACAAAAAATGTAGATCGCGTTAAGATACACAATTTATGTCATATACATTTTTTTGTTGAGTGAACCATTTTCGAGATATTGCTTGTTATTCCCTTAAATTTTCCAATTAATTTTTCTCAAATGGGGATCCGTTATTCATTTTTTTTTGTCCTGGTAATGCAAAGAGAATGGAATGCAGCACATAGCAACCAGTTCTTAAAATATTTGACTATCGCTTAAAGCCTACCAATTCCCCTTGCATCTACAAGCAAATTAGCAATACGATTAACATCTCGATATCTCGATTAACATGAAGCATATGGAGAATAAGCGTTTGTAAAAATAGTTTGTACAAGAGTAGAGAAAGTCATGTGAATGTAACACATCAATTTTTTTAAATGGGACCTTACATTTTGTATGTTTTCTCGTTAGAAAATGGTTTATAAAAAGCTGTTTATTCTGTGATGAGGAATAAGGAAGCAAAATAAAAACCGTTGGTTCCCAATTTGAAACGTAACTTGACCCTCAAATGATCATCCATGGATGGTCGAACCAATCATTGCGCTCTTCGTACACAGCCATTCAGAATTTTCGTTGATATTTACGTTGGTGTAAGAACAATAGCAAAGTGCTTTATACAAATGTTGTTTACTTTTTTATGAGGAGTGAGAAAACAACATAAACAAGTGGTTTCCATTTAAAAAGATTAAATTGACCCTAAAATGACCATCACAACGTCCTCCAAACAAAACACGACTATTGGCATTTACTTTCCCCCACAATATCAAGTACCTTTTATTAAAGAAATTTCTTTCTACAACGCTTAGTTTTGGAGATATTGTACAGTCTCAACTTAAATAGTCCATCCTGTATTTGCAATAGCTGCATAAGTGTCTTCAAGGCTGCACTTAAGGTTGTCTGTCGTTTCTTTCTGCTTTCAGTACAAGGAAATGGATTATTAACAGATAAGTGGAACAAAATGCAACAACTATACTCAAGTGTTCTCGTGGAATTTATATGTATATGACTGTCAACTGTGAAGGCGTGCATGTATAACACTTAGAGAAAGAACTTCATTGAGGATAAGATAGGTGACATAACACTGACCCGAGCTGTATGCGATAACCCACGAAAATAAAGACATGCCGCATAGCCTTATCACCGCAGCGATAAAACCGACCGTTTTCTTCTGCTGCATGAACTCAAGTCACCTCGGGTTTGGCTTTTTACGCTTTCTTTGCTGCTTTTATTGCTGATAAAACACGCGCAAATGATGCACATGAGTCTGGAGTTCTTGGAGCCGAAACTTACCTTATATACACAGTAAGCACATCTTCTAAGATGACGTTTGTCGCAGTTCTCTATGGCTAGTGTTATCTTATTTGTTGAGCGCCTCCTGTTTTATTATTTTAAATTTGGGGTTCTTTGTCCTCCGGCTAGCTATTATAACTCAGTCGAACACGTGTCTCTAAGCAGGGTGTGTAAACGGAAAGGAGTTGTTGCTAAAAGAAAACACTGATGGAAAAAATTTGTTTCTACACTTTTATTGCCGTCACACTTAATTAATAATTCACATATTTAATCTTTATACACGCCTGACTGAAACTGTGATATTTCTGAATGTAACTACAGTCGTATTCGCTGCCGCGCACCAATTATTTCGCGTACTTTACATTTTTGTAACTAACTCTGCGACGTCCATCTCGTGAGAGATTCTTTCAAACTGTGTAACGTGCACCTCGTGAGAGATTCTTCCGAACTGTGCGAAACTTGCTTATGGCTCGAGAATATATACTCCTTCACCACGAATTGCTAAACATTATAATAGAGCTGCTATTGGTTACAAAAACGCGCTCACTTTTAGCGTCTGTTTCGGTCAGCCAATCACTACTACTAACATATATACTCTAGGGAAGATATTTCTTCCATTTCTAAAAAAAGGCACGCTATCCTGACGTCATTTGTTTCTCTCTTCTTAGTGATAAACAACTCACCCCCTCGGTTTATTGTTACGCACTTCTATTGTCTGTTTCAGTGAGGCCGTGTAAACTTATTTCCTAACAATATTATAGCTAACAAACATCTAAATCCTGTACATACAATAATATTAATTTACACTACAATCACTCTGGCATTCACAGCATGTTATGATATAAAATATTGCATCACGATGGACAGTCGGATAGCTTAACTTAATCGAATTCTTCTTACAGCTTGCAAAGCAAGCTATTAGTTCCTTGTCACCACGATAGTGTCCCGGGATTTACAAATTGCTGTCCAGGAGGATTACAATTAAGGCTGGTTTACAACCAACGAGAACGATAACCAGAACGAGAACGAGAAAGTAGAAATACACGTATTCAAATGGGAGCGTTCACAATCGACGGGACCCGGGAACGGGAAAGAAAGAGTTGCCCAACTTTTAACTTTCTCGTTCTCGTTCCCGGGCACGGCATATTAGATCCATGTTGTGCATATTAGACTCTTCACTCTAAAGATTGTTCTAGGCGGCCGTGATATGAAACAGCTGCTTAGTGCTCTCTATAGGCGCAAGCTGGGAACATGAAACTGGAAGAAATTAGTAGTAAATGTGCTTCCTAACCTCATACCGACACCCGCAAATCCAATGAGCTTTGGTTCCTCTGGTGAATGGGTCATCTGTAGTTTGGCTACTACCTAAAAAATAATGGAAAACGGTACAAAGAATAGCAAAAAACCGGTGGAAATTAAAAAAGAACAATAAACTTTAATGTATGCCATTAAATAAAGGAATGAAAGCTTGGCACAACTACAGGACTCGGAAATGTAATGGATATGCATTTAGATAATGTTTACTCTATCGCATTTTGACGTTGGCTTGGCTAAATTGGAAGTAGGTGAAAAAATATCATTGGTCAGTTAAAAACAAATGAAATCCCAATGCGCAAAATTGACTTTCACTTTGTGATGATATGGTCATCGATATGCTTCCCGTACTCGTTACCGGGCTGTTGTGAACCAATATCTTGTATGGTGTATTGCTTCCCGTTCTCGTTTCCGTTCTGGTTACCGTTCTCGGGCGGTTGAGAACCAGCCTTTAGTCAGGTTACAAATCGGAACAAACTAGTAAGACCATTGGCGTTAGTACGTATTTTAGCCGTCAGCTGGCGCTGCTTACTAGAGGAGCAGAGACTGACAATGCAGTTAGGGACGCCTCACGACAGGTTTGCTACAGGGGGTGGACAAAGAGTGCACCTTATAATAAACTCAATCAACCTTGAGACATTTTAAATAAGGGAATTGGTGGAAATGCCCAATATAAAAACATATTGTAGCGGGGATGAATGGGAAAATAGGTTTCTTGGTTTCGGGTTTCTGACTAGGAAGGATTGTTGTTGTCGGCTACTCAGGTAGAGGATTATTGGTTGGGTGACTCTTATCTCAGGGAGTGTGGATAAGAGTTGAATGATACTCACAGTCCTCCTTCAGCGGCCCGTTTATTCTGATGATCCACACTGTTTTCCTTGACCAAATTCCCGTCACACAAGACTTGATTCCGCCTATCATCCCCAGCTAGTATTTACGTGCTTTCCCCTTTTCTAATTATCCTTAGATGATGAAAAATATACAGATGTGCATTTTAATGACTTGACTTTAGTCATTTCTAGCTGCCTTTCCTCACTTTTACTGAACACTAACTCTCACACATAAGTGCATCATGATACGGTAATTTGTATCACAAATTACTTTAATGTAAATAAGGATTGTAATATGAATATGTATTTTTATGTGACATTGATTTTAGAGGTTTATTAATTGTAAATATTATTGGTAAATAATAATATACGGCTCTACTGAAACTGTTAACAATAACGCAATAATGCAGCAAGGGGTGAGTTGTTTATCGTTACCGAGAACCAGGAAGTTACGTAATGTTTCGCGCCTTTTTGGTAAAAACTTCCAGAATGTTCCTTAAAAGAAATATGTATTAGTGGTTTTCATTGGATAGTAAAATAGACGCTAATGTTGGCGCGTTTTATTAGCCAATAGCAGTTCATTTATAATCTTTAGGCGTATCTTGAGGCAAGCCTATAAATAGTGTAGATTCAAGGGAGCGTTCCCCCAGTGCAACAAGATTCTCAAAACATTACACATCGTCCCCAGTGCAACAAGATTCTCAAAACATTACACATCGTTCCCAGTTCAACGGAATTCTCAGTACACTACATATCGTAAGTCAGTCCTTCATTTCGTCAAGTTACGCGCAGCAGAAGTACGAGAAATCTTATAAAGTATTATACAGTTAAATACACAAAGTTGAAGTATGCGAGTTAAAAGTGACAAGAAGTTATTACAAATAGTTTCAGTATGGCGATTATCCAGATAAATCTGTGAAAGTGTTCGTGAACGTGTTCTGCAATAAAGATTATAAAACCAATTTCTTCGTCAATATCATTTCTAGACAAAAGATTCCTTTCCGCTTCACACCCTGCAAGAGATACTTGTTCTACTAAGATAATATGATAGCTAGCCGGAGGACAATATACAAAACTTTAAATTCTTTCGAACCCTAATTGATGCAAATTGCTACGCCAGATGGAGTTAAACGAACCAACCAACGAATGACGTCACACAAGATGGCAACGCAGAAGTCAACATAACATTAATACCACATCAACATTTGCTCCACAACGTGGTGCTATAAACATATATAACAATTTGTAATACTTACAAATTGGCACCCATAACGTGGGGCTAGATAACTAGGAAAGGAACAAGAATAACCAGGAAAGGAATGAAGCAGAGTAACCAGGAATGCAGCGGTGAAATCATCTACAAGACGCAGATTCCAGAAACAAAAGGGACGACAGACTTCGACCGTAATTCCGAGATTACGAGGCAACAAGGAATTCAACGCAAAAACATCGAGACGACGTAGATTCATCACAACACAACGCAGAAGTGACATACAAATCTAGGAGAATGGGGCAGAACGCTGGACATCAAAGTAACAGCAACATACAGCATCATAAAGGTATCGTAATTTTTTTTTAGAAAACAAAAACAATGGCTGCTAGTAATACAGAAGAAACAATGATGGAAGGGGATAGTGTAACAGTTAGCTGTAATTCAATACAGGTTACAAAAAAAGGCTCAAACAATGTAGTATTGAAGAAAAACAATGTTAGTGCAGAAAGTCAGAATAGAATTGCAGGAAATGTTAATCTTGATACTATTATGATTATGGAAATGCTGAGAAATATGAGAGCAGATATAAAAAAGATTAATGAGAAAATGGACAAGGATCATAGGGAATTTATGGAAAGGCTTGGTAGGAGGAATGAGAAAGTAGAGCAAACAGTAGATCAAAGCAGTGAAGAAATTGAAAAGAAAGTTATGAAGTTAGATAGTAGTATGCCAGAAATGAGAGATGAAAATGAGGAAGTAATAGCAAGTGAGATAGGAGAAATTTCAAAGAAAATGCTAGACATGAGCAGGGAAATAGGTAACAAAGAAAGTGAGGTTAATACTAAACGTGAGGTTAATGTAGAATGCACAGAGTTAGGAAGTCAAATGAGTAGTATTTCAAGTGAGATAATAGAGATAAAAGAGGTTAGGAAAGTAGATGTAAATGAGGCGCAAGTTAATTTCAGTGGGGAAATATCAGAAATACAGAAAGAATCAGAAATGCAAGGAAATAAATTGTACCAAGATGTTCAAAATGAAAACTCCAGTCCAGTACAATTTAGTACAGATTTGTCTGAGTATTCTCAAATTAAAGAGATAGTAAAAGAATTGAAAATGAAAGTTGGTAAAAGATGTATTGTTCAAGAAACTGTAGATTGTTTTCAAATGTTATCAGGGAACGAAATGTCATATGAATACAAGAGGTTATTCATGAACAAAAATTTGAAGGTTAGGTTACGGCTACGAGTAATGTTTAGCCACACACAATTTGATCCAGGAGGGTAAATAGCAATAGGATGTAAAGTAAATGCTGGATAGTTAAAGATGACTTGCAGAGAAATGTATTGGAACGTAAGAGGGTTAACTATTTATATATATATATATCATTTGAAAAGAGAAATAAATTATAAAATAAAAAAAAAAGAGAAATGTTTAAAAAAAAAATAAATAAATAAATTTTTAGTAACTGTAACAACATTTGAAAATTAAGAATACAAAAATTGAAACTTAATATGATATTAAATTAAAAGTACGTAAATACAATTCAAAGAGTATTGTTAAAATAAAATTCAAAATAACAAAAATGGTAAAAATAATTCAAAACAAATACTTATGTAGCAAACAGAAAAGGTGAAACATTGTCTAGATTTAAGAGATGTAAATATTTGTGTAGAGGGTGAATATTTTGGTAAATATGTATAATGATTACAAAAATCTTAAATGTATAAATTTTTGTCAACAACTTAAAGTAAACAATTTGGTAGCAGTGATTAAATAATTTAGGGTAAAGTATTTGCTATAAAAATTATAATGTCAGATTAATATTTAAATTAATTAAACCAGAGCCAGTAAGTAGTGGCAATTTAAAAAAAAAAAAAAAAAAAAACATATCGTGTGTTAAATGCGTGTGAAGTGTTAAGTGAAAGTGATAACGTGTGTTCCAAGATCTAGGAGACTAAAAACACAATTTTAAAATTCCTAAACAAGTTATAAATATTTATAATTATGTTTCTAGTGGGGCATATGATACGGTAATTTGTATCACAAATTACTTTAATGTAAATAAGGATTGTAATATGAATATGTATTTTTATGTGACATTGATTTTAGAGGTTTATTAATTGTAAATATTATTGGTAAATAATAATATACGGCTCTACTGAAACTGTTAACAATAACGCAATAATGCAGCAAGGGGTGAGTTGTTTATCGTTACCGAGAACCAGGAAGTTACGTAATGTTTCGCGCCTTTTCGGTAAAAACTTCCAGAATGTTCCTTAAAAGAAATATGTATTAGTGGTTTTCATTGGATAGTAAAATAGACGCTAATGTTGGCGCGTTTTATTAGCCAATAGCAGTTCATTTATAATCTTTAGGCGTATCTTGAGGCAAGCCTATAAATAGTGTAGATTCAAGGGAGCGTTCCCCCAGTGCAACAAGATTCTCAAAACATTACACATCGTCCCCAGTGCAACAAGATTCTCAAAACATTACACATCGTTCCCAGTTCAACGGAATTCTCAGTACACTACATATCGTAAGTCAGTCCTTCATTTCGTCAAGTTACGCGCAGCAGAAGTACGAGAAATCTTATAAAGTATTATACAGTTAAATACACAAAGTTGAAGTATGCGAGTTAAAAGTGACAAGAAGTTATTACAAATAGTTTCAGTATGGCGATTATCCAGATAAATCTGTGAAAGTGTTCGTGAACGTGTTCTGCAATAAAGATTATAAAACCAATTTCTTCGTCAATATCATTTCTAGACAAAAGATTCCTTTCCGCTTCACACCCTGCAAGAGATACTTGTTCTACTAAGATAATATGATAGCTAGCCGGAGGACAATATACAAAACTTTAAATTCTTTCGAACCCTAATTGATGCAAATTGCTACGCCAGATGGAGTTAAACGAACCAAATAAGGAGTGACGTCACACAAGATGGCATCGCGTAAAGAAAAACATATATTTGCTCTCGTAAATTGGCTTCCAAACGCGGAGCTACAATAATGTTACAATAAATACAATTTGTACTCTCGCAATCAAATTTCGACATTTACACTGTTCCCCTATGTGACACGAAGTGCTCTAAGTTATGACATCTCTACTGCTTCCCTGTACGACACGAAGTCATGTATTCTTCCCCAATGTACGACACGAAGTGATGTACTCTTCCCCAATGTACGACACGAAGTGATCCATCTTACACACGTCTCAAACTGCTCTCCATCCTAGACAATTTTTCTATCCTCCGCCTATTTTCTAGCTTCATTCCTCCTTTTTACTAAGCACGTGACCTTTATAATTTCTGATTGGTCGTTTTTCTAAATTTTCCGCCGTTTTCCATTGGTACGTTATATTTTCAACTTGACCCTGCCCGCGTCTATCATCGCCTTACGTTCGCATGATTAGGTTTTCTGTGCGGTTGACTGCATTCGACTTCCTTTCTGTTGTTCTAGCTTCCTGTGAGTTTCACCAGATTTCTATAGAACTTAAGCGTTTGCTAATGTTTCTTTCTTGTATGTTCTTAAAGTATTTCACCTTTTACAGTTTTCACTATGTGTCTCTTCGTTCTAAAATACGCGTTTTCCTACATTTTATTTCACGTTCTGATTATTTATTCGTATCCGTTCTTTACTTTATTTCTTTCGTTATGATTTTATTCCCACCTTTTCTAATGCTTAATATTATCTTTTATTCTTCCTGCTTATTTTTATTCCCCTCATTATTTTGATTATGATTATTAACATTATTATGGTTATTATTATTATTCTAGCGGATCTTATCACTTCAATATGCTGTCTTTCAAATTCCATACCCTTTCCTGATATCGCGAGAAACCAATGAATCTTACAGCACTTCAAGAATGACCAAACATTGAAAAATTCAAACAAATAACAACAGATATCTCCAAAATGGTGATTACCCCCTAAAAAAATGGTTTGAAATAAATTGTGTGCCTTAAAGAAATTAATTTTTCTCTATCTCTTATGGTTTAAGGCACATAGGCATATCAAATTATACACAACTGCTTCCGAGTGAAGAGAGTTTCACAAGTCATTCCACGAAAATGGAGATACGCATCTTATTTTAATATAAATATGGCATTTTAATCAAAATCGTTACGGACATTTTTTAGAAAAAAGGAATAATTTAACTTGTAAAGTATGGTCTGGGATGGAAGGATTTTCTTGAAAATCTTCTTATCATATCTTTGGAAGATATTGAACTTAAATACCAAGTTTTATATTTATCCGACATTTTGTTTTTAGTTGTTGCTGTTCACATACACTCTCTAAAGCTGAGTGGATTCGCGGATCTCAAAACATGTATTTCGAAGTATCCACAGCGATTTTTTGGGTGGAATGCTATACTTCCTCTACCTCTAGGTACATCGTAGAAAAGGTAAACAATGTTCGATCCACCCGCGAAAAGGAGGGAATAAAGGAGGAGGCTGCGTATTTAGAAGTAAATCAAGACAGATCCATACTGAATTTTCGATTAAGTATTTGTGATTTTGTACAGTCCGGAAAACCATGAAATAAAGGAAAAAATCTTATGTGTTACATTCACATGACTTTCTCTACCTTCTAGCGCTTATTAGTGGGCATACAAATTATTCTTACAAAAGTTTATTTTCCCATTTACTTCATGTGTAGTGGTTACCATGCTAGCCTCTAGTTTCCGAGGTCACGGGTTCAAACCCGGCGAAGACGATGGATTTTTTCAGGCGTAAAAATCCTTAGCATAGCTTCCGGTAGTCGGTGTCGTAGCTTTACTGCACGTAAAAGAACCTCAAGCCTGATAGAGGCCTCTGAGCAAAATTACCGGTCTTTCACGTCCAATATAAAATGAGACGCTAAGGACAACAGCAGTAAAGAGAGCCCATTATTTAAAAATTAAAGATTTATCTACTTCATTTTAATTGAGGTAAATCTTTTCGGCAATAGCTATATTATATATTTCGTTATAGATACAAAGGGAATACAAATGTTTTAGAACTGGACGCTACACGCTGATTTTAAAATTCCATACACTTTCCATGCAGTAATGAGAAACAGCTGAAAATCCGCGGGACTTAAAAAAGAATGACAGAATATTGAACAATTTGAATCATTAATAACGGATATCTCGGAAATGGTGATGTCACAAAAAAAGTTATTCACAATAAATTCTATAACTTAGAGATCTACATTTCTTGCGTAATACATTTTCGTCTATCACTTAACGTTTACCAATTATACAAGATTATACAAAATTCCGAATGAAGAGGACTTTACAGCTTTTCTCAGAAAGTTCAAAACGTTCATTTTATTTGTCACGTAACTATCTTTAACATATTTTATTCAAAATCTTTAGAGCTATTTTTCAGAAAATCTAAAATTTCCAAAAATCTTCTATGTAAAGGTAGTTTGGGGTGGGGAATTTTCTTGAAATTCAGGGGGTCTCAAAGCATGTATTTCCGTTGTAATCTCGGTATCGAATTTTTGGGTGGAATGCAATACCTTTTCTACCTACTAGGTACGCGGTAGATAAAGTAAATATGTACTACAGGAAAAATAGAGACTTTGCAGAAATATTACAACTAATAAATACGATTTGGCATTAACCATTTCCGATGTATTCGCTTTTATGAACAACTGACTGCTGCTTTAGTCTCATGTCTCCACGATTTTACTAAAATCACACAGTGATGACACAATTTCTAAACAGAGATATCGTGAATCACACGTCGCCAAAAGTAGACCATTTTGCGACTACTACATAATCATATTTATTCTAGTGTGTTTATAAGGAATGTTGCTCTAAAATACAGCCACACACTCACGATATATATTCTTACACACAGGAGATGGTAATAGCATGCTCGGGCTTCAAATATACGACCTCCCAGAAGGTTCGTAAGAAGGAAATCGATTGTGCGGCCCGGTGCATCCTGCAGCCAAGACCCCATTACCGGGATGGCTAGCTCTTTTTTTAGGGGGGAGATCTGGCTTCCGCAAGGGGTATCTTATGCCATTTCAAGCTTCCGAAACTAAAGCATAGAAATAAATAAAATATTTAAGTTGTATGGAAGTGTCTCTTCTTTAGTAACCTGTGTATAACTAAATTACCTTTGCAACTATTGTGGACTCTTATGTGCTTTTAATGCTCAGATACGCTTTCAGTCATTATTCCACAGGATGTGACGTCATGGACAACATTTTAAAATTATAGGCTTTTATTTTTTTCGGAAAGCTAGTCATTATCTTTAGTTCTGTGCAAAATTTCATTTATTTCACAGAGAAGGATTCTTTTTTCAGGCGAAACGTCGGTGGCCCGCGTTGGGAGGTCGCGGGTTCGATCCACGGCAACCACCCACAATGACCCATGTTTCTCGCGGATTTCCCGGGGTCGACAGGCAAACGATGGGATGATTTCTTCTCTATTACAACCTCTTTTCCATAATGTCTCTTTCATTCGGCTTCCTTCTCATCTTTCAAGTGTGCTTCTGGGTCTCGTGGTGTATGGCGGTGCCGGACAGGTGCCGCGGATGCTTGCTCACTGGAAAGAATGCGCTCCCGTGGACACCAGGGCTGCTCGACTGGTGGGTCATTCATCGCCCTCTCTCGGCAGCTCGGGCGGTGACACACGGATCTGCGAGCTTGGAAATGTTAGAGACCTCCGCGCGTCTATGTGGCCTGTCTGCCTATGGCCTACAGCCTGCTCTGTTATTCCTTCACTTCATCTCTTCCTCCTGGGAGGTGGTAGGCACAATAGATCTTTGTAGGCCACAGATGTTCCCCTCCGTTCAAATTAATACAGGTAGTAGAGAACATTAAAACAAATATATATCGATAAGGAACATAGCTTGTAATGTGAGTGGTGCTGTTGTGTCGGTGTCGCTGACTGGGAGTGTGTACTGGCTATCAAACCTGTTCTGTGTACGAATTGTTGGCTGTGAGGTTTCCTTGGAAACACGGTACTCTCGGTGATAGGTTGATTGGACCGTACATTCTTCCATTCTGCCTCAACGGACGGAGCTATCGCGAACTTCATGGAACACGTGTTGCCAGAACTGCTCGAGGATGTACCTCTGAATGCTAGACTCTCCAGCACGATGGGGTGCCAGCTCATTTCAGCATTGCTGTGAGGAATCATCTGAGAGCCACCTTCGGGAATCGAGGGATCGGCCGAGGTGGCCCTGTGGCCTGCCACCCAGGTCACCTGACCTCACGTATCTGGATTTGTTCCTCTGGGGGGCATATGAAGCAGTTGGCGTATGAAACCCATGTAGAAACAGAAGATCTCGTCGCTAGAATTGCCGTCGTTGCTGGTACCATTGCGGACATGTCAGGAGTCTTCAAGCACACGATAGCCAATGGTCGCGCATTCGAGCAGTTCCTGTGAATGCCACTGCTGTAATTAGCATGCTAAACTACTGTTGGACAACGAGAAGAAGGCGAGGGGGACCTGAGGGGTGAGCGGGGTTCTGTAACTGTTTATCTGCTCACGTACTGTCGATTGTTTACTACGTTTACTACAAATGTGTTTATGTGTGCAAATGAACCACCCATGCTGCCAGATCTGATACTAGTAGAACAGCAACCACCGTAACGCATTGGCTCTTGCCATGGGTGAGTACTTGACAACACCGTGTACTGTTCGCCAACGGAAAGAAAGTACCTGACAGACTAACCTTATCTGTTTGGAAAAAGTGCGACAAGGACAGTGAATGTGTGACAGAGAACGCATGCTACAAAAGGAGTAAAACTATTCATCTGAGCCAATCTGAGCTGCCGTGTGTCTCATAAATGTGTGTAACATAAGCAAGTAGGCGGGGTTCGGACCGTGTCTAATCAGCAATTTCCCCTCTGCCCTTCACTCCCCGGGGACTTTCTTTCCGTTGGCGAACAGTAGTAGTTTATAACCTCCTAACATGCTTATCGTATCCACACGGGGAGCGTAAATATGATACGGACGCAGGAAAGTGTTGATGTTACACATTCCTCTCGCTTGCCTTCTCGTGGTCACACGCAGTGTTGCCAACATACCCATTTTATGGCTAAATCTAGCATTTTTACAGTAGCGTTTAGCCATATAAAATCATAAAATGCTTATAGCCTGAAATCTAGCCAATTTAAGCAAACCCGTAGCCAGAATCTAGCCTAAATAGCATAATTTATCTGCGCTTTAGCTATGCAAAAGGAATAAATGGTTAGGGTGAATCCCCAATACCTGTATAGTTGTGTTATCACCTGTGTAGTTATCATGAGTCGTAGCATGTCATCAAAATGTGTACTAATCATAAAGTCGACTTTCTAAAGTATGCTCTCAAAGTCTATGATTTTTGGCACACAGAATTGGTCGATTTTACATATTTTACCTAAATATTTTCAGTAAATTTCATATCTCAACATCAGATATATTTAACGTACGGTGTTGGTGCTTAGCAAAAATACCTCATTCCATTACAATTTTATACTGAATAATTTATTCTTTTACAGTATTTAAATATTATGGAATTATGTAATAAATTATGATATTTAGAATCTCTTAATGGGGTCGCCCCTCCGTGGTGTAGTGGTTACCGAGGTCGCGGGTTCAAACCCAGTGGAGGGCGATGAATTTTTTCGGGCGTAAATATCCTTAGCATGGATTTACTTATTCCTTACTTATTGCTTTATTACTATGCGTAAATTTACTTCCTTCGGAAGGGAAGTAAAGCCAGTGGTCCCGTGTGATAGATTTATGGCACGTAAAAGAACCTCAAGCCTGATACACAGGCCTGTGAGCAATATTTCCGGTCTTTCACGTCCAATATAGAATGGGACGCTAACAACCATAGCAGTTAAAGAGCGTCCATAAATAAACCTCAATTTAATTTGTCTCAATGGGGTTTAACTTTAGCAAACAAAATATGGATAGTTTTAGACTCCAATTATATCTAGCCTTTTTTTGTTAAAAAATGCCTTTTTAAAGCTACCATCTAGCCATTATTTGCGAGGAAGTGTTGGCAACACTGGTCACACAGTACCTTCTGTGTAAAGCGACCCTAGCATCAGAAACTACCGTCAGGATCCATATGTTCCTTATCGAATATATTTGTTTTGTGTTCTCCACCACCTGTATTAATTTGAATGAGTAGTTTCGGGGAATTCTGTATAACCTATTAGGTAAGGTACATAAATATGGCTCCCTTTATATTATCACTCGTAAATCTATCACGTTGCCTGAACAAAAAATAGTGCATGCTTCATTACAATCCAAGCATGTTTACTATTTGTGCTAATGTCAACCTTTATGAAGAATGTAAAAAGTAATGACAATACAAAACGTGGCATTCCTTTTCTATGAGGAAGGTGATCCCTATTATTACCAAATGCACATAAAACTTACAGAGCTGCTAATCAAATCGTTAAACACATATTAACTGGCAAAAATTAGTTACTATCAGAAAACACCTGAGTGTTAACATTTGCTTCTCAAACAATTAGTGCAAATAAATCGAGTCTCACGTGAAATTACTCCATTGCATTTTTCATGGCTCCACGAAAAGCACTGTATGCATCGAATCTATTTTTCGCCTTTGTAGTCCTGCATATTGTGCATTTTTGGCACAACGCTAATTATGGCTCCGGGGCCATATTAGGAGAACGGTCTGCATTGCAGATGACGCTTTTTTGCCAAAGCTACTGTTGATGTAAAATACGTTGAACAATTCCAAGGTAAAGCAACGAATACTGACTTTCTGTGATTAAAAAACTGGTTTTCTAATATTTATGTTTCACAGTGAAACACATTCTGTAACATAAACGTGCCAAAAGCTCACCTTAGCACTGAAAAGAAAACACAAGATTCAGGACTGTAACAGATAAAGGTTCTTATTTCACGCACTGTATGTGAATTACTAGTTCCCTCTGACGAAGTTCATGTTAATAACGTCTAAGTGCGCCACTTACTGGAGAGTTCACATGGTCATATTTGCATAAGGGACCATATTTGGTTCCTTTACCTTACCCGACATTCGCCTTCTCAGGATAAGGGAATACCCCGGAAAAAAATCTGATGTGATACATTCACATGACTTTCTCTACCCTCTAGCGTTTATTAATGAGTATTCAAAGTACTATTATTCCTAAAGTTTATTTTTCCTTTCTTCTCATTTTAATCCAGATAAAAGTTTCCGGAAATAGCTACAGTACACATTTCGTTATAGATACAAAGAGAACAGCGACAGTCAAATGTTTAAGAACTAGGCGCTACATGCTGGCCTTAAAATTCCATACTGTTTCCACGACATCGCGAGAAACAACTGACTGTTGACAGGACTTTAAAGAATCATCAAGTAATGAACAAGCTAACAATTAATAACGGATTCTCGGAAATGGCTGATGCCACAATAAAAGTTATTCGAAATAAATTGTGAATATTAAAGAGATTTACATTTCTTGTGTAGTGCGTTTTCCCCTATCGCTTAACGTTTGCAAGTTACACAAGATTATACAAAATTCCTTCCGAATGTCCAGACCTTCAAAAGAAATTTCGAAATATGTTCCATGTAAAGGGTAGTTTGGAGTGGGGGATTTTTTTAAAAATCTTCCTGTCGCATTTTTGGAAGGTAGTGTACCTAAGTACCAAGTTTGGTGTTTATGCAACTTTTCGTTTTTGAGATACGCTTTTCATAGACACACACACGGACCTTTTTCTAAAAATCTGATGTGATACATTCACATGACTTTCTCTATCTTCTATCTTTATTAGTGGGTAAACAAACTACTCCTACTAAAACTCATTTTGCTATCTTTTACATTTTAATCCAAACAAACATTTGCAAAAATACCTACATTACACACTTCGTTATAGATGCAAAGAGGACAGCGATAGTCAAATGTTTAAGAACTGGACGCTATATGCTGGCCTTAAAATTCCATACTGTTTCCATGACATCATGAGCAACAACTGAAAATCGATGGAACTAAAAAAAAACAATAATAAATATTCAAAAATTCGAATTAATAACAGATATCTCAGAAACGGCTTATGCTACAAAAACTTATTTTTAATAAATTGTGTGTTTTAAAGAGATCTGCATTTTTTGAATGCTACGCTTTCGTCTATCGTTTAACGTTTACCAGTTATACTCGTAGATCATATATAATTCCTCCCGAATGAAGAGGACTTCCTAGGTTACTCCCAGAAAATTCAAGCTATACATTTTATTTATTATGTAAATATCTTTCATATCTTTGTTAGAGCTATATTTTTAGACAATAAACAATTTTGAAAAATGTCCCATGTAAAGAATAGTTGGGGTGGGGATTTTCTTGAAAATCTTCGTGTCGCATCCTTGGCGAACACACACACACACACACACACACACACACACACACACACACACGGACATTTGTCCATAAATGCTTTAATTGTAATAAGGGACCTCAAAACATGTATATTCGGTGAAATCTCGCTATCGAATTTTTGGGTGGAATACAAACCTTCTCTACCAACTATGTACGCGATAGAGAAAGTAAAAAAAAAACCTTACCCAGGTTCCTCACCTTAGCCAAGATTCGAACCCGAAACCTCTTGAACGTGAGAAAGATGTTACGCCCTCCCACGAGGCGGGTAATACATAAGATTTAGCTGCTATGAAAACAGTTTAATTATTGTAATATACAATTTGTGTTTTGTGTAAAGAAAACTTATTCGTGGTATCAGTCTATAATGTATTTAACAGAAACTGAAAGGATTGAAATTCTGAGCTGGTGACAGAAGTTGTTTACAGTAAAATTAGGCATACTTTTACGTGAAACTCATCCAAACCGGCAACCGTTGAGTATAAACGAAACAAATTTGAATGGACAGGGGCGAGTTAGAGGCATAAAGAGGTCTAGGAGGTATTAAATGTTAAAACTGACTTGTCCGATCATTTTTTTTAAATAGTTGATTTTAGTTTTATTGCTATTACGCATTACTTACGAAAACCGCTGTCTACCCTCAAGGTAGAGCGCACTACCATGAGCGCGTCCCATGTCTTCAAGAACTAGATAAGGAACTTTTTAAACGATAGTATTTTTTTATCTACTTCCTGTTCATGCCATCATGGCGGGGAGTTAATTTCCTTTATTCAGTGCTGGTAAACTAAAATACTTGAGCGTTTTGTCTGTTTTACTGCACGTATGTGCATGAACTGTATTAAATCCTCTAACTTTTGTTATATTTATTATTGCAGATATAAAATGTAATAATACTTGATAGATCAATTTCAGTATTTAAATCTCACCGGATGTTTACTTAATTTTATTTCTTAATACGATTTAATTCAAGAAGCAGCCAAGTATGAGCTGCAACTCATTATTTTTAAAGCCAACAATCAGGCGCGGATAATCGACCGCGCGGTTGCCAAACTTCGCCTCGCTTCGTCAGAATGTTACGCGTTTGTTAGGCCGGTTGTACACGATCAAATTTTTGTCAAATTCAATACATTACAAGACTTTTCAAGAGTTGTCACAACTTCACAACTTTTCTTGTCAAATTGCTTTCAATACTTTTAATGTCTTTGAAATTCTTGAAAGTAAATAGGACATGCTCTAAACGGTCAAAGATTTCACAATGATTTGATGGCTTTGGCCAATGAAATACGAGTATTCACAGTGCGTCACGAAATCTGCAACATGGCTGAAAGCAAAAAGTAAACAGAAATGGTTACCAGGCCAAGGTATGTCGTATGTGAACTGATTAGGTTATACATAAGCTGGTCATGTCTGTACATCGAGAGATCCGTGAATTATCACAAGATGAAGCAGATGAAGGCGATTATGAAGAAATAATAGCCAGGCAGATTTCTGAACTAAGTATACATTAATGCAATGTTATATAGTGTGGTTAACCTATCGGTTGGTATTATTTTCATTGTATTCCATAATCGTAATGTGATTTCATTGGATATAATATGTGAAAGTGCTACATAACATTAGTAAAGAACAATATTTCATTGCGAATTGTTATACTGTGACGCAAACAGTAAATTGCTTTGCGCGTGATAAATTATCAATGTGTTCTGAAGGGTTTCAGTTTGGCAAAGAGACAACCTGTAAATACACATCTTTGACATTTTCAAGTCTTGCCAGGTCTTTTGTCACATAGTGAAAAATATTTCACAATTTTTCTTGTAAAATCTTGAATTGAAAAAAAAGTTTGATCGTGTACAAGGGGCTTTATAAATGTCATCACAAAGTTCACTTCAAAACTACAAGAAAAGAAGAAGAGACACAAGAATGGAAATATAATACACAAATAGAGAAATAAAAACCATACCTTTCTATGCGTCCGTTGTTATTCAAGTGGCACAGCTAACGGCATATCCTTTTTCGCTTCCCTACACATACGTGAAATCGTTGGTGTACTTCATGAGACGCCTCAGCCGTAAGTTCTTGACGTTTCGTGAAGTTAGGATTTTTGCGTTTTTCTTCGTTGGCATACCTTTTAAAGAAATTATTCATACTGAAGGCAACAGCCCTAACCTTACTGCTATATCCACTGGTGCTACTGGGCTACCTAAGAAACATTTTCATGAGAGTTAACTTTATAAATGCTGCGACAAAGCCTATCACTGTAAGCACTGCAGATAATTCACAACTGAGTCGCTTAATCTTCCATGAAGTGCGCTGTAAAAAGTACACCAGCAGTATTTTTGCTTTGTCAATGTTTTCTTAGTGTTGAGCTATTGCGTCAATGGTGCAATGCATTTCATTGTTGATGCTTCCTCGAGAATGTGATGACAGTTAGTGATTCTTTACTTAAAGTTGCTTTAACATATTAGGCATATCGTGACTGTACAAAATTATTTGTAAAATGCATATTTAACATACTGGCAGTTTTAAAACATTGCAATGAACTAGTATAAAATGGTCACACTATAACTAATCAAATTGATTGAACATTATATACTTTTATATAAATTTATGCTTTTAAAAAATCCAACTATCTTGGGTATAAGTTGAGTGTTGTTTGTAAATCATTGGGCATCTGGTAGTGTTGTCTCCATTGATCGTATTGGGGACATTCCACGATTATGTTTTTCGTGTTAACAGTATGTTACACTGGTGGCAGATGGGTGGTTGGCCCTTTGAAAGAAGATAACTGTGCGTGATGTTGGTATGGCCCATTCTCAGTCGGGATATTAATACCTAATCTTATCTGGAAAGAGAATTACTGGGAAGATGTATCGAAAAACTCGATGTTATATCAAGGAGTTTGCTCCTCGTGGAGTCAAGCCATCCTGTCTTCCACTGTTGGTAGAGCTTCTTTTTATTGGTTGAGAAAACATCGTGGGCTGGTGTACTTATAGTTGGGTCACTTAGTGAATATTTATTGGCTTCTTTTGCTGCCTGATCGTCCAATTCGTTGCCTTGTATTCCACTGTGGGACGGAATCCATACTAAAGACACTTGATTTCCTTGCTTATTGGCTCTATGTAGTCGTGATTGAATTTCTTGTGTAAGAATATGGGTTGATGACAGATTGTTTATTGCAAGTAGTGCACTTTTAGAAACTGATTATATAACAAATAACTTTGAACATGGAGTATTCAAAACATAAATCACAGCTTGTTTAATTGCAAACAGTTCACTTGAGAAAACGGTACAAAAATCAGGAAGTTTGAATAACATAGTGTGGTCTGGCTAAACAACAGCACAAGCGTTTCTATCATTACACTTTGATCCATCTGTGTAAATTGCTGTATGTTTTGCATATCTGTCATGTAATTCATTAAATAGTTGGAGATAAACTGAGGAATGCGTGTGTTCTTTGGAGCTGGTGTTCAGTTCTAAATTTATTTTAGGTGAAGTGATTGTCCAGGGTGGAATAGCAACAGAGGGGTTTTAAGGCCAGCGTATAGCGTCCAGATCTTAAACATTTGACTATTGTTGTTCTCTTGTATCTATAACGAAACGTTTAATGTAACTATTACTTTCTCTACTACGTATAGTAAGTAGGGGAAGTATTGTATTCCACCCAAAAATTCGATACCGAGATTTCACCGGAAATACATGTTTTGAGACCCCCTGAATCCAAAAAAGCATTTTTGGAAACATGTCCGTGTGTGTGTCTGTCTGTGAACAGCATAACTCAGAAACGAACAGTCCGATAAACACCAAACTTGGTATTTAGGTTCAATATCTTTCAAGGATGCGACACGAAGGTTTTCAAGAAAATCCCCCCACCCCAGTGTACCCTTTACATGGAAGATTTTTCGAAAATTTTAATTTTCTCAAAAATGGCTCTAACGATTTTGATTAAAATATATGTTTAAGATACTTTCATGACAAATAAAATGTATATCTTGAATTTCCTGGGAATGTCTCCAAAAGTATTCTTCATTGTGAACGACTTTTGCATAACTGGTAAACCATAAGAGATAGACAAAATTTTACTGCACAAAAATGTAGACCGCGTTAAAGTACACAATTTATGTCATTTACATTTTTTTGTTGAGTGAACCATTTTCGAGATATTACTTGTTATTCCCTTAAATTTTTCAATACTTATTTTCTCAAATGGGAATTCGTTATTCATTTTTTTGTCATGGATATACAAAGAGTATTAATCTGTGGGAAAGGGAATGGTGCTGCACCTAGCAACCAGCTATTAAGAGATATGTATGTGCTTAAAGGCTACCGTATTTCTATATTGCCCTTGTAAATCTACAAGAAAATTAGCAATAAGATAGAGTCTGCAAATGTTTATCTCGAAGTAGATGGGGAATAAGCGTTTGTAAAAATAGTTGGTACACGAGTAGAGAAAGTCATGTGTATGTAACACATCAGATTTTTTTTAAGGTTGCTTCCTGCGTTATCGGTTGTTTATATTTGTCTCTCACCTATAAGATGACCCATATTTACAGCACTATCTGTTACGCAGTCACGTGTGTTTGTTAGCACTTTTGAGTCCTTACATTAAATTGTATAGGAGTTGAAATCCTTCCCATATCGGGGATGTTTTCCGCTAATCGATACCTTTGTTTCTTTCAGCCTGGAATGAAAAACTATACGCCTGAGATGTAGTTAAGCTTCTTGGTACCTTCACCAACAATTAACCCCTGCTCGCGAGGGAGTCGATCCCGGCAGTGCACCCCTCTCCAGGCGGGCGGTTTGGGATGGAACCATCCCTACACCCACTGCCACAACAGATCATTGATCTTCCCCCAACACGTATTTACTTCAAGTCATTAATGTCAGTTGCCACTATCAAAGTCTGTCACGCCTCTACCTCAGACCTCTAACATAATTAGTGATGTGTAAGCAGAAACGAGAGCTTAAAGCTGCCGGACGTTCCCTCTTCTGGCTGAAGGAAATTTGCAGCTTAGGGAATGTAACTATGAAAATAAAAAAATCTGATGTGTTACACTCACATGACTTTCTCTACTCTTGTAAAACTATTATTACAAACGCCTATTCTCCATATGCTTCATGTTAATCGAGATGTTAATCTTATTGCTAATTTTCTTGTAGATGCAAGGGGAATATGGTAGCTTTTAAGCGATGGTCAAATATTTTAACAGCTGGTTGCTGCGTGGATCATTCCATTCTCTTTGCATGTCCAGGACATAAAAAAATGAATAACGAATTCCCAATTGAGAAAAAGTATAAGTATTGAAAAATTTAAGGGAATAACAAGCAATATCTCGAAAATGGTTCACTTATTAAAAAAATCTGATGTGTTACACTCACATAACTTTCTCTACTCTTGTACAACCTAATTTTACAAACGCCTATTCTCCATATGCTTCATGTTAATCGAGATATCGAGATGTCAATCTTATTGATAATTTTCTTGTAGATGCAAGGGGAATATGGTAGCTTTTAAGCGATAGTCAAATATTTTAACGCTGGTTGCTATGTGGGGCATTCCATTCTCTTTGCATGTCCAGAACATAAAAAAATGAATAACGAATTTGAGAAAAAGTATAAGTATTGGAAAATTTAAGGGAATAACAAGCAATATCTCGCAAACGGTTCACTCAACAAAAGAAATGTATATGACATAAATTATGTATTTTAACGCGATCTACATTTTTCGTGTAGTAAAATTTTGTCTATCTCTTATGGTTTACCAGTTATGAAAAAGTCGTTCATAATGAAGAATACTTTTGGAGACATTCCCAGAAAATTCGAGATATACATTTTATTTGCCATGACAATATCTTAAACATATGATATTTTAATCAAAATCGTTAGAGCCGTTTTTGAGAAAATTAAAATTTTCGAAAAATGTTCCATGTAAAGGGTAGTCTGGGGTGGGGGGATTTTCTTGAAAACCTTCGTGTCGCATCTCTGGAAGATACTGAACCTAAATACCAAGTTTGGTGCTTATCCGATTGTTCGTTTTTGAGTTATGCTGTTCACAGACACACACACAGACACACACACAGACACACACACACACACAGACACACACACACACAGACACACACACGGACATGTTTCTAAAAATGCTTTTTTTGGATTCAGGAGGTCTAAAAACGTGTATTTCCGGTGAAATCTCGGTATCGAATTTTTGGGTGGAATGCAATACTTCCCTACTTACTATACGTAGTAGAGAAAGTAAAAAAGTATATGACATAAATTGTGTATTTTAACGCGATATACATTTTTTTGCATAGTGTAGTAAAATTTTGTCTATCCAGTTTTACCAGTTATGCAAAAGTCGTCCACAATGAAGAACACTTTTGAAGACATTCCCAGAAAATTCAAGATATACATTTTATTTGTCATGAAAGTATCATAAATATATGGTATTTTAATCAAAATAGTTTGATCCATTTTTGAGAAAATTAAAATGTTCGAAAAATGTTGCATGTAAAGGGTAATCTGGGGTGGGGGGATTTTCTTGAAAACCTTCGTGTCGCATCTCTGGAAGATACTGAACCTAAATACTAAGTTTGGTGTTTATCCTACTGTTCGTTTCTGAGTTATGCTGTTTAGACACAGACACACACACACGTACGTGTTTCCAAAAATGCCTTTTTTGTATTCAGGGGGTCTCAAAACATGTATTTCCGGTGAAACCTCGGTATCGAATTTTTGTGTGGAATACAATACTTCCCCTACTTACTATACGTAGTAGAGAAAGTAAAAAGCACGATTTTGTTCTGACTGCTTTGACTCTTTTACCATATAGTCAGAACATAAAGCATATAGTGCACACAAACTTTCAACGAGCTGCCAAACCATTGTTAAGATATTTTACTCTTTTATTCATAATTAATCACCAGGCATAGGAATTTCTAAGCATTAAAGCTAGTACGAAAGGAAATTGGGTTGAACTGTTACCGAACTTTAAGTTATGACGTCGCAAATAACAAATCACCCCATTCCACGTAAAGTCTGTTAGTGTTTGCAGACAGCACTCAACAGATCGTCTCTATCTGAAACCAACGACCTTGGCAGCAATTGCTTACATTGTTTCTACTTCTGTAGTTAACTTGAAGCAACTGCTTAAGGGACCCTGGGAGTGAGGTTTCTAACTTTTTTATTTTTAAAGCTATCCACTTGAAAATTTGTACACTTATCCAAAACTGCCTTGTCAGAGAAGTACGACAGTGGTATTTCCTAATATTTTAGCACAGCGAAAATAAGTGTACGACTTTGATTGAAGTTGGCGTTATTAGTTGTAGAGAAATACATTTTTACTTTCTCTACTACGTATAGTAAGTAGGGGAAGTATTGCATTCCACCCAAAAATTCGATATCGAGATTTCATCGGAAATACAGGTTTTGAGAACCCTTGAATACAAAAAAATCATTTTTACAAAAAGGTCCATATGTGAAATGTGAACAGCATGACCCCAGAACGAAATGTCAAATAAATATCAAACTTGGTATTTAGGTTCAGTATCTTTTAAAGATGCGACATGAAGATTTTCAAGAAAATCTTCCACCCCAGACTACCCTTTACATGGAACATTTTAAGAAAATTGTGATTTTCTCAAAAATGGTTCTAGGGATTTTGATTAAATTATCACATGTTTAAGATACTTTCATGGCAAATGAAATGTATATCTTGAATTTTCTGGAAATATCCCCAAAAGTCCTCTTCATTCTGAATGGCTTTTTCATAACTGGTAAACCGTAAGAGATAGAAAAAATGTTTCTACACACAAAAAAATTATAGATCTCGTTAAAACACAATTTATGCCCTATACAATTTTTTTGTGGAGCCAACCATTTGGGAGATATTCCTTTTTATTTGTTTGAATTTTCCATTACTTACACCTTTTCTCAAATGGAATTGGTTATTCGTTTTTTTATGTCCTGGACATGCAGAGAGAATGGAATGCTCCACATAGCAACCAGCTCTTAAAACATTTGACTATCGCTTAAAGTCTACCATTTTCCCCTACAAGAAAATTAGCAATAATATACTTCCTGCAAATTTTTATATCGATTAACATGAAGTAGATGGAAAATAAATGTTTGTAAAAATAGTTTGTACAATACTAGAGAAAGTCATGTGAGTGTAACACATCAGGTTTTTTTTAGCTTGAATTATGAATAACAGTATAAACACTCTAAATATTGCGTTATGATTATTATTTATGTGTTTCACTTATTCCTTTCTTATATTAAATGATATCTAATTAGTTTAGTAATAATCTAATAACGCAGCTTCAGTGCATAAGAAAATTCACTTTTACGTTCTCCTATTTGTACATTTTTAGCCGTCTCTCTTTGACAACGTACAACTGAGGTTATACTGTAATACAATTGGAAAATGATTTTATATATGAAGAAAGATGGTTTGTTGTATTGTAGTTCAACTGTTGGGGAGCCGAACTTGAAGTAGTAGCAACCGCACGAATAGTAAAAAGTTTCCGGTAGCCTTCGCCCCAAATGTACTTTCCGGTGGCCTTTGCCCCAAATGTTTAAAAAAATATTAACTTTGTAATTTTTACTGTTTCTTTAAATATTATGTACTTATGTTTGCCTCGGCTGCGTCAGTATTTATTTTTAGTGACCTGAGTAATGTCTTAGCAGGGAGGTGGTGCGACTGAAGCATGTAGGCTTACACAGATTATAATTTTTACTTCACTCCTTTTAGTAATGCTTGACACTATTTAAATAACACTTCACTGATAGAGAGAGCTGTGCGACTTATTTTATTAATTACTTGCACTTTTTTAACACGTAAACTATTTTTGTCTCGCACGAATAGGTATTAAATTTCTCGAGAACACATCTCGCGTCCGGTTAGAAACACTGTCTGCAACCAACGCGTCCAGTTATGAGCGCTGTCTACAAGCAACTGCCTTGATTTCAACCGCCTAAATTTGTAAATTTCTGTATTTCAAGTCTCTGATTGGTTATTCCAAATCCAATAGAATACTTTTATTTAACTTAAGCTGTTTTCTGGTTGTTGATTGGCTATTTTATAAACTGTCACAAAAATTACATTATTGCTTCCAAGAATTACAAGTAGTATTGTTAAACTTTCAAATTCATTATTGCCTCAAGGTTACCTCATTGTTACCTCATTATTAGCAACTTTTAACCTATGATTCTCACAGCTCCTACATTATTAAACTGCGTAATACATTCACATAACATTATTGAACATGTATACAATAATATAAACGTATACAATGACTGTGATATACATTTTTATATATTGTTACATACACATATTGCTTTAAGCCGGGCTGTTATTTGTTTATTATATTACATAATTTGACTGAAATCATTCAAATGTTAAAATACTGTCTCATATATAAGCGAAAGGATAATAATTATAAATTTGAAATACATAAATTAGCGTTTCAAATAGCTTACATATGTATTACTTATTCGAAAGCGATACCTTATTTATTTTACACGTGCACTTTTATACATTTCCGTGTAGCTCGCACAAAGCCAAGAAATTCCAACTGTATGTGGGCTATTTTAAAAACATACCTAATGTCAAAAACGTGAGACTTTCTCTAACCATCACAAATTCTCATACATCTTTATGCAATCCATATAAAAGCCCTTCTTTCATATATCTTACCTTATTCGCAATGTGAAGCAGTATTCTATGCTATCGTAATGTCATATTGATGATCATGTATATATCATATGTTATTCGTGTAACCACAGTGTTTAACTATATTTCCGTTAATTTAATATTTATCCCATGTATTTTTCTCATATACGACGCATAACATTTCCACTGAGCAGTTTCGACGAGCAAGCGAGCGTATAACAAAGACTAGGAGAAACTTTCTAAAATAACTCTACGTGGTAGAGAGACGCAAGTGACCGACGCTCCAGGAATACCCGAAATATCTTGAAGCAGGGGATTCTGTATTGTATTCAGTCTTGTGACTTTGTGAGAACGATTAGGGAAGGTCTAAAACCCCTCCAGATTTCTTGAAAATTAGAAATCGTGCTTGTAAGGAACCAATCACAAAATTCGAGAGAAAATTCAACGCACCAGATGTTCGGCAACAAAATTCAGTCTTCTCGCGAACTCACTTGCATAACTAAGCCACGCCAAGAATTAATAACGGATCAATACACAAAGCAACATCGTGTGTACTTAAAGTGAACAATCTCCTGATGATTTCAGTCGCGAACTCAAAGTGTTATCAAAATTGTGTAAAGGTGTTCGATAAGTACGCGTCGTCATGAACAGTTAAATTCGCTCAATGTATTATCGTAACTATTCGAGTGACAAGTGGTTGACAAGTAAAATCAGGGAGAAATAACAGTCACTATACAACGACGCGTCCAGCAATAAACTTACATCAAGTGAAAACACGTATTAATCTGGTTCCTCGTAATTTAATTCAAAGTCAAACATAGCGGAAATGCGTCCAGCCTATCGAGCTCAATTCTTGTAAAGTGTTTATCAAACATTAATTATGAAATAATTGGAATTAAATATTACAGTTTAATTTTAATCAGTGTCTTCATTATTAGTTTTCTTAAAGTTCACTCCCTAGAGATCTCCAACCCGTCTCATGCAAGTATTAATAATTAAGAACCGACGGCAGCTCAGACAAGAACAAAAGAGGAAGGAACTTCTATGCAGCTAACCACACAAAAGACACAAACTCGTACTTTGCAGGCTCTGCAATTAATTAAGTACACATTAATTAGAGCCTAGCAACAAATACATCAGGTGCTCCAATAAATAAAGCTGCATAATTAATCATCGTATTAAGAATCAACAAGTATCCACGTAAATGTTTTCCTAGAAATAATTGTAATGCGGTCTTAGTCACATGCAAATATCGAATGTAAAATTTCCATCCACCTTAGGCAAACATATAAAGTAAAAATCTGATGTGTTACACTCACATGACTTTCTCTACTCTTGTAAAACTACTTTTACAAACTCTTATTCTCCATATGCTTCATGTTAATCGAGATGTTAATTTTATTGCTAATTTTCTTGTAGGTGCAAGGGGAATTCCTAGGCTTTAAGCGATAGTCAAATCTTTTAAGACCTGGTTGCTATGTGGAGTATTCCATTCTCTTTGCATTACCAGGACAAAAAAAAATGAGTAACGAATTTGAGAAAAAGTACAAATATTGGAAAATTTAAGGGAATAACAAGCAATATCTCGAAAATGGTTCACTCAACAACAAAAAATGTATATGACAAATTGTGTATTTTAACGCGATCTACATTTTTTGTGCAGTAAAATTTTGTCTATCTCCTATGGTTTACCAGTTATGCAAAAGATGTTCACAATGAAGAATACTTTTGGAGACATTCCCAGAAAATTCGAGATATACATTGCATTTGCCATGGAAATATCTTAAACATATGATATTTTAATCAAAATCGTTAGAGCCATTTTTGAGAAAATTAAAATTTTCGAAAAATGTTCCATGTAAAGGGTAATCTGGCGTGGGGGGATTTTCTTGAAAACCTTCGCGTCGCATCTCTGGAAGATACTGAACCTAAATACCAAGTTTGGTGTTTATCCGACTGTTCGTTTCTGAGTTATGCTGTTCACAGACACACAGACAGACACACACACGGACATGTTTCCAAAAATACTTTTTTTTTTTTGGATTCAGGGGGTCTGAAAACATATATTTCCGGTGAAATCTCGGTATCGAATTTTTGGGTGGAATACAATACTTCCCCTACTTACTGTACGTAGTAGAGAAAGTAATATACATTAAAATTCTGCATCTAACCGTTTATAATGTAAGCTAAAGTTATTCTGCCTAAATTTTTATTTCTAATTGATATTGCCTTCTTTAACTTGTAGGTTACATAGGACATTTTTTTACTTGCTCTACCACGTACATAGTAGGTAGAGAATGTGCTGCATTCCACCCAAAAACTCGATAGTGAGATTTCAACGGAAGTACATGTTTTGAGGCCCCCAAATCCAAAAAAAGGCATTTTTAGAAAAAGGTCCGCGTGTGTGTGTCTTAACAGCATAACTCAAAAATGAAAAGTCGGATAAACACCCTTGATATTTATATTCACTATCTTCTAAACCTGCGACATGGAGATTTTCGACAAAATTCCCCATAGTAAACTACCCTTTACATGGAAGATTTTTCGAAACCTTTGATTATCTAAGAATGACTCTAACGATTTTGATTAAATACCACACTTAAAGCTATTTAAAAGACAAATAAAATGTAAATCTTGAATTTTCTGGCAATTGCCTTTGAAGTCCTCATTCGGAAGGAATTTTGTATAATTTTTTTATAACTGGTAAACATTAAGCGATAGACGAAGACCTACTACACAAGAAATATAGATCTCTTTAAGACATTCAGTTAATTTCAAATAACTGTTTTTGTAGCATCAGTCATTTCCGAGATATCCGTTATTAATTGTTCTATTTGTTCAAAGCTTTGCCATTATTTTCAAGTCCTGTCGATTTTCAGTTGTTTCTTGCGATGTTATGGAAAGAGTTTTTCGCGGTAATCGGCTCACGTTATCTTATTTGCTAGCGCCTGTTATTGTTTTATTATTTTGAATTTGGGTTCTTTGTCCTCCGGCTAGCTATTATTACTCAGTCAAGCAAGTGTCTCTGAGCAGAGCGTGTAAACGGAAAGGAGTTGTTACTAAAAGATGACACTGATAAAATAATTTGTTTCTATACTTTTATTGCCGTCACACTTAATTAATAATTCACATCTTCAATCTTTATACACGCCAGACTGAAACTGTTATATTTCCGAATGCAATTACTGTCGTATTAGTTGCCACGTACTTCACATTTTGTAACTAACTTTACGACGCGAGAGATTTTTCCAAACTGTATGACGTGCACTTCACGGGAGATTCTTCAAGACTGCACGAAACATGCTTATGGCTCGAGAATATATACTCCTTCACCTCGAAATGCCTAAAGATTATAATAGAGCTGCTATTGGTTACCAAATCGCGCCCACTTTAGCGTCTGTTTTGTCAGCCAATCACTACTACTAACATACGTACTCTAGGGAAGATATTCCCTCCATTTCTAAAGAAAGGCACGCTACTCTGACGTCATTTCCTAACAATGCTTATGGCTAACAAACATCTAAAATCCTGTACATACAATAATATTAATTTATACCACAATCACTCAGGCATTCACAGCATGTTATGATATAAAATACTGCCTTAAGTTTTAAGACCAGCTTGTAGCGTCCAGTTCTAAAACAACTGACTATCGCTCTTCCCTTTGTATCTATAACGAAATGTGACATGTATCTATTCCAGAAACGTTTATCTGGATTTAAATGAAGTAGATAGGAAAATAAAATTTTGTAAGAATAATTTGTATACCCAGTAATAAGATATAGAGGGTAGAGAAAGTCATGCGAATGTAACATATCAGATGTTTTTGCTTAATTTTATTTTGTAGCAAATAACAACATGAATAAAGTAGATAAGCATTGATAATTGTTTGCGACAGTAAAGTTGGACATCCTTATTGCTTACGTCAGATATATGTAGGTATGCCGCATGACATGCGACGCTCGTAAAGGGGCGTGGTTATATTCACCTTTTATAACATAACACACCGTAAAGATGAGAGAAACGTATTTGCAGATGGGCAAACGCTGATGGCCTCTTGTAGTAAAGCAGGGTTGCCACTGTAGGGGACAGAGTTTTAACCCATCCCGCTGTTATGTTCTTCGTTTTTGCCTACCCTCCAATGTGCTTCTACTCAATTAGCAATATGTCGCCGTAAAGTCCGACTATCCCCAACACACTGTACTGATCGTGCATTAGTTTTATTCTTATTGCGTCATTTCGGGTAACGAATTCCACTTCACATGGTCGGACTTCACCTGGCTCGGGGAGTTCTATTCTGCCAGTGTGCGTGGACACATCTCTGCCTTGGGCGAGTTACTTATATGCCTTAGTAAGCCAAATATGTATTTAAATTGGTAAAGGCCTTTCTGAATGGCTTATTCTCTAAGTTTGTCCGTTCCATTTTTCATTAAACAGATGTTTCGGCATTAGAATGTAGTTATTTTTCGCGGAGCATAGCTCGTGATTTATATTTGCTAACTGCTATCTTTGATTTTGTTTCTGCTTGGTCATTTGATTCTTATATGTAGTCTGTGAGTTCCCTTAGCCTTTGGGCTATATTTAATTGTTTCAATTCTTGTGATTGTCGTTAAGCTTTATCCAAATTATTAAGTGTTCGGAGTTTATCTAAACTGTTAATTTGTATAGCCATTACCTAAATTGTTAAGTTTGTTCAAGGTTTATTTAAATTATTAATGTGTTCAGGGTTTATCTAATCGCCTATATTTTGTGAGGGACTTACTTTGCAGCATCACGGAGATTATTTGAAAGTGATGTTGATCTGTTTAACGACCAGACAAGCGTGAGGTGAAGAGCTGTAATGATGGAGTTAAATGGGGCCATCTATTATGTATTTATGTTAATATAATTTACCTTATCTTTCCCTCTGCAATAATTAGTGATTTGTGTGAACTCATGTTACTGTAACATAATGGTTTTTGAAAACTTATGAATAAGGAAATTTTGTGTTTTCCTGCTGGATATGATGTACATTACCCTGAAGCAAGCATTTGTTAATTAAACCCAGTATACCCGAATTTGACTTTTGTAAACAAGTACTTAGGACAATCCTATTATCTTGTATCCATTCTGTGTCACCCCAGTGGAGGATTTTGCCGTCACCCCACTATAACAATGGTTTTTGAAAACTCATGAATGAATAAAGAAATTTTGTTTTCCTGCTGGATATGATGATGTATATTCCCTGAGGCAATCATTTGTTAATTAAACCCAGTACCCCCGAATTTGACTTTTATGAACAAGTACTTGGGGGCAGTTCTATTCCCTTGTATCGGTCTTGCCGTCACCCCGTTGTAGGGGAATATACGCCCGACAGAGCAAACAATTGCAAATAATAGGAATCAATAATTAAGATGAGAATATAACCAATAATGTAATATAATACTGTGAAATAACTTGTATCATAAAATGTAGACATATGTAAGGAAGCATTGCAATTAGCAAGCAGGCGAGCTAGCAGTGGGGTTAAAAGTCCACCAACATACACAGACTAATGTACACGGGATTAGGCAAAGCAATAGCGAATAGAGAGAGAGAGGGAGAGAGGGGGATCCGAGGAGAAACAAGGATGTACTCTAGGGGCTCAATTCCTAGAACGTCAAGGGAGTTGGAAAAAGAGTCAGATGATATAAAGAAAAACCAGAGTTATGAGTGAGACAGAGGTGGTGGATTTTACAAAGGAGTCAGGCAGCAGACTGACATAAACTAGGACAATTTTGTTCTTATAGCACGCCAAGTAACTTACTAATAAGAATAGAGGTTACAAAAAATGTCGCGAATGATAGCGTCATAACCGAGGAATACAAAAGGAAGGCCTGCCCCAGATTTTAACACTTATTTACTGATACTCTCTTCGATATATCTCGTTTGAGCTAAGACGGAAGACGTGTGTGTGAGGGTGAGAGATAACGTGTGACAGATAGGTTCACGGCAAAATGTAAAACAGCGGGAAGATGTAAAATACAGCTTATAGATTATTTCATTATCCTTCAAAAGGGGAACAGATGCTAGCCGCTTGGATCAGTTATTATTTTAGAATAAATCCAGTATTAAAGGGAATTCGGTTTATTAACTGCCATTACCCACAATATTCTGAGATTCACCAAAGATAGGTAGCTACTCTGTATTCACTCTTAGGTTGATCCACGTCAAAACAAACGCCAGGTGACCAGTGCACCGCTATAATGTATCCTTCCGCAATTTGCACTAGAAATACTGTCACACTTTCAGACCATGTGGCCAGTACAAGCGGCACGTAGTGCAAAAAAAAAAAAAAAAAACGGAGTCCTTATTTCGACAACTGAAACAGTGACTAGCATATTCTGTTAAGGGTTAAAGATGATAAGTTTGATAGTTGCAACAAAATAAACGTTTCACATATAATAATAGCTAATTCTAAAATAAATGAGCAAAAAATAAAGTAACAGGTATGCGATAACTTAATTTATTCGCTCTCTGGAAGCGGCACTTTATTAACTGTTGGCGGCTCATTTTAAAAAAGAAATTGTGCACTGTTACGCGAATTGCATTCTTCTCAAAATCATACATTCTTGCATCGCGTATTTCATATGCTTTCCCCCCCCCCCCGGGTGTAACCACTTTTCTCGTTTCACATTTTTCTGCACAAGCACTGTTTATACTTGTACTCCAAACACCGGTGAATTCAGAAGTTAATTTCACCATTCTTTCGTGAAAAGTGTTGGAAATTTCTCACATAACTTATAATAAATATTCAACACTATAGTTTTTTGATCACCTGTAAATGGTTTGCACGGATAATGCTTTACGTAATTCGATGAAAACACAAGAGCAAATTCACTGTCCGCCATGATACTAAACACAACTGCTGGTTTCTGGCTGTAAACAATATTCTGCGCTTCCCCGGATGTCAGGTGACTCATTAGGAATTGCATCATGGGACTTGTAGCTCTATTTTACGGTATAAATCAGCGTTAAGTAAAACCTTAGGTATTTGTATAGAATATTATACTATTTAAGGATAAATTCATTCTAAACTTCAGAGATTACCATTGGACTACTTTCCTGCGCGCATTGCTATCGTGTTGCACCACGGTGCACTGATCACGTGGGTTTGTTTTGCCGCAGATCAACCTAAGAGTGAATAGCAGGTGCATACATGGAAGCGCAACAGCCCGTTATCCGCTACACCATATCCTATGCTGCATTCAATCTTAAGATTGATCCGCGCCGAAACAAACGCACGTGACCAGTGCTCCGTGGTACAACACTGTAGCAATGCGTGCAGGAAAGTAGTCCCATGCTAATAATCTAATTTTTAGAATGAATTTATCCCTAAATGGTATAATATTCTACACAAATTCCTAAGAGTCTAATTAAGGCTAATTTGTACTATTAAACAGAGTTACAAGTCCCAACATGCAATTCATATAAGTACCTGACATCCGGGTATGCGCAGAATATTGTTTGTAGCCAGCAGTTTCTGTTTTGTATCATGCCTGACGGTGATTTGCTCGCGTTTTCGTCGACTTGCGCTAAAGAATAAGCGGGCAAACCATTGATTATTGGTGAAAAAAAGAATAGGGTTGGAAGTTTATTGTAAGTTATGTGAAAAGTATCTAACACTTCCCGTGAAAGAAGTGGAGAAATTAACTTCTGAATTCACCGATGTTTCGAGTACAAGTGCTCGTGAAGAAAAATCTGAAACGGGAAAGTGGTTACACACGGGAAAAACAGAAAGCGTATGAAATACCGATGCAAGAATATGATAAGAACGCAATTTACATAACAATATACAATTTATTTTATAAAAATGAGCCGCCAACAGTTGATAAAATGCCGCTTCCACAGACGAATAAATTTAATATATCGCATACCTGTTACTTTCTTTTTTGCTCGTTTCTTTTAGAATTAACTATTATTATATGTACAAACATATTTTATTGTGTTGCAGTTATCAACCTTATCACCTTCAACCCTAACAGACTACGCTAGTTACCGTATAAGTTGTCGGGTCCTGTTCTTTTTGCTGTACTCGTCACCTAGACGAGAAAGTATGACAGCATTTCTGGCGCGAATGGCGGAAGGATACGTTACAATGGTGCACTGGCTACCTGAGTTTTATTTTGGCGCGGATCAACCTAAGACTGAATACAGTTTAGGTCCGATCGCTTCTTAGAATAGGCGTTTCCATTATTATAATGAAGAGACACGGTGACAGAGTCCAACACGAATCTGGAGGAGGAAGGAGGAGAAAGACACGGAGTGTCACAAAATGACATGACTCTAATAAAATATGTGACAATAAGTTTGAAGTTGGTGTGAAAAATACATGCACTTAAAGTTCCTCTTTCTCAAAACGTTCATGCTATGAAGGAAGTGGAGGGACGTGTGTAACCGGGAAGCAACGTGACAATTTACTGCGAGATGGCGGTGCGTTAAGTACTCTCTCAGACACTAAACGTTTGAGATGGGACGCGGGGGTCGGGACATAAAATACGCGACAGCCGCCCGTCGGCAGAAAGAGGATAAAATCCCAGCTTGGCTTTCAAACATTCCTGCTTCCCAAACAAGGAATCGATACAGCCGGGGGTTTCAGCGCACTACGAAAATTCAATCTAATTTCTATTGGAAAACCAAATTATAGCCCTGAAAAGTTTGCGATGGAAGAAATTCGGTTTCAGTATGTAGCCATGAAATCCAATATTCCCTTCAACTCTGCACGTCTGTTGATCATTAGTTCTCTTTTTACTTTGGTACAGCGCCATCTGCCAAGAGAAAAGTTTATTTATGAAATACTAGGAACAGCCGAGTGTCTGTTGACCGTTGAAGTTACCACACTTTTGGACACCATAAGATACACTATAAGGACAAAATCTGATGTGTTACACTCACATGACTTTCTCTACTCTTGTACAAACTATTTTTACAAACGCTTATTCTCCATATGCTTCATGTTGATCGAGATATCGAGCTGTTAATCTTATTGGTAATTTTCTTGTAAATGCAAGGGGAATTGTTAGGCTTTAAGCGATAGTCAAATATTTTAAGAGCTGGTTGCTATGTGGCGTATTTCATTCTGTTGGCATTACCAGGACAAAAAAAATGAATAACGAATTTGAGAAAAAGTATAAGTATGAGAAATTTAAAGGAATAACAAGCAATATCTCGAAGATGGTTCACTCAACAAATATATGACACAAAATATGTATTTTAACGCGATCTACATTTTTTGTGTAGTAAAATTTTGTCTATCTCTTATGGTAACCAGTTATGCAAAAGTCGTTCACAATGAAGAATACTTTTGGAGACATTCCCAGAAAATTCGAGATATACATTTCATTTGTCATCAAAATCGTTAGAGCCATTTTTGAGAAAATTAAAATTTTCGAAAAATGTTCCATGCAAAGGGTAATCTGGGGTGGGGGGATTTTCTTGGAAACCTTCGTGTCGCATCTCTGAAAGACACTGAACCTAAATACTAAGTTTGGTGTTTATCCGACTGTTCGTTTCTGAGTTATGCTGTTTACAGACACACAGACAGACACACACACGGACATGTTTCCAAAAATGCTTTTTTTTGGATTCAGGGGGCTCAAAACATATATTTCCGGTGAAATCTCGGTATCGAATTTTTGGGTGGAATACAATACTTCCCCTGCTTACTATACGTAGTAGGGAAAGTAAAAATCACTTAACATGCGTGTTACAACTCTGGTTTTACTTTTCTACCACTCACATAGTAGGAAGAGAAGGTATTACATTCCACCCAAAAATTCCATTTCGAGATTTCACGGAAAAATTCTGATGTCTTACATTCACATGACTTTCTCTACTCTTGCACAAATTATTTTTACAAACGCTTATTCTCCATCTACTTCATGTTAATCGAGATAAACATTTGCAGAAACTATTTTATTGCTAATTTTCTTGTATGTTCAAGGGGAATATGGTAGGTTATAAGCGATAGTCAAATCTTTTAAGAGCTGGTTGCTATGTGGAGCATTTCATTCTCTTTGCATGTGACAGAGTGAGAGACATAATTTAGGACACTAAAAAAGAATAACAAATTCCCATTTGAGATAAGTATAAGTATTGGAAAATTTAAATAAACAACAAGGAATATCTTGGAAATGGTTCACCCCACACAAAAAAAAACTTATATGAAATAAACTGTGTGTTTTAACGAGCTCTACATTATTTTTTGTGAAGAAAAGGTCTGTCTATCTCTTACGGTTTATCAGTTATGCAAAAGCTATTCAGTAAGAAGAGGAATTTGGGAAAATTCCCAGAAAATTAAAAATATAATAAATTTAATTTGTCATGAAAATATCTTAAATATTTGATATTTTAATCAGAATCGTTTCCCATTTTTACAGACAACAATACAGGCACACAGACAACTACACGGACGTTTTTGTATAAGTGCTTTTTTTGGATTCAGGAGGGCTCAATACATGTATTTCCGGTGTAATCTCGGTATAGAATTTTTTGATGGAATACAATACTTCCCCTACTTACTATACGTAGTACAGAAAGTAGTACATTTTTTGAGGCCTTCTGAATAAAAAAGAATTTTTAGAAAAAGGTCCGATGTGTGTCTGTGAACAGCATAACTAAAAGACGAAAACCCGGATAAATAATAAACTTGGTATTTAGGTTCAGTACCTTCCAAAGAGGCTAAAGGAAGATTTTCAAGAAAATCTCCCTGCTCCAAACTATCCTTTACATGGAAGATTTTTCGAAATCTTTTATTTTCTAAAAAGTGGCTCTAGTGACTTTGATTAAAATACCATATATTATATATATTAAATATATTTACATAAAAATATAATATATCTTAAGTTTTCTGGGAATAGCCTGTGAAATCCTCTTCATTCAGAAGGAATTTTGTAGAGTCTTGTATAAATGATAAACGTTAAGCAATAGCGAAAACGTACTACACAAGAAATGTAGATCTCTTTAAAATACACAGTTTATTTCAAATAACTTTATTAGTAGCATCATTCATTTCCGAGATCTCCGTTATTAATGGTTCGATTTGTTCAATATTTTATCTCTCTTTTTAAGCCCCATCGATTTGAAGCCGGAATTATGAAGGCAATAATTATCATAATATTCTGAGAAGGATAGCGATATAAAATAAGTAATAATGTATTTAAAATCAGTGTATGTATAAAACGGAGAAGCATTGTGAAAATTGTTGACTGGTATAAGCGACAGAAAGACCAGACAGGCACAGTTTTGTTAATTAGGGACCAGCCTCAGGTAGAAAGGGTAAATACCATTGAAGCAAGTTTTTCCTGGTAAACAGCCGAGTAGAGCTGCACTTAGCCTGGTGAAGGCCACTCTAAGCATCATGACGCTAAGTTTGATGAGAGCGTTTGAGGGGAGAGAGGGAAAGTTTAGGCGTTGGTTTTCCTTGTATTAGCGTGGGTAGATCAGTCTGCCTGAGTGCCTGGTGAGTGCAGGACGACTTTCTCATCGTGTGGAGAAGAATGGTGGCGAATATGGCAGAGGGTAGAACGCTTAGCTGTAGTTAATATTCTTCGGTCTTGGTAAAGACAAAGTATCATCGTATGCATTTAATAGTGATCGGCAAACCTAAAGTATTATTTTAAATAGTGAATAAATGTGTTCCAAGACAGCGTTTGTGTGTTTCTCTGTACACACCCGCGCATACCCTGAGGTTAAGGTTTCATGCTGGAGCAGCCGTGGCAAAAGAAGAACCAACTGGGAGGAGACAAGCAGCAACCGTGAGGCGAAGGTATTGGTTCATTGTTGGAGGACGGAGCGTGGCTGCGTCAGATTTTCAGATGTTTCTCACGATTGTATGGAAACAATTTGGAATTTTAAGGCCAGCATATAGTGTTCAGTTCTTAAACATTTGAATATCGCTGTTACCTTTGTATCTATAAGGAAATATGTAATGAATTTCAAGCAATCACATAGCGACCCGCTTTAAAAAAGATTAAGCGTATTGTATTCCCCTAATCCCCTTGTATCTAAACGTAAATATGCAATTAAAATATCTATATCTGCAAATGCTTATCTTGATTTACATGAAGTAGAGAGAGGAATGAGGCTTATAATAAAACCTACTTTGTTGAAGAATTTTTAGAGAAAGTCGTGTGAGTGTAACACAGAATTATTTTCGCTGTAGATTTTCTTAACGACAATTGTATCAGTATTTTACTATTAAGCACACTCACATTCACTCCCACGTTCATACTTCCAGACTCTGTGAGGGATAGAGAATCATTCTGGTTGAAGAAAAATTTCCTGCCGACGGCAGAAATCGAAACCGGAACCTTTGCGTTGAGCAGCCATATCGCTGTCCATTCAGTCACAAAGGCAGTCTTTCTATGGCCTTAAAGGTGTCTAAGAACCGAGTGAGATGTCTCAGGTGGCATCGCCTGTGGCCCGCATTCGAGATGTCCCGGGTTCGATTCCCGGTCGTCGTCCACTCTGAACATGGGGTTTTTCATGGTTTTCCTGTGGTCACCTAGGCGAATGCCTTTTATTGAACAATTCAATAACGTACATCTCGGAAATGACTGGTTCCACAAAAAATTCTGATGTGTTACACTCACATGACTTTCTCTACTCTTGTACAGACTATTTTTACAAACTCTTATCCTCCATCTATTTCATATTAATCGGGATAAACATTTGCAGAAACGATCTTTTGACATGCAAAGAGAATTACATTTTAACATAGCGACCAGTTCTAAAAATATTTGACTATCGCTTAAGGCGTACTATGTTTCTCTTGTTTTGTATTTGCAAGGGCAATATAGAAATACAGTAGCCTTTAAGCAAAGACATATCTCTTAATAGCTGGTTGCTAGGTGCAGCACCATTCTCTTTGCCACAGATTAATACTCTTTGCATATCCAAGACAAAAAAAAATGAATAACGAATTCGCATTTGAGAAAATAAGTATAGAAAAATTTAATGGAATAACAAGCAATATCTCGAAAATGGTTCACTCAAAAAAAAAGTATAGGACATAAATTGTGTATTTTAACGAGAACTACATTTTTTATGTAGTAAAATTTTGTCTATCTCTTATGGTTTACCAGTTATGCAAAAGTCGTTCACAATGAAGAATACTTTCGGAGACATTCCCAGAAAATTCAAGATATATATTTTATTTGTCATGACAATATCTTAAACATATGATATTTTAATCAAAATCGTTAGAGCCATTTTTGCGAAAATTAAAATTTTCGAAAAATGTTCCATGTAAAGGGTAATCTGGGGTGGGGGATTTTCTTGAAAACCTTCATGTCGCATCTCTGGAAGATACTCAACCTAAATACCAAGTTTGGTGTTTATCCGACGTTCGTTTCTGAGTTAAGCTGTTCACAGACAGACAGACAGACACACACACACGGACATGTTTCCAAAAATACTTTTTTTTGGGGATTTAGGGGGTCTCAAAACATATATTTCCGATGAAATCTCGGTATGGAATTTTTGGGTGGAATACAATACCTCCCATACTTACTATACGTAGTAGAGAAAGTGAAAAGTAATTTGAAATAAATTGTATGTTTTAAAGACATTACATTTTTTTGTGATCGCTTAACGTTTACCAGTTGCACAAGCTTATACAAAATTCCTTTAGAATGAAGAGGACTCCCAGAAAATTCAATATTTACGTTTTATTTGTCATGAAAATATCTTTAATATATGGTATTTTAATCAGATTCGTTAGAGGCATTTTTTCTGGAAACCACAAATTTCGAAAAAATGTTCCATGCAAAGAGTGGTTGAGGTGGGGGATTTTCTTGAAAATCTTGTGTCGCATCTTTGGAAGATATTGAACTTAAATGCCAGTACCTCGTTTTTGAGTTATGCTGTTTACAGACACACATGCACACAGGAACTGTTTTCTAAAAATACTTTTTTGGGGTTTATGGGGCCTCAAAACATACAGGCTGCAACAAAAATGTATGGCACAAATTGCAGGACACATTCCTCACACGTAGACGAAGAAATTATCTTATATGAACATGGGTCTGGAATTGCTTTGTTACCATGTTACAACCCATTTTCTGCAACTCATTAATCATGGGAAACACAGGAATAGAACGTACTAGCATACCACATGCAACTCTTTCTCACAGGAGATGTTCAATGTGCCCTCTGTGAGCATTGATACATGCATCAACCCGCCGTCGTAGTGAATCCCGGATGTGCTGATGTATCCCTGGAGTACTGCGTATTTAATACGGACACGGAGACTCTGAACATCTGGTAGTGGGGTTCGATACACAAGAGCTTTCAAATGCCCCCACAAGTAAAAGTCCAGTGCGTTTGGGTCCGGGGAGCGTGGAGGCCAGGCAATTGGTCCACCTCTACCTATCCGTCTGTCACCGAATCTGTTATTTAGAAACCGTCGGACATTAACACTAAAATGAGGAGGTGTTCCCTAGTGCATGAAGTACTGTTTTGTCGTACAGCTAAAGGCACATTTGATAACAGATCAGGTAGAACATTCTCTGCGAAAATATGGCAATTTTGTACGTTGAACCTGGGTGGAAGAACGTGAGAACCAACAATGCCGGCCCAAACATTGACCGAAAATCTTTGTTGATGGCTTACTTCAACAGCTGCGTGAGGATTGACGTCAGCCCATACATGCTGATTGTGTTAATTTACAATGTGATCTCGTGAAACGACGCCTCATCTGTGAACAGCACCGTTGCACTAAACGGTGCACGAAAATCAGCTGCTGATAGTGCCTACACACGCTGTAAATCGTATGGATACAGCCGGACCTCGTGTAAAACTCGCCAGACAGTCACGTAGTCAACATTCATTTTGCAGCTACTTGTCTTGTACTGACACTAGGGTCATTGTCAACTGCCTGAAGAACTGTCGCCTCCCGTTGCGGTGTCGTCGTCCGTCTAGGCCTCCCCCGGTCGCGAGTATCAGGCTGAAATGCCCCATGTTCCCTAAGACGACGATCAATGGCTTCAAACGTTTTCCTGTTAGGGTACCATCGCCTTGGAAATCTCTTCCGGTACAAACGTTGAGCGCAAGCGCCATTGCCGTCTCCTAATCCATGCATCAAATGGACATCTGCCATCTCTTCCATTTGTGTATACTGCCAAGTCTGTGATCAACTCTACTAGTACGTAGTAAACCGCGTGCTTGCCAAGGTCATACTGCTCACTGGAACAGTTGATGTTATCTGTAAACAAGCCATGACGTAAGTCGCATGGCAACAGGGACTTGTAAGACTAAACACTGGCGGTGCACCTACGAATAATGACAACGTAACCGGCACCTCGTAGGATGCTGAATAGAAACGGTGCATGTTAGTGAGCAATTTCTCAGTAAACAAATATTTATATTTTAATAATACGAATCGAAAGAATGCTTCGATAAAGATTAACCGAGCGGGATGGCTCAGGCGGCAACGTCTGTGGTCCGCGTTCGGGACGTCCCAGGTTCAATCCCCGGTGACCACCCACTCTGATCCTTGGGTTTTTCGTGGTTTCACCGGGTCGGAAGGCGAATGCTGGGGTTGTTCATCTTCTACCACGATTTTCCTGGCCCCCATATCCTGTACCAATCATTTTCCTTATTTTTGTTTCAGGGTTGTAGGACCAGGTGACGGTGTTCGGCGGGTTACGGTTGGACGGTGGCTTACACTCTGTAGAGGTTTCTTCCTGGCGTTGCTGCGGGAACTACACAGTTCGGTCTTTCCCCCGAGTGCACTCCATCCAAATGGGACTCCCATGGGTTCGGTGGCTTGTGGGTATGACGGGCGGCGCCGGATGTGTTTATCCTGGAAACGTTAGGAACCCGTCCATACTTGCGCCCGTCGTCATCCGGTCTGGTCGCCCTTCGGGTCTCTCCCCTAATCCCTCCCAGGGGTTACGCTGGAAGCAAAAGGACTGTTACGGCCTACTTGAGGTGCTCTGTCCCGGTTAAGGGGGCCCCTCAGTGATATGTACCTTTAGCTTTGTCGATACAGATTACGTACATAAATAATTATATTTTCAGGATAACATCAAAACAAAAAGGGTATATTGTGGTGCAGCGGCCATGGCCCAAGTTTAGTTCGGGGTAGTTGGACAGATAAGTAGACGCGATAACGCTCCCGTCCAGCGTAAACACCAGCTATCGACAGATAACCAGAATCTTCTGGAAGTTTCCCTTCCCCCCGCCTCCAGAACATTCTCGAATGCTCTGTGGAAAATTCCAAAGCTATATAAGCCACGGCGTCCGGAGTGAGTGCGTTGCTGGTGAGACAAAAAATGCTGTTCGAGTGATTTTGTGATGTGCAGTGACTGCTGCGAGATTAGAGAGGTCTTGCGTTCGACTCACCGAGTGAAGTAGACCGAAGAAGAGGCTACGTATTTCGCTACGTCGCGAAGAAAGTGAAGTGACAGTTAAAAACTGGACAAACTCACAGTATTATACGGGGTCTTCAGATTTATTCAGCCGTTGCCGCCAGTAGGTTGTCTGCGCATGACGTCAATGATTTGAAGCGAGTTTATACCACTGCCGCTGGCAGAGGACTAGGGAATGATGAGTGGAAGGGGTGGATGTCACAGTTTCGAGATCACCTTAGTGAAATGGGACTTTACATTTGGAAAGTCTTTCGCTTGTATCTCGTAAACTCTCAATCTCAACATGTATGCTGATAACTCATATAACTGGACGGTGTATGTAGCGTAGTGTCTCGGATTTAATGGTACAACTTTTACTTTCGTTTTTTTAATAAAGACGTGTCGTTTTTTCTTCCCCCTTGGTCATGGCTTATGCAATTAGATAAAATACGTCACAGTGCTTCAGGAATGATGACGTCATTCATCTACAGAGACAGTTAACATCTGAAGCTTCGAAGAACATATCGTCATGAATGACGTAAGGCATCACTCCACAACGTAAAGCATCATGTACAGTCTTCATTGGGTGGTTCGTTTCACGCCACTGATGCCAGCGCCATCATAATCGTGGACGACTCCAGCAACTCCTGGGCAGGCACCAACAGTACTCCTCGGCCAGAGACCGTGCCTTTAACAGCTAGACACGGCGATAGCGAAATTTTTGGCTTATTTCACCAAGAGTGGTTCTTTCGGCCTTTTTCAAATTATTTTTCAACCTGTTTGGTAAGCTTTGAAATTCAACCTTTAATTCTTGGTGTTATCTAAATTCGCATTTATAATTTCGCGCTTCATATAGCTTTCCATTGTGTTCGTTGCTTTTTGTAAAAATTCTAATTTGATATGGCAACTTTAAATGTAGAAAAGTGAAAGAGTACATGATATTGTATTTGAGCATATCATTTTGTAAAATGTTAAAGCAAGGTGATCAAAGAATTGTTCACGAATACAACAGTTTGAAATAAATTGTTAACATATGTACCGGTGAGTGTTTGCAATTTTCTAGCTCCTAAGCAATAGTTCCTTATCACAGTAATTAATACCTCTGGGTATGAGAAAAACCCAGTGGTGCAAAGAAAACAACTTTTTTTGTTTTCTATCATGTTTTGTCTCAGGACTTAATGAAATTCTGGGCAAGAACTGAGAAAATAATTCACATAGCGGCCAATATCGTAAGGATAGAGTTCGGAAGTAGCACTCAGTCATGCAAATTCTGTGATCGGTGGCCACTTCCATCTCGAGTAAAAATATCCTAGTGAAAAGCAGTCCTGCACCGCCGCAGTAGATCAACCTGTTTACGAAGTCGGAAACGCATGCGGTCCGAGGTTCAATCCCGCATCTCCCTTTGAGACAAGGGGCTTGCTGAGCTAATGATGACGTCAAAGGCGAATAAATCTGAAGACACTACAATGCTCTGATTCCTGTTATTCTGTGGACATTAGGCTCCGAGCTCAGAACAAGAGAACACAAAACTGTGCGACTTTTGTTGTAAACTACAGAGCGTGAGGCGTGTATCAACAAGTTTGATAACAAGCCCTTTACACTGCTTGATCACCAGGTGAAGTGTGTGATATTGAACGTCACCAACTTGGAAGGTTAATGTTATTACTGAAGTAGCCGGGAATATGAAGCTTAATGAGCAGAGAACGTCCTACACCCTTAATTGTAATCACATCAACAAGGTACAGTCTGTGTTGCCAAGTACAGTCACTCCGATATTTTATGGAACACATAGGGACTTAGAAAAATTAAACTGGGTTTATTTATGGACGCTCTTTAACTGCTGTGGTCCTCAGTGTCCAATTCTGTGTTGGGCATGAAAGACCGGAAATTTTGCTCAGAGGCCTCTTTATCAGGCTTGAGATTCTTTTACGTGCCGTAAATCTACGACACGGGACCACCGGTTTTACTTCCCTTCCGAAGGAAGCCATACTAAGGATTTTTACGCCCGAAAAAATCCATCGCCCTCCGCCGGACAGGACCCGCGACCTCGGGAACTAGAGGCTAGTATGGTAACCCCTACATAGGGACTTAGAGCACAGCAGATGCTGTTGTTGAACTTCTACAAATTTTATTCTTCATGTTAACGTTAACGTTTGCAGAAATAGTTTCATCACACATTTCATTGTGGGCACAAAAGGGCACAAAAAACGATGAGGTAGTCAAATATCTAAAAGCGCTATATGCTTGCCTTGAAATTCCATACTCTTTCCATGGCATCCCCAGAAACTACTGAAAGCTGGCAGGACTTTAAAATGACGACTAAGTATTGAACAATTCCGACCATTAATAAGGATATCTCGGAAATGGCTGATGCCACAATAAAAGTTATTTAAAATTAGAAATGGGGCCTCAATACCGTCGATACCTCTATACTCTCAATACTCGTCGTCCTCCGTGGAGTAGTGGTTATAATGCTAGCGTGTAGTTCCCGAGGTCGTGGGTCCTGTCCGCCGGAGGGCATGGCTTCCTTCGGAAGGGAAGCAAAGCCGGTGGTCTCGTGTCGTAGATTTATGGCACGTAAAAGAACCTCAAGCATGATAAAGAGACCTCTGAGCAAAATTACCGGTCTTTCACACCCGTATAGAATGGGCTAAGGGAGTTAAAGAGAGTCCAGTAATAAAACTCAATTCATTCAATTCACTCTCATTACTCGGTGGTATCGAAGTACTTTGAGATAAACCTTCGATACTTTTAAATGTTTAAGTTTTGTTTTATTGAAAGTTGTTGCGTTTAAGTTAATGCTAGACAAGGGATGAAAGTAGTCCAGACTTCACGTTATGGCCTCGCACGTGTCCCCAAAGTATTGCCGGACTGTAGTTCTTGATAGACCTTGACTGCGTTTCCTGAGGGTGAATCAATGTACGAGGGCTGATCAATGAAGACTGAGACTGATTTTTTTCTGTAGTTTCCTTGATAGTTTTATGTCACTACCACGAATACTTGAAAAGAGCAGGGTTTCATGTATAATGTCCATAAGCGACAGCACTCTCGTAACGGTAGGTTGGTAGTAATGCTGTATATTGTTGACCCTACTGAATTTCGCATACCACAAAATGGAGGTGACACGAGAGGAGCAATACAGCGCAATGAAATTTTATTTTCGTTTAAATCATACAGCCTTGAAACTTTGGAAAAGCTGAAGCAAGCATACGGTGAAGATGCACTACCTCGTGCAACGGTGTTTAGGTGGTTCAAGGACTTCTGTGCTAAGCAAGGTGGGCCTGGTGTTTCGGAATGGAATGATTTACCAGCATGCAGTTCCCCTCCTCACACTACTGTTACAGCAGCTACTACACGTCAGTATTGGCTACACTGAGGAAGCACAAGGAAACGTCCAGAACATCATCGGAGTGGGTGGTGACTTCATCACGACAACGCGCGGCCTCACGTCGCAAATCAAGTCCAGGAATTTTTGGCTAAATTCAACATTACCTGTGTGCCACATCCGCCTTAAAGCCCCGGTCTTACCCCCTGTGATTTCTTTTTATTCCCATTACTAAAGGCAAAGCTCCGGGGCATTCGATTTGAGAGCACTGAAGCAGTGCTAAAGAAAAGTGAGGCGATTCTCAAAGACCTGACAAAGAATGGCCTGCATCATGTGTTCGAGGACTGGCAGAGACGCTATAAAAAGTGCATTCAGTTAGGAGGGGACTACTTTGAAAAAGGTCATGTCAACATTGAAACGGAGTAATAAATATCTGTGAAAAAAATCAGTCTCAGTCTTTATTGATCAGCCCTCGTAACATTCCATAGACTCTTGTGTCTAAATGAAAACATGCAAAACAATGGGGGGAAGGAGTAGAGGTACTCATGTAACATGCAGCGTTAACTGAGTTGTGACTGAAATTGATTTAGCTGAGGCACTAAATCACGTTTCTGCGATAGCCTGGCTTGGTGACTCACTCTCAACCATTACATTTACCTAAATCGTTTGTCAGAAACTGTGTCTATCCAGCAGAAACAAATCAGAACTTAAGACGTAAGATAATATTTGTTCTTTCCTTCTATTTGCTAGTTTGTGATTAGCAAGTCAAACTCAAGTCGAGAGCGTAGCTTACAAGTATACCGTATGACTAATTTCCGTAATATGGATAGAAAATCCTTTAAAAGAAAGTATTCAGTATGAGATATAGTTACATAAAAGGGAAGCAGACAAGGTATTATTATTATTATTAGCATTAACATTGACTTACAATAGAGGATATATAACCTATGGCATTCTTAAGATAAAGTAATTACTGCCAATTGAAGAATGTCAAACAGGAACAATTTCAGAACTATCATAGAATACAAAATTGGTTACATGCGTTTATGCACAGAAAACTAGATACTAAGAAGAAAATAATTCAGTGAACAAGTTTTACGGTTTTTATAAAGTGAGTATCGGTATCGAGTATCGAGAAATAGTGGTATCGTCCCATCACTATTTAAAATAAATTGCGTGTTTTTAAGATATCTACATTTTGTGTATTATGTTTTCGTCTATCGCTTAACGTTTACCAGTTGTACAAGATTATACAGTATTCCTTCCAAACGAAGAGGACTTCATAGACTACTCCCAGGAAATACAAGTGATTCATTTTATTTGTCATGTAAATATATTTAGTATATGGTAGTTTAATAAAAACTGATTGAGCAATTTTTACTTTCTCTACTACGTATAGTAAGTAGGGGAAGTATTGCATTCCACCCAAAAATTCGATACCGAGATTTCACCGGAAATACATGTTTTGAGACCTCCTGAATCCAAAAAAAGCATTTTTGGAAACATGTCCGTGTGTGTGTCTGTGTGTGTGTCTGTGTGTGTGTCTGTGTGTGTGTCTGTGTGTGTGTGTGTGTCTGTGAACAGCATAACTCAAAAACGAACAGTCGGATAAGCACCAAACTTGGTATTTAGGTTCAGTATCTTCCAGAGATGCGACACGAAGGTTTTCAAGAAAATCCCCCCACCCCAGACTACCCTTTACATGGAACATTTTTCGAAAATTTTAATTTTCTCAAAAATGGCTCTAACGATTTTGATGAACATATCATATGTTTAAGATAATGTCATGAGAAATGAAATGTATATCTCTAATTTTCTGGGAATGTCTCCAAAAGTATTCTCCATTGTGAACGACTTTTGCATAACTGGTAAACCATAAGAGATAGACAAAATGTTACTACACAAAAAATGTAGATCGGGTTAAAATACACAACTTATGTCATATACATTTCTTTTGTTGAGTGAACCGTTTTCGAGATATTGCTTGTTATTTCCTTAAATTTTCCAATACTTATACTTTTTCTCAAATTCGTTGTTCATTTTTTTTATGTCCTGGACATGCAAAGAGAATGGAATGCACCACATAGTAACCAGCGTTAAAATATTTGACTATCGCTTAAAAGCTACCATATTCCCCTTGCATCTATATGAATATTACCAATAAGATTGACATCTCGATATCTCGATTAACATGAAGCATATGGAGAATAAGCGTTTGTAAAAATAGATTGTACAAGAGTAGAGAAAGTCATGTGAGTGTAACACATCAGATTTTTTATAAAACAAACAATTTCGAAAAATGTTCCATATAAAGGGTAGTTTGCGGTGGAAGGAGTTTCTTGAAAATCTTCGTGTCCTATGTTTGAAAGATACTGGACTTAAATGCCAAGTGTGTTGTTTATCCGACTCTTCGTTTGTGAGTTATGCTGTTCGCAGACACACATCGGACTTTTTTCTAAAAAGTTTTTTTTTTCGGATTCAGGGTGCCTCAAAACCTCCATTTCCGGTACAATCTCGCTATCTAATTACTTTCTCTAGTAAGTATAGTAAGTAGGGGAAGTATTGTATTCCACCCAAAAATTACATACCCTGATTTCACCGGAAATACATGTTTTGAGACCCCCTGAATCCAAAAAAAGCATTTTGGAAACATGTCCGTGTGTGTGTCTGTGTGTCTGTGTGTGTCTGTCTGTCTGTGAACAGCATAACTCAGAAACGAACAGTCGGATAAACACCAAACTTGGTATTTAGGTTCAATATCTTCCAGGGATGCGACACGAAGGTTTTCAACAAAATCCCCCCCACCCCAGGATACCCTTTACATGGAAGATTTTTCGAAAATTTTAATTATCTCAAAAACGGCTCTAACGTTTTTGATTAAAATATCATATGTTTAAGATATTTTCATGACAAATAAAACGTATATCTTGAATTTTCTGGGAATGTCTCCAAAAGTGTTCTTCATTGTGAACGACTTTTGCATAACCGGTAAACCATAAGAGATAGAGAGAATTTTACTACACAAAAAATGTAGATCGCGTTAAAATACACAATTCATGTCATATACATTTTTTTTGTTGACTGAACCATTTTCGAGATATTGCTTGTTATTCTCTTAAATTTTTCAATACTTATTTTCTTAAATGGGAATTCGTTATTCATTTTTTTTGTCTTTGATATGCAAAGAGTATTAATCTGTGACAAAGGGAATAGTGCTGCACCTAGCAACCAGCTATTAAGAAATATGTATATGCTTAAAGGCTACTGTATTTCTATATTGCCCTTGTAAATATATATTCCCCTTACATCTACAAGAAAATTAGCAATAAGATAGTCTCTGCAAATGTTTATCTCGATTAACATGAAGTAGATGGAGAATAAGCGTTTGTAAAAATAGTTTGTACAAGAGTAGAGAAAGTCATGTGAGTGTAACACATCAGATTTTTTTTGAGTGGAATGCAATATCTTCTCTACCTACTAGCTGCGTGATAGAGAAGGTAAAAATTCAAACCAATAACAACGGAAATGGCTTCGATTTGCAGTTGTTTGTTGCGATGTAATGGAAACAGTATAAATTTTAAGTCCAGCATATAGCGTCCAGTTCTTAAACATCTGATTATCGCTGTTCTATTTGTATCTGTAACGAAATGTGTAATGTAACTTTTACAAAGGTTTATTTGGATTAAAATATAGTAAATACAGAAATAAGCATTAGTAAGGCTAATTTGTATACCCACTAATAAAGATAGGGGTAGAGGAAGTCATGTGAATATATCACATCAGATTTTTTTCCCCTCAACCACTCAGCTAACCTGCAAGCTGAAGCTGGTCTGTTTTAGAGTAACAGTTTTGTTCTACTGAAGTTGGAGCGACAGCAGTTGCGCACTATTTCATTTATTATTCACCTAAATTAAACAGTAGTTCAGCTATAGATCGATGTTATTGTGATATTCAGGGCATACATCTGCATAAAAGGGGAAATAAGGGAAGTGAAATCTTAGAGGTGAGAAACCTGCTACAATGGCTAGCTAAATGACGTGTCATTTTCCTAACTAATCAGAAGAATTATTGAATTATATTAAGTCGTTATTTACTTTCTTGAAATATACACATTATAGGTTTACAACATCAATTGCACTATAGCCATCTTTGTTACTCTTTGATGTCTTATCTGTCGGATTGCCTCGTTATTGTTCGATCTTTCCATTGGCTAATCTAGAGGATAGCTTCCAGATAGTGTTTTTAGTGTAACTTTCAGACAAATGTGCAAACTATTGGATACGTTGCGTTTATCTGGAGATCGTGGAACACATCCTACGAAATCCTTCACAACAAACCAAAATTGTAATCTAGTGTTAATACCATAACTGGTGACAATTTATATTTTGCGATTATTTGAATCATCAAGAAGAGACACATATTCGAAATAAAACAAAAACTTGTCATGTGTTTTAGTAGAAGGCCATGAATCAAGGTGTTTAGAACTTCCATTTAAAACACAGAGTGCCGGATTTTGCGGATAAATATAAAGCGTCTTTCAGCAACCAGCAGATTACTGTGGAGCGAGGGGTGGGGTAGTGTCTCCGTCTTGTCAGTTACAGAGAAGGGTGCACGCCTCAACCCGGCGCTGTTATGAACGCCATCTCCGACCCTAGGAGCAGACACACGACGTCTCTCTCACGTGGGATGCACGTCGCTCTGTCAGCCGTCGATTTATACACCCACGCACTGTGACGTCATCCATGACTTCGGTGGTAACCATAGCAACGGGCAATCCAGGTCCGCGGTTGCATATATTGTAAATAGATATAGCTGAATACTAACAACCAAGTTCATGTTAGAGTGTTTCTATATGTGTTACAGCTGTACCAAAAGTGCAACCAACTTAGGACGAAGGAGAATGCGGCCCCTATTCTATACTAAAAAATCTGATGCATTACACTCACATGACTTTCTCTACTCTTGTACAAACTATTTTTTACAAACGCTTATTCTCCATATGCTTTATGTTAATCGAGATATTAATCTTATTGCTGATTTTCTTGCACATGCAAGGGGAATTGCTGGGCTTTAAGCTATAGTCAAATATTTTAAGAGGTGGTTGCTATGTGGAGTATTCCATTTTCTTTGCATTACCAGGACAAAAAAAATTGAATAACTAATTTGAGAGAAAGTAAAAGTATTGGAAATTTAAGGGAATAACAAGCAATATCTCGAAAATGTTTCACTGAACAAAAAAAATGTATATGACATAAATTGTGTATTTTAACGCGATCTACATTTTTTGTGTAGTAAAATTTTGTCTATCTCTTATGGTTTACCAGTTATACAAAAGTCGTTCACAATGAGGAATACTTTTGGAGACATTCCCAGAAAATTCAAGATATACATTTTATTTGTCATGAAAGTATCTTAAACATATGATATTTTAATCAAAATCGTTATAGCCGTTTTTGAGAAAATTAAAATTTTCGAAAAATGTTCCATGTAAAGGGTAGTCTGGGGTGGGGGGATTTTCTTGAAAACCTTCGTGTCGCATCTATGGAAGATACTGAACCTAAATACCAAGCTTGGTGTTTATCCGACTGTTCGTTTCTGAGTTATGCTGTTAACAGACAGACACACACACGGACATGTTTCCAAGAATGCTTTTTTGGATTCAGGGGATCTCAAAACATGTATTTCCGGTGAAATCTCGGTATCGAATTTTTGGGTGGAATACAATACTTCCCCTACTTACTATACGTAGAAGAGAAAGTAAAAATGAATAACGAATTCCTATTTTAGAAAATAAGTATTGAAAAATTTAAGGGAATAACAAGCAATATCTCGAAAATGGTTCACTCAACAAAAAAATGTATATGACATAAATTGTGTATTTTAATACGATCTACATTTGTTGTGTAGTAAAATTTTGTCTATCTCTTATGGTTTACCAGTTATGCAAAAGTCGTTCACAATGGAGAATACTTTTGGAGACATTACCAGAAAATTCAAGATATATATATATATATATTTTATTTGTCATGAAAATATCTTAAACATATGATATTTTAATCAAAATCGTTAGAGCCATTTTTGAGAAAATTAAACTTTTCGAAAAATGTTCCATGTAAAGGGTAGTCTGGGGTGGGGGGATTTTCTTGAAAACCTTCGTGTCGCATCTCTGGAAGATACTGAACCTAAATACCAAGTTTGGTGTTTATCCGACTGTTCGTTTCTGAGTTATGCTGTTCACAGATTGACACACACACACACACACACACACACACACACGGACATGTTTCCAAAAATACTTTTTTGGATTTAGGGGGCTTCAAAACATATATTTCCGGTGAAATCTCGGAATCGAATTTTTGGGTGGAATAGAATGCTTCCCCTACTTACTATACGTAGTAGAGAAAGTAATAAACGTTCGTTGGAATAGATTATATACCTACTAATAAACTATTTAGCGTAGAGAAAGTAATGTGAATGTATCACATCAAATTTCTTTGGGATCTGAAATTAAAGTAGACGCTGCCTTAATTCCGCAGCGTTCCAAGTTATCACCAAACACAGGGCGGTATTCTCAGTCATACCTAATTTTAAATAAATAAATAAATAAAATAAATACACTAGAATAATTTTATAAATGTTATTAGAATTAATTATCAAATATTTCTTTTAAAAAATCAGTAGATGTCTGTATAGGCTCATGGGTGGCATGAAAAATATTCAAAGGATACTCAATTTGAGTGCAGGTTCGCCTCAACGTATCTCGCGTGATGATTGCTATGGTTTTGGTGATGCATGCACAATTGTACACACTGGTGGAGTATAGAATGTCCTTTACATAGCCCCACAAGAAACAAATCTGACGAAGCTATACCGAGGGAATGAGCAGGCCAAGCTAAGGGACCACTGCGTCCAATCCGTCCCTAGTGAAATTGCGTAGTTTACGGGTAAAGACGTTTGCAACCGCTAATATTCACGTTCAGATACGCGTGGACATGTTCCATGCTGCGTTTGCACAATCTGTACCTAAAAGTGTTTCGCACCATTGTCTAATAAATTTGATGCCGTTCTTATATGGTGTCGCGATTGTGTGACAATTTTGAAGCAGTGTACTTTACCTGCTTCTGATGTCGTTATCTCGTAGCTCGTTCTGTTGTCTCGTGCTCTAGCTACTCCAGTGGTAGAGCTATGAGTACTGTCTCAGGCTATGCGTGAGTATATTTTAAAGGATAGCACCAGTTTAAATTGACTGAGAAATTTAATGTGCTCTAATACTTAAGGTATTCAAGCGAATTGCCGATCATTTGAAATGAAGAACTAGACTGATTCTGAATTGCAGTACTCGAAACTATAATAATTGAATTACTATTATACCTACTAACTTCCGCAGTATCAATGTTAAGGTTTGAAATAACTCTTTCCGCAATAAAAGAAGCTAGAAACGTAAATTGCCGTGAGTCGCTAAAATGCTTACCGGCAAGCCCCTCGCGATGGCCGCTAAATCTTACTCACACAAGCATGTCACTGAGCGCTTAAAATAACACACGAGTCGTCACAAGTATCCAAAGGGAGGAATGGGTGCACGGAAAGAGTGCACGAAGCAATGTGGATCAGTACGTCTCTACTTAGAATACACGTCTTTTATATTACTTAAGCTCCGCCTACTTTAGAACTATACTCCCCCACAACGTTACTTCTTGCGCTGGCCAATACTTAAAATGTTTACGTCTGCATCTGTTAGCTTGTTACTACGGGGCCTGGCTAAAATCTCAGAAATACCTTTCACTCCTCTTTTTCAGAATTTCTGCCTACGTGAATCTGCAAATGTATTGAACTTATAAGATAACTGAATTCCAAGAATCTTTAAACTAATGCATTCTATCCCCGCCTATTACTAATTCCTTTAGTTAACGTAACTCGCGAATTACCTTCAGTTTTCCTGAGAAATCTTTCAATTCAAGCCCATTGCATTATACATTGATTTAATATACGGAAATTACTTTTTCAATTACTTCTCTATCTTACTATTATTTCTTTAGTTAATTAATTATATATTCCTGTCAATAATTGCAGCATCAGGGACCGATCGGAGAAAATTGGGCAAAAATGATAAAAGATAACAATTTAGGCTTTCTAACTTATTATTACATGCAATTCTCTAAGAACGTGTAAATACGAATTTTTGTTATCGGACTGAAAAAGAGAATTACGTGACGATTTAAATAACTCTGAGCGAAGGGCGTGGTTGCCTATTTGAGGCTTTTTCTGATATTTTTTTACGTTTTTAAAGAATTTATAGTAGTTCGTTTGCAAAATTTACAATTCTTGGTTGTACAGGGGAAAATGCGGTAGAAAGAAACTTGGATTCATAAGATACAGTGTGGTAGTTTTAATGTTATTTATTTGTTAGCCCTACGTTGTGGTAGCCATTTTGTGGTAGTTATTAATGTTGGTAGTTGGAAGATGTTTCATTTTTATCTGCCGCATGTATGGAAGACAGTTTGTCGCGGTCACTTCGTGTTATCTTTTACTGGGCGCCTGTTATTGTATTTAATTTTGGGTTCACTGTCCTCCGGCTAGCTATGATTTCTCAGTCAAGCACTTATCTTATACAGGTGTGTAAACGGAAAGGAGTTTTTATCCAAAGATAACACTGATAAAAGAATTTGTTTACCACTTTTATTGTCGTAACACATTAATCACTCTTACCTATTAATCTTGACACTCGTTAAACTGAAACTGTTATAATAACTTCTTTACTGCACTTTATTAATTCGCGTACTTCAACTTTTTGTGTAATTAACTTTACGACTCGAAAGATTTTTCATAACTTTGCGACGCGTAACCTTGATGAACTGCATGTGACGCATACTCCATGAATGCCTTCGTTGAACTACGTGAAACTTGATTCTGACACTGAATTTATACTTTCTCGCCCCAATATGCCTAAAGATTATAAACGAGCTGCTATTGGTTAATATAACGCGCTAACATTAGCGTCTATATTTATATCCAATGAAAATTACGAAAACATATGCTCTGGGGAAAAATGTTCCAGCAAATTCTAAGAAAAACGCGCCACTCTGACGTCATTTGCTCGTCTCTAATAATGATAAACAGCTCACCCCCTCGCTACATTATTGCACGCTATTATTGTCAGTTTCAGTAAGGCCGTATAAACCCACTTCTCGACAATGCTTACAATCAACAAACATCTCAAATCAATGTCACACAACAATGCATATTCACACTACAATCACTCTGACATTTACATAATTTGTGATACAGATTACTGCGTCAACAGACAACATTGGAAGAAATAGGAATGGGGAAACATGGGCAGAAAGAAACAATAAAAATAAGGGTTTCTGGAAATAAATTAGAACAACAGTGGAGGATATTAAAAAGCAAGAAATTTTAAGTAGTTTGGAAAAAAGGTAATACTAGAGAAATGCAAAAATTTACCACTAGAGCTAAAAGTTACAAAGATTGCTATACAAGATCAAGTGAATATATTGAGAAAGCAGGAAAACATTTAAGAAAAATGAGGTTAAAATGGTTAAAAGAAATGTGAATCTAATTGGAGAAAATTCGGAATAAGGGTAACAAGGCAAAAAAGTAAATAAAGGATGCAATATACTTCACATTATATATATATATGTTTCTAAATTACGTACTTAAAGTAAAATGTACACAATTTAATAATAATAATAATAATAATAATAATAATACATAAGCAAAATTTCAGGCCAGGTTTTATTAGTAAAATTTTCCGGTACGTTCTTACTGGTTGTAATATTTTAGACATATTTCAGCATTTAAAATGCTCCTTACGACGCACTTTTTAGATTATCAGAGTGAAACTTTGGGAATAGTTTCCCCAATATATGCCAACTAAAACTTGCTATGTAGCCATTAATACCAGGTGGCCCAACCGCGTCGTATTTGACGTATGCAGAAGCTCAGTAAGGAACCTCTGTATGAGATATTGTTTAAAAATTATGAAATTGCATATTTTGTAAAATAGCTTAAATTTGTGCTTTAAAGAACATAGTCAAGGAACTAGACCAAACTTTGCAATCGCAATTCTTTATACAGAGATCAGGTGTAAAAAATTCAAAATTCTCAGAAGACTGCTTTGGGTTTGGTAAATTCACAAATTGCTCCATTAAGGTTAGCTGGATCTTTGTATACGTTGTATTTGATTAAACCCGCTTTCTGCAAACGAAGCAACCACCAGAGCTTTCTCTTACATTGACGCCATGTTGTAAATAAACCACACCAGTGCCTACAAGTGATGATTTTCAGAATTCACAAATTTACAAATGAAACTTTGACTATTTAATTTCTCGTTTACTTTTATTTTCTTCCTTCTCTCAAGACGCAGAGGAGGATTTAAGCACTGCAGCCAGAGGCCCATTTTCTCCCTCCGGGAGAAAGGGATGAGATGAAAGATCCGAAGGGTTGTTGCCCAGAGCAAGTAGCGGCAGGTATTGATGTTGCGAAGTCCCTTAAATACACAGATGGAAGCACTCCTCCAGGTATTTCCCAGTGCTCTGGTTCCGTACCAGATGAGGAAGAAACACTCACAGAGCGCATATCCACCGCGCACCACACATCACCAAACTACCCATCAAGCCATGTACCCCAAAAGGTGATAGGAAATGAAATGATGAGGAGTGATGGACTGAACAATTCGTCGTATTAGAGAAACCACTCCAGCACTTGCCTGGCGACAAAGGAAACCCACAAAAAAACCCAAATCAGAGTGCACGGTAGCCGGTGATCGAACTCGAGACCTCCCGAATGCGGACACAGACATTGCGCCTGAGTCATCCCTTTCGGGTTCTCATTTAGTTACTATATACAACAATATTTGTCATATGGAAATTTAAAAAGCGAGTGAACGTCAGGGAGGAACGAGGAGACACTCTGTACCTGCTGCACTCGATTCACTCACACTAATGCACTCACTTCACAGCGGCTATACTTAGCTGCTACGAGGCGTATTCCAAAACTAAGGTCCGGTGATCAATATTTAACGGATGATAGGTCTGAATGACCTTTCACGCCTGCAGCGCTGTCTACTGACTCCTGAGGAACCTATCGCAGTGCTGGTGTAACGCAGTAGGCGTTTGCCAGTCAGTGAGAGCAGATCGCAATGGCCGCCACAATCGTAGATCCCGCCAGTTGTGAAGTGCGCGGTGTGATTGGGTTTTTGCTGGTAAAAGAATCGTCAGCTGCGGACATCCATCGTGAGTTATGCCTCGTGTAGGGATGAAAAGTGCAGGTGAACAGCGGAGTGGTAGGTCCAGTATTCGGACCGACGGCATCGTTGAACAAGTGAACCAAAACTTCAGTGATCGGCGTTTGACGATTAGTGTTCTGGCTGATGAATTCCCAAATGTTGCTTGAGCCTCACTTTACAGGACTGTCACTGAACGGCTTGGATATCGGAAACTTTGTGCGAGGTGGGTGCCCAAACTGCTCACCGGTCAGCACAAAGAGCAACGAATGGTAGTGCACGACAGTTTTTGGAGCGCTGTAGACAATTTGGAGATGGTTTGATTTCCCGTATTGCTACGGGCGACGAGACATGGATAGCGTACACCAACGCAGAATCAAAACAGTCAATGCAGTGACGCCGTTCCGGTTCACCCAAACCAAAAATATGTAAGCAATCGCCGTACACAAATCGCAGAATGATGACTACCGCTTTTTGGGACGAAAAGGGCGTCCTTTTAATTGATTTCATGGACCATGGGTTAACAATCACAGCTAATGCGTACTGTGCAACGCTTACCAAACTGAGACGTGCGGTCCAAAATCGACGCCGCGGGAAACTGTCGTCTGACATCCCCCTGCACGACAACGCAGTCCACACACCTACTGTCAAAACCAAAGAGAAGATTCAAGGGTTTCTTTGGGAACACTTTGACCACCCTCCGCACCAAGTGACTATTTCCTCTTCTTGCAGGTGGACAATGATTTCAAAGCGACGATGAACTCAAGACGAGCGTTACCAACTGGATCAAGTTCCAGGCGGCAGACGTCTATGCCGAAGGGGTTAAAGAAGCTGGTGCAGCATTACAGCAAGCGTATACACTATGCGATCAAAAGTATCCGGACACACCCCACAAACATACGTTTTTCATCTTAGGTGCATAATGCTGCCACCCACTGCGTGGTACTCATTATCCGCGACCTCAGTAGTCATTAGACATCGTGAAACAGCAGAATGGGACGCTCCGTAGAACTCACGGACTTCGAACGTGGTCAGGTGATTGGGTGTCACTAGTGTCAGAAGTCTGTACGCGAGATTTCCACACTCCTAAACATCCCTAGGTCCACTGTTTCTGATCTGACAGTGAAGTGGAAACGTGAAGGGACATGTACAACACAAAAGCGTACAGGCCGACCTCATCTGTTGACTGACAGAGATCGCCGACATTTGAAGAGGGTCGTAAAGAGTAATAGGCAGACATCTATTCAGACCATCACGCAGGAATTCCAAACTGCATCACGATCCACTCCAAGTACTATGACCGTTAGGCGTGAGGTGAGAAACTTGGATTCCATGGTCGAGCGGCTGCTCATAAGCCACACATCACGCAGGAAAATGCCAAACCACGCCTCGCTTGGTGTAAGGAGCGTCAACATTACACGACTGAACAGTGGCGAAACGTTGTGTGGAGTGACGAATCACGTTACACAATGTGGCGATCCGATGTCAGGGTGTGGGTATGGCGAATGCCCGATGAACGTCATCTGCCAGCGTGTGTAGTGCCAACAGTGAAATTCGGAGGTGGTGGTGGTGTTATGGTGTAGTCGTGTTTTTCCTGGAGGGGGCTTGCACCCCTTGTTGTTTTGCGTGGCACGATCACACCGCAGACCTACATTGATATTTTAAGCACCTTCTTGCTTCCCACTGTAGAAGAACAATTCGGGGATGGCGATTGCATCTTTCAGTACAATCGAGCACCTGTTTATACTGCACGGGCTGTGGCGGAGTGGTTGCACGACAATAACATCCCTTTAATGGACTGACCTGCACAGAGTCCTGAATTGAATCCTATAGAGCACCTTTGGGATGTTTTGGAACGCCGACTTCGTGCCAGGCCTCACCGACCTACAACGATACCTCTCCTCAGTTCCGCACTCCGTGAAGAATGGGCTGCCATTCCCCAAGAAACCTTCCAGCACCTGATTGAAAGTATGCCTGCGAGAGTGAACGCTGTCATCAAGGCTAAGGGTGGGCCAACACCATATTGACTTCCAGCATTACCAATGGAGGGTGCCACAAACTTGTACGTCATTTTCAGCCAGGTGTCCGGATACTTTTGATCACGTAGTGTATATGTGAACGGCGATTATGTGGAAAAGTAAAGTATATATGTAGGCACTTATTACTGTTAATAAGAACCTTTTCTCATGAGCGATGTTGTTATTATGACCAAATGGACCTTAGTTTTGGAATACGCCTCGTAATTAGATGGCCGGTAGTCAAATCATTCTCACCAGAGCAATCAACAAGGCTCTTAGAATACTCTGTAGGTTTAGATATCTCCAATTTCTGATGTGAACAATACAGAAGAGCAGCACATCTGGAGCTCATTACCCTCTTTAGTCGGTTTGTGTGTTAAAATTTCATCACAACGGCGAGTTTTATAAAAACTGACAGGAAATGTTTTCTTGCTTACGGTACTGTCGTTGGATACTTTTAGGTTTTTATATAAAAGACTAGCATGTAACTACGCTTCAAACACCTTTTCTGATTCCTTTAACAGTAGAGAGGAAGAAAAACAACAAAGAAATTTGAAATCTTTTGTTACCCGCTGTGCCAACTTGACCCTCCCCGGAGAAATCTCCTTTAGGCGACTGGGCTGTACTAAAGGAAGGCTGACATGTACGGGAACAGAAGTGAAACGACTATGGTAGTGGTTCTCAAGCAGACGACAACAACAAGAAGAAAGGGCGCAGTTATTTTGAGTCACGCAGTATGTCAGGCGATTATGGTCGTCGACTGCACAGGCGCCGGATCAGTTCCAGCTTGCTTAAATGTGCTGTCCAGAATGCTGATCAATCTTTCTTCGACGGCGAGCTAGGTTACGAGGAAAACAACAGGGCAACGTTTAGATAGAAGGCATTCTGGACGGTATTTCTAAATTCATATTTGACTTAACATATTTAAAATTCTCTTTAGTAATTCTTCACTGGGAAAATATTGATCGTCTGAACTATAGACTTGTTGCTGTTAGTTTAGAAATATATCGGTAAATGTGAGAGCAGGAAGCAATTATGTAATTATTGTAATTTAATTTAAAGCATTGAAGCCGTAAAGAATGTAAAGAATGGTGAACAAATAAGGATTTTGTAAAGTGTAATTATCTATGAAGAAATTCGGCTTGTTAATTAATTTATGGAATATATTTTCAAGTAGGAATCTGCCATTATTCCTAATTTAATCCACTTCCTCTTGGGTCAAAAGAGCACGTTTCACCGCAAGTTTTTTGTGTTACTATCGCAAAGAATTAAAACGAGTTTTATTTACGGACGCTCTTTAAGTACTATGGTTCCTAGCGTCCCATTCTATATTGGGCATGTAAGACAGGAAATTTTGCTTAGGGACCTTTTTATTAGGCTTGAGGTTCTTTTACGTGACGCAAATGTACCCATTTCGAAGGAAGCCATGATAAGGATTTTTACTCCCGAAAACTCATCGTCCTCCGCCGGGTTTGAACCTGCGACCTCGAGAACTAGAGGATAGCATGGTACGCCTAGATCACGGAGACCACTATCGCAAGCATGGGATAGACGAAATGAATTAACTTGAGTGCAGTCTTTATGTAGGAACATCGCTCTCTTTGATTAAACAAAATCTATCAAACACGGTCTGTAACTGTGGCATGGTGGTCGGTACTCCTGGCTAGCATGTAAAACATCCTGTGTCCGATTTCTGGTCAGTGTAGTGATTTTTCAGCTGTGGAAAAACTTCTACCTAGTATAAGACTTCCACCCATTCCCATGCGGCAAACCACCGTAGTATCATTTTGCTAGTACGCCCTTGGGCGAGCCGTGGTTATCATACTTGGTCTTGCCAAACCTGTCTTCGGTTAGAACACCCATCTCTATCATAGTTTTAAACGTAAGTCTGCCCTTATACTCAAACGATGCATAAATGCAAAGAAGATGTAGAAAGTTAAATCCCGAGAAGCTCAGCTTTTATATATTACCTATAATTTTCGGATAATCATGCACGTTTTGTTCAGAAACAAAACCATACGCCCAGTGAAATATGAATACAAAATACGTATTCTATAAAAGATTCGAATCCATACTCATAAAAATGGGCATCTTTCCACGCAGTGACTCGAAGTCTTGTTGCTTGGTGCGTTTTAAATTCCAAACCTACCAACATTAATTGAGAATTAAATTCCCACATGGTTTCCTCTTGTTGAGATTAAACACTAACCGATAAAAATACCAGGGATACTGTTTATGCCAGATGTTTTAAAAGGAGGTTTCATTTATAGCGGTTCCCGTCGTTGTTGTTTTATTTTGTCGTTGTCGACGTTCTCCGCTACGTCGTAAGGGGTGGTCGTCAGGAATCGATGTCACCGATGTCAGTTAGGAAGCACGTCGTATCTCAGGGTGAGCTGTTGGCGAATTGATCTGAAATTCTCTACTGTGGTTATGTCAGGGTAGGATGCGGGAGTGGTGACGCCAGGATATTGTCTTGAAGGAAACACTGTTTTTCACTTTTATCACTCCAGCGCGTCTTTTTGCTCAAGATACTCTTGTTTTCCTTAACACGTGCGAGTCTTTAACATTATCCTCCCACTATTATCTCTAAGTCCAGTAACGTATGCTCCGGCTAATTATTTAATATCTCGGTGCTCTATCACTGTTCTTTAGATTCGCGCGAACCTGAAGTAGTCACAATCGTTTATAAGCTTGGATAAAAATTATCTGCACGAATACTATTAGTACATTAGTAAAATATTCCACATATATCACTTTATAATTACATAATTGTATGGCACTTAGCAAATTTCGGAACTTAACGTCCTTTTCTAACTCGGAGTACTACGCGTTCGCTTAACGAAGAATCATGACAGACTGTGTGAAATCCACGCTTACGTTTACGTATATCAACTTACTACTAACTTCCGCATTTTCGTGCATGCAACCACGTCTTCCTATCTTCTCATTGGTTCTAACAATTATCCTGCATCTTTATTTGCTCTGCGGTTGAAAATTTGAAGCCTAAACTGTAAGAAAAGACGCTGTCTACAGCGTCTACTTTCTCTTAAAATAGGTTCTTCCCCTCGAAGTACAAAGAAACGTTGGATTTTTATGGCCCCACCTCGGAAAAATACAGTGAACATTTTGAAGCGAAGCTATTATATTTCGCCTAAATCTTGCAGATTTTCTTATGTAATTGCGCCTTTATTTATTGGCCAATATTGATGGAACTTAAAACATATTTACACCTTTTGACGGGATTTTGATTGATGTAGTTTTTAATCCAATTATATTAAAATTATAGAACATTCGGGTTAATTAATGATTAATAATTCATAAACTATAATTATTTAAGAATTTCTTTTTGTGTAGGTGTACTCAGGTAGAAATATCGCTACCATTAATAAAATAATCATTATATTGCCTTTGAGAAATTGTTTTATTAATGGTGTTTGTAACTCGTTTGTTTGGTTCTCATTGGATTATATTCAGTTTTAAAACAGTGAACCTACACTCACATTGCAGTCTTACATTCAAGTTTTCCAGACCCTGCGGAGGGCAGTAAATACTCTTGAATAAACTTCCTTCACAAGCTATAAACTGAACCCCGAAACTCATAGGGAGCTTTCGAGGATCTGTACTAATGTACTGTCCATGTAAATTGGCTGTTTAAGGACAGCGGAGATAGATATATAACCCACTTACCGCTTCGTAGATTCAGTAAATCATAAGTATTTAACACTGGTTGATTCAGCCTGTATACAAGGTGAAGGGAATAGTGCATTAATTTAAAAAAAATCGTTTTAGGATATTTGACAAAAGATTGAATACAGCTTTTTCTTCCGGATTTTCATGAAAAAAATGTGCACTTTTGTATCGACTTTTCATTAAACTCAGGGCTGTATAGTAACGGTAATTTGCGTTTTGTGTGAATTTAAATCTGTTACTAATTCAAAATATAAATTAGAATTACATTACAACGGCGTGTTTTGTTGTTTACGATACTGCCTTTGGGTACTTTAAGGTTTTCGTTATAGAACATCAAAGAATTGTCCATAACTGCGCTTCAAAGATTTTTCTCATTCCATTAAGCGGAGAGAGACAAAAAGAAACTTTAAATGTTTTGTTACCCAGATACTCTTATCTGAGATATTATAATACTTCTTACAACTTGTATTTATACAATTAATGGAGCATGTGTCATTAAGTAATATTATATACCAATAAATTAAAAATACTTATCGTAAAAGAAATCAACAAAAAGACAAATCCTCCACGTGCAGAAACATTTGTGGAACAGCCATTATATTCTCACAACTAGACTTGAACATTATGCACTGTTTTTCTGCAAAACTGTATAACCTCCTTCCCAAAACTTACCTTATGAGAATGTGTAGTAGATGTGGCTACACTTGTCCAATTTCTCTGTGGAAGATCGCCAAGTATTGAATATGTGTTGCAAATGCAGTTCAAAGCGAAATCCGCAGATCAAGTCCAAAGAATGACTTGCACTAGACATCCCTTGTACTTAATCATAATTCATGTTGAAGAAAGGATGTTCAGGGTCGAAATATATCTAATTAATGCGCTGACAATTACTATTAGAATTAGCCATAATGTCTCCAAGGGGCACGGGCCTCTCTCCTTGGAAAGTTGGCTTGGTTTGGCGATCCCGGTTAGCCATTCCGGGAAGGACCTTCCTTATTCTTAAAACTGTTCTATTACTGTGTTCTATATATGCGTTTTAACACCATACATTGATCCTTTGGTCCTTCACTGTTTATTCATGAACTGGTTCTTTAGTCCTTTACTTTTCTTTTCATCTGTTGTCTCTTGCTGGTTTGGTGACTTCAACACTATACGCTGATCCTTTAGTCCTTCACTGCTGATTCATGCACTGCTTATTTAGTCCTTCATTTTCTTGTCTCTTGTTAGTTTGGCTCACTTCAACACTATACACTGATCTTTTAGTTCTTCACTGTTTGTTCATGCACTGCTTCTGTGGTCCTTCATTTTCTTGTTCCCTGTTGTCTCTTGTTAGTTTGGCTCACTTCAACACTATACACTGATCCTTTAGTCCTTCACGTTTGTTCATGCACTGCTTCTGTGGTCCTTCATTTTGTTTTCTACTGTTGTCTCCCTATGTTATAAGGTAAATGAATAAACAAATAAACACAAATGCATAAATAAAAATATAAATGAATTAAAACAAAATATTGAACTAATATAAATTAAATAATTACTATAAAACAATGGAATGTTATAAACAGATAACTTTAACTTCATAAAATTTTCAATTAAGGAAAATTTTAAATAAGGCATAAATATAAATAAACTTATTAAAAGATTAGTTGCTTAATAGAAGGTTTTGTGCTGGCTACCAGTACATTTTCTCTGGTTGCCAGCGAATATAGTTAAATAGGAGTAGATAGTAGCTGGCTACCAGTTGCTAAGTTTGCTGGTTTAGAGCAGGTGTAGATAAATATAGAATTCAGAATTGTAATTACGTTTTGTATAGTTTGTGGTTATTTTATGAAACTACTTGATGTAATCTAAAATGTAAATGTGTTTGTGAGAACAAATGTAAAGTTTGAGGTAACTAAGGTGCCGGGATAGTAGATTCAGATTTTATTTATCTATTTATTTGTTGTCTCTTGCTAGTTTCGCTGACGCACTCTTGTATTGAAGTTCTGGGTTGCTGCCTTGCTTGAAGATGCCATCTTCCTCTGTCTTTTGCTTCTGTAGTCTATCTGCTGCCGAATGTTCTTGAGCTCGTCTGAACATCGCGTCCTCTGACGGCCTACTTTTCTTCGTCCTGTCCTCGGCTGTCATGTTATAAACCTGTGGGTCCATCGGTTGGGATGCTGCCTCATAATGTATCCCGCCCATCTCCATTTATGATAACTGCTGATCTTTTCTGTGTCTGTTATTTGTATTCTTCCTCTTATTACATCGTTCCTAATTCCATCTCTCCATGCGATGCCTAGAATTTTTCTTTCCATTTTTCTTTGACAGTTTGTATTGACTTTTTCTCTTTTTTTGTTCCTCTCCAAGTTTGCGAGCCGCATAACAGTGCAGATAATATCAATACTCAACTTAAACATGACACCAACGAGAACGAATAGCTGAAAAGAAACAAGTAAGTATTTGGGATTTTTTTATTGAGGTCCGGGAAAATATGATCCTAGAATTACATCCAGGAAGAGCTTTATAACGAATAAAATGGTAATGATATTCAAAGTCAGAGGCTCTGTCTTATAGGATTCATATACTTATATATAGTATATAGTATATAGTATATCTACATATAACATTATTTTAAGCAAATACTGATCCTGTTAAAAAAACCGGTAATCATTGTATCACGCTGTATCTGTACGCATGTTAGGCACTACCTGTTGTTTTCTGCAGAAAACTGCTATTAAGGTGTTCTGAAAAATCTCTCTACATCCTCCTACAATCCGTTAATATGTTTTTCAGTAGTAATTAGTACATATATGATATTGTAGACAAACGCTTCATTACTTCATTCAACGCTTCTTTTCTCTATCATAGTCGAATGAATCATACTTTTATAGCCCAGCTTAGTTCCTGAAAGAGCAGAGAGCATAAATATATCCTAATCTCTGTGCTGTGAGCTCATTAGCTGTAGCAGTTTCAAGCTGTAAATGCTCTAAAATACAGTGCTGACTCATCCTCGTTCATACTAAATGCTGCTGATGCGTGTTCCTCGGCGACAGCCGGTCTCCTTTGCCTTCAGATTTATAACATCACTTTTCTCTCAGGCCTTTTTCGCACAAAGGGGCTCATTTCGCGAATAATTAGTACGGTTAAACCTAAATTATGAAGCGCTTCTCTATTAGGCTCGTGTTCACTTAAGTTGAGAGGTTTGTGATCGAATACAATGTTGTTTAGTTATGGGACTGAGAAGCAAACTACACTTTTATTACAGCCTAGTTTCAGCAGTCTTTGAGTCCGACTGTCGCTGAGGATAGTCCACTGCTTTTGCAGGCGGTTCCTAAACGGAGAAAAGTGTGAATTTCATCTTACCTGATATGCAGCGATGTTCCTGCAGGAATCGGGAGCGCATGTACCTCAGATCCTTCACCCGAAGGGCCTCCTCGGGACCTTCGATGGCTGAGAAGATAGCAGCCCCCAACACCAGAAACAGGACATAGAAAGCGGCGAGAACTAGTAAACGCGCCGTACTGCGATTAAACCCTACGCCACCTAAACCCGGCAGCTGCATCTTCCTGCAAAACAAAAAGACATGACATGATAAACACATTTCACCAGAGGGTGTATCCTGTTGATGTTCCAGTGTCGTGAGAACGTAACTTTTGTTTAAAGGTGAAGGAAGACATTTTTAAAATCTACTTTACACTACACGAAGTAAGTAATAAATCTTTTTATACGCTGCTGCCATATAAACTCTGATTTTTTCCTAGCAACCTAAATGCTGGTTTTGACCACAGTAGCGAATTACAACCTGTTAGTCCATTGCTAAAATATGTTTATCTAATTTCTGCAACTAGACTTCAGGTAAACTAATTAACAGGCCATTTAGGGACCAATTAATTCACTACCCTCAGATAGCCAGGCTGCACTTATGGTTTTAAGAAGCCCTAAGGTAACTCAGGACTGGTTTTAAACTGCCTAAGCATGCTCACAAGCTTGGCAGAACAGAATGAAGTTCAACTCATCTGGGTGCCGGGTCATAGTGGCATAGACGGAAATGGAAAAGCTGGTGAACTTGCAAGACAAGGAGCAGCTTCATAATTTATTGAGCCAGAGGCGGCTCTAGGAACATCTCGATGTTGTGCCAAATTGACCCTCCCCGGAGAAATATACAGTAGGCGACGGGGCTGTACTAAAGGAAAGCGGTTATGTACGGCAACAGAAGGGAAACGACTAGGGTAGTAGTTCTCAACGAGTCGACAACAACAAGAATGGGAGAAGTCGGTTTGACTCAAGCAGTACGCCAGGCGATTGTGGTCGTTGTCTGCGCAGGCGCTGGATCACGCCCAGCTTTCTTCAAGGGTGCTGTCTACAAGGCTGGCCAGTCTATCTTCGACGACAAGCGAGATTGCGAGAAAAACAACAGGACAACAGTTAGATAGAAACTATTCAGCATGGTAATTCTAAATCCCCTTTGGCTTAACATATTCAAAATTCCTTTTAATAATAACTTCACCGGGAAAGGATTGAGGGTCGGATCTATAGACTTGTGGTTGGTCTGAAACATATCGGTAAATGTGAGGGCAGGAAGCAATTTGTAACTATTGTAATTAAATGTAAAGCATTTAAGCCGTAAACATGTAAAGAATGGTAAACGAAGAAGGGTTTGTTAATTATAATGGTTTATGTTATTGAAGTGTCAGTTCATTAAAAGAAAGAAATTCGGCTTGTTAATTATTTTGTAGAATATATTTTCAAATAAAAATCTGCCATTATTCCTGATTTAATTCACCTCCTCTAGGGTTAAAGTTCACGTTTCAATGTTTAGTAAGAGAGGCTATTAAGAACTGGTCCAAAGTATAACATCATAAAAGCTGAATTAAGGACACAAACATGGTAAAATATTTATTAGAGAACCATGTAAGAAAAGAGCTGAAAGCTTACTTAAATATAACAGACTTCAACTGAGAATAATTATTGCATTTCTCGCAGGATATGCTCCTGTGAAAAGGCATCTTAACACGATGGGAGTGTTTCAGGGTAACTTAGATTGCAGATTATGCAAGAAAGAAACTGAAACAGCCCAGCATATTATATGCTCCTATGAGGAGATATATTTCTTTTGGTAAAACGCATTTAGAACCAGAAGAATTTATATCTGTAATGAGACTGTATTCCTTGGCAAAGGGTGCACACATAATGAACGCTACATGTAGCACAATAAGCCTAAAGATGAAGTGCGTCCGGAACAATGTCGGAAATATTTCTCCTTTTCCGCATACATTTCAATTTACACTTAGTATACTATCTGCCATCAATTTCAGTTTATTTATATTCATTACCCCAAGACAACCAGCATTGTTGTCACCATGTTCCCATGCAGCAAAGAAAATCTACATATTCAATTTAAATAATTACCCTTATTTACGTTTTAATAGCGGATGAAATATTGCATGCACTCGAGATTAAAATATATTTAAAATTTCGTAAAAATTATCACTTTCGGCAAGCCTCGGGCGTTAAATTTTTCATTCATATTAAAATATTATTTTAATCTTTTATACTATAAATTACTATTATTGTTACGAAAGTGTATGGTTAATTGATCAAGTGCAGGAAATAAAAGTTAATCATATCGCCTGTCTTCGAAGCGTGTTTTATATTTTATAAAGGTGTGTTTTGTGTTTTATAAAAGTATAAAACGATTAGCTTTTGCGTCTTTAAAACAATGAATAAATAAACTGAACTACAACTCTGAACATTTGTGTATTTACAGGAGGCAATCATTTTACGAGATCACATTTCCCCCCCCCCCTAAAAACGTAGATAAAATATTGTAATACACACTTACAAAATAATCTTCAGTAACTCATGGGTCTTAAAACACGACTGCGCACTCGTTACTTAAACTTTACTTTGTAACTTGTATCCTAAATGACCATTAAGAGCGTTAACAAGAATCTAGGATGTAAAGCTTTTGAGATGATTCTTAGGAAATTGGTATTAGGGAGTATGGGATAAAGCTTCGTGGCCAGGATGAACTCTAGGATTGTCGATTTTATTTTCTTCCAGTCCGTGTGTATGCATTTTAATGATCTATTTTAACATATTTATGCAAATTTAAAAATAACTTTGCATCATACATTTAGATTTTCCTTGTTAATATGATGTGTTTACTTCACGTAAGATGTTCTTTTAAAACTATTGAGATATTGCTTACATCATACAGCACAGTACCCTCCCTTTCTCTCCAACAGCTGTCGTGGCTACCTACGGAAGCTTTCGTATAACAGCAATATACAGATATTTTTTACATCACACAATGCAGTTCCCATTCTTTATCTATCCTTCCTCGAGGGAAATGTTATTACTGCGGTTACTTAAGAAAGCGTTCTTGTAAATGAGGACACGAATACAACGGGCCAAGACCCCAAAAATGAATTTTGGCATTTAAATTAATTTAATGCCACTAATTTATACAATGGACATTCCTAAGAGATAAAATTAACCTCAGAAAAGTTTCGGTTTGTCATGCTTTTACTCAAACAGTTCTATGCAATTTTCAGGCGGTCGTTACACTTTTCAACTGCAGATATACTTCTGTTCAGACCTTACGGTCCACATTCCATGAGGCTAAAACTTGGCCCTCACCCTTCTTGCGGAGCTAATGAAATGAACACAGTTGAAAGGGTCCTATCAAAATACTGTTAGCGAGAGAACCTGCTGCTGCCATGTCTTAACAGTTCTTCACACACCTCTGGTGTGTATTTAGGGGGGTTACATCGAGAAAGTGTGCCTTCGTCCGACCGTGGTTATATAGTTGGCGAGGAAACTCGTGAAGAAAATTTAGACCGAGAATGAAAATTTTGTTGGTTCTTAAATTCAAAGGACTCTTACAAAGAAAATGTAACCTGTGAAAGGGAGAGGTGCGAATCTTAGAAAACAAGCTGTAAAAGTGGTTCATAATGTAAAATATTACTTTAAAAGTGTGAATGGCAATGGTGGTGTTTTATCCACAAAAACTCTCAACCAATCAACCGCTGATGCTACTGGTGTAGGCATTACTACCGTTAAAAACGAAATTCAAATATTACAAACTCAGAGAGCTATCAGACATAAACTATTCTACGCAACATGTCATGTGTAAAATGCAATCATATGGTAATTTATTTATTTGTATTTTCATGCTCTTTATTTGGGACTTTTGGATTTTTTTTTGTGTTTAATAAGGTAAGTTTACTTAACGGGATGGCTCAGACGGTAACGTCTGTGGCCAGCATTCGGGAGATCCCGGGGTCATCGACCAATCTGACCGATAGTTTTTTTTTCGCAGTTTTCCTCGGTCGCTAGGCGAATGCTGGATTGTTATACCGTAATTACTGACGGGCAGATATAAATACTTATTGCAATAAATAATTTACGCATATTAAATAATGCTCAATGTAACAAGCTTGAGTTGAAATGTTTGGCCGGAAAGACAAAGGTAATTAGGAAGTCAGGTTAACGAAAGTAATTAGCAACAGCCGAAGTAGCGAACGCATTAGCTTAAAGTTTTCTGGGAATTCAGTTAGGTTATAAACTCAGTACGTTTGCAGTCACGTAGGCCAGAATTCTGGAAGAGAAAGGTATTTAGATACTGAGATTTTCGTCAAGCCCCCTGATAACAAAGTTAAGAGGCACACATAGGATTTTTAAGCGTGAGAAGTAACGTTGATGAGAGTAATGAAGTAGGCGAAGCTAAAAGTAATAAAGGCGTGCAATTTTAAATTAGAGAGCTACTCTGACTCTGGTACCGACACTGCTACTTACATTCGCTCGTGCACACAGTTGTGCATATATTACTCTCACTCTGGTACCGTCCCCGGTGTGTACTGCCCGTGTGATATTTTAAATGCCTAGTGACGCGCTTGTATGAGTGAGATTTCGCGGCTATTGCCAGAGGTCTCGCAGATAAGCATTTTAGCGACTTACGGCAAGTTACGCTACTAGGTTCCTTTATTGCGGAAACAGTTATTTCCAACCGCAACTTTGATACTGTAGAAGTTAGAAGGTATAATAATTCAGTGTTACAATTTCGAGTGTTACGATTCAATAATCAGTTTCATTCTTTACCTTCAACGTCAGCAACTCGCTTCAATAGCTCAAGTATTAGAGCTTAAACTGGTGCTATCCCTTAACAATACGCCCAGGCATACCCTAAGAGAAAGATCTCATATCCATACCACTACAGCAGCTGGCGCACGAGACAACAGAAAGAGCTACAAGATCATGGCAGCAGAATCAACAAAGAAGAACGTAAAGTGAACGGCTTCAAAAGTGACGACCGTAGTTACTGCTTCAATTCGATAATTTCATCCGCGACTTTTCCTGTCATCCCTTTCATCACTATCTTTCATTTCCTTCTTCTTCATCGCTATACCAGACATTGGGCTGATCACTCATCCTGGATATGCTATGATCCAGAGTTTGCTTGCTCCTCGACAGGCTACTGGGCCAAGGCATTGGCTTATAAGTTCTTGGGGTATGTAAGTCCTAAAAAGAGGAGGGTAATCCGTCAAAAAAGAAAAGAAGAAAAATAAGATTATTTTTTCGCAGGAATAAATAATACAAATTCAAGATACCAATCGTAGTTAGTGAAAATTAATGATTATATATTTCAGTACTGCATAATTTAGTAATAATGCTTATTAATTAAGAAGAGAAATACAAACTTTGTTTAACATTCTACTAGCTGAGTTACTTTAACCTCAGAGCCACCGAAGCAAAAGACGAAACAATACTGTCCACGTGACCATCTGATACCCTGAAGGTAGTATAATGAGGAAAGGGCGTTAAGGCATGGACACAAATGCACCGGCATTGTTACATCGCACATTGGAGTTCGTTATTCTTTCCAGCACAATATATTTCTATGACGGAATATACCGGTACTACTTACACAACACAGTGGAGTTCCCTTTTGTTTTCCTATGCTTATTCGCGAGAAATCTTATTGCTGCAGTAGTTGTAGTTGGTATAAAGGTTTTATTAACATTACTCTCCCTACTTTCGATATGGGGAAATCTTATCGCTGTTGCGATATTCTTGCAACTGAAGAGTGAAGATGTAATTAGAGGGCTAAAACCAAAAAGGGAGATTTTTACTGTAAAATGATCTGCAGCAGAATGTCAATCATGTACACAGTGAGCAATTAGTCAGCAGCATTCTAAACAATTAATACCATTATAGTGCTTTCGTATCGTATTTTCTCACTAGCGTATTCTGAAAGGCAGACCTAACTCGACCAAATGGATCGAGAAATCGAAATAAACCAGTTACCTCTGCCTCGTCAGGTTTGCTTAGTAATATTTCAGCGACCTGAACACCCGTGGCGTTTGGAATCTCCCCCCTCCCTCTCACCCTCACTCTACATAGCTACAAGAGCATTCTAATTTAAGGTACCAACCTGGCGAGTTGTGGAAGCCCTATGCCACGTTCAACAAACACCAAGAGGATATTGCTTGTTCACTCTGCACACACAAGTGTACTGAAATCATCCTTGCGTAACATGATTATGTTGCAATTGAGGCATAAGAATGCCTAACGTTGCGGAAACATTTGTTACTGATGTTAAAACGCTTTCACACAGGCTACTTCTATCAATGAGCTGTAATTGAGGCGTATGTTTCTTTTAAGCCGCGTGAATGTATCAAAGGTGACTTCAGAAAGTATTCGTATCTACCTTTAAAAAATCTGATGTGTTACATTCACATGATTTTCCCTAACCTCCATCGGGTGTACCACAGTTCGTTATATATGCAAAGAGGACAGCGATAGTCAAATGTTTAAGAACTGGGCGCTATATGCTGGCCTTATAATTCCATACTGTTTCCATGACATCGCGAGAAACAAGTAAATATTGACAGGACCTTAAAGAATGACCAAGTAATGAATAATTTGAACCATTAATAACGGATATCTCAGAAATGGTTTATGCCACAAAAATTATTTGAAATACATTGTGTTTTAAAGAGATCTACATATTTTGTGTAGTGCGTTTTTGTGTATCGCTTAATGTTTATCAGTTAAACAAAATTATACAAAATTCCTTCCGAATCTAGAGGACTTCCTAGGCTATTCCTAGGAACTTCAGATTACATTTTATTTGTCATGCAAATATCTTTAATATATGGTATTTTAATCAAAATTTATAGAGCCATTTTTTAGAAAATAAAAAATTTGAAATCAGTTCCATGTAAACGGTAGTTTAAGGTGGGGAGATTTTCTTGAAAATCTTGGTGTCGCGTTTTTTAAACGCACTGAACCTAAATACCAAGTTTGATTTATCCGACTTTTCGTTTTTGAGTTATGCTGCTCACACATACACACACACGGGTCCTCTTCTAAAAGGCTTTTTTGAGGTTCAGGGGACCTCAAAACATGTATCTAATTTCGGTGAAATCTCCACATCGAATTTTTGGGTGGAATACAATACTTCTCCTGCTTACTATACATAATAGAGAAAGTAGAAAATCTGATGTGTTGTATTCACATGACTTTCCCTACTTACTCTTCTACAAACTATTTTAGTATTACTATTGTACGATTTCACGAGATCTACTTTTTGTGTAGTAAGATTTTGTCTATCTGTTACCGTTTACCAATTATGCAAAAGTCTTTCAGAATGAAGAAGACCTCACAGGCTATTCCTATATATATTATTTTAATAAAACTCGTTACAGCCTATTTTTGAAAACATGGAAAAAGACATTTTATTCCAATTAAAAAGCAGTTTGGGGCGAAGGAATTTTCCTGAAAATCTTCATGTCCCTTCCTTGAAAGATTGGATTGTGAAGTGGAGGGGATTCAGCACCGATCCAGAAATGAGGACATTATACCGACGCCCTAGAGGGGCGCCCCCGTGAGGCAGGGGTGAGGTAAAAGGAGACACTGGGCGGCCGGAACCGAGAGTGACGGCACAGCAATGACAGGGCTCCTACAGTTTAAGATTGAGACGCCCCGGCAGTCGACAGGTAGACCGGATGTCCCGCGCCATACAGGGTCCAACGCCCCTCAAGGGGTGGTCCTTATACCTGGCAAGCAGCCGAGGGTCGAGGGGCGGAGAAAGTTAACAGGGAACATCCTTTTCCCATGTCACCGAAACTTCATCGCCGACACTTCCAACTCTGAAACAGACCAGACGGGGTGAAGTATGGATGAAATGATTAACGGAACGAAATGGAGGGACAGGAAATTCGAGAAACCACTCCAGCATTCGTCTGATGACCCAGGAAAACCTCAGAGAAAGACCTATGGGTCAGTGTGGGCGATCAACGTGAACCGAACCTGGGACCTCTCAAATGCGGCTCATAGACGTTACCGCCTGAGCCATCCAGCTCGGTTTGTTGAGAGATGCGGAACTTAAGTATCAAGTTTGATATTTATCCGAATTTTCGCTTTTGAGTTATGCTGTTCACACGCAGATTCGGAGTACCTCAAAACGTGTATTGCCGGTTAAATTTCGATATAGAATTTTTGGATGGAATACAATACTACCTCTAGTTATTGTAGCTAAGTAGTAGGGAATTTTGTAATTTTGGCCAAAATTACAAAATAAAAATATCACCACACAAAAGTAAAATGTTGGCTTTCGGAGGACCCGAAACATTAAGAGTAAAAATACTAATACAAGAGACAATATTATAAAAAATAAACTATTTTAATTATTTAGGCTGTAAGGTCTCATACTTAAAAAATCTGATGTGTTACACTCACATGGCTTTCTCTACTCTTGTACAAACTATTTTTACAAACGCTTATTCTCCATATGTTTCATGTTAATCGAGATATCGAGATGTTAATCTTATTGCTAATTTTCTTGTAGATGCAAGGGGAATTGCTAGGCTTTAAGCGATAGTCAAATATTTTAAGAGTTGGTTGCTATGTGGAGTATTCCATTCTCTGTGCATTACCAGGACAAAAAAAAATGAATGACGAATTTGACAAAAAGTATAAGTATTTCAAAATTTAAGGGAATAACAAGCAATATCTCGAAAATGATTCACGCAACAAATAAAATGCATATGACATAAATTGTGTATTTTAACTCGATCTACATTTTTTGTGTAGTAAAATTTTGTCTGTCTTATGGTTTACCAGTTATGCAAAAGTCGCTCACAATGAAGAATACTTTTGAAGACATTCCCAGAAAATTCCAGGTATACATTGCATTTGTCATGAAAATATCTTAAACATATGATATTTTAATCAAAATCGTTAGAGCAATTTAGGAGAAAATTAAAATTTTCGAAAAATGTTCCATGCAAAGGGTACTCTGGGGTAGGGGGATTTTCTTGAAAACCTTCGTGTCGCATCTCTGGAAGATACTGAACCTAAATACCAAGTTTGGTGTTTATCCGACTGTTCGTTTCTGAGTTATGCTGTTCACACACACACACACACACACACACACACACGGACATGTTTCCAAAAATGCTTTTTTTGGATTCAGGGGATCTCAAAACATGTATTTCCGGTGAAATTTCGGTATCGAATTTTTGGGTGGAATACAATACTTCCCCTACTTACTGTACGTAGTAGAGAAAGTAAAAATTAAAGAAAATCAAAACAACTGGAAACAACATGTGGAGAGGATGAATGATACCGTTATACGAAGCTGGTTTTAAGATATACCTACACCAAAAGGCCAAAGAAACATCGGCAGAAACTAAAAGAAAGTGGACGGAACAGTTTAAATGATGAGACCCGAACAAGACAAAGGGCTTAAACCATGAAAGATGATGATGATGATAAAGTAGTAGGGAAAGTAAGAATGTCCCAACTTCTAAGCATTGCACTCTGAGGACTTTTATTTTCCTGGAAGAAGAGGGAGGTGTGTGAAAGTGATAACTATTTCTTCTTGCACAGTCTCTGCTTGTTGCAAGTTTCAACAGCCGGTATCACGTAGCAGCCAGCAGTCTCTTCCTCAACTTTATTCAAATGTAAATTTTATCAGCATTAAGAAGTCATAACGCTTTGGGTAACGTAAAGGAAGCAGGAACATGGAGCGTTCCTTTCCGTATTCTTTTGTATACTATTTGGTGAGAGGTTTTAAGCCTTTTTTAAATTAGAAAAATTAATTTTATACTTAACAAAATTCCCCTAGGGGAAAGATACCCTAAAATAAAACCATAATTCTGAGGGTTGGGATTGCGCGAGGGTTTGGTATTTGGATTGTATGGTGAAGCGGAGAGGATTCCGCACCGATCCAGGAATGATGATACTGAACCGACGCTCCACGAGGGGACGTCCCCCGGGAGGGAGGAATGAGGGTAAGCGCGACACCGGGTGGCCGGAACCAGGAGTGATGGCACAGCAATGACAGGGTCTCTTAGATTGAAACACCCGATAGTTGGACAGGCAGACTGGGGACTTCACCCCACATAGGGTCCAAACCCTCCAGGGGCGTCGCTTATACCCTGGCAACCAGCCGAAGGCTGAGGGTCGGAGAACGATCACAGAGAGCATCCTTTTCCTCTGCCACGTTGCACCGAAACACCATCGCCGATCCTTCCAACCCTGAAAAAGATTAAACGGGGTGAAGGATGACTGAAATGATTAATGGAACGAAATGGAGGGATAGGAAATTCGGGGGATGAAACAAACCATCCCAGCATTCGCGGCTCGGGAAAACCCCCGAAGAAACTCATGGCTCAGAGTGGGCGGTCACCGAGGATCGAATTCGGGACCATAGTTATAGATAATACAACGGAGGTGGCACCTCACGCACCATGACGTACATAGACCTACTGTGGCTGCAACCCCCAGGAGGAAGGATCTTCACCCGCAGAACCGCAGGAGGCTACAGGCCGCTTGGAGGCAGGCCATAAAGATATGCGTAAGTCCCTAATGTTTCCAGACCCGAAGCCCCTTCCCACTGCTGAAGCTGGCCTTAAAGATGATGAACGACCCGTCGACCAAGCAAGTCATCAGTGTCCAAGGGGACTGCTCTTTCCTTTGAGGAAGCATCCGCGCCATCTGCCCGGAACGAAACCTAGAAGCACGTCTGGAAGGAAACGGAATAAGAAGGAAATGATGGAACGGAAATTGTGGAAGATAAGAAACCACTCCAGCATTCGCCTACCGACTAGGGAAACCCACGGAAAAAGGTCAGATAGAAGTCGAACCCAAGGCGAGCCTCACACGTTACCATGGTTTGCGATTCAAATCTCTCCAGGACGGTTTTTTTCAGGTTTTTTCTCAGTCATAACTGGTAAATGCTGGAGAGGTACCCTAAACTTAAGTCCTGGAACGTTTCCTTTCCAAAATTTCCTTTCCCAAATTATCATTTCTTATCATCAGTGTTCACCGTCTGTGTTGACGGGTGTAGAAAGAAGGGCGTTAAACGCACACAAAAGAAAATCTGATGTGTAGCATTGAAATACCTTTCTCCACCCATTCTTCAACAAACTGTTGTTACAAAAGCTTATTCTTTTATCTACTTAATGTTAATCCAGATAAATATAGATGATGCCTCATAAGTAATGTCGGTTTTTAAGCAAAACTTTATTTAAAAGTATTGCTACAGGAAATGATTCTAATCTTCAAAGAAAAGCCCATTAGATCCTACAGTCCTGAGCCACGTTTCAGCGAGGTTTGCTATCCCGCAACGGTACCAGTTTCTGGTTTTTGATGCGAAGGATTCGTTGATACCCATTTCAACTGCTTCAATGTTTTCAAAATTTCCTCCACGTAGGAAAATTTCCACGGATCTAAACAGATGGTAATCTGATGACGCAAGATCAGGGCTATATGCCGGATGTGGTAACAGTTCAATTCCTTCCAATTCCTGAATTTTGTCAATTGTTCTTCAAGCTGTATGAGGTCTCGCATTGTGCCTGCTGCAAGAGAACTTTGTTTCTATTAAATAATGCCGGGTACCTCTGCCTCAAAACTTGATGAACTCGTTCCAGTAGTTGAGAATAAAGATCTGCATCGACTGCACATCCATTTGGAACAAATTCCTAGTGAGTCGCACGTTCACGATTCCATCAGACACATATATTATTTTGGCCAAACCGACTTTTTTTAACGACAACGTTGCAGGCTGAGGCAATATTTTATATCATAACATGCTGTGAATGCCAAAGTGACTGTAGTGTAAATTAATATTATTGTATGTACAGGGTTTTAGATGTTTGTTAGCCATAAGTATTGTTAGGAAATGAGTTTACACGGCCTCACTGAAACTAACAATAGAAGTGGGTAACAATGAACCGAGGGGGTGAGTTGTTTAACACTAAGAAGAGACAAACAAATGACGTCAGGGTAGCGTGCATTTTTTTAGAAATGGAGGGAATATCTTCCCTAGAGTATATATGTTAGTAGCAGTGATTGGCTAACAAAACAGATGCTAAAGTGGGCGCGATTTGGTAACCAATAGCAGCTCTATTATAATGTTTAGGCAATTCGGGGCGAAGGAGTATATATTCTCGAGCATAAGCAAGTATCGCGCAGTTCGGAAGAATCTCTCACGAGGTTCACGTCGCAAAGTTAGTTACAAAATGTGAAGTACGCGAAGTAATTTGCGCGCGGCAACTATAACGACTGTGGTTACATTCGGAATTATCACAGTTTCAGTCAGGCGCGTATAAAGATTAAATGTGTGAATTATTAATTAAGTGTGACGGCAATAAAAGTGTAGAAACTAATTATTTTATCAGTGTTATCTTTTAGCAACAACTCCTTTCCGTTTACACGCCCTGCTTAGAGACATTTGCTCGACTGAGTTGTAATAGCTAGCCGGAGGACAAAGAACCCAAATTTAAAAATAATTAAACAATAACAGGCGCCCAGCAAATAAGATAACACTAGCCATTGAGAACTGCGACAAGGCTGACTGTATGAAGCCTGTGTTTCGAGATGTCAGGGTTGCGGTAATACACTCACTTTTCATCACATGTGACAATTCTCCTGATAAATCACGGATTAACCCTAAGCTGACGACAGATATCCATTGAGCTTGGTCACGCGTCAATTCATGTGGTACAAATTTACAGCTTCTGAACGATTTTTTAAGTGTCTTAATATGTATGGTATCTTTTGAAGCAACAAGTTCTTCTGACAACCTCCGACTGCTTGTCTGTGGATTTTCTTCCAAAAACTCTGCATGTATTCTCAAAACCCCATAACTTGGGTCTTCCAGAACATTATAACCTTTAATGTTTCATTCTCTATTACGGAAACGCTGGAACCATTTTGTGCTACTCGTTCACTAACGACACCTTCAACTTAGACTTCACATATTATTCGAGCGGGACAACACCTTTATAATTTGGTTTCCAGTACTGCTTCAGAAGGACTCTAACCTCAAACTTTGTTGCCTCCTTGTACAGAGTGAGCCAAAAGACTCCGAACCGCCTGAACGGTGTTTTCCCTGACCGCGTCCTCGGCGCTCGTTACCGTCTACCGCTGTTATAGAAAGGCGCGGATGAAACCATACAAAATTTTTAAAACTACTGTTAAAGGCCTTACTTACCAACTTTACGAAAGGAGATGCTGAAACTGGCCACCGTCGTTGTCCATACATTTTTGGCACCTCTTTAGGAAACTATCCATCACTCGCCATATTTTGTTTTAATTCCTCCAGGGTGTGTGGGTTTGTCTGGTACACTTTATGTTTTAAGTTAACCCCGAGGGGTATTTTATGAAAATATTACCGCCTGCGCGGTGTTTTTCCACTGGGCGTGTGGAAATATGATAAAACATGATAACGCACTGCTCCTATAAACAAAGTCATGCTGTTGTGGCTTTGCTGTGCAGTGTGAAGTGCAGTTTTGAATTGACGGTGATGTGATATGGTTCAATTATAACGAGTTATTTATTATTTTGTCCTGTACTTAGTCACAAAGTATATTATGGCTCAGTATATGTTTTCTACTACACAGCTTGTATTTATTTATGATTCGTATGGATTAACTCGGTCAGCTCACCAAGTGAAAGTACGATTTGCAGAAAGATTTCCAGGTGTAATAGTTCCAGACCGTAAAACAATCCATGAACTTTACAGTAAATTTCAGACCACAGGAAGTGTTCAAGCTAAGAAATCTAAAAGACGGCGTTGGTTCTTACCGAAGAAACATTAGCCACATCGGTCATCGTTTGGAAAATTCCCCCCCCCCAAATTCCATGATGGACAGCTTCCTAAAGAGGTGCCAAAAATGTATGGACAACGACGGTGGTCAGTTCCAGCATTTCCCTTCATAAAGTTGGTAAGTAAAACCTTTAAAAGTAGTTTTAAAAATGTTGTATGGTTTCATCCGTGCCTTTCTATGATAGCGGGAGACGACAACAAGCGCCGAAGACGCGGACAAGAAAAACACCGCGCAGGCGGTTCGGAGTCTTTTGGCTCACTCTGTATTACCAACTGCTGGCTGACAGCATGTTAACAACACGGAACAATAACCATAGCACCCTATAAAAAGCATTGGCAAAAATAAACGCATATGTACGTACGATATAAACCAGATTAAAAAACCGACGTTACTTATGTGACAACCTAATAATTACAGAAATGATTTTATTACATATTTCCTTGTAGGTACAATGGGAATAGGAGGAATGCAGTAGGCTTAAGCAAGTCAAATTCAGTGGCGTAGCCAGAAAATTGTTAAGCGGGGTTTATGTATAGGGGGACATATTTCAAACAATGTGTATCATACGAATACGTATTAAATTTCTCGAGGACGCGTCTGATTAGTAACACTGTCTGCAAGCAACGCGTCCAGTTATGAGCGCTGTCTACAAGCAACTGACTCTGAATTTGAACATTTTGCTATATTTCAGTTTCTGATTGGATAATCCTAGTCCAATAGAATAATTTTATTTAACTAAAGCTTTTTCTGGTTGTTGATTGGTTATTTTATAAACTGTCCCAAAATTTACATTATTGTTGCTCCAATAATGACTAGTAGTATTATTAAACATTCTTACTCATTATTGCCTCAAGGTTACCTCATTGTTAGCAACGATTAACCTATTATTCTCACAGCTCCTACATTATTAAATTACGTAATACATGCATATAGCATTATTGAACATGTATACAATAATATAAACATTTACAATGACTATAATATACACTTTTTATATATTGTTACATACACATATTGCTTTAAGGCGGGTTGTTATTATATTTTTTATTATATAATTTGGCTAAAATCATTTAAGTGTTGAAAATACTGCCTCATATGGAACATTTTTAGAAATTGTCGATTTTTTTCAAAAACGACTAACGATTTTAATTAAAATACCATATGTCTAAGATGTTGTGCCCATGCGTTCGAAGCTATTTGCGGGCCGCCGCCAGTAAGTGCTTCCCGGCTCGGCACCTGGTTGGGACCCTCGAAATATTTGAATAAATATATTTTATATTCACAGATTAAGGTGCAGCAATTAGAATTAAAATTAAGATAGGTTCTTTCCTGTATTCTAAGCGGTAAGTATTGTGACATGAGAATTGATGTCAACTGTCAAGCATTTTCTATTACTGCTGCAGGCCATTTTGTTTCTCTACAAAATTGGTTTCTAGTTATGTTCTAAATTGAAAAATGTAGCATTCATTTGGAAACCATTCAAATTCAGCAAAGGAACGAAAGCATGTCCCCAGTATCTTAACATGCCTGTACCAGCGGCATCTAAAGTACAGTTTCTGTTGCTGTCACCTTTGGTCATATTGTCCAAGACATGCGGCGTAAATATAGCGCTACCAGTGATACGATTAGAAAGTATCTCGTTCCCGTCAACCCAGAAAGGTGCTATTGGTATTTTAACTGAAGTATTTTTGCTACTAATTTTTACATTTTTTTTAGCAAGGGGGAGTTTCAACCCCAAACCACCCCCTCTGGCTACGCCTCTGGTCAAATCTTTTAAAATAGATTTGCTCCGTTCTCTGCAATTTTCCACTTGAGACAAGTAGACGTATTGAAAATTCAAACAAATAACAAAGTATATCTCGATAATGGTTAACGCCACAAATATTATTTAACATAAATTGTGTGCTTTTACGAGATCTTAAGTACGGCTTAGAAATTGAAGCGATGACTGTTTTACAAATACCAGCCCTTTATTAATTATAATTTCATTAATTATGGTATACATGTAAATATTAAAAAACCTTTAATATTGGTCATTCATACATGTTTGGTCTCGAAATGACGAGGACAGGGAAAACGTGAAAGGGGATACATTATACATATATAGGAATTGTACATATGAAAGGGGAACCATACATATAGGAATTATACAGTAATACTTTAATTCACTAACATGTTAAAATATTCAACATCTAACATTTGTACAGAGCTGATTGTAAGAAACGGACGAGCTAGCAAAAATTCCAGGAAAGCATAAAGAGCGTACCTTTCACCAAGCCAACAGGCAGGGAACCGGTAACGGTACGGAGAAATAGAAAGAAACAGATCGAGAAAAGAAAGAGACGGAGATATGGAACTGACGCTTAAGCGCACGGATCTGAAGCCACACATTATCATACATGTTAAGGTAACGCAGTCTGAGGACCAATAGGGAACGTCGTTACATTTTTAAACGCAAAGGTGAGCGTCACTAGGCTCCCGTATATACGGGCAGGCAAGGCCTCAGAGCCCACTCTCTCTCTATCACTGATCTTCAAGAATTCACGTCGACACGAGGTGCTACAGATGCACAAGGTGGGAATGCGTGTGCAGATAGCTAGGCTCCTGACTAATTTAAAGTGGTGGGATTATAATAATGGGAAAAGCTAGCCGCCCATAATTATTTCAATAGTGAAAAAACTTCATTTATTAAGGGAAAATTGCAGTGTATTTCTTAAACTTGCCTCAACCACTATAACCTGAGAATTAATAATTAGATATAGTTAGGAATGGAATACGCAACAACCGACGAGCACCAATAGCCGAGGAAGAACACTCAGAAGACCACAACAACCCCTGGAACGACGATTTCCCGCTACAAACGTTTTATTAATCGTAAGAATTTTTGTATACACATTAGGGTACAAGCTGTATTCTAATTTTAAGATGTGCGTGGACAAGGGAAAGGTTATAAAATAAAGGTTTCTAAGAATCTTGGCGAGGGGAGAATTTGGGAAAGGACCTTGAGAAACCTTTGTTAAAGCTAAGAAAACGGGAAATACTATGAAGGTTGTAAGTTTTCCCAATGGAAAGTTGGAAAGATGTCGTGCAAATCAGATTCAAACATATGTGACAGTAGTCAATGGCAGAAGATTACTGCATGGTTGGCGTATATGACGCCAATCCAAAAAATAGTCATGTTAACGTAGTTGGCTCCTGTGAGATGAGTTAGAAGTAACACTTATCTGCGTGGGTCGTCAAGTGGTAGATTTCAATGTAATTTTTGTCCGCACAAGTAGTTCGTAATGTTTATTCTGTTTATTTAGTGTTCGTATTGCAACTACGAAACACTGCGCCCGATGTGTTTATTTGTGTAATTAAGCACCACCTCTGTATGAGAGGAGAATGTAACACACTTCACATCTCCAGCAGCAGATGACAGCCTCCAGGAAAGAAGCTTTCGGTCAACGTATTAAAGTTAATAAGAAGGTGGTTTAACGGGTAGCCATAATTAATTATCAAGCCCCGCGAAGTATACTGTTACACAATTATAAAAAAAGTCACTCAGAATGAAGAGATCTTCAGAACCTTTGCCCAGAAAATTCAAGATATACATTTCATTTGTCATGAAGATATCTTAAACATATGGTATTTTAATCAAAATCGTTAAAGCCATTTTTGAGAAAAACTTTCGAAATATTGTAGCGTGTATGTGTGTGCATTGTCGCGTCGGATACATTATTGCTTTGCAGCATGACATTGTTGTGCGTAATTATTTCGGTGGGGCTTTAAATTTTCCTCCGGCGCGGCATTTCTCTCCCCACCTCCTAGTAAAGGGTTGAGAGAGGAAAGGGGGTGAGGGCAAGTAAAGGGACTAGCTTCTTTGTTCGAGTGGTGTCAGTCTAGTAGTAGCGTGAGTCAGTTCGTGTGTGTCTCTTCGGGGTGTCTGGCATGTGAGCGTGCGTGTTTCGTGTGTGTGTGTGTGTGTGTGTGTGTGTGTGTGTGTGTGTGTGGAACATCTCCCTCGAATGTCTTTTCTTTAATCTTTTGCGGGTGATGTAGGGGCAGAGTGTAAATATTTAAAAAACCACAGGTAATGTGTTAAATGTAAAATTATGTGTATTTTGTTATAAATTGTCCCACGCCTGCTTTGAAATGTAATGTTAAAGTTCCTGGTCCTCTCGCTGCCACTGAGCTACGCCTTCCAATGTTTATGCCGGGGTAACTAAATTTAATAATTAGCTGCAAAACCTTTTGGCCACACCCCGATATGTAACAATATTTTCCATGAAAAGGGCAGTTTTGGGTAGGGGAAGTTTCTTAAAAATCTTCGTGTCGCATCCTTGGAAGATGACAAACTTAAATACCAAGTTTGGCTTTAACCGCCTTTTCGCTTTTTAGTTATTCTGTTTAGACACACACACACACACACACACAAAGAGGGCTTCAAAACATGTATTTCCGGTGAAATCTCGGTATCGAATTTTTGGGTGGAATGCAATAATTCTTCTATTTACTGAAGGCACGTAGTAGAGAAAATTAAAAAAAAAAATGTTTATATTAGCAAATATAGCTCGTTAGAAATAAAGGCAGAGAGATAGCAACGTATTATTCAGTAAATAGGAAGTACTCCATTGACATAATGTATGCTTTAGTAGGCGCATGCGCCTGCGCTAGTGGCCTTTTCATCACGCTTCATGTGCCCACACATTATCACAAGCTTCGTGTCGGCTTCTATGGTCACGAAACGCAGAGCAGTTCCGTGGATATCAGCGCT